>OZ014522.1:533588939-535023332 GCA_963966055.1 Lathyrus aphaca | reverse complement strand
TTCAGGTTGTGCCGGTGGAAACCTAATCCTGAACCCTCCGCCAACCCCAACAGCACCTCCACCACCGCTACCGCCACCACCACCGAAACCGTTCCTGTATAATTTATTGATGCTTCTAGTGTTAGATCCGTGGCCGTTTTTGATATCCATGTAGAGATCTTGATCATGATCTTCTTCTTCGTCATCATCGGGGCTATCTGAATCGTTGTTTTCAGATTTAACCTGAGAAGGACCTTTCTCCATGGAATCCATGAGTTTTGAAGTGAACCCAAGCGGAATTGAATCGAGTGAGAGGGAGTGAGCGAGCACGTTGAATCTCAGTGCGATAACGCTTACGAAGCTTCTCCATCTTATGACGGCATTGAACGGGAGTTTTCGCCGGAGAAGCGTTAGGGCACCGATGAGAAACAGCGTCAGCCACTTCTTGCCAGTGAGTGGCTTTCAGGTTTCCACGGCCAAGAGAGTACCATTTGTCGCGATAAGAATCGATGAGAGCGAGGGTTTCGTCGGGGGACCAGCAAGGAGGAGGAAGACGACGAGTGGAAGGTGGGAGAGGGAGTGGGGCAGGGAGAGCGAGGGGTACGGCGATGGGTGGATCAGGGAGAGGAGGGAGGGTGGTGTTTGAGGGGGAGGAAGTCATTGAGGCGGAGGAATGTGGGAGGAGAAAGGGTGGTGTTTGTGGTGAAGAGAAAAAAGAATGGTTTTGGTTTGGTGGTGGTGGCGTTTGGTAACATATTTGGGTGGTGGTGGGCGGCAGATTTTGAGATGTGGACAGGATAGGACAAGGGGGACACCACCGAATTGGTGGGGGAAGAGGCTAACATGCGCTCTGCTAACAACACGCGCACTTACTTCTCACGTGATCTACACGTTTTTGGTCAAAGCGTGATCTTCACTTTACCCCGGACAAAACTCGTTGGGATTACTTGAACTTCTTTTCATCACTTTTCTAAGGAAGGAAGAGTTTACCCCGCACCCCCCCAATTATACCTGTACCCCCCCAAAATAATTTTTTTGACCAAAATGCCCTCATATAAATAGTTACTAATTCAAATTCACTTTCCATTTTTACCGTCCGTCCAAAAGTTACAGAGAGAAAAAAATTTTTGATTTTCGCACGTGTTTACCGGAAGACTACAAGTAAGTCTTCCGGAATGAAAAATAATGTACCGGAAGAGTTTGTGAAAGTCTTCCGGTACCGGAAGACTTTATGAAAGTCTTCCGGTATGGTTTGGTTGACTACCGGAACACTTCATCAAAGTCTTCCGGAAAGTTTTTTAAAAAAATGCCTACCGAAAGACTTTGTTGAAGTCATCCGGAATGCTTTCGTGTGTACCGGAAGACTTGAAGAAAGTCTTCCGGAAATTTTTTTTTTTTTTTTTATTTATTAAATAATTGTTTTTCTGTTTTTTTTCAGTGGTTCGATCACGCGGCAGAGATGGGAGGATTCCAGTGCGATCGATGGGACGGGGCGAGACGAGTAGATCACGCGCAGATGATGCTGGTACATCTGCAGCTGCAGCTGACCCTGTGGGGTATCCTGGTGGTCCGTACGATACCAGGCTTTTGGTTTCGTACGAGCATCACGTGGCGAGCCGTGTATGGTTTGGCGAGGTAATGAAATTATAATTATTTAGTTTTGAATAATAACCGAAATTATATAATTTGTTTATCTAATTTGTTTAATTTTATTTGATTTCAGGAGAGGGGGGCGAAGAAGGAACTGAAGGTGGCTGGACATGGTTTGAAGTTGACCCAGATGGTTCCACAGCAGCTTCCACCGGAGATTGAGGGTATCATATTTAGATCCGGTTTAGCTTCCTTACAGAGATCGAGTTTGAAGAAGATTGATGCAAACTTGGTTTCTGCATTTGTGGAGAGATGGCATATAGAGACATCTTCATTTCACCTGCCGTTCGGTGAAATGACGATTACTCTCGATGATGTGGCATGTCTGCTTCATTTGCCTATTAGGGGGTATTCTGGAACCCTCAACCCATCAGTGAGGAGTTAGCCATTGAGTGGGCTGTTGAGTATCTTGGAGTGACATCGAGAGCGGCACTTTTCCAGGTTCGTGAGTGCAGAGGATCGTACTTCAAGATAGAGTGGTTATATGATCGATTCGTAGAGCATCGAGCAGCTTCACGTTGGGCATTTGCGACCCGATGTTATTTGATGGTGATAGTGGGCTGCACCATCTTTGCGGATAAGTCATTTACACTCGTGGAGGCGCGATACTTGGCATTATTTAGGGACCTGGATGCGTTGTCCACCTATAGTTGGGCAACAGCTGCATTGGTGACACTGTATAGGTTTCTTGGAGATGCATCTATGTTTAGCTGCAAACAGCTTGGTGGTTATCCGACTCTCCTACAGGTATATATTTAAATTCAGTTTATTATGTTAAAGTTATATATTAAATTTAGTTTATTGATTTTCTTTTAATTCTAATTTTAATTTTATTAAGTTCATTATGTTCTATTTAATTATTATGTTATTGTTTTTTTAACAGTGCTGGATTCACGAGTATTTTCCTACACTTGGGAAAAAAGGAGAGAATTGGATACCTGCTCAGAACTGTGGACTCCCGCGTGCGATGAGGTGGACGTACAAACAGGGGGCGTTAAAGGTGGATGAGTTGCGACCCATTATGGATGAGCTATACCTTTTCCATAACTCATCCATTGCAGATTTCATACCCACTTCTGATTCCTCATCTAAGTCTTCTTCCAACTTAATTTCCATACTTAGTTTCCTCCAATGTACATGCACAGCCTCAATTGGTATCGGAATACCACTAATTCTATACCCTGCCAACTCACACGCGCAAGGTAATCCATAGGTGGATCTAAGAGTACATCGGCATCTGTCTTTGTTAGTTCCAATATAATCAACTCTCTTTAACTCTTCAGCAACGCGCCTCAATGCAGCTTGCGACACTGAAGTACGTAAATATGTGTAAAATGGACTTGAATGGACATGTGCAACTTCATACACACTCTTTTGAAAAGAAGCTCGAATGTTGCTAATTTGTATCTTTAAGTTGTCATTCATGGCCTCCCAACATTTTACCATGTCACCAATACTGTTACCCAACATCTGCTTTAACTTCCAATGAGCAGACTCAACCCTATAATAATACATATTTAAACTAAGTAAGAAAAATAAAAAATTCACAAAAAGTATATTTTGGGATCTAAAACAAAACATACCGATTAGTCGTCGTGTTACCCATATGTAGGACTCGATTAATCCATGCGCAAACAAACCTTTGTCTATGTGGTGTCAACCATGTGTCGTTCACGTACTCAAAAAATTTAGGACAATCAACACACTCTTGCTCAAGTTCTTTTAAATGTTGTGCATACTCAACCTCATCACTAGCCCATACAACATCCGTCCATAATTTGCCAATTGACTCCTGCTTATCAGGATCCACTAATAGTTTCCTTTTTGCACCAACATTTTTGTTAATGTGAAACTGACATAGCAAATTATTTGTCTTCGGAAACACAGTTTCAATGGCTTTCATCAAAGCAAGATCTCCATCTGTCATCATAACTTGTGGAAATAAATCTTTTTTCACAAACAATTTTTTAAGCTTATCTAACACCCAACAAAAAGTCTCAGTCTGCTCAGACTCAATATACGCAAATGCGACAGCAAAAGTCAACTCGGTAGATGTCATTCCAACAATTTCAAACAAAGGTTGTCTGTATTTGTTTGTCTTATAAGTGCTATCCATAACTAACACAATAGGAAACATATTCAACAACTTAACTGAATCTGGATGTGCCCAAAATATATCTTTAATAACTTCAGAGTCATCTCTTTTTCTACTCCAAAAAACATAACCTGCAGCCTCGATAAGCTTAAACAAATGTTGTATCTCACTTCTAGGACCTCTTATCTCTTTTTCCATCATACTCTTTTGCTTGTATATTTGTGTGATACGAGTGACACAATCTGGATCAATCTCGTACAAGGAATGCAATATATTTCTGGGTGCAACCTTTCTCTTTGTTAAATCAGCAACATGTTGCTTCTGATCCGCTGTCAACCTACCAACAAATGAGTGACCTTCTAATCTATCGGGTAAATCATGGTTATGAACGCCGCATTTTACATCAATCTTCCATCCAGATCCATCTTTTGTCGGAATCGACCTGATCTTAAATGGACATCCACATTTTTTCGTCGCACTTTCTATTCCACTACGAATATCCTTGTATTTCCCACCTTTATCGCAACCAAATATTATTTTGTTCTTTCTTCCTCTCTTGCCTGTTTGTGTATCTGAACGAGTGATGACGACCGTCACTTTATTTCGTAATCCGGTGTCTTTGACCCATCTTATCACCTCTTCTCGTGTACCAAATATCTCTGTCGTTGTAAATACATCTGATGTATTCACACATATCGGTTCTTTTTCGTGTAAAGGTACTGCACCTACAAAATAAAAATATTTTTTAAAAAAATGAATTAAAAAAAATTAAATAATATAAAAAAAAATTCAAACCGGAAGACTTTATGCAAGTCTTCCGGTATTGTACTCTTACAATACCGGAACACTTACATAAAGTCTTCCGGTACACATATTCATTCCTACCGGAAGAGTTAATAAAAGTCTTCCGTACCGGAACACTTTTATTAAGTCTTCCGGTGTACAATCATCATAATACCGGAAGACTTACATAAAGTTTTCCGGTATGTAAATTTACGTACCGGAACTCATTCCAAAAGTCTTCCGGAACGTGTAATTTTTGACAAATTTTTACTTTTATCTGACGGTCTGACACAAATGGTAAAAAAAAAATAATAAAATAATAATACAATAAAATAATCTAAGGTTAAAATGGGCATTTTTAAAAAAATGTGGGGGTACAGGTATAGATGGGGGGGTGCGGGGTAAAATCTTCCTAAGGAAGCCTGGTGATAATCTATAAAAAAATCATTCGACATTTTGAATCTAGAGTATGTTTTTTAAATGTTAATCGGAGGATATGAACTACGTGAACTCTCATTAAACACCTTTCAAATTCATCAAGTATTATTGGACGAATCAAGTTTTAACATATAACGCTAACAAATATAACAAAAATAAAGTTTAACTTGATAGAATATAATGAAATGAATTGGTATATAATCATACTCGATTGTTTGAAATTTACAAATAATGAATTGAATAAAATGTAACATAATAAAATACATTGCATCATATTCCATCTAATCCTTCTATTTTCATTTCCTTCAATTCAGAGTGTATTCAATGGAATGATCTAAGAACTTATATTGTTTTATTTTGTCAAATTATAAAAAATATTCAAACAATTTAATCAAATTTATGTTCTATTTCGCTTCATTCCATCATGTTTTGTTCTGCTCTACTATACTCTAATTCATCGATCTAAATAGAGCATGAGTGTGGTACAAACCAAACTTAAGAACATGATTCACACATCTTTATTTTAAATTTGCATGTGTATGAACTAAATACATCTAACATCATCGATTGATGGATGATGATACTCAACATTGATCATCATTCATGTGTCATAGTGATTGAGGTGACGATTCGATTAGGAAAATCCTAAATCCCACATTGTTTAGAGATAGAGCCTGGAAATGCTTTATATATAGTGACATGTTTTACCTTACAAGTATGTTTTGTAATAATGACTTAGGTCGAACTCTAATTGTAGCGGTAAAATCATGAGTGTAAGCTATTGATTAACTTAACTCAAAGTAAATAGAGTCGCCACCGCGCTTTTATTTTATTCCAAATGGAAAAGGGAAAAAGAGCGAATAAAACCTAATGAATCTAAAAGGTTTTACGCACCCAAAATGTCTGTGGTACTCCACGGGAGCCCTTTGAAATATTTATTGATTTTTTGTTTGAAAATGGTTTGTTTAAAAGTGATTGAAGAGATGAGAAGATAAATGTTTTTTAAGATTTTTGTGTTTGAAGAGACGATCGTCTCATACCTACGTACCCACAAAGTGCAATGCGAGATCAAAACCTCGTAGTTCGTGGTACAAAATGTGAAAAGAAACAATGCGTTGAATTGATTTAAAAATATAAAGATAAGTCGTCATTCTTTAGCGAATGATTCCGCTAAAAATAATGAATCATATCTAAACAAAAAAAGGGAAAATACCCGAGGGCACAAAAACAATTGAATGAATTTTGCATTTTTTTAACTGTTTTGGAAAAACGTTTCGATATGCTTATGTGGTTTAACATTTATTAAAAAATGAAATTGCAAAGGTAAAACCGCTTGACCTAAGTCAAGGTTTGATTGTGAAAATGTTTGAAGTTTGAAAACAAAGAAGGTTTTTGAAATAGGAAGAAGATTTGAAAATTTAAGAAAGGGAGGATATGAAGTGACTATCCTAAGAATTTAAAGTAAAAATTAAGGGAAGAACAATCAAACCGTATGGTGAACATTCTTTGAAACAATAGGACTTCCATCTTCAAAAACAAGTGAACCAAATCCGCTAAGGTCTTCAATCCATAATAACTCAAGCAAAGGGTAAGATCCTAAAATCTAAGTCCAAAACTCCAAGTCCAATGCTAAGGATAGTGGCCATAGTCCAAAATTAAAGTCACAAGTCTTTTAGAAGTTTAATCATTTATTAATGTTTTTGTGTCCAAATGGACAAAAGGAAAATCAACATAACAAAAAAAAAAAGAGCAAATAATAAACATGATAATGGATGAATAAAGCATAGTAAAGCAAAATAAAATAAAAGCAAATAAAAGCGCAAGAATTTAAATGTTAGTAACAAAAGAAATTAAAGTGCAAGAATCTAAAATATTAATAGTAGTAATAGTATAATAATATTTACATAATAATTGTATGGTGAACTTAATCAACCACAACCAAAAGAGTAATCAAAATCGAAAGGCAACCGGATCCGCTTTGCATCTTACACTATAGCGATTAATCAAGGCAAATCGAACCGAATTCAATGAAATTTGAAAGTCGATTGGGAGACCCAAAGCACCTACACATCAAACATTCATAAGTCTCGATTTTTGATGCAATATGATTAACCACTTTGGGATTACTCGATCAACAAGAGATCCGGTCCACGAAAGTGCAAGCACCCAATTAGATTTTTATTCCGAAATCGGGACACATTTAGGTCTATGTTAAGCAATCGCCGAGTAATTTACGAAGTAATTACCCTACAAATGAGGCCGGCCACCACCAATTAAGGGGCATAATGTTAGTGCTAATGCATGCGAGATAAACGATATGTAAATCGCTATCCGGACGCAATATCGCACGAAAATAAAGGTGAATACCAAATTGAGTCACACTCATAGTATTCTTCCATCCTTAAGTTCAATCACTCATCTTGGTGGATTCAAGCATGAAAATGTATCACTAAGGCAAAGTACCTTAAATGAATTGAGCAATCCACTTAAAGGTAGTTTTGAATTAATGAACATTAACTACTCTAATCTACACCCAAAGTTCATTGAAATTAAGGAGAAATCACTCCTAAAAGTGCTTCCCAAGGCAAAAATAAAAAGGAGGAAGAAGAAAGAGGAACCAAAAAGGGGCTTGAAACAAGCCAAGAATTCAATTCTGACTTGCGTTAACCGGTTAACGCATATGGTTAACCGGTTAACGCATATGGTTAACTGATTAACGCTGAAGCAGCAACAGAAAATATGCAGAAATTCAGCATTGATCCATTTCCAAAACTCTTTCAAAACATTTAATGATCATGATCTGAATTTGCACGAATTTTAAAACCAAAATACAGTGGAATCCCTGCAATCAAACAACAAATAAAGATCCAAAGGGTCTAGAATCAAAGGAACCAAAGATCTACATCTTGAATGGTTGATAGTGAGAATGGATTTATGGAGAAAGATGAATTATCAAAAGCATTTCTTCAAATTGGACCAAATCAAGCTTAGATCTACTGAAATTGATGAACAAAAGAAGGAAAGGATGAAAGTTTAACTCAAGTTAGTCAAGAATTCAATGTGAATTTTTGATAACTTCAAAAGAAAGAAAATGAACTTTTGAGAATTTTGGTGTTGGGGGAGTATTTTGCAAGAGGTTATATGGCTATCAAAAGCTTGTAGAAATTTTTGCAAGGTGAATTTGGCTCTCTAAAGCTTGTTGAATGAATGAAATTGTGGTCCTATTTAAAGGCCTTAGGTATGGAAATTTGGTGGGATGGAGTTTGCTTTGGTAATTTGAATTTAGGTTCGGTAATTGAAAATTTGGTGGGAAATGGAAAAGAGTGGTGATTAGTGAAGATTTGTGGTAGGAAATGATCAAAGTGATGTAGAGAAATCAGAAACCAATGGATCTAGAATATTCCAATTAAATTAATAATTTAATGGTGCTGAATTTGAATAAAATATTCAAATTTCGCACTGGTTAACCGGTTAACCAAGCCAAAATTTGTATATTTTCTTCAAATGAGGTTGTTTGGTTGTTGTGGCCCGATTCTTTTTGTACGTCGAAGAAGGCTTGGAAATGAACCTTGGAAATCCTTGATCAGATAAATTTAAATTATTTGCGGATCAACTTCGACTTTTATCTGTGAATTTTACTCGAGCTGCAGGACTGCTATTTTTGGCGTTTTCAATGGTTCCTCTTCCTGGAAAAAAAGTTAGTAAAAGGAAACAAAAATATTTTTGGATTTTGATTAATGGTTAGTGAACATAAATAAATAAAAGCAAATAATAAAAAAATGGTGATCCCCTGCGAGGCATAAACCTGCACCCGAGAAGGATAAATGAATCAGTGTGCAATCTTGTTTGTATGCAAGATGTAGATGAGATGCGGAAAAAAATCTTAGGGTCAAAAATTAGGGTATGACAGATGCACCTATTTAATTTTCTTCAATCCAGAGATAATGAAGATTGAAATTTTCATTTCGACAAGATGGAAGATACTTAAATATCAAAAACCCAATTTTTGGCCCTAAGAGACCAAAATATGGAATGGAATGAAGGGGAGGGTACTTACCTTTAAACCTCATGCAAGCCTTCAAACCTAGGGCTATTGTGTGACTTGTTTTTGTGTGCCACATGTTTGTGATTGAGTATAACATCATGACATCATGCATCATAAGCATAGCATTTTCACTAACCATTTCAAGGACCAAAGAATTTATCTTTGTTCTTTGTTGCAGGTCATGGCTTCTGCTCGTAGGAATACTATCCGGATCAACTTTGTAGGGATACCTTCTAAGCTTAAAAAATTGGTCTCTCAAGTTTCTGAAAGCTCACAGTTCATCAAGAAGCATGGCCACCTACTGGATCTAGTCACTTCAGGGTTCAATGAAGACATGATGAGTGTCCTATTTCAGTTATTTGATCCTAAACATCATTGTTTCACATTCCCCGACTATCAGTTGGTTCCTACAATGGAGGAGTTCTCCAAACTACTGGGTATACCTATCCTTGATCAGATACCCTTCACAGGCTTAGAGAAGGAGCCTAAGCCTAAAGTCATTGCTGCAGCCTTACATTTGAAGAAATCAGACATTGTCCTAGAAACGAGAAGCGGAGTTAAGGGTATCCTTGCTAAGGTATTGATAGATAAAGCTCAAGTGTTCTTGAAGGCTATGAGTTATGATGCTTTTGAGGAGATCCTAGCCCTATTAATTTATGGCTTAGTTTTGTTCCCTAATCCTGACCAGTTCATAGACATACACGCCATCAACATATTTCTGACTCGTAATCCAGTGCCTACATTACTTGGAGATATCTTACATTCTCTTCACACCCGTACTACGAAGGCGACAGGAACTCTGATGTGCTGCATACCTTTATTGTCTAGGTGGTTTATTTATCACCTTCCTCGATAAGTGATGAAGAATGAACAAGGGTTCAGGTGGTCTAAGAGGATCATATCACTTTCTCATTCAGACATTCATTGGTGTTCTCGATCTATGGAGAATGTTACTATCATTGACCGTTGTGGTGAATTCTCTAATGTGCCACTCCTTGGCATAAGAAGTGGAATTACTTACAACCCTTCTTTAGCACTACGTCAGTTTGGTTATGCTCGGAGTAATGGTCCTCATGACATGCTTATTCAGGGTATTGTGTTCGACTATGACAACGATCTTCAGGGTTACCATCAAAGGTTTATACGAGCTTGGAGCAAGGTGAATAAAATTGAAAGCAAGACTTTGGAGCCAAAGTATTCTATTCTTATGGAGCCTTATCTCATATGGGTGCGATCTCGTGCTCAGACTCTTATGATGTCATATCCTGCTGTTCTACCAGTCACTATGGAGCATGTTGCTGAAGGAGACATTACTTATACCATCCTTCATCCAGACATGCCCACTGAATTGGAAGAATTGCAAAAGTCCTGGATTCAGTTGAAGGATCAAAGGGATACTTTTGAGACTCATTTCAGAGTTGGTCAAGGAAGAATTCTGGAGCTAACAAGGCAATTTCACGAGGAGCAAAACCTCAACAAGTACCTCCACGCAAAGAGGAAGCTTCCATGGGAGACTTAAAACCCCATATATTTATCTTTTGTATCTTATTGTTATTTCTTTGTAAGCCCAAGGGGCAAAACTTATATTAAGTATTTACTAATAAAATTTTGTTCTTGTTTTTCGTTTAAACAAATTTAAATCATGCGGTCCTTGAAAACAATGCATAAGCATATACATACCATATCATTGCATCACAGGTTTCTTATGAACAAGTATCTTATCTTCTCACTGTTTATTTCAGCAGAAATGGCTCTCGAACAAACTGTTAAGGATCTCCAAACTCAGAATGCACAATTTCAAGAAATGATCCTAAACTTGTCCAAGGGACAAGATGAGCTGAAGGCCCTTTTGACTAAGAAAAAGAAGAAGACTAGAAAATCAGTGGGCCTCATCAACCTGGGTAGAAGATTCAGAGGTCCTGTCAAGACAGAAGAAGAGGGTGAGAATATTGAGTCTGAAAATTCTGAGAGAGAAGGAGGAAGTCTCCATGATACTGTGGAAGATTCTGATTCTGAGGAGAACTATTATCATGATCCTGCTAGTGAGGAGAAGTATAAGATGCTGGTAGACAGAATGAATGCTATGGAACTACAGAAGAATTATGGGTTTGACTTTGAAGATTTGAGTTTGATTTCTAGAGTCTCCATCCCTATAGGTTTCAAGGTTCCTACTTTTGTGGTGTATGATGGTGTGTCTTGCCCAAAACTGCATTTAAGGTCTTATGTCAGAAGAATTCAACCCCATACTCCTGATAAGAAGTTATGGATACATTTCTTTCAAGAGAGTTTGTCCGAATCCCAACTGGAATGGTATTATCAACTGGAAAGTACCAATATTCGCAACTGGAATGATCTTGCCGAAGCTTTCTATAAGCAGTACCAATACAATTCTGATTTAGCACCAACTCACATGCAACTCCAAAGCATGTCCATGGATGCCAAAGAAAGTTTCAAGGAGTATGCTCATAAATGGAGAGATCTGGCCAGCAGAGTTCAACCCCCTTTGACTGACGGGGAATTAGTTGATATGTTCATGAGTACGTTGACTGGTCCTTTCTATAGTCATCTCATTGGAATCTCATCATTTGGCTTCACTGAGTTGATAATGATTGGAGAGCGTGTGGAAAGTGGGATACGAAGTGGAAAGATTCAGATAGTTGCTTCTTCAAGTATCACCAAGAAGTCCCCTCCTGGGAAGAAGGAATCCAATGCTGTGTATAGCCAGCGTGGTCGTAATGATTGTAACCAATTTGTGGGAGCTGTTTTGATTTCTAATCCTACACCTCCACCACAAGAGCAACAACAAAATAGTTATCCCAAGCCTAGGAGGCAATTTACCAAGCTCAATATGTCAATGGCTCAGGCTTTACAGCATATGTTGAAAGGAGAATTGATTACTTTGAAGGACCCACCACAGAATATCAATACTTCCTCTTCTCGTTACAATCCCAATGCAAGGTGTGCATACCATTCTAGTAGCCCTGGCCATGATACTAACAGTTTCTGGTCATTGAAGAATAAAATCCAAGATATGATTGAGAATGGAGAAATTGAGTTTGACCCTCCGGAAACTCCTAATGTGATTACTGCTCCCATGCCTAAACATGAGAAGACTGTTAATGTTGTTGGTGAGGTTGTTTATGTTCGTACTGTGGCTGAAATAACTACTCCTTTAGCTATTGTCAAGAAGAAACTTGTGCAAGCCGGTTTATTTCCGGGTTGCAGGGAAGATTGTTTTACTGTGCCTATAAACCTGATAGTTGTTGGAGGTTGAGGTCAGGTATTCAACGCCTGATAGATAACTATACTATACTATTTGAGAGGACCCCTTCTATAGAAAGTCTATGTGGAGGTTTGGCTCAAGATTTGAAAATTGAAGATGTGGCTATGGTTAACAAGATTCCTGTGAAGATTACTTCAAAGGGTCCAGTGAGGATCACTTCTAAAGGTCCTGTGAAGATTACTGTTGAGCCAAAGGTGGCTCCAATGATTATTACTACTCCTGGTCCTATCCCATACACTTCTGACAAGGCTATACCCTGAAATTATGGTTCTGATGTTTATATCCATGGTGTCAAACAATAACCTTTGACTGATGCACCTGTTATTGATGTTAATCTTGATGTGGACAATATTGCTGGATCCGGTAAGGTTACCAGGAGTGGAAGAATTTTCTCTCCAGAAGACACCTCAAAAGTTGCTGCTACTCCAGTTCATATCTCTAACTCTGGGCCAAGTACTGAGGCTCGGGGAAAAGGACCATTGATTGAACCTGTTCAAGTTGAGGTACCAGTTAATGAAGATCTCTGTAAGCAGATGGAAGAAGTACTGAAGATCATCTGCAAGAGGGATTATGATATTGTTGACCGGTTGGGGCATACTCCCTCCAAAATCTCCATGTTATCTCTGCTATTATGTTCTGAAGCCCACACCAAGGCTTTAATTAAATTCCTGAAGACTACTCATGTGCCACATGAAATCTCTGTGGACCAATTAGAAAATTGTGTTGCCCATCTAACTAGTGATAATGGCTTGTGTTTTAATGATGTTGATTTGACTCCTGCCGGCAGAAACCATAATAGAGATCTGCACGTCTCCGTTGAGTGTAGGGGCACTACTTTGTCTCATGTATTGGTGGATAATGGTTCTTCATTAAATGTATTACCTAAGGAGGTTCTAGACAAACTCAATTTGAATGATGTAGTGTTAAGACCAAGTAATGTGGTGGTGAGGGCCTTTGATGGTTCAAGAAGAATGGTGCATGGAGAGGTGGATCTTCCAGTCAAAGTAGGCTCTCAAGTTTTTGATTCCACTTTCTATGTGATGGATATTCGTCCTACGTACTCCTGTTTGCTTGGGCACCCCTGGATCCATGGGGCAGGAGCTGTGACTTCCACTTTACATCAGAAGTTGAAATATCCAGTGAAGGGAAAGATTGTCATTGTTTATGGTGAAGAAGAATACATGGTCAGTCATGTGAACACTTTTAAATATGTTGAGATGGAGGGTGAATTTGTTGAGACTCCTTGCCAGATATTTGAAGTAGTTCCTTGGGTCATTCCTACTACCGAAGCTCCCCCTGCTGTTAAAAGAGTTCTTGTGATTACTAAAGTGCCTCCTATAATGGCCTCCCTCAAAGATGTTGGAGCTGTGGTTGAAGAAGGTGGTTGTACTATTTGGGGTCAGCTTCCCGACATCACTTACAAGTCTGACAAGTTTGGTTTGGGTTTTACTGTAGAATCTCAGAAGGTTGTTCGTCGTGCTCGTGCTGCTCGTATCACTCATGGAGGGGTCATAAAAGACCAAGTCAATGTTGTGGAAGATGATGATGAAGGTTACAACCTGGATGATTGTATTTTTCCTACCATGGGGGATGGACTCAACAATTGGAAGGCTGAAGACGTTATTCCTATCTCCTTTAGTCAGGAGTAAATGCTATTTCATTTTTTCTAAAATTATTTTTTGTAACTTTTAGTAACTAAATACTTTTAAGCCTTGTGCCTTGCCTGGGGTACAATGGTATGCTTGTTAGAGTTGTCATTTCATTTGCATATTTTCATTCAATAAAATCAATGGACGTTTCTCGCTTTCGTAAATATTGTGCTCTTTGTCTTTCTTTTACTTTTTCCTTTTATAAAAAAAAAGCTATGTGTTATTACACACACCCACATCACTAAATGCAGATATTCATCCACTCTGGATCCTATTGATAACTATTTTGCTATTGCCAATTATGACTTCGATAATCCGATCTATTAAGCCGAGGATGGAAAGGAGGAAGATTGTGAAGTACCTATAGAGTTAGCTAGATTACTACAGCAAAAAGAGAAAACTATACAACCACATGAGGAACTAATTGAAGTTGTGAACTTAGGAACCGAGAAAAACAGGAAAGAAATCAAGATAGGTGCTAAATTAGAAGATGGTATCAAGAACAGGTTGATTCAGATGTTACATGACTATGTGGAAGTTTTTGCTTGGTCTTATGAAGATATGCCGGGATTGGATATAGATATTGTAGTTCACAATCTACCAGTGAAAGAGGATTGTCGTCCGATAAAGTAGAAAGTTCGTCGTATGCGTCCTGATATGTCAGAAAAGATTAAGGCAGAGGTGATGAAACAATTCAATGCAGGGTTTCTAGCTGTTACTTCTTATCCACAATGGGTTGCAAACGTGGTGCCGGTGCCTAAGAAAGATGGTAAAGTACGCATGTGTGTAGATTACAGGGATTTGAATAGAGCCATCCCTAAAGATGATTTTCCACTTCCACATATTGATGTTCTGGTAGACAACACTGCTCAGCATAAGGTGTTCTCTTTTATGGATGGTTTCTCTAGGTATAATCATATTAAGATGGCACCTGAAGACATGGAGAAAACTACATTTGTTACACAATGGGGCACTTTCTGCTATAAGGTAATGCCATTTGGTTTGAAGAATGCTGGGGCAACATATCAGCGTGCTATGTTAGCTTTGTTTCATGATATGATTCACCATGAGATAGAGGTATATGTGGATGATATGATAGCCAGATCTCAGAATGAGAAGAACATCTTGATCACCTGCACAAGTTTTTTGAGAGGTTGAAGAAATACAAGTTGAGGTTAAATCCAAACAAATGTACTTTCGGAGTTAGATCTGGTAAACTTCTGGGTTTTATTGTTAGTGGTAAAGGTATTGAAGTAGATCCTGCAAAGGTAAAAGCTATACAAGAGATGCCTGCTCCTCGTACTGAGAAAGAAGTTAGAGGTTTCCTGGGACGACTGAATTACATTGCAAGATTTATTTTCCAGTTGACTGCTACTTGTGAACCAATCTTCAAGTTGTTGAAAAAAATCAAGTATTGTAATGGAATGATGAATGTCAGACAGCTTTTGATGAAATCAAAAGGTACCTACAGGAACCTCCTATATTGATGCCACCAGTTGAAGGAAGACCCTTGATTATGTACTTGACAGTATTGGATAACTCAATGGGGTGTGTGTTGGGGCAACATGACGAGTTTGGTCGAAAAGAGCAGGCAATATACTACCTTAGCAAAAAGTTTACCGACTGTGAAACAAGATACTCACTGCTCGAGAAAAATTGCTGCGCTTTGGCATGGGCTGCTTGCCGACTAAGACATTATATGTTGACTCATACCACTTTATTGATTTCAAAAATGGATCCAATCAAGTATATATTTGAGAAACCTGCTCTCTCCGGACTAATAGCAAGATGGCAAATGATCTTAACAGAATATGATATACAATATACTACTCAGAAAGCAATCAAAGGAAGTGTAGTAGTTGACCATTTGGCTCATCAAGCAGTGGATAATTATCAATATATGAATTTTGAGTTTCCAGATGAGGATATTATGATTGTTACTAAAGAACCTAGACAATATGAAGGACCTGGACAAGGATCCCGATGGACTATGGTTTTTGATGAAGCTTCTAATGAGCTTGGTAATGGTGTTGGTGTTGTGATTATCTCTCCTAAAGGTTGTTATACACCAGTTACTGCAAAGCTTTGTTTTAAATGTACCAATAATATGGCTGAGTATGAAGCAGGCATCATGGGTATCAAGGTTGCTATTGAAATGATGATCCAATTTTTGGATGTGTATGGAGATTCAGCCTTAGTAGTCAGTCAGGTTAAAGGAGATTGGGATACCAGGCATCCTAATATCATCCCTTACAAAGAGCATGTGTTGTCTTTGATCCCGTACTTTGAAGATATTACCTTTGAACATATTCCACGAGAAGAGAATCAGTTGGCAGATGCATTAGCTACCATGGCATCTATGTTTGAAATCAGTTGGGATGATGAAGCTCCGAGAATTACTATTGATTGATTTGATAAACCTGCATACTGCAATGAAGTGGGTACCAAAGGAGTAGAAGAAAAGCCTTGGTTCCATGAAGTGAAGAGGTATCTTGAAGCTCAGGAGTTCCCTGAAGGGGCATCTGTCAATGATAAGAAGTTTCTAAGGAGATTTTCTGCTAAATTCTTCCTGAGTAATGGAATTCTGTACAAGCGTAGCTACAATTCGACTTTGCTTCGCTGTGTGGATAAGAAAGAAGCAATAGAGATTATGGAAGACATACATGATGGGATCTTTGGTACTCACTCTAGTGGGCATACAATGGCTAAGAAGATTCTGAGAGCAGGTTATTATTGGTCTACCATGGAAGCTGACTGCTATCAACATTCCAAAACTTGTCACAAATGCCAGATTTATGCTGATAAGGTTCATGTGCCTCTAGTTCCGTTGAATGTTCTAACTGCTCCATGGCCTTTTTCCATGTGGGGCATTGATATGATTGGTGAAATCAAACCTACTGCCTCTAATGGACGTCGTTTCATCCTTGTAGCTATTGATTACTTCACAAAATGGGTAGAGGCAGCTTCATTTGCCTCTTTTACTAAGAATGTTGTGGCTCGATTCATCAAATATAATCTTATATGCAGATATGGCATCCCTGAAAGGATTATCACAGATAATGGTACTAATTTGAATAACACTATGATTACTGATCTCTGCACGCAGTTCAAGATTAAACATCACAATTCTTCTCCATATCGTCCAAAGATGAATGGCACAGTGGAAGCCGCCAACAAGAATATTAAGAAGATCTTGCAAAAGATGACAATTACATATAAGGATTGGCATGAGATGTTACCATTTTCTCTTCATGGTTATCGTACCACTATACGTACTTCAACAGGGGCAACCCCATTTTCCATTGTCTATGGTATGGAAGCAGTTTTACCCATTGAAGTTCAGATTCCCTCTTTGAGAATTATGAAGGATGCGGGCTTAGATGAAGATGAATGGATTCAGACTCGACTTGACCAGATAAACTTGATTGATGAGAAAAGACTAGCAGTTGTTTGTCATGGTCAGATGTATCAAAAATGTATGATTAAAGCCTTCAATAAGAAAGTTAGGCAGCAGGTGTATCAGACTGGTGATTGGTAATCAAGCGTATTATATTACCACAGGGTGATCCCAGGGGCAAATGGACCCCCACCTATGAAGGGCCATTTGTTGTTAAGAGAATATTTTCTGGAGGTGCCATGATGCTTACCACTATGGATGGTGAAGATTTCCCGCAGCCTGTGAATGCAGACATAGTTAAAAAATACTACGCATGAAAAGAGATACGCTAGGTTGACTGGCCTAGGAAAAAATAAGGGCATCTCGGCGAACCAAAAGGGTTTGGGAAAAATTAGGGATATATATATATAAAAAATGTACACCCGACAAGTCGAAAACCTGAAAAGGTGGCTTGGGCAAAAAAGGGTATCCCGGTGGATTGAAAACCTGAAAGGGCAATCCAGGCAAAAGTTAGGGATTAAAGCGTATGACTATGTCTCCTTAGATCACCCATGCAACCTCTACTAGTTGTGTTATCTACGTCAAGTTCAACAGATACTGATCAGTCTAATCGTTTCCTCTCCAATAGCTGAAGATGAGATAATTGAAGATAATGGCAATAGCAAAGTTGGAACTCAATAGGGTTTTTTACACATAGCTATTTTTTCCTTGTAAAAATTTCTTTGACGAATTCCTCTAACTAGGATTTCCGTCTCCGTATTAAAACATGTCTAGTTATAAGTTTATATCTAAGAATAAGAAAAAAATCCCTTTTTATATTTAGCTTTACTTTTCCCTCTTTATTCAGCTTTACTTTTCTCTCTTTATTCAGCTTTACTTTTCCCCTTTTTACTAAAGCGAAAACGTCCATTGATTATGTTTGAATGAATATATGCCTTTGAATATGATTGATGTTTACCAGAAATGCATAAAATAAAATAATAGCATTTACTAAGAACGAACAGAGGTAGGAATTCAATGAAGCTTCGCCGGTTCATCCCCACAGAGTAATCTTTACGGATATCCTTACGGAATACCTTAAGTAATAGCTTACACTTCCAGCTCTACGAAGTCTTCAAGTAGTTTCGTATCCTCCAAAGAATTAAGTATCCCGGATCTAAGTCCATCTCTTTTATCCTCAGTCAGGATTTTCAAGAACTTAATCCTTTAATAAGAAGTACGACGAACGAAAACAAGAAGGTTCTAAGTACGATGTTCTTAAAGCAAGATGGAAACGAAGTCCTCATACTCCTCAGCAACGAATCGAGATTTATTTCCCCAGTCAACAGTTGCTCATGAAGCTACTGTTCAACTTCCCGACATAATTCATTCCTACATACATCATATCATATCATATCATATCATATGCATTTTCATAAAATATTATCTTGCAGAATGTTATATATATCATTATATTTGCACCGAACTAACCTTGATTTTCAGGTTAATTCTCCAGCAGAAAAACTTCACCAACAACTTACCTCGGGCCGTCGTTTATTCTTCTCACAGGTTATCTCATTTTGGGTCGTCGTTTATTCTTCCCAAAAGTCAACTTACCTTGGGCCGTCGTTTATTCTTCCCAATGGTTATCTTGTTACCTCGGGCCTTCGTTTATTCTTCTCGCAGGTTATCTCATTTTGGGTCGTCGTTTATTCTTCCCAAAAGCCAACTTACCTTAGACCGTCGTTTATTCTTCCCAATGGTTATCTTGTTACCTCGGGCCGTCGTTTATTCTTCCCACAGGTTATCTCATTTTGGGCCGTCGTTTATTCTTCCCAAAAGTCAACTTACCTTGGGCCGTCGTTTATTCTTCCCAATGGTTATCTTGTTACCTCGGGCCGTCGTTTATTCTTCCCGTAGGTTATCTCATTTTGGGCCGTCGTTTATTCTTCCCAAAAGTCAACTTACCTTGTGTAACTCCCACCAAATGACACCACACAGGTCAGAAGGGGTACAGACGCGAACGGTCGGCGAAAGGGGATGAGTACACACAGGGGTGAACTCAGAAAGACAAGAGTCGCCAGCTAGGCATTTTTATCCCGGAGGAAAGGTAATGTTGCATAGACCTAAGAAAAGAGATGGATAAGACGGTTGCGAACTAGAGAGACTGAGAAAGGGGGTTGGTTACAACCTGGGAAGGTATTAGCACCCAGATTGTCCGCCGTACTCGATGGGATCCACGCTTAAAAGATTTGTGTTTTAAAGGGGTAGTGTCAGTGCAATTTGTGTATCAAAGCTGGAAAGAATGCAAGTGTCAGTGTAAAAGAAATGTGATGTGTATAAGAGAAGTGTCAGTGTAAGAAAAGAATGAAATGCTCAAGATCATGAGGCTTAAAGAATAAGGATGGAAAGAGGGGGAATACACAGAGACTTTTGTTCGATAACTGTTAAGTTATGCCTACGTATCCTCTCGTGCAATGAGGAAGTCAGAACACCGTAGTTCGACCCAAAGAGACTGAAAGATGAATTGACTTGTGAACTGCTTACTTGTCTATGCTCAAGTGTATGACCTGTCTGGCTCAGGTGCAAACTGTCTTGCATTAGACGGAAGAAGCAAGTTCTCGTTTATGAGTGAATGAGATGAGAAAAGAATCCCGGAGGAGACGATTATTGTTTGTTTTTTGTGTTTTCAGTCTTTTATTGCTTTTTGAAGTTTGTCATAAGTTAATGAGCTTAAGCCTAAACCAATGGGTTAGTAAAATCATCACATCCTCCCTCTGATTAGGGGTAATGAGGATACCTTAAGTGTGAAGTCAACATCTCACACTTAATCACCTTTGATGTAGGATTAAGATTATTAACCTACTTGTGATCAGTTAGATGTTTTGGTTGTTTTTGTTTAGTGTTAAGTAATGAGATTAAGCCATAATCAGGGATTAAACAGACTCATTACACCATCCTAATAAAAGGATAATAGATGAGAATGTTTAAGCTGAGGAAAGCTCCTCAACTTAATCCATGATTAGGGATTAACCTCATGACAAAACAAAACCTTTATTAGATGGATTTTAGTTAATGATAAGATGAAGAAGTGAGTTTTATGGTTTGTAAGATGACTTGAGGGGTACTTGTCCATTAACACTAGGGTTAGTCCTTCTTAACCAATTAAGGAAGAATTAGAACCCTAATGCAAGGCCCAAGTTACAAGCTTGATGTCTTGATGATTATTAAGTGAATTGATTAAGGTATTTAAACACATTAAGGGTTTAACACTTAGGATTAAAGTTATACACTCCATCCTAATAGAAGGATGCAGGCATAAGCTTAATCACAAAGCCTTAAAGCCTTTAGGGTTTAGTCCTTGATTATGAGATGAGAAGAGAAGACTCAAAGATGACACAAAGGTAAAACTAAATGGGGGACTAATCAAACCCTAATTATTATCATGCTTGGTCATTCCTAGGGTTTGTGAGGTTTAAGAAAGAAATCTTCAAGGAACCACCAATGAGAGAAGCAGATGAAAGGAGCAAAGGGGAGCAAAACAACTTGCTTCACTTAAGAAGTCAAGTTGCTTGAAGAAAGAGGGTAAAATGAACAAGAATGAGCAAGCTCAATCCAATACACATACAAAATGCAGCAAGGGAAGTATGGAAGAGATGAAACGGGGATGTGAGAAGTGAAGGCAAATTCACTTCTCAAACAACTTACCACCTGAAATGTTAGCAAAAGAGATGAAATGCAATGCAAAATGAGATGCAATGCAATGCAAAATGAGATGCAATGTCATGATGCAAACCAAAACCAGAAGCATAAGTATGATGTCAATGTTGCTAAGAGATGATGCAAACATGGAACAAGGCATGAGGATGATCATACAAACATATGGATGCAAGAGAAGCATGTTTTGATCCATGAATGTTCATGAAAAGTTATGGAATGCAAAAGACATATAACATGGCAAATGAAAGATGCAATGATCAAACATGATTCTAATATGTCCTAAGATGTCATATGAATCAAATGGAAGCACAAAATGTCATGGCAAGTCATGGTATGCAAGCAAATGGAAGATGGATGCAAAGGAAGGCATGAATTAGGGTTATATGCAACATACAAAGCAAAAATCCTAAACCAGAAGCAAATGACATGATAAAAATTTGAAAATGCAATCAAAGGAACCCTAGGCCTACACAAACTCACTGCCCAAAGGAGGGGATCTAACTCTTAACCTAGTGAGAGTTATGAATTTCCTAAGGTTGCTAGGGTTTTAAGGTACCTCCACAAGAAAAAATGCCAAACAAATTTAAAATGCAAGATCAATTCATGCCAATTTTATCCTATAAACTACATGTTATGCAAGATGCAATGCAAAAAGAATCATGATCCAACTCTCAATGGTTAGGCAGAAATGAATTTTTGAAGTTTGAAACAAAATAATGCCTTGAAATGAAATTAAATCCAAGGAAAATTATCAAAAGGCATCAAGAACAAAAAAGAAATTTGGTTTGAGAGTTGGAAAATGTTTCTAAATGTTTTTAAAGGTTACATGAATTTTTTTGTGATTTTTAAATACCTAAAAGTATTTTTAATTAATTAATTTTCATTAATTAATTAAAAATAAACTTTTAAATGATTTAAAAATAAATTTTAATGCAAAAAAATAAAAATAAAATTTTTTTTACGTTAAGAAAAATATTTAGAATAAAAATGCGGAAAGAAAATATTTTTTTGGATTTTTTATGTATTTTAAAATAATTATGCAAAACAAATAACAAAAATATGAAATTAAATGAATTAAATGGAAAGTCAAAGGGATCAATGGCCAGCATTCAAAGTTTTTTGGAGGGAGTTGACCCGCACGTGAATGGAGGGTTCAGATCAATTCTGGATATTTAAATTTCCTAATCTTAATTAACTTAATTAATCCAAAATTAGGGCTAATACAAGAAACCTGGACCATTGGATACGCGCGGGAAAAGGAAATCAATGACTCACATTCAAACTCACCTAAACCCTAACCCTAATTTAATCACTTTCAGATGACCGGAACAGTGGTTCCGGTCATCTTCTCCGGCGAGCACAAAACCTAATCTTCTTCTCTAGACAAAATCAAGAGCTCTAAAGCTCCAGATCACATCTCCTAATCACCCTGAACACGAATCAAGCATCAAAACAAATTTATATAACCTACAACTCAAGATATGGATCAAAACATAAAATCTGGAAAAGTTTCAGAGCTTCGATACAGGCTTATTTCTCAACCATTTCAAAAAGTAAAAACATCAGAGTGATCAGCAAAGCATGAGGAACAATCTAGGAACTTAAAAACTCATTTCTGGAAAATTTGTTCATCATGTTACCTGAGGTTGAGCTTTCAATCCAGGAGCTTTTTGGCTGCTTCTTTGGCTCAAACGAGTCCCAATGATCCTCCTTAGAAGCTTTTGACACTTAGCTGGAGTTTATATGGCCTTTAGAGAGAGTTGGCAGAAGCTCAGACCAAGGGAGTGTGAAAATCGTATTTGTGATGTGGGAGGTTTCAGGCCAAAACAATGGTTGGTTTGTGATCAGTGGAACCTTTTGAGATCAATGGTGAAGTTTGTTTTTGTGTTTGAGGCTTGTATGATGAGTTTCGAAGGAAGTTGCATAAGAGGTGAGTTTCTTGAACTATGGCTTATGATCTCTTTCAGGCTTGTGTGTGTGATGCAAATGAATCCTTGGAGTGTGTTTGGAAGGTCTGGATTGGGCAGAGAGTTGTTGTGTCACTGTGGGATTGGTATGGCTCAAGTTGCCAAAAGTCAAGAAAGTTGTACTTGGAGGTATGGGCAAGTGGCAGGCTGAGATAGGGGCATGGCTATGCGCAACAAGGATCAAGGGGTGTCATGAAATCATATTTTGTGAGCTGGCTCAAGTGGATGAAGAGTTATGGATCATTTTGCAAATTTGTGAACTTTTGGCCCTTTTGGAATTTCTTGATCCACAAGCCATGAAAATGAGTGAACTTTTGATGCAATCTGATCTTTAGGCCTTGGTTTATGTTTGTGTGAAGTTTAGAAGTCCATTTGAAAGCTCAATTTTCCTTGGCAAGGGATTTTGCAACTTTGCCTCTTTGGTGGAAAACTTGAAATTATGTGTTTTTTCCCAATTTTGACAAGCCATAACTTTTGATCCAAAATGAATTAGAATGAGTTCTTGTACTTTTTGAAAAGTGAATGATCCATTATACAACTTTCATGACCAAAGTTTTCTCATTTGAAGCATTTTTGAATAAAAAAGCAAGGGTTGAAAAAGTTTCCCAAAATGGCAAGTTTCCATTACAAGTCATTTTCCCAAAAAAGTCAACTTTGCAAGTGGCTTGAAATTCTTCAATTTTGTGAACTTCCAACATCTTCTATGATCAAATAAAGATCATACATAATCAAAATGATGAAGAACACCCTTTGGTTGGGTCATTGAGGGCCTCAAATGCCCTGATTTTGCACTGACTTGTTCAAAAAGTCAACTCTTGATCAGATGCCTTCCCGATGGAATTTCTTCATGAAAATTGATATGCATGATCCCTATACCATATAGAGACCAATAGAAACAAGAATTACCAAATATTTTGGAGTTATGGCCTTTGAAACCAAAACCCTAATTCTAGGTCATCTGTGTAGTCAATCCTGGCTCTGCTTCCATGCCAACCTCAGTTCTTGTGATTTTTTGACTTCTTTAACCTTGTGAGGATATAATATGATGTTTGAACATACATGGACCCTCTTGAGGTGATTGAAGACCTTTGAAGTGGCTCAAATAGCTCTTGGATAGCTCAGATCACAAACCCTAGATGCAGATGACTTTGAACCAATGCAGTGAATCAAAAATGTGGTATGAGATGCTATGGTTGAGTTTATGCATATGAGAAGATCACAAGCCATGGTGTGAATAGGTGAGGGCAAATTTGGGGTGTTTACAGCTGCCCCTATTCAAGCATGAGTTAGCTGTGCAGGATGTAAGCAACGGCTTAACAGGCAAACAAGATAACTTGTGGTTGAATACCAAAGACAGTCCAAAATTTGCACTCACAGAATGAAGAAGAAAAGGGATATAGATTGTAAAAGAAAATAAAGTATATTTTAAAGTGTGGGCGACGGAGGACGACCGTCGAGCAGAGGACGACTGCTGGGGAAAGAGCAATGACGGGGACGACCGACATGCTAGGGATATAAGAGATTATGATGGGGACGACCATCAAGATAAAGCAACAAAGATTCTCTGGGGATTAGAGGTAAAAATAAATGATGAGGTACGGTCATCAAAGGTGAAGGACGATCACCTAGCAGGGGACGGCTGCTCTGATGGGGATAAGATGAGGGACGGTCATCTAAGGTGAAGGACGATCACCTAGCAGGGGACGGCTACTAGAAATATCGCGACATAGGACGAATGCCGGATAAAAGGTCGACGATGGGGACGGCCATCGAATAAGCATGATGAAGGACGATCATCAAGAGGTGAAGGACGATCACCTAGCAGGGTACGGCTGCTCTCAGGGTTTATCGTGACATAGGACGAATGTCAGATAACAAGATCAACGATGGGGCTGACCATCAGATAAAATGATGAAGGACGATCATCAGGAGGTGAAGGACGATCACCTGGCAGGATACGGCTGCTAAATATCACGACATAGGACGAATGCCGGATAGAAAGGGGTTCCAATAATGGAGACTCCGCTGGGGAAAGGATGAGGGACGGTCATCCAAGGGTGAAGGACGATCACCTGGCAGGGTACGGCTGCCGAACGGGTATCATGACATAGGACAAATGTCAGATAGAAAAGAAGTTTTGCTTTGCTGACGACCTACTAGGGAATAGTAAACACGGACGAGTGTTTACATCCAAGAAATAAAAGGTATGACGTTGTGTATAGATTAAAGATGCGGACGAGCATCCTTAAGGATATGATACGGACGAGTATCAGTAGAAACAAACGCTGACGCGAGTTCTGAGATGATGATACGGACGAGTACCAACTGGTTAACAAAGAACACGGACGAGTGTTGATTCTGAAAGGACTCTTTTAGGGAATAGTAGACACAGACGAGTGTCTAAATTCAAGGAGACATAAGTGTTTGACACGTGTATGGATTAAAGATGCGGACGAGCATCCTTAAGACTGTGATACGGACGAGTATCAGGTAGAAACAAACGCTTGACGCATGTTCTGAGATGATGATACGGATGAGTACCAACTGGTTAACAAAGAACACGGACGAGTGTTGATCCTGCAGAGGTATGAGTGGTGTATACAAGATACAGACGAGTATCTGTATGAGTGAAACAGGAGTAACAAGTATGAGTGGTGTACAGGCGAGTGCTTAACTTGCTGGGGAGGGTGATACGGATGAGTGTCAAAGAAGGTGTAGTGTAAACAAGTGTATGGTTTACAGAATGTTTTAGGTTTCCATGCTGGGAAGGTGACACGGACGGGTGTCAGGGAATCTGTATGGATATATGTATCTGTGAGTGCAAAGAGGACGCTTTGGCTTCCTACTGGGGATATGACACGGACGAGTGTCAAGAAGTATCTGTAATATATAAGTGTCTGTTTGTAACGAAAGCTCGGGCGACTTTACTGGGGAATCATGACACGGACGGGTGCCAAAAGGGGTGTGTATTTGTATTTACGAGTATAAGGCAAATGCTTTGGCTTTCTGCCGGGGAATCCAGGGAGTTTTCTGTATATCTTTGATGAATTGTCAAAATTTACAAGCGTTTGATTCAGAACATGGCTTATGACTATGCAATATGTTTGATTTTTGCCGTAATGCTCCGTATTAGACGGAATGCTACGCTCTGTGGGGAGAATATGATGCGAATGCTATGATTATGCAAAGATACAGATCCGGGATCCGGGTCCCATTGCATGAGGAGATCTCTGACTGATCTGCTTGAAGTGGACATCCCAGCTGGGGATGATATCATTGGTAGATCTGACATATGGAACTCTGCTTGGGGATATAGATCACGGATAGACCTATTTCTGGTAATGAGGGACCCAGCTGGGGGTTTGTAGAAGCTTTCATCACTCTGTTGTGGGATCCTTAGGCGTTGCTCTTCTGGATAGAGGCTGAAGCTCTGTGGGGAGATGGTTCCCTGGCCTTTGTACTTGGTTGCGGAGGAAGTAACAACTGGCAACTCAGCTGGGGAGAAAGCACCTCCGGTACTAAGACTGAGTAGATAATGTTTTGCCAGCTTGCTGGGATGAAGCTTTCATGCCCCATGCTGTGCTTTGAACACCTGCAATCCTGAAGAGACAGAGAAATGCACAAGTAATCCCGAGGTATCCCTTACCGGATTCCATCATAGGAGTTTAGACACTCCTGGGAGTAAGTATATTTCCTGCACGCACGTATTTTTTTTGAAGAAAAGCATATGTATTTGTGCAAACATTTTTTTTTATTATTTTTTTTTTTAAAAAAAAAAAACATCGGACATTCTTGCAAATGAAAATAAAATGTACGAGACAAAATGTGACTGAAAAATCTGATTTTATTAATTCATGTGCCCTGAATTGGCAAGATACAGTCAAAGAAACAAATCCCCTAAAATGAGGAGATTGTTACGAATTGAGAAATAAAAGGTACTGGCAATGTTGGCGACGCTTTGAGGAGCTTCCCTTTGCTATGACTCGTATGACATTTGACGCTCTTCTCGTTTTGCTTTCTGAAGAAGGCTGATTCTGAAAGAAGCTTGATCCTTTTTGAAGCTTACCAAGTTGTGGGTGATACAGACGAATTCAGAGTACAGTTGTTCGCTTATTCCCTTGTTTTGCATGGATCGCCCTTTCGGGTTTTCAATCCATCGGGATACCCTTTTTTGCCTGAGCTGTCCAATGCGGCTTTTCAGCTCAGCGGGTGTACATTCTTTTGTTTATTTCCCTTATTTTTGCCCGAGTCTTTTATTCTGTTTTGACTCGCCAGGATGCCCTATTTTTGCCTGGACTTACATTCTGTTTTTATGTCCAGCGGGTCGTTTTTATGCGAAGTATTTTTTAACTGCATCCGAATTCACAGGGGATTGGAAGTCTTCTCCGTCCATGGTTGTCAGCATTAAGGCTCCGCCTGAGAAAACCTTTTTAACCACGAACGGTCCTTCATAGTTGGGTGTCCACTTGCCCCTGTGATCTGTATGAGGAGGGAGGAGTCTTTTCAGCACAAGATCTCCTACTTGGTATTCTCGGAGCCTGACTTTCTGATCGAAGGCTTTCTTCATTCTTTTCTGATATAACTGCCCATGACAAATTGCAGCCAATCTCTTCTCTTCAATCAGACTCAGTTGCTCGTATCGGGATCGGACCCACTCTGCCTCATTCAACTTAACATCCATTAATACCCGTAAGGAGGGTAATTCAACTTCAACAGGTAGGACTGCTTCCATACCATAAACAAGCTGATACGGTGTTGCCCCAGTGGATGTTCTGATTGACGTACGGTACCCATGCAAGGCAAGCGGTAGCATTTCATGCCAGTCCCTGTAGGTAACTACCATTTTTTGCACAATCTTCTTGATATTCTTATTTGCTGCCTCAACAGCGCCATTCATCTTTGGCCTGTAAGGAGAAGAATTGTGGTGTTGGATCTTGAAGTCCCGACACAGCTCTGCCATCATTTTATTGTTCAAGTTGGAACCATTATCAGTAATGATCCGCTCGGGAACTCCATACCGACAGATGATATCTCTCTTCAGAAATCGGGCTACCACTTGCCTCGTAACATTTGCATAAGAAGCTGCTTCGACCCACTTGGTAAAATAGTCAATGGCAACCAGGATGAATCTATGGCCATTTGAAGCAGTCGGTTCAATCTTTCCAATCATATCAATCCCCCACATGGCAAAAGGCCAGGGTGAAGACATCACATTCAGAGGATTTGGAGGCACATGCACCTTATCCGCATAAATCTGGCATTTATGACACTTCCTGGCATAAGCACAACAGTTGGCATCCATTGTGATCCAGTAGTAACCTGATCTTAGCAGCTTCTTTTCCATTGCATGCCCTCCGGCATGGGTACCAAAAGATCCTTCGTGCACCTCGTGCATTAACAAGTCTGCTTCTGTTCTAACGACGCATCTGAGGAGTACCATATCAAAGTTTCTCTTGTACAAGGAACCGTCGGTATTCAAGAAGAAACTACCAGCAAGCCTTCTTAATGTCTTCTTATCATTGGAAGATGCCCCAAGTGGGTATGTCTGATCCTCCAAGAAGCACTTAATGTCATGGAACCAAGGCTTATCATCTTTGGCAACATCTGCTGCAAATACATATGCTGGTCTGTCAAGTCTGGACACTGAAATCCGAGGTACAAAGTTGGCAGCTTGAACTTTGATCATGGATGAAATGGTAGCCAGAGCATCTGCAAACTGATTTTCATCCCGAGGGATATACTCAAGCTTGACCGTTGTAAAGAAAGTCAATAACCTCCTTGTATAATCCCTGTAAGGTATCAGATGATCCTGGTGCGTGTACCATTTGCCGTTGGTTTGATTGATTACCAGAGCTGAATCTCCGAACACAGTCAAAGTCTTGATCCTGAGGTCAATGGCTTCCTCAAGACCCATAATACAAGCTTCGTATTCAGCTTCGTTGTTAGTGCAGTTAAAGGTGTGTTTTGCCGAGAAAGGCATGTGAACTCCCTTAGGTGTAATGAGTACTGCACCAACACCACGACCATTCATATTAACAGCCCCATCAAACATCATAGTCCATTCTTCTTCTGGGTCAGGCCCTTCAGTGTGAACAGGCTCTTCATGATCTTTTGCTTTTATGAACATGATGTCTTCATCAGGGAAGTCAAATCTCATAGGCTGGTAATCATCAATAGGTTGCTCAGCAAGATAATCAGACAGTACACTGCCTTTGATGGCCTTTTGGGATGTGTACTGAATGTCATATTCTGTGAGGATCATTTGCCATCTCGCAACCCGTCCGGTAAGTGTTGGCTTCTCAAAAATGTACTTAACTGGATCCATATTTGAAATCAACAAAGTAGTGTGGGTCAACATATACTGCCTTAGTCGGCGAGCAGCCCACGCTAAAGCACAACAAGTTTTCTCGAGCAGTGAATAACGTTGTTCACAGTCGGTAAACTTTTTGCTTAGGTAGTATATTGCATACTCTTTTCGACCAGACTCGTCATGCTGGCCCAGCACACACCCCATTGACTCTTCTAATACTGTCAAGTACATTATCAGAGGTCTTCCTTCAACTGGAGGCATAAGGATTGGAGGCTCTTGTAAGTATTTCTTGATCTTGTCAAAAACCCTCTGGCAGTCTTCGTTCCACCTGACCGTTTGTTCTTTTCTTAACAGCTTGAACAAAGGCTCACAGGTTGCTGTAAGGTGAGATATGAACCGTGAGATGTAGTTCAATCTACCTAGAAACCCCCGAACTTCTTTTTCTGACTTTGGTGCAGGCATCTCTTGAATGGCTTTAACTTTATCAGGGTCAACTTCAATCCCTTTTTCACTTACGATAAATCCCAGCAACTTACCGGATCGCACCCCGAATGTGCACTTGTTGGGGTTCAGCTTCAGTTGGTACTTCCTCAGACGCTTGAATAACTTCAGCATGTTCACCAAGTGGTCTTCTTCTGTGAGGGACTTGGCAATCATGTCATCCACATAACATTCAATTTCTTTATGGATCATGTCGTGGAATAATGTTACCATAGCCCGTTGATAAGTTGCACCAGCATTCTTCAGTCCGAATGGCATCACCTTGTAACAGAATGTGCCCCAGGGTGTGATGAAAGTTGTCTTCTCCATGTCTTCAGGTGACATCTTGATCTGATTGTATCCTGAAAATCCGTCCATGAAGGAGAATACCGAGAACTGAGCCGTATTATCCACTAATACATCAATGTGAGGTAAAGGGAAGTCATCTTTCGGGCTGGCTCTGTTCAGATCCCGGTAGTCCACACACATTCTTACTTTGCCATCTTTCTTAGGCACAGGTACAATATTAGCAACCCACGGCGGGTAGCTAGTCACAGCAAGGAACCCGACGTCCCACTGCTTTTGTACCTCTTCTTTGATCTTCATTGCCATATCTGGGCGAGTACGGCGCAGTTTTCTGCTTTACCGGCGGGCAGTCTTCTCTTAAAGGCAGCTTGTGCATAACAATATCGGTGTCCAACCCTGGCATATCCTGATAAGACCAAGCAAACACATCCACATATTCACGAAGCAGGTCAATCAGTTGTCTTTTCACTGAGTCTTGTAAGCAGGCCCCGATCTTAACCTCTTTCACATCTTCTTCCGTACCAAGATTAACCGTTTCGACCTCCTCCTGATGAGGAGTGATAACCTTCTCCTCCTGCCTTAACAACCTGGCTAGCTCTTCAGGAAGCTCATAATCTTCTTCAACCCCTTCATCAGCTTGATTGATTGGATTGTCAAAGTCATACGAAGCCATAGCTGTGCTGTTGTCGGTGCAGTCTGAAAGGCATTCTCTGCAAGGGTTTAGATTGTTCATTTTAGTGATCGATTTTAATCTTTGTTTAGAAAAAGTGAAGTAAAGTTATCATTTTGGAAAACATTGCCATTTTATTTTTGTACAAAAAGAAAAATGAAAAACAGTGAGCGGAAAAGAAAAAAAAGACTCATTTGCAAAAGATGTCCGATATTCATTGATTGATCTGTCTGCACAAAATTACAAGATGGCCCGATTACAAAATGAGTCTTGTCATCTTGGGCAAGATTTAAGACTTGATGCATGCTTAAAATATACAGGAAATAATAATTACTCTGCAGGAGTAACCCTTATAATTTCCTGGGAAGACCAGTTTGAGATACGGCTCCCCGGGATCCTTGGACGTATCCAGCTCTCCAGGTTGCACTCATCTTCTGACTCATCTTCCAAGTTGTTCACTGCATCCGGGGTGAGCATTCCCCCGCTGACAAAGTTGGGCTTCTTGGCAGCCTCTGATTGATCTTATTGAGTTGGTTTGTAACCCAACCCAAATCTGTCCTCCTTCTTCTCCACGGGCAACAGCTTGCCCCAGCCTTAGGCAATACCCTCTTCAACAACCTTCCTGGCTTGCTGATAAGACATCATGGAGGTTCCCAGTACAGCAGATGCTTCATTGATGTTCAGGGCCTCAAACCCTTGGCTCATAGTTTCATGGATTTCTCCATCCATTTCAATATACTTGTACGTAGCCAGATGGCTAACAAAGATGTCCTCTTCACCACAGATGGTGATGATCTGGCCTTCCCACTCGAATTTCAGCTTCTGGTGAAGGGTATACGTAATTGCGCCAGCGGCATGGATCCAAGGTCTACCCAACAAATAGCTGTAGGCCAGCTGAATGTCCATCACATAGAAGGTAATTTTAAAAGTCTGCGGGCCAATCATCACAGGCAGATCAATCTCCCCTAGCACTGATCTTTTAGAGCCATCAAATGCTCTCACCACTAAATTACTTGGACGCAGTGCCAAGCCATCATACTCCAGCTTCATCAAGGCTTTCTTTGGTAGGAATATTGAAGAGGTTGACATGGTTGACAAAATGCCGGTAAGGATCACTTCCAAAGGTCCTGTTAAAATCACTCATAAGGGTCCAATCAAGATTACTGCTGAAGGCCCTGTGAAGGTTGTTGCTGAAGCCAGAGTGGCTCCTATGGTCATTACTACTCCTGGTCCTATTCCGTATACGTCTGATAAAGTTGTGCCTTGGCATTATGGGTCTGATGTTTACATCCATGGTGTTAAGCAAGAATCCTTAGCTGATGTGCCTGTTGATGTTGATAATATTGCTGGGTCTAGTAAGATCACACGAAGTGGAAGGGTCTTCTCTCCTCCAGTGACTTCCAAGAATGCAGTTACTCCTGCTGCTACTTCCACCACTGATGCTCGGGGCAAAGGTCCTGTTATTGAGCCTATACCTACTGATGTACCAGTTGCTGATGATCTCTCTAAGCAGATGGAAGAAGTACTGAAAATCATTCGCAAGAGTGATTATGACATTGTTGATCAGTTGGGGCATACTCCCTCCAAGATTTCTATGTTGTCTTTGTTGTTATGTTCTGAAGCTCATGCAAAAGCTTTGATCAAGTTTCTGAAGACTGCTCATGTACCCAATGCAATTTCTGTTGACCAATTTGAGAATTGTGTTGCCCACCTGACCTATGATAATGGGTTAGGGTTTTCTGATGCTGATTTGACCCCTGCCAAGAGGGATCATAACAGGGCTTTGCATATCTCAATTGAATGCAGGGGCACTACCCTGTCACATGTATTGATAGACAATGGTTCCTCTCTGAATGTATTGCCCAAAGAAGTCCTGAAGATGCTGTGCTGAAGCCCAGTAGTATAGTGGTAAAGGCTTTTGATGGTTCAAGGAGAGTGGTGCATGGAGAAATTGACCTGCCCATCAAAGTTGGTTCTCAGATTTTTAATGCTACATTTTATGTGATGGATATTCATCCTTCGTACTCTTGTCTGCTTGGTCGTCCCTGGATCCATGGGGCAGGTGCTGTAACCTCTACATTACATCAGAAGCTAAGATATCCGGTGGAAGGAAAAGTTGTTACTGTCTATGGAGAGGAAGAATATTTTGTCAGCCATGTGAATACCTTCAAGTATCTGGAAATGGAAGGTGAATACGTTGAAACTCCGTGTCAGACATTTGAAGTGGTTCCTTGGATTATTAATGATTATGTAGCTCCTCCTGTTGTCAAGAAAGTTCCTGTGGTCACCAGAGTACCTCCAACAATGGCCTCCCTCAAAGATGCTAGAGCTGTAGTGGATGAAGGTGGTTGTACTATTTGGGGTCAGCTTCCTGATATCCCATACAAGTCTGACAAATTTGGTTTGGGTTTCACTGCAGAGTCCCAGAAGGCTGTTCGTCGTGCTCGTGCTGTTCGTATCACCAATCAAGGGGTTATGAAAGATCAGATCAATACTGTGGGTGACTATGATGAAGACTACAATCTGGATGCTTGGATCTTTCCTACTGTGGGTGCTGGACTCAATAATTGGAAAGCTGAAGATGCTATCCCTATCTCCTTTAGTCAAGAGTAAATACTATTACTGTGTTGTTGCTTTTAAGTTTGTAATTTCTTGAACAATTGAACTCTTAAGCCTTGTGCCTTACCCGGGGCACAATGGTGTGCTTGTTACGGGCTGTCATTTCATTTGCATACTTCATTCAATAAAAATCAGTGGACGTTTCGTTTTCGTAAATATTGTGTTCCTTGTCTTTCTTTTCTTTTATTTTTGTTTTATCAGCTATGTGTTCTTACACACACCCACATCACTAAAATGCAGATCCTCATCCACTCTGGATCTTGTTGATAACAGTTCTACTATTGCCAATTATAATTTCGAGAATTCGATCTATCAAACTGAAGACGGAAATGAGGACGATTGTGAAGTACCTGTAGAGCTTGCTAGGTTGTTACAACAAGAAGAGAAAGCTATACAGCCACATGAAGAGCCAGTCGAAGTTGTGAATCTGGGAACTGAAGAAAACAGGAAAGAGGTCAAGATAGGGGCTGAATTAGAGGATAGTGTCAAGAGCAGATTGATTCAGATGTTACGTGACTATGTGGAGATATTTGCTTGGTCTTATGAAGATATGCCAGGGTTGGATACAAACATTGTGGTTCACCGTTTACCAGTAAAAGAAGATTGTCGTCTAAAGAAACAGAAGGTTCGTCGTATGCGTCCTGAAATGTCAGAGAAGATCAAAGCAGAGGTAATGAAACAGTTCAATGCAGGGTTCTTAGCTGTGACTTCTTATCCTCAGTGGGTTGCAAATGTGGTACCAGTTCCTAAGAAAGATGGTAAGGTACGTATGTGTGTAGACTACCGGGATTTGAACAAGGCCAGCCCCAAAGATGACTTTCCACTTCCTCATATTGATGTTCTGGTAGACAACACTGCTCAACATAAGGTATTCTCTTTTATGGATGGTTTCTCTGGTTACAATAAAATCAAGATGGCTCCTGAAGATATGGAGAAGACAACATTTGTTACACAGTGGGGCACCTTTTGCTATAAGGTGATGCCATTTGGTTTGAAGAATGCAGGGGCAACATATCAGCGTGCTATGGTGGCTTTGTTTCATGATATGATTCATCATGAGATAGAGGTATATGTGGATGATATGATAGCCAGATCTCAGAATGAAGAACAACATCTTGATCATTTGCATAAATTGTTTGAGAGGTTGAAGAAATACATGTTGAGGTTGAACCCAAACAAGTGTACTTTTGGAGTTAGGTCTGGTAAACTCCTGGGTTTCATAGTCAGTGGAAAAGGTATTGAAGTGGATCCTGCAAAAGTGAAAGCTATACGAGAGATGCCAGCTCCCCGTACTGAGAAGGAGGTTAGAGGTTTCTTGGGACGATTGAATTACATTGCAAGATTTATTTCCCAATTAACTGCCATCTGTGAGCCAATCTTCAAGTTGTTGAAGAAAGATCAGGTGATGGAATGGAATGATGAGTGTCAGACTGCCTTTGATGAAATCAAGAGATATCTGCTAGAACCTCCAATTTTGATGCCACCAGTTGATGGAAGACCCTTGATTATGTACTTAACAGTGTTAGACAACTCAATGGGGTGTGTGTTGGGGCAACATGACGAGTCTGGTCGAAAAGAGCAGGCAATATACTACCTTAGCAAAAAGTTTACCGACTGTGAAACAAGATACTCACTGCTCGAGAAAACTTGCTGCGCTTTGGCATGGGCTGCTCGCCGACTAAGACAGTATATGTTGACCCATACTACCTTGTTGATTTCAAAGATGGATCCAATCAAGTATATATTCGAGAAACCTGCTCTCTCCGGAAGAATTGCAAGATGGCAAATGATCTTGACAGAATATGACATACAGTATACTACTCAGAAGGCCATCAAAGGAAGTGTTGTTGCTGATCATTTGGCTCATCAAGCAGTGGATGATTACCAGTCAATGAGTTTTGAGTTCCCTGATGAAGACATTATGATTATTACCAAAGAACCTGGAAAATATGACGGACCTGAACAAGGATCCCGATGGACTATGGTTTTTGATGGTGCCTCTAATGCACTTGGTAATGGTGTTGGTGTTGTGATTAGTTCCCCTGAAGGTTGTCATACCCCGATCACTGCCAGACTTTGTTTCTATTGTACCAATAACATGGCTGAGTATGAGGCATGTATCCTGGGTATTAAAGCTGCTATTGATATGAAGATTCAGTTCCTTGATGTATATGGAGATTCAGCCTTGGTAGTTAGTCAGATTAAAGGAGATTGGGACACCAAGCATGATAATCTCATTCCTTACAGAGAGTATGTGTTGTCTTTGATCCCACATTTCAAAGAGATTACCTTTGGACATATTCCACGAAGAGAGAATCAGTTGGCAGATGCGTTAGCCACCATGGCATCCATGTTTGAGATCAGTTGGGATGATGAAGCTCCCAAGATTACTATTGATAGATTTGAGAAGCCTGCATACTGCAATGAGATTGACACTGAAGAAGGGGCAGAAGAGAAGCCTTGGTTTTATGAAGTGAAAAGATATCTTGAAGCTCAGGAGTTCCCTGAAGGGACATCTGTCAAAGATAGGAAGTTTCTGAGAAGGTTCTCTGCTAAGTTCTTTTTGAGTAATGGGATTTTGTACAAGCGCAATCATGATTCAACTTTGCTTCGTTGTGTGGATAAGAAGGAAGCAACAGAGATTATAGAAGATATGCATGATGGGACCTTTGGCACTCATTCTAGTGGTCATACTATGGCAAAGAAGATATTGAGAGCAGGTTACTATTGGTCTACCATGGAAGCTGATTGTTATCAACACTCCAGAACTTGTCACAAGTGTCAAATTTATGCTGATAAAGTACATATACCTCCATCACCATTAAATGTGTTGACTGCTCCTTGGCCCTTTGCCATGTGGGGCATTGATATGATTGGTAAGATCAAACCTACTGCTTCTAATGGACATCGTTTCATCCTGGTTGCTATTGATTACTTCACGAAGTGGGTAGAGGCAGCTTCATTTGCATTTGTTACTAAGAATGTTGTGGCTCGATTCATTAAGAATAATCTCATATGTAGGTATGGCATCCCTGAAAGGATTATTACTGACAATGGCTCTAATCTGAACAACACTATGATTACTGATCTCTGCACGTAGTTCAAGATTAAGCATCACAACTCTTCTCCGTATCGTCCGAAGATGAATGGGGCAGTTGAAGCTGCTAATAAAAACATTAAGAAGATTGTACAGAAGATGACTGTTACTTACAAAGATTGGCATGAGATGTTACCATTTGCTCTTCATGGTTATCGTACCACAATACGTACTTCAACAGGGGCAACCCCATTCTCCTTAGTCTATGGTATGGAAGCAGTTCTGCCCATTGAAGTTCAGATTCCCTCCTTAAGAATTATGAAGGATGCAGGCTTAGATGAAGATGAATGGATTCAGACTCGACTTGACCAGATAAACTTGATTGATGAGAAGAGGTTAGCAGCAGTTTGTCATGGCCAGATGTACCAGAAACGAATGATCAAAGCTTTTAACAAGAAGGTTAAGCCAAAGGTATATCAGGCTGGTGACTTGGTAATCAAGTGTATCATATTACCACAGGGTGATCCTAGGGGCAAGTGGACTCCTACATATGAAGGACCATTTGTGGTCAAAACAGTATTTTCAGGAGGTGCCATGATACTCACTACTATGGATGGTGAAGATTTCTCACAGCCTGTAAACGCAGACATAGTTAAAAAATACTACGCATGAAAAGAGACCCGCTAGGTTGACAGGCCTAGGCAAAAATAAGGGCATCCCGGCAAACCAAAAGGGTTTGGGCAAAAATTAGGGATATATATAAAAAGATGTACACCCGGAAAGTCGAAAACCTGAAAAGGCGGCTTGGGCAAAAAAGGGTATCCCGGTGGATTAAAAACCTGAAAGGGCAATCCAGGCAAAAGTTAGGGATTAAAGCGTATGACTATGTCTCGTATGGATCACCTATGAAACAGCAACCAATTGTGTTACTTACTCAAGTTCGAACAGATAAAGCTCAATCCAATCATTTTCGTCTCAACAGCAGAAGATGAGATACTTGAAGATAATGGCAATAGTAAAATTGAAACTCAATAGGATTATTTCCCACATAGCTGATTCTCCTTGTTTTGTAAAATTTTATGACAAAATCCTCTTACTAGGGTTTATGTCTCCTTGTACAAACCTACCCATGTATGGGTCACTTCTTGATATGAATAAAATTCCATCTTTGAATCCAGATTTACTTTTACCCTATTTACATAAGCGAAACGTCCATTGGTTGTGTTTGAATGTATGTATGCTTTTGAATATGATTGATGTTTACCAGAAATGCATGTATGCTTAATATGATTGATGTTTACCAAAAATGCATAAAAATGCAGTAATAGTATTTACTAAGGACGAACGAGGGAAGGATTTCAACGAAGCTTCGCCGGTTCATCTCTACAAAATAGCTACAAACCCTCAGTAGGACAAATCCATCTTCATAAAGTCACATCTCCCCTGGAATTTATATCCATCTCTTTTATCCTCATACGGATATTCGGGAATTTACTTTCCAATAGGAGTACGACGAACGAAGACGGGAGGTTATGTATACCCTACTATCAAACGAATACGGGAGGTTATGTATACCCTACTATCAAACGAAGACGGGAGGTTATGTATACCTTACTATCAAACGAAGACGGAAGGTTATGTATACCTTACTATCCCCAGCAGACGAGAGGTTATGTGTACCTTGCTGTCCTCAGCAGACGAGAGGTTGTGTATAATATATTATCAAACAAGACGGGAATGAGTTCCTCATATTCTTCGACAACGAATCTGGATTTATTTTCCCTGGCCAGCAGTTGTTATACGAAGATATCCAGACGCTTTAGGCAGCATCATATCATACATACATCATTTACATCATACCATAACATACATATCCATAGATACATAATACATTACTTAAGTGCATCATATTATACATGTATACATAATGCATAAACTAACACTACTATATAGAATGCTACCTTGTTTTCAGGTTAATTCTCTAGCAAACAGACTTGTGACTATCAGGACTGCTTTATCCTCCTGAAAGTTATCAATCCCTCAGGACTGCTTTATCCTCCTGAAAGCTTCTTATACCTCAGGACGTTGTTATCTTCCTGAAAGCATATTATCTCCTTGGGCCGTTGTTTATCTTCCCAAAGGTTATCATCATTACCTCAGGACGTTGTTATCCTCCTGAAAGCATATTATCTCCTCAGGACGTTGTTTATCTTCCTGAAAGCTATCATCACTTCCTCAGAACGTTGTTATCCTCCTGAAAGTATATTATTACTTTGGGCCGTTGTTATCTTCCCAAAGGTTACCACTTCCTCAGGACGTTGTTATCCTCCTGAAAGCATATTATCTCCTCGGGACATTGTTTATCTTCCTGAAAGCTATCACCCCTACCTCAAGACGTTGTTATCTTCCTGAAAGCATACCATTACCTCAGGACTGCTGTATCCTCCTGAAAGCATACTATTACCTCAGGACTGCTTTATTCTCCTGAAAGCATATTATTACCTCAGGACTGCTTTATCCTCCTGAAAGCTATCACTTTACCTTCATATTTTGGACTGCTTTATCCTCCAAGAAATGTATCTGAAGAATTTCTCTCCAAGTGGCATCTTCAAGCCCACTCAAGCATATACAACCAATCATCAATATCACTCTACGCACCAGTGAGTGCAAATTTTTGGGCTTTTGTGTTCAATCCCCTTCAACCTTCCAGGTCACGACTGGCAAATATACCAATCTAACCCCTCAGGTTTCAGAAAATTAAACAGGGGCAGCTGTTGCACCCCAAAATTTTCCCTCACAATATAATACTTTGTGTGCTAAGAAGGTTCACAAGGTTCACAAGATTCACAATACTTACAAGACCTTTCATGAGGTTCATGAAGTCTACAAGTCACTTTATGAGGTTCACAAGGTTCACAAGACCTCCCATGAGGTTCACAAGGTTCACAAGACCTCCCATGAAGTTCAAAAGGTTCACAAGACATCTCATGAGGTTCACAAGGTTCACAAAGTTCACAATTAGTCAGGAAGTTTGACAATTCCCTCAGATAATGCATCCTCCTAAGCAATGCATCCTAAACTAGGGTTTCGACTTTAATCAGGCTAAATGGACTTCCAAGACTTCAAGTGAGCTTCATAACATCTTATATGTGTTTAATAATCCCCATGACAAGTTTCAAGACTTTTCCCAAAGGTTTACTCAGTCAGATGATCAGATAGGTTAAAATCAGTCAAAGCAGTTAAAAAGTCAAACTGAGGTCAACTGTGGTCAAACCAAAGTCAAACTTCATGATTTTTTGCCAACATCAAGTATATGAAGTAAAATTCATCATTTTATCAAGGGTTGATCATGATTCATCAAGGAGATTTCAGATCATCAAGAATCAGGAGTTTCTAAATTAGGGTTTCCTTAGGAAAAGTCAACTGAACTTTGACCAGCCATAACTTTCATATGCTTCATCAAAAATTTTCCATCCAAATATCATTTTGAAGGAAATTGAATTCTCTACAACTTTGTGTCTCACAAGCCAAGCCCAAAAATGCTTCATTTGGAAGGTATGAGCTAAGACATTATAGGTCATTTCAAAAGTCAACAAAAAGTCAACAACTTCAAAAGGGCATAACTTGAGAATGGTGAATGATATGGACATGAAACCAGTGGGGTTGGTTAGAGGACTCTTCAAGCTTTCCAAAATGTCCAAGAACACCCTCATAGCATTAAAATTGAAGGATGTGTGCCCTTGCAAAGTTGGGAAATTTTTGGTTGGTTTATGAAGAAAATGGAGGTCTAAAACCAATTTTTTCTAAATGGGCTTGCCATATGATGACCCAATCCATACTATGACCTCATGCACGACCCAAGTCAACAAAAATCAGATTTTTTATCATTTTTATTTTTATTTATTTTGATTTAATTCATTAAAAATCATTTTAAATTAAAATAAAATATAAAAGTCTAAGATTTAAAAAAGATCAAGCTTCTAGAAATTCATAAATATGATTGGAATCAAAGAGGTAAGAGGATCATGATGATTGGCCTAAAATAGAAAGTGTTTATGCAAAAATATTTGATTTTCAAAGCTTATCTTTTTGAATCTTTTTTGATCAAATTTTTCACACAAGCATTGATCTTTTCTGACCTAATTGATCATACTATAAGTACATGAGATAACCCTAATCACTGGACACGAATTCCTGCCTCAAAAGTGTAAGTTTCATATTTTCAAAAACCTCTCCAAACTCAAATTCGGATTTTAACATACAAGGCATTAGAAGGTAATTTGAGAACATAGCAATGATCTCTGGACATCATTGAGTCGAAACCAATACTTATTTGCATCCAAAACCACTCATATGGCATAAACCGAATCAAGCTTTGTTCTTGAATATGAGTTTTTCGATTTCACATATTTGCTTGATTTAAATGAAATTTAATGATTGTTTGATGTTTGTGATAATGCTAGGAATGTTTCTGGACAACAATCTTGAAGTTTGGTACCCCCAATCGTATTTCACCATTGTTAGGGTTTGAATGGCCAATTTAGGGTTTTACAATTTAGACAATATAAATAAATTCTAACAACGTGGATTGATTGTATGAATCATAACGAATTCATTGGTATAAAAAATTTGATGTAATGGTACCATTTGCTTGATGTTTGAATTTCGCAGGACATGAACATGGAAGAACTTGCATGAAATTTCGCAGGAAAAGTTGTATCAATTTCCGCAGGTACCATGAAGAAGATGAAGACCCCTGCGCGCGAATTTCAAATTTAAATTTTTGTTTTAAAATATTATGATATGGTTTCTGTTTTATTTCACAAGCTCATGCTTGTCCCAGTGGTATGAAGTGCGCGTGTATTGTTGGATGGCTAGGGTTCGAATCCTGGCTGTGACAAGTTTTTCATGTTTTTTTCTTCTATCCATTAAACATAATATATTATGAGTTATAGTTGTTTCATATACAGGTGCGCTCTCCCAGCTGGAATGGTAACGTGTTTGTGTGATTGCTTGAAGGTCCTGGGTTCGATTCCCCCAGGCCTTTTGTTTTGCTTATTTTTTATGATTTTCAGGTTTTAGACAACAAAACCAATTTGACTCTCTTCTTTGCCACCTGCGCGCAGGCTGACCCAGTGGCTGGAGGCTTTTTCCAGGTATTGGGAGGTCCTGGGTTCAAAACCAGGCCTCCCCTTTTTCTTTTTCTCATTTATTTCCTTTGTTTTAATTGCTATTACTATTATTTTTCTTAAATAAAAAAAGTTTTCATGAATTAAACTATATATATATTATTATTATGTATAACTTATTTATGTAATTAAGTTAATATTTAGTGTTTAGTATTTTTATATAGAACTTAATTTATTTTTGTAAACCCTAAAAAATATATTTTTCTTAAAACCCTAATTAATCATAATAATTTTCAAAACCCTAATTTCTTTTTTCTTCTATTATTTATATTTAATCTAATTTTTATTAAATGCATAAATTGTTTATAATTTAAAATTTTGTACATAAATATGTTTAAAGATTAAAATGCTTAGTTTATTTTTATAATATGAAAATATTCTCTAATTGTTTAGAATTTAATTTTTGCATGTAAATAATTTTATTATATGTTTAAAAATATGTAAAAATTGCTAATTTAATTTTTGTAATTATAATTTATTTTTTTATAATATGTTCATAATTGATTTAATTTTATAATTTACATATAATTTCAAATTTTATAATAATTGTTCATACTTTCTTATTAACCATTAAAAATTTTGTTTATTATAATATTTTTGCTTATTATTATTATCATTAATCATGTTTATTACTAACCCCATTAATTTGTTATTTTTATTATTTTCACTAACCCTATTATAATTACTTATTTATTTTGCTTACTTATTTATTTTGCTTATTAATATTTTGCTTATCTATTTAAATTGCTTATATTATTATTATTGTAATTGCTCCTGGATGTAATATTTTATAATGTTTAAATTATTTATTTTATGCCATGGTTAGTAAAAATAGGGAGTGTAACATGTATGTTTATTTAAAATTTAATTTAGATCACTTAATTCAAAAGATAAATATTAAATTGTACACTCACACACGTAAGTCGATCTTTGATCGCCATCTCACTTTCTAGGGTTACCTCTCATTGTTGCCTAATCAAAAGGTCAAGTGGGGTGTACAAAGCAAAAGTCCCTCAAAACAAAGTCATCTAGTCCCCTAATAATAACAGATCAAGTCCCTTTTCGAATGTTGCCTTCGTAATGATCTTGTCCCTTTCGAATAAAGATGACAGTCCCTCCAAAATTGCTTAATACACCCCACAGTTGCTTACATAAACAGATGTCCCTTACTTGTCCCTCACATCCAAGGTAATAACTACCTATTCCTTAATAATAGGGATAGTCTTACCATTTAAAGGATTTAAGAACATAAAAGACTTAAACTTAGGGTAGATTCCTCATAGTTAATTGCTCACTATTCAAAAACTTTTCAAACACTTCACACTTTCAAACAAATTTTCAAAACAAAGGTTTTTTACGCATCCGTACATGGATCATTATCAAACTCTTAAGAAAATTTCTATTCACACACTTCACATTTCAAAAATAATTCAAAGTGAGCTAAGTAACTAAGAGCCCATGGATAACCATGGATGTAAAGGGTGCTAACACCTTCCCTTTACATAACCTACCCCCCGGACCCAAAAATCTTTTAAAAGGTCTTTCCTGTTCTTTTATGCCTTTCCTTTGGATAAAATAAAAGTCGGTGGCGACTCTTGCTATCCGCAACATAACTAAAGTCAGTTCTCCCACCGTGTTACAGGGTCCAGGCACCGTGATGGTAACTGGACTGACTACTGCAGAGGAGGGTACTGAAATGGTGTGCGGATCGTAGTAAATGGTGACCGGTGACCTGGAAGGAGGTGCCATTGTTTGTTGTTGAAAATTGTTGTTTGGAGGAACATTTGATGGGTCATAGTAAATGGTGACTGCTGAGATATCTTCATTAATTTTTGTTGGCGTTGTAGAAGATTCTGCTGAATAAATGGGTGCTGATGTTGTAGAAGAGATGGTTGTTGACATCTGATTTGTTGAAGTGATGGACGGAGCCATTGTTGATGATATTGATGAATTGGTCGGAATGATTGTTGTTGCAGTTGTAGAAGAGTCAGGAATTGTTGTCAAAGGGATTGCTGGATTTGTAGGCGCCGTTGTTGTGATCTGGAGTATACCACTTTTGATAAGACCATCTATGCCGCTTCTCAAATTATCACATCCGTTGACCGAAACGTTGCAATAACCAAAACCGAGCTCACACCCGGGGAACATTTGGCATTCTAGGAGCTGAGCTTTAATTTCTACCAGAGGTGTCTGAATCTGCCCAACACTGGTGATTAAGAAAGATGGCTTGTCTTCCTCGATAGCATTAATTCTTGGTCCTCCATGATTGGGCATGGGGTTCTTGTTGACATTTAGCGGGGGTGCAAAGTTGAGGGCTTTGGAATCTACTAGATCTTGTACCTTCATTTGTAAAGCCCTGCATTTATCTGTATTGTGGCCAGGTGCGTTGGAATGAAAAGCACACCGGGCGTTGACATCGTAATTTCTTGGAAGATTGGAAGGATCTGGTGGTGCCAATGTCCTTAGTTCAACCAGGTTGAGTTTCAGGAGTTGTGGCAATAAAGCGGCATAAGGCATAGGGATAGGGTCAATCACCCTATTTGCCTGTGATGGTCTTTGCTGAAAGGGTCTTTGCTGTTGATTGTTATTGTTGTTGTTGTTGTAGTTTCTCTGTGGTGGATACTGAACTTGCTGTTGATAGTGTGGTTGTTGTTGTGGTTGATATGCTGGTTGCTGAGGAATTGGAGCTGGAATAGTGACAGCTGCTACTGATCTGTGAAGGTACTGAGGCCTGCCCCTGGTGGCATGAATGACATTTGTCTCACCAGTCCTTATAGGTCCCACAAAAGGCTTCCTGGGATTACTTGACGAACTTGCACCATTATCAGAAATTTTACCCATCTTCAGAAGGCTTTCAATTCTTTCTCCAGCTATGACTACGTCAGCGAAGCTGGTGGAAGAAAAGGCAGCTAGCCTATCAATATATGTTCCTTGTAGAGTGTTCATGAACATGTCGTCCATTTCTCTTTCTGACATGGGTGGTTGGACAGCAGCAGCAAGCTGTCTCCACCTCTGGGCATATTCCCTGAAGCTTTCTCTGGAGGATTGAGACATTCCCATCAGAAGGGTCCTGTTAGGAGCCATGTCTAGATTGTATTGGTACTGCCTGATGAAAGCTTCAGCTAGGTCCTTCCAGCACCTGATAGTAGCTCTGGTCAAGTGAGAGTACCACTCCCTTGAAGCCCCAGTCAAACTATCTTCAAAATAGAACACCCACAGTTTCTCATCCATGGTGTATGCCTTAAGTCTTCCCAGAAAAGACTGCAAGTGAGTTCGTGGACAGAAAGTTCCATTGTACTTCTCGAAGCACGGAGGTTTAAACTTGTGGGGAATCCTTACTCCGTCCACTAACCCCATATCCATAACATCAAAACCTAGGGAATTTTGAGACTCCAGAGATCTCAACTTCTCAGCAATTTCATCAAACCTCCTATCATAAACTTCATCCCCAGCTCCCATTACAGTGAACTGTTCTTCCTGGGGGTCTTCTTGTAAGACTCTTCCTCCAGTAGTATTTCCTTGCACATTACCCGGGATGTTGATTTCTGGGTGTAGATGAGGCCCATATACTGGTGGATTAACATGAGGCTGACCCCTCTCATTGTTACTTGTTCCTCCAGTTCCCAGAGGAGGTTCTTCCGGGGTTTGTCTTTCTACCAATGCCCTCAATCTTTCTTGACTTTGAGCCAAGCCATTCATTACTTCCATGAACTGGGTCATTTGGTTTCTCATCTCCAACCTTTCATTAACCATCTGGGTTCTGACCTCTGTCAGCTCTTGCTGTACTTGATCCATCTGGATACCAGGAAGGTTGTTGCGAGTAGGATATCTGTGCAGACGGTTGAGAGGGAACACCCGACGGCGAGCAATAATTCCTGAACCACAACAGAGTCAGTAAAAAATAAACCAAAAACAAAACCTACAAAACAAAACAAAGGTTAGTATGCAATGCAGTATGCTTATTTGTTTCCAAGGTATCCGGCTTGGCACTTGGTTTTGACCTTTCCAGACCCTGGGGAAGATGCTTTGATGTTGCTTGAGAAAGAGAAACTCAAATGAAACAAACTGACAAATACATTACAAATGGTGGATCATATATAGTTTGTTTTTACAACATATGCCCCTGAGGGGTCAAAATACAACATAAAAGAAAAGTACATCAAATGGAAATAGCAACAAGCAAAGTAGTCAAACATCTAAGCCAAACTCATCCTCCTTGACCTCTTTCAAAAGTGCTTCAGTTACAGGACCAGCCGGATGCTCTGTGATGTTCCTGATAAGAAGGTTTCTGGTGGCAATAGCAGTGGTCAGCTTCTTGTTCCTGTCCTGGTCCTTTGACCTCTTCACACCAGCCCTAAGCTTCAATTCTGAAATTTCCTTCTGGGTTGCCAGCAGAGCCTCCTGTTGTTTCTTCTCAATGGCCTCCAACTGCTCAATCCTGTCTTGAGTTCTCTTATCCTCTTGAGTACGAGCTTCAGTGATCCTGACCCACCTAGCTTGACTTTCTTTCAGATAGAGATCAGTCCTAGCCTTCTGAAACTGGGCCTCTTTACAGGCATTCTTCAAAATCTGCTCTTCAGCTCTTGATTTCTTGATGTAGTCTTCTGCTTTCTCAATCTTGGCTAGATGTTCTACTCTGAGCTTCTCCAACCTCTCAATGTCTAGACGACCATCACTCCTCTCCCAGAGGGTCTTCTTCAGAGCTTGAGACAGATTCTCATTCCTCTCCTTCAGTTTCTCAAATTCTTCTAGGCTGACAGTGGCTGGAGGTGGTACTGTAGATGGTCCAGGTGCATCCTCAATGGTGAAAGGCATCCCAGAAATCTGAGCCCTAGCATGAGACCATTCATAATACTGAGCTGAAGCCACATTATTGCATCTCCCAAGAATGGCCATCCCTTTGGTCTGGATGTTGTCCCAAGCCCAGGATGCTTGTCTGACAACAGCTAGGTTAGGCTTTATCTCACAATACAGGGTTTCAGCCAAGTCTTACACTCTAGGAGGGTGAACCAAAGCATAGCCCAATTGTCTCTTAAACAGCAAAGGGTTGTAGTTGATGCAACCCTTCACCCCTATCAGAGGTACATTGGGGAACTGCCCACAGCTAGTAATTATGTCCCTTCCTTTGGTGCTCTGGGTACACCACCTGATGTCATCTGAAGTCAAAGCAATAAGCCTCCTGGCCCAATTCTTCTGTTGGTGAGGGTTCAAGAAAGAATCAGTCTTGGGTAAGTGTTTAAGCAGCCAAGTATGAAACAAAGGAGCACAACACCTTACCAACCTCCCTCTCTGCTTCTCATTCCTTTGGTGAACAGAATAATAGAAATCTCCCAGCAAGGTGGGCACTGGGTTCCTCAAAAGGAAGAGATGAATAGCATTCTTGCTGATAAACTTGGGCTCATCTTCAAAAAGTATAACCCCATATATACTGAGGGCTAACAATGCACAAACTGCCTTCCATTCTCCCAAGGAGGCCTTCAGGATGGCCTGAGAAGTTAGAAAGTCCAAGTGTAGGCCAGGAATTCCAGCCTTTGTTGACATGTTCTGCTCAATCAAAGTAGGTTCCAAATACAGTGCCTTTGCCACTTCTTCATTGCTGGGAGAAGCCATCTCTGGGTTGAAGGGGATACCACCCCTGACAGGTACTCAAATCAATGATGAGAACTCATCCAACAAAGGTCCTAGCTGAAAGTTCTGAAAAGTGAAGCATCTCAAAGGAGGGTCATAAAACTGTAGGCAAGTGTGAATCAAACTCCTCTGAGAAGGGTCCAAGTCCATAACCATGTCAAGGATGCCTCCATAATGTTCTATGAATAATGGAATATGGTCTGGAGTAATGAGTGCCTGGACCTGCCTGATGCCAGCCAGCACAGGCTCAAATAAGTGGTATGAAATGTTGCTCTTCTTGGGTACCATGACTGCTGATGAAGAGCTAAAAAAAATGCTGATGATGAAGCCTGATACTGAAGATGAACCACTGATAGGCTGAGGATGATGCTGGAGGTAGCTGAAGCAGGCAACTGATGAGGATAGCTGAAGCAGATAGCTGATGAAACAGAGGTCTATGCAGATGAAGGGGTCAAAACCAAGCTAGATGTAATATGGATACCCTGAAAAACAAATAAACAAATGTTAAATGATGCAATGATGATGTATGCAAATGATATGCAAGGGTTTGTGATCAAGCTGGATCTGATTACTGCCTTGATATAAAGGTCCATGTATGTTCAAGAAGTCCAGATGGAGGTTCAAAAAGTCCAGTAACCAAGGTGGGGGACTCAAATAAAGAGTCACATGTCCTGGGTTAAATCACAAGAACTGTCCAAAGTGAAGCATTCTTAAACACAATAAGTAACAGGGTATGAGGTGGCCAAGGGTTCCTGCAAACCTGTAAACAACCCAACCCCCTCACAGGTGGTGTTCTAAAACAAGGATCCTCAGACTTGGATCAGTTATGAGAAGTGTAAACACTTCTAACCCGGAGGTACAATGTTTACAATAACCATAAAATATCCTCCCCCAATTCACCTCAGTTTTTGAAGGTCATAATAAAGGTCATCCAGACTTAGCAGGCTTCCCAGATAGCCCTAGCACTACAGGAAATCTGTAGCACAGAGTTCTCAAGAAGAAACCCACATCTGAACCGTGTTTCATATTCCCGCACCAGACCGAAATGGAATGGGAAAGAACATGAACCACTCTAGCCTAGGTGTCACTCAGGTCCCAGGTATAGGACCTTAAACTCTCAATAGAACCTCACCCACCAAGACAAAAACCAGATCCAGCCAGATAACAGTATGACAGTATGATATATAAAGCTGTAAAGAAAGCAATAAATAACTGTACATAAAGCAATAAATAAAGCAACTATATACACACAATTAGCACATAACACCCCAGTAAACACAAATCAAACAAGCGCTAGGAGGAACCCACTAAAAGAACCAGAAGCCCTGGTTACAGTATAAGGTTCCCCAACAGAGTCGCCAAGCTGTCACTCCCACCAAATGACACCACATAGGTCAGAAGGGGTACAGACGCGAACGGTCGGCGAAAGGGGATGAGTACACACAGGGGTGAACTCAGAAAGACAAGAGTCGCCAGCTAGGCATTTTTATCCCGGAGGAAAGGTAATGCTGCATAGACCTAAGAAAAGAGATGGATAAGACGGTTGCGAACCAGAGAGACTGAGAAAGGGGGTTGGTTACAACCTGGGAAGGTATTAGCACCCAGATTGTCCGCCGTACTCGACGGGATCCACGCTTAAAAGATTTGTGTTTTAAAGGGGTAGTGTCAGTGCAATTTGTGTATCAAAGCTGGAAAGAATGCAAGTGTCAGTGTAAAAGAAGTGTGATGTGTATAAGAGAAGTGTCAGTGTAAAAAAAGAATGAAATGCTCAAGATCATGAGGCTTAAAGGATAAGGCTGGAAAGAGGGGGAATACACAGAGACTTTTGTTCGATAACTGTTAAGTTATGCCTACGTATCCTCTCGTGCAATGAGGAAGTCAGAACACCGTAGTTCGACCCAAAGAGACTGAAAGATGAATTGACTTGTGAACTACTTACTTGTCTATGCTCAAGTGTATGACCTGTCTGGCTCAGGTGCAAATTGTCTTGCATTAGACGGAAGAAGCAAGTTCTCGTTTATGAGTTAATGAGATGAGAAAAGAATCCCGGAGGAGACGATTATTGTTTGTTTTTTGTGTTTTCAGTCTTTTATTGCTTTTTGAAGTTTGTCATAAGTTAATGAGCTTAAGCCTAAACCAATGGGTTAGTAAACTCATCACATCCTCCCTCTGATTAGGGGTAATGAGGATACCTTAAGTGTGAAGTCAGCATCTCACACTTAATCACCTTTGATGTAGGATTAAGATTATTAACCTACTTGTGATCAGTTAGATGTTTTGGTTGTTTTTGTTTAGTGTTAAGTAATGAGATTAAGCCATAATCAGGGATTAAACAGACTCATTACACCATCCTAATAAAAGGATAATAGATGAGAATGTTTAAGCTGAGGAAAGCTCCTCAACTTAATCCATGATTAGGGATTAACCTCATGACAAAACAAAACCTTTATTAGATGGATTTTAGTTAATGATAAGATGAAGAAGTGAGTTTTATGGTTTGTAAGATGACTTGAGGGGTACTTGTCCATTAACACTAGGGTTAGTCCTTCTTAACCAATTAAGGAAGAATTAGAACCCTAATGCAAGGCCCAAGTTACAAGCTTGATGTCTTGATGATTATTAAGTGAATTGATTAAGGTATTTAAACACATTAAGGGTTTAACACTTAGGATTAAAGTTATACACTCCATCCTAATAGAAGGATGCAGGCATAAGCTTAATCACAAAGCCTTAAAGCCTTTAGGGTTTAGTCCTTGATTATGAGATGAGAAGAGAAGACTCAAAGATGACACAAAGGTAAAACTAAATGGGGGACTAATCAAACCCTAATTATTATCATGCTTGGTCATTCCTAGGGTTTGTGAGGTTTAAGAAAGAAATCTTCAAGGAACCACCAATGAGAGAAGCAGATGAAAGGAGCAAAGGGGAGCAAAACAACTTGCTTCACTTAAGAAGTCAAGTTGCTTGAAGAAAGAGGCTAAAATGAACAAGAATGAGCAAGCTCAATCCAATACACATACAAAATGCAGCAAGGGAAGTATGGAAGAGATGAAACGGGGATGTGAGAAGTGAAGGCAAATTCACTTCTCAAACAACTTACCACCTGAAATGTTAGCAAAAGAGATGAAATGCAATGCAAAATGAGATGCAATGCAATGCAAAATGAGATGCAATGTCATGATGCAAACCAAAAACAGAAGCATAAGTATGATGTCAATGTTGCTAAGAGATGATGCAAACATGGAACAAGGCATGAGGATGATCATACAAACATATGGATGCAAGAGAAGCATGTTTTGATCCATGAATGTTCATGAAAAGTTATGGAATGCAAAAGACATATAACATGGCAAATGAAAGATGCAATGATCAAACATGATTCTAATATTTCCTAATATGTCATATGAATCAAATGGAAGCACAAAATGTCATGGCAAGTCATGGTATGCAAGCAAATGGAAGATGGATGCAAAGGAAGGCATGAATTAGGGTTATATGCAACATACAAAGCAAAAATCCTAAACCAGAAGCAAATGACATGATAAAAATTTGAAAATGCAATCAAAGGAACCCTAGGCCTACACAAACTCACTTCCCAAAGGAGGGGATCTAACTCTTAACCTAGTGAGAGTTATGAATTTCCTAAGGTTGCTAGGGTTTTAAGGTACCTCCACAAGAAAAAATGCCAAACAAATTGAAAATGCAAGATCAATTCATGCCAATTTTATCCTATAAACTACATGTTATGCAAGATGCAATGCAAAAAGAATCATGATCCAACTCTCAATGGTTAGGCAGAAATGAATTTTTGAAGTTTGAAATAAAATAATGCCTTGAAATGAAATTAAATCCAAAGAAAATTATCAAAAGGCATCAAGAACAAAAAAGAAATTTGGTTTGAGAGTTGGACAATGTTTCTAAATATTTTTAAAGGTTACATGAATTTTTTTGTGATTTTTAAATACCTAAAAGTATTTTTAATTAATTAATTTTCATTAATTAATTAAAAATAAACTTTTAAATGATTTAAAAATAAATTTTAATGCAAAAAAATAAAAATAAAATTTTTTTTACGTTAAGAAAAATATTTAGAATAAAAATGCGGAAAGAAAATATTTTTTTGGATTTTTTATGTATTTTAAAATAATTATGCAAAACAAATAACAAAAATATGAAATTAAATGAATTAAATGGAAAGTCAAAGGGATCAATGGCCAGCATTCAAAGTTTTTTGGAGGGAGTTGACCCGCGCGTGAATGGAGGGTTCAGATCAATTCTGGAGATTTAAATTTCCTAATCTTAATTAACTTAATTAATCCAAAATTAGGGCTAATACAAGAAACCTGGACCATTGGATACGCGCGGGAAAAGGAAATCAATGGCTCACATTCAAACTCACCTAAACCCTAACCCTAATTTAATCACTTTCAGATGACCGGAACAGTGGTTCCAGTCATCTTCTCCGGCGAGCACAAAACCTAATCTTCTTCTCTAGACAAAATCAAGAGCTCTAAAGCTCCAGATCACATCTCCTAATCACCCTGAACACGAATCAAGCATCAAAACAAATTTATATAACCTACAACTCAAGATATGGATTAAAACATAAAATCTGGAAAAGTTTCAGAGCTTCGATACAGGCTTATTTCTCAACCATTTCAAAAAGTAAAAACATCAGAGTGATCAGCAAAGCATGAGGAACAATCTAGGAACTTAAAAACTCATTTCTGGAAAATTTGTTCATCATGTTACCTGAGGTTGAGCTTTCAATCCAGGAGCTTTCTGGCTGCTTCTTTGGCTCAAACGAGTCCCAATGATCCTCCTTAGAAGCTTTTGACACTTAGCTGGAGTTTATATGGCCTTTAGAGAGAGTTGGCAGAAGCTCAGACCAAGGGAGTGTGAAAATCGTATTTGTGATGTGGGAGGTTTCAGGCCAAAACAATGGTTGGTTTGTGATCAGTGGAACCTTTTGAGATCAATGGTGAAGTTTGTTTTTGTGTTTGAGGCTTGTATGATGAGTTTCGAAGGAAGTTGTATAAGAGGTGAGTTTCTTGAACTATGGCTTATGATCTCTTTCAGGCTTGTGTGTGTGATGCAAATGAATCCTTGGAGTGTGTTTGTAAGGTCTGGATTGGGCAGAGAGTTGTTGTGTCACTGTGGGATTGGTATGGCTCAAGTTGCAAAAATTCAAGAAAGTTGTACTTGGAGGTATGGGCAAGTGGCAGGCTGAGATAGGGGCATGGCTATGCGCAGAAAGGATCAAGGGGTGTCATGAAATCAGATTTTGTGAGCTGGCTCAAGTGGATGAAGAGTTATGGATCATTTTGCAAATTTGTGAACTTTTGGCCCTTTTGGAATTTCTTGATCCACAAGCCATGAAAATGAGTGAACTTTTGATGCAATCTGATCTTTAGGCCTTGGTTTATGTTTGTGTGAAGTTTAGAAGTCCATTTGAAAGCTCAATTTGCCTTGGCAAGGGATTTTGCAACTTTGCCTCTTTGGTGGAAAACTTGAAATTATGTGTTTTTTTCCCAATTTTGACAAGCCATAACTTTTGATCCAAAATGAATTAGAATGAGTTCTTGTACTTTTTGAAAAGGGAATGATCCATTCTACAACTTTCATGACCAAAGTTTTCTCATTTGAAGCATTTTTGAATCAAAAAGCAAGGGTTGAAAAAGTTTCCCAAAATGGCAAGTTTCCATTACAAGTCATTTTCCCAAAAAAGTCAACTTTGCAAATGGCTTGAAATTCTTCAATTTTGTGAACTTCCAACATCTTCTATGATCAAATAAAGATCATACATAATCAAAATGATGAAGAACACCCTTTGATTGGGTCATTGGGGGCCTCAGATGCCCTGATTTTGCACTGACTTGTTTAAAAAGTCAACTCTTGATCAGATGCCTTCCCCATGGAATTTATTCATGAAAATTGATATGAATTATCCCTATACCATATAGAGACCAATAGAAACAAGAATGACCAAAATTTTTGGAGTTATGGCCTTTGAAACCAAAACCTTAATTCTAGGTCATCTGTGCAGTCAATCCTGGCTCTGCTTCCATGCCAACCTCAGTTCTTGTGATTTTTTGACTTCTTTGACCTTGTGAGGATATAATATGATGTTTGAACATACATGTAACCTCTTGAGGTGATTGAAGACCTCTGAAGTGGCTCAAATAGCTCTTGGATAGCTCAGATCACAAACCCTAGATGCAGATGACTTTGAACCAATGCAGTGAATCAAAAATGTGGTATGAGATGCTATGGTTGAGTTTATGCATATGAGAAGATCACAAGCCATGGTGTGAATGGGTGAGGGCATATTTGGGGTGTTTACACATTGGGTTGTCGTTTATTCTTCCCAATGGTTACCCTGTTACCTCGGGCCGTCGTTTATTCTTCCCGCAAGTTATCTCATTTTGGGCCGTCATTTATTCTTCCCAAAAGCCAACTTACCTTGGGTCGTCGTTTATTCTTCCCAATGGTTACCCTGTTACCTCGGGCCTTCGTTTATTCTTCCCGCAGGTTACCTCATTTTGGGCCGTCGTTTATTCTTCCCAAAAGTTAACTTACCTTGGGCCGTCATTTATTCTTCCCAATGGTTACCCCGTTACCTCGGGCTGTCATTTATTCTTCCCGCAGGTTATCTCATTTTGGGCCGTCGTTTATTCTTCCCAAAAGCCAACTTACCTTGGGCCGTCGTTTATTCTTCCCAATGGTTACCCTGTTACCTCGGACCGTCGTTTATTCTTCCCGCAAGTTACCTCATTTTGGGCCGTCGTTTATTCTTCCCAAAAGTCAACTTACCTTGGGCCGTCGTTTATTCCTCCCAATGGTTACCCTGTTACCTTGGGCCGTCGTTTATTCTTCCCGCAGGTTAGCTCATTTTGGGTCGTCGTTTATTCTTCCCAAAAGTCAACTTACCTTGGGTCGTCGTTTATTCTTCCCAATGGTTATCTTGTTACCTCGGGCCGTCGTTTATTCTTCCCGTAGGTTATCTCATTTTGGGCCGTCGTTTATTCTTCCCAAAAGTCAACTTACCTTGGGTCGTCGTTTATTCCTCCCAATGGTTACCCTGTTACCTCGGGCCGTCGTTTATTCTTCCCGCAGGTTACCTCATTTTAGGCCGTCGTTTATTCTTCCCAAAAGTCAACTTACCTTGGGCCATTGTTTATTCTTCCCAATGATTATCTTGTTACCTCGGGCCGTCGTTTATTCTTCCTGAAGGTTATCTCATTTTTGGGCCGTCGTTTATTCTTCCCAAAAGTGTCATCTCCATATTTAAGAAACATATCAGAAGAATTTTTATTAAAATGGCATCTTTAAGCCCATTCAAGCATCACGATCAACCAACAGTATCATTCTAGACACCAGCAAGTGCAAATTTTTGGGTTTTTGTGTTCAATCCTCTTCAATCTTCAAGTCACGAATGGCGTACATGCCAATCTAACTCCTCAGATTCCAGAAAATTGAACAAGGTGCAGCTGTTGCACACCAAAATTTTCCCTCCCACAATCAAGACAATCTCTCTCAAGACTTCTAAATGATCATAAGGTCCTCAAGACTCCCAATTAGTCAAGAAGTGTGGAAGTTTCCCCAGACAATGCCTCTTCCTAAGCAAAATATCCAAGACTAGGGTTTTGTGTTTCTTCAGGTTTAAATTATTTTTAAGGCCTCAAGTAAGCTTCATAATATCCCACATGTATTCAAGAATACCCATGTCAAGTTTCAAGGCTTTCCCAATAAGTTTGCCCAGTCAGATGATCAGATGTGTAAAAATCAGTCAAAGTAGTTAAAACGTCAAAATGAGGTCAACTGTGGTCAAATTAAAGTAAAACTTCAAGATTTTTTTTCAACATCAAGTTTATGAATTAAAATTCATCATTTGATCAAGGTTTGATCATGATTCATCAAGGAAGTTTCAGATCATCAAGAATCAGGAGTTTCTAAATTAGGGTTTTCTAAAGAAAAGTCAACTGAACTTTGACCAGCCATAACTTTCACATGCTTCATCAAAAAATTTCCATCCAAATCTCATTTTTAAGGAAATTGAATTCTCTACAACTTTGTGTCTCACAATCCAAGCCTAAAAATTCTTAATTTAGAAGGTATGAGCTAAAACATTATAGGTCATTTCAAAAGTCAACAAAAAGTCAACATTTTCCAAAGGGCATAATTTGAAAATAGTAAAGAATATGGACATGAGACAAAAGAGGTTGGTTAGGGGACTCTTTAAGCTTTCCAAAATGTCCAAGAACACCTTCATAGCCTTAAAATTGAGGGATTTATGACTTGGAAAAGTTGGGAAATTTTGGAGGGGTATATTGAGCAAATGAGGTCTTAAAACCAAATTTTTCCAAATGGGCTTGCAATTTTGTAATCCAATCTTTACAATGACATCATGCACGACCCAATGCTTATTTTTTCAGATTTTTATAGTTTATTTTATATTTATTTGGATTTTATTCATTAGAATTCAATTTAAATATATATAAAATATGAAAAATCAAATAAAGCATGAAATCTTTGATTGAAAATCATTTGAATTATATTTAGAATGATTGGAAATCAACTAAAGTCAGATTGAACCTAAAATAGCAAGTATTCATATGATTTTTGAACTTTTATGGTGATTGGTTTCTTCATGATCAAGTTACTTCAAAAGCCCAATAATCCACAACTATTTTGACCTAATTCTTTTCCATACAAGTACACAAACCTAACACAAGCAAATGGGATGAATTTTCTGCCTTCAAGAACCAAGAACAATCTTCAAATTTTTCAAAGAAAATTCAAATTCAGATTCTCACTTTTGTTGTTTTTTCAGGCAATTTGAAGGTTTAAACATGATCTTTGATCATCCTTGATGCTATCTCAATGCTTTGCATCATCAAAAACTCATCCAAATGCATAACCCACACTCATATATGGCTTGAAATTTTTGAATTTCGATTTCTATTATACATGCTATATAACTTTAATTTGATTGTATAATCTTGTTCATTATGATCTCTGCATTGTTTCTGGGTGATTTGATTCGAGTTTCAGTGCAGGGATGACCAACTACCATTATTAGGATTCTTGAGGACGAATTTAGGAACTCATGGATAGACACGATTTAGAATGAAATTGATGGAGTAATTGGACCCATAAGTCTGTTATTGATTGATTGGTACCATTAGAATGTATTTATTTCATGTATTGTGAATTTCTCAAATTGCAGGACATGTAGTGACGAATAAAAATCGTCACTATAAGCTTTAGTGACGAACGACTGTAGCTATAGCCTAACTGGACGGTTCTGGGAAGAAGAAGAAGTGTGGCGCGAATATTTGAATTTGAAATCTTGTTTATTTTATTATATATTATGTGTGTTATAATTTCATATTGGTTCAATAGCTCAGTTGGCAAGGACGCATGCGTGAAAGCACTTAGACATGGGTTCGATCCCCAGGTTTTGTGTATTTTTGTTTTAATCCATTTATTTTGCAGGCTGAATATATAATGATGTATTCCCATTTGATTATCACCAGCGTGTGCTGGCTCTGTTGGTTTTGTGTTATGTTGTTGAGGTAAGGGACCTGGGTTCAATTCCCATGTCATATCTTTTTGATCATTTTTCTCACTTTTATTTTTTACATATTTTCTTTATTTTCTATTTTCTTATAATTATTAATTAACTTATTAAATCCTAACCAACAATGTTTTTTATGAATCTTATTTTTTTTTAAACTCATAATTTTTTCTTAAAATTTATTTTAATTAATTTTATTTTCCTAATAATATTTTTTGTATATAACTTTTATTATATATATATATATTTTGTAAATAAAAACTAATTTATTTTAACTAATTATTTTAAAACCCTAATTTATTTAACTAACCCTAAAAATTTAATTTATTTTCTCTAACCCTAATTAAATTATTTTTATAATAATTTTTTTTTTATAAATTTTTAACGCATTATCCTTTTATTATTAAATCATTTAAACTTATATTTTTCTAATAATTTCTCAAGATTTAACTTATTTAACTTAAAATAATTTCTTTTAAAATTCTAATTTTTCTTTATTACTTCATTATTATTTTCTTTTTTTATAATATTTATTATTATTGCTTTATTTGTTATTATTACTTATTTATATTTGCTTTATTATTATTACTATTTATTATTATCCGATTATATTGTAACTATCCCAAAGCCTTGTAATAATCTTTAGATTTATTTTTCCGTCTTTATTTTCTTATAAATATTTAACTGTGTGGTTAGTAAATAGGGTGTGGAAACTATTTGTAATTAAAATTAATTTAGATAATTAACTTTAAAAGATAAATATTTGAAAATAAACACTCACACACGTAAGTCGATCTTTGATCGCCATCTTGCACTTCCTAAGGTATTCCTCTTGGTAGCCTTATTTAAAATGGTCAAGTCCCTCGAATATAGGAATGTCTTAAGCAAAGTCCCTTCAAGTATAAATCATCATAGTCCCTACAGTTTATAAGATCAAGTCCCTTCGAGGTTGCCTACAGAATAATGATTTTGTCCCTTCGAATAAATGATGATAGTCCCTACGAATTGCTAAAGACATCCCTTAAGTTGCCTTCTATGACCATACGATGACCCTACGCATGTCCCTTAACACATCCAAGGCAATGACTACCTATTCCTTAATAATAGGGATAATCTTACCATTGAAAGAATATACGAGAACATGAAATACTTAATCTAGGGTAGGTACCTTTTAGTTGCTTGCTCACATTTCAAATTACTTTTTACACCTCACTTTCTTAAACATTTTTCAAAACAAGGCTTTGTATACATCCATACGAGGATCATTACAAAGTACTTAGAGAAATTTCTAATCACGCATTACACTCTTCAAAAACAATTTAAGTGAGCTAAGTAACTAAGAGCCCATGGGTAACCATGGATATAAAGGGTGCTAACACCTTCCCTTTATATAACCTACCCCCCGAACTCAAGTCTTTTAAAATAGGTCTTTCCTGTTCTTTTATGTCCTTTCCTTATGGATAAAATAAAAGTCGGTGGCGACTCTTGCTATCCGTAACATGACTAAAAGTCAGTTCTCCCACCGTGTTACAATTATACTTAAGAAACATAATCTAGGAAAGAATCCAAAACCATGTGAGCATCTGTTAATCAACAGTATGCAAAACGGGGTGAGTTTAAGATATTTTTTCCCTTCCATAACCATCTTCATCGGGAAAAATAAAAAATCAGAAAGTAGCAACAAAGTGATAATGATTAAATACCACAAAAATCGAGCTATAGTATGAACCTTTGGTGTTCATTGATGAACCTTTCATGTTTAATTACTTCAGGAATCGTGTCTTTCATTCCTCTCCCCCAATTGAGGATGTAGATTACATGAAATGGTTCGACCGCATTGAGGAAAAAGAAACATTTCTAGAAGGATTTATGGATTTATGACCTGATCCAACTGACCATAATGGGTCCTTCCTATAACCCTTACATGCTTATTTCCTCCATTTGTTTCTAGGACACGTCCACCAACAATTTCCAACTGCCTTGTGGGATGATAACTCACACCCTTTTTGACATAGTAGCTATAGTTGGCCTTCAACCAACTGGGGTGGATTTTGATCCTACAAGGCAAACAAAGATTGAACTTGCCTTTAACTTCTCGATGACTTCCTATAGTTCCTTTATAGAATACCATCAAGAAATAACAAATCAAATCTCCACGCACAAGCACATTTCCTTTCTAACATACTAGTTGTCGAGGTATCTATCACTCCAGTTTAAAAGTTCTTTAAACCTTCTTTCAAATTTAATTGATTGTATCTCAAATGAAGTTATTGAAATTATGGTATAGCAGACCACATATGTGCTATGAGATGTCGAGACGATTAATCTATGCTTTTTCACACAATGAACATGATGAACACAAACAAATATTGTTGTAGAAAGTAAAAGAACACACATAAATTGTTAACCCAGTTTGGTGCAATTCACCTACTCAGGGGGATATCAATCCAAGAATGAAATCCATTATAATAGTATTAATTCAAAGCTAAACTCCCCCATTTACAACTTCTCACTTAATCATTGTACGTGCTTAATTTCTACCTAAGGCCCTTTCAAGTTCGAGGCCCTCCTCAATTCCTTAACAATCACAACATGATCAACAACACATTCTATGCTTAAAAGATTTAGAGTACACACTTTACAAATCAATAAAGTTCTCCTACTCTTAGCATCCAATTGATCTAAGAGAGGCTCATAAAAACACTAACCCTAATACTCTTTACTTTAGTATTTGTTGTTGTTAACAAACTAGGTTTAAACCATCATATTTATAACAATAAAACACACTGGATTTGGGCTTTAAAAAGCAACAATTTGATCCCACAGAATCTGCAAGATATTCTCCAAGAAAATAGAAACTTTTAAATCTTTAGTTTCCTAAAAAGTCTCCAAGATCCTTTTTAAGAAATCCAATTAAATATGGACTTGCTCCTAATAAATCTCTTTGACATGTGCATAATGATGAGGTATATCCAAAAGATTCTCAACAAATAAAATCAAATATGTCAAAAGATATAAAATAGCAGCACCTGTTGTACAAGACAAAAATGTCGAATAACCTTGTTAGAACATCTTATCTGACATGTCATTGTCAGGTTAGTTTTACCAAAATTAATACCAACACCAAAACCGCAAAATTAACAGTTATGAAACTTCAAGTTTATTTGTTTTAGTTCAGTCATATCATAATATTTTCTCCAATTTAAAAGTTCGTTAAACCTTCTCTCTAACGCAATTGACCTTACCTCAAACAGACTTATAAAAATCATATTACGCATGAAACAAAACGATCAATGTAACACCCCAATTTTATAATTAATTATTTATGTGATTATTTATGAATAAGTGGTAATTAGTGGTATTTTGTGGAATATTAAGAAAAAGGAATTATTTTATTAAAATAATGATATGATAATAATTGGATATTATTTAAATATTATTATTAAAAATAAAATAAAAGAAGTTGGAGGTCTAAGGGGTAGAGTGGTCTTTTGAGTAGTTTATGAGGAAAAAAAATTACGATCAAAATTCTCATAATCGTGTTTTGGTGAAGGTTGAAGGTTTCTTTGAAGAACAAGGAGACAAAGAGGAATTTCTTAAGAGGTGAAAGGGAAATCTCAATTGAATAAGGTATAGGGAGTAGTTCTCTTTCAAATTTGTTGATTTGTTATTGTTAGGGGTTATAAGTGATTATTATATGAGGATAATGAGTTGTATGGTCGTTTTATGTTGTTTTCTACTGCTATTTGGTGTTTTTTTTTTTTTTTTGGGGGGGGGGGGGGTTAGGCATATCTGAGTTGTACAGAAAATCGTAGGGTTTTCTCAGAAAAATCGCCTCCTCGCTTAGCGAGCAAGTGGAATTTTGGAGAGTTCGCAAACAAAGAGTTGCTCGCTTAGCGAGACTTGTAGTCTTTTGAAAAATAATTTCTCTTGTTAGATGACTTGTGATGCTTTGTTTTGTTGTGCTATGTTGTCGTGTTGTTGTGAGTTGTTAACATCCTATATTAGGCTAAATGTGTAATAAAAATGATGAAATGATGTTATGATGAATATGTTGTAAAGTGATGCCATGTAGTATTAATAATGTGAGTAGGCGAAGTAAATGTATAATGATGAATGTTGATGCAAATGTTGATGAAGATGATTATGTTGTTGTTGTTACATCGTGCATTCATAACATTCTTATGATGATTGAGGCTTCAATCCCATTGTGTGGATTGAGGTGTTGTTGTTTATGTTGTGCTCCCTTGTGGAGGGTTGATGGCCAGTGTCCATCACATGTTGAAAATTGGTACCACATGCATTTATGAAGTTGCATTTCATTATATGTGACATAGAATGATTGCATTTGATTTGTGATGATGTGGATTGTTGTTGTTGTAGGTGGGTGATATTTGATGTAAATGATGTATGATTGTATGTTGTCTTATAATTCCATCTTTATATCATTTATATTGAATATGGATTACTCACCCTACTCGCCTTTCGTGATGGTCTATTATGCCATCCTGGAGATTCTCAAGAATAGTTTGGTGATCAGAAGTAGCTTGGAGTGCGTCTCTTGTTGTGTATAAAGTCTAGGTGGTGTCCTACTTTGAGTTATGTAACACTGGGGAACGCTTGGTTTATTTTGTCGTTTTTATTTATCTTTAATACTTATTTATGATGTTTTGGATTATAGTTATACCCTTTCTATTATGATGATTTAAGATGTTGAATAAATGATTTGTTGCCATGAATTGAGGCTTTGTTTTATTTATAACATAAGTTGCAACCCGTGTTACGGGACATGACACGTTCATGATGTTTATTTGATGATTATGATGAAAATGTGATTCCCTTTGTGTTGACATTTGATTATTCATAAATAATAAGTTTGAATTTGTTGTGGGGTAAAAATGGTGTACATTAATGGTATCAGAGCAGGCCAGTCTGTCAGGTTGTGTGTTGTTGTTGTTGGTCTGTTGTCGGTCGTTAATTGTTAATGATTATTTCTTTATGATGTTGAGAGTGTTGTGTAGAATGGCTGGAAATAACACGTGTGCTCTTGCGGAAGCTGTTGCGGCGCTGGATGAGGCTACGACTCGAAACAATGAACAAGATGAGTTTCGTGTTTTGGAAGTTCCAGAGTAACAATCTGCCGATGTTTGAAGGTGATCATGAACCGCATAATACACAAAAAAGGCTCAAGGCAATTAAGAAGATATTTAGGGTTATGGAGTCTGCGGATGCACAAAAGGTAGATTTTGGTACCCACATGTTGTATGAAGAGGCTGAAGACTGGTTGGATAATACTCGTCAGCATTTGGAGGATGTTGGTACTGCAGTAACCTGGGTAGTATTCAAGAGGGAGTTTCTGAGAAAGTATTTTCCGGAAGATGCTTATGGTAAGATGAAGGTAGAATTCCTTGAGTTGAAGCAAGGAAGTATGACGGTAGGAGAGTATGCTGCTAAGTTTGAGAGGTTGGTGAAATATTGTCCTCACTATAACCATGTTGATGCTGAATTGTCGAAGTGTCTCAAGTTTGAGAATGGGCTGAGACCAGATACCAAACAGGGAATTGGATGTTAGCAGATTCACATATATGCTTAATTGGTGGACAAGAGTAGAATTTATGATGAAGATATCCAAGCTCGATCTGCTCACTACAAGCAACTAAGTGAGAAGAAAGAGAAATGCCAGTTTAGAGGAAAGCCTTATGTGACTCCAACAGAGAAGGGGAAGCATAAAGTTTTCGATGAGAAGAAGCCAATTGGGGAAGCATGTTCCCTTCCTCCCAAGTGTCATAAGTATGGTGAATCCGGTCACAAGTCGAATGTGTGCAGTAATCCCGTGGTGCGATGCTACATGTGTGGAAAGAGAGGTCATCAGGTCGGTGATTGTCCGAATAAAGGTCCAACTTATTTTAATTCTGGTGAACAGGGACATATAATCACCCAATTCCTGAAGCCTAAGAAGACTACTATTGTTGTTCAAACCAATGACAATGTGTTTGCTTTGAGTGGTTCTGAAGTTCCTAAGAAGGACAACCCGATTCAAGGCATATGTTTTATTAATGGTGTTAAATTGATTGCAATTATTGATATTAGTGTTATGTACTCTTTTATTTCTCTTGAATGTGCTAATAAGTTAGGTTTGACGTTGTCTAGTATGAATGGTAGCATGGTAATAGAAACTCCAGCTAATGGTTCTGTTACTACTACACTTGTGTGTCTGAAGTGTCCTTTGACTATTTTTTTAGAAGGATTTCTTGATGGATCAGGTGTGCTTGTCTTTACACTAAATTGATGTTATTCTTGGAATGAACCGGCTAGAGTTCAATTTTATGCATATCAATTTCTATGCGGAGACTGTTGAGTTTCCTGAAATTGGTGATCATAGTGAGCTGATGTTCTTGACGCTTAAGAAATTAGATGAATTATTAGAAGATGAAGCTCAAATGTTTGCGATGTTTACATTGTTGCAAGTCGAAGGGAAGAACTCGAGTATTGAATTATCGATTGTTCAAGAGTTTCATGATGTATTTCCGGAGGATATAAGTGATTTACCTCCAGAGCGTGAAGTTGAGTTTGCAGTGGATTTATTACTTGGTACTAGTCATGTGTCTATGGCTCCATATTGGATGTTTGCTGTAGAATTGAGTGAGTTGAAGAAGAAACTAGAAGAGTTGTTAGATAAGAAGTTTGTTCGAATTAATGTTTCTTCGTGGGGTGCTCTAGTGTTGTTAGTTAAGAAGAAACATGGAAGTATGAGGTTATGTGTTGATTATCGGCAGTTGAACAAGGTTACTATCAAGTATAACTATTCACTACAGAGAATTGACGACTTGATGGATCAGTTGGTAGGAGCTTGTGTATTTAGCAAGATTGATTTAAAGTCTGGTTACCATCATATTCGTGTTAAGTCTGATGATATTCTGAAGACAACTTTCAAAACGAGGTATGGTAATTATGAGTATACGATGATGTCGTTCGGTGTATCCAATGCACCCGGTGTGTTCATGAAGTACATGAATAGAATCTTTCATGAGTACTTGGATAAATTTGTGGTAGTTTTTATTGATGATATTTTAATATATTCCAAGACAGAAAAGGAACATGCAGGACATTTGAGGATTGTGCTGCAAATATTGTGAGAGAAGAAGTTGTATGCGATGTTGTCAAAGTGTGAGTTCTGGTTGCGAGAAGTAAGTTTTCAGGGACATGTAATTTCCAGTAGTAGAATTGTTGTAGATCCATCAAAGATTGATGCAGTGTTACAGTGGGAGACTCCTAAGTCTGCTAATGAGATTAGAAGTTTTATGGGTTTAACAGGTTATTACAGGAAGCTTATTGAAGGTTTTTAAAAGTTGGCACTACCTTTGAATCAATTGACTCGAAAGAGCCAAGTTTATGTGTGGGATGTTGCGTGTAAAAAAAGCTTTGTAGAGTTGAAGAAGAAGTTGACAACTGCTCCAGTGTTGACTTTGCCGAATCTGAATGAGTCGTTTGTGGTGTATCGTGATGCGTTGAAGATGGGACTTGAAGGAATTTTGATGCAAAATAGTCAAGTGGTTGCTTATTCTTCAAGACAATTGAGAGTTCATGAAAGGAATTATCCTACACATTACTTAGAGTTAGCAGTTGTGGTGTTTGTGTTGAAGAACTGGAGACATTATCACTTTGGTTCAAGATTCGAAGTGTTCAGTGATCACAAGAGTTTGAAATATATGTTTGATCAGAAGGAACTGAACTTGAGGTAGAGAAGATGGTTAGAATTGTTAAAAGACTTTGATTTTGATTTAAGTTATCATCCTGGTAAGGAAAACGTGATTGCAAATGCTTTGAGTTGGAAGACATTGCATATGTCAATGCTGATGGTGAAAGAACTTGAAATGATTGAACAGTTCCGAGATATGAGTTTGTTGTGTAAAGTTACATTTGAAAGTGTGAAGTTGGGAACGCTGAAGTTAACTAGTGTAATTATGGAAAGGATCCGTGAAGGACAACAATCTGACTTGAAGTTGGTAGATCAGTTGACCTTGATTAACCAAGGTAACGAAGGTGAATTCCAAGTTGATGAGAATTTTGTGATGAGATTCTGGGATAAAGTGTGTATTCTTGATGTTCCAGAAATTAAGAAGAGTGTCTTAGAAGAAGGACATCATAGTCAATTGAGTACCCATCCCGGTGCTACGAAGATGTACCATGATCTGCAAAAATTATTTTGGTGGCCCGGTATGAAGAAGGATGTTATTGAATTTGTGTATGCATGTTTGACTTGTCAGAAGTCAAAGATTGAACATCAGAAACTGTTATGTATGATGCAACTGTTGAATATTCCAGAATGGAAGTGGGATAACATTTCCATGGATTTTGTGACAAGTTTGCCGAAGACTGCTAAGGGAAATGATTCTATTTGGGTAATTTTAGATAAATTGACTAAGTCGGACCATTTCTTGCCGATGAAGATTAATCATTCTATCCAGAAGCTAGCTGAGTTGTATATTGAAGAGATTATGAAGTTGCATGGGATACCGTCGAGTATCGTATCAGATAGAGATCTAGGGTTTACTTCGAGGTTTTGGAAGAGTTTACAAGATGCTTTGGGTACTAAGTTGAGGATGGGCTCTACTTATCATCCGTAGATAGATGGTCAAACAGAGAGGACTATCCAATCTTTAGAGGATTTACTGAGGGCTTGTGTGTTGGATCAAGGAGGATCTTGGGATAGTCATTTGTCGTTGATTGAGTTTACCCACAGTAATAGTTATCATGCTAGTATTGGAATGACACCGTATGAGGCGTTGTATGGTAGAAGATGTCGGACTCCATTGTGTTGGTATGAATCAGGCGAGAATGCAGTACTTGGACCTGAGATTGTGCAAGAGACGACTGAGAATATTAAGATGATACAAGAAAGAATAAAGGCTTCTCAGAGTCTACAAAAGAGTTATCATGATAAGAGGATAAAAGCTCTTGAATTCCAAGAGGGAGACCATGTGTTCTTGAGAGTTACTCCGGTGACTGGTGTCAGAAGAGCTTTGAAGTCTAGAAATCTCATACCGCATTTTGTTGGTCCATATCAGATTTCGCAAAAGATCGGAGAGGTAGCATATCAGATTACGTTACCACCATCGCTTGCGAATTTAGATGATGTGTTTCATGTGTCGCGATTGAGCAAATATGTGTCCGACCATCGCATGTGATTCAGATGAATGACGTACATGTAAGAGATAATCTGACTGTTGAAGCTTAACCATTGCAGATAAATGGCTGAGAAATGAAGTCGTTACGAGGAAAAGAAATTTTCTTAGTAAAGGTATTGTGGGGTGGACCAGCAAGTGAAAGTTGAATTTGGGAACGTGAATATCATATGAAGGAGTCGTATCCGACTCTGTTTGTCTCAAGTAACATTTTCGAGGACAACAATTCCTAAAGTGGGGAAGAGTTGTAACACCCCAATTTCATAATTTAATTATTTATGTGATTATTTATGAATAATTGGTAATTGGTGGTATTTTGTGGAATGTTAAGAAGAAGGAATTATTTTATTAAAATAATGATATGATAATAATTGGATATTATTTAAAATTATTATTAAAAATAAAATAAAAGAAGGAGGTCTAACGGTAGATTGGTCTTTTGAGTAGTTTATGAGAAAAGAGGATTACAATCAAAATTCTCATAATTGTGTTTTTGGTGAAGGTTGAAGGTTGCTCTGAAGAACAAGGAGACAAAGAGGAAATTCTCAAGAGGTGAAATGGAAATCTCAATTGAATAAGGTATGGGGAGTAATTCTCTTTCAATGTCTATAATATTTGGATTGTCTTATGAGGGAAAAAGGGTTTTTGAGGGGAAACCTTAGGGTTGGGTAGTTTGTTGATAGAATTTGTTGATTTGTTGTTGTTAGAGGTTATAAGTGATGATTATATGATGATCATGAGTTGTATGGTCATTTTTTGCTGCTATTTGGTGTTTTTGGGGGGTTTCGGGCATATCTGAGTCGTACAGAAAATCGCAGGGTTTTCTCAGAAAAATCGCCTCCTCGCTTAGCGAGCAAGTGAAATTTTGGAGAGTTCGCAAACAGAGAGTTGCTCGCTTAGCAAGCTAGCTATCTCACTTAGCGAGACCTGTAGTCTTTTGAAAAATAATTTCTCTTTTTGGATGACTTGTGATGCTTTATTTTGTTGTGCTATGTTATTGTGTTGTTGCTGTGAGTTGTTACCATGCTATATTAGGCTAAATGTGTAATAAAATGATGTTATGATGAATATGTTGTAAAGTGATACGATGTAGTATTAGTAATGTTAGTAGGCGAAGTAAATGTATAATGATGAATGCTGATGCAAATGTTGATGAAGATGATTATGTTGTTGTTGTTGTTGCATCGTGCATTCATGGCATTCTTATGATGATTGAGGCTTCAATCATATTGTGTGGATTGAGGTGTTGTTGTTTATGTTGTGCTCCCTTGTGGAGGGTTGATGGCCAGTGTCCATCACATGTTGAAAATCGGTACCACATGCATTTATGAAGTTACATTTCATTATATGTGGCATAACATGATTGCATTTGTTTTGTGATGATGTGGATTATTGTTGTTGTAGGTGGGTGAGATTTGATGTAAATAATGTATGATTGTATGTTTTCTTATAATTCTGTCTTTATATTATTTATATTGAATGTGAATTACTCACCCTGCCTGCCTTTCGTGATGGTATATTATGCCATCCTGCAGATTCTCAAGAATAGTTTGGTGATCGGAAGTAGCTCAGAGTGCGTCTCTTGTTGTGTATAGAGTCTATGTGGTGTCCTGCTCTGAGTCATGTAACACTAGGGAACACTTGGTTTATTTTGTTGTTTTTGTTTATCTTTAATACTTATTGATAATGTATTGGATTATAGTTGTACCCTTTCTATTATGATGATTTAAGATGTTGAATAAATGATTCGCTGCCATTAATTGAAGCTTTGTTTTATTTATAACATAAGTTGCAACCCGTGTTACGGGATATGACACATATATGATGTTTATTTAATGATTATACTGAAAATGTGATGCCCTTTTTGTTGAACTCTGATTATTCTTAAATAATATGTTTGAATTTGTTGTGGGGTAAAAAGGGTATTACAACTTACATTCAATCCCATTATATGTCTATCTACGATTTTCTGATAAATTTTCACAGGAATTTCACCCTTAAACTCAATTTCTTCAACTTAGACATATCCCAATTTAGTTTTGAACATGAATGGTCACACCTACTCATCTATATACAAGTTATAACTCATAGTACTCAAATCCTACATAATTTAACATATCAAAGCACATAGATTTAATATTCAAAATATTGATTCAACATGTTATCAATATCACATTTCATCAAACTCATTCAAAACTTAAGAACATCATAATTCATGAATTTTACACATCAAATCACATAACTTTCAACAATCAACACAAGACACACAATTGAATTGAACAAATACGACCCAAAAAGTTTTACACAAACTCTTTTCGAGGTCAATTTATACAACAATGAAGAAAAATAAAGAAGAAAAGAAAACACGGTAAGGATACATGTATCCTACATTTTTAAACATCCACAGATGAACAATTCCCATGTCGATTACCTCAGACTTGCAACATGGTTGAAACTTTTGACATTGGAAGCTCACTTCTCCCCTACCTTTTACTTTGTTAGGACTTTCTTTAACTCTGCTGACAACTATTTCTCCGAAAACAACCATAACTCTAATTCTGCCCTCTATTTAAATGAAACCCTACTAATTTCCATAATTCTCTAACTCCCCTCAATTCTCACCAATTCCACCATTTTCCTTAATTTAAATTTAAACTCTAATTACCTCCCAAAGCTCAATTTCTCATTGTTTCTATTATTTAAACAAATAAAAATCTAATTTATTATTAAATAACAATTCTCACTTCTATACTAATTCTACCCAAAATTCATCAACTTAAATAATTAAATTTTAAAAAAAGTCCAACACACACTTAAAAATAAAATATCAAAAATTGGGATGTTACAGCGCGGGATGAACTTATAAGGTTAACACTTTAATGTCAATGTAAGTTATGGAGACAAAATAAGTATATTGAAAAATGAAGATCATAAAAGTGTACAATGAATCTCATGTGTATTGGACTAGTTATTTCAAGCATAAACGGGGGTGAATTGTGGTATTTAAAATATGTGATTACTTATATATTTTTCTTGATTAAGATCGTGTTAGTAGTTTCTTAAGAGTGAATAGCAACAAAAATAAAAATAGTAAACGTAAATAGCAAAAATTAAAAGGACATGGCTAGAGATATTGCACCTGAGATTTATACAGCCTTGACGTTGGCCTAGTCTTGTTCCAAAGAGTTCTTCTTGAGAGTTTAACAATAAATTTTGAGCTTTTGAAGGATATCCATACAAACCTTTATACAAGTTGATCTTGAGAATTTTATAGTCCCAACCAAAGATAGTTTTTACCACAGGTTAAGCTAACAAACCTTTTTAGAGATTTTCAAACATATCTCAATAACCAAAAGCGTATTTTTTTTTTTGGAAATGCTCAATAAACCAAAATATAGATTTTATGATTGGTTTATCGCATGAACCAAACTCAATCTTCTCAAGAGTAACGCACTCCCAATAATTAAACAAACAACACAACCACTTTGTAACACCCTAATTTTTGCCCCCAAGATTCTTCACATTTCATTTGCATCATCGTATACAAACAAGATCACACATTATTTCCCTTATCCATTTCAGCTGTGGGTTTATGTCCCGCAGAGATCACCAAGAATTTGTGTGTTTCTTAGTCGCTTTTATGTTTTTTTTTATATTTACTTACCCTTAATCAAAATCCAAAAATATTTTGTTTTTCTCTTTACAAACTTTTTTTAGGAAGAAATCTAGATCAAGAACAGTCTTTTAGATCAAGTGTAATTCATCTGAACAAAGTCAAAGTTGATCTGCAAACAATTCAAATTCACTCGATCAAAGATTTTCCAAGTTTTGATTGATTATTACTCAAGGGATTCCAAGGTTCATGTGTTTATTTTCATGTCTTCTTTGACAAGCAAAAGAACTAGAGTCATAGTAGTGCAACAAAAAGGCAATTTTTCTCAATTTTTTGATGTGTTAATCGATTAACATTATATGGTTAATCGATTAACCACATGAAATTTAGAGAAAATGAGGCTTATTCAAATTCTGCAGCATTTTTTACACCAAATTCACTTGTGACATCATAAGAATATTCTAGATCACTTCCATTTAATTCCCCTACATCATCATAATTAATTTAAATAAACGACGACTTTCAATGAAATTGGATTAATAAAATTTATATAATTAAATTGGTGTCTAATGAGACCAATTTTTTTAAATAAATATTTAGAAAATATAATTGAGTCGTTTAAATAATTAAAAGGTAAAATTACAGTTTTGGATTTTCAATTTAATTTGATTTACGAAAATAACCAACTTATTTTAAGTTTAAATAGTTTTGATTCCTTCCATATTTTTTCTTAGAAAATCGACAAGATATTTTTTAACTTATAATCAATTATATATATATATATATATATATATATATATATATATATATATATATATATATATATATATATATATATATATATATATATATATATATATATATATATCATCAAATGACACCAAAGTATCAATGTTTAATTTGATATCAAATCTTAACCGTTAAAATGATTGATCACACGATTAAGATTTAATATTAAATTAAACTTTGATACGTTGATATCATTGATCGTATATATATATATATATATATATATATATATATATATATATATATATATATATATATATATATATATATATATATATATATATATATATATATATATATATATATATATATATATATATATATATATATATATATATATATATATAAAAATTACATTACGGATCAAAAAAGTTTAAATTTAAAATAGAAGATCAATTTAGTGGAAAACTGTAATTAAATATAATTAAAAAATATAATAATATAAAAAACTGAACTAATCACATAATTCAAATAGATACATCATATGTAAATGCACTTAAAAAAAATCATTTTGACACTTTAAATAAATGAACAAAAAAGACTAAGCCATAGAGTATTACTGAATTTAAGTAAGTTCAATGAAATTTTAAATATATTGCATGATGCTTTTACATTTTTTTTTAATAATAAAAATCAGTTATACATTGCATAAATTAATTCGTTGAATTGGATAGGATGGTAATGAATAGTAAAATTTATATAATTTTTTTCCTCATGTTATTTCGTCTTTAATGTTAGTAAAAATAATTTTTTTCTCCTTTATTTGTACTATTATTATTTTTAATTAATTTGTGTAAAATATTTAAGAATTTAATTGGAATGCACTGACAGTGTAAAACAATTTTCCATTGTCAGTGAGTCATAGTCGTTGGATGTTGGAACACCTTTGACTTTTATTTTAAAAACAAATTGAAATTCTGTGATCAGGTATGAGATGTCGAATGAGATGTTCCAACACTTGACAAATTTAACCAAAACTTAAAGTGCAGGAAAATTAAACAACACAGTAGTTTGTTAACCCAGTTCAGTGTATAACCACACTTACATCTGGAGGCTACCAAACCAGGAGGAAATCCACTATAAGTAATATTAATTCTAGACTTAAACCACCCAGTTTAATCTTTCACTTAATATCTACCCAATGCAATTTCTACCTAAGACACAACTTAGATATGAGTACCAACTCACTCCCCCTCAATCACACAGTGATCTTGTTTACAAGTTTAATAAAATTGAAGTCATACTTCAAACAAAACAGCTTGATCTTACTTCACAGTTTCAATCAAGACACAAATACACTTTTGCTTAAAAGCTCATAAAGTGGTACAACAAAAACAACCTGCTATTAAAACACAAAACACCCTATTTTATCTTCTTAAATTCGTACACAATTCTGAGAGTTTCTGTTGCTTAAATAGGTGTTTGTATTTTGGGCTTTCTGTAGGTTAAACCGGTCCTAAAACGCATGCAGCTTCCACCTTGAATTAGGGTTTGTTACTTCCTAGATTCTAGGTGATTCAGTTCTTCTGATTATGCTGAAGTCACATAACAACACTCCCTACAGATGCGCCTTATTCTGTTTTTGTCCATCCATAATTAATTCCAGATAACTTTCCTTAAATTACTCAGATTAGTTAGTCATTAATTAATTCTGGTAGCAGGTTTGAGATGTCACAACATCTGTTGGGACATCCTGAAAAACTGAACTTAAATCATTAACACAATGTCCCAACATCTGGTGTGACATCCTGAATTAAGTTCATATACTTAAACTCTGTTTGATAATGTCCCAACATCTGATAGGACATCCTGAACTGAATTCAACATTTCTTGTGTGAGTTCTTTTATCAGAGTATAGCAGTTCTTTTCTGTTGAGTCACGTGTGAGTTTACTCCCCCTCAAACATACATGTATTCAGACTTGTTTCAATAGAAATTAACATCACTGATTCAGTTCAGAAGCAAACAGAAGTTTTTCATTAATAACTAAACAGCATCATACATTGTTGTTGTTGTTCTCCCCCTTGTTAGACATAAATTAGGGGCCAAAGTTACTAAGTCAAAATTACAATGCAGCAGTCATTACATTTTTCCTCACATACAGTTTTTCACTCAGACTCCTCATAGTCAGTTTCTTCCTCTTCCTCAGTCTCCTCATCAGAAGTAGCAGCTTTCTGAGCACTTTCTTCAATCTCCAGCCTTTGGATAATCTCCTCAAGCTTCTGCTTCCTTGCATCCAGTTCTTTGCAAGTGCTCTTAAGTTCAGCAATCAATGCAGCTTTGGAGATTGGAGACTTTGCCTTTGAAGGACCAACAGATGTCCCAGAGGGTGCTTCAACATCAGCTGCATGATGACTCAGGAACAACTTGTAGTGGAAGGCCATAGGGCTTTCTCTTTTGCAAATTGTGTCCTTCTCAGTGAGGATACCAGGATACTGACAACATTATTCCACACAGCAGGGAAGGAAAGGCAATTGGCAGCTTAGTTGCAGATGATCCAACATGCTTCAATGTCTGATCAAATATATAAGCTCCATAATCCAACTTTGTTTGAGTGCCCACATCATATATGAACCTGCCCAATCCAGTTGATATTGAGGATGTATGGTTGGTAGGTACCCAGTTTGTTGTACCAATCCTATTCAACATGGCATATTTCCTTGTCAGCATGCTAACTGAGAGCTTCCCTTTAACTGGCCAAGCCTTGACCTGGTTAGCAGTGATAACCTTGCAAACCTGGTTATCAGTCTTTCCTAACTCATTTGGACCATCAGATTCTCTTCCAAGGTAGTGGTTGGTAACCCTAGGAGAGAATTCTACACACCTTCCTCTTACATATACTTTTCTAAAGTCAGCAGACTTACCATTAGCACAATCTTCTTGGAGGTTGACTATGAATTCCTTGACAAGCAGCTCATAGCAAGGAGAGAAGTTGGAGACAGTTTTGAAAAGGCCAACAGAAGAGATGAGATCAATTAACTCTGTGCACTCAAGTGCATTACTGCTCAGCTCTCTTTCAAGTGCTACCCTTCTTTGATAAACAAACTTCCATCTATTCACACTTGAAACATGATGAAAGGAGATGTTGTCCAAGGGAGCTTCTGGAACAGCAGTTGATGACCTTGAGGGTGCTGGTTTCTTCTTTGGAGGAGATGTTGGGACATCTTCTTCAACATCTGAATCTGGAGGAGTGACAACTTTCCTCTTTTGTGTTTGCACCTTGCTCCATTGTTTTGTAGGACCAAAGACAACTTTAACTTTGTCCTTCTTTGGTGTAGCTTTCTTCTTCTCAGGAATTGCATGTCCTGCATTCATCTTTTCTTTCTTAGTCCTAAGCCTTTTGGCTATGCTAGGGTTTACAGAAGCAATGATTTCTGTATCAGAATCATGCTCTAGGTTCACAACAGGAGGAGGTTGAGCAGTCTCCTCTTCAGCTGGTGGATCAACAGAGATTTGCTCTTCAGTGGAGGCCTTGTGCTAGTCCTCAGATGCTTCTTCATCACTATCATTGGATGCCTTTTCTGGTCCTCAGATGTATCATCAGTAGTATCAGATGAGACCTTTTGCTGGTCTTCAGATGGTTCAACATCTATTGGGACATCCTGTTGAGCAGCAGTGTCCTTTTCAGCCTGAGTTTGTTGATCTTCTTGTGGAGCTGGCATGGTGTTCAGAGGGATAGAAATGCCACTTACCACTCTTTGCTCAGATAGGATCCTGTTTACCAACTCCTTTATGGAATCATCCACGTATTCAGAAGCTTTTGGAGTGGTGTTTGATGGTGAAGGTATGCCTTTGGCCTTGCTGAAAACCTGGTCTTTGGTTCTTTTTGGAGTTCTTGGCTTTTGAGCAAGAGGAACACTTCCTCTGATTTCTTCCATTGGAGTTGAATCCATGGGTACCACAGAAATGGGGGTTGCATGCACCACATCTTCCTTGTTGAGGATTTCTTCAGAAATGTTAGGGTTTTGAGACATTTTCGAAAGAGGTGGATGAAGATTTTTAGGTTTGATGAGTTCTGAAAAATAGTTAGAGAATGCAATTCGTTTTTGAGAGTATGATGAGAAGATGGATAGCTGAAAGCAAGCTGATATTTTATAAGTAGCCGTTACTTGGAGAAATTTTAAGAGTGGAATACCCAAGGTGCTTGACCAGACTGGTGTTGCCATCTGGTGATCATGCCACACAATGGCATATGACATGTTGGCACATCTCCATAACTGCTAAATTTCACATAAGAAGATTCCCAATTTACCCCTTAGGTTTTCAAATTGAGTAGCATCCAAGGCTTTGGTAAATATATCAACCAACTGCAGATTTGTAGCTACATGTTCCAGTGAAATCACTTTCTCTTCTACAAGATCTCTGATGAAATGATGTCTGATATCAATATGCTTGGTCCTGCTATGTTGGATATGATTCTTTGATATGTTAATTGCACTTAAGTTGTCACAGTACAATGTCATGACATCTTGTGGGACATTGTACTCAGTGAGCATTTGCTTCATCCAAACCAACTGTGAACAACTGTTTCCAGCTGCTATATATTCAGCTTCAGCAGTAGATAAGGATACACAATTTTGTTTCTTACTGAACCAAGAAATCAAATTGTTTCCTAGAAAGAAGCATCCTCCTGAAGTGTTTTTTCTGTCATCAGCACTTCCAGCCCAATCAGCATCACAGAAGCCAGTGAGAATTGGTTTACATCCATGAAAGTACATTATGCCATAGTCACAAGTACCATTAACATATTTCAGAATTCTCTTGACTTGATTAAGATGACTAACTTTTGGATCAGCTTGATATCTTGCACATACACCTACTGCAAATGCTATGTCTGGTCTGCTAGCAGTCAGATATAACAAGCTTCCAATCATACTTCTGTATAGGCTTTGATCTACATTCTCACCCTTGTCATCTTTAGTTAGCTTTAAATGTGTGGGGGCAGGAGTTCTCTTATGAGTAGCACTGTCCATCCCAAATTTCTTGACTATGTTCTTAGCATACTTGCTTTGGGAAATGAACATGGAGTCCTCCATTTGCTTTATTTGCAGTCCAAGAAAGTAGGTTAATTCTCCTACTAGGCTCATTTCAAATTCAGATTCCATCTGATTGACAAAATGTTTAACCATCCTGTCTGACATCCCACCAAAGACAATGTCATCTACATATATTTGAGCAATCATGACATTTCCTTCTTCATCTTTAACAAACAAGGTTTTGTCAATTCCACCTTTCCTGTACCCTTGCTTGATAAGAAAAGTAGTCAGCCTTTCATACCATGCTCTTGGAGCTTGCTTCAGACCATAAAGAGCCTTCTTTAGTTTGTATACATGATTTGGACAGCTTGGATCAACAAATCCTTTAGGCTGTTCTACATATACCTCTTCATTAAGATAACCATTTAAAAAGGCACTTTTCACATCCATTTGAAATAGCTTGAACTTTAAGATACAAGCAATTCCCAAAAGTAGTCTGATTGATTCAAGCCTTGCTACTGGTGCAAAGGTTTCATCAAAGTCTACTCCTTCAATTTGTGTGTATCCTTGAGCTACAAGTCTAGCTTTGTTCTTTGTAACAACTCCTTGCTCATTTGACTTGTTCTTATACACCCATTTAGTTCCAATCACATTTATGTCATCAGGTCTAGGAACAAGGTTCCACACTTCATTCCTTGTGAATTGACCTAATTCCTCTTGCATAACACAAATCCAGTATTCATCAGTAAGAGCTTCCTTGATGTTTTTAGGTTCTATTTTAGAAACAAAACAGGAACCTGAAATCACTTCTCTTGATCTAGTGCTTACACCTCTGTTGGGATCACCAATTATCAAATCTTTGGGATGATCCTTCTGGATTCTGATGGAGGGAGGTTTGCTGGATTGTTCTGTCCTTGCATCAGTTTGAGTGAAGTCAGAATGATCACTCTTTTCTTCAGCTTCAGTTTTGATATCAGCAGATGTTCCAACATCTTCTGGAACATCTGTAGGAGCATCATCAATTATCACATTTATGGACTCCATGATAACCTTGGTTCTAGAATTAAATACTCTATATGCTCTGCTGTTTATAGAGTATCCAAGAAAAATCCCTTCATCACTTTTAGGATCCATTTTTCTTCTTTGCTCCCTATCTGCCAGAATATAACAGTTACTTCCAAACACATGGAAGTACTTAACTGTGGGTTTTCTGCCCTTCCAGACTTCATAGATTGTGGACAAAGTTCCTTTCCTTAGAGTAACTCTGTTATGGATGTAACAAGTTGTGTTCATAGCTTCAGCCCAGAAGTACAAAGGTAACTTTTTAGCATGGATCATAGCTCTTGCTGATTCTTGAATAGTTCTATTCTTCCTCTCAACAATCCCATTCTGTTGAGGAGTGATTGGTGAAGAGTATTCATGATTGATTCCTTCTGAAGAACAGAAATCTAAGAATTTTTGGTTCTCAAATTCTTTTCCATGATCACTTCTTATTCTGATCACACAGCTGGCTTTTTCCCTTTGTATTCTTTGGCATAAGTCTTTGAATACATCAAATACATCAGACTTTTCTTTGATGAAATTTATCCATGTATACCTTGAAAAGTCATCAACCACCACATAGGCATACCTCTTACCACCAAGGCTCTCAACCTGCATAGGTCCCATAAGATCCATATGCAATAGTTCCAAAACTTTGGAAGTTGTCAGATGTTGGAGCTTTGGATGGGACATCTTGGTTTGCTTGCCTATTTGACATTCACCACATATTTTGCCATCATCAATCTTCAGTTTAGGAATACCTCTCACAGCATCCATAGATATGATTTTCTTTATGCCTCTGAAATGAAGATGACCTAGTCTTTGGTGCCATAGTTTCACTTCTTCTTCTTTAGCCAAAGAGCAAGTTGAAGTGGGACTGAAGTCTTGAGGTTCCCACATGTAACAGTTGTCTTTAGATCTGGCTCCTCTCATGACAACCTTTTGTTCTTTGTTAGACACTATGCATTTAGTTTTGGTAAAGTTTACACTGTACCCTTGATCACATAATTGACTTATGCTGATCAGGTTAGCAGTTAAACCTTTAACTAGCAGCACATCATCTAGTCTTGGTACATCTGGACAGTCCAAGGTCCCAACTCCCTTGATTTCTCCTTTAGCTCCATCTCCAAAGGTTACATATCTGGATGAATGTGACTTTAAGTCTACTAGCAGATTCTTCAATCCAGTCATGTGTCTTGAACATCCACTGTCAAAGTACCAATCTTTTTTAGCTGATACTCTTAGAGATGTATGAGCTATATATGCAACACCTTTCTTTGACCATTTGAGTTGAGATTTCTTTTGATACCTCTGCCCTGTGTATTGTTCATCAGTAGAGCTCCAAGATTGTTTGTTGATCTTGTTCTTGGGTATGTAGCTTTGATCAGCATGAAGACTAGCTTTTGGTCTCCATACCTTCTTGATGACCTCTGTCTTCTGCTTAGGGGGTTGCTGATCTCTTTGATGTCTATGCAACACTTTCTTGGTAACTTCTATCTTCTGCTTAGGAGGTTGCTGATACATCTGATTTGGATATCCATGCAACTTATAACAATGAGGTTTGATATGTCCAAATCTTCCACAATGATGACATCTCCATCTTTGATACTTCTTCTTCATTATGTTCTTTTCAGGATGTTGAGACATCTGTTGGAACATTATGTTTGGCTTTGTGTTCTTTTCATGATGTTGAAGCATCTGTTGGGACATCTTGTTTGACTGTATGGACTTTGAAGTAGTTTTGCTAGAGCTAGCTTCAACCTTATGAACTTTGTTAAATCCCAGTCCACTTTTATCCCCTGAATGCTTATTGTTGTTAAGAATAACATCCAGTGTGCTTGAGCTACTGTTCAACATTCTAACAGATTTGGACATATGTTCCAACTTGGAGTTGAGAAGACTTACTTCACTTTTCAAGGTGTCAATGATCTCTAGATCACTTGCTTTTTCATCCTTTAGTGCCTCAATCTACTTCTTTAGCTTTATACTCTCCCTGCATATTTCAGTGCTTCTTTTGAATAGTTCTCTGTATGATTGCTCAAGTTCTTCAAAAGTAAGCTCCCCATCACTGGATTCACTTTCAGATTCACATAATCCAGCTAGAGCAGTGATATGCTTAGCTGATTCTTCTTCTGAATCACCTCCTGAGTCTTCATCAGACCAGGTTACAGAGAGTCCTTTCTTTTGCCTTTTTAAGTAGGTAGGACATTCATTCCTGATGTGTCCATATCCTTCACATCCATGGCATTTAATTCCTTTTTCTTGACTGGTCTTTTCATCATAATTTGACCTTCTATTAGCATCATAAGGTCTTTTGTTCTCAGAAGAGTTTGTGTATCTTCCACTTGGTTTGGATTTGTCTTCCATCCTTCTGAGAATCTTTTTGAATTGTCTTCCAAGCATAGCAATGTTGTCTGATAAGCTTTCACCAGTTTCTGATTCATCATTTTCTTCTTCTTCATCAGTATTTGTCACCAAGGCTATGCTTTTGTTCTTCTTTACACTTGTGTCATGCATTCCCATCTCAAATGTTTGAAGGGAACCAATGAGCTCTTCAACTTTCATTGTGCATATGTCTTGAGCTTCTTCTATTGCTGTGACTTTCATGTCAAATCTTTTTGGCAAAGATCTGAGAATCTTTCTTACAAGCTTTTCATCAGTCATCTTTTCTCCCAAGGCTCTAGAAGTATTGGCTATTTCTAAGATGTTCATGTAGAATTCATGAATTGTCTCATCTTCCTTCATTCTCAAGTTTTCAAACTTGGTGGTGAGAAGTTGAAGTCTTGACATCTTTACCTTTGATGTTCCTTCATGAGTTGTTTTGAGAGTGTCCCAAACATCTTTGGCCAGCTCACAGTGATGCACAAGTCTAAAGATGTTCCTATCAATGCCATTGAATAAAGCATTTAAGGCCTTGGAGTTGCCAAGTGCTGAATCTTCTTCCTCCTTACTCCATTCTTCTTCAGGTTTCAACACTTTTGCTCCATCTTTGGTGTCTTGGACAGGATGTTCCCATCCATTGTTGACTGCTTTCCAGGCCCTATTGTCAAGTGATCTTAAGAATGCAATCATTCTTGGCTTCCAGTAGTCATAATTAGATCCATCCAGTATAGGTGGTCTATTTACTGATCCTATATCTCTGTCCATGTTTCCAGAATTTGTATTCCCTAGATCTCACCCAGTATAAACAGGCAGGGTGCCTGCTCTGATGCCAATTGAAATTCTGTGATCAGGTATGAGATGTCGAATGAGATGTTCCAACATTTGACAAATTTAACCAAAACTTAAAGTGCAGGAAAATTAAACAACACAGTAGTTTGTTAACCCAGTTCAGTGTATAACCACACTTACATTTGGAGGCTACCAAGCCAGGAGGAAATCCACTATAAGTAATATTAATTCTAGACTTAAACCACCCAGTTTAATCTTTCACTTAATATCTACCCAATGCAATTTCTACCTAAGACACAACTTAGATATGAGTACCAACTCACTCCCCCTCAATCACACAGTGATCTTGTTTACAAGTTTAATAAAATTGAAGTCATACTTCAAACAAAACAGCTTGATCTTACTTCACAGTTTCAATCAAGACACAAATACACTTTTGCTTAAAAGCTCATAAAGTGGTACAATAAAAACAACCTGCTATTAAAACACAAAACACCCTATTTTATCTTCTTAAATTCGTACACAATTCTGAGAGTTTCTGTTGCTTAAATAGGTGTTTGTATTTTGGGCTTTCTGTAGGTTAAACCGGTCCTAAAACACATGCAGCTTCCACCTTGAATTAGGGTTTGTTACTTCCTAGATTCTAGGTGATTCAGTTCTTCTGATTATGCTGAAGTCACATAACAACACTCCCTACAGATGCGCCTTATTCTGTTTTTGTCCATCCATAATTAATTCCAGATAACTTTCCTTAAATTACTCAGATCAATTAGTCATTAATTAATTCTGGTAGCAGGTTTGAGATGTCACAACATCTGTTGGGACATCCTGAAAAACTGAACTTAAATCATTAACACAATGTCCCAACATCTGGTGTGACATCCTGAATTAAGTTCATATACTTAAACTCTGTTTGATAATGTCCCAACATCTGATAGGACATCCTGAACTGAATTCAACATTTCTTGTTGGTCAAAAATTCTGCCAATTCTAAACATCTACACAAATAAAATAATGCAAAAGGATAATGACAATGAATTGACTGTGTAAAACTTTTTACACTGTCAGTGCATAACAATTAATCTCAATATTTAATTGGAACACTCATTCTAATACAATAATTGATTTTCACGACTTTATCTCGCACCCTTTCACTCGACTTTATCTTGTATAAATATTGTATATTTCAAAAAAAATATTTTTTTCCTCCTCATTTTTCCATCGTACGAACGATAACTTGTTACACTGGTGAATTTCGCTCCCGGAACACTCAACAACACTACTTCCGGTTCAGTCTTTTTTTTTTCACTCCGGAAAACATAAGTATGTTACTTCCGATTTTAAGTTAATATTTTTACACCCGGAACTAGCATTGGTGCTACTTCCAATGTTGTTGTGTTTTTAAATTTACGTATCAGAACTAGCTCTCTTGCTACTTCCGGTTCATGTTATTTTTCATCTTCACATCGGAACTAGCTAGTGTGCTACTTCCGGTGTGTGTTTCATAAATTAATTATTTTTTCAGTGTCTCGCATTAGAGGACTAGACATATTTATTCATTGACGAATGTCTGATGGAAGGACAATTCAGACTAGTTCTTTCGAGCAGGAAGTTCAGACTGTTGATCCCGTATCGACTCATTTTCCACCGCATCCACCATTTTCTGGAGGACCGTCTGATACGTCACTTTGGGTGATGTATCAGAATCACGTCACTCGTTATATGTGGGATGGCCAAGTAAGTAAATCTATGACCTTTCTATGGTGAATAAATGTAATTTTAATTATTTATTTATCATGACATATATTATCAATCATTTTCAGGAGAGATCTCCGAAGAAGAAGCTGAAGGTTGTTGCACATGGCAACAAATTGATTGGATGTGTTTCATTGATGCTGCCATCTAGGATTGAGAGGTGGTTATCTAATTCGGGTATATCCTCTATGCAAAGAACCATTTTATCGAGGATATATACTAACCTGATATCTGCATTTGTTGAGAGGTGACATCCCGAGACATCGTCGTTCCATATGTCGTTTGGCGTTGTAATACCTCAAAATTTTCCCTCTCATATCCTCAACATTTCACATAGCATTTTGCATATATAGATTCATAAAATAACCAAAAATATTGCATCATGTATAGCATAGATGAGGCATAGGTATGTGATCAATGATTGGAGCAACCGAAGGCTATACAAAGGCAATCACAGGGCCACAAAGCTTCTCAACCTTGTGCAAAGGGTTCACAATATCCCACAAGTCTTCATTTGAAGCCGCAAGCCATGGAAAAATTTGATTTGATCAGAGGAGGCAAGCAGTGCTATGTTTCCTGATGAAAAGGGCCAAATTAGGGTTTCACTTCTACTGGGCTTCTGCATGAAGTTTTGATTCAAGGAGTATTCCTTTGTATTATATATGATGTCAAATGCCTAGGGTTCAAATCTCGTCCACAAATTCATTTTGGAAGGGGTTCGACTGGCCGGGTGACTGAAAATCGAGGAATCAGGGAAAAGGCAACCGAGCTAGGTAATAAAAAGTCGACTCCTGACTTTTAAGATCGAGATCATGAAATTAGGGTTACAATGATCCTATGATTCAAATTTGGTCAAGAAATGATGGAGGAATCATAAAAAATCAAAGGAGAAAATCATTTGAAAAGTGGTTGATTTCACATTTCCCTCCATTTTTCCTTCCACTTTCTTTCCACACTTCATTTCATTCTTTCCCTCTTGTTTTTCCACTTCAATTTCACTCCATTTCCCTTGGAAACTTCTACCATGTTCTACCATCTTCTAGAATATTCCTTCTCCTAACCTAGCTCCATTGCTAAATCCTAACCTCATTACCAAACCATAATTTTGGATCCCAAGCCTAATTTTTGGGCCTCAAACCTAAGCCATATTTAATCCATTTTCATCCAAACCAAAAGATTCACACACACAATTTTCATTCACAAGTTTCTTCATTCTCTCACAATCACTTTTCTCTCTCTCTCACTTTTCCTCCATTTCCCTTTTTCACTAAAGCTTTTTGAAGAAGCTCTTCAAGTTTCACATTGAAACTTGAAGATCTTGAAGCTTAACCTCCAACCTCCTTTGATTTTTGTGGATTATGGAAGAAAAAGCTACTGATTTTTGTGAGGATTTCGGCTTATCGGAAGCGCACGAAGGTTCAAGCATCAAGAACACATTTATTTTACGTTTTCGTGGTTTTCTCTTCGATCAAGCTCCGATTCTTGCAACATTCACCGAAGCACTTCTCTGCTTCGTAGGTTAGTGACCTAAATCACTTCTTCTTTAAGTTATTCTCTTCATCTTGCCACTTTTGGGGTTCTTTAATTGCTTTTTTCGCTTTGCTTGTGAACAATTTCGTTTCCGATATGTGTTGCTTGCGATTTATGATTTGTAATGGATTAGGAGTTAAGGTGTAGAGGGTAATAGGTTTTAGCATGTGTAAATAAGCCCTGATTGAGTAGAAATTCGTGTTAGCATGTTCTTAGGTATGTTGGGGATCATTAGAAGTGTGTTTGTGGCCAAAAGCACTTATTTCTTAACTTTTTTCACATTCTGGTTCAGTGTTAACCGGTTAACCATTTGGTTAACCGGTTAACGGGTGCGTATTGGCCACAAAACAGGGCAGTTTTAGGTCCGTTAACCGATTAACCATTTGGTTAACCGGTTAACGCTGTTGATTTTTGGATTCTTGGCTTATTTCATAGCTTAGTCCTTATCTCTAGTGCCTTTAATGTTCATAAATGTTTAGGTATTGATTTTAGGGAATTTTTGGGTCCATTTCCAGTAGCTCATTTCCCCATTTCGAGTCGTTTCGACGCGTTTCCGTCCATGTTGTGTATTCTGCGTTTTTGTGTTTCTTTGTGCATAGCTTGGTTTCTTGCATTTTGTTGCTATGTTTATGCATCATTATGCATGTGAATAATCATGTTGCATTTTGTTTTAACATATTTCACATTGCATTAAATCATTTTGCATTTCATTGTATCAAGATATGTTGCATGTTGCATAATCATGTATGTATGTGCATTTGGTTGCATGCTTGGTCATATCATTCACATCAATTCAATTCTGAATTTTGCATTGAGTTTGACATTCTTGTTAATCTAACATGTTGCACATTCATGATCGATGCTCATTATGTTCATATGCCATGTTCATGTGCCATACTTTGCATACTTGTTGCATAATCCATCATGTGATGCATTCTTGCATAATCCTCAAAAATATTCATGTTCTTGCATTTATATATGTTGATTTAGGTTCAAGTGCATGTTCATGATGAATTGGTATATGTTTCATTGAGTTTGTGCATTAAAAAATGAAAATAATCAAATCTGGATTTTACATTTCATAGCTGTTTTTGCACATAGGTGCTGTAAAATACATGTTGTTTGTTATGCTTGCATGCTGTATTTGATCTTTTATGCCTACCTTTTCATGCTGCATGCTAGTTGTAAAACGTTGCTTTGTGTTATGCATTGTTTCCATAGTTTTTTATGTATCAGGGGCTGTAGTAGGTGCTGTATTTTTTGTTTTAGCATTTTTTTAGTTCTTTAGAATTAAAATAGAATTTAGATAGAGTCCTAGAGTCATTAGGATTAAATTGTTGTGTGTTTGCTTTAATATTTTAAATAAAAATGCACACTAACCTTTGTTTTGTAGAGGGGAAGATTGAGGTAAGTTTCCTTCAACTTATTCTTTTACTTCCTTTATGCATTTAATTTGCATTTAATTTCCTTTACTCTTCATACTTGTGTTTGGTAGGATTTCCCCCTCTTTTGTAGAATCAACTTAACTTCTCTAGGAAGTAAGTTACATTATATTATTTTCTCCTTAGGATTAGAAAAACCTCATAAACCATAGGACCATCATTTTGATAAATAACTTAGGATTGAGTCTTAGTCCCTTAGTTTTTTTCCTTTTTCCACTTTAGTCATTCTTTCTCTTCTCATAAAAGGAAATAATAAAATACTTAATAAAAACCGAATGTTCTTATACGCCATGAGACTTTGTTGCGGGGTGCTTATATGCGTCCTGTTTCGGGGCGAGGTGTAAGTATTTACCACGATGGATAGGTCTTAGTATGAGAATGTTCACAAACAAATTCAAAATATTTCTCATAAAAGAAAAAAACAAATAATAAGCGACTATCCTGCGAGAACTTCTCTTTCTTATCTCATTCATTCTAAACGCGAACTCGCGACGACTTGTCTCGCATGCAAGACAGTAAACGCACTCGTACCAGACGAGCCTGCAACACCTGAGCATAGACATACGCAGTTCCAGCGCATAAAAAACACAAACAAATAGTTCCCGCCTTAGTTAGGCGAACTACGTCGACTCTGATCCTAATTTTCCCGATGAGGTACGTAGGCAGCGGGGTAGGGCCCGTTCGAGCATATTCTTTATTTTCCCTACATTTTCCCCCTTCTGTTCTTTCTCTTTTCCAATTCCCTTTATCATTTCCATTCACATCCGAGTTAGCAGTTCATTTGTTAAGAAGCAGTTATATTTTTCTCACCCTTTGAAACAAAACAAACAAGCGTGGATCCCGTCGGGTACGGAGGACAGTCTGGGGTACTAATACCTTCCCAGGTCGTAACCGACTCCCGAACCCAGATCTTTGGTTCGCAGGACCTTGTCCTTTCCTTCTTCCTTAGGTTTGTGCAGCATTACCTTTCCCATTCTTTCGGGATAAAAATGTCTGGCTGGCGACTCTACCTTTTCCGCGCCACTTTCGCGTTTGTACTAGGATGAAAATCCCGGGAGCGACATGCGTGATGTGTAACGCCCGTTTATTTAATTAAATATAATTGTGGTATTTTGTATTAAGTCGCATTAATTTAAGTTGATTTCCAAAATATCGGAATATTATATTGATAATTATAAGTTGATTTAAGTCGAATTTAATTAACAAAGTTGATGTAAGTTGTGGAAGACGGTACTGAATAATCTTCGGGTATTATTGGATATGTTGTTAGAATTGTTGGACCATTTGGTTGATAATCGGAAGTTAATCGATTAAGTAGGGAATAAGTATTTATTTGTGAATTATTATTCGGTCGATTTGGTGTTGTGGTAAATTAAGTTGTTAAGTCGGAAAGTCAAGGAAAATAATATTATAAGTGATAATTATTAATTATTGGAGTATATTGGTTATTGGGCTTGGATTTCGTCGAAATTAGCAATAAAATGAGGTTTAAGAATTAGGCCCATTAGTGGAATATTATTTTGGATTATTATTAATTTAAAGAAGAAAAATAAAAGAAGAATTAGTCAAGATGAGAAGAAATATCAGTAGAAGTTAAGAAAGAGAGGAACAAAGAAAAATTGGAGAACGAGGAAAAATGGAGAAAACAGTTACGAGAAGCCGCCGTCGAAAATCGAAAATTCGATCGGAGATTCGAGCGGTCATCAATTTAAGGTAAGGGTGGGGTTCAAACTCTATAATCAAGATTATGATGATTAGTATGTGGGATTGGGATCGTATAATTTTGTGTTGTCCGTAGTTGATTTGGTCGATTTTGGTGGTTGTGAAATTGATGGAATAATGTTGTTTGTAAAAATTGATTAATCGACGTTGTTGAGTTTTATTGTCAAATTAATTGGATGCATGTCGCTGTGAATTTTGCCGATTCTAAAAAAAAAAATTGAAATTGGGGACGGAACCCCCTAGACAAAGGGTGGCGCAGACCACCCATTATTAAAGGGAGGGTGGCGCAGGCCACCCATGGAGGCATAAATATGGCGCAGGCCATAAAGCTATGGCACAAGCCGTGGCGCATGCCATACTCATTCATGGTGCAGGCCATTGAATTGAATTGGTGGGCCATGTACTTTGTTTTGTTTTCTAATTCCTATATACTTTCATATAAAGTCTGTTAGATTTAATTAAGTATTATACAAAAAACGTGTGAAACTTGGTTGATTAATAATAACTTAGTATATTAACTAAGGTTTAGGTAGTATATGAAAGTGTGACAACATGTTACAGACAAGTAACAAAATAATTAGTTTTTTTGACAGAAACATAAGTAACAGGTTGAGCATGAAATGAGAGGTTAGTAGGTTTGAGGTTTTATCGGAAACTGAGTTCTAAAGGTTTTCGTGACAAAGGATTTCTAATTATAACAGAGCAAATTTATTAGAGGGATAAGATTTGTAGGAGTAATACATTTGACTAGTAGTAATCGCAGAATAATTAAGTAGTGTCGGTTTAGCCGATGTAAGCGAAAAATTAGTTGTTCGAAATTCAATGAAAATTGTCGAGTTAGTTCGGAATAATAACTAGGTGATTTTAGTCGGTGTATTTTGTTAATTTGTGTTGAACGTGTGTATTTCCCAGTATAGTTGCCTATGTTGTGTTGTCCTGGTTTGAGAGTATTTTTAAGTTGAAGGTCGAAGGACCAATGTTGATTATTAAAGTTGTAGGTCGTATGATCAATGTTAAAAGTTGTAGGCCTATGACCAATGTTGAATCGCGTTGAATCTAAGTTGCTACTTTGTTGGTTGTATGTGTCACAACGCGAGAATCAACCGGCGGAAAACAGAAGAGTCGCCATCGATACGTTTTTTATCCCGACGAGAGAAAGGAAAACGATCGAAGAAAACCAGAGGGAAAAGGAAAAGACAAGGTCATCGCAACCAAATATGGGTTCGGGAGTCAGTTACACGAAGGGAAGGTATTAGCACCCCTTCGTGTCCATCATACTCGATGGGATCCACACTTGTTGCTATACTCAAAGGGTGTAGTCATTTGAAGCTCCATCTGCTGCTAAACTGGAAAGAACGGGAAAGGAAAAAACGAGAACGGAAAAAGGAAAACAAAACTAAATGGGTGGTAGAAAAAAACGGACTCGAGAGGGCATCACACCCCAGCCTGATGTATCTCGTCGCAACAAGAATCAGAGTCCACGTAGTTCTGAACAAAACGAGATTTTGGTCGACAAGCATCACGCTTGTACCTACGTATCTCCTAATGAGAATTAGACCGCCGTAGTTCGGCTAACTAAGGGTGACCACAATCTTTTGTGTTTTTTTAAGTATTGACAGTGTCAAATGCGCGTTCCAGCAATTAGGTGTTGCCACTCAGGCGTTTTACCTGTTTGCGGTAGAACGGACTCGACATATCTTGCGTCTGCACCATAATGAGATGAGAAAAGAATCTCGCAGGAAAAGACGATTGAAGCTTGGTTCAAGTCTTTTAAAGAAGTGTTTTTTGTTGTTTTTGTTTATGGTATTTATTAGATGTTTTTGGATTTTCTTTATGAGGAAGAAGAGAAAGACTCAAATGTTTAAAAGAAAAAAACCAATGGGAGACTCGATCCTAAAAGTTATCATGCAATGATTAATACTATAGTTGAGTTTTCTGTCCTATTCCAACTTTATTCAAAATTAAGTTGGATTTGGCACCTAAGGGAAAACTTGTGAACCAAGCACAAATGCACAACAGATAAAAATAATCACAGCAAAGCAAATGAACAAAAATCAAGTAATTAAAACACAAAGGGATGATCAAACCAAAGTATAAATGAACAAAAAGATTTATATTAAAAATCTAATTAAATCTAACTAGAATTCTAAACAATTCATTAAAACTCTAACAAAGGTTTGACAACAAATAATCAAGAAATAGTCACAAATTCTAAATTAATAACTAATTAAAATCTAACAATAAATTAAATTAAAATCTAACAAGAGAACAATTAAAATCTAAAACCAAAATTAAAATCAAGACTAACACCCAAAAATTCATTCAAGAAATATTCTAACATGGACAAATTAATTCCCAAAAATTAATAAGAACAAAATAATTCCAAAAAAAAAAATAGTACCAACATGTATACTGCAACTAATAGTCTTAAACCAAAAATATTAAAACATGACCCTAATCTAAACTTAACTAATTCTAATATGAAAGAAATAATAGTAACATGAGAAATAAACAAAAGTTGAAAGGATAGAGAACAACATGAGCATCATTGTTCCAATACAAACCCACATTCCTTTTTTATCTCCACTATACACAGATTGATGATCAATAATAAAAGTGACGGTACATTATCAAGATAGAATTAACAACCACAACCCTTTCTTAAATTCAAAACAAACCAGCTACATCATGGCACATATGGCGATTAAAAAAAAGACTACAAGTTATAAAAGGAGAATGGAAGAAAAAACAGAGCAACAACTTTAACTCTCATCTCACTCTCTATCAGCATTATATCTCTACTTTATTCACATTAATTGACTTTGAAAAAAGTTAGCAAGATAATGGGAAAAAAGAAACATAGTCTACCTTTAAAAATTAACACTAACATTAAAAACAAATATTTACTAACAATATACATTCTAATAAAACAAGATACTAAACTTTTATGATTTTGACTTTTCAAACATAAAAGTGAGCCAATGTCTATGAGACACATGGCAAGTCCCACGCAAAACAATGTAAAAAAAATCACTTTCTTCTTGTAGTATTAACGAATAACCAAGTCAAATTCCTTGAAACAATTATGGAATATCAAGACACTTGTTTGTGGCATCAATTGGAACAAAAACAATCAACAAAGAAACATTAAATTTTCAACAATTTACAAGCTTCAGACAGTCACACACGTTTTTCCGAAAAGTAAAAACTCTACACATATGATCTCTTAACAAATTAAAAGTATGATATATAGTATCATGGGTCAAATAAAACCAAATGACCTTACACCTAAAAAATAAGACAATGAAACAAAGAAATTGTAAAATGTGAGAAGACTTCTCTCTTTAGTATCATAGAACAAATAAACAAAATAAATAAATAAATAAATAAACTTAGCAAGACAAACTACAACAATAGCATACACATCAAGAACGATAGCAGTAATATGGCATATTTTCTACTTAGTTCTTTCTCAAAGCTTATCAATAAACTCTTATAAAAAACAAACATGTATCGAAACAATGGCAGCACATTTAAAATTTGTATCAAAATCATTTTGCATCAAAACCAAAGCAGCATACTTTTGTAACACACAGACAAAAAAAACTAGAAAAAAAACTTCCATCATCGCAGACATGATCAAGGTAATAAGGGAAACAGATGCGAATGCGTTACCACTATATTGTTTGACGTGAACGTCGTCGTTAAGTTGAGCGGTGCTACAGTAACGCTACTGAAACGCAGGCCAAGATGCTGAAATGCCGTTGTTGCATTGTTGGACCGTATTGTTATTGCAAATTGCAATTGTGCTGCACGGCAGGTTGTCGGAGCATATCGGCATTTCGGTTTCCATTCGTCATGATGCTCAACAATGCACTGAAGAAAAATGTCGAGCTATCGTTGCTGAGTTCCAAGGCTGCGAGACCATGTTTGTTGTTTGGTGGACAAGGCGCTGCAGTTGTGTTATTATTGCTACTGTGATGTCGTTGATGTATTATGAGTTGTTGACGATGCCGAAAATTTCGAAACCGTGGTGGAACCAAGTTGCAGAAGTGGATGAGTTGTGATGAAGAGAGTTCGACCGTGGTTCCTTCGAGGTGGGGTTAATGGTTATAAACAGAATAAAAATAGAGGTGAGGAGGTTGTGATATGGTTGTGTCGTTTGGAGGTGCGGTGGTGATGGTGAAAGCGTTATGGTGATGTTCGTGTCGTCACCGCAGGCATTGTTTCAAGGTGGAGAAGAGAAACGAGGGTGAGAGAGGTCGTGAGCGGAAAAAAAAAAGAGAGTGAGCCTAGTGTGTTGTCATGGAAAAAGAGGATCTGTTGTCGAAAATAATGTCACGATGGTTTATGGTGTGTTTTCATGTTGAATAAAGGATATGGATATGAAAGTTTTATAGGGCTATGACGGTGAAAATGTTCAAGAAGTTTGAAGAAGGGTTTTTAATGGAGAGAGTTTGTTAGAGATGTTGTGGTTTTGATATGAAATTGTTTTAGAAATTTTAAAGGGGATGATGTAGGTGTGGTATGGATAAGAGTGGAAGTTTATGAGGGCGGTGTGCGATAAAGACGAGATGGAATTCTCATGACTAAAGAAGACCCTCATTGATCTTCTCCTCTTTTTTCTGCGCCGTTTTTGTCTCTTGCCTAGAGATTAGGTTTTTCTTGCTTTTTATACGAGAAATGTTATTTTTATACCAAAATCATACGGCCTACACTGTATTTCACTGTTTACCAATCCGGTAAACAGTAAAATATTATAATAATTTTTTTTTTAAATAATATAAAAAGTTATTTTTTTAATACTTTTTAATTTTTCTGTACATTTATTAACCAATTTCATTATTGTATTAACCAAATTTTTACACTATATTAACCAACTTTGGTGAATGCTAAAATTATTTTTAATGTCTGAACGTTATTAACCAACTTCATTACTGCATTAACCAAGTTTTTACATTGCATTAACCAACTTGTTTCACTATTTTTAAAATCATTGTTCATGGATACTGTTCACGTGTACTATTCATGCATTGTACTATTCATATGACACTGTTCATGTACGATTTTACTGTTCACTGACACTATTCATTAAAAAAAATTAATTGAAAAATATACTGTTCACCGTATAAATACGGTGAACAGTACATACAGTGTATGTATTGGTGTACAAATTGGGTGTAGGAATAACATATCTGTTTTTATATCTAGGTCAACTTGGTTTTACTCTTTGTATAGTATAGGCCACTAAAAAAAGATATGGGCTTAAACTCAATAAATAACTATAAGATAATAGTGTTTGATATGCATTTTGGAGTTTGAGAATTGGATATAAATTTGAATATGAAAAAAATGAAAATGACTAATGGATTAACTTATATGAAGAAAAAAACGTTTATCAATATATTGAAAAATAATAAAAAGAAATTGATAATTGGATAATGAAAAATGAAATTAAAATGAATCATTGAATTATTTATGGGTATTACTTAATTAAAAAATTGGCAAATGATCTAAAATGGATTTACAAATGAAATTGGATATGAGAAATGGTTAAAACAAATAAATGATGATGACTTAAATGACACCACAACTTCACTCAAACTTTTTTCATGCATCTCTAACAAAAATGAATTTCTCGAACAAACTGAATAATTTGTCTCGAAAACAAACGATCATCTGAACTAACAATCTTCTGAACTCTTGACTAAATAAATCATGAATCAATTTGAATTCGCCTGATTCAATCGTTGGGAAAATAAATCCACAGATGAACACAACTGAACTTGCGATGATCCTGATAAACCTGATTTTCTGAACCAAACCTCACACGAACTACTGCTTGATAACCTGAAGAATTCCACACCACAACCTTAGATACACACTGCCTGAGAAGTCAACCATTGACACAAACAACTTGCACGTGAAGAAATCTCTTGATAGTTTGACCAAGATTAAGTCAAACATCCATCTGAATTGGATCTTGAACGAACAAACACACTTGAGCTGAAACCAACGCTTTTGAGAAAGAAGAATAGCCTAAAATATCGTGAAGATGAGAATAACCATGTAACTTGATGGATAAGAAACTCTAATTCACACTTCACTGCTTGAAGAACCAGAAAAATCAGATGAATAGTTTTCGGACGTGAAATCCTCAAATACCACTTAATCAGGGAAATAAACCCTAATCAAGTGACAAAAACACTAAGAAAATGATGCCATTGGTGACTGCATAGCCAAAACTCTGAATTCTCCTGATAACCACAAATAGGGTGTGAAACCCTAATTCCCATAAAAAAAACTTGATCCCATGTCTTAGGAGCTCGATGCAAATGAATGGAAATGCTAATGACCTAATGAGGATGCATATGAACATGAAACAAAAAGTCAGTTAAAGTTAGAAAAAACCATAGGGTAAATTTTGGGGTGCAACAATATGTTGTTTTGAGTTGTTCGTTGCTTATGTGTTGTGTTGTTGGTCTCATGAAATACATTTCATTTCTAAGTTGAAGCGGATGCTCACCACGTAGGCCTGAATTTCGCAAAATATTTAAGTTGAAGGCTTATGCCTTGCGGATACCTCGATAACCTGGTATATTCTAAGTTGAGAGTTTTACTCCAATGGTATCACATGCATATGCATAGTCGAGTCGCATCATGTGTTGTATTATTTATGTTGTTTATATTGTTTATGTAGTCAAGTTGATAAAGTTGTTCATGTTGCTTAAGTTGCTAAAGTTGTTTACGTCGCTCAAGTTGATTAAGTTGTTTATGAAGATTTAAGTTGATTAAGTGGCTTATGTTGATTACGTTGAGTAAGTGGTTCATGTTGAATAAGTCGATTAGGTTGCTAAGTTAATTATATGATTATGTTGAATAAGTTGATTATATGATGATGTTGCATGAGTTGTTTATATGTTTATGTTCATAAAGTCGATTATGCTGATATTGAAGAAGTTGAATATGTTGTATATGTTTGTCGAAGTTGATGAAGGTGTCTATGCTGATTTTATAGTTGAAATTGGTTATGTCGATGTGTGAATTAAGTTGATACAGTATGTTGATTATTTGGGGGTGATTGGTAAGATGTTGTTGTTAGATAGTATGAATATTGTATGATTCTATCTAGCGTATTAGTTATCATACTCTTGTTTATATGGTTCGATATCTCACCCCTTCTGTTTGAATGTTGCCCCTATGTTGGTAACGTGCTGGTAATCTAGATTTGAGTTGCTTACCTTCGTAGTCAAGTCGGTGTGTCGCTCTGATACGTAACACTCGGGGGGGGGGGGGGGGGGGGGTGACGCTTGTTATGTCATAGTTGTTTCTCGTTATTGTGGTTGTATTCAAAAGTTGAAGTTGAACAGAAGAACATGTTATTACAAGTTGTTTTATAAGTTGATAAATACATTATTCTGTCATGACAATGAAGTTGAAAATTATGAACATGTTGTTTAGTAATAAAGATGTTTTAGTTTATAAAATAAATGAAGTTGTTATTTGTCTCCCAATTTATATGTGTTATGTATCCATGTTAATGTTGATGTTTTTAAAGTCGAAAATGTGGCATCCTATATGTTTTGTTGAATTTTTTGGAACTCTGATTTATGGATTTTCGCCGGGTAGATTTGGGGTGTTACAAGATGACTATCACTCTGGACGATGTTTCTTGTCTCCTTCATATACCTATTAGGGGGAGTTATGTAACCCTGCATAAGAGATTACTGACTCAAATATTATTACTCTTTCTATTCGTCTGATGGGTGTTTCACTGGAGGTTGCAGTTTAGGAGATCCGTGTTTCCAAAGGCCCTTATTATAGACTAGATTGGTTAAAAAAGCAATTTGTCTGTCTGAGAGCTGAGAACAGATTTGATTATGCAACTATGGTGTGTATGATGTTGTTACTTGGTTGCACTATTTTTACTGATAAGACCTTTACTCATGTAGAGGCAAAGTATTTATCATTCTTTGAGGACTTGGATAAATGTGGCAAATATTGTTGGGGTGGTGTTGCACTTGTCACACTCTTAGGTATCTCGAAGATGCTTCGTTCTATACTTGCAAACAACTTGGTGAATATGCCTCACTACTACATGTACAAATGTTTTATTTTAATTTAATTTATAATTGTATTATGTTATTTATAATACCTTTAACTGATAATATTCTTGTTGTTTAATAGTGTTGGATTCATGAGTATTTTCCAACTATTGGGAAGAGAGGATTTTCGAAGATTGCTGGTGTTAGTAGTCCACTTCCGAGGGCAATGAAGTGGTTCTACAAACAATCTACACAAATGATTGATGATATTAGGGTTGTGTTGGATGGATTGACACATGTTGATGTTATTTGGCGCCCTTTTGAGGATCACAAAAATCATATACCATTTGATGATATTACTTTGTATAGGGGTGACATGCGATGGTATGGTACAACTGTTCTTTATTTATCTGACATATATTTACGTCAGTTTGGATACCGGAAGTACGTACCATCTCATCCACCTGACATTGATATACTAGATATAGATTTCGATTAGGTTAGTTACTATGCGAGCGTCTCGCAAGTGATTCAACATTGTCGAGTTTGCAGATGTTCTGTATGATGTAGTGGCCGAGTACATGGCTTGGTACTACACAATATATCGTCCTCGATTGATACCACCACCTCTGGGGGAAGACAAAGAGGTTCCAGTTCCTGAGTTTGATGATGGACCGTCAGATCTGAGGTTACGACATATTTTACGTGAGTTGAGTCGCTATCTGCATCGTCACAGGGATGAGGAGAAGGGTGGACCGATAACTTATGCTAGCGAGGACGACAATGCTTGATATTTTGGTTTTATATTCACACTAGTGTATTATTATTCCTCATACTAATGTAGTACTCTATTTTTTTATATTAAGGCATACTTATTATTCCGTGTATTTATGTAGTACTCAATTATTCAAACTTATATTATTTAATATTATTCAGACGTATGCAAAAAAAAAACATGAAAATATTTGTGAATTAGAAATATAAAAAATCACACTTCAATCATAATAAACATGTTTTGAGACCATCGGCGTAAGCTTGTGCCAATATTGTAACCGTCTAGAGAATCCTGTTATCCAAGAAGTTGCCTTTGATGTGCGATACTTCTTCCAATCCACTATGACTGGCGGTAAGGGAAACCCTTCATTCATGTTTACCTGTTACAAAAATATATTAGTGAGATGGCAAAAGAAATAATATAATAGTATTGGAAATAAAGCTTTATAATATTTACCTGAACCCAATGATTTGAGTTTACAAAACCAATGCAGTAAAATGAGGACATTAACAAGGACCATATCCATGCAATGATGCAATGACTCTAAATCAAGTGGTAGTGGGAATGGCCCATCGCAAGGCAATCCCGGCGCTGCCATCTCACGATCTTCTCTACTCCCTCTCTAGTAGAGTTTTTACCTTCTGTGGGAATCAAACCCTGTAATCTGGGGTTTAAGTACATGTTCAACTCATTCCCGCTATCAATTGAGCTTCTCGCTTAAGTGGTAGTGAGAATAGATTGAACATCTTTTTTGTAACAGCTCGGGCCCTTCGCAAGGCAATCCTGACGCTGCCACCTCACGATCTTCTATACTCCATCACTAGTAGAGTTTTTGTCTTCCGTGAAAATCGAACTCTATACCCCAGGATTTAAGTACATGTTCAACCCATTCTCACTACCAATTGAATTATATAAAATTAAATCAATAAATACACAATTTAGTTACTAAATAAAATCCAGACAAAAACTATTTATAATTGATAAATAATATAAAGTAAAAAAATGTCATGATTAATTATTAGATTATTTGTATTTATATCTAAAATTTAATCACTAAATAAAACAAAAATATAAACTTTTTATAATTAAACATATGATGATCTAGTTTAATTGTTAAAATAAAATATTTGACATAATATAATTACACCTACATGCATCGGTAAGGAATAAAATTTAATCATAATTTCTTTTTATGAAAAATATAATAATTTTAATTAAAGGAAAAGTTAAATTTGAATCATTGTGTAGTAATACTATAGTAGTATGAAGTAGTGTTGGTGGAACTACTAAACGTAGAATGAATCAATTTAAGTTGTTTTATTAAAATTGTAAGTTGTTTTATTAAAATTGTAAATTATTTTACTTATTTACTAAATTGCCACTAATAAAAACATCCCAATTTTCTGTGTTTTCAATTTGAAAAGTGATTGGAATAGTAGTAGAGAAAATTAAAACAGATTATACTGGTTTTCACTTTTCTGTTTTGAAAACAAGAATTTTAAAATCAATTTTAAGAAACAATTTTCAAAAATAAATAAATAAAAAAATTTAACAATTTTTTTAATTTTTAAAAACAGAATACTGTTTTTGAAAAGCCAATCAAACAGGCCTTGTCTACTCTACTCGTAGGTTTTGTATTTGGAAATTATACCCTGTACCCCACGTTTAGCCTGATATTCTTATAATTTTTTTTTTAATTTCAATTTTGTCCTTTTAATATTTAAATAAAAACGTAAAAATTTTACCGCGAAATCAGACAAAAAAATATTTTTTTTTAAATTTGGAAAAGACAAACCGGATGTGCAATGGGTAAGATTTCCGGTTAGTAAAATTAAGAATCGGAAGTAGGTGTGTTAGGTTTTCCGGTTCATAAAAATAACAAATCGGAAGTAGCTATGTTGTGTTTTCCGGTTTGTATTTTCTTAACCGAAAGTAGCCTGCATGGGTTTTCCGGTTCATAATTTTTTTTTTAATTTTTAAATTTTCAATTTTTTTAGGAGACAAGGAACTGCCTTTGATGATATGCGCGAAGGATGACTCAAAATTAGATACTACAGATATATTCTCTACTACACAAAAATTTCCTACAAGAGAAGAGGCGACTCGATGGATGAGGGAGGTTGGACTCATAAATATGGTTACTATTATAATCACTCGCTCGGACACAAAGACAAGGAAGAGAGGAAGAAGTGATAAAGTTATATTTGGCTGCGATAGAGGTGGAAAGGACAAAGAACGAGAAAGCGAAACACAAAGTGCTTCCAAAAGATGTGAGTATCCATTCAAAGTTAGATCAACAACTTCAAAGGATGGTTCTGGTTGGAAAATCGATGTAAAATGTGGCGTTCACAACCATGGTTTACCAGATAGATTTGAAGGTCATACATTTGTTAGTCGGCTCACTGAAGATGACCAACAACATATTTTAGATTTGACAAAACGTCGTGTTCCTCCAAGACATATTTTGTTGTCTTTGCAAGAGCGAGATCCAAACAATGTGACTCGAATCACCCAAATATATAAACATAAGAGTAAGATTGAGGAAAAAATTAGGGGAAGTAGAACAGAAATACAACATTTGCTTAAGTTGGAACTCATCCTATAAGTTTGATGTCATGTGCAGCAACCTTAAGCTCCTTCTTCGGTCGTCTCTCCTGAAAAAATACATATTACATGCTATTATCAACTAAAGATTAAAATAAATTTTATTCATTACTGAAAGTTTATAGGTTCTCTTTCCTCGCCATCCCACAAATGGCGCGCAACATGATTCTGGTACCTCACCAGAAGTGAGGTATCAGAAGGTCCTCCGGGAAACGCTGGATGTGGAGGAACATGAGGCGCAATAGGATTAGCAGCCTGTAGTGCGTCAAGTTCCTGCTGGTATAAATGCGTAGGAACTGTCCTTCCATCGGGCAATCGCCGATGAATATGCCCGTCGCGTCCTCTGATTCGAGACACTGTAAAGAAAACAAAAAAAATTATTAAAAAAAACATTAAAAAATTAAAAAAATTATAAAAAAAAAAAATACAAGCGAAAGTAGCTCATTAGCTACTTCCGGTATGTAACGTACACAACCGGGAGTAGCAATGACCCTACTTCCGGAACGTAAAAAAAAAAAAAAAAATAGAACCGGATGTAGCTTACTCAAGTTATTCGGTTGACAAATATCTGAACCGAAGTAGAAGCTGTGGGTTTTCCGAAAACAACTTTTCACTGTGCGATTTTTTCTCCAAAATTTTGTCTGATGTGAAATGAGGTGAAAAAGTGAAATTTTTTTAATTATTTACTATTTATATGAGGGTAAAATCGTCCAAAAAATTTTTTCGTAGGGGTATCAGGCTAAACATGGAATATAGGGTATAATTTTCTTTGTACTTTTGCCCTCATAATCCGGATCCGGAAATTAAAGAAATAATTTATCTCCTCCTAATGGTTCTCGTGCATAATATAAATAATAGTATAAACTACAGTGAGTAATCACTAAATAAAACAAAAATATAAACTTTTTTATAATTAAACATATGATGATGTAGTTTAATTGTTAAAATAAAATATTTGACATAATATAATTACACCTACATGCATCGGTAAGGAATAAAATTTAATCATAATTTCTTTTTATGAAAAATATAATAATTTTAATTAAAGAAAAGTTAAATTTGAATCATTGTGTAGTAATACTATAGTAGTATGAAGTAGTGTTGGTGGAACTACTAAACGTAGTATGAATCAATTTAAGTTGTTTTATTAAAATTGTAAGCTGTTTTATTAAAATTGTAAGTTATTTTACTTATTTACTAAATTGCCACTAATAAAAACATCCCAATTTTCTGTGTTTTCAATTTGAAAAGTGATTGGAATAGTAGTATAGAAAATTAAAACAGATTATACTAGTTTTCACTTTTCTGTTTTGAAAACAAGAATTTTAAAATCGTATTTTTGCCCATAACCCGGATCCGGAAATTAAAGAAATAATTTATCTCCTCCTAATGGTTCTCGTGCATAATATAAATAATAGTATAAACTACAGTGAGTAAAGACTATATAAAGCCAAATTAATAAGCTTGAATATAGAGAAACTGAAACACAGAGAGCTAGCCTGTGAACAGAATTAGTAGAAAATAAATCAGCAATGGAACCTAAAGTTCAACAGCCACTGAAACTTCACTTCGTTCCATATCTAGCAGCAGGGCATATGATCCCTCTATGTGACATAGCAACTCTGTTTTCATCACGTGGCCAATACGTGACAATCATCACCACTCCCTCCAACGTCCAATTACTTACAAAATCCCTCTCCTCCGCCGATCCCTTCTTTCTCCGCCTCCACGCCGTCGACTTCCCCTCCCAACAAGTCGGCCTTTCCAACGGTGTCGAATCCATGACAAACACCCCAGACGTTGCCTCCTCCACCAAACTCTGCAGAGGCGCATTACTGCTTCATGAATCCATTCAAGGTTTCATGGAGAAAGATCCACCTGACTGCATCATCGGTGATTTCATGTTCCCTTGGCTTAATGATATAGCCAGGAAACTTCGGATTCCCAACCTCGCCTTTAACGGTTTCTCTCTATTTACTGTTTCCCTAATGGAATCTATAAGAATAAACCATCTACTCCATTCTAACATAGATTCAGGTTCGGGTTCATGTGTTGTTCCGAATTTTCCTCACCGTATCACTTTGTGCTCCACACCTCCAAAGGCATACGCTGAATTCATGGAAAATTTGCTGGAGAAAGAGCTCAAAAGTAATGGACTCATTGTTAACAATTTCGCTGAACTTGACGGTGAAGAGTGTATCCAACATTACGAGAAAATTATGGGTCATAAAGCTTGGCATGTTGGTCCAGCTTCTCTTATTCGCAAAACTGTTCAAGAGAAAGTAGAGAGAGGACAAGAAAGTGCAATGAGCCAGCATGAATGTCTGAGTTGGCTCAACTCCAAGGGTGATAACTCAGTGTTGTACATATGCTTCGGAAGCATCTGCCATTACCCGGCTAAACAACTTTACGAGATTGCATGCGCGATTGAAGCATCGGGTTATGAATTCATATGGGTTGTACCTGTTAAGAAAGGGAAAGAAGATAATAGCGAAGCTGAGAAAGAAAAGTGGTTGCCAGAGGGATTTGAAGAGAGGAATATTGAGAAGAATAAAGGTTTGATTATTAGGGGTTGGGCTCCACAGGTTATGATTCTGAGCCATCCAGCTGTGGGTGCATTTATGACGCATTGCGGATGGAACTCCACTGTGGAGGCTGTTGGTGCAGGAGTTCCGATGATAACATGGCCGGTGCATGGGGAACAATTCTACAATGAGAAACTGATAACTGAAGTGCGTGGGATTGGAGTAGAAGTTGGTGCAACAGAGTGGTGTTTGTCTGGTTTTGAGGAGAAAGAGAAGTTGGTGTTGAGAGATGTCATTGAGAAGGCTGTAAGGAGATTGATGAATGGCGGCGAAGAAGCCATCCAAATCAGAAGCCGCACTCAAGAGTTCGGAGAAAAGGCTAGACGAGCTGTTCAAAAAGGTGGCTCGTCTGATAAGAATCTGTTGGCATTGATTGATGATCTCAAAAGATTGAGGGACAGCAGGTCACTTGAGTAACTAAATTCAGTTTATAATATATGCATGGTCAAATTAGACTATCTACATTCTACAGCCAGGTTTGAATGAAGTACTAATAAGTTAGATTATACGTTGTCCCATATGGTTTCTATAGTTGAGTTTGTGAGAAGACTGGTTCTGTAATTGGTGTTGCTGGACTATGATATTTTGAAAGGGAGCGGTGGATAAGTTTTGCATGTGGTGTCTGTGTTACAATTATGAATTTCTTTCATATTTTTGTATTATTTAGTTTGTTTTTAGTTATTAGGTTTTGAATGTTAATAGAGATTTTATCTCTAACAATCTATTATCAATGGGCTTAAATGTTGAAATGAGTCCATCATATGTTTGTCAAAAAAAAAAAATTATTGTGATAATTCTTCATTCAGATTTATTCTTTTCTAATTTCTTTTTCATTATGCATAAATATGTTGTTTTTTTATGACCTTCTAATGAACTAAAAATATCGAAAGTTATAAAAATTTGTATCCATATAAATTGTTTTATTTTAACAAAGCGATTTTAAATGTGGGAATTTATTTAAAAAGTTGGTTTAATTAATAACAAATAAAAACTATTGGAAATTACTAGAGAATAAAAGCGACAATATCTTAATCCGTTAATTCTTCCTATTGGGAAAATAAGGGGAAACACTCTTAATTTCTAATCACAAACTTATAATTATTTGTTTTTAAATCAATTACTAAGTTTGACCAGTTAATTCAGTAATCACCTTCAACACACAAAAGACATTAAGATTAAAATTAATCGAATAAAAAAATTAGAATTTCATATCAAGAAAATAGTACAAAGTCAATTGCATAATTTAACAGGTTAAATCAACTTCATCTTTAAGGACCTAATAAAGAGAAGATTAGCTACTCATAACATAATTAATCATAACTATGAGTTTAGAGAGATAAGACATGAAACTTGAAGTAGAGTTTGATCTTCAATGATAAAAAAAACTTCATTTTCTAAGCTCCTTGAACACTTCTACCGTAAAAATAACGCTCTAAAAAGTCCAACCCTTAAAATTTTTGGCTTTCTACCTTTTAAACGCGCCAGGACGTGTAAAGAATTGTGCCACAATGCTTTTGGATCGTTGTTTGCACGTGGATTTCACGCGAACAAGTCGTTGGCCTCCTCTGCGAGAGGTTTACTTGCAGGATCGACTAAACGAGTCTCAGGACTACTAGTTATGTTGCATACTCTCGTAATGTAGAATGGTAAGGGAGGTTCTTGTAAATTTTTAGTGTTTTTGTGTTTTAGCAGACTCTCGCAGAATGCTTGAATGAAAATACAAAAGAGAAAACAAAAGCGGGATAAAAGAAGAATGAAGGCAAAAACAAGTATTTAAATTGACTTGGAATTAAAATAACTTGAAAAACATAAGCATGTATAACATTCGTTAGTTGCACTCTTTGCTCCGCCAGAATGTTTGAACCTTTTATGTTCCTTCTTTGGATCAGGATGGTTTTTTCATGCCATCATGTTTTCTCTTTCCATTTGTTGTAACAATATTGATTTTAGAAAACCCAACGGACTTAGATTTTTCTATATCCTTCGTCTCTTCCTCGATTTGAAGGTGTTTCTGAAGTTTCTCTAACGAGATATCCTCAAAGTTATGCAACAATTTCTTTCTGTATCCTTTCCACAAAGGTGGCAATTTAGCAATAATTGCACCGACTTGAAAAGCTTCAGGAATATCAATTTTTACGGCCTTGATTTTGTTCACGAGAACTTGCAACTCATGTACTTGTGCAAGAATATACTTAGAACCCAACATTTTAAAATCCAAGTATTTAGACATTAAGAACTTTTTTGTACCTTCTTCTTCAGTCTTGGATTTGAATTCCAATGCTTTCCAGATCTCTTTTGCAGATGTAGTGTCAGTGTATAAATCGTAGTGATGATCAGATAGTGTGTTCAGAATATGTTCGCGGCAGAGCAATTCGTCTTCCTTTCATTTCTTGCATTCCTTTTTTACTTCATCAATATCGTTTTCAGTTGGTTCTAGAATTGGTTCCAAGTCAGGATCTAAGACATAGTGTATTTTCATAGTAGTTAGGATAAATATCATCTTGTCTTGCCAGCGGGTCTAAATTTTTCCATTGAAACGATCCAACTTGACAAGGTCTTAGTTCATCACCTTGATGCTTTAAACTAAAGCATTGTTGGCCATGATTTAAGATACTATAAGACTATTATGTAATGCTTCAAGATTGAAAGGATCAGGGCTGAAATCGTGTACGAAACACTTTCCTTATAGTATTTCAAGCACTCTCGATTTGCCTTAGAGTTTTGATGCAGTAATACCCAGAATAATTCAACCTTATCGAATTTGCACAAGACAGATGAAAATTCAAATGTAGCGAAGAATGTTGGAATTATAATTGTTTATTGTGTATTAATTTCTGAATTCCAATGAGTATTATATAGGCCACTTGGTATAGTTTCACAAGGTGGCGACCCTTGGTGAAATAATTCTATTTACCAAAAGTTGTAATGTTTGGCCAACAACATCATTCCAAGACTTGCATGTTTTCATATTGCAACATTTCATAAAGAGTTGCAATTTCCGAATTCACAAATCAAAACAAAATAATTCTGCGATGACCAAAACTGGAGCACTAATAATAGGCCGTCCGAAGGCCGGCATGTGTCCGCTGTGTCGCTCCCGGGATTTTCATCCTAGTACAAACGCGAAAGTGGCGCGGAAAAGGTAGAATCGCCAGCCAGACATTTTTATCCTGAAAGAATGGGAAAGGTAATGTTGCACAAACCTGAGGAAGAAGGAAAGGACAAGGTCATGCGAACCAAAGATATGGGTTCGGGAGTCGGTTACGACCTGGGAAGGTATTAGCACCCCAGATCGTCCGCCGTACCCGACGGGATCCACACTTGCTCGTTTTATTTCAAAGGGTGAGAAATAATATGCTGCTGAATAAAACTGCTGACTGGAATGAGAATGAAAATAAGAAAGGGAATTGGAAAAGAAAATGAAAAGAAAGGGGGAAATGTAGGGAAAATAAAGAATGTACTCAAACGGTCCCTACCCCGCTGCCTACGTACCTCATCGGGATAATGAGGATCAGAGTCGACGTAGTTCGCCTAACTAAGACGGGAACTATTTGTTTGTGTTTTTTATGGCTGGAACTGCATATGCCTATGCTCAAGTGTTGCAGGCTCGTCTGGTACGAGTGCGTTTACCGTATTGCATGCGAGACAAGTCGTCGCAAGTTCGCGTTGTGAGTGAATGAGATGAGAAGAGAAGTTCCCGCAGGATAGTCGTTTGTTATTTGTTTTCGTCTTTTATGAGAAGTGTTTTGAATTTGTTTGTTTTATGAAACAACCCCTTGATGAGACTTGTACATCATGATAGACAAGCTTACACCACTCCAAGATGGAATGAGCGCAAGTGCATCATGGAATAAGGCTATACACAAGGGATTCTTTCATTTATTTGTTAAGTGTTTTTGGATTTTGTTTGAAGATGAGAAAGAGAAATGACTCAAATTGCAAAAGGACAAAATCTAAGGGACTAAGACACAACCCTAATTTTATTTGTTTATTTACAAGTGAGATCCTATGGTTAATGAGGTTTCTAAACCTAATGGAGAAAGGAACTTAGAACTACTAGAATGCAACTTACTTCCTAAGGAAGATAAGTTGATTCTAAAGCCAAGGGAACCTATACAAGTGAAATATCAATCAATATAACAAAGCATTAAAATTGGATATAAGAATAAAATTCTAAACAAAACATTTAAAGGTATAAACCTAAAATCAACCTAAATTTATTCTAAGTCTAATTAGTATGAATCCTAAGCCTAAGTCCTAAAACTAAGGGCATTACCTAATATTTTCATTCTAAAAAATCAGAAACTAAACTAGTCTAAATCACTATTAAGCCCTAAGATTAAATCTACTTAAACTATTTCTTAATAAAATCCTAATATTCTAGCCTAAACTAATGGAAATTTATATGTATAAAGGCCTAAAGATTAATACCCTAAAAATAATAAAAGCTCTGGAAAAATTATGACATTAATTCTATAGGGTCCTAAAACTACCTATTGTTGCACCCCAAAATTTGCCCTCACAATACAAGACTTTGTGCGCTATGAGGTTCACAAGGTTCACAAGACCTTTCATGAGGTTCATGAAGTTTACAAGACCTTTCATGAGGTTCACAAGGTTCACAAGACCTTTAATGAGATTTACAAGACACTTTATGAGGTTCACAAGGTTCACAAGACATCTTATGAGGTTCACAAGGTTCACAAAGTTCACAATTGGTCAGAAGATTTGACAATTCCCTCAGACAATGCATCCTCCTAAGCAGTGCATCCAAAACTAGGGTTTTGACTTTAATCAGGCTAAATGGATTTCCAAGACTTCAAGTGAGCTTCATAACATCTTATATGTGTTTAAGAATTCCCATGACAAATTTCAGAACTTTTCTCAAAGCTTTGCTCAGTCAAATGATCAGATAGGTCAAAATCAGTCAAAGCAGTTAAAAAGTCAAACTGAGGTCAACTGTGGTCAAACCAAAGTCAAACTTCATGATTTTTTGCCAACATCAAGTATATGAAGTAAAATTCATCATTTGATCAAGGGTTGATCATGATTCCTCAAGGATATTTCAGATCATCAAGAATAAGAGGTTTCTAAATTAGAGTTTCCTCAGGAAAAGTCAACTGAACTTTGACCAGCCATAACTTTCACATGCTTCATCACATATTTTCCATCCAAACCTCATTTTGAAGGAAATTGAATTCTCTACAACTTTGTGTCTCACAAGCCAAGCCCAAAAATGCTTCATTTGGAAGGTATGAGCTAAGACATTATAGGTCCTTTTGAAAGTCAACAAAAAGTCAACAACTTCAAAAGGGCATAACTTGAGAATGGTAAATGATATGGACATGAAACCAATGGGGTTGGTTAGAGGACTCTTCAAGCTTTCCAAAATGTCCAATAAAACTCTCATAGCATTAAAATTGAAGGATGTGTGCCCTTGCAAAGTTGGGAAATTTTTGGGTGGTTTATGAAGAAAATAGGGTCTTAAAACCAATTTTTTCTAAATGGGCTGAACTTTTTGTGACCCAAAGTGTTCCATGACATCATGCACGAAATTTATTTGATATTTTCATAATTTTATTTAATTTAATTTATTTATTATGATTTTTTATATTAAAAATCATTTTAAATTTAAATAAAATATCAAATGTGAAAATTTAAAATATATTTTGGTTCTAGAAGGTCATTAACATGATTTGGATTGAATTGACATAACATTGATGATGATTGGCTTGAAATAGAAAGGTCTCATTCACAAATATTTGAAATTTAAGTTCTAATCTTTTTCAATCTCCAAAATCAAAAAAATCCATACAATGATCCAATATTTCTGACCTAATTCATTCACTATAAGTATATGAAGAGAACACAATGCATAGAAACGAATTTCACAGCCTCAAAGAGTAAGTTTGCACATTCAAAAAACTCACCAAAATTCAAATTCGGATTCCATCATTCAAGCCCTTTCAAGACAATTTGAAGGTAGCAACTTGTTCCTGGGAGTTCATAGAGTGATTTTGGATCATAACATTGGTCATTCATGCCCTAATTCGCATAAACCAAACCAACATTGCTCTTGTTCTTATGTTTTTCGATTTTCATTATTTGTGTAGTAATAATGCATTCTAACCATGTATTTGTGTTGAGTATGATGCCTAGATGGTTTCTGGGCAAGAAGATTGAAGAACCAGGCCCTAAACTGCAAGTTGCCATGGCTAGGGTTTTTGAATAGAATTTGGGATCCTTCGATTTAGTTAATACAAATTAATTCTAAAACCATAAATGAACTGTGTGATGTCTGGGGATCATGAAAATGTGATCAATTTGATGAAATCGTACATATTTATGATGATATGGAATTGGCAGGTCTTGTGTGCAGGAAAAATCGCAGGAAATTTCCCAGTAGATTTCGCAGGAAAACCTGCGAAAATCCAAGGAAGAAGATGAAGTCAGCGCGCTAGATTTCAAATTCAAATTTTATTATAATATTTTATGTTATATTATTGGAATTATATCAGAACAAGTTGCTAGCTCAGTTGGTTGGCGTGCGTATGCGTAATGTTCAAGGTCCTGGGTTCGAATCCCCCAGGCCTTTTTGCTTTGTTGCTTTTATTCTGATTTTTTTCCAGGACACGCATAAAAACATATGAGGACTATTTGTTAACACCAGACGCGCGCTGGCCCAGTGGATGGCATGTTGGTCTTGGAGGAGGCAAAGCCTAGGGCCTGGGTTCGAATCCCAGCCCCAAGTATGTTTTGTTCATATTTTTTTCATTTTTATTCTTGATTAATGTATATCATAATTGATTTAATTAAATGATAAATAATTAAAATAAAATGTTTATATTATTTTGTATGTTTTCAAATTCATCCTTTGTTTTCTTAAATTTAAACTTTATTAAAATTACTTAATATTTATCTCATTATATATTATATTATTTTGTATAAATCAATTAATTATGTTAAAACCTAATTATTTTTATATAAAACCCTAATTCTATTTTTTTAAAATTTATAAACCCTAATAATACTTTTAAACCCTAATTATAAATATTAATTTATTTGTTAATTATAACTTTTAATAAACTTTAATTGTATGTATATATTTTATAATTGGTTTGTAATTATTATTTAATTCATATATGTAAATAATTTTTAGTGTATACTTAAAAATAATTAAAACTTGCTAATTTATTTTTGTAAATATAATTTATTTTCATAATATGTTTATAATTAACCTTATTTTTATAACATGTATATAATTTAAAACTTTATAATAATTAGTATATGAATTGTTTATGTTTTCTTCTTAATCTTAAAAAATAATTGTTTATAAAAAAAAATTGAACTTTTAATTATTATGCTAATATTCTTGTTTATTTTATTATTAATTCTATTTATTTTCATATAATATTTATTTTATTATTACTAACCCCATTTATATATATTGTGATTTATTATTATTATTGTTACTAACCCAATTATTTATTATTATTTATTTTGCTTATTTATTTAAATTTATTATTATCATTATGTAATTGTCTCCTTTATGTAATATTTTAGTAGTAATGTTTAATATTTATTTTTAAATGCTATGGTTAGTAAAATAGGGAGTGAAATATGTTTGTATTTAAAAATCAATTTAGCTCATTAAATTCAAAGATAAATATTTAAATTGATACACTCACACACGTAAGTCGATCCTGGATCGCCATCTCACTTCTTAAGGATACCTCTCAAGTTGCCTAATCAAAAGGTCAAGTAGGGTGTATAAAGCAAAGTCCCTCATTTCACATCATCTAGTCCCTTAACAGATAAAAAGATCAAGTCCCTTCGAATGTTGCCTTCGTAATGATCTTGTCCCTTTCGAATAAAGATGATAAGTCCCTTCGAATTGCTTATACACCCCACAGTTGCCTAAATAACAGATGTCCCTTCATTTGTCCCATACATCCAAGGTAAAGACTACCTATTCCTTAATAATAGGGATAGTCTTACCATTGAAAGGACATTCAAGAACAGTAAAGGTTTAATCATTAGGGTAGGTTCCTCTTATGTACTTGCTCACCTTTTCAAAACATTTCAAAAACACTTCACATTTTCAAACAAATTTTCAAAACAAAGTCTTTATATATATCCATACATGGATCATTATAAAGTACTTAAGAAAATTTCTATTCACACACTTCACATTTCAAAAACATTTTAAAGTGAGCTAAGTAACTAAGAGCCCATGGATAACCATGGATGTAAAGGGTGCTAACACCTTCCCTTTACATAACCTACCCCCCGGAAAAAACCCAGCTTGCACTAACTTCTTCTTGATAACAGACAATGGTGTGGTCAACTCTGCAACTGAATAGATATGTAAATCTTCATCAATGGCATTGACAGTCTTCTCATGATTTGGCATGGGAGCAGTAATTACATTTGGAGTACCCGGAGGGTCAAACTCGATTTCTCCAGCCTCAATCATATCTTGAATTTTGTTCTTCAAGACCCAGCAGCTATTAGTATCATGTCCCTGACAGTTTGAATGATATGCACATCGTGCATTGGGATTGTACCTGGGAGAGGTAACATTGGGATTCTGAGGAGCCTCTTTCAGAGTAATAAGTTCAGCCTTCAACAAGTGTTGCAATGCCTGAGCCATTGACATGTTGATCTTAGTGAACTGCCTTCTAGCCCTCTGTTGGTTGCCCTGTGGCTGCTCTGGTGTTGTAGAAGTTGGATTTGAAATATGAACTGCACTCATAGACTGATGCCTTCTATTACGATCAGGTTGACCATAAACAGCATTGGATTCTTTCTTCCCAGTGGGAGGCTTCTTTGCAGTACCTGATGAAGAAGTACCCACCTGAATCTTGCCACTCTTTATACCATTTTCCACGCGCTCTCCTGTCATTATCAACTCAGTGAAGCCAGATGATGAGCTTCCAATGAGATGACTGTAAAAATGACCATTCAGCGTACACATGAACATATCAACCAATTCCCTGTCAGTTAAAGGGGGTTGTACTCTTCCAGCTAAATCTCTCCACTTCTGAGCATACTCCTTGAAACTTTCTTTGGCACCCATGGACATGCTTTGCAGCTGCATGCGAGTGGGAGCTAAATCAGCATTGTATTGATACTGCTTATAGAAAGCTTCAGCAAGATCATTCCAATCCCTGATGTTGACACTCTCCAACTAATAATACCACTCCAATTGAGCTCCAGATAAGCTCTCTTGAAAAAAAATGGATCCACAACTTCTTATCAGCAGTGTGAGGTTGGATTCTTCTGACATAAGACCTCAGATGCAGCTTGGGACAAGAGACCCCATCATAAACAACAAAGGTGGGAACCTTGAAACCAATGGGTATGACTACCCCAGATATCAGACTCAAATCTTCAAAATCCAGCCCAGAAGACTTCTGCAACTCCATAGCATCCATTCTATCCACCAGCATCTTGAATTTGTCTTCATTAGGCTCATGGTAGTAATTAGCCTCAGAATCAGAGTCCCCCATAGTGTTGTGGAGACTGCCTCCCTCTTTTTCAGACTCTTCAGACTCATAATCTTCAACTGGTTCTTTGGTCTTGGCAAGAACTTTGAACCTTCTTCCCATGTTGATCAGGCCACCTGACCTTCTAGTCTTCTTAGTCTTCTTGGCCAGCAGTGTCTTCAATTCATCCTGCCCCTTGGACAGGTTCAGGATCAGCTCTTGGAACTGTGCATTTTGTGCCTGGAGATCCTTGACTGTTTGTTCAAGAGCCATTGCTGAAATAAACAGCGAGAAGATGAGAAACCTGTGCACAATAAACCTGTGATGCAATGACATGATATGTGAATGCATATGCAATATTTTCAAGGACCGCAGGATTTAAATTTGCTTAAACAAACAAGAAGGTAAACTTTTATTAGTAATAAATTTGTTTTGCCTCTTGGGCTTACAGAAAATGAAATGAAATAGATACAAGAGATGGGGTTTTAAGTCTCCCATGGACGTTTCCTCTTTGTGTTGAGGTATGAGTTGAGATTCCGTTCCTCGTGAAGTTGCTTTGTTAGTTCCAGGATTCTTTCTTGGCTTGCTTTGTAATGAGCCTCGAAAGTATCCCTTTGCTCCTTCAACTGAATCCAGGATCTCTGTAAGTCTTCCATATCAATAGGCATGTCTGGGTGAAGGATGGTATAAGCAGTGTCTCCTTCAGCAACAGGTTCCATGGTAACTGTCAGGATAGCAGGATATGGCATCATGAGAGTCTGAGCACGAGATCGCACCCATCTGAGATAAGCCTCCATAGGAATAGTGTACTTAGGCTCCAAAGTCTTGCTGTCAACCCTGTTTACTTTTCCCCATGCTCGTATGAATCTCTGACGGTAACCTTGAAGATCGTTGTCGTAATCAAACACAATGCCCTGAATCAACATGTCATGTGGGCCATCACTCCGAGCGTAACCAAACTGTCGTAAAGCTAGAGAGGGGTTGTAGGTGATGCCTCCTCTTATGCCTAGAAGTGGCACATTAGGAAACTCCCCACAACGGTCAATGATAGTGACATTCTCCATAGATCTGGAGCACCAATGGATATCTGAATGCGAGAGTGACATGATCCTTTTGGACCATCTAAACCCTTGCTCATTCTTCATTACTGAGCGAGGAAGGTGAGAAATAAACCACCTAGATAGCAAAGGTATGCAGCACATCAGAGATCCTCGTGCTTTTGTAGTACGGGTATGAAGAGAGTGCAGGATGTCCCCAAGTAATGTAGGCACTGGATTGTGACTCAGGAATATATTGATGGCATGAACGTCTATTAACTGATCAGGATTGGGGAACAACACTAAGCCATAAATTAACAAGGCTAAGATTTCCTCAAAAGCATCATAGCTCATAGCTTTCAAGAACACTTGAGCCTTCTCTATCAACACCTTAGCAAGAATACCCTTAACTCCGCTTCTCGTTTCTAGAACAATGTCAGACTTCTTCAGATGTAGAGCTGCAGCAATAACCTCAGGTTTAGGCTCTTTTTCCAAGCCTGTGAATGGTTTCTGATCAAGTACAGGTATACCCAGAAGTTTAGAGAACTCTTCCATTGTAGGAACCAGCTGATAGTCGGGGAATGTGAAGCAATGGTGCTTAAGATCAAAGAACTGAAACAGAACACTCATCATGTCTTCATTGAACCCTGAAGTGACTAGATCCAGTAGCTGACCATGTCTCTTGATGAACTGGGAGTTTTCAGAAACTTGAGAAACCAACTCCTTGAGCTTGGCAGGTATCCCTACAAAGTTGATCCTGATAGTGTTTCTACGAGCAGAAGCCATGACCTGCAACAAAGAACAAAGATAAATCCTTTGGTCCTTGAAATGGTTAGTGAAAATGCTATGCTTATGATGCATGATGATGTCATGATGTTATGCTCAATCACAAACATGTGGCACACACAAACAAGTCACACCATAGCCCTAGGTTTGAAAGCTTGCATGAGGTTTAAAGGTAAGTACCCTCCCCTGAAGTTTAGATGGTTCATCCTGTCCTATAAAGTAACCAGGTTCTAAGGGATCTCAATATCATTGATCCTTCACAAGGGTGGTTGTTCAGTAGGCAACTTACTTGCCAACCAAAACCCTCCAAGTTTAGGATCTCAATGAGTGTAGTATCGAGTATCAACCAACTTCAGTCTTCACCAAAACCGGTTATCTCACTACTTTTCTAAAGGCCAAGATGAGATAACTAGGGTTCTAAAAGTTAGTTAGTGTATTGACAACATATGGAAGCCTCATATTATCCTCAACTTGACTTAAGGAACATAAGCACCAACCGAGAAGTCACACTAACTATGGCCACCAGATCAACCATATCGGTATACGCCGTACAGTTTCCTTGGTCTATTGCCATTTACCTAAGGTACACTAGATCCGGGTTAGGATCTTTCACACATAAGAGCACCCCAACAGATAAGTATAAAGCAAACAAGGAAAACAATTTTAAAGTGATCTAATTCCTAAGGGTACCCCTCTTTTATTAAATCCCCAGCAGAGTCGCCAGTTCTGTAACACGGTGGGAGAACTGACTTTAGTTATGTTGCGGATAGCAAGAGTCGCCACCGACTTTTATTTTATCCAAAGGAAAGGCATAAAAGAACAGGAAAAACCTTTTAAAAGATTTTTGGGTCCGGGGGGTAGGTTATGTAAAGGGAAGGTGTTAGCACCCTTTACATCCATGGTTATCCATGGGCTCTTAGTTACTTAGCTCACTTTAAAATGTTTTTAAAATGTGAAGTGTGTGAATAAAAATTTTCTTAAGAGTTTGATAATGATCCATGTACGGATGCGTAAAAAACCTTTGTTTTGAAAATTGTTTGAAACGTGTGAAGTGTTTGAAAAGTTTTGAAGAGTGAGCAAGTAACTATGAGGAACCTACCCTAAGTTTGAGTCTTTTCTGTTCTTGAATCCCTTAAGTGGTAAGACTATCCCTATTATTAAGGAATAGGTAGTCATTACCTTGGATGTGAGGGACAAGTGAAGGGACATCTGTTTATATAGGCAATTGTAGGGTGTATTAAGCAATTTTGGAGGGACTGTCATCTTTATTCGAAAGGGACAAGATCATTACGAAGGCAACATTCGAAAGGGACTTGATCTTTTATTTGTTAAGGGACTAGATGACTTTATTTTGAGGGACTTTTGCTTTATACACCCTACTTGACCTTTTTGAATAGGCAACATGAGAGGTATCCCTAAGGAAGTGAGATGGCGATCAAAGATCGACTTACGTGTGTGAGTGTTCAATTTAATATTTATCTTTAAATTTAAGTGATCTAAATTAATTTTAAATTACAAGTATATTTACACTCCCTATTTACTAACCATAGCATAAAATATAAATAATAAACATTATAAATAAATATTACACCAAGGAGCAATTACATAATAATAATAAAACAGAATAAATAAGCAAAATATTAAATAATAATAATAAAAATTGGGTTAGTGAAAATAATAAAAAAAATAATAACAAATTAATGGGGTTAGTAATAATCATATAAACATAATTAAAAATGATAATTATAAAAAAAAAATTCAAATTTATAAACAATTATTATTTAATATTAAAATATAAACAATTATACTAATTATTATAAAAATTTTAAGTTATGTGTAAATTATATAAAAAAAAATTAATTATGAACATAATATGAAAATAGAATTATAATTATAAAAATTAAATTAGCAATTTTTAATATATTTGTAAACATATAATAAAATTATTTACATACAAAATTGAATTATAAACAATTTATGGAATTTAATTATAATTAACAAAATTTTAATATTAAGCATATTTATATATAAGATTTAAATTATAAACAATTTGTATAATATATACATATGATGAAGGTTTATAAATAATAAATTAAAGATTATAATAAAATTAAATTTTAAATGAAAGAAAGTTTTGGATTATGAAAAATAAAATTAGGGTTAATCTAATTATTTAAAATAAGAACTATTTTTACATTATATAATAAAATAAACTAACATTTATATGATAATAAAAAAAAGTTATTAGAATTACTAAAGATGAATTAGGGTTTATGAAACTTTTAGAATTAAAAAAAAATTAGGTTTATAATTTAATTATCCACTAATTTTAATTAAGAAAACAAATAATAATATTAATTAAACAAAGAAAATAAAGAGAGAAAGAAAAAAAGGGGAGGCCTGGTTTTGAACCCAGGACCTCCCAATACCTGGAAAAAGCTTCCAACCACTGGGCCAGCCTGCGCGCAGGTAACAAAGGAGGGGATCCATTTGGTTTTGTGCCTTATGCCTGAAAATCAAAGAAAAAGAAAGAAAAACAAAAGGCCTGGGGGGATCGAACCCAGGACCTTCAAACATCACACAAACACCTTAACCAATCCAGCTGGGAGAGCGCACCTGTTAATGGGGTGACTACAATACATAATATATTAAGGTTGCTAATTATCTGGAAAAAATAAGAAAAAGGTGGTGAAGCCAGGATTCGAACCAAAGACCTCCAGGCACAACACATACACTTCCTACCACTGGGACAAGCACAACGCTTGTGAAATAAAAACAGAAACAATACATAATATTTTAAAACAAAATTTTGAATTAGAAATTCGCGCGCAGCCCACTTCGTCTTCTTCCTTGAATTCGTAGGATTTCCTGCGAAATTTCCTGGGAAATTTCCTGGGACTTTTCCTGCGCACAAACCCTACAAATCTCGTATCATCATAAACATGTACCATTTTACCAAATTGATCACATTTTCGTAATCCCCAGACATCACACAGTTCAATTATAGTCTTAGAATTAATTTATGTTAGCTAAATCAAAAGATCCCAAATTCAAACCAAGAACCCTAGCCATGGCAACTTGCGGTTTAGGGTTTAGTTCTTCAATTCTTTTATCCAGAAACCATCTAGGCATCACAACAAACAATATTAACAACACAAAAACAATTTATAACAGTCAAATGAGCAGAATCGAAAAATTGAAAAAAATGAAGAACATGAATTCGGTTTATGCAATTCATGAGGTTTTGGATGCAAATGAGGATTGGGATCGCATTAGAGATGTTCAAGGAATGTGTTTGAACCTTTAGAATTCTTTGATATCTCCTCCAACCAAGAAACCGAATTATGAATTTTAGGTGAATTTTTGAAGATTGAAACTTACTCTTGGAGGCTGAAAATTTGTCTGCCATGAGTAGGGTTATGTTCTATACTTATAATGCAATGGATTAGGTCAGAAAAGATTGATCATTGTGTGAAAAAATTGATTAGAAAAGATTGAAAAAGATAAGGCTTTAAAATTCAAATATTCTTGTATGAACACCTTCTATTTTAGGCCAATCATCATGATTCTCTTACCACTTTGATACCAATCACCTTTATGAATTTCTAGAAGCTCAATCCCTTTTAAATCTTTGACTTTTATATTTTATTTTAATTTAAAATGATTTTAAATGAATTAAATCAAAATAAATAAAAATAAAATGATAAAAAATCTGATTTTTATAGACTTGGGTCGTGCATGAGGTCATGGTATGGATTGGGTCATCATATGGCAAGCCCATTTAGAAAAAATTAGTTTTAAACCTCCATTTTCTTCATAAACCAACCAAAAATTTCCCAACTTTGCAAGGGCACACATCCTTCAATTTTAATGCTATAAGGGTGTTCTTGGACATTTTGGAAAGCTTGAAGAGTCCTCTAACCAACCCCACTGGTTTCATGTCCATATCATTTACCATTCTCAAGTTATGCCCTTTTGAAGTTGTTGACTTTTTGTTGACTTTCAAAAGGACCTATAATGTCTTAGCCCATACCTTCCAAATGAAGCATTTTTGGGCTTGGCTTGTGAGACACAAAGTTGTAGAGGATTCAATTTCCTTAAAAATTAGCTTTGGATGGAGAGTTGGTGATGAAGCATGTGAAAGTTATGGCTGGTCAAAGTTCAGTTGACTTTTCCTGAGGAAACCCTAATTTAGAAACTCCTGATTCTTGATGATCTGAAATCTCCTTGATGAATCATGATCAACCTTTGATCAAATGATGAATTTTACTTCATATACTTGATGTTGGCAAAAAATCATGAAGTTTGACTTTGGTTTGACCACAGTTGGCCTCAGTTTGACTTTATAACTGCTTTGACTGCTTTTGACTTATCTGATCATCTGACTGAGCAAACTTTTGAGAAAAGTCTTGAAACTTGTCACGGGGGTTATTACATACATATAAGATGTTATGAAGCTCACTTGAAGTCTTGGAAGTTCATTTAGCCTGATTAAAGTCCAAACCCTAGTTTTGGATGCACTGCTTAGGAGGTGCATTGTCTGAGGGAATTGTCAAACTTCTGACCAATTGTGAACTTTGTGAACCTTGTGAACCTCATGGGAGGTCTTGTGAACCTTGTGAACATCATAAAGTTCCTTGTAGACTTCATGAACCTCATGAAAGGTCTTGTAGGTATTGTGAACCTTGTGAACCTCATAAAGTGTCTTGTAAACTTCATGAATCTCATGAAAGGTCTTGTGAACCTTGTGAACCTTCTTAGCACACAAAGTCTTGTATTGTGAGGGCAAATTTTGGGGTGCAACAGCTGCCCCTGTTCAATTTTCTGAAACCTGAGGGGTTAGATTGGTATATTTGCCAGTCGTGACCCGGAAGGTTGAAGGGGATTGAACACAAAAGCCCAAAAATTTGCACTCACCAGTGCATAGAGTGATACAGATGATTAGTTGAATATGCTTGAGTGGGCTTAAAGATGCCACTTGGAGAAAAATTCTTCAGGTACATTTCTTGGAGGATAAAGCAGTCCAAAATATGAAGGTATAATGATAGCTTTCAGGAAGATAAACAACGTCCCGAGGTAATAATATGCTTTCAGGAGGATAAACAACATCCTGAGGAAGTGGTAACCTTTGGGAAGATAAACAACGGCCCAAAGTAATAATATGCTTTCAGGAGTATAAACAACATCCTGAGGAAGTGATGATAGCTTTCAGGAAGATAAACAACGTCCTGAGGTAGTGGTATGCTTTCAGAAAGATAAACAACGTTATGAGGAAATAATATGCTTTCAGGAGGATAACAACGTCCTGAGATAGGGATGATAGCTTTCAGAAAGATAAACAACGTTCTGAGGAAATAATAGCCTTTGGGAAGATAAACAACGGCCCAAAATAATATGCTTTCAGGAGGATAAAGCAGTCCTGAGGTAATGATATAACCTTTGGGAAGATAAACAACGACCCAAGGAGATAATATGCTTTCAGGAGGATAAAGCAGTCCTGAGGGATTGATAGCTTTCAGGAGGATAACAACGTCCTGAGGAGGTAATATGCTTTCAGAAAGATGAACAACGTTCTGAGGTATAAGAGGCTTTCAGGAGGATAAAGCAGTCCTGAGGGATTGATAGCTTTCAGGAGGATAAAGCAGTCCTGAGGGAGTAATAAGTTGTTGATGAAATCTGTCTGCTAGAGAATTAACCTGAAAACAAGGTAGCATTCTATATGGTAATATTAGTTTATGCATTATGTATGCATGTATAATATGATGCACTTAAGTAATGTATTATGTATCTATGTATATGTATGATATGATGTAAATGATGTATGTATGATATGATGCTGCCTGAAGCGTCTGGATATCTTCGTATAACAACTGCTGGCCAGGGAAAATAAATCCCAATTCGTTGCTTGAAGAATATGAGGAACTCGTTCCCGTTTTGTTTAATAATATATTATACATAACCTTCCGTCTTCTAGGGATAGCAAGGTATACATAACCTTCCGTCTGCTGGGGATAATAAGGTATACGTAACCTCCCGTCTTCGTTCGATAGTAGGGTATATATAACCTTCCGTCTGCTGGGGATAATAAGGTATACGTAACCTCCCGTCTTCGTTCGATAGTAGGGTATATATAACCTCCCGTCTTCGTTCGTCGTACTCCTATTGGAAAGTAAATTCCCGAATATCCGTATGAGGATAAAAGAGATGGATATAAATTCCAGGGGAGATGTAACTTTATGAAGATGGATTTTTCCTACTGAGGGTTTGTAATTGTCTTGTAAAGATGAACCGGCGAAGCTTCGTTGAAATCCTTCCCTCGTTCGTCCTTAGTAAATACTATTACTGCATTTTCATGCATTTCTGGTAAACATCAATCATATTAAGCATACATGCATTTCTGGTAAACATCAATCATATTCAAAAGCATACATACATTCAAACATAACCAATGGACGTTTCGCTTATGTAAATAGGGTAAAAGTAAATCTGGATTCAAAGATGGAATTTTATTTATATCAAAAAGTGACCTATACATAAGTAGGTTTGTACAAGGAGACATAAATCCTAGTAAGAGGACTTTGTCATAAAGTTTTTACAAAACAAGGAGAATCAGCTATGTGGGAAATAATCCTATTGAGTTTCAATTCTACTATTGCCATTATCTTCAAGTATCTCATCTTCTACTGTTGAGACGGAAATGATTGGATTGAGCTTCATCTGTTCAAACTTGAGTAAGTAACACAACTGGTTGCAGTTTCATGGGTGATCCAAACGAGACATAGTCATACGCTTTAATCCCTAACTTTTGCCTGGATTGCCCTTTCAGGTTTTCAATCCACCGGGATACCCTTTTTTTGCCCAAGCCACCTTTTTAGGTTTTCGACTTGCCGGGTGTACATCTTTTTATATATATCCCTAATTTTTGCCCAAACCCTTTTGGTTTGCCGGAATGCCCTTATTTTTGCCTAGGCCATTCAACCTAGCGGGTCTCTTTTTATGCGTAGTATTTTTTAACTATGTCTACGTTTACAGGCTGTGGGAAATCTTCACCATCCATAGTAGTAAGTATCATGGCACCTCCTGAAAATACTGTTTTGACCACGAATGGTCCTTCATATGTTGGAGTCCACTTTCCCCTAGGATCACCCTGTGGTAATATGATACGCTTGATTACCAAGTCACCAGCCTGATATACCTTTGGCTTAACCTTCTTGTTAAAAGCTTTGATCATTCGTTTCTGGTACATCTGGCCATGACAAACTGCTGCTAACCTCTTCTCATCAATCAAATTTATCTGGTCAAGTCGAGTTTGAATCCATTCATCTTCATCCAAGCCTGCATCCTTCATAATTCTTAAGGAGGGAATCTGAACTTCAATGGGCAGAACTGCTTCCATACCATAGACTAAAGAGAATGGGGTTGCCCCTGTTGAAGTACGTATTGTAGTACGATAACCATGAAGAGCAAATGGTAACATCTCATGCCAATCCTTATAAGTAACAGTCATCTTCTGTACAATCTTCTTAATGTTCTTATTAGCAGCTTCCACTGCCCCATTCATCTTCGGACGATACAGAGAAGAGTTATGATGCTTAATCTTGAACTGTGTGCAGAGATCAGTAATCATAGTGTTGTTCAGATTAGAGCCATTGTCAGTGATAATCCTTTCAGGGATGCCATATCTACATATGAGATTATTCTTAATGAATCGAGCCACAACATTCTTGGTAACAGATGCAAATGAAGCTGCCTCTACCCACTTTGTGAAGTAATCAATAGCAACCAGGATGAAACGATGCCCATTAGAAGCAGTAGGTTTGATCTCACCAATCATATCAATGCCCCACATAGCAAAAGGCCAAGGAGCAGTCAACACATTCAATGGTGATGGAGGTATATGTACTTTATCAGCATAGATTTGACACTTATGACACGTTCTGGAATGTTGATAGCAATCAGCTTCCATGGTAGACCAATAGTAACCTGCTCTCAATATCTTCTTTGCCATGGTATGACCACTAGAATGAGTGCCAAAGATTCCATCATGCATATCTTCCATAATCTCAGTTGCTTCCTTCTTATCCACACAACGAAGCAAAGTTGAATCATGATTGCGCTTGTACAAAATGCCATTACTCAAAAAGAACTTAGCAGAAAACCTTCTCAGAAATTTCCTATCTTTGACAGATGCCCCTTCAGGGAACTCCTGAGCTTCAAGATATCTTTTCACTTCATAGAACCAAGGCTTCTCCTCTGCCCCTTCTGTGTCAATCTCATTGCAGTATGCAGGCTTTTCAAATTTACCAATAGTAATCTTGGGAGCTTCATCATCCCAGCTGATCTCAAACATAGATGCCATGGTGGCTAATGCATCTGCCAACTGATTCTCTCTCCGTGGGATATGTCCAAAGGTAACTTCTTTGAAATGTGGGATCAAAGACAACACATACTCTCTGTAAGGAATGAGATTATCATGCTTGGTGTCCCAATCTCCTTTAATCTGACTTACTACCAGGGCTGAATCTCCATACACATCAAGGAACTGAATCTTCATATCAATAGCAGCTTTAATACCCAAGATACATGCCTCATACTCAGCCATGTTATTGGTACAATAGAAACAAAGTCTGGCAGTAATCGGGGTATGACAACCTTCCGGGGAACTAATCACAACACCAACACCATTACCAAGTGCATTAGAGGCACCATCAAAAACCATAGTCCATCGGGATCCTTGTTCAGGTCCGTCATATTGTCCAGGTTCTTTGGTAATAATCATAATATCTTCATCAGGAAACTCAAAACTCATTGATTGGTAATCATCCACTGCTTGATGAGCCAAATGATCAGCAACAACACTTCCTTTGATGGCCTTCTGAGTAGTATACTGTATGTCATATTCTGTCAAGATCATTTGCCATCTTGCAATTCTTCCGGAGAGAGCAGGTTTCTCAAATATGTACTTGATTGGATCCATCTTCGAAATCAACAAGGTAGTATGAGTCAACATATACTGTCTTAGTCGGCGAGCAGCCCATGCCAAAGCGCAACAAGTTTTCTCGAGCAGTGAGTATCTTGTTTCACAATCGATAAACTTTTTGCTAAGGTAGTATATTGCCTGCTCTTTTCGACCAGACTCGTCATGTTGCCCCAATACACACCCCATTGAGTTGTCTAACACTGTTAAGTACATAATCAAGGGTCTTCCATCAACTGGTGGCATCAAAATTGGAGGTTCTAGCAGATATCTCTTGATTTCATCAAAGGCAGTCTGGCACTCATCATTCCATTCCATCACCTGATCTTTCTTCAACAACTTGAAAATTGGCTCACAGATGGCAGTTAATTGGGAATTAAATCTTGCAATGTAATTCAATCGTCCCAAGAAACCTCTAACCTCCTTCTCAGTACGGGGAGCTGGCATCTCTCGTATAGCTTTCACTTTTGCAGGATCCACTTCAATACCTTTTCCGCTGATAATGAAACCCAGGAGCTTACCAGATCTAACTCCAAAAGTACACTTGTTTGGGTTCAATCTCAACTTGTATTTCTTCAACCTCTCAAACAACTTATGCAAATGATCAAGATGTTGTTCTTCATTCTGGGACCTGGCTATCATATCATCCACATATACCTCTATCTCATGATGAATCATATCATGAAACAAAGCCACCATAGCACGCTGATATGTTGCCCCTGCGTTCTTCAAACCAAATGGCATCACCTTATAACAAAAAGTGCCCCACTGTGTAACAAATGTTGTCTTCTCCATATCTTCAGGAGCCATCTTGATTTGATTGTAACCAGAAAAACCATCCATAAAAGAGAATACCTTATGCTGAGCAGTGTTGTCTACCAGAACATCAATATGAGGAAGTGGAAAGTCATCTTTGGGGCTGGCCTTGTTCAAATCCCTGTAGTCTACACACATACGTACCTTCCCATCTTTCTTAGGTACCGGCACCACATTTGCAACCCATTGAGGATAAGAAGTCACAACTAAGAACCCTGCATTGAACTGTTTCATTACCTCTGCTTTGATCTTCTCTGACATCTCAGGACGCATACGACGAACCTTCTGTTTCTTTGGACGACAATCTTCTTTTACTGGTAGATGGTGAACCACAATTTCTGTATCCAACCCTGGCATATCCTCATAGGACCAAGCAAAGATCTCCACATAGTCACGTAGCATCTGAATCAATCTGCTCTTGACACTATCCTCTAATTCAGCCCCTATCTTGACCTCTTTCCTGTTTTCTTCAGTTCCCAAATTCACAACTTCGACTGGCTCTTCATGTGGCTGTATAGCTTTCTCTTCTTGTTGTAACAACCTAGCAAGCTCTACAGGTACTTCACAATCGTCCTCATTTCCGTCTTCAGCTTGATAGATCGGATTCTCGAAATTATAATTGGCAATAGTAGAACTGTTATCAACAGGATCCTGAGTGGATGAGGATCTGCATTTTAGTGATGTGGGTGTGTGTAAGAACACATAGCTGATAAAACAAAAATAAAAGAAAAGAAAGACAAGGAACACAATATTTACGAAAACGAAACGTCCACTGATTTTTATTGAATGAAGTATGCAAATGAAATGACATCCCGTAATAAGCACACCATTGTGCCCCGGGTAAGGCACAAGGCTTAAGAGTTCAATTGTTCAAGAAATTACAAACTTAAAAGCAACAACACAGTAATAGTATTTACTCCTGACTAAAGGAGATAGGAATAACATCTTCAGCTTTCCAGTTGTTAAGCCCAACACCCACAGTAGGAAAAATCCAAGCATCCAAGTTGTAGTCTTCATCATAGTCACCCACAGCATTGATCTGGTTCTTCATAACCCCTTTATTGGTGATACGAACAGCACGAGCACGACGAACAACCTTCTGGGACTCTGCAGTGAAACCCAAACCAAATTTGTCAGACTTGTACGGAATATCAGGAAGCTGACCCCAAATAGTACAACCACCTTCATCCACCACAGCTCTAGCATCTTTAAGGGAGGCCATTGTAGGAGGTACTCTGGTGACCACAGGAACTTTCTTGACAACAGGAGGAGCTTTATAATCATTAACAATCCAAGGAACCACTTCAAATGTCTGACACGGAGTTTTAATGTATTCACCTTCTACTTCAAGATACTTAAAGGTGTTCACATGGCTAATCATATACCCTTCCTCTCCATAGACAGTAACAACCTTCCCTTCTACTGGATACCTCAGCTTCTGATGTAAGGTAGAGGTTACAGCACCTTCCCCATGGATCCAGGGACGCCCAAGCAAACAAGAATACGATGGACGAATATCCATTACATAAAAGGTAGCATTGAAAACCTGAGAACCAACTTTGATTGGGAGATCAATTTCTCCATGCACCACTCTTCTTGAGCCATCAAAAGCTTTCACCACTATATTACTAGGCTTCAACACAGCATCTTCAGGACTAAGCTTATTCAGGACTTCTTTGGGCAACACATTCAGAGAGGAACCATTATCTATCAATACATGTGACAGGGTAGTGCCCCTGCATTCAATTGAGATATGTAGAGCCCTGTTATGATCCCTCTTGGCAGGAGTCAAATCAGCATCGGAGAAACCTAACCCATTATCATAGGTCAAGTGTGCAACACAATTTTCAAACTGGTCTACAGAAATCTCATTGGGTACATGAGCAGTCTTCAGAAATTTAATCAAGGCCTTGGCATGAGCCTCAGAACACAACAACAAGGACAACATAGAAATCTTGGAGGGAGCATGCCCCAATTGATCAACAATGTCATAATCACTCTTGCGAATGATCTTCAATACTTCTTCCATCTGCTTAGAGAGATCATCAGCAGCTGGCACATCAGTTGGTATAGGTTCAATAACAGGACCTTTGCCCCGAGCATCAGTGGTGGAGGTAGCAGCTGGAGTGACTGCATTCTTGGAAGTAACTGGAGGAGAGAAGACTCTTCCACTTCGTGTGATCTTACTAGATCCAGCAATATTATCAATATTAATAGGCATATCAGCTAAGGGTTCCTGCTTAACACCATGGATATAAACATCAGAACCATAATGCCAAGGCACAGCTTTATCAGACGTGTACGGAATAGGACCAGGAGTGGTAATGACCAGAGGAGCCATTCTAGCTTCAGCAACAATCTTCACAGGGCCTTCAGCAGTAATCTTAATTGGACCCTTATGAGTGATTTTAACAGGTCCATTAGAAGTGATCCTTATCGGTACTTTATCAACCATATCAACCTCTCCAGTCCTTCTTCCTTGAGTAATATGATCCACCATACTCTCTACAGACGATGGAGTCCTCTCAAACACTATGGTATACTTATCCATGAGACGTTGAATTCCATCTCTCAATCTCTAGCAACTATCCGGCTTATAGGTACAATACAAATAATCTTCATGACAACCTGGAAAGAACCCAGCTTGCACTAACTTCTTCTTGATAACAGACAATGGTGTGGTCAACTCTGCAACTGAATAGATATGTAAATCTTCATCAATGGCATTGACAGTCTTCTCATGATTTGGCATGGGAGCAGTAATTACATTTGGAGTACCCGGAGGGTCAAACTCGATTTCTCCAGCCTCAATCATATCTTGAATTTTGTTCTTCAAGACCCAGCAGCTATTAGTATCATGTCCCTGACAGTTTGAATGATATGCACATCGTGCATTGGGATTGTACCTGGGAGAGGTAACATTGGGATTCTGAGGAGCCTATTTCAGAGTAATAAGTTCAGCCTTCAACAAGTGTTGCAATGCCTGAGCCATTGACATGTTGATCTTAGTGAACTGCCTTCTAGCCCTCTGTTGGTTGCCCTGTGGCTGCTCTGGTGTTGTAGAAGTTGGATTTGAAATATGAACTGCACTCACAGACTGATGCCTTCTATTACGATCAGGTTGACCATAAACAACATTGGATTCTTTCTTCCCAGTGGGAGGCTTCTTTGCAGTACCTGATGAAGAAGTACCCACCTGAATCTTGCCACTCTTTATACCATTTTCCACGCGCTCTCCTGTCATTATCAACTCAGTGAAGCCAGATGATGAGCTTCCAATGAGATGACTGTAAAAAGGACCATTCAGCGTACACATGAACATATCAACCAATTCCCTGTCAGTTAAAGGGGGTTGTACTCTTCCAGCTAAATCTCTCCACTTCTGAGCATACTCCTTGAAACTTTCTTTGGCACCCATGGACATGCTTTGCAGCTGCATGCGAGTGGGAGCTAAATCAGCATTGTATTGATACTGCTTATAGAAAGCTTCAGCAAGATCATTCCAATCCCTGATGTTGACACTCTCCAACTGATAATACCACTCCAATTGAGCTCCAGATAAGCTCTCTTGAAAAAAATGGATCCACAACTTCTTATCAGCAGTGTGAGGTTGGATTCTTCTGACATAAGACCTCAGATGCAGCTTGGGACAAGAGACCCCATCATAAACAACAAAGGTGGGAACCTTGAAACCAATGGGTATGACTACCCCAGATATCAGACTCAAATCTTCAAAATCCAGCCCAGAAGACTTCTGCAACTCCATAGCATCCATTCTATCCACCAGCATCTTGAATTTGTCTTCATTAGGCTCATAGTAGTAATTAGCCTCAGAATCAGAGTCCCCCATAGTGTTGTGGAGACTGCCTCCCTCTTTTTCAGACTCTTCAGACTCATAATCTTCAACTGGTTCTTTGGTCTTGGCAAGACCTTTGAACCTTCTTCCCATGTTGATCAGGCCACCTGACCTTCTAGTCTTCTTAGTCTTCTTGGCCAGCAGTGTCTTCAATTCATCCTGCCCCTTGGACAGGTTCAGGATCAGCTCTTGGAACTGTGCATTTTGTGCCTGGAGATCCTTGACTGTTTGTTCAAGAGCCATTGCTGAAATAAACAGCGAGAAGATGAGAAACCTGTGCACAATAAACCTGTGATGCAATGACATGATATGTGAATGCATATGCAATGTTTTCAAGGACCGCAGGATTTAAATTTGCTTAAACAAACAAGAAGGTAAACTTTTATTAGTAATAAATTTGTTTTGCCTCTTGGGCTTACAGAAAATGAAATGAAATAGATACAAGAGATGGGGTTTTAAGTCTCCCATGGACGTTTCCTCTTTGTGTTGAGGTATGAGTTGAGATTCCGTTCCTCGTGAAGTTGCTTTGTTAGTTCCAGGATTCTTTCTTGGCTTGCTTTGTAATGAGCCTCGAAAGTATCCCTTTGCTCCTTCAACTGAATCCAGGATCTCTGTAAGTCTTCCATATCAGTAGGCATGTTTGGGTGAAGGATGGTATAAGCAGTGTCTCCTTCAGCAACAGGTTCCATGGTAATTGGCAGGATAGCAGGATATGGCATCATGAGAGTCTGAGCACGAGATCGCACCCATCTGAGATAAGCCTCCATAGGAATAGTGTACTTAGGCTCCAAAGTCTTGCTGTCAACCCTGTTTACTTTTCCCCATGCTCGTATGAATCTCTGACGGTAACCTTGAAGATCGTTGTCGTAATCAAACACAATGCCCTGAATCAACATGTCATGTGGGCCATCACTCCGAGCGTAACCAAACTGTCGTAAAGCTAGAGAGGGGTTGTAGGTGATGCCTCCTCTTATGCCTAGAAGTGGCACATTAGGAAACTCCCCACAACGGTCAATGATAGTGACATTCTCCATAGATCTGGAGCACCAATGGATATCTGAATGCGAGAGTGACATGATCCTTTTGGACCATCTAAACCCTTGCTCATTCTTCATTACTGAGCGAGGAAGGTGAGAAATAAACCACCTAGATAGCAAAGGTATGCAGCACATCAGAGATCCTCGTGCCTTTGTAGTACGGGTATGAAGAGAGTGCAGGATGTCCCCAAGTAATGTAGGCACTGGATTGTGACTCAGGAATATATTGATGGCATGAACGTCTATTAACTGATCAGGATTGGGGAACAACACTAAGCCATAAATTAACAAGGCTAAGATTTCCTCAAAAGCATCATAGCTCATAGCTTTCAAGAACACTTGAGCCTTCTCTATCAACACCTTAGCAAGAATACCCTTAACTCCGCTTCTCGTTTCTAGAACAATGTCAGACTTCTTCAGATGTAGAGCTGCAGCAATAACCTCAGGTTTAGGCTCTTTTTCCAAGCCTGTGAATGGTTTCTGATCAAGTACAGGTATACCCAGAAGTTTAGAGAACTCTTCCATTGTAGGAACCAGCTGATAGTCGGGGAATGTGAAGCAATGGTGCTTAAGATCAAAGAACTGAAACAGAACACTCATCATGTCTTCATTGAACCCTGAAGTGACTAGATCCAGTAGCTGACCATGTCTCTTGATGAACTGGGAGTTTTCAGAAACTTGAGAAACCAACTCCTTGAGCTTGGCAGGTATCCCTACAAAGTTGATCCTGATAGTGTTTCTACGAGCAGAAGCCATGACCTGCAACAAAGAACAAAGATAAATCCTTTGGTCCTTGAAATGGTTAGTGAAAATGCTATGCTTATGATGCATGATGATGTCATGATGTTATGCTCAATCACAAACATGTGGCACACACAAACAAGTCACACCATAGCCCTAGGTTTGAAAGCTTGCATGAGGTTTAAAGGTAAGTACCCTCCCCTGAAGTTTAGATGGTTCATCCTGTCCTATAAAGTAACCAGGTTCTAAGGGATCTCAATATCATTGATCCTTCACAAGGGTGGTTGTTCAGTAGGCAACTTACTTGCCAACCAAAACCCTCCAAGTTTAGGATCTCAATGAGTGTAGTATCGAGTATCAACCAACTTCAGTCTTCACCAAAACCGGTTATCTCAATACTTTTCTAAAGGCCAAGATGAGATAACTAGGGTTCTAAAAGTTAGTTAGTGTATTGACAACATATGGAAGCCTCATATTATCCTCAACTTGACTTAAGGAACATAAGCACCAACCGAGAAGTCACACTAACTATGGCCACCAGATCAACCATATCGGTATACGCCGTACAGTTTCCTTGGTCTATTGCCATTTACCTAAGGTACACTAGATCCGGGTTAGGATCTTTCACACATAAGAGCACCCCAACAGATAAGTATAAAGCAAACAAGGCAAACAATTTTAAAGTGATCTAATTCCTAAGGGTACCCCTCTTTTATTAAATCCCCAGCAGAGTCGCCAGTTCTGTAACACGGTGGGAGAACTGACTTTAGTTATGTTGCGGATAGCAAGAGTCGCCACCTACTTTTATTTTATCCAAAGGAAAGGCATAAAAGAACAGGAAAAACCTTTTAAAAGATTTTTGGGTCCGGGGGGTAGGTTATGTAAAGGGAAGGTGTTAGCACCCTTTACATCCATGGTTATCCATGGGCTCTTAGTTACTTAGCTCACTTTAAAATGTTTTTAAAATGTGAAGTGTGTGAATAAAAATTTTCTTAAGAGTTTGATAATGATCCATGTACGGATGCGTAAAAAACCTTTGTTTTGAAAATTGTTTGAAACGTGTGAAGTGTTTGAAAAGTTTTGAAGAGTGAGCAAGTAACTATGAGGAACCTACCCTAAGTTTGAGTCTTTTCTGTTCTTGAATCCCTTAAGTGGTAAGACTATCCCTATTATTAAGGAATAGGTAGTCATTACCTTGGATGTGAGGGACAAGTGAAGGGACATCTGTTTATATAGGCAATTGTAGGGTGTATTAAGCAATTTTGGAGGGACTGTCATCTTTATTCGAAAGGGACAAGATCATTACGAAGGCAACATTCGAAAGGGACTTGATCTTTTATTTGTTAAGGGACTAGATGACTTTATTTTGAGGGACTTTTGCTTTATACACCCTACTTGACCTTTTTGAATAGGCAACATGAGAGGTATCCCTAAGGAAGTGAGATGACGATCAAAGATCGACTTACGTGTGTGAGTGTTCAATTTAATATTTATCTTTAAATTTAAGTGATCTAAATTAATTTTAAATTACAAGTATATTTACACTCCCTATTTACTAACCATAGCATAAAATATAAATAATAAACATTATAAATAAATATTACACCAAGGAGCAATTACATAATAATAATAAAACAGAATAAATAAGCAAAATATTAAATAATAATAATAATAAAAATTGGGTTAGTGAAAATAATAAAAAAAAATAATAACAAATTAATGGGGTTAGTAATAATCATATAAACATAATTAATAATGATAATTATAAAAAAAATTCAATTTTATAAACAATTATTATTTAATATTAAAATATAAACAATTATACTAATTATTATAAAATTTTTAAGTTATGTGTAAATTATATAAAAAAAAAATTAATTATGAACATAATATGAAAATAGAATTATAATTATAAAAATTAAATTAGCAATTTTTAATATATTTGTAAACATATAATAAAATTATTTACATACAAAATTGAATTATAAGCAATTTATGGAATTTAATTATAATTAACAAAATTTTAATATTAAGCATATTTATATATAAGATTTAAATTATAAACAATTTGTATAATATATACATATGATGAAGGTTTATAAATAATAAATTAAAGATTATAATAAAATTAAATTTTAAATGAAAGAAAGTTTTGGATTATGAAAAATAAAATTAGGGTTAATCTAATTATTTACAAATAAGAACTATTTTTACATTATATAATAAAATAAACTAACATTTATATGATAATAAAAAAAAGTTATTAGAATTACTAAAGATGAATTAGGGTTTATGAAACTTTTAGAATTAAAAAAAAATTAGGTTTATAATTTAATTATCCACTAATTTTAATTAAGAAAACAAATAATAATATTAATTAAACAAAGAAAATAAAGAGAGAAAGAAAAAAAGGGGAGGCCTGGTTTTGAACCCAGGACCTCCCAATACCTGGAAAAAGCTTCCAACCACTGGGCCAGCCTGCGCGCAGGTAACAAAGGAGGGGATCCATTTGGTTTTGTGCCTTATGCCTGAAAATCAAAGAAAAAGAAAGAAAAAGAAAGAAAAACAAAAGGCCTGGGGGGATCGAACCCAGGACCTTCAAACATCACACAAACACCTTAACCAATCCAGCTGGGAGAGCGCACCTGTTAATGGGGTGACTACAATACATAATATATTAAGGTTGCTAATTATCTGGAAAAAATAAGAAAAAGGTGGTGAAGCCAGGATTCGAACCAAAGACCTCCAGGCACAACACATACACTTCCTACCACTGGGACAAGCACAACGCTTGTGAAATAAAAACAGAAACAATACATAATATTTTAAAACAAAATTTTGAATTAGAAATTCGCGCGCAGCCCACTTCGTCTTCTTCCTTGAATTCGTAGGATTTCCTGCGAAATTTCCTGGGAAATTTCCTGCGCACAAACCCTGCAAATCTCGTATCATCATAAACATGTACCATTTTACCAAATTGATCACATTTTCGTAATCCCCAGACATCACACAGTTCAATTATAGTCTTAGAATTAATTTATGTTAGCTAAATCAAAAGATCCCAAATTCAAACCAAGAACCCTAGCCATGGCAACTTGCGGTTTAGGGTTTAGTTCTTCAATTCTTTTATCCAGAAACCATCTAGGCATCACAACAAACAATATTAACAACACAAAAACAATTTATAACAGTCAAATGAGCAGAATCGAAAAATTGAAAAAAATGAAGAACATGAATTCGGTTTATGCAATTCATGAGGTTTTGGATGCAAATGAGGATTGGGATCGCATTAGAGATGTTCAAGGAATGTGTTTGAACCTTTAGAATGCTTTGATATCTCCTCCAACCAAGAAACCGAATTATGAATTTTAGGTGAATTTTTGAAGATTGAAACTTACTCTTGGAGGCTGAAAATTCGTCTGCCATGAGTAGGGTTATGTTCTATACTTATAATGCAATGGATTAGGTCAGAAAAGATTGATCATTGTGTGAAAAAATTGATTAGAAAAGATTGAAAAAGATAAGGCTTTAAAATTCAAATATTCTTGTATGAACACCTTCTATTTTAGGCCAATCATCATGATTCTCTTACCACTTTGATACCAATCACCTTTATGAATTTCTAGAAGCTCAATCCCTTTTAAATCTTTGACTTTTATATTTTATTTTAATTTAAAATGATTTTAAATGAATTAAATCAAAATAAATAAAAATAAAATGATAAAAAATCTGATTTTTATAGACTTGGGTCGTGCATGAGGTCATGGTATGGATTGGGTCATCATATGGCAAGCCCATTTAGAAAAAATTAGTTTTAAACCTCCATTTTCTTCATAAACCAACCAAAAGTTTCCCAACTTTGCAAGGGCACACATCCTTCAATTTTAATGCTATAAGGGTGTTCTTGGACATTTTGGAAAGCTTGAAGAGTACTCTAACCAACCCCACTGGTTTCATGTCCATATCATTTACCATTCTCAAGTTATGCCCTTTTGAAGTTGTTGACTTTTTGTTGACTTTCAAAAGGACCTATAATGTCTTAGCCCATACCTTCCAAATGAAGCATTTTTGGGCTTGGCTTGTGAGACACAAAGTTGTAGAGGATTCAATTTCCTTCAAAATGAGCTTTGGATGGAGACTTGGTGATGAAGCATGTGAAAGTTATGGCTGGTCAAAGTTCAGTTGACTTTTCCTGAGGAAACCCTAATTTAGAAACTCCTGATTCTTGATGATCTGAAATCTCCTTGATGAATCATGATCAACCTTTGATCAAATGATGAATTTTACTTCATATACTTGATGTTGGCAAAAAATCATGAAGTTTGACTTTGGTTTGACCACAGTTGGCCTCAGTTTGACTTTATAACTGCTTTGACTGCTTTTGACTTATCTGATCATCTGACTGAGCAAACTTTTGAGAAAAGTCTTGAAACTTGTCACGGGGGTTATTACATACATATAAGATGTTATGAAGCTCACTTGAAGTCTTGGAAGTTCATTTAGCCTGATTAAAGTCCAAACCCTAGTTTTGGATGCACTGCTTAGGAGGTGCATTGTCTGAGGGAATTGTCAAACTTCTGACCAATTGTGAACTTTGTGAACCTTGTGAACCTCATGGGAGGTCTTGTGAACCTTGTGAACATCATAAAGTTCCTTGTAGACTTCATGAACCTCATGAAAGGTCTTGTAGGTATTGTGAACCTTGTGAACCTCATAAAGTGTCTTGTAAACTTCATGAATCTCATGAAAGGTCTTGTGAACCTTGTGAACCTTCTTAGCACACAAAGTCTTGTATTGTGAGGGCAAATTTTGGGGTGCAACACCAAGTCACAAAGAAACACACGCGACTGCTGGGCAGGACCAAGCCACGGAAGGTGCCTGTCGACGAAACAAGGTTTTAACGAGACCATTAGCGGAATGGAACTCAATCAATATGACTGCTGGGCAGGACCAAGCCATAAAGAAAAATACGCGACTGCTGGGCAGGACCAAGCCACGGAGGATGCCTGTTGGCGGAACAGGACTTTAACGAGACCATTAGCGGAATGGAACTCAATCAATATGACTGTTGGGCAGGACCAAGCCAAAAAGAAAACACGCGACTGTTGGGCAGGACCAAGCCACGGAGGGTGCCTGTTGGCGGAACAGGGCTTTAACGAGACCATTAGCGGAATGGAACTCAATCAATATGACTGCTGAGCAGGACCAAGCCATAAAGAAAACACACGCGACTGCTGGGCAGGACCAAGCCACGGAGGGTGCCTGTTGGCGGAACAGGGCTTTAATGAGACCATTAGCGGAATGGAACTCAATCAATATGACTGCTGGGCAGGACCAAGCCATAAAGAAAACACACGCGACTGCTGGGCAGGACCAAGCCACGGAGGAAAAATAACATTGATTTGGAAGGGCCAAGATGTCTGGAAATGGCATAAGCATCTTCTGCGGGGAATACTTCAGGTTGAAAATGATGTTATAGGTTGACTGTAACACCTCAAAACTGGCCCATGCTGGTATGCACATGTTGGATTTATGGCGTAATGCTTCGTGATGATGGAAATGCTACGCTTTGGAGGATGCAAATGTAATGATGATTATGCATATGCAAATGCAAAGAGATCTCCTGACAAGGAGACTGCAAGTATCCCAGATGGCTTGGCTGGGGGAGTAATTGATGATCACTGCCCTGATCTGATCCATCCTGATGAGGAGGAGACAACACTGCGGGGAAAGTTGTCAATGATACACCGGCTCTGAACAACCGCCATTGCCAAAAATAAATTAGACTTTGAGATTGGAGCGCCAAGACCCTGCTGGAGATGGACCATTCTTGAACTCTGGTGGGGAAGTGAGGACCTCCTGACTTGGCTGGGAACCAAAGGCGTGATACTGCTGAGGAAGCAACTGGTGGGGAGGAAAGACACTCCTTATACTGCTGAGAATTGCCCCTGTCTGAAGGGAAACTTCTGCTTGGGGATGACACCCACCTTCTGCTACCTTGCTGGGAGAAATTTCAACTTCCACTTTATTGGGGATGATTGGAGACACCCTGGGAGACACCTGCTCATGTTCAACCATAAAGAAATGCTCCTCCTGGGAATTTGTTGTTAGCTCTGCTAGCAACACCGATACCTGTACTTGCATGAACACAATCAATAGTACCTGCAACATGGAGAGTTAGTTTGGGACCTGCCTGCCACAGGCTCATGGTATGAATCATTATCTGGGTATCTCGACACCCTTTCAGAGTTGTATTAAATGTTTTTATCCTCCTGCACGAGTTAGAAAGCATTCATATGTTCATAACACAATGTAAACCATAATTTGCTAGACGTTTTCGTAATCAATCAATGCTAGATGAAAAAAAGAGCAAAAAACAAGAAGCAAAAAAGTCAAATTGACTGAAGTTGAATTTTATTGATTCGAAAAATGGCCATGAATAGGAAATACAAAGGAAGCAATTCCCTGGAAAGAGGAAACAACAACAAAGGAAAAACAAACTATCCTATTGGCAATGTGAGAAGTGGATCTCATCAAGTCTCAACCCGGTTATGACTCGTATATCTTCAAGACACTCCGCTCGCTCTGCCTCTTGAGAAAAAGTAATTGAACTGATCTTCAACCCTTAGGATAGCCTCAACTGTATATAGGTTACGGATCTCACAGATCGCAGTCGTTCGTGTTAATCCCTCTTTTGCGTGGATCGCGTTTTCAGGTTTTCAATCCATCGGGATACCCTTTTTTGCCTGAGTTGTTCGATGTGGCTTTTCAACTCAGCGGATGTACATTTTTTTTCAAGATTTCCCTAACTTTTGCCCGAGCCATTCATTCTGTTTTTGGCTCGCCGGGATGCCCATTTTTGCCTGGATCTTTATTCTGTTTTTATCCAGCGGGTCCTTTTTTACACGAAGTATTTTCTTACTGCGTCCGCGTTAACATGATATTGGAAGTCTTCTCCGTCCATGGTTGTCAGCATCAAGGCTCCACCTGAGGAAACCTTTTTAACCACGAACGGTCCTTCATAGTTGGGTGTCCACTTGCCCCTGTGATCGTTAAGAGGAGGAAGAATCCTTTTCAGCACTAAGTCAACTGGCATGTACCTCTGTGGTCGCACCTTCTTGTCAAAAGCCTGCTTCATCCGTCGCTGATACAACTGTCCATGGCATACAGCTGCTAGACGTTTTTCTTCAATGAGGCTCAATTGATTATATCTGGATCGGAGCCACTCAACTTCATCTAGCTTAATGTCCATCATCAACCTCAACGAGGGGATCTCCACTTCAATTGGTAGGACTACCTCCATACCATACACCAGTGAGAACGGAGTTGCCCCTGTTGAAGTACGTACTGACGTTTTGTACCCACGTAACGCAAATGGTAGCATTTCATGCCAGTCTTTGTATGTCACAACCATCTTCTGTACAATCTTCTTGATGTTCTTATTGGCCGCCTCGACGGCGCCATTCATCTTCGGACGATATGGAGAAGAGTTGTGATGTTCTATTTTGAAATCTCGACACAAGTCAGCCATCATCTTGTTGTTGAGATTAGAACCATTATCAATAATGATCCTTTCAGGAATTCCGTACCGGTAAATGATGTCTTTTTTAATAAACCGGGCTACCACTTGTTTAGTGACATTGGTGTATGACGCCACTTCGACCCACTTCGTGAAATAATCTATAGCAACCAGGATGAAGCGATGACCATTAGAAGCTGTTGGCTCAATCTTACCAATCATATCAATGCCCCACATAGCGAACGGCCATGGTGAAGACATGATACTCAACGGATTCGGAGGCACATGGACCTTGTCAGCATAAATTTGACACTTGTGGCATTTACAGGAGTATTTACAGCAATCAGATTCCATGGTGATCCAATAGTATCCCGATTCTCAACAATTTCTTGTCCATGGCATGTCCTCCAGCATGGGTACCAAAGGAGCCTTCATGGACCTCCTGCATCAACATGTCTGCTTCGTGTCTATCCACGCATCTGAGCAGAACCATGTCGAAATTTCTCTTGTACAGCACACCATCTTGATTCAAGAAGAAACCTCCTGCCAGTCTTCTAAGGGTCTTCTTATCCTTACTCGATGCCCCAGCCGGGTATTCTTGAGCTTTCAGGAATTGCTTGATATCATGATACCAAGGCTTGTTATCTTCACCATCGTTGACTGCAAATACATAAGCCGGTCTTTCAAGACGGGATACCGTAATTCGAGGCATGAAATTCTCTTGACAAACTTTAATCATGGACGAAAAAGTTGCTAGAGCATCGGCGAATTGGTTTTCATCTCGAGGAATATAATTCAACTTGACTTTGGTGAAGAAAGTTAGCAGCCTCCTGACATAATCTCTATAAGGAATCAAGTGAGGTTGATGAACCAGCCATTTGCCATTGACTTGATTTACCACCAAAGCAGAATCTCCGAAGATCTCGAGGTTTTTGACTCGCAAGTCGATTGCCTCTTCGATCCCCATGATACAAGCTTCATACTCCGCCTCATTGTTAGTGCATTTGAAAGTCAACCGAGCAGCTAAAGGCGTATGGACCCCTTCTGTCGAGATGATAACAGCACCTACTCCACTTCCATTCATGTTCACAGCCCCATCAAACATCAACTTCCATTTGGATTCAGGGTCTGGCCCTTCCTCCGGAAGTGGTTCTTCGTAGTCTTTCGACTTGAGGAACATGATGTCCTCATTCGGAAACTCGAACCTCATGCATTGATAATCATCGATTGGCTGCTGTAACACCTTAATTTTTGCCCTAAGATTTCTTCGCATTTCATCTGCATTTTGCATACAAACAAGATCGCATCGGTTTCTCGGTTCTTCCTAGATGCAGGGTTTACACTTCGCAGGGGATCACCATTGTTTTTACTTACTTTTATTTGCTTATATTTACTAACCTCTAACCAAAATAAAAAAAATATGTCGCAGAATGTTTCTTCTTCTCTGTGTTGCATGATTTCAAAGATAAGACAGTGGTTTCAATTCAGATGTGTTTGTTCAGTTATGATGCGATTCAGATGGACGTCTGACCTAATCTTGGTCAAACTATCAAAAGATTGTTTCAACTGCAAGTTGTGTGTGCCAGTGACTTTTCCTCAGGCAATGTGTATTCAAAAAGTTAAAGTTGTGTTGTGTGCGAAAGTCATCAGTTATCAGACAGTGTTTTGTGCGAAGTTTGGTTTGAATCTTCAAGATCACTGGTTTATCAGCAGTTCATCTGAGGATTTATTTTCCTCAGCATGGATTCAAATAATCAAGGCAATTTCCAGACGATAGTCGTGACTTGGGTTGCAAGTTATTCAGTGGTTCCGTGTTGGCTGTGTTCATTATTATCAGTGGCTTGTGCGAGGGAAAAATCAAGATCTGGTTTTGGGCTAAAAAATAAAATCACTATCTCATATCCATTATCCTTTTTTTTTCTCTTTGATTAAAAGATTTTTATTTTTCCAATTTCCCATTATCCATTATTACTCCATAACCATTTTCTTTTTTCTTTTTTTTTTCTCTCGATTATCCGATTCATATACTTTTTGTTTTAGTTCAAATTATCCAAATTACCATTTGTTTTAATCAATTTCCATTCCTCTATTAAAAAAAAACACACTCAATTATATATTCATTACCATTCTTCTTTTTTTATTTTTTCTCTTACCAAATTATTATACCACTAGTTAATTCATTAAACAAATTTACAGGCCCATTGGCCCATTTTCATGAAGTCAAACAATTTGACTCCTTTTCATCCACCTCATCAACGCATAAAAAAACAAAATCAGCCACATGAACAAATGACCAAAACGCTGCAGCCCAAGGCATAAAGCGCAACAGCAGTCAGCTTCACTCCAGCCACACCAAAACACGTCGAACTCAGTCAACACGCCTACCACACGCGGACTTGCACAAGCTGAACACAAACACCAGCCAAGCCAACGTCAAGCCCGAACGCAGCTTCATGCACGCGGAACGCAACGAAAAATACTTGCAACAACCAGCCAAAACGCAAACGAACATAACTTGAAACGCATCCCACAAGCAGATTCAAGTCATGCAAGCTCAAGCCTTCACACAGCACACCAGCCGCAAGCCGCAGGCAGTCACGCAAGCTTCACAAGCCAAAACGCAGCAAGGCACAAAACGCATCACAGCAGAGTTTAAAACGCAAACTGCAATAACATGAAACACAAGTCGCAAAACTCTTTCAGCTGCAGCATACACGCACGCGGATTATAAGCCCAAAACGCATCTGAAAACAACATAAAACGCACAAGGCATCAATGAAGAAAAAGCCAGTAAGAGTCATGCATTGTTTGCAATCCAAAACGCAGAAAAATCGTCCAAAATGGGATTCGAAATTTCAATTTCAAAACTCATCAATCCTCCTATAAATAGAACCCTTTCTCTTCTTCCAATCCCAAGATCTTTAGCCCCCAAAAATTCTGTCAAAATCAAAAATCAAGCTTCAAATCCCATTTTTCAAATCCTTTTCCAAAAACACTCCAATAAACCATCAAATATCCATTGAAAAGATCTGAGAAAGGAATAAATAGGTCAAAACAACGTCACTTGAATTCCAATCTGCACTAACTCCGCCTTAGAGCACCGTGATCTTTCGAGAGAGAGAGAGAGAGTTTCGACCGGATCTTTGTTGATTTAAGATCGCAAATTGGAATTGAAAAGAAGAGAAAGGAAGAATCGCGTTGGATCGAAGCATTATTGATTGCTCTGTGATTCAAATTGCGTGTTTAAAGAGAAGGTGAATAAGCTGTTGTTTTGTTTTCTTTTTCACGCAAGATAGAAGAAGAGGATGCTGCGTTTTTTTCATTTTTTATTCTTTATATTTTTTTCCTTCCAAAAATGGAGTTATTGATATTGGGCCTAGCAGCTTTTGGGATCCAATTTGCTATTACCACCTGCTGTCCTGCGAATTCCCCCCCCCCCCCCCCTCACTTGTTTCTTTTTTTTATTATTTGTTTTTTTTTTCCTTTTTGTTATTTCGATTGTTTGTTTAAAAAAAAGAGTTTAAATAAATCTTAATTCTAATAATATTCTTAGAATATTATTAAAGGAATTTTTGAAGAAAAAGTTTTTTTAGAAAAAGAAATTTATAAAGATCTTTTAATTGTTTTTATTTGTTATGGATTTTATTTTAAATCTATGTTTCTTTTTCATTTCCTTTTATTCTTTTATTTTTGGTCGATGAAAATCTCCGATTCGTAGATTGTTGGTTTTCGAAGATGTTTAATCTTCATTATTTCAAATCTATGGATGAATGATCATTTGGATCATTCTCCATACTTTGGGATCGTGATAGGTTGCATTCGATAATTCAACGAAAATCTCGATTAAGATTAGATCATTCTCTTTCTTTTAGTGCGACATGTTTTCGGAGAATGATCAATAATATCATTTCTCTAACATGTATTAGTACAAATATTTTCCACCTTAATTGGTGGTGGCCGGCCTCATTTGTAGGGTAATTACTTTGTAAATTACTCGGCGATTGCTTAACATAGACCTAAATTTGTCCCGAATTCGGAATAAGATCCATTTGGATCCGGTTGCCTCGATTTTTAGTTATCTTTTGTGGTTGTGTTTGATTAAGTTCATCATGCCATTTATATGTAAATATTATAATAATATTAATATACTAACCATTTTAAATTCCATCTCTCGCACCTTATCCTCTTTATTTCAATCTCTTGCTCCTTATCTCTTTTATTATGCTATTATCATATTATATCATCTATCATATTGTTTATATTTATATTGTTATGTTTGTGATTCTTCTTTTGTCCATTTGGACACCAAAACATTAATAATGGATCAAACATCTAAAAAAGGACTTGTGACTTTAATTCTTGGACTATGGCCACTATCCTTAGCATTGGAGTTTGGACTTAGATTTTAGGATCTCTCCCTTTGCTCAAGTTGTGATTGGTTGAAGACCTTGGCCTCGAGTTATTTGTCTATGAGGATGGAATTCCGTTTACCTTGAAGAAATGTTCATAACATGGTTTGATCGCTCTTCTCTTAACTTTTAAATTCAAGTCTTAGGATAGTCACTTCATCTCCTCCCACTTCTTAAATTTTCAAATTTTCTCCCTATTTTCAAATCTTCTTTGTTTTCAAATTTCAAATGTTTTCATAATCAAACCTTGACTTAGGTCAAGTGATTTTATCCTTTTCACTTTATTTTCTTAATAAACTTTAATCCATGTAAGCATATCGAAATTCTTTTCTCAAAGACTTTAAAAAATCCAAAACTCACTTAATTGTTTTTGTGCCTTTGTGCACTTTTCTTTTCATATGTTTAGATGTGATTCATTCTTTCTAGCGGAATTATTCGCTAAAGAATGACGACTTATCTCTACATTTTAAAATTAATGCAACTCATTGTTTCTTTTCACATTTTGTACCACGAACTACGAGGTTTTGATCTCGCATTGCACTTTGTGGGTACGTAGGTATGAGGCGTTAAACCTCTTCAAACACAAAAATATTAAAAAATGTTTCTCTTCTCATCTCTCCAATCTCTTTCAAACAAACCATTTTCAAACCAAAAGCAGTAAATTTTTCAAAGGGCTCCCGTGGAGTACCACGAACATTTTGGGTGCGTAAAACCTTCCCATTGTGTAACCTATCCCCTTACCTGTTTCTCTGATGTGTGTCTTTAGCTTTCTTGCTTTTAGATTCATTAGGTTTTATTCGCTCTTTTTCCCTTTTCCTCTTGGAATAAAATAAAAGTGCGGTGGCGACTCTGTTTACCTTGAGTTAAGTTAACTAATAGCTTACACTCATGATTTTACCGCTACAGAAAAGTGGCGACTCTGCTGGGGAGTAATCTCTAAGTGGATTCGGCCTACTTTGATTCATTTACTGCTTTGGTTTGATTTTTTTGTTATTTGGTTGTTCTGTTTTTGTTTTGGTGATCCTCTGTGTGAGATAGATTCTAACCCGGATCTGAGATGAACTTATGATAGAACGGCGATATTCGAAGCGATAAGCGATGGAGTAGTCCAAAGCTATATCAATTTGATAATCTCCACTTGGTTAGGCTCTCTTGGACTATCAATGTCATGATGAGTAATCATACGTGGCATTATTTTCCGACCTTGAGCTGATCATACTGAGGACCGTAGAACCCTTAACCCATCCAACCCAATTTAGGAACGTAGTGTGGAAACTGTCTGGGTGTAAACCTAAGGTGGTTGTCACGCGATACTACACTCGGACGAGGTCTATTTTAAGAATGTTATCGGTTGGGGAGTAATCCAACGTACCGATGATATTCTAAAGATGGTTGTTAACTCCGGGCACCTCTGTTAGCACCCTTTTGGTTTTCTGCAGGGACAATGAAGACAAAACCTTAGTACTTACCTGTGTGGGTTGATGTTCTGTTACCTTGACTTCATGCTCGTGACTCGGAACCTAAACCCGTGTGCTTTGTGTGATCTTGTTTGTGGTTGTTGCATACATGCCATCATGCATTCATGAGCATTGTTTTTGAGATTTCAAGGGACTCATAAGGAACTTTTGCAAAATTTCAGATGTCTATGGCTATGAATTTTGAAAGGAGGAACACAAAGAAGTACACCTTCAAGAATCCTAATATAGTGGAGTTGAGAAGGCTAGGAGCATTGGTGGTTGATACCCAGGAGTTCCAGAAATGTTATGGGAAGCTCTTGTTTATGTTGGATACCGATGTGCCAGAGGGGATTCTCCCTACTTTAGCTCAGTTTTATGATCCGTTGCATCATTGTTTCACCTTTCCTGATTATCAGCTTGTGCCGACTTTGGAGGAGTATTCTCATTGGATAGGTTTACCTATTTTGGACGAGGAATTTCTTTACAGTGGTTTAGAGAAGGAGCTTACTATCAAAGTCATCGCCAAAGCCCTTTTTCTTAAGGAGTCCGATCTTAATGGGAAGTTTCTTCCAAAGGGGAGTGTTTGTGGTATTAATGCTAAGTTCTTGATGGGGAAAGCTTCTACTTCACTTACTTTGGGTCATAAGGATGCATTTGAGGCTATTCTTGCTTTGCTCATTTATGGGATTGTCTTGTTTCCTAACTTAGATGGTATTGTGGATGAGAATGCTATTCAGATTTTCTTGAAGAAGAATCCGGTACCTACTTTGCTTGGAGATATGTATCATGCTTTTCATTATAGGACCTCCAAAGGTGATGGAGAAATTGTGTGTTGTGCGCCTCTTCTCTATAGGTGGTTTATTTCGCACCTACCAAAGTCCGATGTCTTCAAGGACAATAGAGAGAATCGAAGATGGTCTCAAAGGATTATGTCACTTTCTCATAAGGATATGACATAGTATTGTTCTCATTATGATACTGGAGTGCTTATTGATAGTTGTGGAGAATTTCCTAATGTACCTCTTCTTGGTACACGTGGGGGAATTAGTTACAACCCTATTCTTGCTAGGCGACAGTTGGGATACTGTTTGAAGGACATACCAAACAATCTTTCCTTATCCCGTTTCTTCTTTCTTAATGGTGCAGATCATGTAGAAATGAAGAAAAGGATTGCTCATTCTTGGCATGCAGTTCATCGGAAATAGAAAGGTCAATTGGGAAGACAACACCTTGCTCCTTCCGAATGTTACATCCATTGGGTTCGATCTAGGGCTTCCAAGCTCAAGATGCCTTATCCACCTGAGGAGCCTTTGTTTCCTATATTGACATTGTCCGCTTTTCTTCCTCCCGTTGATGAGAAGGTGGCTCTTCAGGAAGAGTTGGACAAGATGAAGAAAGAGAAAGAAGAATGGCTACTTGAGAAGACTACGATGCAAGAGCAACTGAAGGAGAAGGATGATCTCATTGAGTTACTTGAGCGGCGTGTTACAAAGAGGCCAAGAGAGGATTTATTTTCCTCTAATACTCCATCTACCATTCCTCCTACATCCGGTGCTTGGAAGGCCATTGTTGATCAGTTGGTGAAGGATAAGGAAAACATGGAAGATCGGTACAAGAAAGAGATTAAGAGGATTCGCATGAAGTATCAGCCAGGATACAGATCTTCTTCGGATATGATTCCCTAGGCCTAGTTTACTTTTCTCTCATGTATTAGGATGGTTGAGGCTTGTACTTCACTTGTAATCCTTACTTTGATTTTAATGAGAATGAGTTTTTTTTAAGTACTTCAAAAAGCGTTTCTTTATGAATATTGCAAGTTATCTTATAGTCCTTTGAAATCTTTGCATTTGCATACGCATACCATGCATCATATCCGCATTTGTCTTGCTTTTTGAGTGTTCTCTAGGGATCTTATGTTGTTTCTTGATCTTCATTCAGTTCTCCTGTCAAGCTGACTCATCGATTTGATACTCGAGCTAATCGGAAGAAAGTGATGGAAACCCTACAACAAGAGAATCGCGAGCTGCGCGAGGAGATTACATATTTGAAGGAAAGCTTGGAAAGAGTTTCTGCCATGATGGAAGGCTTGGTGGCTGCTCAGAATCAGCAACCTCCTCCTAATTCTCTTGTTCAGAATACCGTCATCTCCGAGATTGTTACTGCATCAATCCCTGTTGAAACTGTCATCTCTCCTCGCTATCGTATGCCTTCTAGCACATCTTGGGGCATGCCGGTTGATTTCATTCCCGCTGGTTATCATCCTCCTCCTCCTGAGATTGTTGCATTTAATACTCTCCCGCCAGTGATGAATACTCTTCCTCCAGTTATGACTACTGCACCGCCCGTGATGCACACTATTCCACACTGTTGCACCCCAAAATTTGCCCTCACAATACAAGACTTTGTGTGCTAAGAAGGTTCACAAGGTTCACAAGACCTTTCATGAAGTTCATGAAGTCTACAAGATACTTTATGAGGTTCACAAGGTTCACAAGATTCACAATACATACAAGACCTTTCAGGAGGTTCATGAAGTCTACAAGACCTTCCATGAGGTTCACAAGGTTCACAAGATATCTTATGATGGTTCACAAGGTTCACAAAGTTCACAAATAGTCAGAAGAGTTGACAATTCCCTCAGACAATGCACCTCCTAAGCAGTGCATCCAAAACTAGGGTTTTGACTTTAATCAGGCTAAATGAACTTCCAAGATTTCAAGTGAGCTTCATAACATCTTATATGTGTGTAAGAACCCCCATGACAAGTTTCAAGACTTTTCCAAAAGGTTTGCTCAGTCAGATGATCAGATAAGTCAAAATCAGTCAAAGCAGTTAAAAAGTCAAACTGAGGTCAACTGTGGTCAAACCAAAGTCAAACTTCATGATTTTTTGCCAACATCAAGTATATGAAGTAAAATTCATCATTTGATCAGGGGTTTATCATGATTCATCAAGGATATTTCAGATCATCAAGAATCAGGAGTTTCTAAATTAGGGTTTCCTCAGTAAAAGTCAACTGAACTTTGACCAGCCATAACTTTCACATGCTTCATCACCAAGTCTCCATCCAAATCTCATTTTGAAGGAAATTGAATTCTCTACAACTTTGTGTCTCACAAGCCAAGCCCAAAAATGCTTCATTTGGAAGGTATGAGCTAGGACATTATAGGTCCTTTTGAAAGTCAACAAAAAGTCAACAACTTCAAAAGGGCATAACTTGAGAATTATAAATGATATGGACATGAAACCAGTGGGGTTGGTTATAGGACTCTTCAAGCTTTCCAAAATGTCCAAGAACACCCTCATAGCATTAAAATTGAAGGATGTGTGCCCTTACAAATTTGGGAAATTTTAGGGAAGTTTATGAAGCAAATGGAGGTTTAAAACCAAATTTTGCTAAGTGGGCTGAACTTTTAATGACCCAAAGCAATCCATGACATCATGCACGAAAATTATTTGATATTTTCATAATTTTTATTTTATTTAATTTATTTATTATGATTTTTTATATTAAAAATCATTTTAAATTTAAATAAAATATCAAGTGTGAAGATTTAAAATTATTTTTGGTTCTAGAAGGTCATGAATTCAATATGGATCAAACTGATACAAAAATAATGTTGATTGGCTTGAAATAGAAAGTGTTTATGCAAAAATATTTGAATTTCAAAGCTTATCTTTCTCAATCTTTTTGGATCAAATCTTTCAAACAATGACCAAGTTTTCTGACCTAAATTCATCACACTATAAGTACATGACATAACCCTAATCATAGAAGACGAATTTCCAGCCTCAAAGTGTAAGTTTCAAAATTCAAAAATCATCCAAAAATCAATTTTCGGTTTCATCCATTCAAGAGGTTTCAAGGTATTTTGAGAACATAGCAAGCTTCCTTGGACATTCTTGAATCGAAGCCAATCACTACATTGCATCATAGCATGATATATTAAGAAATCCGAACCGTTTTTGTTCACTTTCGATTTTTTCTTGTTCTTGCATTTTCATGTAATATTAATCAAGTTTGACTATTGGTTTGTGTTTAGATGAGTGCAGGGATGAATTCTGGGCAATTGGATTGATGATTTAGTGGCCAATTCGTGAAACACCATTTTAGGGTTCATACCTATCGAATTAGGGTTTCATAATTTAACAACCATAAATGAATTTTGAGACTATAAATTAACTCAATGAACTGTTTGGATCATGTTGGTGTAATCAATTTGATGAAATTGTGCTTGTATGATGATGTATGGAATTCGCAGGTTCAAAAACGCAAGAAGAATCGCAGGAAAATCCCTGGGTAAATTCGCAGGAAAACCTGCGAATCCTGAGGAAGAAGATGATGCAGTGGCGCCAAATTCAAATTTTAAAATTCGTTATAATATTTTATTTTATATGGTTTGTATTTTATCAGAATTGGTTGGCTGGCTCAGTTGGTGATTGCGCGTGTATATTGTATGGATGGTCCTGGGTTCGAATCCCCCAGGCCATTTTGTTTTGTTTGTTTTTTCTGGATTTTTCACAGGTTGATAACAAAAGGAGTTAGACTCCAGATTTTAATACCAGCACGCGCTTGGCCTGGTGGTGTTGCTGTTGGTCTTGAGATTTCAAAGCCTAGGGCCTGGGTTCGATTCCCAGCCCCAGGTAAGTTTTTATCCCTTTTTCTTCTTGTTTTACTTAATTCTTATTCTTGTTTGTTTAATTAATTTAATAAATTAAAAAATGTTAAAAGATAAAATGTATATTATTTCTTGTAAATAAATATTAAACTTGTATTTTCAAAAATTAAAACTTTAATTATTTTATTATATATTATTAATGTCATTTGATTTGTATAAATAAATTAGTTGTATTTAGGTTAAAGAATATATTAACCCTAATTTTCTAAAATCTAAAAATATGTTTCTAAAAAACCTAATTGCAAATATTATTTATTTATTTGTTTTAATTTTTGTTTATATTTTTAATAATAAATAAATCTAAATGTTTTAAATCAAACCCTAATTTTTAATTTAATATGTATATATTCTTCAATTCATTTATAATTTAAATCTTGCTTAAAAAATTAAAATTCTTAATTTATTTTCATAATATGTAAATCTTTTATGATTGTTTATAATTTAATTGTGTATGTACATAAATTTTAATACATGTTTAAAAATAGTTAAAAAATTGCTAATTTAATTTTTGTAATCATAATTTTATTTTCATAATATGTTTAAAATTAATTTAATTTTATAATTTGCACATAATAATTAGTATAATTGTTTATATTTTAATAAGAATTGTTTATAAGATTAAATTTTTAATTATTATAATATTCTTGCTTATTTCATTATTATTATTAATTATATTCTTATGATATTTATTTATTACTAACCCCATTTAATTTGGTATTATTTTTATTATTATTATTTTCACTAACCCAATTATTATTATTATTATTTAATATTTTGCTTATTTATTTAAATTGCTTTTATTATTATTATGTAATTGTTCCTTGGTGTAATATTTATTAAATTTCATGCTATGGTTAGTAAATAGGGAGTGTAAACATACTTGTATTTTAAAATTAATTTAGATCATTTAAATTTAAAGATAAATATTAAAATTATACACTCACACACGTAAGTCGATCTTTGATCGCCATCTCACTTCCTTAGGGATACCTCTCATGTTGCCTAATCAAAAAGGTCAAGTAGGGTGTATAAAGCAAAAGTCCCTCAAAATAAAGTCATCTAGTCCCTTAACAAATAAAAGATCAAGTCCCTTTCGAATGTTGCCTTCGTAATGATCTTGTCCCTTTCGAATAAAGATGATAGTCCCTTCAAAATTGCTTATACACCCCACAGTTGCCTAAATAAAAGATGACCCTTCACTTGTCCCTTACATCCAAGGTAATGACTACCTATTCCTTAATAATAGGGATAGTCTTACCATTTAAAGGATTCAAGAACAGAAAAGACTTAAACTTAGGGTAGGTTCCTCATAGTTACTTGCTCACTCTTCAAAACTTTTCAAACACTTCACACTTTCAAACAAATTTTCAAAACAAAGGTTTTTTACGCATCCGTACATGGATCATTATCAAACTCTTAAGAAAATTTCTATTCACACACTTCACATTTCAAAAACATTTTAAAGTGAGCTAAGTAACTAAGAGCCCATGGATAACCATGGATGTAAAGGGTGCTAACACCTTCCCTTTACATAACCTACCCCCCGGACCCAAAAATCTTTTAAAAGGTCTTTCCTGTTCTTTTATGCCTTTCCTTTGGATAAAATAAAAGTCGGTGGCGACTCTTGCTATCCGCAACATAACTAAAGTCAGTTCTCCCACCGTGTTACAGAACTGGCGACTCTGCTGGGGATTTAATATTAAAGAGGGGTACCCTTAGGAATTAGATCACTTTAAAATTGTTTGCCTTGTTTGCTTTATACTTACTTGTTGGGCTCTTATGTGTGAAAGATCCTAACCCGGATCTAGTGTACCTTAGGTAAATGGCAATAGACCAATGAAACTGTACGGCGTATACCGATATGGTTGATCTGGTGGCCATAGTTAGTATGACTTCTTGGTTGGTGCTTATGTTCCTTAAGTCAAGTTGAGGATAATATGAGGCTGCCATATGTTGTCAATGCACTAACTAACTTTTAGAACCCTAGTTATCCCATCTTGGCCTTTAGAAAAGTAGTGAGATAACCGGCTTTGGTGAAGACTGAAGTTGGTTGATACTCGATGCTACGCTCATTGAGATTCTAAACTTGGAGGGTTTTGGTTGGCAAGTAAGTTGCCTACTGAACAACCACCCTTGTGAAGGATCAATGATATTGAGATCCCTTAGAACCTGGTTACTTTATAGGACAGGATGAACCATCTCAACTTCAGGGGAGGGTACTTACCCTTAAACCTCATGCAAGCCTTCAAACCTAAGGCTATTGTGTGACTTGTTTGTGTGTGCCACATGTTTGTGATTGAGCATAACATCATGACATCATCATGCATCATAAGCATAGTATTTTCACTAACCATTTCAAGGACCAAAGGATTTATCTTTGTTCTTTGCTGCAGCTCATGGCTTCTGCTCGTAGAAACACTACCAGGATCAACTTTGTAGGCATACCTGCTAAGCTTAAAGAGTTGGTTTCTCAAGTGTCTGATCACTCTCAGTTCATCAAGAGACATGGTCACCTATTGGATCTAGTCACCTCAGGGTTCAATGAAGACATGATGAGTGTTCTGTTTCAGTTCTTTGACCCTAAGCACCATTGCTTTACATTCCCTGACTATCAGCTGGTCCCTACAATGGAAGAGTTCTCTAAACTTCTGGGTATACCTGTTCTTGATCAAAGACCCTTCACAGGCTTGGAGAAGGAGCTTAAACCAGAGGTTATTGCTGCAGCTCTACATCTGAAGAAGTCTGACATTGTTCTAGAAACGAGAAGCGGAGTTAAGGGTATTCTTGCTAAGGTGTTGATAGAGAAAGCTCAAGTGTTCTTGAAGGCTATGAGTTATGATGCTTTTGAGGAGATCTTAGCCTTACTGATTTATGGCTTAGTATTGTTCCCCAATCCAGATCAGTTCATAGACGTTCATGCCATCAACATATTCCTGAGTCACAATCCAGTACCTACATTGCTTGGAGACATCCTACATTCTCTTCATACCCGTACTACAAGGGCAAGAGGAACTTTGATGTGCTGCATACCTTTGCTCTCTAGGTAGTTTATTTCTCACCTTCCTCGCTCAGTAATGAAGAATGAGCAAGGGTTCAGGTGGTCCAAGAGGATCATGTCACTCTCGCATTCAGATATTCATTGGTGCTCCAGATCTATGGAGAATGTCACTATCATTGACCGTTGTGGGGAATTCCCTAATGTGCCACTTCTAGGCATAAGAGGAGGCATCACCTACAACCCCTCTCTAGCTTTACGACAGTTTGGTTACGCTCGGAGTGATGGTCCACATGACATGTTGATTCAGGGCATTGTGTTTGATTACGACAACGATCTTCAAGGTTACCGTCAGAGATTCATACGAGCATGGGGAAAAGTAAACAAGGTTGACAGCAAGACTCTGGAGCCTAAGTACACTATTCCTATGGAGGCTTATCTCAGATGGGTGCGATATCGTGCTCAGACTCTCATGATGCCATATCTTGCTATCCTGCCAGTTACCATGGAACATGTTGCTGAAGGAGATACTGCTTACACCATCCTTCACCCAGACATGCCTACTGACATGGAAGACTTACAAAGATCCTGGATCCAGTTGAAGGAGCAAAGGGATACTTTCGAGGCTCATTACAAAGCAAGCCAAGAAAGAATCCTGGAACTAACAAAGCAACTTCACGAGGAACGGAATCTCAACTCATACCTCAACACAAAGAGGAAACGTCCATGGGAGACTTAAAACCCCATCTTTTGTATTTATTTCATTTCATTTCTGTAAGCCCAAGAGGCAAAACAAATTTATTACTAATAAAAGTTTACCTTCGTGTTTGTTTAAGCAAATTTAAATCCTGCGGTCCTTGAAAACATTGCATATGCATTCACATATCATCTCATTGCATCACAGGTTTATAATTGTGCACAGGTTTCTCATCTTCTCGCTGTTTATTTCAGCAATGGCTCTTGAACAAACAGTTAAGGATCTCCAGGCACAAAATGCACAGTTCCAAGAGCTGATCCTGAACCTGTCCAAGGGGCAGGATGAATTGAAGACACTGCTGGCTAAGAAGACTAAGAAAACTAGAAGGTCAGGTGGCCTGATCAACATGGGAAGAAGGTTCAAAGGTCTTGCTAAGACCAAAGAACCAGTTGAAGATTATGAGTCTGAAGAGTCTGAAAAAGAGGGAGGCATTCTCCACAACACTATGGGGGACTCTGATTCTGAGGCTAATTACTACCATGAGCCTAATGAAGACAAATTCAAGATGCTGGTGGATAGAATGGATGCTATGGAGTTGCAGAAGTCTTCTGGACTGGATTTTGAAGATTTGAGTCTGATATCTGGGGTAGTCATACCCATTGGTTTCAAGGTTCTTACCTTTGTTGTTTATGATGGGGTCTCTTGTCCCAAGCTGCATCTGAGGTCTTATGTCAGAAGAATCCAACCTCATACTGCTGATAAGAAGTTGTGGATCCATTTCTTCCAAGAGAGCTTAGCTGGAGCTCAATTGGAGTGGTATTATCAGTTGGAGAGTGTCAACATCAGGGATTGGAATGATCTTGCTGAAGCTTTCTATAAGCAGTATCAATACAATGCTGATTTAGCTCCCACTCGCATGCAGCTACAAAGCATGTCTATGGGTGCCAAAGAAAGTTTCAAGGAGTATGCTCAAAAGTGGAGAGATTTAGCTGGAAGAGTACAACCCCCTTTAACTGACAGGGAGTTAGTTGATATGTTCATGTGTACATTGAATGGTCCTTTTTACAGTCATCTCATTGGAAGCTCATCATTTGGCTTCACTGAGTTGATAATGACAGGAGAGCGCGTGGAAAATGGTATAAAGAGTGGCAAGATCCAAGTGGGTACTTCTTCATCAGGTGCTGCAAAGAAGCCTCCCACTGGGAAGAAAGAATCTAATGCTGTTTATGGTCAACCTGATCGTAATAGAAGGCATCAGTCTGTGAGTGCAGTTCATATTTCAAATCCAACTCCTACAACACCAGAGCAGCCACAGGGCAACCAACAGAGGGCTAGAAGGCAGTTCACTAAGATCAACATGTCAATGGCTCAGGCATTGCAACACTTGTTGAAGGCTGAACTTATCACTCTGAAAGAGGCTCCTCAGAATCCTAATGTTACCTCACCCAGGTACAATCCCAATGCACGATGTGCATATCATTCAAATTGTCAGGGACATGATACTAATAGTTGCTGGGTCTTGAAGAACAAAATTCAAGATATGATTGAGGCTGGAGAAATTGAGTTTGACCCTCCGGGTACTCCAAATGTGATTACTGCTCCCATGCCAAATCATGAGAAGACTGTCAATGCCATTGATGAAGATTTACATATCTATTCAGTTGCAGAGTTGACCACACCATTGTCTGTTATCAAGAAGAAGCTAGTACAAGCTGGGTTCTTTCCAGGTTGTCGTGAAGATTGTTTGTATTGTACCTATAAGCCGGATAGTTGCTGGAGATTGAGAGATGGAATTCAACGTCTCATGGATAAATATACCATAGTGTTTGAGAGGACTCCATCATCTGTAGAGAGTATGGTGGATCATATTACTAAAGGTAGGAAGACTGAAGAGGTTGATATGGTTGATAAAGTGCCGGTGAGGATCACTTCCAAAGGTCCTGTTAAAATCACTCATAAGGGTCCAATTAAGATTACTGCTGAAGGCCCTATGAAGATTGTTGCTGAAGCCAGAGTGGCTCCTATGGTCATTACCACTCCTGGTCCTATTCCGTATACGTCTGATAAAGCTGTGCCTTGGCATTATGGGTCTGATGTTTATGTCCATGGTGTTAAGCAGGAACCCTTAGCTGATATGCCTGTTGATGTTGATAATATTGCTGGGACTAGTAAGATCATGCGAAGTGGAAGAGTTTTCTCTCCTCCAGTTACTTCCAAGAATGCAGTTACTCCTGCTGTTACCTCCACTACTGATGCTCGGGGCAAAGGTCCTGTTATTGAACCTATACCTAATGATGTGCCAGCTGCTGATGATCTCTCTAAGCAGATGGAAGAAGTATTGAAAATCATTCGCAAGAGTGATTATGACATTGTTGATCAGTTGGGGCACACTCCCTCCAAGATTTCCATGCTGTCTTTGTTGTTATGTTTTGAAGCTCATGCCAAAGCTTTGATTAAGTTTCTGAAGACTGCTCATGTACCCAATGCAATTTCTGTTGACCAGTTTGAGAATTGTGTTGCCCACCTGACCTATGATAATGGGTTAGGTTTCTCTGATGCTGATTTTACTCTTGCCAAGAGGGATCTTAACAGGGCTCTGCATATCTCAATTGAATGCAGGGGCACTACCCTGTCACATGTATTGATAGACAATGGTTCCTCTCTGAATGTGTTGCCCAAAGAAGTCCTGAATAAGCTGAGTCCTGAAGATGCTGTGCTGAAGCCCAGTAATATAGTGGTGAAGGCTTTTGATGGTTCGAGAAGAGTGGTGCATGGAGAAATTGATCTCCCAATCAAAGTTGGTTCTCAGGTTTTTAATGCTACATTCTATGTGATGGATATTCGTCCTTCGTACTCTTATTTGCTTGGTCGTCCCTGGATCCATGGGGCAGGTGCTGTAACCTCTACATTACATCAGAAGCTGAGATATCCGGTAGAAGGAAAAGTTGTTACTGTCTATGGAGAGGAAGAATATTTTGTTAGCCATGTGAACACCTTCAAGTATTTGGAAGTGGAGGGTGAATATGTTGAAACTCCGTGTCAGACGTTTGAAGTGGTTCCTTGGATTGTTAATGATTATGAAGCTCCTCCTGTTGTCAAGAAAGTTCCTGTGGTCACCAGAGTACCTCCAACAATGGCCTCCCTTAAAGATGCTAGAGCTGTGGTGGATGAAGAGTCCCAGAAGGCTGTTCGTCGTGCTCGTGCTGTTCGTATCACTAATCAAGGGGTTATGAAGAACCAGATCAATGTTGTGGGTGACTATGATGAAGACTACAACTTGGATGCTTGGATTTTTCCTACTGTGGGTGCTGGACTCAATAATTGGAAAGCTGAAGATGTTATTCCTATCTCCTTTAGTCAGGAGTAAATACTATTACTGTGTTGTTGCTTTTTAAGTTTGTAATTTCTTGAACAATTAAACTCCTAAGCCTTGTGCCTTACCCGGGGCACAATGGTGTGCTTGTTACGGGCTGTCATTTCATTTGCATACTTCATTCAATAAAAATCAGTGGACGTTTCGTTGTCGTAAATATTGTGTTCCTTGTCTTTCTTTTCTTTTATTTTTGTTTTATCAGCTATGTGTTCTTACACACACCCACATCACTAAAATGCAGATCCTCATCCACTCTGGATCCTGTTGATAACAGTTCTACTATTGCCAATTATAATTTCGAGAATCCGATCTATCAAACTGAAGACGGAAATGAGGACGATTGTGAAGTACCTGTAGAGCTTGCTAGGTTATTACAACAAGAAGAGAAAGCTATACAGCCACATGAAGAGCCAGTCGAAGTTGTGAATCTGGGAACTGAAGAAAACAGGAAAGAAGTCAAGATAGGGGCTGAATTAGAGGGTAGTGTCAAGAGCAGATTGATTCAGATGATACGTGACTATGTAGAGATCTTTGCTTGGTCTTATGAAGATATGCCAGGGTTGGATACAGACATTGTGGTTCACCGTTTACCAGTGAAAGAAGATTGTCGTCCAAAGAAGCAGAAGGTTCGTCGCATGCGTCCTGAAATGTCAGAGAAGATCAAAGCAGAGGTAATGAAACAGTTTGATGCAGGGTTCTTAGTTGTGACTTCTTATCCTCAGTGGGGTGCAAATGTGGTGGCGGTACCTAAGAAAGATGGTAAGGTACGTATGTGTGTAGTCTACAGAGATTTGAACAAGGCCAGCCCCAAAGATGACTTTCCACTTCCTCATATTGATGTTCTGGTAGACAACACTGCCCAGCATAAGGTTTTCTCTTTTATGGATGGTTTCTCTGGTTACAATCAAATCAAGATGGCACCTGAAGATATGGAGAAGACAACCTTTGTTACACAGTGGGGCACCTTTTGCTATAAAGTGATGCCATTTGGTTTGAAGAATGCAGGGGCAACATATCAGCGTGCTATGGTGGCTTTATTTCATGATATGATACATCATGAGATAGAGGTATATGTGGATGATATGATAGCCAGGTCCCAGAATGAAGAGCAACATCTTGATCATTTACATAAATTGTTTGAGAGGTTGAAGAAATACAAATTGAGATTGAACCCAAACAAGTGTACTTTTGGAGTTAGGTCTGGTAAACTCCTGGGTTTCATAGTCAGTGGAAAAGGTATTGAAGTGGATCCTGCAAAAGTAAAAGCTATACGAGAGATGCCAGCTCCCCGTACTGAGAAGGAAGTTAGAGGTTTCTTGGGACGATTGAATTACATTGCAAGATTTATTTCCCAATTAACTGCCATCTGTGAGCCAATCTTCAAGTTGTTGAAGAAAGATCAGGTGATGGAGTGGAATGACGAGTGCCAGACAGCCTTTGATGAAATCAAGAAGTATCTGCTAGAACCTCCAATTTTGATGCCACCAGTTGATGGAAGACCCTTGATTATGTACTTAACAGTGTTAGACAACTCAATGGGGTGTGTCTTGAGGCAACATGACGAGTCTGGTCGAAAAGAGCAGGCAATATATTACCTTAGCAAAAAGTTTACCGACTGTGAAACAAGATATTCACTGCTCGAGAATACTTGCTGCGCTTTGGCATGGGCTGCTCGCCGACTAAGACAGTATATGTTGACTCATACTACCTTATTGATTTCGAAGATGGATCCAATCAAGTACATATTCGAGAAACCTGCTCTCTCCGGAAGAATTGCAAGATGGCAAATGATATTGACAAAATATGACATACAGTATACTACTCAGAAGGCCATTAAAGGAAGTGTTGTTGCTGATCATTTGGCTCATCAAGCAGTGGATGATTACCAGTCAATGAGTTTTGAGTTCCCTGATGAAGACATTATGATTATTACCAAAGAACCTGGACAATATAACGGACCTGAACAAGGATCCCGATGGACTATGGTTTTTGATGGTGCCTCTAATGCACTTGGTAATGGTGTTGGTGTTGTGATTAGTTCCCCTGAAGGTTGTCATACCCCAATTACTGCCAGACTTTGTTTCTATTGCACCAATAACATGGCTGAGTATGAGGCATGTATCCTGGGTATTAAAGCTGCTATTGATATGAAGATTCAGTTCCTTGATGTGTATGGAGATTCAGCCTTGGTAGTTAGTCAGATCAAAGGAGATTGGGATACCAAGCATGATAACCTCATTCCTTACAGAGAGTATGTGTTGTCTTTGATCCCACATTTCAAAGAAGTTACCTTTGGACATATTCCACGAAGAGAGAATCAGTTGGCAGATGCCTTAGCCACCATGGCATCTATGTTTGAGATCAGCTGGGATGATGAAGCTCCCAAAATTACTATTGATAGATTTGAAAAGCCTGCATACTGCAATGAGATTGGTACTGAAGAAGCAGAAGAGAAGCCTTGGTTCTATGAAGTAAAAAGATATCTTGAAGCTCAGGAGTTCCCTGAAGGGGCATCTGTCAAAGATAGGAAGTTTCTGAGAAGGTTTTCTGCTAAGTTATTTTTGAGTAATGGTATTCTGTACAAGCGCAATCATGATTCAACTATGCTTTGTTGTGTGGATAAGAAAGAAGCAACAGAGATTATGGAAGACATGCATGATGGGATCTTTGGCACTCATTCTAGTGGACATACCATGGCAAAGAAGATATTGAGAGCAGGTTACTATTGGTCTACGATGGAAGCTGATTGCTATCAACACTCCAGAATGTGTCACAAGTGTCAAATCTATGCTGATAAAGTACATATACCTCCATCACCATTGAATGTGCTGACTGCTCCTTGGCCCTTTGCCATGTGGGGCATTGATATGATTGGTGAGATCAAACCTACTGCTTCTAATGGTCATCGTTTCATCCTGGTTGCTATTGATTACTTCACAAAGTGGGTGGAGGCAGCTTCATTTGCATCTGTTACCAAGAATGTTGTGGCTCGATTCATTAAGAATAATCTCATATGTAGGTATGGCATCCCTGAAAGGATTATCACTGACAATGGCTCTAATCTGAATAACACTATGATTACTGATCTCTGCACGCAGTTCAAGATTAAGCATCACAACTCTTCTCCGTATCGTCCAAAGATGAATGGGGCAGTTGAAGCTGCTAATAAGAACATTAAGAAAATTATACAGAAGATGACTGTTACTTACAAGGATTGGCATGAAATGTTACCATTTGCTCTTCATGGTTATCGTACTACAATACGTACTTCAACAGGGGCAACCCCATTCTCCTTAGTCTATGGTATGGAAGCAGTTCTGCCCATTGAAGTTCAGATTCCCTCCTTAAGAATTATGAAGGATGCAGGCTTGGATGAAGATGAGTGGATTCAGACTCGACTTGACCAGATAAATTTGATTGATGAGAAGAGGTTAGCAGCAGTTTGTCATGGCTAGATGTATCAGAAACGAATGATCAAGGCTTTCAACAAGAAGGTTAAGCCAAAGGTATATCAGGCTGGTGACTTGGTAATCAAGCGTATCATATTACCACAGGGTGATCCTAGGGGCAAGTGGACTCCTACATATGAAGGACCATTCGTAGTCAAGACAGTATTTTCAGGAGGCGCCATGATACTTACTACTATGGATGGTGAAGACTTCCCACAGCCTGTAAACGCAGACATAGTTAAAAAATACTACGCATAAAAAGAGACCCGCTAGGTTGACAAGCCTAGGCAAAAATAAGGGCATCCCGGCAAACCAAAAGGGTTTGGGCAAAAATTAGGGATATATATAAAAAGATGTACACCTGGCAAGTCGAAAACCTGAAAAGGCGGCTTGGGCAAAAAAGGGTATCCCGGTGGATTGAAAACCTGAAAGGGAAATCCAGGCAAAAGTTAGGGATTAAAGCGTATGACTATGTCTCGTTTGGATCACCCATGAAACTGCAACCAGTTATGTTACTTACTCAATGCTCAAACAGATAAAGCTCAATCCAATCGTTTCCGTCTCAACAGCAGAAGATGAGATACTTGAAGATAATGGCAATAGTAGAATTGGAACTCAATAGGACTACTTCCCACATAGCTGATTTTCTTTGTTTTGTAAAATCTTTATGACAAAATCCTCTTACTAGGGTTTATGTCTCCTTGTACAAACCTACCTATGTATAGGTCACTCTTTGATATAAATAAAATTCCATTTTTGAATCCAGATTTACTTTTACCCTATTTACATAAGCGAAACGTCCATTGGTTGTGTTTGAATGTATGTATGCTTTTTAATATGATTGATGTTTACCAGAAATGCATGTATGCTTAATATGATTGATGTTTACCAGAAATGCATGAAAATACAGTAATAGTATTTACTAAGGACGAACGAGGGAAATATTTCAACGAAGCTTCGCCGGTTCATCCTTACAAGACAGTTATAAACCCTCAGTAGGGCAAATCCATCTTCATAAAGTCACATCTCCCCTGGAATTTATATCCATCTCTTTTATCCTCATACGGATATTCGGGAATTTACTTTCCAATAAGAGTACGACGAACGAAGACGGGAGGTTATATATACCTTACTATCCCCAGCAGACGGGAGGTTATATATACCTTACTATCCCCAGCAGACGGGAGGTTATGTATACCTTGCTATCCCCGGCAGACGGAAGGTTATGTATACCCTACTATCAAACGAAGACGGGAGGTTATGTATAATATATTATCAAACAAGACAGGAATGAGTTCCTCATATTCTGCAGCAACGAATCGGGATTTATTTTCCCTGGCCAGCAGTTGTTATACAAAGATATCCAGACGCTTCAGGCAGCATCATATCATACATACATCATTTACATCATACCATACATATACATAGATACATAATACATTACTTAGGTACATCATATTATACATGCATACATAATGCATAAACTAATATTATCTTGCAGAATGTTATAATCTTGTTTTTCAGATAAATTCTCCAGCAGACAGACTTCATCAACAACTTGTGACTTTGGGCCGTTGTTTATCTTCCCAAAAGTCATTTCCTCAGGACGTTATTTATCTTCCTGAAATCATATCATGACCTCGGGACGTTGTTTATCTTCCTGAAAGCCATCATCACTTCCTCAGGATGTTGTTTATACTCCTGAAAGCATATTATTACCTGGGGCCGTTGTTATCTTCCCAAAGGTTACCACTTCCTCAGGACGTTGTTATCCTCCTGAAAGCATATCATTCCCTCAGGACGTTGTTATCCTCCTGAAAGCATATTATTACCTCAGAACATTGTTTATCTTTCTGAAAGCATATTATCTCCTCGGGACGTTGTTTATCTTCCTGAAAGCTATCATCACTTCCTCAGGATGTTGTTTATACTCCTGAAAGCATATTATTACCTTGGGCCATTGTTTATCTTCCCAAAGGTTACCACTTCCTCAGGATGTTGTTTATCCTCCTGAAAGCATATTATTACCTGGGGCCGTTGTTATCTTCCCAAAGGTTACCACTTCCTCAGGACGTTGTTTATCCTCCTGAAAGCATATTATTTCCTCAGAACATTGGTTATCCTTCTGAAAGCATATCATTCCCTCAGGACGTTGTTATCCTCCTGAAAGCATATTATTACCTCAGAACGTTGGTTATCCTTCTGAAAGCATATCATTACCTCGGGACGTTGTTTATCTTCCTGAAAGCTATCATTATACCTTCATATTTTGGACTGCTTTATCCTCCAAGAAATGTACCTGAAGAATTTTTCTCCAAGTGGCATCTTTAAGCCCACTCAAGCATATTCAACTAATCATCTGTATCACTCTATGCACTGGTGAGTGCAAATTTTTGGGCTTTTGTGTTCAATCCCCTTCAACCTTCCAGGTCACGACTGGCAAATATACCAATCTAACCCCTCAGGTTTCAGAAAATTGAACAGGGGCAGCTGTTGCACCCCAAAATTTGCCCTCACAATACAAGACTTTGTGTGCTAAGAAGGTTCACAAGGTTCACAAGACCTTTCATGAAGTTCATGAAGTCTACAAGATACTTTATGAGGTTCACAAGGTTCACAAGATTCACAATACATACAAGACCTTTCAGGAGGTTCATGAAGTCTACAAGACCTTCCATGAGGTTCACAAGGTTCACAAGATATCTTATGATGGTTCACAAGGTTCACAAAGTTCACAAATAGTCAGAAGAGTTGACAATTCCCTCAGACAATGCACCTCCTAAGCAGTGCATCCAAAACTAGGGTTTTGACTTTAATCAGGCTAAATGAACTTCCAAGATTTCAAGTGAGCTTCATAACATCTTATATGTGTGTAAGAACCCCCATGACAAGTTTCAAGACTTTTCCAAAAGGTTTGCTCAGTCAGATGATCAGATAAGTCAAAATCAGTCAAAGCAGTTAAAAAGTCAAACTGAGGTCAACTGTGGTCAAACCAAAGTCAAACTTCATGATTTTTTGCCAAAATCAAGTATATGAAGTAAAATTCATCATTTGATCAGGGGTTGATCATGATTCATCAAGGATATTTCAGATCATCAAGAATCAGGAGTTTCTAAATTAGGGTTTCCTCAGTAAAAGTCAACTGAACTTTGACCAGCCATAACTTTCACATGCTTCATCACCAAGTCTCCATCCAAATCTCATTTTGAAGTAAATTGAATTCTCTACAACTTTGTGTCTCACAAGCCAAGCCCAAAAATGCTTCATTTGGAAGGTATGAGCTAGGACATTATAGGTCCTTTTGAAAGTCAACAAAAAGTCAACAACTTCAAAAGGGCATAACTTGAGAATTATAAATGATATGGACATGAAACCAATGGGGTTGGTTAGAGGACTCTTCAAGATTTCCAAAATGTCAAAGAACACCCTCATAGCATTAAAATTGAAGGATGTGTGCCCTTACAAATTTGGGAAATTGTAGGGAAGTTTATGAAGCAAATGGAGGTTTAAAACCAAATTTTGCTAAGTGGGCTGAACTTTTAATGACCCAAAGCAATCCATGACATCATGCACGAAAATTATTTGATATTTTCATAATTTTTATTTTATTTAATTTATTTATTATGATTTTTTATATTAAAAATCATTTTAAATTTAAATAATATATCAAGTGTGAAGATTTAAAATTATTTTTGGTTCTAGAAGGTCATGAATTCAATATGGATCAAACTGATACAAAAATAATGTTGATTGGCTTGAAATAGAAAGTGTTTATGCAAAAATATTTGAATTTCAAAGCTTATCTTTCTCAATCTTTTTGGATCAAATCTTTCAAACAATGACCAAGTTTTCTGACCTAAATTCATCACACTATAAGTACATGACATAACCCTAATCATAGAAGACGAATTTCCAGCCTCAAAGTGTAAGTTTCAAAATTCAAAAATCATCCAAAAATCAATTTTCGGTTTCATCCATTCAAGAGGTTTCAAGGTATTTTGAGAACATAGCAAGCTTCCTTGGACATTCTTGAATCGAAGCCAATCACTACATTGCATCATAGCATGATATATTAAGAAATCCGAACCGTTTTTGTTCACTTTCGATTTTTTCTTGTTCTTGCATTTTCATGTAATATTAATCAAGTTTGACTATTGGTTTGTGTTTAGATGAGTGCAGGGATGAATTCTGGGCAATTGGATTGATGATTTAGTGGCCAATTCGTGAAACACCATTTTAGGGTTCATACCTATCGAATTAGGGTTTCATAATTTAACAACCATAAATGAATTTTGAGACTATAAATTAACTCAATGAACTGTTTGGATCATGTTGGTGTAATCAATTTGATGAAATTGTGCTTGTATGATGATGTATGGAATTCGCAGGTTCAAAAACGCAAGAAGAATCGCAGGAAAATCCCTGGGTAAATTCGCAGGAAAACCTGCGAATCCTGAGGAAGAAGATGATGCAGTGGCGCCAAATTCAAATTTTAAAATTCGTTATAATATTTTATTTTATATGGTTTGTATTTTATCAGAATTGGTTGGCTGGCTCAGTTGGTGATTGCGCGTGTATATTGTATGGATGGTCCTGGGTTCGAATCCCCCAGGCCATTTTGTTTTGTTTGTTTTTTCTGGATTTTTCACAGGTTGATAACAAAAGGAGTTAGACTCCAGATTTTAATACCAGCACGCGCTTGGCCTGGTGGTGTTGCTGTTGGTCTTGAGATTTCAAAGCCTAGGGCCTGGGTTCGATTCCCAGCCCCAGGTAAGTTTTTATCCCTTTTTCTTCTTGTTTTACTTAATTCTTATTCTTGTTTGTTTAATTAATTTAATAAATTAAAAAATGTTAAAAGATAAAATGTATATTATTTCTTGTAAATAAATATTAAACTTGTATTTTCAAAAATTAAAACTTTAATTATTTTATTATATATTATTAATGTCATTTGATTTGTATAAATAAATTAGTTGTATTTAGGTTAAAGAATATATTAACCCTAATTTTCTAAAATCTAAAAATATGTTTCTAAAAAACCTAATTGCAAATATTATTTATTTATTTGTTTTAATTTTTGTTTATATTTTTAATAATAAATAAATCTAAATGTTTTAAATCAAACCCTAATTTTTAATTTAATATGTATATATTCTTCAATTCATTTATAATTTAAATCTTGCTTAAAAAATTAAAATTCTTAATTTATTTTCATAATATGTAAATCTTTTATGATTGTTTATAATTTAATTGTGTATGTACATAAATTTTAATACATGTTTAAAAATAGTTAAAAAATTGCTAATTTAATTTTTGTAATCATAATTTTATTTTCATAATATGTTTAAAATTAATTTAATTTTATAATTTGCACATAATAATTAGTATAATTGTTTATATTTTAATAAGAATTGTTTATAAGATTAAATTTTTAATTATTATAATATTCTTGCTTATTTCATTATTATTATTAATTATATTCTTATGATATTTATTTATTACTAACCCCATTTAATTTGGTATTATTTTTATTATTATTATTTTCACTAACCCAATTATTATTATTATTATTTAATATTTTGCTTATTTATTTAAATTGCTTTTATTATTATTATGTAATTGTTCCTTGGTGTAATATTTATTAAATTTCATGCTATGGTTAGTAAATAGGGAGTGTAAACATACTTGTATTTTAAAATTAATTTAGATCATTTAAATTTAAAGATAAATATTAAAATTATACACTCACACACGTAAGTCGATCTTTGATCGCCATCTCACTTCCTTAGGGATACCTCTCATGTTGCCTAATCAAAAAGGTCAAGTAGGGTGTATAAAGCAAAAGTCCCTCAAAATAAAGTCATCTAGTCCCTTAACAAATAAAAGATCAAGTCCCTTTCGAATGTTGCCTTCGTAATGATCTTGTCCCTTTCGAATAAAGATGATAGTCCCTTCAAAATTGCTTATACACCCCACAGTTGCCTAAATAAAAGATGACCCTTCACTTGTCCCTTACATCCAAGGTAATGACTACCTATTCCTTAATAATAGGGATAGTCTTACCATTTAAAGGATTCAAGAACAGAAAAGACTTAAACTTAGGGTAGGTTCCTCATAGTTACTTGCTCACTCTTCAAAACTTTTCAAACACTTCACACTTTCAAACAAATTTTCAAAACAAAGGTTTTTTACGCATCCGTACATGGATCATTATCAAACTCTTAAGAAAATTTCTATTCACACACTTCACATTTCAAAAACATTTTAAAGTGAGCTAAGTAACTAAGAGCCCATGGATAACCATGGATGTAAAGGGTGCTAACACCTTCCCTTTACATAACCTACCCCCCGGACCCAAAAATCTTTTAAAAGGTCTTTCCTGTTCTTTTATGCCTTTCCTTTGGATAAAATAAAAGTCGGTGGCGACTCTTGCTATCCGCAACATAACTAAAGTCAGTTCTCCCACCGTGTTACAGAACTGGCGACTCTGCTGGGGATTTAATATTAAAGAGGGGTACCCTTAGGAATTAGATCACTTTAAAATTGTTTGCCTTGTTTGCTTTATACTTACTTGTTGGGCTCTTATGTGTGAAAGATCCTAACCCGGATCTAGTGTACCTTAGGTAAATGGCAATAGACCAATGAAACTGTACGGCGTATACCGATATGGTTGATCTGGTGGCCATAGTTAGTATGACTTCTTGGTTGGTGCTTATGTTCCTTAAGTCAAGTTGAGGATAATATGAGGCTGCCATATGTTGTCAATGCACTAACTAACTTTTAGAACCCTAGTTATCCCATCTTGGCCTTTAGAAAAGTAGTGAGATAACCGGCTTTGGTGAAGACTGAAGTTGGTTGATACTCGATGCTACGCTCATTGAGATTCTAAACTTGGAGGGTTTTGGTTGGCAAGTAAGTTGCCTACTGAACAACCACCCTTGTGAAGGATCAATGATATTGAGATCCCTTAGAACCTGGTTACTTTATAGGACAGGATGAACCATCTCAACTTCAGGGGAGGGTACTTACCCTTAAACCTCATGCAAACCTTCAAACCTAAGGCTATTGTGTGACTTGTTTGTGTGTGCCACATGTTTGTGATTGAGCATAACATCATGACATCATCATGCATCATAAGCATAGCATTTTCACTAACCATTTCAAGGACCATAGCATTTCAAGGACCATGGTTGACAGCAAGACTCTGGAGCCTAAGTACACTATTCCTATGGAGGCTTATCTCAGATGGGTGCGATCTCGTGCTCAGACTCTCATGATGCCATATCTTGCTATCCTGCCAGTTACCATGGAACATGTTGCTGAAGGAGATACTGCTTACATCATCCTTCACCCAGACATGCCTACTGACATGGAAGACTTACAGAGATCCTGGATCCAGTTGAAGGAGCAAAGGGATACTTTCGAGGCTCATTACAAAGCAAGCCAAGAAAGAATCCTGGAACTAACAAAGCAACTTCACGAGGAACGGAATCTCAACTCATACCTCAACACAAAGAGGAAACGTCCATGGGAGACTTAAAACCCCATCTTTTGTATTTATTTCATTTCATTTCTGTAAGCCCAAGAGGCAAAACAAATTTATTACTAATAAAAGTTTACCTTCGTGTTTGTTTAAGCAAATTTAAATCCCGCGGTCCTTGAAAACATTGCATATGCATTCACATATCATCTCATTGCATCACAGGTTTATAATTGTGCACAGGTTTCTCATCTTCTCGCTGTTTATTTCAGCAATGGCTCTTGAACAAACAGTTAAGGATCTCCAGGCACAAAATGCACAGTTCCAAGAGCTGATCCTGAACCTGTCCAAGGGGCAGGATGAATTGAAGACACTGCTGGCTAAGAAGACTAAGAAGACTAGAAGGTCAGGTGGCCTGATCAACATGGGAAGAAGGTTCAAAGGTCTTGCTAAGACCAAAGAACCAGTTGAAGATTATGAGTCTGAAGAGTCTGAAAAAGAGGGAGGCAGTCTCCACAACACTATGGGGGACTCTGATTCTGAGGCTAATTACTACCATGAGCCTAATGAAGACAAATTCAAGATGCTGGTGGATAGAATGGATGCTATGGAGTTGCAGAAGTCTTCTGGGCTGGATTTTGAAGATTTGAGTCTGATATCTGGGGTAGTCATACCCATTGGTTTCAAGGTTCCTACCTTTGTTGTTTATGATGGGGTCTCTTGTCCCAAGCTGCATCTGAGGTCTTATGTCAGAAGAATCCAACCTCATACTGCTGATAAGAAGTTGTGGATCCATTTCTTCCAAGAGAGCTTAGCTGGAGCTCAATTGGAGTGGTATTATCAGTTGGAGAGTGTCAACATCAGGGATTGGAATGATCTTGCTGAAGCTTTCTATAAGCAGTATCAATACAATGCTGATTTAGCTCCCACTCGCATGCAGCTACAAAGCATGTCTATGGGTGCCAAAGAAAGTTTCAAGGAGTATGCTCAGAAGTGGAGAGATTTAGCTGGAAGAGTACAACCCCCTTTAACTGACAGGGAGTTAGTTGATATGTTCATGTGTACATTGAATGGTCCTTTTTACAGTCATCTCATTGGAAGCTCATCATCTGGCTTCACTGAGTTGATAATGACAGGAGAGTGCGTGGAAAATGGTATAAAGAGTGGCAAAATCCAAGTGGGTACTTCTTCATCAGGTGCTGCAAAGAAGCCTCCCATTGGGAAGAAAGAATCCAATGCTGTTTATGGTCAACCTGATCGTAATAGAAGGCATCAGTCTGTGAGTGCAGTTCATATTTCAAATCCAACTCCTACAACACCAGAGCAGCCACAGGGCAACCAACAGAGGGCTAGAAGGCAGTTCACTAAGATCAACATGTCAATGGCTCAGGCATTGCAACACTTGTTGAAGGCTGAACTTATCACTCTGAAAGAGACTCCTCAGAATCCTAATGTTACCTCACCCAGGTACAATCCCAATGCACGATGTGCATATCATTCAAATTGTCAGGGACATGATACTAATAGTTGCTGGGTCTTGAAGAATAAAATTCAAGATATGATTGAGGCTGGAGAAATTGAGTTTGACCCTCCGGGTACTCCAAATGTGATTACTGCTCCCATGCCAAATCATGAGAAGACTGTCAATGCCATTGATGAAGATTTACATATCTATTCAGTTGCAGAGTTGACCACACCATTGTCTGTTATCAAGAAGAAGCTAGTACAAGTTGGGTTCTTTCCAGGTTGTCGTGAAGATTGTTTGTATTGTACCTATAAGTCGGATAGTTGCTGGAGATTGAGAGATGGAATTCAACGTCTCATGGATAAATATACCATAGTGTTTGAGAGGACTCCATCATCTGTAGAGAGTATGGTGGATCATATTACTAAAGGTAGGAAGACTGAAGAGGTTGATATGGTTGATAAAGTGCCGGTGAGGATCACTTCCAAAGGTCCTGTTAAAATCACTCATAAGGGTCCAATTAAGATTACTGCTGAAGGCCCTGTGAAGATTGTTGCTGAAGCCAGAGTGGCTCCTATGGTCATTACCACTCCTGGTCCTATTCCGTATACGTCTGATAAAGCTGTGCCTTGGCATTATGGGTCTGATGTTTATATCCATGGTGTTAAGCAGGAACCCTTAGCTGATATGCCTGTTGATGTTGATAATATTGCTGGGACTAGTAAGATCACGCGAAGTGGAAGAGTTTTCTCTCCTCCAGTTACTTCCAAGAATGCAGTTACTCCTGCTGTTACCTCCACTACTGATGCTCGGGGCAAAGGTCCTGTTATTGAACCTATACCTAATGATGTGCCAGCTGCTGATGATCTCTCTAAGCAGATGGAAGAAGTATTGAAAATCATTCGCAAGAGTGATTATGACATTGTTGATCAGTTGGGGCACACTCCCTCCAAGATTTCCATGTTGTCTTTGTTGTTATGTTCTGAAGCTCATGCCAAAGCTTTGATTAAGTTTCTGAAGACTACTCATGTACCCAATGCAATTTCTGTTGACCAGTTTGAGAATTGTGTTGCCCACCTGACCTATGATAATGGGTTAGGTTTCTCTGATGCTGATTTGACTCCTGCCAAGAGGGATCATAACAGGGCTCTGCATATCTCAATTGAATGCAGGGGCACTACCCTGTCACATGTATTGATAGACAATGGTTCCTCTCTGAATGTGTTGCCCAAAGAAGTCCTGAATAAGCTGAGTCCTGAAGATGCTGTGCTGAAGCCCAGTAATATAGTGGTGAAGGCTTTTGATGGTTCGAGAAGAGTGGTGCATGGAGAAATTGATCTCCCAATCAAAGTTGGTTCTCAGGTTTTTAATGCTACATTCTATGTGATGGATATTCGTCCTTCGTAATCTTGTTTGCTTGGTCGTCCCTGGATCCATGGGGCAGGTGCTGTAACCTCTACATTACATCAGAAGCTGAGATATCCGGTAGAAGGAAAAGTTTTTACTGTCTATGGAGAGGAAGAATATTTTGTTAGCCATGTGAACACCTTCAAGTATTTGGAAGTGGAGGGTGAATATGTTGAAACTCCGTGTCAGACGTTTGAAGTGGTTCCTTGGATTGTTAATGATTATGAAGCTCCTCCTGTTGTCAAGAAAGTTCCTGTGGTCACCAGAGTACCTCCAACAATGGCCTCCCTTAAAGATGCTAGAGCTGTGGTGGATGAAGAGTCCCAGAAGGCTGTTCGTCGTGCTCGTGCTGTTCGTATCACCAATCAAGGGGTTATGAAGAACCAGATCAATGTTGTGGGTGACTATGATGAAGACTACAACTTGGATGCTTGGATTTTTCCTACTGTGGGTGCTGGACTCAATAATTGGAAAGCTGAAGATGTTATTCCTATCTCCTTTAGTCAGGAGTAAATACTATTACTGTGTTGTTGCTTTTTAAGTTTGTAATTTCTTGAACAATTAAACTCCTAAGCCTTGTGCCTTACCCGGGGCACAATGGTGTGCTTGTTACGGGCTGTCATTTCATTTGCACACTTCATTCAATAAAAATCAGTGGACGTTTCGTTGTCGTAAATATTGTGTTCCTTGTCTTTCTTTTCTTTTATTTTTGTTTTATCAGCTATGTGTTCTTACACACACCCACATCACTAAAATGCAGATCCTCATCCACTCTGGATCCTGTTGATAACAGTTCTACTATTGCCAATTACTATTGATAGATTTGAAAAGCCTGCATACTGCAATGAGATTGGTACTGAAGAAGCAGAAGAGAAGCCTTGGTTCTATGAAGTAAAAAGATATCTTGAAGCTCAGGAGTTCCCTGAAGGGGCATCTGTCAAAGATAGGAAGTTTCTGAGAAGGTATTCTGCTAAGTTCTTTTTGAGTAATGGTATTCTGTACAAGCGCAATCATGATTCAACTATGCTTCGTTGTGTGGATAAGAAAGAAGCAACAGAGATTATGGAAGACATGCATGATGGGATCTTTGGCACTCATTCTAGTGGACATACCATGGCAAAGAAGATATTGAGAGCAGGTTACTATTGGTCTACCATGGAAGCTGATTGCTATCAACACTCCAGAACGTGTCACAAGTGTCAAATCTATGCTGATAAAGTACATATACCTTCATCACCATTGAATGTGCTGACTGCTCCTTGGCCCTTTGCCATGTGGGGCATTGATATGATTGGTGAGATCAAACCTACTGCTTCTAATGGTCATCGTTTCATCCTGGTTGCTATTGATTACTTCACAAAGTGGGTGGAGGCAGCTTCATTTGCATCTGTTACCAAGAATGTTGTGGCTCGATTCATTAAGAATAATCTCATATGTAGGTATGACATCCCTGAAAGGATTATCACTGACAATGGCTCTAATCTGAATAACACTATGATTACTGATCTCTGCACGCAGTTCAAGATTAAGCATCACAACTCTTCTCTGTATCGTCCAAAGATGAATGGGGCAGTTGAAGTTGCTAATAAGAACATTAAGAAAATTATACAGAAGATGACTGTTACTTACAAGGATTGGCATGAAATGTTACCATTTGCTCTTCATGGTTATCGTACTACAATACGTACTTCAACAGGGGCAACCCCATTCTCCTTAGTCTATGGTATGGAAGCAGTTCTGCCCATTGAAGTTCAGATTCCCTCCTTAAGAATTATGAAGGATGCAGGCTTGGATGAAGATGAGTGGATTCAGACTCGACTTGACCAGATAAATTTGATTGATGAGAAGAGGTTAGCAGCAGTTTGTCATGGCCAGATGTATCAGAAACGAATGATCAAGGCTTTCAACAAGAAGGTTAAGCCAAAGGTATATCAGGCTGGTGACTTGGTAATCAAGTGTATCATATTACCACAGGGTGATCCTAGGGGCAAGTGGACTCCTACATATGAAGGACCATTCGTAGTCAAGACAGTATTTTCAGGAGGCGCCATGATACTTACTACTATGGATGGTGAAGACTTCCCACAGCCTGTAAATGCAGACATAGTTAAAAAATACTACGCATAAAAAGAGACCCGCTAGGTTGACAAGCCTAGGCAAAAATAAGGGCATCCCGGCAAACCAAAAGGGTTTGGGCAAAAATTAGGGATATATATAAAAAGATGTACACCTGGCAAGTCGAAAACCTGAAAAGGCGGCTTGGGAAAAAAAGGGTATCCCGGTGGATTGAAAACCTGAAAGGACAATTGTCGCTCCCGGGATTTTCATCCTAGTACAAACGCGAAAGTGGCGCGGAAAGGTTAGAGTCGCCAGCCAGACATTTTTATCCCGAATGAATGGGAAAGGTAATGTTGCACAAACCTGAGGAAGAAGGAAAGGACAAGGTCCTGCGAACCAAAGATCTGAGTTCGGGAGTCGGTTACGACCTGGGAAGGTATTAGCACCCCAGATCGTTCGCCGTACCCGACGGGATCCACGCTTGCTTGTTTTGTTTCAAAGGGTGAGAAAATATAACTGCTGCTGAATAAAACCGCTAACTGGAACTGGAATGAAAAATGAGAAAGGAATTGGAAAAAGAGAATGGAAAAAAGGGGAAATGTAGGGAAAATAAAGAATGTGCTCGAACGGGCCCTACCCCGCTGCCTACGTACCTCATCGGGATAATGAGGATCAGAGTCGACGTAGTTCGCCTAACCTAGGCGGGAACTATTTGTTTGTGTTTTTTATGCTGGAACTGCGTATGTCTATGCTCAGGTGTTGCAGGCTCGTCTGGTACGAGTGCGTTTACCGTCTTGCATGAAAGACAAGTCGTCGTGAGTTCGCGTTGTGAGTGAATGAGATGAGAAGAGAAGTTCCCGCAGGATAGTCGCTTGTTATTTGTTTTTGTCTTTTATGAGAAGTGTTTTGAATTTGTTTGTGAACTGTCTTGTACTAAGACCTATCCATCGCGGGAAATACTTACACCTCGCCCCGAAACAGGACGCGTATAAACACTCCGCAACAAAGTCTCGTGTCGTACAAGATTGTTCGGTTTTTATTAAGTGTTTTATTGCTTTTCTTTATGAGATGAGAAAGAATGACTCAAGTTGATAAAAGGAAAAAAATCTAAGGGAACTAAGACTCAATCCTAATTTTGTTGTTTATTTACAAGAGATCCTATGGTTAATGAAGTTTTGTATTCCTAATGAGAAACTAGAAACTACTAGAATTCAACTTACTTCCTAATGAAGTTAAGTTGATTCTAAGAACAATGGGGAAGCCTATACAAGTTATAAAATCAAATGATAAGGCAAAACAATGAAATTGAACATAAGAAATAAAATTCTAAAAATGCATTTAAAGGCATGAACTAAGAAAAAAAAAAGTCTTATTTTATTTATTCTAGTTCTAATGAAAATGAAACTCTAAACCTAAGTTCTAAACTAAGGTCAAGCCTATTGTCCATTCTAAAAAATCCAAATTAAACTAACCTAAGTCTATATTAAATTCTAGGATTAAATCTAATCTAGACTATTTTTACTTACTTTATTTTCAATGGCCTAAACTAAATGGGAATTATATGTAACTAAGCCTAAGAATTAATATTCTAAAAAATAGCTAAACCTCTGGAAAAATTATGGAATTGAACCTATAGGGTCCTAAAAATACCTATAACATTGTGTTAAAAGGGATTCTAAAAAACCTTATTTTTTCTATGTCTAAAAATTGCTTATTTACACCTAAAAATTAACCTCTAATTTCTAAGGATTTAGCCTCTAAAACCTAAGATAAAATGATCTAAAAAATCTACAAAAATTAATCTAAGTACTATTATGGGTCTTCTAACTACAGTAAAAAGAACGGTCAAAAAAGTTATTGGAAAGTAAAAATATAAAATCAACAAAATTATGTACAATTAAAGAAAACTCCTTAAGAACTATTTACATGAAAAATCAACATAAAATCAAAATTACAGAAAAAAAAGAAAAATAAAGTGCCAACTATTTCTAATATGAATTAAAAATCTACTGAAATTTTTAGGGAATTTTTCTATGCCTTTTACTATTTTTATTTGATTTATTTTGAAACTATATTAACTAAAATTTAAAATCTAAAGAAAGAAAATAAAAGGGTGGGGTTAGTGATTTTTCTAAGTAGTTTTCTCATACTGGGCTTAAATGAAGGGTGTTAATAGCAACAGGAGACAGGCCCAAAACGCAGAAATGAGAAGGAGGTGTACACAGCATATTTTTTGAGTTATTTTTATGATGGGCTTGAGAGAATGGTGTGGTTAGCAGAAATGAAAAGAGCCTACCGGACGGTGACAAGTGTCACCGCCGGTGTGGCTGAAAAATTCAAACAAACCATCTTTTCCTCTTCTAACGGTGGGATTAATGGGGATTCAAAGAGAATTAATTCATTTTTATTATGGATTAATGATAGATTAATGACATAACTTAGTTTTATTGTTTCATTTTAATATTAAAACAAAAACAAATAATAATAACCTAAGCCAAACCCTAAAATCACATTTCCTCTCCCTCTTCCCCTTCCGCCGCGGCAACTCACCATCTCCATCTTCTTCTTCATCGAGCCACCGCAACAACAATCTCTTCCTCCCGCAACGCCGCCTCCATCATCACCTCAACTTCCTCTTCTTCTTCCAACGCCCAATCCTAACCATCACCTTCTTCCCCTTCTCTCTCAACTCCCGTCCGCCTTCGCTTTCTTCTTCTTCTCCATGACCACCAAACCTTCTAAACCTTAACCTCTCATCAATTCAAAACCTATCCCTCCCCATCCTCCTTTCTAAACCTAACTTATAAGCTTGATAAAGAACTGAAATCAAATCAAATCCCTAGCTCGTCAAACACACAATCAAGTTTAAAACAACTCAGATTCGCACCTTGTTAGTTGATGAAGCAGTGAGGTCACGATAAAGATGCTAACCGAACGGTTTGTTGCGGAGAAGAGTGAAGTGACGCCTTCGCTCAGCTTCTTCAATGTAATGTTGATGACGAAATCCTCAATCGACAATGAAGCCTCAATGCTCTTGGTAAGTTCCACTTTAATAACTCTCCTTGCGTACGACTGGATTACTGTTGACGATGTGTTGACGTGCGAGTTTCGCAAACCTTCTGACTCTTGTTGTAGGTCGAAGATGATGATGAATGATATGAATATGATGATATTGTTGAGGAAGAAGGTGACGTGAGATTGATGCGAAACGGGGATGTGGATTAAGGTGACTCGATGAAGACGAAGCTTGAAATGTATCAATAATGAAGATGCCCGTCTTTGGTTCTGTGAAGATTGAAGGGTAAACTCAGTGACTAATCCGATATGAGCACATGAGGATGAAAACCAGGAGGATGAATCTGGAAAATGTGAAGATTCAGAAAAGATCGGATTCAGAATGAGGGTGAAGAAGAAGAATGAAGGATTGAGAGGAGAAGAGAAAAAAAATGGTGAAGAGAGCTGAAAGTTGGTGATGCTTCTGATTTATAGCTGCTTGAGGATGATTCTAGAAAGTTCTCATGTGAAGCTTCTGGAATTTTTCTGTTAGGATTGTTAGTTAGTTTTCAGTTAGGAAAACAGGATAGCATTCTGAATTTTTTTGTGATTTCAGTTATTTTTAGTTATGAGTCTTTTTTGAATGACTTTTGATTCCGTATCTGTTATGTTTTCCTTTGTCCAGGCAGATTTGAGATAATCTTCCCATAAAGAAAACAACTGGAAATTGCACCGAGACGTACTAAACTCCGATGCGGCAATCCAGCGGCACCATCAATTCCGTAGGTATATTTTATCTTAACTTGTCTCCCTACCCTGAGCCTTCACTTCTTCCCGTATTTCCTTCGATCTGATGTTGTTGAATCCTTGCTATGACTCATTCTGAAATGTTACTTATGGCAAATGTGATATGCAGGTTGAAGTTTATTGCTGAAGGTTTTCAGAATCTTGGTGAAGATGATGCAATGTTGATGCTGGAGATGTGAATAGGAGATTGAAGTGATCCTCCTTGAAGAGATTTGGTGATCTTTTTATGCTATATGTTATGAACTTTGGAGATTAATGAAAGTGAGGAAGTGAAACTCAGAAGAAGATTGATGAAGCTCTCTTTTTTTTTTTGTTCAATTATTCTGTGACTTTTCTGCTATATCAGTTACACTTGTAACTGATTTTCCTCTTCTATCAGTTAGCTTTTCTTCTTGTTCTCATTTTTGTTATGACTAAATTTTTGGGTTAACTGATATGTAACTGAAATTTTCCTGTTGAAGTTTCTATTATGAAAAAAAAAAAGAATCCTCCTTATTTATATTGAATTTTTCTGGTGTAGCTTGTGGTTTTGTTAAAGTTTCTTTTTGAGTTTTCTATGAGATTGTGGATTTCCAACTATATACTGTTGCGTTTTTTTCTCTTGATTTTCTTTGTTGTTTTAATTTGTCATATGAATCCACCCAAGTAAACATTTATTGGAGAGTGACAAACAGGGAATCAATTCCATTAACCTGTTATAACTTGTAACATTAGGTGGTCCCTCAATTTGAGTGTGGTTTAAAAGAATATTGGGAATTAAAATTGATTGGAGGTTTATTTGGATAAGGAATGCAAATATTTTGGATGGAATTTTTACAATGAAACTGGTTTCGAATTTGGAAAAGAAAACACGGTCAACCCTTAATTAAATATATGTTTGAATGGTTTAAGAATAGATCAACTTAATACACCGAAAAAACGAATGAAAGTGGATTTATAAACTTGGCTAAGAATTTTGACAATAGAATCAAATAGAAACTGGGCTTGTATGAGATGGGCCCCAAATGGTAACCATGAACAAAAGACTCTTACGGTTCTGTGACATGGACTTTAAGGACGAGTATTGGGCTTATAGAAAAAATGAATACATAATCATGGTTTAAAAAATATTGATGGATGAAAACATGTGACTGGTTTTGGCATCATGACAAAGGGCAAGGATTTGGTAGATAAGAGGATGAATATGATAACGGATTTTGGTGCACCGAACTTGTGTCCCTGATTAAATTCCAACTTTAACTCTCAAATCCATATCACCAAGCAGTAACCAAACGAAAAGACCACTGATCTTTGCAACTTGAAACCCCGAGTCGCTCAGTGATGTTGAAGATTCTCGCATCAACACTAATTCCACATTTCACTATCGCAATCTGATGAAAAGGGCAACTACCAATAATGAAAGGAAATAAACCTTTAATCACATTAATAACATCCTACTTTAGCATTTTTATGGATCCTCTGAATAGGCACAATCTTAGAACTTGGTGATCCTCTGAATAGGAATATTCCTATGATGATGTGAATTCAGCCTTTGTCTCGAACTTGAGTGCAATAACCAAATATATCACCTATGAATAAGAAAATCCATATCACAAGGAAACGCTTCGATCACATGCCTTAGGAATCAATGAAATGCATGCTTATGGATATTATGACCTAATGGGAGAATGCAGACGAATGTAAAGCGATAAGCCAATTAGATGGAAACAAGAATGAGGGCAAATTTTGAGGTATTACAGCTGCCCCTATTCAATCATCTGCACACCTGAACGAATAATTGCAACAACTTTTAGACGTTCAAGGTATGGAGTGATTGAATACTCGAATAAAACCTGAAAATTTGCACACTGAGGGTAATGTAAATGCCATCTGCCCATTTATTTATTTATGTATTTTATGATTTTGACCTCTGAATAGGTAGCGGAACATAAGACCAGGTGAAAATATGCTAGGAAGAATGCCATCCTCGAATGACAACTCACAAGGGATCCTCAGATCCAATACTAAAACCATCCTGGAATAGAAACACGATAGTATATCGGCCACAGGCGATAACCATCAACAACAAAGACTGACCTCAGACAGACTTTGCAAAAGAGACAAACTGACCTCAGTCAATAAGCTCAAAAAGTGAACTACTATCCTCGAATAATAGCCACACAAAACAAAAACAAGACCAACCGCAGAAGGACTTGAAGAAAAGAATGCCATCCTCGAATGACAATCCAAAAGATCCTCGGATCTAACACGAAACCATCCTCGAATGGAGACGCAAAGGTATACCAGCCTCGACTGATAACCAAACACAAAGCTGACCTCAGACAGACTTTGCAAAAGAGACAAACTGACCTCGATCAATAAGCTCAAAAAGTGAACTACTATCCTCGAATAATAGTCACAACAACAAGACCAACCTCGGAAGGAATTGAAGAAAAGAAATGTCATCCTCGAATGACAAATCAAAAGATCCTCGGATCTAACACGAAACCATCCTCGAATGGAGACGCAAAGGTATACCAGCCTCGACTGATAACCAAACACAAAGCTGACCTCAGACAGACTTTGCAAAAGAGACAAACTGGCCTCGATCAATAAGCTCAAAAAGTGAACTACTATCCTCGAATAATAGCCACAACAACAAGACCAACCTCAGAAGGACTTGAAGAAAAGAAATGCCATCCTCGAATGACAAATCAAAAGATCCTCGGATCTAACACGAAACCATCCTCGAATGGAGACGCAAAGGTATACCAGCCTCGACTGATAACCAAACACAAAGCTGACCTCAGACAGACTTTGCAAAAGAGACAAACTGACCTCGATCAATAAGCTCAAAAAGTGAACTACTATCCTCGAATAATAGCCACAACAACAAGACCAACCTCGGAAGGACTTGAAGAAAAGAAATGCCATCATCGAATGACAATCCAAAAGATCCTCGGATCTAACACGAAACCATCCTCGAATGGAGACGCAAAGGTATACCGGCCGCAGGCGGTAACCAAACACAAAGAAAATAGGACAAGATGGAACGGGATCGTTGTACATAAACGAGAGCCCAAGCAAACAGGACCGTTATACAAAACGGGAACCTGCGACGGGACTGTTGTACCAAACAAGACGCGGAATAAGTGACAAACATTGACTTGAAAAGACAAGGATGTCTGAGAAGTGATGTTGGTATCCTCTGTGCAGAGTACTTCAGGTTGAAAAGATATTATAAGTCGTACGTAATATACCTCAAAACTGGCCCATGCTGGCATGCATATGTTTGAATTTATGGCGTAATGCTCCATGATGATGGAAATGCTACGCTTTGGAGGATGCAGACGTAGTAATGATTATGCGTATGCAAATGCAAAGAGATCTTCTGACAAGAAGACTGCAGGTATCCCAGATGGCTTGACTGGGAGGAACTGATGATCACTGCATTGATCTAGTTAATCCTTGTGAGGAGGAAACAAACTCTGCGGGGAAAGTTGTCAATAATTCACTGGCTCTGAACAGCCGCCACTGCCAAAAATAAATTGGACTTTGAGATTGGAGCGCCAAGACCCTGCTGGAAATGGACCCTTCTTGAACTCTGGTGGGGAAATGAGGACCCCCTGTCTCGGCTGGGAACCAAAGGCATGACACTGCTGAGAAAACAACTGCTGGGGAGGCAAATCACTCCTTATACTGCTGAGAATTGCCCCTGTCTGAAGGGAAACTCCTGCTTGGGGATGACACCCACCTTCTGCTACCTTGCTGGGTGAAAGTTCAACTTCCACATGGCTGGGGATGATTGGGAACACCCTGGGAGACACTTGTTTCTGTTCAAACAAAAGGGAATGCCCATCTTGGATAATAATCTTTGGCTCTGTTAGCAACACCAGCAGCTGTACCTGCATGAACACAATCGATAGTACCTGCAACATAGAAAGTTAGTTTGGGACCTGCTTGCCCCAGGCTCATAGCATGAATCATTGTCTAGGTATCTCAACACCCTTTCAGAATTGTATTAAATGTTTCTATTCTCCTGCACGAGTTAGAAAGCATTCAAATGTTCATAACACAATGTAAGTTGCCATTTGCTGGACGTTTTCACAATCAATCAATGCTAGATGAAAAAGTAAAAATAAAGAAGCAAAATAGTCAATTGACTGAAGTTGAATTCTTATTGATTTGGAAAGGAGGCCCTGAATGGGCAATACAAAGGAAGCAGTTCCCTAGAATGAGGGAACAACTAAAAGAAAAACAAACTATCCTATTGGCAATATGAGAAGTGAGTCTCATCAAGTCCTAACCCAGTTATGACTCGTATGTCTTCAAGACGCTCCGCTCGCTCTGCCTCCTGAGAAAAAGTAAGTAAGTGAACTGATCTTCAACCCTTAGGATAGCCTCAACTGTAGGTAGGTCGTGGATCTCACAGATCGCAGTCGTTCGTGTTAATCCCTCTTTTGCGCGGATCGCCCTTTCAGGTTTTCAATCCACCGGGATACCCTTTTTTGCCTGAGTTGTCCGATGTGGCTTTTCAACTCAGCGGGTGTACATTTTTTTTCAAGATTTCCCTAACTTTTGCCTGAGCCTTTTTATTCTGTTTTTGGCTCGCCGGGATGCCCATTTTTGCCTGGATCTTTATTCTGTTTTTATCCAGCGGGTCCTTTTTACACGAAATATTTTCTTACTGCATCTGCGTTGACAGGGGATGGAAAGTCTTCTCCGTCCATGTTTGTCAGCAATAAGGCTCCGCCTGAGAAAACCTTTTTAACCACGAACGGTCCTTCATAATTGGGTGTCCACTTTCCCCTGTGATCGTTGAGAGGAGGAAGAATCCTTTTCAGCACTAAATCTCCTGGCGTGTACCTCTGTGGTCGCACCTTCTTGTCAAAGCCTGCTTCATGTGTCGCTGATACAACTGTCCATGGCATACAGCTGCTAAACGCTTCTCTTCAATGAGGCTCAGTTGATTATACCTGGATCGGAGCCACTCAGCTTCATCTAGCTTGATATCCATCATCAACCTCAACGAGGGGATTTCTACTTCGATTGGTAAAACTGCCTCCATACCATACACCAATGAGAATGGAGTTGCCCCAGTTGAAGTGCGTACTGATGTCCTATACCCATGCAACGCGAATGGTAACATCTCATGCCAGTCTTTGTACGTCACTACCATCTTCTGCACAATCTTCTTGATGTTTTTATTAGCTGCCTCGACGGTGCCATTCATCTTCGGACGATATGGAGAAGAGTTGTGGTGTTCTATTTTGAAGTCTTGACACAAATCAGCCATCATCTTGTTGTTGAGGTTAGAACCATTATCAGTAATGATCCTTTCAGGGAATCCGTACCGGCAGATGATGTCCCGCTTAATAAATCGAGCGACCACTTGTTTAGTGACATTGGTGTAGGACGCCGCTTCAACCCACTTCGTGAAATAATCAATAGCGACTAGGATGAAGTGATGACCATTAGAAGCTGTTGGCTCAATCTTTCCAATCATATCGATGCCCCACATAGCGAACGGCCATGGTGAAGACATGACACTCAACGGATTCGGAGGCACATGGACCTTGTCGGCATAAATTTGACACTTATGGCATTTACGGGAGTATTTACAACAATCATATTCCATGGTAATCCAATAGTATCCCGATCTCAATAATTTCTTGGCCATGGCATGTCCTCCAGCATGGGTACCAAAGGAGCCTTCGTGAACCTCCTGCATTAACAGGTCTGCCTCGTGTCTGTCCACACATCTGAGCAGCACCATGTCGAAGTTCCGTTTGTACAACACACCATCTTGATTCAAGAAGAAACCTCCTGCCAGTCTTCTAAGAGTTTTCTTGTCCTTACTAGATGCCCCAGCCGGGTATTCTTGAGCCTTCAGGAATTGTTTGATGTCGTGGTACCAAGGCTTGTTATCTTCACCATCACCAACTGCAAAGACATAAGCAGGTCTTTCAAGCCGGGAAATCGAAATTCGAGGCACGGAATTCTCCCGACAAACTTTAATCATGGACGACAAAGTTGCGAGAGCATCAACGAACTAGTTTTCGTCTCTAGGGACATAGCTCAGCTTGACCTTGGTAAAGAAAGTTAACAACCTCCTGACATAATCTCTGTAAGGAATCAAACGAGCTTGATGAACTAGCCATTTGCCATTGACTTGATTTACCACCAAAGCAGAATCTCCGAAGATCTCAATGTTCTTGACTCGCAAGTCTATTGCCTCTTCGATCCCCATGTTACAAGCTTCATATTCTGCCTCATTGTTAGTGCACTCGAAGGTCAACCGAGCGGCTAGAGGTGTGTGAACTCCTTCTGGTGAGATAATAACAGCACCTACTCCACTCCCATTCATGTTTATAGCCCCGTCGAACATCAACTTCCATCTGGATTCAGGGTCGGGCCCCTCCTCCGGAAGTGGTTCTTCGTAGTCTTTAGACTTGAGGAACATGATGTCCTCATCCGGAAACTCAAACCTCATGGGTTGATAATCATCAATCGGCTGCTGGGCCAAGTATTCTGACAACACACTCCCCTTGATAGCTTTTTGTGAAGTGTATTGTATGTAATACTCCGTTAGTATCATCTGCCAACGGGCCACTCTTCCTGTCAAAGCCGGCTTCTCAAAAATGTATTTCACAGGATCCATCTTTGAAATTAAGAGAGTAGTGTGAGTTAGCATGTACTGTCTTAGTCGGCGAGCAGCCCATGCCAAAGCGCAGCAAGTTTTCTCGAGTAGTGAGTATCGCGTCTTACAATCGGTAAACTTTTTGCTAAGGTAATAAATGGCGTGCTCTTTTCAACCAGACTCGTCCTGCTGACCCAGCACACATCCCATCGATCCTTCAAGCACAGTAAGATACATAATCAGAGGTCTCCCCGGTACTGGAGGCATAAGAATTGGTGGTTCTAACAGGTATTCTTTGATTCGGTCAAAGGCTTGCTGACAGTCTTCGTTCCATTTAATGGCCTGATTCTTCCTCAGAAGCTTAAAGATGGGCTCGCACGTAGCCGTTAGGTGAGAAATAAACCGTGCAATGTAGTTTAGTCTCCCTAAGAAACCACGCACTTGCTTTTCAGTCTTCGGCTCAGGCATTTCTTGGATAACTTTCACCTTGGCTGGATCAACCTCAATTCCTCGTTCACTAACGATGAAACCGAGTAACTTGCCAGAACGAACCCCGAAGGTACATTTATTCGGATTCAACCTCAGTCTGAACTTCCGAAGCCTGTCAAACAATTTTGCTAGGTTAACCAAGTGCTCTTCCTCTGTCTGGGATTTTGCTATCATGTCATCAACATAAACCTCAATTTCATTATGGATCATGTCGTGAAACAACGTCACCATTGCCCTTTGATAGGTAGCTCCTGCATTCTTTAAACCAAATGGCATGACCTTGTAACAAAAGGTGCCCCAAGGAGTGATGAAAGTTGTCTTTTCCATGTCCTCGGGAGCCATCTTGATCTGATTATAACCTGAGAATCCGTCCATGAAGGAGAACACGGAAAACTGAGCAGTATTATCAACAAGTACATCTATGTGAGGTAGAAGGAAGTCATATTTAGGGCTAGCCCTATTCAAATCCCTGTAGTCCACACACATCCTGACTTTGCCATCTTTCTTGGGAACCGGCACGATGTTAGCAACCCACGGAGGATAACTGGTCACAGCCAAGAAGCCAGCATCGAACTGTTTTTGCACTTCTTCTTTTATTTTAATTTCCATGTCTGGACGCGTGCGCCTCAACTTCTGCTTTACCGGAGGACAACCTTCTTTGAGAGGTAGCTTGTGTACCACAATGTCAGTGTCTAAACCAGGCATATCTTGGTAGGACCATGCGAAGACGTCAACGTATTCTCGAAGCATAGCCATCAAACGAGTCTTGACAGATTCTTCTAAAGCAGCTCCGATCTTGACTTCTTTCTTGTCTTCTTCAGTACCCAAGTTAATTACTTCGACATCTTCTTCGTGCGGCTGAATCATCTTCTCCTCCTGTTTAAGCAGTCTGGCCAATTCTTCGGGTAAATCGCAATCCTCTTCACCTTCCTCATCGGCTTGATAAATTGGATTGTCGAAGTCATACTCAGCCATAACAGGGTCGTCATTGATAAGATCCGGTGACGAGCACCTGCATGAATGATGATTCATGCAAGGCTTTAGCAACAACTTGAGAAAATGAGAAACATTGCCATTTTAAAACTTTTCTTTCTTTTTGAAAAACAAAAGTAAAAAACGAAAGACAGAGAACAACATGAATGAATGTGAAACGTCAATTTTATTTATGATTGTGTTAATGAACAAATGAACCCTTACAAAGAGCCACTATGCCTCGGGCAAGACATAGTGCTTTAATACAGGAAAAATAGAAACAAAACATTATTACTCTTCGAAAGAGGTGACCGAAATAAGCCTTTCTGATGTCCAGTTGCTAAGCTGAGTTCCTGGAGCGGCAGGCTTGATCCATTCATCTAGGTCACAATCACTATCGACAATGTCATCCTGCACAACACTGATGTTTTCGTAGTCTACCACTCCCGCACTTGTGAAAGTAACCGGGCTCTGACAACCTTTAGCACTTGTTTCAGACGAAGATCTTCCAGGGTGATAGCCAATCCCGAACATGTCTTTCTTCTCTGGCACTTCTACCGGACTGCCCCAGCCTTCTCGTATTCCAGATTCTACCAATTCAAGCGCTTGTTTATAAGAGGCTATGGAAACCCCCTTCTTCGGTTCTTCAGGAGAAGTTGCCAATGCGGATGCTTGCTCAGACTTCAAGGGCTCAAAAGCCTGACATGGGGTCTCAACTATCTCGCCATCCATCTCCACATATTTGAATGAAGCTAGATGACTAACAAAAATATCTTCTTCCCCACTGACAGTCACAATCTGACCCTCCCATACAAACTTTAGCTTCTGATGGAGTGTAGACGACACCGCTCCTGCCGAATGTATCCAAGGTCTTCCGAGTAAACAACTATATGCAAGTTGGATATCCATCACGTAGAACGTGGTATTGAAGACTTGTGGACCTACCTTGATAGGTAACTCCACCTTTCCAAACACCGATCTTCTCGACCCATCAAATGCTCGAACTACTAGATCACTGGGCTTTAGAACCACTCCATCATAGTCCAACTTCATCAGTGCTTTCTTGGGCAAGACATTCAAAGAGGATCCAGTATCTACCAACACGTGAGAGAGTACGGCACCTTTACATTCCAGAGATATATGCAATGCCCGATTATGAGCACGTTCGTCAGAAGTTAAATCCAAGTCTGTGAAACCCAATCCGTGACTGGCATTGACGCTGGACACCACCGTTTCTAACTGATTTACAGAAATATCCTGAGGCACGTATGCCTTGTTCAGAATATTTAGGAGAGCTTTTCTGTGAGAGTCGGAACACATGAGCAAGGACAAGATGGAGATCTTCGACGGCGTCTGCTGCAAATGGTCTACAATCTTGTAGTCACTCTTCTTGATGATCCTCAGGAATTCTTCAGCTTCTTTATCAAAGGTGAGGTCTGGATCAGTTGATGGCGTTGGATCATTGACAACTACTGGTTGCTTCCCTCTGGCTCTAGCTTGGGCTTCGGCAATATCTCTGGGTGGTATCACATTGTTCCTCAGTGTTTCAGGCGCAAACAACCTTCCACTTCGAGTAAAACCCCCCACTCCAACATTTTCTACTTGAGCTGGGGTTATACGAGTCGTGGCCAACTCTTGCCTCTGGCCGTTGTAGTATACTTCACCACCATAATTCCAAGGAATAGCTCTGTCACTTTGGTACATTATGGGTCCAGCAGTGGTAATGGTTATTGGGGCCGCTCTGGCTCGTGAAGGAACTTGGGATGGATCATAAAAGATAGTTACTGTAGAGACTTCACTTTCTTTCACAATCTTGTCAAACTGCAGCACTCCTTCGTCAATCATGCCTTGGATTCCGGCCTTCAACCGTTTACAACCGTTGGTAGCTTCAGTACATTTTGAACAATCCTCCTCGCATCCAGGGAAGACGCCCTTCTTCAACAAGCAAACCTTGATAGCAACCAATGAAGTCTGCAAGTCATCCACATCATCCACCAAATTCAAATTCTCCCCTTCATCAATTGCACCAACCGTGCCCCTGTGAGGAGGCATGGGATTTTGCAGCACATTAGGAGAGGGAGCGAAATTGATCGCTTTAGAATCCAACAAGTCCTGAACAACATGCTTCAATGCTTTATAATTCTCAGTACTATGGCCGGGAGCTCCAGAATGAAACTCGCATCTAGCATTTAAGTCATAACCCTCAGGAATTTGGCCTGGTTTCGGAGGTTGCAAGGTTCGGAGCTGAATCATTTGAAGCTGTAGGAGATTCTTCAAGAGCTGTGAGTAAGACATCGGTGGAGCTTCAAAATGTCTATCCTTCGGCTTCTGAGGGTAGTACGGACGAGGGGCTCTTGGCTGATACCCTTGTGAGCGTTGTGGCTGTGGTGGCTGGACCTGCTGTTGAACGGGCGGAGTTGAAATAGTGACAGGGGCCACTTGCTGATAATATCCTTGGTGAATCATTCCCCTCTGTGCGTATACTGCACCCGTTTCTCCTTCCCTCCTTTTCACAAAGGGTTTCTTGATACCAGACACCGAGGCGCTTCCATTCTGAATCTTCCCCTGTTTGAGCCAGCTTTCAATTCTTTCTCCAGTCAAGATAATGTCCGAGAAACCACTTGAGGAACAACCAGCCAATCTTTCCATGAAATGCCCTGGGAGGGTATTCAGGAAAAGGTCGACCATCTCTCTCTCCAATAAAGGTGGTTGCACTCGGGCGGCTACCTCACGCCACCTCTGTGCATAATCTTTGAAGCTCTCCGAGCTCCTCTGTGTCAAGCTCTGAAGCTGAGTGCGGCTGGGTGCCATGTCAATGTTGTATTGATATTTTCTGAGGAAGGCCTCTCCCAAATCCTTCCAGCTTCTAATAGAGCTCCTCTCCAGCTTCATGTACCACTCCAAGGATCCTCCGGAGAGGCTATCCTGGAAATAGTACATCCATAGTTTCTCGTCTCGCGTGTGGGCCGCAATCTTCCTGTAGAAGGCCTGTAGGTGAGTTTTCGGGCAGGAGCTGCCGTTGTATTTATCAAATGCTGGTGGTCTGAACTTGTGTGGAATGACCACCCCAGGTACTAAACCCATATCCGACACGTCAATCCCCAAAGTGTCTTTGCACTCAAGGGCCTTGACCTTCTCCGCAAGCACCAAGAAGTCATTAAGATTTCCATCACCGCCGAAACCCATATCGTTATTGAAGTACTGGAATTGGTCCTCCTGCCTATCGTGCACATGAACATACGTAGCCATAGATGGATCTGGAACATGAGGTCCACCTGGGCCGTTGTTAGTGTTGGGAGGAGCCCCTAGCCCGCCGGAAGTGGTTGCCTGAGCATTAGTATTAGGAGGAGTTAACCCTTGAATTGCATTTCTCAGCTCCTGCTGCCCCTGGGCCATCCCTTGCATTAGGGTCATAAACTCTGCCATCTTGGTACGGACTTCATTGAGTTCTGTCTGCATGGCGTCCATTGTTGTTCTTTGATTGCTGCGGGTCGCGTACCAATGAGGGATATCTTGTCGAAAGTATCGGGTCTTGGCGGCCCTCGCAATCTTTGCCTGTTGAACACAGATAAATTAAACACCCCGAAGAAAAACCTGCAAAGACAAAGACAAAATGCAAATGATGCGTATGCAATGCAATGTGTTCCTTTTATTCCCGAGACTTTTCCCGTATCCGGTCCTGGCATTAAGAAAATAAGAATTGGGAAGAAGACCCAAGTAATATTCAAGTATAATGACTGCTGTGGAGAATTGGTGCTCATTACCCTGTGTCGGTGCAAATAACGGACAAGAAATCCAGAACAAACAATTATATAAACTGGAGTTTGAAAATACAAAGTCCCCGAAGGGTGCCAATCACAATAACAACAAAAGTACATCACATATAGGGAATCCCACAACAAGCCTGTGGGTAATCCAAGTACAATAACATGAAATTAAACCCTAGGGAACTCTATATCCTTCAATCTCCAGCTAAGGCGTTTGACGTTCTGGAACAGCTGGACTACATCTGGATGACCGGGCTCCTGGATGAGCCTCTGGATGAGGAGGTCCCTCGTATCAGAAGAAGCGTGTAACTCCTCGATCTGCTGTAGGAATGCTGCCTCATTCTCCTTGCTTTGACTCGACTCGGCCTTCGACCTTTTCACATCAACTTTCAACTTCAAGTCTTCAATTTCCTTTTGAGCTACCTTCAGTGTCTGCTGGCTTTCTGCTAAGCGCTGGAGACGGTCCTTCTCTTGGTGATAAGCCTTCCTGAGGATTTCCTTCTGCCCATCTAAAGAATCCTGAAGGCTTTTGATTTCCTGCTTGTGCTTGGCGTCTAACTCCTTTTGTTTCTTCAAATTGTCGTCCCATTTCTCCTGCCATAACGTAACAGCTTCATTGGCTTCACTAAGATCTTTCTTCTCTCTTCGGCGCTGGGCAGTCTTGTGAGTCTCAGCTAAACCTTTCTTTCGGAAGTAGAGCTCTCTATCTTCAAAGTCCTTCTGCTTGAGACGAACTATTTCCTCGGCTTGCACAGCTCTATCTTCTAATCGACGGTTCTGGATCATCAGTTTTTGACAAGAATTAAGAGCCTCTTGATTTTCAACCCTAAGTTGCTTAACCAAAGCTTCTAACTTCTGATATTCCTCCAAAGACACCGTAGTAGGTGGTGGTAACGGTGCAGAGAAAGGGATTAGAGTCACTTGGGCTTTTTCTCTTACCCACGCTTCAAACTCGGGAAACATTTGGTTATTGCTCCTGCCCAATCGATCTATACCCTTTTTAATAACCGTTTTCCAAGCACCTGCAGCCTCCCACACCAATGGGAGATTATCCTTCATAGGAAAATAAAAGGTCTGATCCAACTCTGAATCCTTGGGAACATTCTTCAAAGCGTATCCTAATTGTCTTCTCAAGAGTATGGGGTTGTAGTTAATGCACCCAGCTACTCCTAAGAGGGGAACATTAGGATACTTTCCACAACTGGAGATAAGCTCTTTCCCTTTCAACCTTAAAGTGAACCATCTGATGTCTTTGGCAGTCAACGTGTTGAGCTTCTGCGACCAGATTACTTTGGGATCCGTGAACACTCCAGCAATAGGGATATGCCTCATAAACCAAGTGTAGAACAACTGAGCACAACATCTAACCAAGCCGCCTCGTCTCTTCTCATTCCTATAATGCACTGAATAATACAAGTCACCTAGGAGAGTAGGTACCAGATTCTTCAACACAAACAAATGAATAGCATTTATGTCCACAAACTTGTCCATATCAGCAAACAAAACTATCCCGTACACAGATAATGCCAAGATAGCGCAAACTGAATCCCACTGCCTTTCCACGGCACACTCTTCAGCTTTTCTGACCAGAAACTCTAAGGGAAAACCAAGCACTCCGGCCTTGGTGGAAACCAGATTAGCAGATACTTCTGATGGGCTCAAATAAAGAGCCTTAGCAATGTCGGCGTGAGTCGGCCTTGTCATCTCTGAATTGAATGGAATCTGATCTTGGATCGGTAGTCTTAGAATCTCAACATACTCTTCTAGCAGTGGACCTAGCTGGAAATCTGGAAATGTGAAACATCGAAGTCTAGGATCATAGTACTGTAGCAAAGTATGAATGGCACTCTTCTGCGAACTATCCAAGCTGAAAACCATATCCAAAATATCACCATACTGCTGTTTGAAGAAATCCAAATGACCCGGGGTAATGAGAGACACCATCTGCTTGAGCAAGTCCACCTTGGTATCATAAAACTTGTAGAAAATATTCTTCTTTCTGACGTCTTCCATTCTGAAGCAAAGATATGACCAGGAATCGGGAATAATGCAAACCCTGAGAATAAAAGAAACACAAATGATTAATGATGATATGATGCTTATGCAAGGCAAGGCATGTGATCAGTGAAGTGTCTGTGATGTGCCAATCATATAATCAGGTGTCGGTGCAAGGTCTCAAGATTCAGATATCACAATAATCATCCCTCTGATCCGGGATCCATATCTTAAGAACAGAAATCCAAATCACAAAACTGAACCAAAAGCAAAGTGGGTATGCTGAAGGTATTAGGGTTCCTGCAAACCTGTAAACCCCTCCCAATCTCACGGGTGTGCTACTCGGGTCAACATCACAGACTCTCAAAGCCGAATAGCAATAATACGTTCACCATTTCCGAGAAATGGCTCATGACCAAATCAGGGAATCGGTTTGGTATTATGTACTACTCAGGGAGGTCTCAGTTGAGTCCGGAAAAACAAGCATCCCTCACAAGTTTCCAGCCTCAAGCACTGAGTCGAGAAACAATAGTACATTCATCCCGAAGGGTACAATACTATCGTCATACGATCAGTTTGCTTTAACAGAATTCCTATGAGAGAACCAGGTCATCCTATGCGAGTTCCCAATGGACCCTCGGATGCGAGTGGGTTTGCCAACAAATGTGGTCTGCCACTGTCATCACTGGAGAGGGGTGTTCCCATTAAGGTCCTCGAAGATCGGTCACCAAATGCACATAACTATCAAGGTTGTACCCTGAAGTGAGGTAATCCCCACACAGAATAGTTCCAAGACGGTCGCAATCTGGGTGTGGAACACATCGCCACCCATCATGGTGAGATACCATAAGAGTACAATGTCTGTCCACGCTAATCCTATGGTGCACTCAAGCCGGGTAATTGGCTTATCTCACAGTAACTCCCATCCCACAGAAAAAATGAAAACCAGCACAGCCAGACAGTCCAGTATAATATGATGCATGGAAAATAAAATACTGAAAGCGGTAAATAAATGCGATAAAGTAAAGCTGTAAAGAACTGTAAATAAAAACAGTAAAGCTAAACTAAAGCACACAACAACAAACAAACACCCAAAGAAGCAAAACCAAACAGGCGCTAGGATTGACTCTATAAGGGAAACCGGAAGAATCAGGTTAAGTCCCCAGCAGAGTCGCCAGCTGTCGCTCCCGGGATTTTCATCCTAGTACAAACGCGAAAGTGGCGCGGAAAGGTTAGAGTCGCCAGCCAGACATTTTTATCCCGAATGAATGGGAAAGGTAATGTTGCACAAACCTGAGGAAGAAGGAAAGGACAAGGTCCTGCGAACCAAAGATCTGAGTTCGGGAGTCGGTTACGGCCTGGGAAGGTATTAGCACCCCAGATCGTCCGCCGTACCCGACGGGATCCACGCTTGCTTGTTTTGTTTCAAAGGGTGAGAAAATATAACTGCTGCTGAATAAAACCGCTAACTGGAACTGGAATGAAAAATGAGAAAGGAATTGGAAAAAGAGAATGGAAAAAAGGGGAAATGTAGGGAAAATAAAGAATGTGCTCGAACGGGCCCTACCCCGCTGCCTACGTACCTCATTGGGATAATGAGGATCAGAGTCGACGTAGTTCGCCTAACCTAGGCGGGAACTATTTGTTTGTGTTTTTTATGCTGGAACTGCGTATGTCTATGCTCAGGTGTTGCAGGCTCGTCTGGTACGAGTGCGTTTACCGTCTTGCATGAAAGACAAGTCGTCGTGAGTTCGCGTTGTGAGTGAATGAGATGAGAAGAGAAGTTCCCGCAGGATAGTCGCTTGTTATTTGTTTTTGTCTTTTATGAGAAGTGTTTTGAATTTGTTTGTGAATTGTCTTGTACTAAGACCTATCCATCGCGGGAAATACTTACACCTCGCCCCGAAACAGGACGCGTATAAACACTCCGCAACAAAGTCTCGTGTTGTACAAGATTGTTCGGTTTTTATTAAGTGTTTTATTGCTTTTCTTTATGAGATGAGAAAGAATGACTCAAGTTGATAAAAGGAAAAAAATCTAAGGGAACTAAGACTCAATCCTAATTTTGTTGTTTATTTACAAGAGATCCTATGGTTAATGAAGTTTTCTATTCCTAATGAGAAACTAGAAACTACTAGAATTCAACTTACTTCCTAATGAAGTTAAGTTGATTCTAAGAACAATGGGGAAGCCTATACAAGTTATAAAATCAAATGATAAGGCAAAACAATGAAATTGAACATAAGAAATAAAATTCTAAAAATGCATTTAAAGGCATGAACTAAGAAAAAAAAAGTCTTATTTTATTTATTCTAGTTCTAATGAAAATGAAACTCTAAACCTAAGTTCTAAACTAAGGTCAAGCCTATTGTCCATTCTAAAAAATCCAAATTAAACTAACCTAAGTCTATATTAAATTCTAGGATTAAATCTAATCTAGACTATTTTTACTTACTTTATTTTCAATGGCCTAAACTAAATGGGAATCATATGTAACTAAGCCTAAGAATTAATATTCTAAAAAATAGCTAAACCTCTGGAAAAATTATGGAATTGAACCTATAGGGTCCTAAAAATACCTATAACATTGTTTTAAAAGGGATTCTAAAAAACCTTATTTTTTCTATGTCTAAAAATTGCTTATTTACACCTAAAAATTAACCTCTAATTTCTAAGGATTTAGCCTCTAAAACCTAAGATAAAATGATCTAAAAAATCTACAAAAATTAATCTAAGTACTATTATGGGTCTTCTAACTACAGTAAAAAGAACGGTCAAAAAAGTTATTGGAAAGTAAAAATATAAAATCAACAAAATTATGTACAATTAAAGAAAACTCCTTAAGAACTATTTACATGAAAAATCAACATAAAATCAAAATTACAGAAAAAAAAGAAAAATAAAGTGCCAACTATTTCTAATATGAATTAAAAATCTACTGAAATTTTTAGGGAATTTTTCTATGCCTTTTACTATTTTTATTTGATTTATTTTGAAACTATATTAACTAAAATTTAAAATCTAAAGAAAGAAAATAAAGGGGTGGGGTTATTGATTTTTCTAAGTAGTTTTCTCATACTGGGCTTAAATGAAGGGTGTTAATAGCAACAGGAGACAGGCCCAAAACGCAGAAATGAGAAGGAGGTGTACACAGCATATTTTTTGAGTTATTTTTATGATGGGCTTGAGAGAATGGTGTGGTTAGCAGAAATGAAAAGAGCCTACCGGACGGTGACAAGTGTCACCGCCGGTGTGGCTGAAAAATTCAAACAAACCATCTTTTCCTCTTCTAACGGTGGGATTAATGGGGATTCAAAGAGAATTAATTCATTTTTATTATGGATTAATGATAGATTAATGACATAACTTAGTTTTATTGTTTCATTTTAATATTAAAACAAAAACAAATAATAATAACCTAAGCCAAACCCTAAAATCACATTTCCTCTCCCTCTTCCCCTTCCGCCGCGGCAACTCACCATCTCCATCTTCTTCTTCATCGAGCCACCGCAACAACAATCTCTTCCTCCCGCAACGCCGCCTCCATCATCACCTCAACTTCCTCTTCTTCTTCCAACGCCCAATCCTAACCATCACCTTCTTCCCCTTCTCTCTCAACTCCCGTCCGCCTTCGCTTTCTTCTTCTTCTCCATGACCACCAAACCTTCTAAACCTTAACCTCTCATCAATTCAAAACCTATCCCTCCCCATCCTCCTTTCTAAACCTAACTTATAAGCTTGATAAAGAACTGAAATCAAATCAAATCCCTAGCTCGTCAAACACACAATCAAGTTTAAAACAACTCAGATTCGCACCTTGTTAGTTGATGAAGCAGTGAGGTCACGATAAAGATGCTAACCGAACGGTTTGTTGCGGAGAAGAGTGAAGTGACGCCTTCGCTCAGCTTCTTCAATGTAATGTTGATGACGAAATCCTCAATCGACAATGAAGCCTCAATGCTCTTGGTAAGTTCCACTTTAATAACTCTCCTTGCGTACGACTGGATTACTGTTGACGATGTGTTGACGTGCGAGTTTCGCAAACCTTCTGACTCTTGTTGTAGGTCGAAGATGATGATGAATGATATGAATATGATGATATTGTTGAGGAAGAAGGTGACGTGAGATTGATGCGAAACGGGGATGTGGATTAAGGTGACTCGATGAAGACGAAGCTTGAAATGTATCAATAATGAAGATGCCCGTCTTTGGTTCTGTGAAGATTGAAGGGTAAACTCAGTGACTAATCCGATATGAGCACATGAGGATGAAAACCAGGAGGATGAATCTGGAAAATGTGAAGATTCAGAAAAGATCGGATTCAGAATGAGGGTGAAGAAGAAGAATGAAGGATTGAGAGGAGAAGAGAAAAAAAATGGTGAAGAGAGCTGAAAGTTGGTGATGCTTCTGATTTATAGCTGCTTGAGGATGATTCTAGAAAGTTCTCATGTGAAGCTTCTGGAATTTTTCTGTTAGGATTGTTAGTTAGTTTTCAGTTAGGAAAACAGGATAGCATTCTGAATTTTTTTGTGATTTCAGTTATTTTTAGTTATGAGTCTTTTTTGAATGACTTTTGATTCTGTATCTGTTATGTTTTCCTTTGTCCAGGCAGATTTGAGATAATCTTCCCATAAAGAAAACAACTGGAAATTGCACCGAGACGTACTAAACTCCGATGCGGCAATCCAGCGGCACCATCAATTTCGTAGGTATATTTTATCTTAACTTGTCTCCCTACCCTGAGCCTTCACTTCTTCCCGTATTTCCTTCGATCTGATGTTGTTGAATCCTTGCTATGACTCATTCTGAAATGTTACTTATGGCAAATGTGATATGCAGGTTGAAGTTTATTGCTGAAGGTTTTCAGAATCTTGGTGAAGATGATGCAATGTTGATGCTGGAGATGTGAATAGGAGATTGAAGTGATCCTCCTTGAAGAGATTTGGTGATCTTTTTATGCTATATGTTATGAACTTTGGAGATTAATGAAAGTGAGGAAGTGAAACTCAGAAGAAGATTGATGAAGCTCTCTTTTTTTTTTGTTCAATTATTCTGTGACTTTTCTGCTATATCAGTTACACTTGTAACTGATTTTCCTCTTCTATCAGTTAGCTTTTCTTCTTGTTCTCATTTTTGTTATGACTGAATTTTTGGGTTAACTGATATGTAACTGAAATTTTCCTGTTGAAGTTTCTGTTATGAAAAAAAAAAAGAATCCTCCTTATTTATATTGAATTTTTCTGGTGTAGCTTGTGGTTTTGTTAAAGTTTCTTTTTGAGTTTTCTATGAGATTGTGGATTTCCAACTATATACTGTTGCGTTTTTTTCTCTTGATTTTCTTTGTTGTTTTAATTTGTCATATGAATCCACCCAAGTAAACATTTATTGGAGAGTGACAAACAGGGAATCAATTCCATTAACCTGTTATAACTTGTAACATTAGGTGGTCCCTCAATTTGAGTGTGGTTTAAAAGAATATTGGGAATTAAAATTGATTGGAGGTTTATTTGGATAAGGAATGCAAATATTTTGGATGGAATTTTTACAATGAAACTGGTTTCGAATTTGGAAAAGAAAACACGGTCAACCCTTAATTAAATATATGTTTGAATGGTTTAAGAATAGATCAACTCAATACACCTCAAAAACGAATGAAAGTGGATTTATAAACTTGGCTAAGAATTTTGACAATAGAATCAAATGGAAACTGGGCTTGTATGAGATGGGCCCCAAATGGTAACCATGAACAAAAGACTCTTACGGTCCTGTGACATGGACTTTAAGGACGAGTATTGGGCTTATAGAAAAAATGAATACATAATCATGGTTTAAAAAATATTGATGGATGAAAACATGTGACTGGTTTTGGCATCATGACAAAGGGCAAGGATTTGGTAGATAAGAGGATGAATATGATAACGGATTTTGGTGCACCGAACTTGTGTCCCTGATTAAATTCCAACTTTAACTCTCAAATCCATATCACCAAGCAGTAACCAAACGAAAAGACCACTGATCTTTGCAACTTGAAACCCTGAGTCGCTCAGTGATGTTGAAGATTCTCGCATCAACACTAATTCCACATTTCACTATCGCAATCTGATGAAAAGGGCAACTACCAATAATGAAAGGAAATAAACCTTTAATCACATTAATAACATCCTACTTTAGCATTTTTATGGATCCTCTGAATAGGCACAATATTAGAACTTGGTGATCCTCTGAATAGGAATATTCCTATGATGATGTGAATTCAGCCTTTGTCTCGAACTTGAGTGCAATAACCAAATATATCACCTATGAATAAGAAAATCCATATCACAAGGAAACGCTTCGATCACATGCCTTAGGAATCAATGAAATGCATGCTTATGGATATTATGACCTAATGGGAGAATGCAGACGAATGTAAAGCGATAAGCCAATTAGATGGAAACAAGAATGAGGGCAAATTTTGAGGTATTACAGCAATCCAGGCAAAAGTTAGGGATTAAAGCGTATGACTATGTCTCGTTTGGATCACCCATGAAACTGCAACCAGTTATGTTACTTACTCAATGCTCAAACAGATAAAGCTCAATCCAATCGTTTCCGTCTCAACAACAGAAGATGAGATACTTGAAGATAATGGCAATAGTAGAATTGGAACTCAATAGGACTACTTCCCACATAGCTGATTTTCTTCGTTTTGTAAAATCTTTATGACAAAATCCTCTTACTAAGGTTTATGTCTCCTTGTACAAACCTACCTATGTATAGGTCACTCTTTGATATAAATAAAATTCCATTTTTGAATCCAGATTTACTTTTACCCTATTTACATAAGCGAAACGTCCATTGGTTGTGTTTGAATGTATGTATGCTTTTGAATATGATTGATGTTTACCAGAAATGCATGTATGCTTAATATGATTGATGTTAACCAGAAATGCATGAAAATACAGTAATAGTATTTACTAAGGACGAACGAGGGAAAGATTTCAACGAAGCTTCGCCGGTTCATCCTTACAAGACAGTTACAAACCCTCAGTAGGGCAAATCCATCTTCATAAAGTCACATCTCCCCTGGAATTTATATCCATCTCTTTTATCCTCATACGGATATTCGGGAATTTACTTTCCAATAAGAGTACGACGAACGAAGACGGGAGGTTATATATACCTTACTATCCCCAGCAGGCGGGAGGTTATATATACCTTACTATCCCCAGCAGACGGGAGGTTATGTATACCTTGCTATCCCCGGCAGACGGAAGGTTATGTATACCCTACTATCAAACGAAGACGGGAGGTTATGTATAATATATTATTAAACAAGACGGGAATGAGTTCCTCATATTCTGCAGCAACGAATCGGGATTTATTTTCCCTGGCCAGCAGTTGTTATACAAAGATATCCAGACGCTTCAGGCAGCATCATATCATACATACATCATTTACATCATACCATACATATACATAGATACATAATACATTACTTAGGTACATCATATTATACATGCATACATAATGCATAAACTAATATTATCTTGCAGAATGTTATAATCTTGTTTTTCAGATAAATTCTCCAGCAGACAGACTTCATCAACAACTTGTGACTTTGGGCCGTTGTTTATCTTCCCAAAAGTCATTTCCTCAGGACGTTGTTTATCTTCCTGAAAGCATATCATGACCTCGGGACGTTGTTTATCTTCCTGAAAGCCATCATCACTTCCTCAGGATGTTGTTTATACTCCTGAAAGCATATTATTACCTGGGGCCGTTGTTATCTTCCCAAAGGTTACCACTTCCTCAGGACGTTGTTATCCTCCTGAAAGCATATCATTCCCTCAGGACGTTGTTATCCTCCTAAAAGCATATTATTACCTCAGAACGTTGTTTATCTTTCTGAAAGCATATTATCTCCTCGGGACGTTGTTTATCTTCCTGAAAGCTATCATCACTTCCTCAGGATGTTGTTTATACTCCTGAAAGCATATTATTACCTTGGGCCGTTGTTTATCTTCCCAAAGGTTACCACTTCCTCAGGATGTTGTTTATACTCCTGAAAGCATATTATTACCTTGGGCCGTTATTTATCTTCCCAAAGGTTACCACTTCCTCAGGATGTTGTTTATCCTCCTGAAAGCATATTATTACCTGGGGCCGTTGTTATCTTCCCAAAGGTTACCACTTCCTCAGGACGTTGTTTATCCTCCTGAAAGCATATTATTTCCTCAGAACATTGGTTATCCTTCTGAAAGCATATCATTCCCTCAGGACGTTGTTATCCTCCTGAAAGCATATTATTACCTCAGAACGTTGGTTATCCTTCTGAAAGCATATCATTACCTCGGGACGTTGTTTATCTTCCTGAAAGCTATAATTATACCTTCATATTTTGGACTTCTTTATCCTCCAAGAAATGTACCTGAAGAATTTTTCTCCAAGTGGCATCTTTAAGCCCACTCAAGCATATTCAACTAATCATCTGTATCACTCTATGCACTGGTGAGTGCAAATTTTTGGGCTTTTGTGTTCAATCCCCTTCAACCTTCCAGGTCACGACTGGCAAATATACCAATCTAACCCCTCAGGTTTCAGAAAATTGAACAGGGGCAGCTGTTGCACCCCAAAATTTGCCCTCACAATACAAGACTTTGTGTGCTAAGAAGGTTCACAAGGTTCACAAGACCTTTCATGAAGTTCATGAAGTCTACAAGATACTTTATGAGGTTCACAAGGTTCATAAGATTCACAATACATACAAGACCTTTCAAGAGGTTCATGAAGTCTACAAGACCTTCCATGAGGTTCACAAGGTTCACAAGATATCTTATGATGGTTCACAAGGTTCACAAAGTTCACAAATAGTCAGAAGAGTTGACAATTCCCTCAGACAATGCACCTCCTAAGTAGTGCATCCAAAACTAGGGTTTTGACTTTAATCAGGCTAAATGAACTTCCAAGATTTCAAGTGAGCTTTATAACATCTTATATGTGTGTAAGAACCCCCATGACAAGTTTCAAGACTTTTCCAAAAGGTTTGCTCAGTCAGATGATCAGATAAGTCAAAATCAGTCAAAGCAGTTAAAAAGTCAAACTGAGGTCAACTGTGGTCAAACCAAAGTCAAACTTCATGTTTTTTGTCAACATCAAGTATATGAAGTAAAATTCATCATTTGATCAGGGGTTTATCATGATTCATCAAGGATATTTCAGATCATCAAGAATCAGGAGTTTCTAAATTAGGGTTTCCTTAGTAAAAGTCAACTAAACTTTGACCAGCCATAACTTTCACATGCTTCATCACCAAGTCTCCATCCAAAGCTCATTTTGAAGGAAATTGAATTTTCTACAACTTTGTGTCTCACAAGCCAAGCCCAAAAATGCTTCATTTGGAAGGTATGAGCTAGGACATTATAGGTCCTTTTGAAAGTCAACAAAAAGTCAACAACTTCAAAAGGGCATAACTTGAGAATTATAAATGATATGGACATGAAACCAGTGGGGTTGGTTAGAGGACTCTTGAAGGATGTGTGCCCTTACAAAGATGGGAAATTTTAGGGAAGTTTATGAAGCAAATGGAGGTTTAAAACCAAATTTTGCTAAGTGGGCTGAACTTTTAATGACCCAAAGCAATCCATGACATCATGCACGAAAATTATTTGATATTTTCATAATTTTTATTTTATTTAATTTATTTATTATGATTTTTTATATTAAAAATCATTTTAAATTTAAATAAAATATCAAGTGTGAAGATTTAAAATTATTTTTGGTTCTAGAAGGTCATGAATTCAATATGGATCAAAATGATACAAAAATAATGTTGATTGGCTTGAAATAGAAATTGTTTATGCAAAAATATTTGAATTTCAAAGCTTATCTTTCTCAATCTTTTTGGATCAAATCTTTCAAACAATGACCAAGTTTTCTGACCTAAATTCATCACACTATAAGTACATGACATAACCCTAATCATAGTTGTATTTAGGTTAAAGAATATATTAACCCTAATTTTCTAAAATCTAAAAATATGTTTCTAAAAAACCTAATTGCAAATATTATTTATTTATTTATTTTAATTTTTGTTTATATTTTTAATAATAAATAAATCTAAATGTTTTAAATCAAACCCTAATTTTTAATTTAATATGTATATATTCTTCAATTCATTTATAATTTAAATCTTGCTTAAAAAATTAAAATTCTTAATTTATTTTCATAATATGTAAATCTTTTATGATTGTTTATAATTTAATTGTGTATGTACATAAATTTTAATACATGTTTAAAAATAGTTAAAAAATTGCTAATTTAATTTTTGTAATCATAATTTTATTTTCATAATATGTTTAAAATTAATTTAATTTTATAATTTGCACATAATAATTAGTATAATTGTATATATTTTATTAAGAATTGTTTATAAGATTAAAATTTTAATTATTATAATATTCTTGCTTATTTCATTATTATTATTAATTATATTCTTATGATATTTATTTATTACTAACCCCATTTAATTTGGTATTATTTTTATTATTATTATTTTCACTAACCCAATTATTATTATTATTATTTAATATTTTGCTTATTTATTTAAATTGCTTTTATTATTATTATGTAATTGTTCCTTGGTGTAATATTTATTAATAATGTTTATTATTTATATTTCATGCTATGGTTAGTAAATAGGGAGTGTAAACATACTTGTATTTTAAAATTAATTTAGATCATTTAAATTTAAAGATAAATATTAAAATTATACACTCACACACGTAAGTCGATCTTTGATCGCCATCTCACTTCCTTAGGGATACCTCTCATGTTGCCTAATCAAAAAGGTCAAGTAGGGTGTATAAAGCAAAAGTCCCTCAAAATAAAGTCATCTAGTCCCTTAACAAATAAAAGATCAAGTCCCTTTCGAATGTTGCCTTCGTAATGATCTTGTCCCTTTCGAATAAAGATGATAGTCCCTTCAAAATTGCTTATACACCCCACAGTTGCCTAAATAAAAGATGACCCTTCACTTGTCCCTTACATCCAAGGTAATGACTACCTATTCCTTAATAATAGGGATAGTCTTACCATTTAAAGGATTCAAGAACAGAAAAGACTTAAACTTAGGGTAGGTTCCTCATAGTTACTTGCTCACTCTTCAAAACTTTTCAAACACTTCACACTTTCAAACAAATTTTCAAAACAAAGGTTTTTTACGCATCCGTACATGGATCATTATCAAACTCTTAAGAAAATTTCTATTCACACACTTCACATTTCAAAAACATTTTAAAGTGAGCTAAGTAACTAAGAGCCCATGGATAACCATGGATGTAAAGGGTGCTAACACCTTCCCTTTACATAACCTACCCCCCGGACCCAAAAATCTTTTAAAAGGTCTTTCCTGTTCTTTTATGCCTTTCCTTTGGATAAAATAAAAGTCGGTGGCGACTCTTGCTATCCGCAACATAACTAAAGTCAGTTCTCCCACCGTGTTACACACACCATGATGAAATGATTTACCATGCTGAGCCCAGTGAAGGTGCTGGAGTGATCGAAAGACTTGATGATTTCCAAGGACGCTTTGCTGAGATACAGAAGGAGATGAGAGCCTTGAAGCATAAGGATTTGTTCGGAAAAGATGCTTATGATCTTTGTCTGGTCCCTAATGTTAGAGTTCCGTACAAATTCAAGTTACCTGAGTTTGAGAAGTATAAAGGCAACACTTGTCCTTTGAGTCATTTGACTATGTATGCTAGAAAGATGTCTACTCAGACAGACAATGATAAGCTGCTGATTCACTATTTCCAGGATAGTTTGACCGGTGCAGCCATGAGATGGTATATGAGTTTGGATAATAGCCAAATCAAGACTTTCAATGATTTGGGAGAAGCTTTTGCGAGGCAATACAAGTATAAAGTTGATATGGCACCAGATAGAGATCAACTTCGTGCTATGTCTCAGAAGGACAAAGAGACTTTCAAAGAATATGCGCAGAGATGGCGCGAGCTGGCAGCTCAGATTGTTCCTCCGCTGGAGGAGAAAGAAATGACGAAGATCTTCTTGAAGACGTTAGGTTCTTTTTATTATGAGAGGATGATAGCAAGCGCTCCTTCTGATTTCACTGAAATGGTGAGTATGAGGATGCGTTTAGAAGAAGGTGTCCGTGAGGGACGATTGAGTCAAGAGAACAGTAATGGCTCAAGCTCTAGAAGGTTCAACTTTGGAAAAAAGAAGGAAGGTGAGACTAATGCTGTGTCTCGTGAAAGTTATAGAAGACCCCATGGTCGTGGGAATCACCATTCGCAGCATGTAGCTTATGTAACTCCGATGATTAATGTGGCTCAAACTGTGCCAACAGCTCCAAAGTACCAATCTCGTTATCAACAACCTTCTGTGTAACAAGGTGGTAATCAAAAGGTTCGGGATAAGCCGAGTTTTGATCCCATTCCAATGTTGTATGCGGACTTGCTTCCATCTTTGATTGCAAAGAATCTCTTGCAAACACGCTCTCCACCTCCAGTTCCAGAGACTATCCCATGGTGGTATAAGCTAGAGGCTCGCTGTGCTTTTCATCAAGGTGCCCCGGGGCATGATGTTGAGAACTGTTATCCATTGAAGTTTGAAGTACAGAAATTGATGAGGAATAATTTTCTGTTTTTCAATGATGTTAATCCAAATGTGAAGACAAATCCACTGCCAAAGCATGGTAATGCGTCTGTGAATATGGTTGATGGTTGTCCTGGTTTGTTCAAGATCTATGAGGTCCGTCATATTCGAAGGTCTTTGGTTGAGATGCATGCTTTCTTATGTGAATATCACGATATTGATCACGATTATGCTGGATGTTGCATCTGCTCTGTGAACCCTCGTGGTTGCGTGATTGTTAAAAGAGACATTCAAAAGATGATGGATGATAAGTTGATTGAAGTGACAGCAAAAAGAGATGAGTATGAAAATGAAGTGAATGTTATTATGCCTCAGTTCAATATTCCTGAGAGAGTTGTTCCTGAGAGGGTGGTTATTTCTTTTGATAGCCGCAAGTATGCTGTTACTCCATTGGTGATTAATTTGCCTGGTCCAGTGCCATATGAGTCTGATAAAGCTGTGTCGTACTGGTATAATGCTACGATGATAGAAAATGGTAGGGAAGTTCCTATTCCTACTCCAAAGTCTGTAGTTAGCATTGTTGATGTGACAAAGGTTACTCGAAGTGGTAGAGTGTATGCTTCAGATCCTCCGAAGAGAGTTGAAGATACAAGTACCAGTAAACAGATTATGGATGTTGTTGCCCAATCAGGCCAATCTGGTGATAGTGAAAATGAGGTGTTAAAATTGATAAAGAAGAGTGAGTACAACGTTACTGAGCAGTTGTTGCATACTCCGTCGAAGATATCAGTTTTATCACTCTTGATGTGCTCTGAGGCTCATAGGCAGTCTTTACAGAAGATTCTTGATCAAGCTTATGTTGACCATGATGTGACTGTTGATCAAATTGATAGTATTGGGGCTAATATCACATCGTGCAACAATTTAAGTTTCTGTGATGATGATTTGCCTGAAGAAGGAAGGAATCATAACTTGGCTTTGCATATTTCAGTGAACTGTCAGGAAGATGCTATGTCTAAGGTGCTAGTTGATACTGGATCTTCTCTGAACGTAATGCCGAAATCGACTTTGTCAAAGCTTGTGTATCAAGGTGCTCCCATGAGACATAGTGGGATTATTGTGAAAGTGTTTGATGGGTCGAAGAAGACAATGATTGGTGAAGTGGATCTTACTATTCTTATTGGACCGTTTATATTCCAAATTACTTTTCAAGTAATGGATATACGTCCCGCTTACAGTTGTCTCCTCGGAAGACCCTGGATTCATGAGGCAGGAGCTGTGACATCCACTCTTCATCAGAAGCTGAAGTTTGTGAAAGAGGGGAAATTGGTGACCATTGGAGGTGAAAGGGCGATGCTTGTGAGCAATTTGTCATCTTTCTCCTATATTGACACTGAAGAAGAGGTGGGAACTTCATTTCAAGATCTTTCTGTTGTGGATAATGTTGCTAAGAAGAATGCCATGCCTATGTCTTCTTTCAAGGATGCTCTGCGCGTGCTTGAAACTGGTCAATCTGACGGTTGGGGACGAGTTATTGATGTTGTCGACAACAAGGAAGGATTTGGTATTGGCTTTGCACCAGGCGTGGTTCTCAATGACCCAAAGACTATTCAGGAAGGTTTCCAAAGTGCTGGGTTTATCAACGATCATTCTGCTGCTGCCATCATTGAAGATGATGAAGATGAAGAAATGCCTAACTTTGTTACGCACAGAAAGATTTGCAAGAACTGGATTGCTGTTGATGTTCCTTTTATTGTTCATGCTTCAAAGTAATTTGTTTTATTTTCTTTCAAAAATCCTTTCACTCTGCCCAAGGAAAGTGATGTTTGTCGGGTTATGTTTCAAATTTTATCATCATCAATAAAATGCTATGTTGTTATTTCCATATGTGTTTTTTTCTTTTTGCTTTATTCTGAAAAATGGTAATATAAAAAAACCCAAAAATAATAATAATTGTTTATCTGCATAATGTTTGCACTTTTGTTCATACTCTAAAATAAAAATAAAATCATTGTGCAGATTGATTGATAAACCCATTGAAAACAATGATCCTATGCCCACTCCCAACTTTGAATTCCCTGTGTTTGAAGCTGAGGAAGAGGATGTTGAAGAGATCCCTGACAAGATTTCTCGGTTGCTTGAGCACGAGGAAAAGGTTATTCAGCCTCATGGAGAGTCTATAGAGATGGTCAACTTGGGTTCTAAAGATGATAAGAAAGAGGTTAAAGTTGGAGCATTGCTTGGTCCTGATGTTAAGAAGAGGATTGTAGAGCTTCTCAGAGAGTATGTTGATGTATTTGCTTGGTCTTATCAAGACATGCCAGGTCTTGATACTGATATTGTGGAGCATAGATTGTCGTTGAAGCCTGAGTGTCCACCTGTAAAGCAAAAGCTGAGAAGAACTCATTCTGACATGGCAGTAAAGATCAAAGAGGAGGTTCAAAAGCAGATTGATGCAGGTTTTCTTGTGACGTCAACTTATCCTCAATGGGTGGCCAATATTGTGCCTGTTCCGAAGAAAGACAGAAAAGTCCGAATGTGCGTTGATTACAGAGATTTGAACAAAGCCAGTCCAAAAGATGATTTTCCATTGCCACACACTGATATGTTGGTAGATAATACGACTAAGTTTGATGTGTTCTCTTTTATGGACGGATTTTCCGGTTATAATCAAATAAAGATGGCACCTGAGGACATGGAAAAGACCACATTTATTACACCATGGGGAACATTCTGCTACAGAGTGATGCCCTTTGGATTGAAGAATGCTGGTGCGACATACCAAAGAGCTATGACCATACTTTTCCATGATATGATGCACAAAGAAATCGAGGTATATGTTGATGATATGATCGCTAAGCCGAGGACTGAAGAGGATCATGTTGAACATTTGCTGAAGTTATTTCAGAGGTTAAGGAAGTTTAAGCTTTGTTTGAATCCGAACAAGTGCACCTTTGGTGTACGTTCTGGAAAGTTGTTAGGTTTCATTGTCAGCCAAAGAGGTATTGAAGTTGATCCTGATAAAGTGAAAGCTATTCAGGAAATGCCTGCTCCAAGAATCGAAAAGCAAGTAAGAGGATTCTTGGGCCGTTTGAATTATATTTCGAGGTTCATCTCTCACATGACTGCCACATGCGCTCCGATCTTCAAGTTGCTCCGGAAAGACAAAGGTTGTGTCTGGACAGATGATTGTCAGAAGGCGTTTGAAAGTATCAAAGAATATCTGCTTGAACCTCCTATCTTGTCTCCTCCGGTGGAAGGTAGATCGATGATCATGTACTTGACTGTGTTGGAAGATTCCATGGGTTGTGTGCTTGGTCAGCAAGATGAATCTGGAAGAAAAGAATATGCAATTTACTACTTGAGCAAGAAATTCACTGATTGTGAGTCTCGGTACTCCATGCTTGAAAAAACTTGTTGTGCTTTAGCTTGGGCTGCAAAGCGTCTTCGCCAGTATATGCTGAATCATACAACTTGGTTGATCTCTAAAATGGATCCAATCAAGTATATATTTGAAAAGCTTGCTTTGACTGGGAGGATTGCTCGTTGGCAAATGTTTTTATCAGAATATGATATTGAGTACCGAGCTCAGAAAGTTATAAAAGGTAGTATCTTGGCTGACCATTTGGCACATCAACCGATTGATGATTACCAGACTATCAAGTTTGATTTTCCAGATGAGGATGTGATGTACTTGAAAATGAAAGATTGTGATGAACCTTTGATTGAGGAAGGGCCGGAGCCTGGATCTCAATGGGGTTTAGTTTTTGATGGTGCTGTGAATGCACGCGGAAGAGGAATTGGGGCAATGATCATTACTCCCCATGGTTCGCATATTCCTTTTGCCGCGAGGTTGACTTTTCCTTGAACCAATAATGAAGCTGAGTATGAAGCCTGTATTATGGGTCTTGAGGAAGCTATTGATCTGAAGATTAAGCATCTTGATGTGTATGGAGATTCTGCCTTGGTAATCAATCAGATCCAGGGTACGTGGGTAACTCATCAACCCCACTTAATCCCTTATAGAGATTATGCCAGGAAGATATCAACTTTCTTCACTAAAGTTGAGTTTCATTATGTTCCTCGTGATAAGAATCAGATGGCAGATGCTTTAGCAACTATAACTTCTATGATAAAAGTGCACCAGTGGAATGATGTTCCCATGATCAGGGTGATGCGGCTTGAAAGACCAGCTCATGTGTTTGCAGTTGAAGAGGTCCATGATGACAAGCCTTGGTATCATGATATTAAATGTTTCCTCTAGAGTCAGGAATACCCACTTGGGGCATCTGATAAAGATAAGAGGACTTTGAGGAGATTGGCAGGCAATTTCTTCCTGAATGGAAATGTGCTTTATAAGAGAAATTTTGACATGGTCTTGCTCAGATGCGTGGATAGACACGAAGCAGACATGTTAATGAAAGAAATTCATGAAGGATCTTTTGGCACTCATGCTAATGGGCATGCAATGGCTAAAAAGATGTTGAGAGCAAGTTACTATTGGCTGACAATGGAATCTGATTGTTGCAAGTATGTGAAAAAGTGCCATAAGTGTCAAGTGTATGCTGATAAGATTCACGTGCCACCAGCTTATCTCAATGTGATTTCTTCCCCATGGCCTTTTTCTATGTGGGGAATTGATATGATTGGTATGATTGAACCCAAGGCTTCGAATGGACATCGTTTTATTCTTGGGGCAATTGATTACTTCACCAAGTGGGTGGAAGCAGCATCGTATGTTAATGTGACCAAGCAAGTTATGGTTCGGTTTATCAAGAATAACATTATCTGCAGATATGGTGTTCCGAATAGAATCATTACTGATAATGGTTCGAACTTGAATAATAAGATGATGAAAGAGCTTTGTGAAGAATTCAAGATTCAACACCATAATTCCTCTCCCTATAGACCGAAGATGAAAGGGCCTGTTGAAGCTGCGAATAAGAATATTAAGAAGATCATTCAGAAGATGGTTGTGACATACAAGGACTGGCATGAGATGCTCTCTTTTGCTTTGCATGGGTATCGTACATCTGTCCGCACTTCAACAGGGGAAACCCCCTTTTCACTTGTTTATGGTACAGAAGCAGTGTTCCCCGTCGAAGTTGAGATCCCATCAATGAGAGTTCTGATGGAAGCCAAGTTGACTGAGGCTGAATGGTGTCAAAGTAGATTTGATCAATTGAATTTGATTGAAGAAAAGAGAATAACAGCTTTGTGTCATGGTCGGTTGTACCAGCAAAGAATGAAGAAAGCTTTTGACAAGAAGGTCAAACCTCGTGTATTCAGAGAAGGCGACCTCGTGCTCAAAAAGATCCAGTCCTTCATTAAAGATTCTCGGGGCAAGTGGACTCCGAACTATGATGGCCCATATGTTGTCAAGAAAGCCTTCTCTGGCGGTTCATTAATTCTTGCAACTATGGATGGTGAGGAGATCACTCGCCCTGTGAATGTGGATGCAGTCAAGAAATACTTCGCCTAAAAAAAATAAAAAGAACAGCTCGCTAAGTTGAAAACCCGAAAGGGCGGCTTAGGCAAAAATGAGCGTCTCGGTGGATTGAAAACCCGAAAGGGCGGTCCAGGCAAAAATTAGAGACATAAACAGAAATAATTATCCCGGTAGATTGAAAACCCGAAAGGGAAATCTAGGCAAAAGTTAGGGATCATGGCAAGTAACTGCGTCGACAGACTGGATCACTTAAAGCAACCAAGGATTTCAGATTATATCCCTCAAAAGAATTTGCCATCAAAGATTCTTATTCACTCATCCTTGACTGAAGTTTCGGACACAGTGGAGTTCAAAGTTGATAGGGAGAATAGTGATCATTGTATTTCAATGTAGCCCTTTTCCATGTATTTACCATTTTTCAAACTTGTAATGATCCATGGAGTCATGCCATTTGTTGACTACCATTCTATCAATGAATTCAAGCTTTTATCCAATTGTTTGTAACTCTTTATATTTGTTTTTGTTTACAAAATTTCAATTTAATGTTAATGATGATTTTTGAAACAAATTTAATAAATTTAATCTTTGAAGATTATAAAAACATTTTCTTTTGACATATGAACAAATAAAGGATATTAATAGTGATCCCAGGGATGGTAAAATCTGGATGTGTGTAACTTGTCTCTCCTAAAGCAGGGTTTGATTCGGTTGTATCCATGGGAAATTCCTGAATAGTCTTGGCAGGCTGATATAAATGATGTTTTGTTCCCCAACAACAAACATGAACGGAGATTGTATTTGAATTCCAATGTCTCCCCCAGAAGAATTGTTGGAAGGGATGTTCTTAGGAATCCCTAGCTGAGTTTTGATCTATTCCTCAGCAAATTATCTCTAATTTGAGAAGCATTGGGAATCCTCAGCCGAGTTCTTGTTCCTCAACTTGAGTTGGTTGCATCCTTGAATAGAAGTATCAATATAGGAGTCAGTTTAGAGGTTTTCTTTTACCGGATGGTGGGTATTGATTTAAAATCCCTCGTAATTGTGTTTTGGCTATGTTGTTAACTTCTGATATCCCTATGTGGATCCCCAGTAGGTTTGCATGTGTTAGTAGTCAGCAGGTTCCTATGTGATTTTCAGCAGGTCTTGCACTCTATCCCCAAGTGGAGCAGGAGTAGTATGACATTTATTCCTCGCAAAGTTTGATTTCATCAAGAATTATTCTGTCCACTAGCGAGGATTGTGGAAGCTTTTCCCCATTCTCAGCATATTATTACCTTTTCTCAGCAGGATGATATCCCTATGCAGAATTGATGATTGATGTTTAATACTTCGAGACATTTCCATCTTTCCCCAAGGAATGGAAGATTTTGTGTTGTTGGTATCCTTTTACAAACTCTCGAAGATTGCTTTATGGATTGGATCCCTAGCAAATGTTTTCTCATCATGAGTTAAGCCTTGTAGTAGGATTTTATTCCTTTGATGGCTTTTGACATTCCCCTGCAGGATGTCCAGTTGAATCTCCGACATGTTTCCCTGCATTGTTGCCTTGAGATTAGCTGAGTATCTGGTTGTTGTGATGTTCATGTCACTTGTTGCTTTTCTTTATGTCTGTTTTGTCAGCATATTCATAAGCATGTTCATACGCATAAGCATAGCATCATTTTCTTGCATTCTTGCATTTATCGTTGTTCCCTGCTCTTTGGTGTGGATTTTCCCCACAGAGTGTGTGTGTTGTCTTCCTCTCAAGTTTAGAATGTCAACCCTTAAGCAGAAAGTGTTCATTCTTTCTAATTCCCCACTGAGCTTGTTTCTCGTGGATGATTTTGATTCAGGTTCCTCCCAGTTTATTATCTGGATGGAATTTCCCCAGTTGAGATATTTCCTCCTCGGGATGAGTCTTGTTTGATCGTTTCTCTCCAATTTGTTCTTGGATTGAACTTTGGGCCCCTTTTGTGAGTAATATTGCTTTGGAATTAAGCTATCATTGTTTGATAGTGGGCAACATTTTCTCCAGCTTGAGTATATTACTTTGGAATTAAGCTATTAGTTAATCGATAGTGGGTAATATTACCAAATTGATCAAGTTCTTTTACTTGTACTCCTACCCAGTAAATCAGGTAGTCGAAATTTCTTCTTCTTACCCAGTAAAAAGGTAATAGAAGTTATTTCCCTTTGATTGAGCTCCTACCCAGTAAAATCAGGTAGTTGATCATACTCCTACCCAGTAAAATCAGGTAGTTGATCATACTCCTACCCAGTAAATCAGGTAGTTGAAAATTTTTCTACCCAATAAAAAGGTAGTGGAGGTTATCCCTCTTTATTTTGCTCCTATCCAGTAAATCGATAGTCGAGTCCGTTGTTTCCCTACCCAGTAAACGGGTAGTTGATGATTCTTTTTCAACTCAGTATTCCATTCTTGGACTCGAATACTTTGTTTGGTTGATAGTTCCTGGCAGGGTGCTTACTTTCCCTTGTTGAATCTTGTACCTTGATTTTATCATATCTTTTCCCAAGTGGAGTCAGCTATCCAGTGATTTATTTTCATGGTAAAACTCTTTTGTTGTCTGTTGTTTTTCCCCAGTGGGATTTTCTTCTGTGTCCCCAAGTCTTTTACTTTCCTCTGGTGGTCATTTTTTCCCCACAGAGATCTTGGGCTTGCATATCATATTCATCTCATATCATGTTCTCTTAGGACAAAAATTGGGTTTTCTGTATTTAAGTCTCTCCCATCTTGTAGAGACGAAGATGTCAATCTTCATATCTCCGTATTGAAGAAACTTAAATAGGGGCAGCTGTAACACCCTAATTTTTGCCCTAAGATTTCTTCGCATTTCATCTGCATTTTGTATACAAACAAGATCGCACCGGTTTCTCGGTTCTTACCAGATGCAGGGTTTACACTTCGCAGGGGATCACCATTGTTTTTACTTACTTTTATTTGCTTATATTTACTAACCTCTAACCAAAATAAAAAAAATATGTCGCAGATTGTTTCTTCTTCTCTGTGTTGCAGGATTTCAAAGATAAGACAGTGATTTCAATTCAGATGTGTTTGTTCAGTTATGATGCGATTCAGATGGACGTCTGACCTAATCCTGGTAAAACTATCAAAAGATTATTTCAACTGCAAGTTGTGTGTGCCAGTGACTTTTCCTCAGGCAATGTGTATTCAAAAAGTTAAAGTTGTGTTGTGTGCGAAAGTCATCAGTTATCAGACAGTGTTTTGTGCGAAGTTTGGTTTGAATCTTCAAGATCACCGGTTTATCAGCAGTTCATCTGAGGATTTATTTTCCTCAGCATGGATTCAAATAATCAAGGCAATTTCCAGACGATAGTCGTGACTTGGGTTGCGAGTTATTCAGTGGTTCCGTGTTGGTTGTGTTCATTATTATCCGTGGCTTGTGCGAGGGAAAAATCAAGATCTGGTTTTGGGCTAAAAAATAAAATCAATGTCTCATATCCATTATCCATTTTTTTCTCTTCGATTAAACCATTTTTATTTTTCCAATTTCCCATTATCCATTATTACTCCATAACCATTTTCTTTTTTTTTCTCTCGATTATCCGATTCATATACTTTTTGTTTTAGTTCAAATTATCCAAATTACCATTTGTTTTAATCAATTTCCATTCCTCTATTAAAAAAAACACACTCAATTATATATTCATTACCATTCTTCATTTTTTATTTTTTCTCTTACCAAATTATTATACCACTAGTTAATTCATTAAACAAATTTTCAGGCCCATTGGCCCATTTTCATGAAGTCAAACAATTTGACTCCTTTTCATCCACCTCATCAACGCATAAAAAAACAAAATCAGCCACATGAACAAATGACCAAAACGCTGCAGCCCAAGGCATAAAACGCAACAGCAGTCAGCTTCACTCCAGCCACACCAAAACACGCCGAACTCAGTCAACACGCCTACCACACGCGGACTTGCACAAGCTGAACACAAACACCAGCCAAGCCAACGTCAAGCCCGAACGCAACTTCACGCACGCGGAACGCAACGAAAAATACCTGCAACAACCAGCCAAAACGCAAATGAACATAACTTAAAATGCATCCCACAAGCAGATTCAAGTCACGCAAGCTCAAGCCTTCACGCAGCACACCAGCCGCAAGCCGCAGGCAGTCACGCAAGCTTCACAAGCCAAAACGCAGCAAGGCACAAAAAGCATCACAACAGAGTTTAAAACGCAAACGGAAATAACATGAAACGCAAGTCGCAAAACTCTTTCAGCTGCAGCATACACGCACGCGAATTATAAGCCCAAAACGCATCTGAAAACAACATAAAACGCATAAGGCATCAATGAAGAAAAAGCCAGTAAGAGTCATGCATTGTTTGCAATCCAAAACGCAGAAAAATCGTCCAAAACGGGATTCGAAATTTCAATTTCAAAACTCATCAATCCTCCTATAAATAGAACCCTTTCTCTTCTTCCAATCCCAAGCTCTTTAGCCCCCAAAAATTCAGTCAAAATCAAAAATCAAGCTTCAAATCCCATTTTTCAAATCCTTTTCCAAAAACACTCTAATAAACCTTCAAATATCCATTGAAAAAATCTGAGAAAGGAAGAAATAGGTCAAAACAACGTCACTTGAATTCCAATCCGCACCAACTCCGCCTTAGAGCACCGCGATATTTCGAGAGAGAGAGAGAGAGAGAGAGAGAGAGAGAGAGAGAGAGAGAGTTTCGACCGGATCTTTGTTGATTTAAGATCGGAAATTGGAATTGAAAAGAAGAGAAAGGAAGAATCGTGTTGGATCGAAGCATTATTGATTGCTCTATGATTCAAATTGCGTGTTTAAAGAGAAGGTGAAGAAGCTGTTGTTTTGTTTTCTTTTTCACGCAAGATAGAAGAAGAGAATGCTGCGTTTTTTTCATTTTTTATTCTTTATATATATTTTTTTTCTTTCCAAAAATGGAGTTATTGATATTGGGCCTAGCAGCTTTTGGGATCCAATTTGCTATTACCACCTGTTGTCCTGTGAATCCCCCCCCCCCTCACTTGTTTCTTTTTTTTTATTATTTGTTTTTTTCCTTTTTGTTATTTCGATTGTTTGTTTAAAAAAAAAGAGTTTAAATAAATCTTAATTCTAATAATATTCTTAGAATATTATTAAAGGAATTTTTGAAGAAAAAGTTTTTTTAGAAAAAGAAATTTATAAAGATCTTTTAATTGTTTTTATTTGTTATGGATTTTATTTTAAATCTATGTTTCTTTTTCATTTCCTTTTATTCTTTTATTTTTGGTCGATGAAAATCTCCGATTCGTAGATTGTTGGTTTTCGAAGATGTTTAATCTTCATTATTTCAAATCTATGGATGAATGATCATTTGGATCATTCTCCATACTTTGGGATCGTGATAGGTTGCATTCGATAATTCAACGAAAATCTCGATTAAGATTAGATCATTCTCTTTCTTTTAGTGCGACATGTTTTCGGAGAATGATCAATAATATCATTTCTCTAACATGTATTAGTACAAATATTTTCCACCTTAATTGGTGGTGGCCGGCCTCATTTGTAGGGTAATTACTTCGTAAATTACTCAGCGATTGCTTAACATAGACCTAAATTTGTCCCGAATTCGGAATAAGATCCATTTGGATCCGGTTGCCTCGATTTTTGGTTATCTTTTGTGGTTGTGTTTGATTAAGTTCATCATGCCATTTATATGTAAATATTATAATAATATTAATATACTAACCATTTTAAATTCCATCTCTCGCACCTTATCCTCTTTATTTCAATCTCGCGCTCCTTATCTCTTTTATTATGCTATTATCATATTATATCATCTATCATATTGTTTATGTTTATATTGTTATGTTTGTGATTCTTCTTTTGTCCATTTGGACACCAAAACATTAATAATGGATCAAACATCTAAAAAAGGACTTGTGACTTTAATTCTTGGACTATGGCCACTATCCTTAGCATTGGAATTTGGACTTAGATTTTAGGATCTCTCCCTTTGCTCAAGTTGTGATTGGTTGAAGACCTTGGCCTCGAGTTATTTGTCTATGAGGATGGAATTCCGTTTACCTTGAAGAAATTTTCATAACATGGTTTGATCGCTCTTCTCTTAACTTTTAAATTCAAGTCTTAGGATAGTCACTTCATCTCCTCCCACTTCTTAAATTTTCAAATTTTCTCCTTTTCACTTTATTTTCTTAATAAACTTTAATCCATGTAAGCATATCGAAATTCTTTTCTCAAAGACTTTAAAAAATCCAAAACTCACTTAATTGTTTTTGTGCCTTTGTGCACTTTTCTTTTCATATGTTTAGATATGATTCATTCTTTCTAGCAGAATTATTCGCTAAAGAATGACGACTTATCTCTACATTTTAAAATTAATGCAACTCATTGTTTCTTTTCAAATTTTGTACCACGAACTATGAGGTTTTGATCTCGTATTGCACTTTGTGGGTACGTAGGCATGAGGCGCTAAACCTCTTCAAACACAAAAATATTAAAAAATGTTTCTCTTCTCATCTCTCCAATCTCTTTCAAACAAACCATTTTCAAACCAAAAGCAGTAAATTTTTCAAAGGGCTCCCGTGGAGTACCACGGACATTTTGGGTGCGTAAAACCTTCCCATTGTGTAACCTATCCCCTTACATGTTTCTCTGATGTGTGTCTTTAGCTTTCTTGCTTTTAGATTCATTAGGTTTTCTCGAGTAGTGAGTAACGTGTCTCACAATCGGTAAACTTTTTGCTAAGGTAATAAATGGCGTGCTCTTTTCGACCAGACTCGTCCTGCTGACCCAGCACACATCCCATCGATCCTTCAAGCACGGTAAGATACATAATCAAAGGTCTCCCTGGCACTGGAGGCATAAGAATTGGAGGTTCTAGCATGTATTCTTTGATTCGGTCAAAGGCTTGCTGGAAGTCTTCGTTCCATTTAATGGCCTGATTCTTCCTCAGAAGCTTAAAGATGGGCTCACACGTGGCCGTTAGGTGAGAAATAAACCGTGCAATGTAGTTTAGTCTCCCTAAGAAGCCACGCACTTGCTTTTCAGTCTTCGGCTCAGGCATTTCTTTGATGGCCTTCACTTTGGTTGGATCGACCTCAATTCCTCGCTCACTAACAATGAAGCCGAGTAGCTTGCCAGAACGGACCCCGAAGGTACACTTATTTGGATTCAACCTCAGTCTGAACTTCCGAAGTCTGTCAAACAACTTTGCTAGATTAACCAAGTGCTCTTCCTCCGTTTGGGATTTTGCTATCATATCATCAACATAAACCTCAATTTCATGATGAATCATGTCGTGAAATAGCGTCACCATTGCCCGCTGATAAGTGGCTCCAGCATTCTTCAAACCAAATGGCATGACCTTGTAACAGAACATGCCCCAAGGAGTGATGAAGGTTGTCTTTTCCATGTCATCGGGAGCCACCTTAATCTGGTTATAGCCGGAAAATCCGTCCATAAAGGAGAACACGGAAAACTGAGCAGTATTATCGACGAGCACATCTATGTGAGGTAGATGGAAGTCATCTTTGGGGCTGGCCCTGTTCAAATACCTGTAATCTACACACATCCTGACTTTACCGTCTTTCTTGGGAACCGGCACAATGTTGGCAACCCACGGAGGGTAACTGGTCACGGCCAAGAAGCCAGCATCAAACTGTTTTTGTACTCCTTCTTTTATTTTAATTGCCATATCTGGACATGTGCGCCTCAACTTCTGCTTTACCGGAGGACAATCTTCTCTGAGAGGCAACTTATGTACCACAATGTCAGTGTCTAAACCAGGCATATCTTGGCAGGACCATGCGAAGACATCAACATACTCTTGAAGCATATCAATCAAACGAGTATTGACAAATTCTTCCAATGCGGCCCCGATCTTGACTTCTTTCTTGTCTTCTTCAGTACCCAGGTTTATTACTTCGACAGCTTCTTCGTGCGGCTGAATCATCTTCTCCTCCTGTTTAAGCAGTCTGGACAATTCTTCAGGTAGTTCGCAATCCTCTTCACCTTCCTCATCGGCTTGATAAATTGGATTGTCGAAGTCATACTCAGCCATAACAGGATCGTCATTGATAATATCCGGTGACGAGCACCTGTATGAATGGTGATTCATGCAAGGGTTTAGCAACAACTTGAGAAAATGAGAAACATTGCCATTTTAAAACTTTTCTTTCTTTTTGAAAAAAAAAAGCAAAAATGAAAGACAGAGAACAACATGAATGAATGTGAAACGTCAGCTTTATTTATGATTGTGTTGAGAACAAATGAGCCCTTACAAAAAGCTACTATGCCCCGGGCAAGACATAGTGCTTGAATACAGGAAAAACAGTAACAAAAAATATTACTCTTCGAAAGAAGTGACCAAAATAAGCCTTTCTGATGTCCAATTCCTAAGTTGAGTCCCTGGAACGGCAGGCCTGATCCATTCATCTAGGTCACAGTCACTATCGACTGCGTCATCCTACACATCACTGATATTTCCATAGTCTACCATTCCCGCACTTGTGAAAGTGATCGGGCTCTGATAACCTTTAGCACTTGGTCCAGACGATGACTTCCCAGGATGATAGCCAATTCCGAACATATCTTTCTTCTCCGGCACCTCTACTGGACTGCCTCAGCCTTCTCGTACCCCAGATTCTACCAATTCAAGCGCTTGCTTATAAGAGGCTACGGAAACCCCCTTCTTCGGTTCTTCAGGAGAAGCTGCCACTGAAGATGCCTGTTCAGATTTCATGGGCTCAAAAGCCTGACATGGGGTTTCAACTATTTCGCCATCCATCTCCACATATTTGAATGAAGCCAAATGACTAACAAAAATATCTTCTTCCCCACTGACAGTTACAATTTGACCCTCCCATACAAACTTTAACTTCTGATGGAGTGTGGTTTTTGATGGTGCCTCTAATGCACTTGGTAATGGTGTTGGTGTTATGATTAGCTCCCCTGAAGGTTGTCATACCCCGATTACTGCCAGACTTTGTTTCTATTGTACCAATAACATGGCTGAGTATGAGGCATGTATCCTGGGTATTAAAGCTGCTATTGATATGAAGATTCAGTTCCTTGATGTGTATGGAGATTCAGCCCTGGTAATAAGTCAGATTAAAGGAGATTGGGATACCAAGCATGATAATCTCATTCCTTACAGAGAGCATGTGTTGTCTTTGATCCCACATTTCAAAGAGATTACCTTTGGACATATTCCACGAAGAGAAAATCAGTTGGCAGATGCATTAGCTTCCATGGCATCCATGTTTGAGATCAGCTGGGATGATGAAGCTCCCAAGATTACCATTGAAAGATTTGAGAAGCCTGCATACTGCAATGAGATTGATACTAAAGAAGCAGAGGAGAAACCTTGGTTTTATGAAGTGAAAAGATATCTTGAAGCTCAAGAGTTCCCTGGAGGGGCATCTGTCAAAGATAGGAAGTTTCTGAGAAGGTTTTCTGCTAAGTTCTTTTTGAGTAATGGCATTCTGTACAAGCGCAATCATGATTCAACTTTGCTTCGTTGTGTGGATAAGAAGGAAGCAATTGAGATTATGGAAGATATGCATGATGGGATCTTTGGTACTCATTCTAGTGGTCATACCATGGCAAAGAAGATATTGAGAGCAGGTTACTATTGGTCTACCATGGAAGCTGACTGTTATCAACATTCCAGAACATGTCACAAGTGTCAAATTTATGCTGATAAAGTGCATATACCTCCATCACCATTGAATGTGTTGACTGCTCCGTGGCCTTTTGCCATGTGGGGCATTGATATGATTGGTGAGATCAAACCTACTGCTTCTAATGGGCATCGTTTCATCCTGGTTGCTATTGATTACTTCACAAAGTGGGTAGAGGCAGCTTCATTTGCATCTGTTACCAAAAATGTTGTGGCTCGATTCATTAAGAATAATCTCATATGTAGGTATGGCATCCCTGAAAGGATTATTACTGACAATGGCTCTAATCTGAACAACACTATGATTAATGACCTCTGCACGCAGTTCAAGATTAAGCATCATAACTCTTCTCCGTATCGTCCAAAGATGAATGGGGCAGTTGAAGCTGCTAATAAGAACATTAAGAAGATTATACAGAAGATGACTGTTACTTACAAGGATTGGCATGAGATGTTACCATTTGCTCTTCATGGTTATCGCACTACAATACGTACTTCAACAGGGGCAACCCCATTCTCATTAGTATATGGTATGGAAGCAGTTCTGCCCATTGAAGTTTAGATTCCCTCCTTAAGAATTATGAAGGATGCAGGCTTGGATGAAGATGAATGGATTCAGACTCGACTTGACCAGATAAATTTGATTGACGAGAAGAGGTTAGCAGCTGTTTGTCATGGCCAGATGTACCAGAAACGAATGATCAAAGCTTTTAATAAGAAGGTTAAGCCAAAGGTATATCAGACTGGTGACTTGGTAATCAAGCGTATCATATTACCACAGGGTGATCCTAGGGGCAAGTGGACTCCTACATATGAAGGACCATTTGTGGTCAAGACAGTATTTTCAGGAGGTGCCATGATACTTACTACTATGGATGGTGAAGACTTCCCACAGCCTGTAAACGCAGACATAGTTAAAAAATACTACGCATAGAAAGAGACCCGCTAGGTTGACTAGCCTAGGCAAAAATAAGGGCATCCCGGCGAACCAAAAGGGTTCGGGCAAAAATTAGGGATATATATATAAAAAAAATGTACACCCGGCAAGTCGAAAACCTGAAAAGGCGGCTTGGGCAAAAAAGGGTATCCCGGTGGATTGAAAACATGAAAGGGCAATCCAGGCAAAAGTTAGGGATTAAAGCGTATGACTATGTCTCGTTTGGGTCACCCATGAAACTGCAACCAGTTGTGCTACTTAATCAAGCTCGAACAGATAAAGCTCAATTCAATCATTTCTGTCTCAACAGTAGAAGATGAGATACTTGAAGATAATGGCAATAGTAGAATTGAAACTCAGTAGGATTGTTTCCCACATAGCTGATTTTCTTTGTTTTGTAAAATTTTTTACGACGAATTCCTCTTACTAGGATTTCTGTCTCCTTGTACAAATCTACCTATGTATAGGTCACTTTTTGATATAAATAAAATTCCATCTTTGAATCCAGATTTACTTTTACCCTATTTACATAAGCGAAACGTCCACTGGTTGTGTTTGAATGTATGTATGCTTCTGAATATGATTGATGTTTACCAGAAATGCATAAATGCTTAATATGATTGATGTTTACCAGAAATGCATGAAAATGCAGTAATAGTATTTACTAAGGACGAACGAGGGCAGGATTCCAACGAAGCTTCACCGGTTCATCCCTACAAGACAGTTACAAATCCCAAGTAGGGCAAATCCATTCTCATAAGTACTGCAAGTTACATCTCCCCTGGAATTTATATCCATCTCTTTTATCCTCATACGGATAGTCAGGAATTTATTTTTCCAATAGGAGTACGAAGACGGGAGGTTATGTATACCCTACTATCAAACGAAGACGGGAGGTTATATATACTATATTATCAGACAAGACGGGAATGAGTTCCTCATATTCTTCAGCAACAAATCGGGATTTATTTTCCCTGGCCAGCAGTTGTTATACGAAGATATCCAGACACGTCAAGCTACATGATGCATACATACATCATTTACATCATAACATACATATACATAGATACATAATACATCACTTAAGTGCATCATATCATACATGCATACATAATGCATAAGCTAATATTATCATACATAATGTTATAATCTTGTTTTTCAGGTTAATTCTCCAGCAGACAAACTTCATCAACAACTTGTGACCTTGGGTCGTTGTTTATCTTCCCAAAGGTTACTCCATTTCCTCAGGACGTTGTTTATCCTCCTGAAAGCTATCACTACCTCAGGACGTTGTTATCCTCCTGAAAGCATATCATTTCCTCAGGACGTTGTTTATCCTCCTGAAAGCATATCATTTCCTCAGAACGTTGTTTATCCTTCTGAAAGCATATCACTACCTCAGGACGTTGTTTATCCTCCTGAAATCATATCTTGACCTTGGGCCGTTGTTTATCCTCCCAAAGGTTACATTATTTCCACAGGACGTTGTTATCCTCCTGAAAGCTACCATTACCTCAGGACGTTGTTTATCCTCCTGAAAGCATATCATTCCCTCAGGACGTTGTTTATCCTCCTAAAAGCATATCATTTCCTCAGGACGTTATTTATCCTCCTGAAAGCATATTATTACCTTGGACCGTTGTTTATCTTCCCAAAGGTTACACCATTACCTCAGGACGTTGTTTATCCTCCTGAAAGCATATCATTACCTCAGGACGTTGTTTATCCTCCTGAAAGCATATTATTACCTTGGGCCGTTGTTTATCTTCCCAAAGGTTACACCATTACCTCAGGACGTTGTTTATCCTCCTGAAAGCATATCATTACCTCAGGATGTTGTTTATCCTCCTGAAAGCATATTATTACCTTGGGCCGTTGTTTATCTTCCCAAAGGTTACACCACTACCTCAGGACGTTGTTTATCCTCCTGAAAGCATATCATTTCCTCAGAACGTTGTTTATCCTTCTGAAAGCATACCACTACCTCAGGACGTTGTTTATCTTCCTGAAAGCTATTACCATTACCTCAGGACGTTGTTTATCCTCCTGAAAGCTATCACCACTACCTCGGGACGTTGTTTATCTTCCTGAAAGCTATCATTATATCTCCATATTTTGGACTGCTTTATCCTCCAAGAAATGTACCTGAAGAATGTTTCTCCAAGTGGCATCTTTAAGCCCACTCAAGCATATTCAACTAGTCATCAGTATTACTCTACGCACCGGTGAGTGCAAATTTTTGGGCTTTTGTGTTCAATCCCCTTCAACCTTCCAGGTCACGACTGGCACATATACCAATCTAACCCCTCAGGTTTCAGAAAATTGAACAGGGGCAGCTGTTGCACCCCAAAATTTGCCCTCACAATACAAGACTTTGTGTGCTAAGAAGGTTCACAAGGTTCACAAGACCTTTCATGAGGCTCACAAGGTTCACAAGACATCTTATGAGGTTCACAAGACATCTTATGAGGTTCACAAGGTTCACAAGACCTCCCATGAGGTTCACAAGGTTCACAAGACATCTCATAAGGTTCACAAGGTTCACAAAGTTCACAAATAGTCAGAAAGTTTGACAATTCCCTCAGACAATGCATCCTCCTAAGCAGTGCATCCAAAACTAGGGTTTTGACTTTAATCAGGCTAAATGGACTTCCAAGACTTCAAGTGAACTTCATAACATCTTATATGTGTCTAAGAATCCCCATGACAAATTTCAAGACTTTTCACAAAGGTTTGCTCAGTCAAATGATCAGATAAGTCAAAATCAGTCAAAGTAGTTAAAAAGTCAAACTGAGGTCAACTGTGGTCAAACCAAAGTCAAACTTCATGATTTTTTGCCAACATCAAGTGTATGAAGTAAAATTCATCATTTGATCAAGGGTTGATCATGATTCATCAAGGATATTTCAGATCATCAAGAATCAGAGGTTTCTAAATTAGGGTTTCCTCAGGAAAAGTCAACTGAACTTTGACCAGCCATAACTTTCACATGCTTCATCACCAATTTTCCATCCAAAGCTCATTTTGAAGGAAATTGAATTCTCTACAACTTTGTGTCTCACAAGCCAAGCCCAAAAATGCTTCATTTGGAAGGTATGAGCTAAGACATTATAGGTCCTTTTGAAAGTCAACAAAAAGTCAACAACTTCAAAAGGGCATAACCTGAGAATGGTAAATGATATGGACATGAAACCAGTGGGGTTGGTTAGAGGACTCTTCAAGCTTTCCAAAATGTCCAAGAACACCCTCATAGCATTAAAATTAAAGGATTTGTGCCCTTGCAAAGTTGGGAAATTTTAGGGAAGTTTATGAAGCAAATAAGGCCTTAAAACCAATTTTTGCTAAATGAGCCCACCAAATTGCCATCCAAACTTTACAATATCATCAAGCACGACCCAACCCACCTATTTTATGATTTTTTATTTTTTATTTCATATTTATTTGAATTTTATTCATTAAAATACAATTTAAATTGAAATAAAATATAAAAAACATATATTTGAAAAGGATTTGGTTTCTAGAATGTCTTAAAAAACATTTAAACTTGATTGGTATCATTTAAAATCAGATCATCCAAACATAGCAATGTTAGATCAAAATAAATCAAGTTTTAAGAGCAAATCTTTTTCAATCTCATGAGGTCCAAATATCCAAAAGAATTATCAAACTCTTGACCTAATTTCATTGTGTCCTATATAAACAACATAAAGCAATACACTATTCACGAATTTGCAGCCTCTAATATCATATTCGAACTTCAAAAATTCACCAAAAATTCAAATTCGGATTCTTCAAATTTGTGGTTTTTCAGGTGATTTGAAGGTTCAAACATGATCCTTGGACATCATTAATCGCATCCCAATCATCATTTGCATCAAAACCATGTTGAAAAGCTCAAACCGGATTGCTCTTGTTCTTAAAAATTTAATTTTTCGATTATAACTTTTCATGCATTACTAATGAGTTTTGGTTGTATTTTATTGTTTGTGAAGTTCTAGGGATTGATTCTGGATAAAAACATGGAAGTTTCATGGTGTAATCCGTCTATCACCATAGTTAGGGTTTATCCCTTTGAATTGGGGTTTCTTAATCCGATGCATATAAATACATTCTAAGACCGTAGATAGATTGAATGAACTGCTTAGATCACAATGGTGTGCTCAATTGGATGAAATTGTACATGTTTGGCATAGTTTGTGTTTCGCAGGTTTATACACGCAGGTGAAATCGCAAGAAAAGTCGCAAGAAAATTCGCAGGAAAACCTGCGAATTTCAGAGGAAGAAGATGAAGTTTTGGCGCAATTCTGAAATTCAAAAATTGTTTTATTTTATATATATTTCTTTGTATTATATTTAATGAATGAAGCAAGTGGCCTGGTGGATAGAGCGTGTGCGTGTGAAGCTGCAAGCCTGGGTTCGATTCCCAGGTTTTCCTTTTTCGTTCATTTATTTTCATATTTTTCAGGCTTATCATATAAGGGCTTGGATGCATTCCCCATCAGCTGGGCAGGCGTAGCCCAGTGGTCTCTCACCTTGCTGGTAATGGGGAAGTCCTGGGTTCAAATCCAGGCCTCCCCCATTTTTTTTAACCTAGTTTATTTTGTTTTGTTTTCTTAATTATTTAATTATGTAAATTATATTATCAAATAAATTAATTTCTAAAAAATAGTATAATATTTTCTTATAAAAAAAACTTTATATTTTTAAATACAGTATTTTATTTTCTCAAATATAATTTGTTTCTATTTTATGTTTATATTATTATTATGTATATATTTTATTTTGTAAATAAATTAATATTTCAATTAATAATTAAAACCCTAATTTCTAACCCTAAATTTTTATTAACCCTAATTCTTATTAACTTTAAAATTTAACTTAGCTAATTTTTATTCTAAAGTATAATTAATTAATTAATCATGTTTTGTAAATAATTATTATTTTGTTTATTATTATTATAATTATTCTATTTTCTTCTAAAAAATTTCTAAAATTGTTTATTTAATTTTAAAATAATATCTTCTCTTGAATTTTTATTTCCTTTATATTTTTACTAACCCCATTTATATTGTGATTTATTATTACTATTTTTCTACTAACCCAATTATTATTATTATTATTTATTATTTTGCTTATTATATTTAATTTGCTTTAAATATTATTATGTAATTGTTCCTGGATGTAATATTTTAATAATAGTATTTAAATATTTATTTTTATGCTATGGTTAGTAAAATAGGGAGTGCAACATGTTTGTATGTTTAAAATTAATTTAGCTCACTAATTTAAAGATAAATATTAAAATTGTACACTCACACACGTAAGTCGATCTTTGATCGCCATCTCACTTCCTTAGAGATACCTCTCATGTTGCCTAATCAAAAGGTCAAGTAGGGTGTATAAAGCAAAGTCCCTCAATTTCACATCATCTAGTCCCTTAACAGATAAAAGATCAAGTCCCTTTCGAATGTTGCCTTCGTAATGATCTTGTCCCTTTCGAATAAAGATGATAGTCCCTTCGAATTGCTTATACACCCCACAGTTGCCTAAATAAACAGATGACCCTTTACATTGTCCCTCACATCCAAGGTAATGACTACCTATTCCTTAATAATAGGGATAGTCTTACCATTTAAAGGATCCAAGAACAGAAAAGACTTAAAACTTAGGGTAGGTTCCTCTTAGATACTTGCTCACTCTTCAAAACAATTTCAAACACTTCACACATTTCAAACAATTTTCAAAACAAAGGTTTTTTACGCATCCGTACATGGATCATTATAAAACTCTTAAGAAAATTTTTATTCACACACTTCACATTTCAAAAACATTTTAAAGTGAGCTAAGTAACTAAGAGCCCATGGATAACCATGGATGTAAAGGGTGCTAACACCTTCCCTTTACATAACCTACCCCCCGGACCCAAAAATCTTTTAAAAAGGTCTTTCCTGTTCTTTTATGCCTTTCCTTTGGATAAAATAAAAGTCGGTGGCGACTCTTGCTATCCGCAACATAACTAAAGTCAGTTCTCCCACCGTGTTACACATTGACGCTGGATACCACCGCTTCCAACTGATTTACTGAAATATCCTGAGGCACGTACGTCTTGTTTAGAATATTCAGGAGAGCCTTCCTGTGAGAATCAGAACACATGAGCAAGGACAAGATGGAAATCTTCGACGGTGTCTGCTGCAGATGGTCCACAATCTTGTAGTCGCTCTTTTTGATAATCCTCAGGAATTCTTCAGCTTCTTTATCAAAGGTGAGGTCTGGATCAGTTGCTGGTGCATGATCGTTGACAACTACTGGCTGCTTCCCTCTCGCTCTAGCCTGGGCTTCTGCGGTGTCTCTGGGTGGTATCACACTATTTCTTAGTGTTTCCGGCGCAAACAACCTTCCACTTCTAGTAAAGCCCCCTACTCCAACATTTTCTACTTGAGCTGGGGTTGTACTAGACGTGGCCAACTCTTGCTTCTGGCCGTTACAGTATACCTCACCACCATAATTCCAAGGAATAGCTCTATCACTTTGATACATTACCGGTCCTGCAGTGGTGATGGTTATCGGTGCCGCTCTGCCCCGTGAAGGAACTTGAGATGGATCGTAGAAGATAGTTATTGTGGAGACTTCACTTTCTTTTACAGTCTTGTTGAACTGTAACACTCCCTCATCAATCATACTCTGGATTCCCGCCTTTAACTGCTCACACCCATTTGTAGCTTCAGCGCATTTTGGACAATCTTCTTCACACCCAGGGATGATACCTTTCTTTGACAGGTGTAACACGGTGGGAGAACTGACTTTAGTTATGTTGCGGATAGCAAGAGTCGCCACCGACTTTTATTTTATCCAAAGGAAAGGCATAAAAGAACAGGAAAGACCTTTTTAAAAGATTTTTGGGTCCGGGGGGTAGGTTATGTAAAGGGAAGGTGTTAGCACCCTTTACATCCATGGTTATCCATGGGCTCTTAGTTACTTAGCTCACTTTAAAATGTTTTTGAAATGTGTAGTGTGTGAATAGAAATTTTCTTAAATGTTTATAATGATCCATGTACGGATGCGTATAAACCTTTGTTTTGAAAATTGTTTGAAATGTGTGAAGTGTTTGAAATTGTTTTGAAGAGTGAGCAAGTATCTAAGAGGAACCTACCCTAAGTTTAAAGTCTTTTCTGTTCTTGAATCCTTTAAATGGTAAGACTATCCCTATTATTAAGGAATAGGTAGTCATTACCTTGGATGTGAGGGACAACTGAAGGGTCATCTGTTATTTAGGCAACTGTGGGGTGTATAAGCAATTCGAAGGGACTATCATCTTTATTTCGAAAGGAACAAGATCATTACGAAAGCAACATTCGAAAGGGACTTGATCTTTTATCTGTTAAGGGACTAGATGATGTGAAATTGAGGGACTTTGCTTTATACACCCTACTTGACCTTTTGATTAGGCAACATGAGAGGTATCCCTAAGGAAGTGAGATGGCGATCAAAGATCGACTTACATGTGTGAGTGTACAATTTTAATATTTATCTTTAAATTAGTGAGCTAAATTAATTTTAAATATACAAACATGTTGCACTCCCTATTTACTAACCATAGCATAAAATAAATATTTAAATACTATTATTAAAATATTACATCCAGGAACAATTACATAATAATAATTAAAGCAAATTAAATATAATAAGCAAAATAATAAATAATAATAATAATTGGGTTAGTAATAAAATTATGACAAAAAAGAGGTTAGCACAAAATATAGAATATATACAAGCTAATTAAAATTAAATAAACATTTTTTTTAGAATTTTTTTTGATATAAAAATAGCATAATAAAGATCATATATTAATTTATTTACAAAATAAACATGATTAATGATTTAATTATATATATTAAAAATATTTATTAAGTACAATTAAACAAGAATAATTAAAGTGAGAAATTAAAGTTTTTAAAAGAAATTAGGGTTTAAGATAATTAGGTTTTTAATAAAAATATTAAAATTAGAAATTTCTAGAAAATAAATTAGGGTTTATAGCTTAATTTACATTACTAATTCAATTTTTAACAAAATAAATTATATAGAATAATAATATGGACATACAAATAAATTATATTTGAGAAAATAAAATATTGATTTTAAACATATACAATTTTATTCTATGAAAACATATTATATTATTGTTATTAATTTATTATATAATATTTAATTAAAATAAAAGAACAAGAAAAGAAAAAGAAATAGAAAAACAATTAGGTTAAAAAAAATGGGGAGGCCCTGATTTGAACCCAGGACCTCCCCTGTACCTGCCAGGAGGACTACCACTGGGCTGCGCTGCGCTTGGTGATATCAAATAGCCACAAACAATTATATGTAAAACCTGGAAAATATAACAAAGTAAAAAAAAAAATACGAAACCTGGGAATCGAACCCAGGCCTTTTGGCTCACACGCGCGTTCTCTTACCACTACACCATCAGCATCATTCATGAATTATAATACAAACATAAATATATAATATATATTCACATTTGAATTTTGAATTCGTGCGCAGCTTCTTCTTCCTCCTGCCCTGCGAAATTTCCTGCGAAATTTCTTACGAGTTTTCCTGCGAATTGATTTTTGCAGGGATTCCTATGATTCTTCAATGGCCATGAAACCTGTAATTTCTTTCAAAATTGAACACACCAATTCAATCCATACATCAATTACAGTCAAGCTATGTTATCAAAATTAATTTATATTAGCTTAAGCATTAAACCCTAATTTCGTCCTCAAAACCCTAACAATGGCGTCTAAGCATCCGTGCATCAAAACTTCAATTCACCTGCCCAGAAATCATCCTTATGCAATAACAAACAAGATTACGGGCACAAAAATAGTTTATAATGAACGAATGAATGAAATCGAAAAATGAAAAAAACAAGAACAATGTTCATTCGGTTTATGCGAATGAGGATGTTTTAGGTGTTGAAAATAATCCAGGCATGTTCAATGAGGTTCACTGAAGCTAAAACAACCTTTAAATTGTCTTGAAAGTGGCTCTAGCTTGAAATCCGAATTTGATATTTTGGATGAAATTTGAAGTTTTGAAACTGGTCTTGGAGGCTATCAATTCGTGTCTAGAGCTTGGTCTTATGTTGTATATATACCACACACTAAAATTAGGTCAAGAATTTAAACAAACTTGTGGATTTTTGGACTTTTTGAGATTGAAAAAGATTGATCATTAAAACTTGATTTTCCTTGATCTAGCATTGCCATATTGGTGTGATCTCCATTATTTTTGTATCAATCAAGCTTAAATGTTTTTTAAGACCTTCTAGAAACCAAATCCTTTTCAAATATATGTTTTTTATATTTTATTTCAATTTAATTTGTATTTTAATGAATAAAATTCAAATAAATATGAAATAAAAAATAAAAAAATCAGAAAATGAGTGGGTTGGGTCGTGCATGAAGTGTTGGTATGGATTGGATCATCATATGGCAAACCCATTTAGAAAAAATTGGTTTTAAACCTCCATTTTCTTCATAAACCAACCAAAAATTTCCCAACTTTGCAAGGGCACAAATCCTTCAATTTTAATGCTATGAGGGTGTTCTTGGACATTTTGGAAATATTGAAGAGTCCTCTAACCAACCCCACTGGTTTCATGTCCATATCATTTACCATTCTCAAGTTATGCCATTTTGAAGTTGTTGACTTTTTGTTGACTTTCAAAAGGACCTATAATGTCTTAGCTCATACCTTCCAAATGAAGCATTTTTGGGCTTGGCTTGTGAGACACAAAGTTGTAGAGAATTCAATTTCCTTCAAAATGAGCTTTGGATGGAAAATTGGTGATGAAGCATGTGAAAGTTATGGCTGGTCAAAGTTCAGTTGACTTTTCCTGAGGAAACCCTAATTTAGAAACCTTTGATTCTTGATGATCTGAAATCTCCTTGATGAATCATGATCAACCCTTGATCAAATGATGAATTTTACTTCATACACTTGATGTTGGCAAAAAATCATAAAGTTTGACTTTGGTTTGATCACAGTTGACCTCAGTTTGACTTTTTAACTGCTTTGACTGATTTTGACTTATCTGATCATCTGACTGAGCAAACCTTTGAGAAAAGTCTTGAAACTTGTCATGGGGGTTCTTAGACACATATAAGATGTTATGAAGCTCACTTGAAGTCTTGGAAATCCATTTAGCCTGATTAAAGTCAAAACCCTAGTTTTGGATGCACTGCTTAGGAGGATGCATTGTCTGAGGGAATTGTCAAATCTTCTGACCAATTGTGAACTTTGTGAATCTTGTGAACCTCATAATGTGTCTTGTAAACTTCATGAACCTCATGGAAGGTCTTGTGAACCTTGTGAACCTCATAAAGTGTCTTGTGAACCTTGTGAAACTTCTGAGCACACAAAGTCTTGTATTGTGAGGGCAAATTTTGGGGTGCAACAGCTGCCCCTGTTCAATTTTCTGAAACCTGAGGGGTTAGATTGGTACATATGCCAGTCGTGACCTGGAAGGTTGAAGGGGATTGAACACAAAAGCCCAAAAATTTGCACTCACCGGTGCGTAGAGTAATACTGATGACTAGTTGAATATGCTTGAGTGGGCTTAAAGATGCCACTTGGAGAAAGGTTCTTCAAACACATTTCTTGGAGGATAAAGCTGTCCAAAATGTGAAGATATAATGATAGCTTTCAGGAGGATGAACAACGTCCTGAGGTAATAATATGCTTTCAGAAGGATAAACAACGTTCTGAGGTATAAGTATAACTTTTGGGAGGATAAACAACGGCCCAACAGTCATGATATGCTTTCAGGAGGATAAACAACGTCCTGAGGAAATGGTGTAACCTTTGGGAAGGTAAACAATGGCCCAAGGTAATAATATGCTTTCAGGAGGATAAACAACGTCCTGAGGTAATGATATGCTTTCAGAAGGATAAACAACGTTCTGAGGAAATGATATGCTTTCAGGAGGATAAACAACGTCCTGAGGTGATAAGTATAACTTTTGGGAGGATAAACAACGGCCCAATAGTCATGATATGCTTTCAGGAGGATAAACAACGTCCTGAGGAAGTGATGTTACCTTTGGGAAGATAAACAACGGCCCAAAGTAATAATATGCTTTCAGGAGGATAAACAACGTCCTGAGGAAATGATATAACCTTTGGGAAGATAAACAACGGCCCAAGGCAGTAATATGCTTTCAGGAGGATAAACAACGTCCCGAGGTATAAGAAGCTTTCAGGAGGATAAACAACGTCCTGCGGAAATGATAACTTTTGGGAAGATAAACAACGGCCCAATAGTCACAATTTGTTGATGAAATTTGTCTGCTGGAGAATTAACCTGAAAAACAAGATTATAACATTTTGCAAGATAATATTAGTTTATGTGTTATGCATGCATGTATAATATGATGCACCTAAGAAATGTATTATGTGTATATGTATGTTATGATGTAAATGATGTATGTATGCATCATGCAGCCTGAAGCGCCTAGATATCTTCGTATAACAACTGCTGGCCAGGGAAAATAAATCCCGATTCGTTGCTGAAGAATATGTGGAACTCGTTCCCGTCTTGTTTGATAGTATATATAACCTCCCGTTTTCGTTTGATAATAAGGTATACATAACCTCCCGTCTTCGTTCGATAGTAGGGTATACACAACCTCCCGTCTTCGTTCGATAGTAGGGTATACACAACCTCCCGTTTTCGTTCGATAGTAGGGTATACACAACCTCCCGTCTTCGTTTGATAGTGGGGTATACATAACCTCCTGTCTTCATTTGATAGTAGGGTATACACAACCTCCCGTCTTCGTTCGTCGTACTCCTATTGGAAGAGTAAATTCCCGATTATCCGTATGAGGATAAAAGAGATGGATATAAATTCCAGGGGAGATGTGCCTTGAAGTACTTATGAAGATGGATTTGCCCTACTGGGGATTTGTAGCTGTCTTGTAGGGATGAACCGGTGAAGCTTCGTTGAAATCCTTCCCTCGTTCGTCCTTAGTAAATACTATTACTGCATTTTCATGCATTTCTAGTAAACATCAATCATATTAAGCATCTATGCATTTTTGGTAAACATCAATCATATTCAAAAGCATACATACATTCAAACACAACCAATGGACGTTTCGCTTATGTAAATAGGGTAAAAGTAAATCTGGATTCAAAAATGGAATTTTATTTATATATAAAAAATGACCTATACATAGGTAGGTTTGTACAAGGAGACAGACATCCTAGTAAGAGGAATTTGTCATAACAAGTTTTACAAAACAAGGAAAATCAACTATGTGGGAAATAATCCTATTGAGTTCCAATTCTACTATTGCCATTATCTTCAAGTATCTCATCTTCTGCTGTTGAGACAGAAACGATTGGATTGAGCTTTATATGTTCGAACTTGAGTAAGTAGTACAACTGGTTGTAGTTTCATGGGTGATCCAAACGAGACATAGTCATACGCTTTAATCCCTAACTTTTGCCTGGATTGCCCTTTCAGGTTTTCAATCCACCGGGATACCCTTTTTTGCCCAAGCCGCCCTTTCAGGTTTTCGACTTGTCGGGTGTACATTTTTTATATATATATCCCTAATTTTTGCCCAAACCCTTTTGGTTTGCCGGGATGCCCTTATTTTTGCCTAGGCCAGTCAACCTAGTGGGTCTCTTTTTATGCGTAGTATTTTTTAACTATGTCTGCGTTTACAGGCTGTGGGAAGTCTTCACCATCCATAGTAGTAAGTATCATGGCACCTCCTGAGAATACTGTTTTGACTACAAATGGTCCTTCATATGTTGGAGTCCACTTGCCCCTAGGATCACCCTGTGGTAATATGATACGCTTGATTACCAAATCACCAACCCGATATACCTTTGGCTTAACCTTCTTGTTAAAAGCTTTGATCATTCGTTTCTGGTACATCTGGCCATGACAAACTACTGCTAACCTCTTCTCATCAATCAAATTTATCTGGTCAAGTCGGGTTTGAATCCACTCATCTTCATCCAAGCCTGCATCCTTCATAATTCTTAAGGAGGGAATCTGAACTTCAATGGGCAGAACTGCTTCCATACCATATACTAAGGAGAATGGGGTTGCCCCTGTTGAAGTACGTATTGTAGTACGATATCCATGAAGAGAAAACGGTAACATCTCATGCCAATCCTTGTAAGTAACAGTCATCTTCTGTATAATCTTCTTAATGTTCTTATTAGCAGCTTCAACTGCCCCATTCATCTTCGGACGATACGGAGAAGAGTTGTGATGCTTAATCTTGAACTGTGTGCAGAGATCAGTAATCATAGTGTTGTTCAGATTAGAGCCATTGTCAGTAATAATCCTTTCAGGGATGCCATACCTACATATGAGATTATTCTTAATGAATCGAGCCACAAGTAACAGATGCAAATGAAGCTGCCTCTACCCACTTCGTAAAGTAATCAATGGCAACCAGGATGAAACGATGCCCATTAGAAGCAGTAGGCTTGATCTCACCAATCATATCAATGCCCCACATGGCAAAAGGCCAAGGAGCAGTCAACACATTCAATTGTGATGGAGGTATATGCACTTTATCAGCATAGATTTGACACTTGTGACATGTCCTGGAGTGTTGATAGCAATCAGCTTCCATAGTAGACCAATAATAACCTGCTCTCAAAATCTTCTTTGCCATAGTATGACCACTAGAATGAGTGCCAGAGGTCCCATCATGCATATCTTCCATAATCTCAGTTGCTTCCTTCTTATCCACACAACGAAGCAAAGTTGAATCATGATTGTGCTTGTACAGAATGCCATTACTCAAAAAGAACTTAGCAGAAAACCTCCTCAGGAACTTCTTATCTTTGACAGATGCCCCTTTAGGGAACTCCTGAGCTTCAAGATATCTTTTCACTTCATAGAACCAAGGTTTCTCCTCTGCTTCTTCAGTACCAATCTCATTGCAGTATGCAGGCTTTTCAAATCTATCAATAGTAATCTTGGGAGCCTCATCATCCCAGCTGATCTCAAACATGGATGCCATGGTGGCTAATGCATCTGCCAACTGATTCTCTCTTCGTGGAATATGTCCAAAGGTAATCTCTTTGAAATGGGGGATCAGAGACAAAACATGCTCTCTGTAAGGAATGAGATTATCATGCTTGGTATCCCAATCTCCTTTGATCTGACTAACTACCAGGGCTGAATCTCCATACACATCAAGGAACTGAATCTTCATATCAATAGCAGCTTTAATACCCAGGATACATGCCTCATACTCAGCCATGTTATTGGTACAATAGAAACAAAGTCTGGCAGTAATCGGGGTATGACAACCTTCAGGGGAACTAATCACAACACCAACACCATTACCAAGTGCATTAGAGGCACCATCAAAAACCATAGTCCATCGGGATCCTTGTTCAGGTCCGTCATATTGTCCAGGTTCTTTGGTAATAATCATAATGTCTTCATCAGGGAACTCAAAACTCATTGACTGGTAATCATCCACTGCTTGATGAGCCAAATGATCGGCAACAACACTTCCTTTAATGGCCTTCTGAGTAGTATACTGTATGTCATATTCTGTCAAGATCATTTGCCATCTTGCTATCCTTCCGGAGAGAGCAGGTTTCTCAAATATGTACTTGATTGGATCCATCTTCGAAATCAACAAGGTAGTATGGGTCAACATATACTGTCTTAGTCGGCGAGCAGCCCATGCCAAAGCGCAGCAAGTTTTCTCGAGCAGTGAGTATCTTGTTTCACAGTCGGTAAACCTTTTGCTAAGGTAGTATATTGCCTGCTCTTTTCGACCAGACTCGTCATGTTGCCCCAACACACACCCCATTGAGTTGTCTAACACTGTTAAGTACATAATCAAGGGTCTTCCATCAACTGGTGGCATCAAAATTGGTGGTTCCAGCAGATATCTCTTGATCTCATCAAAGGCAGTCTGGCACTCATCATTCCATTCCATCACCTGATCTTTCTTCAACAACTTGAAGATTGGCTCACAGATGGCAGTTAATTGGGAAATAAATCTTGCAATGTAATTCAATCGTCCCAAGAAACCTCTAACCTCCTTTTCAGTACGGGGAGCTGGCATCTCTCGTATAGCTTTCACTTTTGCAGGATCCACTTCAATACCTTTTCCACTGACAATGAAACCCAGGAGTTTACCAGATCTAACTCCAAAAGTACACTTGTTTGGATTTAATCTCAACTTGTATTTCTTCAACCTCTCAAACAATTTATGCAAATGATCAAGATGCTGCTCTTCATTCTGGGACCTGGCTATCATATCATCCACATATACCTCTATCTCATGATGAATCATATCATGAAACAAAGCCACCATAGCACGCTGATACGTTGCTCCTGCATTCTTCAAACCAAATGGCATCACTTTATAACAAAAAGTGCCCCAATGTGTAACAAATGTTGTCTTCTCCATATCTTCAGGTGCCATCTTGATCTGATTGTAACCAGAGAAACCATCCATAAAAGAGAATACCTTATGTTGAGCAGTGTTGTCTACCAGAACATCAATATGAGGAAGTGGAAAGTCATCTTTGGGGCTAGCCTTGTTTAAATCCCTGTAGTCTACACACATACGTACCTTACCATCTTTCTTAGGTACTGGTACCACATTTGCAACCCATTGAGGATAAGAAGTCACTGCTAAGAACCCTACATCAAACTGTTTCATTACCTCTGCTTTGATCTTCTCTGACATTTCAGGACGCATACGACGAACCTTCTGCTTCTTTGGACGACAGTCTTCTTTTACTGGTAAACGGTGAACCACAATGTTTGTATCCAACCCTTGCATATCTTCATAAGACCAAGCAAAGATCTCCACATAGTCACGTAGCATCTGAATCAACCTGCTCTTGACACTATCCTCTTATTCAGCCCCTATCTTGACTTCTTTCCTGTTTTCTTCAGTTCCCAGATTCACAACTTCGATTGGCTCTTCATGTGGCTGTATAACTTTCTCTTCTTGTTGTAACAACATAGCAAGCTCTACAGGTACTTCACAATCGTCCTCATTTCCATCTTCAGCTTGATAGATCGGATTCTCGAAATTATAATTGGCAATAGTAGAACTGTTATCAACAGGATCCAGAGTGGATGAGGATCTGCATTTTAGTGACGTGGGTGTGTGTAAGAACACATAGCTGATAAATAAAAGAAAAGAAAGACAAGGAACACAATATTTACGAAAACGAAACGTCCACTGATTTTTATTGAATGAAGTATGCAAATGAAATGACATCCCGTAACAAGCACACCATTGTGCCCCGGGTAAGGCACAAGGTTTGAAAGTTTAATTGTTCAAGAAATTACAAACTTAAAAAGCAACAACACAGTAATAGTATTTACTCCTGACTAAAGGAGATAGGAGTAACATCTTCAGCTTTCCAGTTATTGAGTCCAGCACCCACAGTAGGAAAAATCCTAGCATCCAGGTTGTAGTCTTCATCATAGTCACCCACAGCATTGATTTGGTCTTTCATAACACCCTGATTGGTGATACGAACAGCACGAGCACGACGAACAGCCTTCTGGGACTCTGCAGTGAAACCCAAACCAAATTTGTCAGACTTGTACGGAATATCAGGAAGCTGACCCCAAATAGTACAACCACCTTCATCCACCACAGCTCTAGCATATTTGAGGGAGGCCATTGTAGGAGGTACTCTGGTGACCACAGGAACTTTCTTGACAACAGGAGGAGCTTCATAATCATTAATAATCCAAGGAACCACTTCAAATGTCTGACACGGAGTTTCAACATATTCACCTTCCACTTCCAGATATTTAAAGGTGTTCACATGGCTAATCATATACCCTTCTTCTCCATATACAGTAACAACCTTCCCTTCCACCGGATATCTCAGCTTCTGATGTAATGTAGAGGTTACAGCACCTGCCCCATGGATCCAGGGACGCCCAAGCAAACAAGAATATGACGGACGAATATCCATGACATAAAAGGTAGCATTGAAAACCTGAGAACCAACTTTGATTGGGAGATCAATTTCTCCATGCACCACTCTTCTCGAACCATCAAAAGCCTTCACCACTATATTACTGGGCTTCAGCACAGCATCTTCAGGACTCAGCTTATTCAGCACTTCTTTGGGCAAAACATTCAGAGAGGAACCATTGTCTATCAATACATGTGACAGGGTAGTGCCCCTGCATTCAATTGAGATATGCAGAGCCCTGTTATGGTCCCTCTTGGCAGGGGTCAAATCAGCATCAGAGAAACCTAACCCATTATCATAGGTCAAGTGGGCCACACAATTCTCAAACTGGTCAACAGAAATTTCATTTGGTACATAAGCAGTCTTCAGAAATTTAATCAAGGCCTTGGCATGAGCCTCAGAACACAGCAATAAAGACAACATAGAAATCTTGGAGGGAGTATGCCCCAATTGATCAACAATGTCATAATCACTCTTGCGAATGATTTTCAATACTTCTTCCATCTGCTTAGAGAGATCATCAGCAGCCGACACATCAGTAGGTATAGGTTCAATAACAGGACCTTTGCCCCGAGCATCAGTGGTGGAGGTAGCGGCTGGAGTAACTGCATTCTTAGAGATAACTGGAGGAGAGTAAACTCTTCCGCTTCGTGTGATTTTACTAGATCCAGCAATATTATCAATATCAACAGGCATATCAGCTAAAGGTTCCTGCTTAACACCATGGATATAAACATCAGACCCATAATGCCAAGGCACAGCTTTATCAGAAGTATACGGAATAGGACCAGGAGTGGTAATGACCATAGGAGCCACTCTAGCTTCAGCAACAATCTTTACAGGGCCTTCAGCAGTAATCTTGATTGGACCCTTATGAGTGATTTTAACAGGTCCCTTGGAAGTGATCCTTACTGGTACTTTATCAACCATATCCACCTCTTCAATCTTCGCACGCTGGGTTATATGATCAACCATACTCTCTACGGAAGGTGGAGTCCTCTCAAACACTATGGTATATTTATCCATGAGACGTTGAATTCCATCTCTCAACCTCCAGCAGCTATCTGGCTTATAGGTACAATACAGACAATCTTCACGACAACCTGGAAAGAACCCAGCTTGTACTAGCTTCTTCTTAATGACAGACAATGGTGTGGTCAACTCTGCAACTGAATAAATATGTGAATCTTCATCAATTGCATTGACAGTCTTCTCATGATTTGGCATGGGAGCAGTGATTACATTTGGAGTACCCGGAGGGTCAAACTCAATTTCTCCAGCCTCAATCATATCTTGAATTTTGTTCTTCAAAACCCAACAGCTATTGGTATCATATCCCTGACAGTTCGAATGATATGCACATCGTGCATTAGGATTGTACCTGGGAGAGGTAACATTAGGATTCTGAGGAGCATCTTTCAGAGTGATAAGTTCAGCCTTCAACAAGTGTTGCAATGCTTGGGCCATTGACATGTTGATCTTAGTGAACTGCCTTCTAGCCCTCTGTTGATTTCCCTGTGGCTGCTCTGTTGTTGCAGGAGTTGGATTGGAGATATGGACTGCACTCACAGACTGATGCCTTCTACTACGATCAGGTTGACCATAGACAGCATTTGATTCTTTCTTTCCACTGGGAGGCTTCTTTGCAGTACCTGATGAAGAAGTACCCACTTGAATCTTGCCACTCTTTATACCATTTTCCACGCGCTCTCCTGTCATTATCAACTCAGTGAAGCCAGATGATGATCTTCCAATGAGATGACTGTAAAAGGGACCATTTAACGTACACATGAACATATCAACCAACTCCCTGTCAGTTAAAGGGGGTTGTAGTCTTCCAGCTAAATCTCTCCACTTTTGAGCATACTCCTTGAAGCTTTCTTTAGCACCCATAGACATGCTTTGCAGCTGCATGCGAGTGGGAGCTAAATCAGCATTGTATTGATACTGCTTGTAGAAGGCTTCAGCAAGATCATTCCAATCACGGATGTTGACACTCTCCAACTGATAGTACCATTCCAATTGAGCTCCAGATAAGCTCTCTTGGAAGAAATGGATCCACAACTTCTTATCAGCAGTGTGGGGTTGGATTCTCCTGACATAAGACCTCAGATGCAGCTTGGGACAAGAGACCCCATCATAAACAACAAAAGTAGGAACCTTGAAACCAATGGGTATGACTACCCCAGATATCAGACTTAAATCTTCAAAATCTAGCCCAGAAGACTTCTGCAATTCCATAGCATCCATTCTATCCACTAGCATTTTGAACTTATCTTCATTAGGTTCATGATAGTAGTTGGCTTCAGAATCAGAGTCCCCCATAGTGTTGTGGATACTGCCTCCCTCTTTCTCAGACTCTTCAGACTCATAATCTTCAACTGGTTCTTTGGTCTTGGCAAGACCTTTGAACCTTCTTCCCATGTTGATCAGGCCACCTGACCTTCTAGTCTTCTTAGTCTTCTTGGCCAGCAGTGTCTTCAATTCATCCTGCCCCTTGGACAAGTTCAGGATCAGCTCTTGGAACTGTGCATTTTGTGCCTGGAGATCCTTAATTGTTTGTTCAAGAGCCATTGCTGAAATAAACAGCGAGAAGATAAGAAACCTGTGCACAATAAACCTGTGATGCAATGATATGATATGTGAATGTATATGCAATGTTTTCAAGGACCGCCGGATTTAAATTTGCTTAAACAAACAAGAAGGTAGATTTTTATTAGTAATAAATTTGTTTTGCCTCTTGGGCTTACAGAAAATGAAAAATAAATACAAGAGATGGGGTTTTAAGTCTCCCATGGACGTTTCCTCTTTGTGTTGAGGTATGAGTTGAGATTCCGTTCCTCGTGAAGTTGCTTTGTCAGTTCCAGGATCTTTTCTTGGCTTGCTTTGTAATGAGCCTCGAAGGTATCCCTTTGCTCCTTCAATTGGATCCAGGATCTCTGTAAGTCTTCCATGTCAGTAGGCATGTCTGGGTGAAGGATGGTATAAGAAGTATCTCCTTCAGCAACAGGTTCCATGGTAACTGGCAGGATAGCAGGATATGGCATCATGAGAGTCTGAGCACGAGATCACACCCATCTAAGATAAGCCTCCATAGGAATAGTGTACTTAGGCTCCAGAGTCTTGCTGTCAACCTTGTTCACTTTCCCCCATGCTCGTATGAATCTCTGACGGTAACCTTGAAGATTGTTGTCGTAGTCGAACACAATGCCCTGAATCAACATGTCATGTGGGCCATCACTCCGAGCGTAACCAAACTGTCGTAAAGCTAGAGAGGGGTTGTAGGTGATGCCTCCTCTTATGCCTAGAAGTGGCACATTAGGAAACTCCCCACAACGGTCAATGATAGTGACATTCTCCATAGATCTGGAGCACCAATGAATATCTGAATGCGAGAGTGACATGATCCTTTTGGACCACCTAAACCCTTGCTCATTCTTCATTACTGAGCGAGGAAGGTGAGAAATAAACCACCTAGAAAGCAAAGGTATGCAGCACATCAAAGTTCCTCTTGCCCTTGTAGTACGGGTATGAAGAGAATGTAGGATGTCTCCAAGCAATGTAGGTACTGGATTGTGACTCAGGAATATATTGATGGCATGAACGTCTATGAACTGATCAGGATTAGGGAACAACACTAAGAAATCAGCAAGGCTAGGATCTCCTCAAAAGCATCATAGCTCATAGCCTTTAAGAACACTTGAGCCTTCTCTATCAACACCTTAGCAAGAATACCCTTAACTCCACTCCTTGTTTCCAAGACAATGTCTGACTTCTTCAAATGTAGAGCTGCAGCAATGACTTCAGGTTTAGGCTCTTTTTCTAAGCCTGTAAAGGGTCTTTGATCAAGAACAGGTATACCCAGAAGTTTAGAGAACTCTTCCATTGTAGGAACCAGCTGATAGTCGGGGAATGTGAAGCAATGGTGCTTAGGGTCAAAGAACTGAAACAGAACACTCATCATGTCTTCATTGAACCCTGAGGTGACTAGATCCAATAGGTGACCATGTCTCTTGATGAAATGGGAATGATCAGACACTTGAGAAACCAACTCTTTAAGCTTAGCAGGTATCCCTACAAAGTTGATCCTGATAGTGTTTCTACGAGCTGAAGCCATGACCTGCAACAAAGAACAAAGATAAATCCTTTGGTCCTTGAAATGGTTAGTGAAAATGATGTGCTTATGATGCATGATGATGCTATGATGTTATGCTCAATCACAAACATGTGGCACACACAAACAAGTCACACCATAGCCCTAGGTTTAAAGGCTTGTATGAGGTTCAAAGGTAAGTACCCTCCCCTGAAGTTTAGTTGGTTCATCCTGTCCTATAAAGTAACCAGGTTCTAAGGAGCAAAGGATACCTTCAAGGCTCATTACAAAGCAAGCCAAGAAAGAATCCTAGAACTAACAAAGCAACTTCACGAGGAACGGAATCTCAACTCATACCTCAACACAAAGAGGAAGCGTCCATGGGAGACTTAAAACCCCATCTCTTGTATTTATTACATTTCATTTTCTGTAAGCCCAAGAGGCAAAACAAATTTATTACTAATAAAATTTTACCTTCTTGTTTGTTTAAGCAAATTTAAATCCTGCGGTCCTTGAAAACATTGCATACGCATTTACATACCATATCATTGCATCACAGGTTTCTCAGTTACAGGTTTCTTATCTTCTCGCTGTTTATTTCAGCAATGGCTCTTGAACAAACAGTTAAAGATCTCCAGGAACAAAATGCACAGTTCCAAGAGCTGATTCTGAGCTTGTCCGAGGGACAAGATGAGTTGAAGGCACTGCTGACTAAGAAGAAGAATCCTGAGGACAACAAGGATGATCAACTGGAGCAACTACAAGCTGAGATGACAGAAATGAGGACCCAGATGAATGACCAGGTGACTCTTATTCAAAGTTTAGCTCAGGGGCAAGAAGAGCTAAGAACCTTTGTCCACAAACTTCAAAGTAATAGAGTCAGGGATCTAATTGTCAGTCAACATCCGTTAAAACAAGCTGATTTGGTTGAAAGGAAGATGAGGATAAAAGAAGGTAAGAAACAGGTTGCCATTGATTGTGCTTCAGTTGAAGAAGAAAGACCTGATAAGGTTAATCCACCTCAACACAAGAGATGTAGAAGACAGTTTATCAAATTCAGCACTCCAATGTCACAAGTTCTGCAATGCTTGTTGGAGATGAAACTAATTTCCTTGAAAAATTCTCCTCAAAATCCTAAAACTTCCTCTCCTCGCTATAATCCCAAGACAAGGTGTGGGTATCACTCCAACTGTCCTGGACATGATACTAATAGTTGTTGGACATTGAAGAAAAAGATCCAAGACTTGATTGACGAAGGAATCCTAGAGGTTACTCCAGAAGGTCAAGTTGAATTCTACTATCACCCATCAAACACCGAAGCTACAAGACAAGTTGCCCAATGTAGCAAGAAAGGAAGCCTACCTATTCCTGTTGAGATATGGGGCACCTTGGGACATCCAAGTGGTAAATTTGATTTCATGGTGAAGTATACTGCTCCTCAAAGTTCACAGATTGCAATTGAGGACATTCAGCCAACTGGATGGGACAACATTTGAATTTTCATTTGTAATTTCTTTTATTTGTTTGAACACTTACTATTATGTTAAACTTTTGTTTTCATTAATGCATTGCATATGTTTGTCTTGAATTAATCCATTCGTTCCACTATATTTTGAATTATGCTTCTTATTTCTATCTTGTGATATTTAACTCCTGATAAAGCTATAAGCCTGTAGAGGGAGGATGACGAAAACAATACCATAATCTTATGCAGTATGCTTTTGAACAGACTATGCTGACGATGTACAGGCATTGTTTCAATTCCTAAACAGTGGAGATATAAGGAAGTTAATCCCTAGTCAATCCTTTTGAGCCTATGAAGTAGGAGTTTTTATTCTCGCACAAATTAAAACCCTTATTCATAACCTGGGGCAGGGTAGTTACTCGGTTAACTCAATTATGCCAATTGTTTGTGTTGTACACAACTAATGATGGTTCTCTGTAATCATTAAACCTGACAGTCAATATCCAGCAAAAGAAAACCTCACTAAGTCAAAACCTATGAAGGAGACTTAGTAAAAAATTAAGACATCCCGCTGACTGTAACCTTGAAATAAACAGTTCAGGCAAAAAGAAGGGATAACAAAGTAAAAAAAAAAAGAGGTCACTATGAATCCTCAACAAAGAAAGATGACTGAATGTTCAAATAAATTTTTGGTTTCTGAACCATCACAAATGTAAGTGTTACAATTCCAAAATACTTTGGAACCTCAATGCATAAGTTAACTGGGTATAGGACTGAAGAACATCATGGAGATTGGGTTGGGTACAAATAAAATTTGAGCCTTTATCCTTTGTTTCTTAAATCGTGAACCAGGCCACGTTACAACCCTTTAAAAGTCCTAACTGAAGCATGGTTAGTTCGAAAGCGTACTGCTACAAAAAGGTATCCTGACTCCTTTAGGGCTTATTATAAAACTTGAGTTAATATCACAGTTTTCTTAAAAAAAAAAAATTTCTTTTTCAAAAACTTCAAGACAGACATAAGCATTGCATTTTTGAATATATTTGTTTGCATATACCTGAGTGTTTGACAAATGGAGAAACTTACAGGATGAATGTTCAATGAATCAAAGTCTTTCTGATAAACAAAGTTGCTTCCTGGATCAAAGCCCATGTATAAAAAGGGGCGTAGTCATTATCTCCCAATCAAGGGGGCATACCAAGTTACTGTTCAAATAATTCGGGGCAATCAGTTCCAGATCCAACAGTGCTTAATAGCCAGGGGCAGCTCTTCTCATATATTTGAATTACCAAGAGTAACACTGCAAAGTTTATGATGTCAAGGGCATATTATTATGGGGAATTTTGCTTAGTTCTGCTGAGGTAACTACATTCAGATACTTCCCTTTTGGGACAATTCATCCTCAACCAAGGGGCAATGCTTTCTTTTCAAATCTAGTAGCCGGAGCGTATATGGTCCATTACAATTTGAAGACACATTCCTCTCGTTTTATTACCTTGATTTGGAGTTCTCAGTAGAAGTCATTGTGGGAATTAATTGTCTACGCTGGTAGTATCAGATGGTGTCAGTATCATGTCTTTAGATCCAGCTATGAGGATTTCTGGGAAGGTATTCAGGAAAGTTAAAAATTTCAGGAGCTCCAAATCCAATTGGTTATACACTCTCGAAGTTGAAACGATTCTGTTTTCAAGTTCAGCTTTACTTTGCCCTCGGAATCCAGATTTACTTTTACCCTATTTACATAAGCGAAACGTTCATTGGTTGTGTTTGAATATATGTATGCTTTTGAATATGATTGATGTTTACCAGAAATGCATGAAATGCAGTAATAGTATTTACTAAGGACGAACGAGGGAAGGATTCCAACGAAGCTTCACCGGTTCATCCCTACAAGACAGTTACAAATCCCCAGTAGGGCAAATCCATCTTCATGAAGTACTTCAAGTCACATCTTCCCTGGAATTTATATCCATCTCTTTTATCCTCATACGGATATTCGGGAATTTATTTTCCAATAAGAGTACGACGAACGAAGACGGGAGGTTAGATATACCTTATTATCCAGCAGACGGGAGGTTATGTATACCTTGCTATCCCCATCAGACGGGAGGTTATGTATAATATATTATCAAACAAGACGGGAATGAGTTCTTCATATTCTTCAGCAACGAATCGGGATTTATTTTCCCGGGCCAGCAGTTGTTATACGAAGATATCCAGACGCTTCAGGCTGCATGATGCATACATACATCATTTACATCATATCATACATATACCTAGATACATAATACATTACTTAAAACATCATATTGTACATACATACATAATGCATAAGCTAATATTATCGCACAGAATGCTATAATCTTGTTTTTCAGATTAATTCTCCAGCAGACAGACTTCATCAACAATTTGTGACCTTGGGCCGTTGTTTATCTTCCCAAAGGTTACACCATTTCCTCAGAACATTGTTTATCCTTCTGAAAGCATATTATTTCCTCAGAACGTTGTTTATCCTTCTGAAAGCATATCATTCCCTCAGGACGTTGTTATCCTCCTGAAAGCATATTATTTCCTCAGAACGTTGTTTATCCTTCTGAAAGCATATCATTTCCTCAGGACGTTGTTATCCTCCTGAAAGCATATCATTACCTTGGGCCGTTGTTTATCTTCCCAAAGGTTACACCATTTCCTCAGAACGTTGTTTATCCTTCTGAAAGCATATCATTTCCTCAGGACGTTGGTTATCCTCCTGAAAGCATATCATCACTTCCTCAGGACGTTGTTATCCTCCTGAAAGCATATCATTACCTTGGGCCGTTGTTTATCTTCCCAAAGGTTACACCATTTCCTCAGAACGTTGTTTATCCTTCTGAAAGCATATCATTTCCTCAGGACGTTGGTTATCCTCCTGAAAGCATATCATCACTTCCTCGGGACGTTGTTTATACTCCTGAAAGCATATTATTACCTCAGAACGTTGTTTATCCTCCTGAAAGCATATCATTACCTCGGGACGTTGTTTATCTTCCTGAAAGCTATCATCATTTCCTCAGGACGTTGTTTATCCTCCTGAAAGCTAACACCATTTCCACAGAACGTTGTTTATCCTTCTGAAAGCATATTATTTCCTCAGAACGTTGTTTATCCTTCTGAAAGCATATCATTTCCTCGGGACGTTGTTTATCTTCCTGAAAGGATATTATTACCTTGGGCCGTTGTTTATCTTCCCAAAGGTTACCACTTCCTCAGGACGTTGTTATCCTCCTGAAAGTATATTATTACCTTGGGTCGTTGTTTATCTTCCCAAAGGTTATATTATTACCTCAGAACGTTGTTTATCCTTCTGAAAGCATATCATTTCTTCTGGACGTTGTTATCCTCCTGAAAGCATATCATTACCTTGGGCCGTTGTTTATCTTCCCAAAGGTTACACCATTTCCTCAGAATGTTGTTTATCCTTCTGAAAGCATATTATTTCCTCAGAACGTTGTTTATCCTTCTGAAAGCATATCATTCCCTCAGGACGTTGTTATCCTCCTAAAAGCATATTATTACCTCAGAACGTTGTTTATCCTTCTGAAAGCATACCACTACCTCGGGACGTTGTTTATCTTCCCAAAGGTTACCACTTCCTCAGGATGTTGTTATCCTCCTGAAAGCATATTATTACCTTGGGTCGTTGTTTATCTTCCCAAAGGTTATATTATTACCTCAGAACGTTGTTTATCCTTCTGAAAGCATATCATTTCCTCAGGACGTTGTTATCCTCCTGAAAGCATATCATTACCTTGGGCTGTTGTTTATCTTCCCAAAGGTTACACCATTTCCTCAGAACGTTGTTTATCCTTCTGAAAGCATATTATTTCCTCAGAACGTTGTTTATCCTTCTGAAAGCATATCATTCCCTCAGGACGTTGTTATCCTCCTGAAAGCATATTATTACCTCAGAACGTTGTTTATCCTTCTGAAAGCATACCACTACCTCGGGACGTTGTTTATCTTCCTAAAAGCTATCATTATACCTTCATATTTTGGACTGCTTTATCCTCCAAGAAATGTACCTGAAGAATTTTTCTCCAAGTGGCATCTTTAAGCCCACTCAAGCATATTCAACTAGTCATCTGTATCACTCTATGCACTGGTGAGTGCAAATTTTTGGGCTTTTGTGTTCAATCCCCTTCAACCTTCCAGGTCACGACTGGCACATATACCAATCTAACCCCTCATGTTTCAGAAAATTGAACAGGGGCAGCTGTTGCACCCCAAAATTTGCCCTCACAATACAAGACTTTGTGTGCTAAGAAGGTTCACAAGACCTTTCATGAGGTTCATGAAGTTTACAAGACACTTTATGAGGTTCACAAGGTTCACAAGACCTTTCATGAGGTTCATGAAGTATACAAGACACTTTATGAGGTTCACAAGGTTCACAAGACCTTTCATGAGGTTCATGAAGTTTATAAGACACTTTATGAGGTTCACAAGGTTCACAAGACCTCCCATGAGGTTCACAAGATTCACAAGACATCTTATGAAGTTCACAAGGTTCACAAAGTTCACAAATAGTCAGAACGTTTGACAATTCCCTCAGACAATGCATCCTCTTAAGCAATGCATCCTCCTAAGCAGTGCATCCAAAACTAGGGTTTTGAATTTAATCAGGCTAAATGGATTTCCAAGACTTCAAGTGAGCTTCATGACATCTTATATGTGTCTAAGAATCCTCATGACAAGTTTCAAGACTTTTCTCAAAGGTTTGCTCAATCAGATGATCAGATAAGTCAAAATCAGTCAAAGCAGTTAAAAAGTCAAACTGAGGTCAACTGTGGTCAAACCAAAGTCAAACTTCATGATTTTTTGCCAACATCAAGTATATGAAGTAAAATTCATCATTTGATCAAGGTTTGATCATGATTCATCAAGGATATTTCAGATCATCAAGAATCAGAGGTTTCTAAATTAGGGTTTCCTCAGGAAAAGTCAACTGAACTTTGACCAGCCATAACTTTTACATGCTTCATCACCAAGTTTCCATCAAAGCTCATTTTGAAGGAAATTGAATTCTATACAACTTTGTGTCTCACAAGCCAAGCCCAAAAATGCTTCATTTGGAAGGTATGAGCTAAGACATTATAGGTCCTTTTGAATGTCAACAAAAAGTCAACAACTTCAAAAGGGCATAACTTGAGAATGGTAAATGATATGGACATGAAACCAGTGGGGTTGGTTATAGGACTCTTCAAGCTTTCCAAAATGTCCAAGAACACCCTCATAGCATTAAAATTGAAGGGTGTATGCCCTTGCAAAGTTGGGAAATTTTTGGTTGGTTTATGAAGAAAATGGAGGTTTAAAACTAATTTTTTCTAAATGGGCTTGCCATATGATGACCCAATCCACACCAAGACCTCATGCACGACCCAAGTCTCTAAAAATCAGATTTTTTATCATTTTTATTTTATTTATTTTGATTTAATTCATTTAAAATCATTTTAAATTAAAATAAAATATAAAAGTCAAATATTTAAAAGAGATTGAGTTTCTAGAAATTCATAAAAGTGATTTGGATTAAAGTGGTAAGAGAATCATGGTGATTGGATTGAAATAGAAGGTGTTCATACAAGAATATTTGAATTTTAAAGCCTAATCTTTTTGAATCTTTTCTAATCAAATCTTTCACACAAACATCAAGTTTTCTGACCTAAATTCATCACACTATAAGTACATAAGAGAACCCTACTCATTACACACGATTTTGAGCCTCAAAGTGTAAGTTTCAAATTTCAAAAATCATCCAAAAAACCAATTTTCGGTTTCACCCATTCAAGAGGTTTCAAGGTATTTTGAAGACATAAGAATGTTCACTAAGCATCCTTGAATCGAAACCAATCACTATATTGCATCATAGCATGATACATTAAGAAATCCGAATCTCTCTTGTTCTTGAATTTAAATTTTTCGATTTCGATTATTTAGCCATTATAAATTAATTTTGTTTGTTGATTTGTGATTGTTTGAAGCTTGTGATGAATTCTGGATAGTTTAATTTGAGTTTCATGAACTGAGACGAATTTCACCATGGCTAGGGTTTACGGCCTCCATTAGGGTTTCACTCTCAAGCTAATATAAATCCATTCTAAAAACACAGATCAATGCCAATTTGTCTTTGGATCATGTTTGAACAATTAATTTGGTGAAATTTTACAGTTTTTGTGGTGTATAAGATTCATAGGTCTTGCTGCAAGTTTGGAATTCGCAGGAATATTGGTAGATAAATTCGCAGCAAATATCCTAGGGCTGGAGGAAGAAGATGATGCCCTGCGCACGTATTCCAGAATTCAAATATTATGCATATTATTTTATGAATTAGTTGCTGTTTTGTTTCACAATTGGTGGCTGGCTCAGTTGGCTAGAGGATACGCGCATAAGGCTTAGGTCCAGGGATCGAATCCTGGCCTCAGCAATTTTTTCTTAGTTTTCAGTTTAACAATGAAACTTCATATATTATGTATTGTAGTCACCATACTAACAGGTGCGCTCTCCCAGCAGGAATGGTTAACGTGTTTGTGTAATGTTTGAAGGTCCTGGGTTCGATCCCCCCAGGCCTTTTGGTTTTGTTTATTTTTCATAATTTTTCAGGAACAATACACAAAAGCAATTTCTCTCCTTTCCTTAGCATCAGGCGCGCGCTTGGCCTGGTGGTGTTGATGTTGGTCTTGAGATTTCAAAGCCTAGGGCCTGGGTTCGAATCCCAGCCCTAGGTAAGTTTTTTATCCCTTTTTCTTCTTATTTTATTCTTGTTCTTGTTTGTTTAATTAATTTAGTAAATTTAAAAAAAATGTTAAAAAATAATAAGGTATATTATTTCTTGTAAATAAATTCTAAACTTGTATTTTCAAAAAAAATTAAAACTTTATTATTAAAACTATTTTATTATATTAATGTCATTTGATTTGTATAAATAAATTAGTTGTATTTAGGTTAAAGAATATATTAACCCTAATTTTCTAAAAAATCTAAAAATATTTTTTCTAAAAAAAAACCTAATTGTAAATATTATTTATCTGTTTATTTTAATTTTTGTTATGTATTTTTAATAATAAATAAATCTAAATGTTTTAATAATCAAACCCTAATTTTTAATTTAATATGTATATATTCTATAATTCATTTATAATTTAAATCTTGCTTAAAAATTAAGATCCTTAGTTTATTTTCATAATATGTAAATATTTTATAATCGTTTATAATTTAATTTTGTATGTACATAAATTTTAATATATGTTTAGAATTAATTAAAAAATGCTAATTTAATTTTTGTAACTATAATTTTATTTTCATAATATTTTCATAATTAACTTAATTTTTATAATTTGCACATAACCTAAAACTTTATAATAATTAGTATAATTGTTTATATTTTAATATTAAATAATAATTGTTTATAAAATTGATTTTTTTTTATATAATATTTTTGCTTATTTCATTATTATTATTATTAATTATGTTTATATGATATTTTATTATTACTAACCACATTGTGATTATTTTTATTATTATTTCACTAACCCAATTATTGTTATTATTATTTAATATTTTGCTTATTTATTTAAATTGCTTTTATTATTATTATGTAATTGCTCCTTGGTGTAATATTTATTAATAATGTTTATTATTTATATTTTTATGCTATGGTTAGTAAATAGGGAGTGTAAAGAACATGTTTGTATTTAAAAATTGAATTTAGATCATTTAAATTTAAAGATAAATATTAAAATTGTATACTCACACACGTAAGTCGATCTTTGATCGCCATCTCACTTCCTTAGGGATACCTCTCATGTTGCCTAATCAAAAAGGTCAAGTAGGGTGTATAAAGCAAAAGTCCCTCAGTTTAACATCATCTAGTCCCTTAATAGATAAAAGATCAAGTCCCTTTCGAGTGTTGCCTTCGTGATGATCTTGTCCCTTTCGAATAAAGATGATAGTCCCTTCGAATTGCTTATACACCCCACAGTTGCCTAAATAACAGATGACCTTTCACTTGTCCCTCACATCCAAGGTAATGACTACCTATTCCTTAATAATAGGGATAGTCTTACCATTTAAAGGATTCAAGATCAGGAAAGACTTAAACTTAGGGTAGGTTCCTCCTAGATACTTGCTCACTATTCAAAAACTTTTCAAACACTTCACAATTTCAAACAAATTTTCAAAACAAAGGTTTATACGCATCCGTACATGGGTCATTATAAACACTTAAGAAAATTTCTATTCACACACTTCACACTTTCAAAAAAAAAACATTTTAAAGTGAGCTAAGTAACTAAGAGCCCATGGATAACCATGGATGTAAAGGGTGCTAACACCTTCCCTTTACATAACCTACCCCCCGGACCCAAAAATCTTTTAAAAGGTTTTTCCTGTTCTTTTATGCCTTTCCTTTGGATAAAATAAAAGTCGGTGGCGACTCTTGCTATCCGCAACATAACTAAAGTCAGTTCTCCCACCGTGTTACAGAACTGGCGACTCTGCTGGGGATTTAATAAAAGAGGGGTACCCTTAGGAATTAGATCACTTTAAAATTGTTTGCCTTGTTTGCTTTATACTTATCTGTTGGGTGCTCTTATGTGTGAAAGATCCTAACCCGGATCTAGTGTACCTTAGGTAAATGGCAATAGACCAAGGAAACTGTACGGCGTATACCGATATGGTTGATCTGGTGGCCATAGTTAGTGTGACTTCTTGGTTGGTGCTTATGTTCCTTAAGTCAAGTTGAGGATAATATGAGGCTGCCATATGTTGTCACTACACTAACTAACTCTTAGAACCCTAGTTATCCCATCTTGGCCTTTAGAAAAGTAGTGAGATAACCGGCTTTGGTGAAAACTGAAGTTGGTTGATACTCGATACCACGCTCATTGAGATCCTAAACTTGGAGGGTTTTGGTTGGCAAGTAAGTTGCCTACTGAACAACCACCCTTGTGAAGGATCAATGATATTGAGATCCCTTAGAACCTGGTTACTTTATAGGACAGGATGAACCAACTAAACTTCAGGGGAGGGTACTTACCTTTAAACCTCATACAAGCCTTCAAACTTAGGGTTATTGTGTGACTTGTTTGTGTGTGCCACATGTTTGTGATTGAGCATGACATCATAACATCATCATGCATCATAAGCATGGCATTTTCACTAACCATTTCAAGGACCAAAGGATTTATCTTTGTTCTTTGTTGCAGGTCATGGCTTCTGCTCGTAGAAACACTATCAGGGTCAACTTTGTAGGCATACCTGCTAAGCTTAAAGAGTTGGTTTCTCAAGTGTCTGATCATTCCCAGTTCATCAAGAGACATGGTCACCTATTGGATCTAGTCACTTCAGGGTTCAATGAAGACATGATGAGTGTCCTGTTTCAGTTCTTTGATCCTAAGCACCATTGCTTCACATTCCCTGATTATCAGCTGATTCCTACAATAGAAGAGTTCTCTAAACTTCTGGGTATACCTGTTCTTGATCAGAAACCATTCACAGGCTTAGAAAAAGAGCCTAAACCTGAAGTTATTGCTGCAGCCCTACATCTGAAGAAGTCTGACATTGTTCTAGAAACGAGAAGCGGAGTTAAAGGTATTCTTGCTAAGGTATTAATGGATAAGGCTCAAGTGTTCTTGAAGGCTATGAGCTATGATGCTTTTGAGGAGATCTTAGCTTTGCTGATTTATGGCTTAGTATTGTTCCCCCAATCCAGATCAGTTCATAGACGTTCATGCCATCAACATATTCCTGAGTCACAATCCAGTGCCTACATTGCTTGGAGACATCCTACATTCTCTTCATACCTGTACTACAAGGGCAAGAGGAACTTTGATGTGCTGCATACCTTTGTTTTCTAGGTGGTTTATTTCTCACCTTCCTCGCTCAGTAATGAAGAATGAGCAAGGGTTCAGGTGGTCCAAAAGGATCATGTCACTCTCGCATTCAGATATCCATTGGTGCTCCAGATCTATGGAGAATGTCACCATCATTGACCGTTGTGGAGAGTTCCCTAATGTGCCACTTCTAGGCATAAGAGGAGGCATTACTTATAACCCTTCTTTAGCCTTACGACAGTTTGGTTACGCTCGGAGTGATGGTCCACATGACATGTTGATTCAGGGTATTGTGTTTGATTACGACAACGATCTGCAAGGTTACCGTCAGAGATTCATACGAGCATGGGGAAAAGTGAACAAGGTTGACAACAAGACTCTGGAGCCCAAGTACACTATTCCTATGGAAGCTTATCTCAGATGGGTGCGATCTCGTGCTCAAACTCTCATGATGCCATATCCTGCTATCCTGCCAGTTACTATGGAGCCTGTTGCTGAAGGGGATACTTCTTATACCATCCTTCACCCAGACATGCCCACTGACATGGAAGACTTACAAAGATCTTGGATCCAGTTGAAGGAGAAAAGGATACCTTCAAGGCTCATTACAAAGCAAGCCAAGAAAGAATCCTAGAACTAACAAAGCAACTTCACGAGGAACGGAATCTCAACTCATACCTCAACACAAAGAGGAAGCGTCCATGGGAGACTTAAAACCCCATCTCTTGTATTTATTACATTTCATTTTCTGTAAGCCCAAGAGGCAAAACAAATTTATTACTAATAAAATTTTACCTTCTTGTTTGTTTAAGCAAATTTAAATCCTGCGGTCCTTGAAAACATTGCATACGCATTTACATACCATATCATTGCATCACAGGTTTCTCAGTTACAGGTTTCTTATCTTCTCGCTGTTTATTTCAGCAATGGCTCTTGAACAAATAGTTAAAGATCTCCAGGCACAAAATGCACAGTTCAAAGAGCTGATTCTGAGCTTGTCCAAGGGACAAGATGAGTTGAAGGCACTGCTGACTAAGAAGAAGAATCCTGAGGACAACAAGGATGATCAACTGGAGCAACTACAAGCTGAGATGACAGAAATGAGGACCCAGATGAATGACCAGGTGACTCTTATTCAAAGTTTAGCTCAGGGGCAAGAAGAGCTAAGAACCTTTGTCCACAAACTTCAAAGTAATAGAGTCAGGGATCTAATTGTCAGTCAACATCCGTTAAAACAAGCTGATTTGGTTGAAAGGAAGATGAGGATAAAAGAAGGTAAGAAACAGGTTGCCATTGATTGTGCTTCAGTTGAAGAAGAAAGACCTGATAAGGTTAATCCACCTCAACACAAGAGATGTAGAAGACAGTTTATCAAATTCAGCACTCCAATGTCACAAGTTCTGCAATGCTTGTTGGAGATGAAACTAATTTCCTTGAAAAATTCTCCTCAAAATCCTAAAACTTCCTCTCCTCGCTATAATCCCAAGACAAGGTGTGGGTATCACTCCAACTGTCCTGGACATGATACTAATAGTTGTTGGACATTGAAGAAAAAGATCCAAGACCTGATTGACGAAGGAATCCTAGAGGTTACTCCAGAAGGTCAAGTTGAATTCTACTATCACCCATCAAACACCGAAGCTACAAGACAAGTTGCCCAGTGTAGCAAGAAAGGAAGCCTACCTATTCCTGTTGAGATATGGGGCACCTTGGGACATCCAAGTGGTAAATTTGATTTCATGGTGAAGTATACTGCTCCTCAAAGTTCACAGATTGCAATTGAGGACATTCAGCCAACTGGATGGGACAACATTTGAATTTTCATTTGTAATTTCTTTTATTTGTTTGAACACTTACTATTATGTTAAACTTTTGTTTTCATTAATGCATTGCATATGTTTGTCTTGAATTAATCCATTCGTTCCACTATATTTTGAATTATGCTTCTTATTTCTATCTTGTGATATTTAACTCCTGATAAAGCTATAAGCCTGTAGAGGGAGGATGACGAAAACAATACCATAATCTTATGCAGTATGCTTTTGAACAGACTATGCTGACGATGTACAGGCATTGTTTCAATTCCTAAACAGTGGAGATATAAGGAAGTTAATCCCTAGTCAATCCTTTTGAGCCTATGAAGTAGGAGTTTTTATTCTCGCACAAATTAAAACCCTTATTCATAACCTGGGGCAGGGTAGTTACTCGGTTAACTCAATTATGCCAATTGTTTGTGTTGTACACAACTAATGATGGTTCTCTGTAATCATTAAACCTGACAGTCAATATCCAGCAAAAGAAAACCTCACTAAGTCAAAACCTATGAAGGAGACTTAGTAAAAAATTAAGACATCCCGCTGACTGTAACCTTGAAATAAACAGTTCAGGCAAAAAGAAGGGATAACAAAGTAAAAAAAAAGAGGTCACTATGAATCCTCAACAAAGAAAGATGACTGAATGTTCAAATAAATTTTTGGTTTCTGAACCATCACAAATGTAAGTGTTACAATTCCAAAATACTTTGGAACCTCAATGCATAAGTTAACTGAGTATAGGACTGAAGAACATCATGGAGATTGGGTTGGGTACAAATAAAATTTGAGCCTTTATCCTTTGTTTCTTAATTCGTGAACCAGGCCACGTTACAACCCTTTAAAAGTCCTAACTGAAGCATGGTTAGTTCGAAAGCGTACTGCTACAAAAAGGTATCCTGACTCCTTTAGGGCTTATTATAAAACTTGAGTTAATATCACAGTTTTCTTTAAAAAAAAAATATTTCTTTTTCAAAAACTTCAAGACAGACAAAAGCATTGCATTTTTGAATATATTTGTTTGCATATACCTGAGTGTTTGACAAATGGAGAAACTTACAGGATGAATGTTCAATGAATCAAAGTCTTTCTGATAAACAAAGTTGCTTCCTGGATCAAAGCCCATGTATACAAAGGGGCGTAGTCATTATCTCCCAATCAAGGGGGCATACCAAGTTACTGTTCAAATAATTCGGGGCAATCAGTTCCAGATCCAACAGTGCTTAATAGCCAGGGGCAGCTCTTCTCATATATTTGAATTACCAAGAGTAACACTGCAAAGTTCATGATGTCAAGGGCATATTATTATGGGGCATTCTGCTTAGTTCTGCTGAGGTAACTACATTCAGATACTTCCCTTTTGGGACAATTCATCCTCAACCAAGGGGCAATGCTTTCTTTTCAAATCTAGTAGCCGGAGCGTATATGGTCCATTACAATTTGAAGACACATTCCTCTCGTTATATTACCTTGATTTGGAGTTCTCAGCAGAAGTCATTGTGGGAATTAATTGTCTACGCCGGTAGTATCAGATGGTGTCAGTATCATGTCTTCAGATCCAGCTATGAGGATTTCTGGGAAGGTATTCAGGAAAGTTAAAAATTTCAGGAGCTCCAAATCCAATTGGTTATACACTCTCGAAGTTGAAACGATTCTGTTTTCAAGTTCAGCTTTACTTTTCCCTCTGAATCCAGATTTACTTTTACCCTATTTACATAAGCGAAATGTTCATTGGTTGTGTTTGAATATATGTATGCTTTTGAATATGATTGATGTTTACCAGAAATGAATGAAATGCAGTAATAGTATTTACTAAGGACGAACGAGGGAAGGATTCCAACGAAGCTTCACCGGTTCATCCCTACAAGACAGTTACAAATCCCCAGTAGGGCAAATCCATCTTCATGAAGTACTTCAAGTCACATCTTCCCTGGAATTTATATCCATCTCTTTTATCCTCATACGGATATTCGGGAATTTATTTTCCAATAAGAGTACGACGAACGAAGATGGGAGGTTAGATATACCTTATTATCCAGCAAATGGGAGGTTATGTATACCTTGCTATCCCCAGCAGACGGGAGGTTATGTATAATATATTATCAAACAAGACGGGAATGAGTTCTTCATATTCTTCAGCAACGAATCGGGATTTATTTTCCCGGGCCAGCAATTGTTATACGAAGATATCCAGACGCTTCAGGCTGCATGATGCATACATACATCATTTACATCATATCATACATATACCTAGATATATAATACATTACTTAAAAACATCATATTGTACATACATACATAATGCATAAGCTAATATTATCGCACAGAATGTTATAATCTTGTTTTTCAGATTAATTCTCCAGCAGACAGACTTCATCAACAATTTGTGACCTTGGGCCGTTGTTTATCTTCCCAAAGGTTACACCATTTATTCAGAACATTGTTTATCCTTCTGAAAGCATATTATTTCCTCAGAACGTTGTTTATCCTTCTGAAAGCATATCATTCCCTCAGGACGTTGTTATCCTCCTGAAAGCATATTATTTTCTCAGAACGTTGTTTATCCTTCTGAAAGCATATCATTTCACAGGACGTTGTTATCCTCCTGAAAGCATATCATTACCTTGGGTCGTTGTTTATCTTCCCAAAGGTTACACCATTTCCTCAGAACGTTGTTTATCCTTCTGAAAGCATGTCATTTCCTCAGGACGTTGGTTATCCTCCTGAAAGCATATCATCACTTCCTCAGGACGTTGTTATCCTCCTGAAAGCATATCATTACCTTGGGCCGTTGTTTATCTTCCCAAAGGTTACACCATTTCCTCAGAACGTTGTTTATCCTTCTGAAAGCATATCATTTCCTCAGGACGTTGGTTATCCTCCTGAAAGCATATCATCACTTCCTCGGGACGTTGTTTATACTCCTGAAAGCATATTATTACCTCAGAACGTTGTTTATCCTCCTGAAAGCATATCATTACCTCGGGACGTTGTTTATCTTCCTGAAAGCTATCATCATTTCCTCAGGACGTTGTTTATCCTCCTGAAAGCTAACACTATTTCCTCAGAACGTTGTTTATCCTTCTGAAAGCATATTATTTCCTCAGAACGTTGTTTATCCTTCTGAAAGCATATCATTTCCTCGGGACGTTGTTTATCTTCCTGAAAGCATATTATTACCTTGGGCCGTTGTTTATCTTCCCAAAGGTTACCACTTCCTCAGGACGTTGTTATCCTCCTGAAAGCATATTATTACCTTGGGTCGTTGTTTATCTTCCCAAAGGTTATATTATTACCTCAGAACGTTGTTTATCCTTCTGAAAGCATATCATTTCCTCAGGACGTTGTTATCCTCCTGAAAGCATATCATTACCTTGGGCCGTTGTTTATCTTCCCAAAGGTTACACCATTTCCTCAGAACGTTGTTTATCCTTCTGAAAGCATATTATTTCCTCAGAACGTTGTTTATCCTTCTGAAAGCATATCATTCCCTCAGGACGTTGTTATCCTCCTGAAAGCATATTATTACCTCAGAACGTTGTTTATCCTTCTGAAAGCATACCACTACCTCGGGACGTTGTTTATCTTCCCAAAGGTTACCACTTCCTCAGGACGTTGTTATCCTCCTGAAAGCATATTATTACCTTGGGTCGTTGTTTATCTTCCCAAAGGTTATATTATTACCTCAGAACGTTGTTTATCCTTCTGAAAGCATATCATTTCCTCAGGACGTTGTTATCCTCTTGAAAGCATATCATTACCTTGGGCCGTTGTTTATCTTCCCAAAGGTTACACCATTTCCTCAGAACGTTGTTTATCCTTCTGAAAGCATATTATTTCCTCAGAACGTTGTTTATCCTTCTGAAAGCATATCATTCCCTCAGGACGTTGTTATCCTCCTGAAAGCATATTATTACCTCAGAACGTTGTTTATCCTTCTGAAAGCATACCACTACCTCGGGACGTTGTTTATCTTCCTAAAAGCTATCATTATACCTTCATATTTTGGACTGCTTTATCCTCCAAGAAATGTACCTGAAGAATTTTTCTCCAAGTGGCATCTTTAAGCCCACTCAAGCATATTCAACTAGTCATCTGTATCACTCTATGCACTGGTGAGTGCAAATTTTTGGGCTTTTGTGTTCAATCCCCTTCAACCTTCCAGGTCACGACTGGCACATATACCAATCTAACCCCTCAGGTTTCAGAAAATTGAACAGGGGCAGCTGTTGCACCCCAAAATTTGCCCTCACAATACAAGACTTTGTGTGCTAAGAAGGTTCACAAGGTTCACAAGACCTTTCATGAGGTTCATGAAGTTTACAAGACACTTTATGAGGTTCACAAGGTTCACAAGACCTTTCATGAGGTTCATGAAGTATACAAGACACTTTATGAGGTTCACAAGGTTCACAAGACCTTTCATGAGGTTCATGAAGTTTATAAGACACTTTATGAGGTTCACAAGGTTCACAAGACCTCCCATGAGGTTCACAAGATTCACAAGACATCTTATGAAGTTCACAAGGTTCACAAAGTTCACAAATAGTCAGAAGGTTTGACAATTCCCTCAGACAATGCATCCTCTTAAGCAATGCATCCTCCTAAGCAGTGCATGCAAAACTAGGGTTTTGACTTTAATCAGGCTAAATGGATTTCCAAGACTTCAAGTGAGCTTCATGACATCTTATATGTGTCTAAGAATCCTCATGACAAGTTTCAAGACTTTTCTCAAAGGTTTGCTCAATCAGATGATCAGATAAGTCAAAATCAGTCAAAGCAGTTAAAAAGTCAAACTGTGGTCAATTGTGGTCAAACCAAAGTCACACTTCATGATTGTTTGCCAACATCAAGTATATGAAGTAAAATTCATCATTTGATCAAGGGTTGATCATGATTCATCAAGGATATTTCAGATCATCAAGAATCAGAGGTTTCTAAATTAGGGTTTCCTCAGGAAAAGTCAACTGAACTTTGACCAGCCATAACTTTTACATGCTTCATCACCAAGTTTCCATCCAAAGCTCATTTTGAAGGAAATTGAATTTTCTACAACTTTGTGTCTCACAAGCCAAGCCCAAAAATGCTTCATTTGGAAGGTATGAGCTAAGACATTATAGGTCCTTTTGAATGTCAACAAAAAGTCAAAAACTTCAAAAGGGCATAACTTGAGAATGGTAAATGATATGGACATGAAACCAGTGGGGTTGGTTAGAGGACTCTTCAAGCTTTCCAAAATGTCCAAGAACACCCTCATAGCATTAAAATTGAAGGGTGTATGCCCTTGCAAAGTTGGGAAATTTTTGGTTGGTTTATGAAGAAAATGGAGGTTTAAAACTAATTTTTTCTAAATGGGCTTGCCATATGATGACCCAATCCACACCAAGACCTCATGCACGACCCAAGTCTCTAAAAATCAGATTTTTTATCATTTTTATTTTATTTATTTTGATTTAATTCATTTAAAATCATTTTAAATTAAAATAAAATATAAAAGTCAAATATTTAAAAGAGATTGAGTTTCTAGAAATTCATAAAAGTGATTTGGATTAAAGTGGTAAGAGAATCATGGTGATTGGATTGAAATAGAAGGTGTTCATACAAGAATATTTGAATTTTAAAGCCTAATCTTTTTGAATCTTTTCTAATCAAATCTTTCACACAAACATCAAGTTTTCTGACCTAAATTCATCACACTATAAGTACATAAGAGAACCCTACTCATTACATACGATTTTGAGCCTCAAAGTGTAAGTTTCAAATTTCAAAAATCATCCAAAAAACCAATTTTCGGTTTCACCCATTCAAGAGGTTTCAAGGTATTTTGAAGACATAAGAATGTTCACTAAGCATCCTTGAATCGAAACCAATCACTATATTGCATCATAGCATGATACATTAAGAAATCCGAATCTCTCTTGTTCTTGAATTTAAATTTTTCGATTTCGATTATTTAGCCATTATAAATTAATTTTGTTTGTTGATTTGTGATTGTTTGAAGCTTGTGATGAATTCTGGATAGTTTAATTTGAGTTTCATGAACTGAGACGAATTTCACCATGGCTAGGGTTTACGGCCTCCATTAGGGTTTCACTCTCAAGCTAATATAAATCCATTCTAAAAACACAAATCAATGCCAATTTGTCTTTGGATCATGTTTGAACAATTAATTTGGTGAAATTTTACAGTTTTTGTGGTGTATAAGATTCATAGGTCTTGCTGCAAGTTTGGAATTCGCAGGAATATTGGTAGATAAATTCGCAGCAAATATCCTAGGGCTGGAGGAAGAAGATGATGCCCTGCGCGCGTATTCCAGAATTCAAATATTATGCATATTATTTTATGAATTAGTTGCTGTTTTGTTTCACAATTGGTGGCTGGCTCAGTTGGCTAGAGGATACGCGCATAAGGCTTAGGTCCAGGGATCGAATCCTGGCCTCAGCAATTTTTTCTTATTTTTCAGTTTAACAATGAAACTTCATATATTATGTATTGTAGTCACCATACTAACAGGTGCGCTCTCCCAGCAGGAATGGTTAACGTGTTTGTGTAATGTTTGAAGGTCCTGGGTTCGATCCCCCCAGGCCTTTTGGTTTTGTTTATTTTTCATAATTTTTCAGGAACAATACACAAAAGCAATTTCTCTCCTTTCCTTAGCATCAGGCGCGCGCTTGGCCTGGTGGTGTTGCTGTTGGTCTTGAGATTTCAAAGCCTAGGGCCTGGGTTCGAATCCCAGCCCCAGGTAAGTTTTTTATCCCTTTTTCTTCTTATTTTATTCTTGTTCTTGTTTGTTTAATTAATTTAGTAAATTTAAAAAAAATGTTAAAAAATAATAAGGTATATTATTTCTTGTAAATAAATTCTAAACTTGTATTTTCAAAAAAAATTAAAACTTTATTATTAAAACTATTTTATTATATTAATGTCATTTGATTTGTATAAATAAAATTAGTTGTATTTAGGTTAAAGAATATATTAACCCTAATTTTCTAAAAAATCTAAAAATATTTTTTCTAAAAAAAAACCTAATTGTAAATATTATTTATCTGTTTATTTTAATTTTTGTTATGTATTTTTAATAATAAATAAATCTAAATGTTTTAATAATCAAACCCTAATTTTTAATTTAATATGTATATATTCTATAATTCATTTATAATTTAAATCTTGCTTAAAAATTAAGATCCTTAGTTTATTTTCATAATATGTAAATATTTTATAATCGTTTATAATTTAATTCTCTATGTACATAAATTTTAATATATGTTTAGAATTAATTAAAAAATGCTAATTTAATTTTTGTAACTATAATTTTATTTTCATAATATTTTCATAATTAACTTAATTTTTATAATTTGCACATAACCTAAAACTTTATAATAATTAGTATAATTGTTTATATTTTAATATTAAATAATAATTGTTTATAAAATTGATTTTTTTTATATAATATTTTTGCTTATTTCATTATTATTATTATTAATTATGTTTATATGATATTTTATTATTACTAACCACATTGTGATTATTTTTATTATTATTTCACTAACCCAATTATTGTTATTATTATTTAATATTTTGCTTATTTATTTAAATTGCTTTTATTATTATTATGTAATTGCTCCTTGGTGTAATATTTATTAATAATGTTTATTATTTATATTTTTATGCTATGGTTAGTAAATAGGGAGTGTAAAGAACATGTTTGTATTTAAAAATTGAATTTAGATCATTTAAATTTAAAGATAAATATTAAAATTGTATACTCACACACGTAAGTCGATCTTTGATCGCCATCTCACTTCCTTAGGGATACCTCTCATGTTGCCTAATCAAAAAGGTCAAGTAGGGTGTATAAAGCAAAAGTCCCTCAGTTTAACATCATCTAGTCCCTTAATAGATAAAAGATCAAGTCCCTTTCGAGTGTTGCCTTCGTGATGATCTTGTCCCTTTCGAATAAAGATGATAGTCCCTTCGAATTGCTTATACACCCCACAGTTGCCTAAATAACAGATGACCCTTCACTTGTCCCTCACATCCAAGGTAATGACTACTTATTCCTTAATAATAGGGATAGTCTTACCATTTAAAGGATTCAAGAACAGGAAAGACTTAAACTTAGGGTAGGTTCCTCCTAGATACTTGCTCACTATTCAAAAACTTTTCAAACACTTCACAATTTCAAACAAATTTTCAAAACAAAGGTTTATACGCATCCGTACATGGGTCATTATAAACACTTAAGAAAATTTCTATTCACACACTTCACACTTTCAAAAAAAAAACATTTTAAAGTGAGCTAAGTAACTAAGAGCCCATGGATAACCATGGATGTAAAGGGTGCTAACACCTTCCCTTTACATAACCTACCCCCCGGACCCAAAAATCTTTTAAAAGGTCTTTCCTGTTCTTTTATGCCTTTCCTTTGGATAAAATAAAAGTCGGTGGCGACTCTTGCTATCCGCAACATAACTAAAGTCAGTTCTCCCACCGTGTTACAGTGTGTGAATAGAAATTTTCTTAAATGTTTATAATGATCCATGTACGGATGCGTATAAACCTTTGTTTTGAAAATTGTTTGAAATGTGTGAAGTGTTTGAAATTGTTTTGAAGAGTGAGCAAGTATCTAAGAGGAACCTACCCTAAGTTTAAAGTCTTTTCTGTTCTTGAATCCTTTAAATGGTAAGACTATCCCTATTATTAAGGAATAGGTAGTCATTACCTTGGATGTGAGGGACAACTGAAGGGTCATCTGTTATTTAGGCAACTGTGGGGTGTATAAGCAATTCGAAGGGACTATCATCTTTATTTCGAAAGGAACAAGATCATTACGAAGGCAACATTCGAAAGGGACTTGATCTTTTATCTGTTAAGGGACTAGATGATGTGAAATTGAGGGACTTTGCTTTATACACTCTACTTGACCTTTTGATTAGGCAACATGAGAGGTATCCCTAAGGAAGTGAGATGGCGATCAAAGATCGACTTACGTGTGTGAGTGTACAATTTTAATATTTATCTTTAAATTAGTGAGCTAAATGAATTTTAAATATACAAACATGTTGCACTCCCTATTTACTAACCATAGCATAAAAATAAATATTTAAATACTATTATTAAAATATTACATCCAGGAACAATTACATAATAATAATTAAAGCAAATTAAATATAATAAGCAAAATAATAAATAATAATAATTGGGTTAGTAATAAAATTATGACAAAAAAGAGGTTAGCACAAAATATAGAATATATACAAGCTAATTAAAATTAAATAAACATTTTTTTTAGAATTTTTTTTGATATAAAAATAGCATAATAAAGATCATATATTAATTTATTTACAAAATAAACATGATTAATGATTTAATTATATATATTAAAAATATTTATTAAGTACAATTAAACAAGAATAATTAAAGTGAGAAATTAAAGTTTTTAAAAGAAATTAGGGTTTAAGATAATTAGGTTTTTAATAAAAATATTAAAATTAGAAATTTCTAGAAAATAAATTAGGGTTTATAGCTTAATTTACATTACTAATTCAATTTTTAACAAAATAAATTATATAGAATAATAATATGGACATACAAATAAATTATATTTGAGAAAATAAAATATTGATTTTAAACATATACAATTTTATTCTATGAAAACATATTATATTATTGTTATTAATTTATTATATAATATTTAATTAAAATAAAAGAACAAGAAAAGAAAAAGAAATAGAAAAACAATTAGGTTTAAAAAAATGGGGAGGCCTGGATTTGAACCCAGGACCTCCCCTGTACCTGCCAGGAGGACTACCACTGGGCTGCGCTGCGCTTGGTGATATCAAATAGCCACAAACAATTATATGTAAAACCTGGAAAATATAACAAAGTACAAAAAAAAAAATACGAAACCTGGGAATCGAACCCAGGCCTTTTGGCTCACACGCGCGTTCTCTTACCACTACACCATCAGCATCATTCATGAATTATAATACAAACATAAATATATAATATATATTCACATTTGAATTTTGAATTCGCGCACAGCTTCTTCTTCCTCCTGCCCTGCGAAATTTCTTACGAGTTTTCCTGCGAATTGATTTTTGCAGGGATTCCTATGATTCTTCAATGGCCATGAAACCTGTAATTTCTTTCAAAATTGAACACACCAATTCAATCCATACATCAATTACAGTCAAGCTATGTTATCAAAATTCATTTATATTAGCTTAAGCATTAAACCCTAATTTCGTCCTCAAAACCCTAACAATGGCGTCTAAGCATCCGTGCATCAAAACTTCAATTCACATGCCCAGAAATCATCCTTATGCAATAACAAACAAGATTACGGGCACAAAAACAGTTTATAATGAACGAATGAATGAAATCGAAAAATGAAAAAAACAAGAACAATGTTCATTCGGTTTATGCGAATGAGGATGTTTTAGGTGTTGAAAATAATCCAGATATGTTCAATGAGGTTCACTGAAGCTAAAACAACCTTTAAATTGTCTTGAAAGTGGCTCTAGCTTGAAATCCGAATTTGATATTTTGGATGAAATTTGAAGTTTTGAAACTGGTCTTGGAGGCTATCAATTCGTGTCTAGAGCTTGGTCTTATGTTGTATATATACCACACACTAAAATTAGGTCAAGAATTTAAACAAACTTGTGGATTTTTGGACTTTTTGAGATTGAAAAAGATTGATCATTAAAACTTGATTTTCCTTGATCTAGCATTGCCATATTGGTGTGATCTCCATTATTTTTGTATCAATCAAGCTTAAATGTTTTTTAAGACCTTCTAGAAACCAAATCCTTTTCAAATATATGTTTTTTTATATTTTATTTCAATTTAATTTGTATTTTAATGAATAAAATTCAAATAAATATGAAATAAAAAATAAAAAAAATAAGAAAATGAGTGGGTTGGGTCGTGCATGAAGTGTTGGTATGGATTGGATCATCATATGGCAAGCCCATTTAGAAAAAATTGGTTTTAAACCTCCATTTTCTTCATAAACCAACCAAAAATTTCCCAACTTTGCAAGGGCACAAATCCTTCAATTTTAATTCTATGAGGGTGTTCTTGGACATTTTGGAAAGCTTGAAGAGTCCTATAACCAACCCCACTGGTTTCATGTCCATATCATTTACCATTCTCAAGTTATGCCCTTTTGAAGTTGTTGACTTTTTGTTGACTTTCAAAAGGACCTATAATGTCTTAGCTCATACCTTCCAAATGAAGCATTTTTGAGATTGGATTGTGAGACACAAAGTTGTAGAGAATTCAATTTCCTTCAAAATGAGCTTTTGATGGAAAATTGGTGATGAAGCATGTGAAAGTTATGGCTGGTCAAAGTTCAGTTGACTTTTCCTGAGGAAACCCTAATTTAGAAACCTTTGATTCTTGATGATCTGAAATCTCCTTGATGAATCATGATCAACCCTTGATCAAATGATGAATTTTACTTCATATACTTGATGTTGGCAAAAAATCATAAAGTTTGACTTTGGTTTGACCACAGTTGACCTCAGTTTGACTTTTTAACTGCTTTGACTGATTTTGACTTATCTGATCATCTGACTGAGCAAACCTTTGAGAAAAGTCTTGAAACTTGTCATGGGGGTTCTTAGACACATATAAGATGTTATGAAGCTCACTTGAAGTCTTGGAAGTCCATTTAGCCTGATTAAAGTCAAAACCCTAGTTTTGGATGCACTGCTTAGGAGGATGCATTGTCTGAGGGAATTGTCAAATCTTCTGACCAATTGTGAACTTTGTGAACCTTGTGAACCTCATAAAGTGTCTTGTAAACTTCATGAACCTCATGGAAGGTCTTGTGAACCTTGTGAACCTCATAAAGTGTCTTGTGAACCTTGTGAACCTTCTGAGCACACAAAGTCTTGTATTGTGAGGGCAAATTTTGGGGTGCAACAATAGGCAAACTTTAACAACATTCAACGGAGTCTGCAGGTCATTGACATCACACACCAAGTTCAGATTCTCCCCTTCATCAACTGCCCCAACTGTACCTCCGTGAGGAGGCATGGGGTTCTGAATTACATTAGGAGTAGGAGCGATGTTAATTGCTTTGGAATCTACTAGGTCTTGGACTACATACTTCAAGGCCTTGCAGTTTTCCGTAGTATGTCCGGGAGCCCCGGAGTGAAATTCACATCTAGCGTTTGTATCGTATCCTTCAGGAAGTTGCCCCGGCCTCGGGGGTTGCAAAGTTCTGAGCTGAACCAACTGGAGTTGGATGAGATTCTTCAGAAGTTGTGAATAGGACATAGGCGGAGTGTCAAGCTGCCTTTCTCCGGTCCTCTGAGAATAGTATGGACGGGGAGTTCTTTGTTGATACCCTTGCGAGCGTTGCGGCTGCGGTGGTTGGACTTGCTGTTGAACAGGTTGAGCTGAGATAGTGACAGGGGCCACTTGTTGATAAAATCCTCTGTTGATTCCTCCCCTCTGCGTGTACACTGCACCAGTCTCTCCTTCTCTTCTTTTCATGAAGGGTTTCTTAATACCAGAACTTAATGCGCCTCCATTCTGAATCTTCCCTAGCTTGAGCCAACTTTCTATCCTCTCTCCAGTCAATATGATATCTGAAAATCCACTTGAAGAACATCCAGCTAGCCTTTCCATGAAATTCCCAGGGAAGGTATCCAGGAACAGGTCTACCATTTCTCTCTCTAACAAAGGCGGTTGCACTCGAGCGGCCACTTCACGCCACCTTTGTGCGTAATCTTTGAAACTCTCCGAGCTCCTCTGAGTTAGACTCTGGAGTTGGGTGCGACTGGGCGCCATGTCAATATTATACTGATATTGCTTGAGGAATGCTTCTCCCAATTCTTTCCAGTTTCTTACAGAACTTCTCTCTAGCTTCATATACCATTCCAAGGACCCTCCGGAGAGACTATCCTGGAAGTAGTACATCCAGAGTTTTTCATCCCGAGTGTGGGCAGCGATCTTCCGATAGAAAGCCTGCAAGTGAGTCTTTGGGCAGGAACTACCGTTGTATTTGTCAAAAGTAGGCGGCCTGAATTTGTGAGGAATAACCACCCCGGGGACTAGCCCCATGTCAGACACGTCTATCCCCAAAGTATCCCTACACTCGAGGGCTTTGACTTTCTCAACAAGCACCAAAAAATCATTAAGATTTCCTTCCCCAGCGAACCCCATGTCATTGTTGAAATAAGGGAATTGATCTTCCTGCCTGTCTTATACTGGAACGAAAGTTGTCGTGCCTGGTTCTGGAATCTGAGGTCCACCTGGGCCATTGCTGGTGTTGGGAGGAGCCCCTTGCCTGTCAGAAGTGGTCATAGGAGTATTAGTCTGAGGAGGGTTGAGACCTTGAATTGCATTCCTTAACTCTTGCTGTCCCTGAGCCATCCCTTGCATCATGACCATGAACTCTCCCATTCTGGTGCGAAACTCATTGAGCTCTGTTTGCATAGCGTCCATAACTATCTCCTGGTTGCTGTGAGTTGCGTAGCGATGCGGGATATCTTGTCGAAGATGCCGGGTCTTGGCAGCTCTCGCAATCTTTGCCTGTGAACACAAATAAATTAAGCATCTTATAGAAAAACCTTCAAAACAAAGAAGAAATGCAAATGATATGTATGCAATGCAATGTGTTCCTTTTATTCCCAAGTCTTTCCTTGTTTCCGGTCCTGGCATTAAGAGAATAATAATTGGGAAGAAGACCCAAGCGATATTCAAATACAATGACGGCTGTGGTGAATTGGTGCTCATTACCCCGTGTCGGTGCAACAAATAACGAACAAGAGATTCAAAACAATTCAATCACATAAACTGAAGTTTGAAACAACGAAGTCCCCGAAGGGTGCCAATCAAAAGAACAACAAAATACATCAAATAAAAGGAATCCCACAACAAGCCTGTGGGTAATCCAATTACAATAACATGAAACTAAACCCTAGGGAACTCTAAGCCTTGCAGCCTCAAGCTAAGACGCTTGACATTCTGGAACAACTGAACGATATCCAGATGATCAGGCTCCTGGATGAGTCTCTGGATGAGGAGGTCCCTCGTAGTGAAGGAAGCATGTAACTCTTCAATCTGAGGCAGGAAAGTCATCTCATTCTCTTTGCTCGGACCCGGCTCGGCCTTTGACCTCTTCACATCAGCACGAAGCTTCAACTCTTCAACTTCCTTCTGGACATCTTCAGCTATTTGTTGACTCTTTGTCATCTGACGAAGATACTCTCTTTGTTGCTCTTGCGCTCTCTGAACTAGCTTCTCTTGCTCAACCAAAGCATCCTGGAGGTTCTTAATCTTCAACTCGAGTTCAGCTTCTACCTCCTTTTGCTTCTTCTGATTATCACTCCACTTCTCTTGCCAAAGTGTGATGGCTTCATTAGCTTCATTAAGTTCATTCTTATCCTTCCGACGCTGACTCTCCTTATGGATCTCAGCCAATCCTCTATTCCTGAAGTGTAGCTCCCTTTCCTCGAAGTCCTTCTGCTTGAGACGAACTGTTTCTTCAGCTCGTATAGCTCCATCCTCTAACTGATGGTTCTGAATCATCAATTTCTGACAAGAATTGTAAGCCTCTTGATTCTCAAACCTAAGCTGCTTGACCAAAGCCTCCAATTTCTGATAATATTCTAAATGAACTGTGGTAGGTGGTGGTAACGGTGCGGAGAAAGGGATTAGAGTCACTTGAGCTTTTTCTCTTACCCACGCTTCAAATTCGGGAAACATTTGGTTATTACTCCTGCCCAAACGTTCTATACCCTTCCTATTAATCAATTTCCAAGAACCTGCAGCTTCCCGTACCAATGGGAGATTATCCTTTACAGGGAAATAAAAAGTCTGATCCAACTCCGAATCTTTGGGAACATTCTTCAAAGCGTATCCTAATTGCCTTCTCAAAAGTATGGGGTTGTAATTAATGCCCTCAGCTACTCCTAAGAGGGGAACATTAGGATACCCTCCACAGCTGGAGATGATATTTTTCCCTTTTAGCCTTAAGGTGAACCATCTAATGTCTTTGGCGGTCAACACGCTTAGTTTTTGCGACCAGATTACTTTGGGATCCGTGAATACTCCAGTAACAGGGATGTGCCTCATAAACCATGTGTAGAATAATGGGGCACAACATCTAACCAAGCCACCTCGTCTCTTCTCATTCTTATAGTGCACTGAATAATACAAGTCACCTAGGAGAGTGGGCACTGGATTCTTCATCACGAACAAATGAATGGCATTCATATCCACGAACTTCTCCATGTCAGCAAACACAACTATCCCATACACAGATAATGCCAAGATGGCGCAAACTGAATCCCACTGCTTTTCCACGGCACATTCTTCAGCTCTTCTGACCAGAAACTCTAAAGGAAAACCAAGTACTCCTGCCTTGGTGGCAACCAGATTAGCAGATACATCTGATGGGCTCAAATAAAGAGCTTTAGCGATGTCAGCATGAGTCGGTCTTGTCATTTCTGAATTGAAAGGAATCTGGTCTTTGATAGGCAGTCCCAAAATCTCAACATACTCTTCTAGTAATGGACCTAGCTGGAAATCGGGGAATGTGAAACATCGGAGTCTAGGGTCATATTATTGTAGCAAGGTATGGATGACACTCCTTTGCGAACTATCCAAATTGAACACCATGTCCAGAATATCACCATATAGCTGTTTGAAAAATCCCAAATGACCCGGGGTAATGAGAGACACCATCTGCTCGAGCAAGTCCACCTTGATATCAAAAAATTTGTAGAAAATATTCTTCTTTCTGACGTCTTCCATTCTGAAGCAATGATATGACCAGGAACCGGGAGTAATGCAAACTTTGAGAATAAAAGAAACACAAATGATTAATGATGATATGATGCTTATGCAAGGCAAGGCATGTGATCAGTGAAGTGTCTGTGATGTGCCAATCATATAATCAGGTGCCGGTGCAAGGTCACAATATCCACATATCACAATAACAATCCCTCTGATCCGGGATCCATATCTTAGAACCAGAAATCCAAATCACAAAACTGAACCAAAGGCAAAGCGGGTATGCTGAAGGTCTTAGGGTTCCTGCAAACCTGTAAACCCCTCCCAACCTCACGGGTGTGCTACTCGGGTCAACATCACAGACTCTCAAAGTCGAATAGCAATAATACATTCCCCATTTCCGAGAAATGGCTCATGACCAAATCAGGGAATCGGTTTGGCATTATGTACTACTCAGGGAGGCCTCAGTTGAGTCCGAAAAAACAAGCATCCCTCACAAGTCTCCAGCTTTAAGCACTGAATCGAGAAACAATAGTACATTCATCCCGAAGGGTACAATACTACCGTCATACAAACAGTTTGCTTTAACTGAATTCCTATGAGAGAACCGGGCCATCCTATGCGAGTTCCCAATGGACCCTCGGATGCGAGTGGGTTTGTCAACAAATGTGGTTTGCCACTGTCATCACTGGAGAGGGGTGTTCCCATTAAGGGCCTCGAATATCGGTCACCAGATGCACATAACTATCAAGGTCGTACCCCGAAGTGAGGCAATCCCCACACAGAATAGTTCCAAGACGGTCGCAATCTGGGTGTGGAACACATCACCACTCATCATGGTGAGATACCATAGGAGTACAATGTATGTCCATGCTACTCCTATAGTGCACTCAAGCCGCGTGGTTGGCTTATCTCACAGTAACTCCCATCCCACAGAAAAAATGAAAACTAGCACAACCAGACAGTCAAGTATAATATGATGCATGGAAAATAAATACTGAAAGCGGTAAATAAATGCTGTAAAGTAAAGCTGTAAAATAAAACTGTAAATAAAAACAGTAAAGCTAAACTAAAGCACACAACAGCAAAAAAATAAACACCCAAAGAAATAAAACCAAACAGGCGCTAGGATTGACTCTACAAGGGAAACCAGAGATTCTGGGTTCGGTCCCCAGCAGAGTCGCCAGCTGTCACTCCTGGGATTTTCATCCTAGTACAAACGCGAAAGTGGCGCGGAAAAGGTAGAGTCGCCAGCCAGAAATTTTTATCCCGAAAGAATGTGAAAGGTAATGTTGCACAAACCTGAGGAAGAAGGAAAGGACAAGGTCCTGCAAACCAAAGATCTAGGTTCGTGAGTCGGTTACGACCTGTGAAGGTATTAGCACCCCAGATCGTCCGCCGTACCCGACGAGATCCACGCTTGCTTGTTTTGTTTCAAAGGGTGAGAAATAATATGCTGCTGAATAAAACTGCTGACTGGAATGAGAATGGAAATAAGAAAGAGAATTGGAAAAGAAAATGAAAAGAAAGGGGGAAATGTAGGGAAAATAAAGAATGTGCTCGAACGGGCCCTACCCTGCTGCCTACGTACCTCATCGGGATAATGAGGATCAGAGTAGACGTAGTTCGCCTAACTAAGGCGGGAACTATTTGTTTGCGTTTTTTATGGCTGGAACTGCGTATGCCTATGCTCATGTGTTGCAGGATCGTCTGGTACGAGTGCGTTTACCGTCTTGCATGCGAGACAAGTCGTCGCAAGTTCGCGTTGTGAGTGAATGAGATGAGAAGAGAAGTTCCCGCAGGATAGTCACTTGTTATTTGTTTTTGTCTTTTATGAGAAGTGTTTTGAATTTGTTTTTTTTTATGAAACAACCCCTTGATGAGACTTGTACATCATGATAGACAAGCTTACACCACTCCAAGATGGAATGAGTGCAAGTGCATCATGGAATAAGACTATACACAAGGGAATCTTTCATTTATTTGTTAAGTGTTTTTGGATTTTGTTTGAAGATGAGAAAGAGAAATGACTCAAATTGCAAAAGGACAAAATCTAAGGGACTAAGAAACAACCCTAATTTTATTTGTTTATTTACAAGTGAGATCCTATGGTTAATGAGGTTTCTAAACCTAATGGAGAAAGGAACTTAGAACTACTAGAATGTAACTTACTTCCTAAGGAAGATAAGTTGATTCTAAAGCCAAGGGAACCTATACAAGTGAAATATCAATCAATATAACAAAGCATTAAAATTGGATATAAGAATAAAATTCTAAACAAAACATTTAAAGGTATAAACCTAAAATCAACCTAAATTTATTCTAAGTCTAATTAGTATGAATCCTAAGCCTAAGTCCTAAAACTAAGGGCATTACCTAATATTTTCATTCTAAAAAATCAGAAACTAAACTAGTCTAAATCACTATTAAGCCCTAAGATTAAATCTACTTAAACTATTTCTTAATAAAATCCTAATATTCTAGCCTAAACTAATGGAAATTTATATGTATAAAGGCCTAAAGATTAATACCCTAAAAATAATAAAAGCTCTGGAAAAATTATGAGATTAATTCTATAGGGTCCTAAAACTACCTATAATATTGCGTTAAAAGATATCCTAAAAAATCAGAATTTTGCTATGCCTAAAAATCATTTAATTCTACCTAATGATTAACCATTATTTTCTAAGGATTAGGCCACTAAAACATGAGATAATATGCCCTAAAAAATATACTAAAATTATAATAAGTACTATTATGAGTCCTCTAACTATGGCCAAAAGAGTGGGCCAAAAATGTTACTGGAAGACTAAAAAATAAAATCAACAAATTTATGTACATTTGAAGGAAATTCACTAAAAACTAATTACATGAAAAAATCAGAATTAATTCAAAAATAATGCAAATTCAGAAAAATAAAATGCCAAACATTTATAAAATGAATTAATAGCCTACTTGATTTTTTTTGGGAATTTTCCTAAGAATTTTACTATTTTTTAATGAATATTTTCTAAACTATAGTAAACTAAAAATTGAATTCTAAAGAAATAAGAATGGGGGTTCAGAAAGCATTTTTCTAAGCTGTTTTTCGAATGGGCTTTTAAAAGGGAGTGTTAATAGCAATGGGTGCTAGGCCCACGTGCTGGAATCCTATGGGGGTGCATGCAACGTTTTTTTCCAGTTCATTTCATTAGTGGGCTTCACAAGAAGGGTGTTAATAGCAAAACAACTAAGCCCAATTCGCAGGATTGAGGGGGAGTGCATTCAAGATTGTTTTTTGAGTTGTTTTTTATATGGGCCTTGAAAAGGGGTGGAAATAGCAAAACGTTGGGCCCAGTTCGCAGGACTAGGAGAGGGAGTATATGGTGGACTATCAGTCCACAAAGTTGACGCTACCTAGGCCATTAGATTTAGGGTTTCCTAAGGTATTATCATCATGCGGTTATGAAGTGAAGATGCGTGGAGGTTATGGTGTATGAGCATGCACAAGAATAGCCTCAGGAAGAGCCTACCGGATTGTGACACTTGTCACCGCCGGTGTGGCCAAGGAACTCAACAATCTCATCCTTTTGGGAAATCCTAAAACGTGATTAATGGATTTAGTTATGACTTATTCCCAATAATCTTTTCAATTACACTTTCCGATTTACAATAAAATCTAATAACTAACATCAAATAAATGAAAAAAGAAGAGCAAGAACAAAGGAAACCCTAAGTTCCTTCCTCCCGAGGCGGCCTCTTTCTCCTCTTCCCCCTAATCCGCGCCATCAACCTCCTCAACTCCTCCGTCACCTTCCACTTTCTTCCTCACCCTCCTCTTCTTCGTTGATTGAAACAACAACAACTTCATCTTATTCGTTCTCTATCAAATCCAACAGACCTAACCCTTATCCCCAATTTAAAAACCTAACCACAAATCCCTCTGCTCCCTCACCCGAAATAACATCCATGGAAACGAAGAGGCTACCACCTTAACACCAACGACAACGTGACCAATGACTCAAAAACCACACCGATCAACTACATCCAAAAGGTGTTCAAATTCGTACCTGGAACGGAGCACTTCAACGGTGGTTTTGAACGATTGAGGGCTTCGCTTGAAGGGACGACGATGACAAATACTCAGACGGATGAAGTTCAAGAAGTTCAATCGAAGACTGCCGTTCGATGAAGGCGGCGACGAACTCTTCACCGAGGATCCAGTTTGGCGTTTAGGTATGGTAAATTCAGATTTCTCTCCCTTTTGAGGCACACTCTCTTGTTCTGATTCGAATCTACTCCTTGTTGAATTCGGTTCATTAATATTATGTTGATTGTTGATTTTTTCAGAATTTGTTGAAGAAGAGTGAAGACTGATGGAGTCGGACAATGAAGTATGAGGGAAGAAGAATGTTGAAGGGTTCGAGAAAATTGAGAATGGAAAGCATTTAGAGGATTGTGATGAAGAACTGAAGATGAAGATGGAGATTGAAGAAGAAATGGATCAGAAGAAAGGTTCAGGAATGGAAGAGGAGAAGAGAAAAAAAGGGTTGAAGAAATCGATTGAAGGTTGAAGGCCCTGATTTATAGGCTTGGATTGGATGAAGCTTCTGGAAGATAAGTTGTTATTTCTGTTATGATTTTTCGTTTCTCACCTTCACTTGGCCACTTTGTATGATTTTTGACTTTGTTTACTTCTACTGTGAAATTGTATAAGGATTCTCTTCTCTTCTGAAATTCTGTTAGGGTTCTGTTATGAAATTTTGTTAGAGTTTTTTTTGAATAGGTTGGAAAAAAATGAAGTTTACTGTGATCCTGTAACCCCTCTTTTGTTGAACTTTCCGCTGAGTTTCTATTACACTTATAATGCCTTTGTTTTGTCGTTTGCTTTGTACAAAATCCTGCCATGAATTGTGCTTTATTGATGTTGCTGCAGAAGACGTTTTTCTGAGCCGAGTTCGGTATGATATGCAGGTTGATGCAGTTTCTTCAAGGAGGCCTAAAAATGGTTGATGAGGGGTGGTTTTGAAGATTGAAGATCTTGACTGAAGAGTTTAGAAGAAGCTGATGACTGATGCAAAGTTTTGAAGGGAGATGCTGAAAAATGATGAAGAAGATTGCATAGTATTATTGATGATTGAAGGAGGTTATTCATGGTTGAAGATTTTTGATGAATGGCCTAAGATTGATTGTTGAGAATATTGAAGTTGGAAATTCATGAAGTTTTTTTTTTGGGGGTTTTTTCATTGTATTTGTAACAATTTTCTCAGCTAATTTCATGCTGGAGTTTTCTATGAGTTCTTTTTTTGTAATCTATTTCTGTTATAATCTGTTTTTCCAAGGAGATAACTCTATTTAGTGACCTCAATTTTTGGCAAACTCATCTGATTTTTCCATTGTTGTTGGGAAGTCCTGGTACCAATCTCTTTAAGCCATAGCAATGTGCCTCACCGTTACGGCAAAACAAGATTAACGACTTCCTAATCATCCAAATGCATCCATAATTTGGTCTTGGCAAACTTAGCACTTTAGGGATTTTAGTATCAACTTGCTTTGCGTCTTGTAATGCAGTCCTTATGAATTCTGGATGCCTTTAAATGATCATGAGTGGAAGATGTTCGAATGAATTTGACTTCTGAAACATTGGAAATTTTCCTCTTTTTAATAAACCTTTACTTTGATGGAACTTGGACAATGTAGCAATTTCATAAAGACCATAAATGAACTTGTATAATTATAACTTGAAACCTTGAATGAATCTTGACTTCACATGTCAAACAACCTCTAAACTCTTTCGAGCCCATGGATTCCAATTAATTTCCAAAAGAACAAACCCAATACAATTTTAACGCCAAATGACCTTGGCTCCTCTATCAATAAATTAAACAAAAATCCAAAGTAACCCTTGATCAAAATAAAGCCTATAGGTATAACATCATGCTTTGAAAGGATATCTACACCTCCGTATCTCTTGTCATGATTTGTGCCTTGCAATTCATTAACCTGATGGCCAATGATCTTAAAACAAGTGATTTAAAGGAAACCTTGAAGATGAATAGTCATAGAGATTCTCTCTGAATATGAAAAATCCAAATCACCAGAAAGCAACCGGCCCCATGCCTTAGGAAACCCCATGAAATGCATGATTATGAAGGTTATGACCTGATGGAATGTGCAGATGAAAGCGAAACGATAAGCCAGTAAAGGGAATAAATATGAGGGCAAATTTTGAGGTATTACACGCTGGAGCGCCACCTCATTAACGCTGCGAATATCCCGATGCTTCGATGCGACGTGCCTAAGTGCTTAAGTGTCACCGCAAGCCGCCACTAGCACCTCTACGCCCACGCCCTGGGACCCGGTGTCTCCGGTGGCGACACCAGCAAAAGGTTGTATAGAAGAGACATGTGACATATTGCTTGAGATCACCACACATGTACTTTGTCTTCTTTTGTATTTTGGTGAGTTAATGATATTAACACTTTATAAATGCTTTTAAAGTGTGCTCCATTTTCTATGTGGGACTATTTCACAAGTATTTAATATCATTTACTCACTTATCCATTTATTGTCATTTTTGAACATCTCTAAATAAGGGGAAATACTCATTAATTTCCAATCACAAACTTATAATTATTTATTCTTAAATCAATTACTAAGTTTAAACAGTTAATTTAGTAATCACCTTCAATCTAAGATCAAATTGTATGTCCGTCACCACACAAAAGACATTAAGATTAAAATTAATCGAATAAAAAAAATTAGAATTTCATATCAAGAAAATAGTACAAAGTCAATTACATAATTTAATAGGTTAAATCAACTTCATCTTTAAGGACCTAATAAAGAGAAGATTAGGTACTCATAATACAATTAATCATAACTATGAGTTTAGAGAGATAAGACATGAAACTTGAAGTAGAGTTTGATCTTCAATGACAAAAAAACTTCATTTTCTAAGCTCCTTAAACACTTCTACTATAAAAAGAACGCTCTAAAAAGTCCAACCCTTAAATTTTTTGGCTTTCTACCTTTTAAACGCGCCAGGACGTGTAAATAATTGTGCCACAATGCTTTTGGGTCGTTGTTTGCACGTGGATTTCACACGAACAAATCACTGGCCTCCTCTACCAGAGGTTTACTTGCGGGACCGACTAAACGAGTCCCATGACTGCTCTGTCTGATTAGTTAAGTTGCATACTCTTGTAATGTAGAATGGTAAGGAATGGTAAGGGAGGTTATATATTTTTGGTGTTTTTCTGTTTTAGTAGACTCTCGCAGAATGCTTGAATGAAAAGACAAAAGAGAAAACAAAAGCGGGATAAAAGAAGAATGAAGGCCAAAGCAATTATTTAAATTGACTTGGAATTAAAATAACTTGAAAAACATAAGTGTTTGGACGCTATCATACATTTTGCGTAGGGGGTTAACTCGTTTCTCTAACTCGGTACTTTGAGTGTGTCCCTTTTACAATGTAAAGAAATGCGTTCTTGAATAATGAAAATGAAATCTACTTATATAGACATACAAAATAAACTATCAGACCCTCTCCAACAAATCTGGTCTTGACACATGTCATCCAACTCTCTTGGTAATTGCCCACTACTTTGTCCCACTTACTGGAGCAGTTTCTTCACAACTTTCTGAATGGACTTGTCGAAAGGTCTTCGACCTACTGGTTTCTCTGGGACGCGTCGAAATACTTCAACTTCTTCCTTCTGCAAGCCAGAATTCTTCATTTTCCTATGGACCTATTGCTTGTATTTCCCTTTCATCTGGATAAGTCGAAATGCTCCTCTTCGACATTTTCAGGGACTTTCTTCAAAACACAATTTCTTGACCTGGTCAAAATCTCCAGCCAACAAATTGTCCCCCCAAAAGGCTAGGTTTTGACAGAGATGTAGTCGACCAAGAAGCTTGGCCTTTTGGAATTTCCTGAGTGATTTCGATGCTTTATTTGAACGTCGATTTGCATCAATCAACTGTTCACATTTTGTCGGATTGAGACAACCTGTGACACCCGTCATGCTTACACTTTTGGCGCCACAACTTCTCATGCTGGTAATAGTGCCTTGAGACGTGGGGATATAAATATCATATCCATTAGTCCATTTGCAACTGGAGTAGGAATAATGGCCTGAATCCACTTCCTCGAAGTTGGTCATCTACATTAATTGAGCAATATGACACTATTTCCTAGACCTAAAAAGAACCGTTTTCCGGGCGATAATCTTTTCCCAAGACTGATTACACGCCTTTCAAGTTTCCATCCTTTTGCCTGTTGATTCGCTCGAGGAAAATTTCTCCTATAAAGTGTGTGACTTCATGCGCCTTCTTGCTACTCTCATTCAAGTTTGTCATGAGTTCTTCTTTAAATTCTCTCGCAGACTAGAAAATGTCCAAGAAAGATCCAGAGCCTCCCAAACCAACCGTTTCAAAGGTTGTTGTGCCAACTACTGGGACTAAAGTTGTTGGGAAGACATCCGTGACCCAGATGAAACCTCCAAAAAAGAGGCAGCCTCAAAGCCACGACTTCGATCTAGACGTTGGTGAGGTCTGGATGAACTTTCTCAATTCAAGAGCATGGAGAGGCATGGATGAATAACCAGTTTCTTGCCAATCTCCGTCTGGATGTTTGTGCATTTCATTTTCTGCACTCTGTTGGCCTACGAGCTTTTTTCATTTTAATTTGTAACACATTATGCCCCCTTTTGTATGCCATTTTTTGGTTGTTGGTCTGTTGTGACCGTTATTAATGAAATTTTTATTCGTACCCTAAATTTTGACCACCTTCCATATGTTTTCTAATGCCACTTTAGTTCAAATAATTAAAATGGTAAAATTGGTAAGAAAACATATGTAAGGCTTACAAGTACAAGGTCCCACGTTCAAATCTTATCTTTCTCATTTTTAGTGTTTTTTTATTTCTAACTTTATTTTCAACTTTTATTCATAAAAAATTACAAAATTGTATTTTTTATTATTTAAATTTTATTTTCGTTTTTCTATTTTAGGAATTTTTTAAATAATCATTTTTAAATTATTTCATGCATTTTTTTAATCAAAAAGAGTCAAAAACTACCAAAAAAATATATATGATGATTTTTTATATTAATTTTTGTCCATGTCAGTCAAATTGAAGTTTTGATCTGATTCATTCTATTTCTAGTAAGAGTCAAATGATTTTCTTTCTATTTTAAATAATTTTCTATCATGAAATTTACATTCCAAATTTGTTGACTTATTTTCAACATTACAAATAGACCAAATTTCTCTCCTATTTTTCTCACTCACTATTTACAAAAGAAAACCCTAAAAATTATTGTTCTTCACATTGAAGAACAACATCAAACAAATCCTAAAAGTCTCCATCATCAACCGATTAAAAAGAATCGAATAAGGAAGGGAGAGGAAAGGGAGAATGCAAAGAAAAGAAGGGAGTGAGAGCAGCTTAAATTGGTCACGACATTTCAAGTTAGTCAATCTAAATCTCAAGTATGATTTGATTGTGTATGTGTGCATGTTTGATTATAGCTTAGCCTTTTGTGTTATTTTAAAATTCTGTATATGAATAATTAACTAAAAAATTTGCATATATGACTTCAACTTTTTTATCAATGGGGTGTTTTCATATAATTTTAAATTAAGTTTTTTTATTTTAATTGGGAGTTTTTACAAATTCTTAATTAGGTGTTAGATAAAACAAATGTGCATTAAGATCCATATGATAAAACTATTTTTTCAAATAAACTGTATTAATCACGTTCCAAACATAATACCATTACAAATTTATTTATATACTTTACTTCATGGCCACTCATAGTAAATTAATTTTTTTTTACTATGAGTAGAGAATAAAATGAGCAAAACAAAACAAAGCATCCACGGTACCATTTTACATGCATTGAGTAGCAAATTATTATTTATTTTTTCAAAAAAAAAAAATTTAAAAATAAGAAAAATTTATAATTGAATTGAAACATTTGGATATTGGATAATAACTGAATTATAATCGTATCCAAAAATAAAATATGGTTGGATAACCGACCATTAATAATTAAACCAGTTAATAACCATCTAATTATATCCGAATATTTTAATTGGATTTGGATTTGGATATGGATTTGGGTCTAACAACTAGATATTTTGCACACCCATAATGGAGGTTGCAAAAGAGCTTGTCGTTGACGTTGAGGGAAGAATGTCCTTAATGATTTCTACGAGGCACTAAACTATTATCAGAATTATAGAGACTGCAATTTCGTTTCATGTGCTTTAACATTGGAGGACTTGCAAAGGAATGGTTTTGCTGTAAGGATATGAGATTCAGTTTACTGATAAGGAAATGCAGGTGGGAATTTATCACTCGGTCAAGCTGTTGATGCAGTTTGAGTAAGGAATGCAGGTGGAACTTCTGAAGGAACACTCTCTAGATAACGTCTGAATTTCATTGTGCATGCAAGACAAGTTGGGTCTTATGTAGCTATGTATATTTATTGTAGCATATCTCAAATATTATTATTCTCGAGGCATTGAAACGCCCAAATATATATATATATATATACACGTTATAACAAGTTCAGTCTGTAAACTAGTAAAACCCAATTCTAAATTGTTATTGTAAATAAATAATATAAAGGTAAATAACAAAAAATAATTAAGCTATTCGGCCTATATTCAAGCTATTGTGAGGATTGAATAGACCAAGCTTGGAGACATGAAACTTAACTGCAGCTTTGTACCGTTGTTTTGTTAACAAATCTACAATCTGAGTTTGAGTGTTAGTGGGAAAAAGTTTAATGAGTCCAAATTTAATCTTTTCATGAATGACATGACAGTCAATTTCAATGTATTTTGATCTTTCACATAATGATGGATTGTGCACCAGGTATATTGTTGAGTAGTTGTTGCAATATACAAATGTATGATGAAAGGAAGGGGTTGTTAAGATCTTTGTTGTGAATTACAACAAAATTCAATATCAATTTGTGGGGCTAAGAATAGTAACAACCAAAATAAATGGTCTATAACAATAATAATCCGTACACAGGTAATATAATAGAATAAGGCAAGAAATAAAACGAAAGTTTGTTTACCCAATTCGATCAAACGATCTACTATGGGGGAGAAAGCATTTCTCCAATTCACTATACCCAGAAAGTTATTACAAGAGATTATAGACGAGTTACAAGAAAATAGCCTTCGCCTTCAGGTTCCCAAGAACATCCCTGAAGGCACCCTAGAACAACCCTATTTTCTACCCAAGTGTTTCCCAACCTCTCCAACTCTCGATGTATGAATCACTCAAACCCAAAGTGTAATCCAAGGTTTTCTTTGTGCTGAAACCTAATATCTTTAAACCCTTACTCTCCCTGTTGGTGTAAACCCTAATATTGTCACACACCAAACATATAAGAAATACATATTTATAATAGCAAATACCCAATAAACAAAGCCCAAAATTTGGATCCAAGGATCGAACCGAAAAAAATACCGAAAACTGAAAACATTATTCATCATACAAACAATACTATTCATCCACATAGACAATACTATTCATCCATATAGATAATACTATTCATCCGTATGGATGGCATTATTCAACACCCAATTTTTTTCTCTTTTCTTTTTCGTCCGACTTTCTAAAACTTTCGATATGCAATCTCTAAAATATGTTTTATTTCTCTTCATCAACAAAAGTTTTAAGGCACATTTACAACAATATCCACCTTGACTTTAAACCATGTTGATACCGATTTAATAATCAACAAAATTGTTGTTCTCTACCAAGTTGAAACTCTAATCAATAACCTTGATCAAATTCAAGCAACCTTTGAATATTGATCTTGCCACTTGCATCCACTTGTTTCCAATTACCTTTTTCTGCCTAGGTAATTTAACAAGCCTACAAGTATGATTTTTCAACCACCCTTGACTCCACCTATTTTCAAATGCCTCCTTGAAGGTTTTTCTTCTTTTATTTTGCATTCCTTCAGCCCCATTAAAAATATAATATTCAAGACTAGCATAACCGTCCCTTTGAGATGTTACAATAACCCTACTTACCTTATCATGAGTCAAATGATAATCAGAGATCTTTGTAACCGTTCCCTCACTACTACTAACATCCATAGTAGGAAATTCCACCTCAAACCGAGTTTTCTCCGTTATAGTTTCTTCCGGTTTTCTCCCTTGGTTTTCATTATTCTTCTTTTGAAGAAATTCTCTACCAACCAATTAAGTTGTTTTAACCTCAGTTCTTCCCTAAAAACTCAATAACAACTCAGCAGTAACATGCATTTTTATGCCTTGATTTCTGCAAAATTCATTATACTCCTCTGAAACTTTCTCTCAAGTCATTCATAATGCCTTAAACTCAAATACCATGACTCTTCCTTGTCATGAAAGCCTCCACTAGTTACCTATGAATGAATAACAACATTTGAACCCTCTAAAATATATAGACAACACATTTTAAACCCTTTAGAAATAATCAATTCATCACGTGAAATCTTCAACACTTCATGTTCAACTCTAGTACAATAGCCTAGATCATCAAACATACTTATAGATAACAAATTTTGCTTGAGTTCTGGAACATATCTCACATTGTGAATAAGAAATCACGATCATTAAACATTTTAAATTTGACCGTACCAATACCATGAACCTTGCATATCTTATTATTACCAAGGAAAACTATTCCACCTTGCACCATCTTCAAAGTTTCAAAGTATTTTATTCTTGGACACATGTGATAAGAGAAACCTGAGTCAATGACCCAACTATCTTCAGTTTCCAAACTCGATACTATTAGCGCTTCGACATACTCATAACTTTCCTCACCCAAGGCAACTGCAGCTTCAACAGAATCTTCATTGACATTTCTTTCAGGACAATCCCTTTTAAAGTGATCGATTTTCTGACAATTAAAACATTTTACCTTTGACTTGTCAGACCTCTTTGATTTGGACATCCCTTTAGGCTCACTTCCTCCTCTTGACATATTTAAGCCTTCACCACTATCTTCAATCTTCAAATCTTTCGACTTTGAAAATTATTTGGATTTCACTGCCGTCTAGACTTCATCCAAAGTAATAGTACCTTCTTTGCCATAAAGAAGGACATCCTTAAAATGCTCAAAGGATTTGGGTAATTAACTCAACTGGAGTAAAGCCTTGTCCTCATCATCAATCTTCACTTCAATATTCTCAAGATCATAGATAATCTTGTGAAATTCTATAAGTTGCTCAAATATGGATTTGTTTTCCACCATTCAGAATGAATATATTTGTTGTTTCAGATACAACCTGTGAGACAAAGACTTTGTCATATACAATGATTCAAGTTTTGTCCACATAGCAACTGCAGTTTACTCCCTGGCGACTTCTCTTAGAAAGTTATCCCCGAGGCACAAGATAATGGAACTCCTGGCCTTATCCATCATCTCAGTCTTTTATACCTGTGTAAGCTCTGCAGGCATCAATGCTTCACTCTTCAAAGCATCGATACACTTCTCTTGAATTAAAATTGCTTGAATCTTAATTTTCCACAACCCGAAGTCGTTACTACCGGAAAATTTCTTGATCTACCATCTACTAACCATGATGCTTACTTTGCTCCACACTCACTGCATCACTTGTTGTGAATTACAACAAAATTCAATATCAATTTGTGGGGCAAAGAATAATAGCAACCAAAATAAATGGTCTAAATCAATAATAATCCGTACACAAGTAATATAACAAAATAAGTCAAGAAACAAAACGAATGTTTGTTTACCCACTTCGATCAAACGATCTACTCTAGGGGAAATATCCACTCTACAATTCACTATACTAAAAAAGTTGTTACAAAATATTACAGATGAGTTATGAGAAAATAACATCCATCTTCAAGTTCCCAAGAACAACCCTAAAGGTGCCCAAGAACAACCCTATTTTCTACCCAAGTGTTTCACAACCTCTCCAACTCTCAATATATAAATCACTCAAAACCAAGGTGTAATCCAAGGTTTTCTTTGTGCTGAAACCTAATACCCTTAAACCCTTGCTCTCCATGTTGGTGTAAACCCTAAGATTGTCACACACCAAACATATAAGAGATACATATTTATAATAGCAAATACCCAATAAACAAAGTCCAAAATTTGGATCCATGGACCTGTAAACACCCCAAATTTTTCCTCACTCATTTCACACCATGGCTTGTGATCTTTCATTTTTGCATAAGTTTAAGCATATCACCTCATATTATATTTTTGTTTCACTGCATAGTTCAAGTTCATCTGCATCTAGGGTTTGTGATCTGAGCAATCCAAGGATCCATCTGAGCCACTCCAAAGGCCTCCAATTGTTCCAAGAGGGTCCATGTGTGTTCTATCATCATATTATATCCCTCAAAGTTCAAGGAAGTCAAGAAATCATAAGAACTAGCAAGGCATGGAAGCAGAGCTAGGGTTTTCATTGCACAGATGACCAAAATTAGGGTTTTGGTTTCAGAGGCCTTAACTCCAAATTTTTGGGTCATTCTTGTTTCTAATGTTCTTAAGATATTATAAGGATCATATGTACCAAGTTTGATGGAGAAATTCATTGTGGAAGTCATCTGTTCACTGGGTAACTTCTTGAGCAAGTCAGAGCAAAATCAGGGCATCTGAGGCCCCCAACAATGGAACCAAAGGGGTATTTTCATCAAATTGAAGTTATATAATCTTTATTTGATCATTGAAGTGCTTGGAAGTTCACAAAATTGAAGAAATTTGAGCTAAACCAAAAGTTGCCAAAAATGGAAGTGACTTGTAATGGAAACTTTCCATTTTGGGAAAGTTCTTCAACCTCCTCTTTCTCAACCAAAAATGCTTCAAATGAAAAATTATTGGTCATGAAAGTTGTAGATTAGGTCTTTCCCTTTTCAAAAAGTACAAGAACATGTTCTAATTCATTATGGAACTCAAGTTATGATCCTTCAAAGTTGGCAAAAATCCTATAATTTTCAAGAATGCACCAAAGAGGATTTTTTGCAAAACCACTTGCCAAGCCATTTCACGACCTCTAATGCATCTCTAAACATCATACCATAATAGTACAACTCATTTTGATTAGAATTGGCCCAAGAATCATACACTTGCATCAGCACCCCAAATCTGTTTCTATCGCTTCCCTTGATCTCTGCTGAGCCAAGCCATGCCCAAATCCAGACCTGCCATGTGCCCATACCTCAAGTACAACCAACCTTGACTTTTTGCAAATCACCCCATACCAATCAGCATAGCCCACACCAACTATTCTGACCTATCACAGCTTCACATACATGCCTCAAGGGACTCATTTTCATACACACACAAGCCTGAAAGCTCTCACAGATTCAGATTTCCAAAATTCCTCTCAAACTTCATCTCTTCGAAATTCATAAACCAGCCATCAAAACTTCAAGCAAACTTCACCAATCATCTCCATACACTCTCCAGATCATTTCCCACCCATTAAACAAGCCTGAAACCTCAAGAATCCAAAACACGATTTCCCTCACCTCTGAACTAAAACCTCAAAAATAGTCCATATAAACTCCTTCCAAGCATTCCAGAAGCATAAGGGGATCAAGGGGAGTGGAAAAGCATCAAAGAAGTGGTCAGAAAGCTCCAGTTTCGAAAGCTCCAGCTCAGGTATCATCATGAACTTTTTCCAGAACTTGTTTTTTTAGTTACTAATTGATTCTATGTGATATGTTGATCATCATGATGTCTTTATTTTTGAAAATGGTTAAGAAATGAGGATTTCATGAGCTTCTGAAAGTTGACCTAAAAATGTTCTTATTCGATTCTTCATTTTGATGCATGAGAAATTGTTTTTGTTGCTGGATTTGTGTTCTATGATGTTAAAGGATTGATTCTGGAGCTTTAGGGGTCTTTGGGATGCGTTTTGAGTGTTTCAGGTGAGGGGGATGACCGGAGAAGACGATCGGAGCTCATCTCCGGTCGCCTGAGGTTAATTAGGACAAAACCTATTTAATTAGCAACTTTGAATTCTGACCCTAGGATCATGCTTCCCATGCGCACTTGGACGGACCAGATCATGTCATTAAACCCTAAAACCTAATTAATTAATTTAATTTAGATTAATTAGTCAGAATCAATCTGGACCACCCATTAGCGCGCTAGTCAACTCCCTCCACCCAGCTTTGAATCTGGTCCATCAGATCTTCATACTTTCCATTTAATTTCATTTTTATTTCATTTTTATTCATTTATCTTGCATAATTATTTTAAAATACTTAGAAAAATCCCAAAAATATTTCCTTTTGCATTTTTATTTCAAATATTTTTCTTAATCAGAAAATGATTTTTATTTTATTTTTTGCATAAAAATTGTATTTTTAAAATATTTAAATGTTTATTTTAATTAATTAATTTAATTTAATTAATTAAAATACCATTTAAGTTTCTAAAAATCACCAAAAAAATCATGAATCATCCCTTTGCATTTAGAAACATTTCCAAACTCTTCACACAAATTTCTTTTTTGGTTTGATGATAACTTGAGAATTTTATTTGAATTAAGGGTCATTTAAATTATATTTTTGAACCCTAACTTGGAAAAATCTTTTCTGCCTAACCAAGAAGAGTTTGAAGATGATTCCTTTTGCATTGTTTTGTGCATATCATGTATTATCTAGGATATTTTTTTGCATGAATTTATCTTTCATTTCCAATTTTTTTGGCATTTTACATTGAGGATCACCCAAAAAAACCCTAGAAACTTAGGAAATTCATAACTTTTGAGTGGTAAGGCTTCTGTCCTTCTCCTTTGGGGTGTGACATAGTATAGGTTTAGGGTTCCGTTGAGTGCATTTTTCAATTTTTTATAATATCATTTGCTTCTTTTTTAGTCATATGCATCTCATGTTGCCTTAAAACCCTAATTTTGCATCTTTACTTGCATTCATCTTGCATATGCATCCATACATGAACTTGCCATGACATTTCATGCATCCATATGTCATCTTAGACATCTTAGGACATGTTAGAATCATGATTGATCATTTCTTCATTAATTTGTGAAATTTTGGGATCAGGTACGTGATGTCGAATGAGATGTTTAAACACTTGAAGACTTAAACAAAACTTAAAGTGCAGGTAAATTAAACAACACAGGAAATTGTTAACTCAGTTCAGTGTATCTCCACACTTACATCTGGGGGCTACTAAGCCAGGAAGGAAATCCAATATAAGTAATATTAATTCTAGACTTAAACCACTCAGTTTAATCTTTCACTTAATATCTACCCAAGGCAATTTCTACCTAAGACACAACTTAGATATGAGTACCAACTCACTCCCCCTCAATCACACAGTGATATGTTACAAGTTTAATAAAATTGAAGTCACACTTCAAACACAACAACTTGATTTTACTTCACAGTTTCAATCAAGACACAATACACTTTTGCTTAAAAGCTCATAAAGTGATACATATATAAAACCTGCTATTAAAACACAAACACCCTATTTTGTCTTCTTAATTTCATGCTCTATTCTGAGAGTTTCTGTTGCTTAAATAGATGCTTGGATTTTGGGATTTTTGTAGGTTATCCAATCCTGATACGCATACTGTCATCACCTTGAATTAGGGTTTGTTACTTCCTTGATTCTAGGTGAGTCAGTTCTTCTGTTATACTGAAATCATATAACCAATCACCCTACAGATACGCCTTATACTGTTTTATCCATTCACAATTAATTCCAGATAAATTCCCTGAATTTACTCAGTTCTGTTAAGCATTATTTAATTCTGGTAGTAGGTTTGAGATGTCACAACATCTGGTGTGACATCCTGAAATCTGAACTTACTTCATTAATTTATACAATGTCACAACATCTGGTGTGACATCCTGAATTAAGTTCATTAACTTATACTCTATTTGATAATGTCACAACATCTGGGGTGACATCCTGAACTAAGTTCAACACTTCTTATTGGTCAAAAATTCTGCCAATTCTAAACATCTACAAACTCCCCCTTTGGCTAATTTTTGGCTAACACGATCTTCTGGTTTTATCAGAGTGCAGCAGAGTTTCATTTATCAGAGTGCAGCAGTTCTTTTCTGTTGAGTCATGTGTGAGTTTACTCCCCCTCAAACCTGTATGTGTTCTGACTTGTTCAACATAAATTTTTCATTAAAAACAACTTAGTTCAGAAGCAGACAAAAGGCATTTTTCATTAATCAGTAAGCTGCAGCAGACATTGTTGTTGTTCAGTTCTCTTCTCCCCCTTGTTAGACATAAATTGGGGCCAAATTACAAAAGCAGACAGAAATACAAAATCAAAATTACAATGCTGATACAATACACTTTCCTCACACATTTTCACTCAGAATCTTCATATTCAGTATCTTCCTCTTCTTCAGATTCATCATCAGAGTCAGCAGCCTTCTGAGCACTCTCTTCCATTTCCAGCCTTTGAATAATTTCCTCAAGCTTTTGCTTCCTGGCATCCAGCTCTTTGCATGTGTTCTTCAATTCAGCAATCAAGGCAGCTTTGGATATGGGAGTCTTTGCTTTTGAAGGTCCAACAGATGTCCCAGTGGGAGCTTCAACATCAGCAGCATGATGGCTTAAGAACAGCTTGTAGTGGAAGGCCAGAGGACTTTCTCTTTTGCAGACTGAATCCTTCTCAGTGAGGATACCTGGATACTGGCTGAGGATTATACCATATAGCAGAGATGGAAAAGCAATGGGAAGCTTTGTTGCTGATGTGCCTGCATGCTTCAATGTTTGATCAAATATGTAAGCCCCAAAGTCCAGCTTTGTTTGGGTGCCCACAGCATAAATGAATCTGCCCAATCCAGTTGCTATTGAAGAGGTATGATTGGTAGGGAACCAATTTACAGTATCAATCCTATGCAGCATTGCATACTTCCTTGTTAGCAAGCTAACAGAAAGTTTGCCCTTGACTGGCCAAGTCTTGACCTGATTGGCAGTGATGACCTTGCAAATTTGATTGTCAGTCTTTCCCAGCTCATTAGGTCCATCAGATTCTCTCCCTAGGTAATGATTGATAACCCTAGGAGAGAATTCCACACATCTCCCTCTTACATAGACTTTTCTGAACTCTTCTGACTTTCCATCAACACAGTCCTCTTGTAGGTTGACAATGAACTCCTTGACTAGCAGCTCATAGCAGGGTGAAAAATTTGAAATTGTTTTAAATAAACCAGCAGAAGATATTAGGTCTATTACCTCAGTGCACTCAAGTGCATTGCTGGCCAGCTCTCTTTCAAGTGCCACCCTTCTTTGGTATACATATTTCCATCTGTTCACACTTGACACATGATGGAAAGAAACATTGTCCAGAGGAGCTTCTGGAACAACAGAGGTAGACCTTGAGGGTGCTGGTTTCTTCTTTGGTTGGGATGTTGGGACATCCTCTTTAACATCTGAATCTGGTGGAGTTACAGCTTTCCTCTTTTGGGTATTCACCTTGCTCCATTGTTTAGTAGGTCCAAATACCACTTTGGCCTTGTCTTTCTTTGGAGTAGGTGGCTTCTTTTCAGGAGTTGCATGTCCTGCAGTCTTCTTTTCCTTCTTAGTCCTAAGCCTTTTGGCTATGCTAGGGTCCACAGAGGCAATGATCTCTGTGTCAGAGTCATGATCTATGTTTACAACAGGAGGAGGTTGAGTAGTCTCCTCTTCAGCAGGTGGATCAACAGAAGCTTGGTCATCAGTGGCTTCATCATCATCATCAGTTAAGGCCTTTTGCTGGTCCTCAGATGTTTCAACATCTATTGGAACATCCTGTTGAACAGGAGTGTCCTCTTCAGCTTGATTGGGTTGTTCTTCTTGTGGAGCTGGCATGGTGTTCAGGGGAACAGATATACCACTCACAACTCTTTGCTCAGACAGAATCCTATTTACAAGATTCTTAATAGAAGCATCCACATATTCAGAAGCTTTGGGGGTGGTGTTTGAGGATGAAGGAACCCCTTTGCTTTTGCTGAACACAGGTTCCTTTGCTCTTCTCACATTTGGAGTTCTAGGCTTTTGAGCAAGAGGAACACTTCCTCTGATTTCGTCCATGGGAGTAGTATCCATTGGAACCATGGAGATTGGGGTTGCATGCACAACATCTTCTTGGTTGAGATTTTCATCCATGATGTTAGGGTTTTGATGTTGAGACATTTTCGAATGTGGTGAAGGAAGAGTTTAGGTTTGATTGATTTTGATGAGCTCTGAAAATCAGCTATAGCATGCAAATGATTTTGAGAGGATAGTGAGGAGATGAAGAGCTGAGAGCAAGTTGGAGTTTTTATAAAAGCCGTTACTTGGAGAATTTTAAAGAGTGGAATACACAGAGTTTTTGACCAGACTGGTGTTGCCATCTGGTGATCATGCCACACGATGTCATAGGACATGTTGGCACTTCTCCATAACTGATATATTTCACATAAGCAGATTCCCAATTTACCCCTTAGGTTTTCAAATTGGGTAGCATCCAAAGCTTTAGTAAATATATCAGCCAATTGCAGATCTGTGGCTACATGTTCTAAGGAGATCACCTTCTCTTCCACAAGATCTCTGATGAAATGATGCCTGATATCAATGTGCTTGGTCCTGCTGTGTTGGATAGGATTCTTTGATATGTTAATAGCACTTAAGTTGTCACAGTACAATGTCATGACATCTTGTGGGACATTGTATTCTGTGAGCATTTGCTTCATCCAAACCAACTGTGAACAACTGCTACCAGCTGCAATATATTCAGCTTCAGCAGTGGATAAGGATACACAATTTTGTTTCTTACTGAACCAAGAAATCAAATTATTTCCTAGAAAGAAGCATCCTCTTGATGTGCTCTTTTTATCATCAGCACTTCCAGCCCAATCAGCATCACAAAAGCCAGTGAGAATTGGTTCACATCCATGGGAGTACATTATGCCATAGTCACAAGTACCATTGACATATTTCAGAATTCTCTTAACCTGGTTTAGATGGCTAACTTTTGGATCAGCTTGATATCTTGCACATACACCTACTGTAAAGGCTATATCTGGTCTGCTAGCAGTCAGATATAATAAGCTTCCAATCATGCTTCTGTATAGACTTTGGTCCACCTTCTTACCCTTGTCATCCTTTGTCAGCTTTAAATGAGTGGGGCAGGTGTTCTCTTGTAACTAGCACTGTCCATCCCAAACTTCTTGACAGTGTTCTTTGCATACTTGCTTTGGGATATGAACATGGAGTCTTCCATCTGCTTGATTTGCAGTCCAAGAAAGTAGGTTAGTTCTCCTACTAGGCTCATCTCAAATTCAGATTCCATTTGAGTGACAAAATGTTTAACCATCCTTTCTGACATCCCACCAAAGACTATGTCATCTACATATATTTGAGCAATCATGACATTTCCTTCTTCATCCTTCACAAACAAGGTTTTGTCTATTCCATCTTTTCTGTATCCTTGTTTTGTGAGAAAAGTAGTCAGCCTTTCATACCATGCTCTTGGAGCTTGCTTCAGACCATAAAGAGCCTTCCTTAGTTTGTATACATGATCTGGACACCTTGGATCAACAAATCCCTTAGGCTGCTCCACATATACCTCTTCATTAAGATATCCATTTAGAAAGGCACTTTTCACATCCATTTGAAATAGCTTGAACTTCAGGATACAAGCAATTCCTAAAAGTAGTCTGATTGATTCAAGCCTTGCTACTGGAGCAAAGGTTTCATCAAAGTCTACTCCCTCAATTTGTGTGTATCCTTGAGCTACAAGTCTAGCCTTGTTCTTTGTAACAACTCCCTGCTCATTTGACTTGTTCTTATACACCCATTTAGTGCCAATCACATTTATGTCATCAGGTCTAGGAACAAGATCCCACACTTAATTCCTTGTGAACTGACCTAATTCTTCTTGCATAGCACAAATCCAGTACTCATCATTAAGAGCTTCCTTGATGTTTTTAGGTTCTATTTTTGAAACAAAACAAGAACCTGAAATCACCTCTCTTGATCTAGTGCTTACACCACTGTTGGGATCACCAATTATCAAATCTTTGGGATGATCCTTCTGGATTCTGATGGAGGGAGGTTTGCTGGATTGTTCTGTCCTTGCCTCAGTTTGAGTGAAGTCAGGATGATCACTCTTTATTTCAGCTTCAGTCTGACTGTCAGCAGATGTTCCAACATCATCTGCAACATCTGCAGGGGCATCATCAATGATCACATTTATTGAATCCATTATAACCTTGGTTCTGGAGTTAAATACTCTATAGGATCTGCTATTTATGGAGTATCCAAGGAAAATCCCTTTATCACTTTTAGGATCCATCTTTCTTCTTTGCTCCCTATCAGCCAGAATGTAACAATTACTTCCAAACACATGGAAGTACTTAACTCTAGGTTTTCTGCCCTTCTAGACTTCATAGATGGTGAACAAGGTTCCTTTCCTTAGAGTGACTCTATTATGAATGTAACAAGCTGTGTTCATAGCTTCAGCCCATAAGTACAATGGTAACTTTTTAGCATGAATCATAGCTCTTGCTGATTCTTGGATAGTTTTGTTCTTCCTCTCAACAATCCCATTCTGTTGAGGGGTGATAGGAGAAGAATACTCATGATTGATTCCCTCTGAAGAACAGAAATATGAGAATTTTTTATTCTCAAATTCCTTTCCATGGTCACTCCTTATTCTGACCACACAACTTGCTTTTTCTCTTTGTATTCTTTGGCACAAATCTTTGAATACATCAAACACATCAGACTTTTCTTTAATAAAATTTATCCATGTATACCTTGAAAAGTCATCAACCACTACATAGGGATACCTTTTTCCCCCAAGGCTCTCAACCTGCATTGGTCCCATAAGATCCATATGCAATAATTCCAAAACTTTGGAAGTTGTCAGATGTTGGAGCTTTGGATGGGACATCTTGGTTTGCTTGCCTATTTGACATTCACCACATACTTTGCCTTCATCAATCTTCAGTTTTGGAATACCTCTTACAACTTCCATAGATATGATTTTCTTTATTCCTCTGAGATGAAGATGACCCAGTCTTTGGTGCCATAACTTCACTTCTTCTTCTTTGGCTAAGGAGCAAGTTGAAGTGAGACTGAAATCTTGAGGTTCCCACATATAACAGTTGTCTTTAGATCTGACTCCTCTCATGAAAACCTTCTTTTCTTTATTAGACACTATACATTCAGTTTTGGTAAAGTTTACATTGTAACCTTGATCACATAATTGACTTATGCTGATCAAGTTAGCAGTCAATCCTTTTACCAGCAGCACATCATCTAATCTTGGTACATCTGGACAGTCCAAGGTCCCAACTCCCTTGATTTCTCCTTTAGCTCCATCTCCAAAGGTTACATATCTGGATGAATGTGACTTTAAGTCTACCAGCAGATTCTTCAATCCAGTCATGTGCCTTGAGCATCCACTGTCAAAGTACCAGTCTTCTTTAGCTGATACTCTTAGAGATGTATGAGCTATATATGCAACACTCTTCTTTGACCATTTTTGCTTGTAGTGAGGTTTCCTTTGATGCCTCTGCCCTGTGTAGTGTCCATTTTTAGAGCTCCAAGATTGTTTGTTGAACTTGTTCTTGGGCATGTAGCTTTGATCAGCATGAAGACTAGCTTTAGGTACCCATACTTTCTTGATGACCTCTGTCTTCTGCTTAGGGGGTTGCTGATATCTTTGATTTTGATGTCCATGCAACACTTTCTTGGTAACCTCTATCTTCTGCTTAGGGGGTTGCTGATACATCTGATTTGGATATCCATGCAACTTGTAGCAATGAGGTTTGATGTGACCAAACCTTCCACAATGATGACATCTCCATCTTTGATACTTCTTTTTCATCATGTTCTTTTCATGATGTTGGGACATCTGTTGGGACATCTTGTTTGACTTTATGGGATTTGAAGTAGTCTTGTTGGTGCTAGCCTTAACCTTTTGAGCTTTGTTAAATCCCAGTCCAGTTCTATCCCCTGAATGCTTATTGTTGTTGAGAATGACATCCAGTGTGTTTGAGCTACTGTTCAGCATTCTAACAGATTTGGACATATGTTCCAATTTGGAGTTGAGAAGACTTACTTCACTTTTCAGAGTGTCAATGATTTCTAGATTACTTGTCTTTTCAACCTTTAATGCCTCAATCTGCTTCTTCTGTTTTATATTCTCCATGCATACTTCAGTGCTCCTTTTACACAACTCTTTGTATGATTCTTCTAGCTCTTCAAAAGTCAGCTCCTCATCACTGGATCCACTTTCAGATTCACATACTCCAGCTAGAGCAGTGATGTGCTTTGCTGATTCTTCTTCTGAATCACATCCTGAGTCTTCATCAGACCAGGTCACAGAGAGACCTTTCTTCTGCTTCTTTAGATAAGTAGGGCATTCATTTCTGATGTGTCCATATCCTTCACATCCATGGCATTTAATCCCTTTTTCTTGATTGGTCTTTTCATCATAATTTGACCTTCTATTAGCATCATAAGGTCTTTTATTCTCATAAGAGTTTGAGTTTCTTCCACTTGGTCTGGACCTGCCATCCATTCTTCTGAGAATCTTGTTGAATTGTCTTCCAAGCATAGCAATTGTTTCTGATAAATTTTCTTTAGGGTCTGCTTCATTATTTTCTTCTTCTTTATCAGTATTTGACACCAAGGCTATGCTTTTGTTCTTCTTTACAATTGTGTCATTCATCCCCATCTCAAATGTTTGAAGGGAACCAATGAGCTCTTCAACCTTCATTGTGTATATGTCTTGAGCTTCTTCTATTGTTGTAACCTTCATGTCAAATCTTTTTGGTAAAGATCTGAGAATCTTTCTTACCAGCTTTTCATCAGTCATCTTTTCTCCCAAAGCAGCAGAAGTATTAGCTATTTCCAAGATGTTCATGTAGAACTCATGAATTGTCTCATCTTCCTTCATTCTCAAGTTTTCAAACTTGGTGGTGAGAAGTTGAAGTCTTGACATCTTCACCTTTGATGTTCCTTCATGAGTGGTTTTGAGAGTGTCCCAAACATCTTTGGCCAGCTCACAGTGATGCACAAGTCTGAATATGTTCCTATCAATGCCATTGAATAAGGCATTTAAGGCCTTGGAATTTCCAAGTGCTGAATCTTCTTCCTCCTTGCTCCATTCTTCTTCAGGTTTCAACACTTTTGCCCCATCCTTGTTGTCTTGGACAGGGTGCTCCCATCCTTTGTTGACTGCTTTCCAAGCCCTATTATCAAGTGATTTTAAGAATGCTACCATTCTTGGCTTCCAGTAGTCATAGTTTGATCCATCCAATATAGGTGGTCTATTCACAGATCCTACATCTCTGTCCATGTTCCCAAAATTTTCAGTCCCTAGATCTCACCCAGTTAAACAGGCAGGGTGCCTGCTCTGATGCCAATTGAAATTCTGGGATCAGGTACGTGATGTCGAATGAGATGTTTAAACACTTGAAGAATTAAACAAAACTTAAAGTGCAGGTAAATTAAACAACACAGGAAATTGTTAACCCAGTTCAGTGTATCTCCACACTTACATCTGGGGGCTACCAAGCCAGGAAGGAAATCCAATATAAGTAATATTAATTCTAGACTTAAACCACTCAGTTTAATCTTTCACTTAATATCTACCCAAGGCAATTTCTACCTAAAACACAACTTAGATATGAGTATCAACTCACTCCCCCTCAATCACACAGTGATATGTTACAAGTTTAATAAAATTGAAGTCACACTTCAAACACAACAGCTTGATTTTACTTCACAGTTTCAATCAAGACACAATACACTTTTGCTTAGAAGCTCATAAAGTGATACACATATAAAACCTGCTATTAAGACACAAACACCCTATTTTATCTTCTTAATTTCATGCTCTATTTTGAGAGTTTCTGTTGCTTAAATAGATGCTTGGATTTTGGGCTTTCTGTAGGTTATCCAATCCTGATACGCATACTGTCATCACCTTGAATTAGGGTTTGTTACTTCCTTGATTCTAGGTGAGTCAGTTCTTCTGTTATACTGAAATCATATAACCAATCACCCTACAGATGCGCCTTCTACTGTTTTATCCATTCACAATTAATTCCAGATAAATTCCCTGAATTTACTCAGTTCTGTTAAGCATTATTTAATTCTGGTAGCAGGTTTGAGATGTCACAACATCTGGTGTGACATCCTGAAATCTGAACTTACTTCATTAACTTATACAATGTCACAACATCTGGTGTGACATCCTGAATTAAGTTCATTAACTTATACTCTGTTTGATAATGTCACAACATCTGGTGTGACATCCTGAACTAAGTTCAACACTTCTTGTTGGTCAAAAATTCTGCCAATTCTAAACATCTACAATTTGCCTTGATTTGCATTCATTTCCATTCATTAACTTTCATGAACTTTCAAACTTCAAAGCATGCTTCATTTGTATCCCATTATTTGTATGATCATTCATATACACTTTGTATGTCTTTGCATCATGTGTATGCTTCTGGTTTTGATTTTTGTCTTTGCATATGCATCATTCCATTTCATTTCTTTCCTTATGCATCTTGTGCTAACTTTTCAGGATTAATGGTAAGTTGTTTGAGAGGTGGATTTACCTTCACCTCCAACTTCTTCTCATCTTTCTTATATTGCATCTTTGCTGCATTTTTTGATTGTCTTTGAGTGGGCTTGCTCACTTGTGTTCATCTCTCACTTTCTTTCTTTAAGTTACTTATCTTCTTCAATGAAGTAAGTAACTTATTTCTTCTGCTTCTTCCTCCTTTCATCTGCTTCTTCCATTGGTGGCTTCCTTGAAGATCTTCCCCAAGCCTTACAAACCATAGGAACATCCAAGCATGATAATAATTAGGGTTATGATTAGTCCCCCTTAGTTTTTACCTTTGAGTTTTCTTTGTGTCTCTCTTCTCATCTCATCATTAGAGACTAAACCTTTAAGGTTTTAAGACTTTGGAATTAAGGTTATGCATGCATCCTTCTCTTAGGATGGAGTGTATAACTTTAATCCTAAGTGTTAAACCCTTAATTTGTTTAAACCTCTTAATCAATCCACTTAATAATCACTAAGACATTAACTTGTAACTTGGGCCTTACATTAGGGTTCTAATTCTTCCTTTATGGTTAAGAAGGACTAACCCTAGTGTTTAATGGACAAGTCCCCCTCAAGTTGTCTTACAAACCATAAAACTCATTTCTTAATCTCATCCCTTTAATTAAAATCCATTTAATAAAGGCTTGTTTTGTCATGAATTTAATCCCTAATCATGGATTAAGTTGAGGTATCTTCCTCAGCTTAAGTGCTCTCATCTATTATCCTTCTATTAGGATGGTGTAATGAGTTCACTAATCCTTGATTATGGCTTAAACTCATTACTTAACACTAAACCAAAAACCAAAAACATCTAAATAATCACAAGTGGGTTAATGATCTTAATCCTACATCATCATGGCAATTAAGTTGAGGTGCTTATCTCACACTTAAGTATTCTCATTATCCCTAATCAAGGGAAGATATAATGAGTTTACAAGCCCTTGATTTAGGCTTAAGCTCATTAACTTATGACAAACACCAAAAACAATAAAAAACTGAAAACACAAAAACAAACAATAATCGTCTCCTTCGGGATTTTTTTCTCATCACACTCATTCACAAACGAGAACTTACTTCTTCCGTCTAATGCAAGACAGTTAGCACTCGGGCCAGACGAGTCATACACTTGAGCATATGCAAGTAAGCAATTCACAGTCAATTTATTTTTCAGTCTCTTTGAGTCGAACTACGGTGTTCTGACTTCCTCATTGCACGAGAGGATACGTAGGCATAACTTAACAGTTATCGAACAAAAGTCTCTTTGTCATCCCCCTCTTTCAGCATTCTTTCTAAAGCCTCAGTTCCTGAGCATTCATCCTTTTGTACTGACACTTGTATGTTCTTTTTCCAGCTTTTACACACAGATAGAACATACACTACCCCTTTAAACACAAATCTTTTAAGCGTGGATCCCGTCGAGTACGACGGACAATCTGGGTGCTAATACCTTCCCAGGTTGTAACCAACCCCCTTTCTCAGTTTCTCTGGTTCGCAACCGTCTTATCCATCTTTTTCTAGGTTTATGCAGCATTACCTTTCCTTCGGGATAAAAAATGCCTAGTTGGCGACTCTTTTCATCTTCACTTCATTTTCTCCTTTCGCCGACCGTTCTTGAGAAATTCTAAGTTAAACTTGTGCTTTTTGTTTGACAGGGTAACAACTCTTTTATTGTCAATAGTTCAGTTATTTTACTTCAAGTCTTCAGATCCTTATATAGAGAAGAAAAAAAGTCACTAAAGAGTTTTCATAAGAGAGTCTTTGAGAAGCTTGATTCAGAGATGTTGAGATGTTTCTTGATATGGTTAAAACCGTTGAAAGCTTATTTAAAACCACTTTTCTACAAAAGTCTTCACGTGACCAGAAGAAGACAAAATATCCTTAGAGTTTGTTAGTGACCTATTAGAATCTCCTCGATCCTTGCGTTGACCAGATCTTCATAGTCTGAATCTTCAAAGTCTTGATCTTCAGAGGTTGACTTCATTCAGAGTTTGAGTCTTTAGATTCTGGTCTTCAGCTTTTGATCTTTCAGAATCTGGATCTTTAGCTTCTCTTTTTAAATGTCCATTCTCAGTACTAGTATTATCATAAATTTTTGTCTATGGTTCAACATACTTGAACATTTGTTTGTATACCTTATTGTTATTTAAATACTTTGTTATCATCAAAGCCTTAGAGATTGGTACAAACCAATTTTGTTCCAACAATCTCCCCATTTTTAATGATGATTGATGACTTCTTGACAAGTATATCAATAATGTCGAAGTAATAATTAATATTGAATCCACAAGGACTGTTTTTGAACAAGACAAATTTGTGCAATGTATAGAAAAAAGTAAATAAATGTTTAGACAGAATTACAAAAGTGGTGAGGTTGTGTATTGAATCCCCTATTTCTCTATTGTTAATGTTTGATGCCTTATATTTATAATCTTATCACCATAATCACACAACAAATTAACAAAACCGTTATAACCAATCCATTGCAAAATAAATCACTAATCATTACTCAGAGTTTCCTATTCTTAGTCCTTCAATGTAATCAGGATTAGGCGATACACAAAACGTTAATTCACTATGCTACTACTCAAGGTCTACTGTTCATATTCAACCAGCGCAAATACAACAATTGCCCTAAATCCAACACATATAGTATTGGTTAGTATTTCCTATGTGCCCAAAATCATTTTAATTTTAAAGTAGAAAATCAATTTTATGAATCCTATTAAATTGGAGATCAAAACTAGAACTAAATCTTATTAGAAAATATAATAATATAAAAATTGAACTTGTCACGTTTAGGGTCTGTTTGGTTCAATCGAGGGGAGGGGAGAGATTTTTATCAAGGGGAGGGGAGGGATTTTAATTATTTATATGTTTGGTTCAAAATACGAAAGGGGAGGGCATGGGAGACATTTTATTTACAAATATTTTTGGTTCACAAGGGGAGGAGAGATATTTTAAAATTAATTTACCTTTTTATCCTTCTAATTTCATCATAAGACTCATTATATTTATCATTTATAATTTAAATAGAAATTCGTTAACAATATTTTTACGGTTTATAATTTTATCATTAGATTTTATAAAAACGTAACGATTATAATATATAATTTTAAAAATATTATCGAATACAATAAAATCTAATAAAGATTATTATAAAAGCAAATATTACAATAATTGAAAAGTAATATTATAATATAAAACATAAAATTTAAATTTAAATACATATTAAATACATAGTATAATAATAATAGTAACAATAATAATAATAAGATAAAGATATAAAAATACATAAAATATAAAAGAAAGATAAATTTTGTTCAAAATATAAATTTTAATATTTTAATAAGTTAAATTTATATTTAAATAAATAAATAAGGGTAAATATGTAAACATAATTATGATTAAAAGAAAATATCTCCCTTCCCCTCAAAATCCCCCCAATTTGGGGGAAGCAAAAAGTGGAGCAGGAGGGATTTTGATTCCCTCCATCCTCTCCCCTCCCCTCCCCTCCATTTACTCCCAACCAAACATACCCTTAAAGATTCAAATAGATTAAGCATATCTAAATACTCTAAAAATTAATAATTTTTTATGACACTTTAAAAATGAACAAAATAGACTAAGCCATAGGATATTATTAAATTTAATTAAGGTCATTGAAATTTTAAATATATTGCATGCTGCATCTAAATTTTTTTATAGCATAATTACATATATTAATTCGTCGAATCATATATGATTATAGATATAATTCTTCGAGTCAAATAAAATCGCAATGAATGATAAAATTATCTAAAAAAATTTACTCTACTACATATTCAAGATTAAATTTTAAAGAGACAACTTATTTACTTATCACAAAAAGATGGATAATGTACCTTCAATCAATCACATGTTATTATTTAATTTTTACTCTTTTAATTAATTATAAAATAGTATAATTATTTATTATTTTCAATATATTTTATATTAAAGTTAACCTTACCCAACTTTTTGAGTTGGATAAATAAAAATTTACCAAATTTTAATTCAAAACTTTTAATTAAATTGAAAGAGATCAATAACCATAATACGAGTTTTTAGATATGATGCATCTACTTTATTTTAACACACCTAAAAATTAACATAGTATTTAACTGATAAAAATATATTATTTATAACTGATATTTAGAAGAAAAAAACCAATTAAAATAAAAATAATATCTAAACCGTATACTAGATAAATACAGTGTTTTCTCCTTCTACTTCTACATATCTACTTATCTAATGTGTGACGGTGACACTGCTTAGGGAATTATTGTGAATTTTTTTAAAGAATAACCTAGATTATTAAATTAATTTCTGAAATAACGTAGTGTTGACAAAAATTTCCAAAGTGACGCAGTTTCAAAGAGCATTCGGCAATCCATTTGGGCCATTATTATAATATCAATAACATTTTCATATGCTTGGACCATTCTTAGTAACATATTTTTCTTAACTTAAATATGTTACTCTAAATTCATCATTCTTTATATAAGTTGTGAGTCTTTAACATGTATGATTTGTTTTCCCCATCAGATACAATTTCTGTAACGTTGAAACTTACTTCTCTTTTAAATGATTAGTGTTTTGACCATTATTGATATTCTAATATTAAAATCAATATTTTTTAATAATTAATTATTGTAATTCAAGTGAGTGACTGTTAGATAATTATTTAATTAATCAATTATGGATTGACATAATTAATTATTAATTAGTTATATTATGGTCTATTGTTATTAAACACTAAAGAAATGAATTGTTTGATTGAGTTTTATGCCTGAATGGACCGTGATGGGTTGGACCATTTAGTTAAGCCCAATGAGAGGTCACTGCCCTCAGCCATTTAACTATTTAAGTTTCGCCCCATTAGACAATTAACATATTCTGGAAACCCTAAACAGTAATGAAGGTAGTAATCCTCTCATATCTACTATTTCTGACTGTAATCTCTTCGGTCTAACAAGGTACATCGTTCTTATTATTATTGATCATCTTTTTATATATAATATGTTATAATTTATATCTAACAGTTATTTTAAATTCATATTATAACATATTGTATATAAAAAGATGATCAATAATAATAAGAACGGTATACCTTGTTAGACCGGAGAGATTATCGTCAGAGATGATAGATATGAGATGATTACTACCCTCATTATTGTTTAGGGTTTCTAGAATATGTTAATTGTCTAATGGGGCGACACTTAAATAGCTAAACGGCTGATGGCAAAGACCTCTCATTGGGCTTAACTGAATGGTTCAATCCATCACGATCCACTCATGCATAAAACCCAATCAAACAATTCATCTCTTTAGTGTTTAATAACAATAGACCATAATATAACTAATTAATAATTAATTATGTCAATCCATAATTGATTAATTAAATAATTAATCTAACAGTCTCCCACTTGGATTACAATAATTAATTATTAAAAAATATTGATTTTAATATTAGAATATCATTAATTGTCAAAACACTAATCATTTAAAAGAGAAGTAAGTTTCAACGTTGCAGAAAATGTATCCGATAGGGAAAACAAATCATACATGTTAAAGACTCATAACTTATATAAAGAATGATGAATTTAGAGTAACATATTTAAGTTAAGAGAAATATGTTATTAAGAATGACCCAATTCATTTGGTGAATCAGTACAAAAGTGATTTTTCTTTTTTTTTTAAAACACACATTCGCCAATCCATTTGGCGAATCAGTACAAAAGTGATTTTTCTTTTTTTAAAAAACAAATACATTCGCCAATTCATTTGGCGAATCAGTACAAAAGTGTTTTTTTTTTCTTTTACACTCTGTCGACAATCCATTTGGCTAATGAGTTAGTGCAATTATTTTACTTTTACACTCTGTCGTCAATCCATTTGATTAATGAGTTAGTGCAATTTATTTGTTTTTACACTCTGTCGTCAATCCATTTGACTAATGAGTATAAAAACCAAAAATAAAAAAATAATAATTTTGTACCAATTCGCCAAATAAATTGACGATTAAAACTGCGTCATTTTGATAATTTCTCTCGACACTACGATATTTTAGAAATTAATTTAATAAATTATATTATTCTTAAAAAAAAATTAATTATTGTTGGATGAAATGATGAATTATTAATCTAATAATTTAGTGATAACATCCTTTCACCGGTCATATCCATCCCTATCATAGACTCTTATCCTCTTATCCTCTTATCGTGGAGCATTTCAGCTCTCATAATTCAGAAATCTAGTGTCCCACATTTTTATGAGTATCCATTAACCTTGAATCAAAAGTAGTAGTATAAACTATAGTAAAGAATATATAAAACCAAATTATGCTTGAATAGAAAGAAACATACAGGAGTGCTAAATAAATCAGCAATGGAACCTAATGTTGAAGTTCAGCCACTGAAACTTCACTTTATTCCATTTCTATCAGCAGGCCATATGATCCCTTTATGTGACATAGCAACTCTGTTTGCATCACGTGGCCAACACGTGACCATCATCACCACTCCCTCCAACGTCCAATTACTTACAAAATCCCTCTCCTCCGCCGACCCCTTCTTCCTCCGCCTCCACACCGTCGACTTCCCTTCCCAACAAGTCGGTCTCCCAGACGGCGTCGAAATCATGACCAACACCCCTGACCTTGCCTCCTCCGCCAAACTCTACAGAGGCGCAGTACTTCTCTATGAACCAATTCAAGATTTTATGGAGAAAGATCCACCTGACTGCATCATCGGTGATTTCATGTTCCCTTGGCTTAATGATTTAGCCAATAAGCTTCGGGTTCCCAACCTCGCCTTTAACGGTTTCTCTCTATTTACTGTTTCCCTAATGGAATCTATAAGAATAAACCATCTACTCCATTCTAACACAGATTCAGAATCGGAATCGGGTTCATTTGTTGTTCCAGATTTTCCTCACCATATCAGTTTGTGCTCAACACCGCCAAAGGTATACGCTGGACTCATGGAAAATTTGCTGGAGAAAGAGCTCAAAAGTAATGGACTCATTGTTAACAATTTCGCTGAACTTGACGGTGAAGAATATATCCAACACTACGAGAAAATTACTAGTCATAAAGCTTGGCATATTGGTCCAGCTTCTCTTATTCGCAAAACTGTTCAAGAGAAAGCAGAAAGAGGACAAGAAAGTGCATTGAGCGTGCATGAATGTCTGAGTTGGCTCAACTCCAAGAGTGATAATTCAGTGTTGTACATATGCTTCGGAAGCGTCTGCCATTACCCGGCTAAACAACTTTACGAGATCGCGTGTGCGATTGAAGCATCAGGTTACGAATTCATATGGGTTGTACCTGTTAAGAAAGGGAAAGAGGATGATAGCGAAGAGGAGAAAGAAAAGTGGTTGCCCAAGGGATTTGAAGAGAGAAACATTGAGAAGAATAAAGGTTTGATAATTAGGGGTTGGGCTCCACAGGTTATGATTCTGAGCCATCCAGCCGTGGGAGCATTTATGACACATTGCGGTTGGAACTCCACCGTGGAGGCTGTTGGTGCAGGGGTTCCAATGATAACATGGCCGGTGGCGGGGGATCAATTCTACAATGAGAAACTGATAACTGAAGTGCGAGGGATTGGAGTAGAAGTTGGTGCAACAGAATGGTGTTTGTCAGGTTTTGGAGATCGAGAGAAGTTGGTCACAAAAGATAGCATTGAGAAGGCTGTAAGGAGATTAATGGACGGTGGCGAAGAAGCCATCCAAATCAGAAGCCGCGCTCAAGAGTTTGGGGAAAAGGCTAGACGAGCGGTTCAAAAAGGCGGCTCGTCTGATAAGAATTTGTTGGCCTTGATTGATGATCTCAAAAGATTGAGAGACAGCAGGTGACTTGAGTAATTCAATTCAATTCGTAATATATGCATAGTCAAATTAGTTTGAATGAAGTACTAATAAGTTAGATTATATGTTGTCCCATATAGTTTCTATAGTTGAGTTTATGAGAAGATTGGTTCTGCAATTGGTTTTGTTGGACTATGATATTTTGAAGGGAGCGGTTGATAAATTTTGCATGTGGTGTTTGTGTTACAATATGAGTTACTTTCATATTTTTGTATTATTTAGTTTGTTTTTAGTTATTATGTTTTGAATGTTAATCAGAGATTTTATCTTTAACAATCTATTATCAGTGGGCCTATATATTGATACGAGTCCATCATGTAAAAGCTAAGAATTATTATGATAATTCTTCATTCACAGCTTTATTCTTTTCACTTTTTTCATTTCTCTCCCATTATGCATGCATATGCTTTTTGATGACCGTTTGAAAAGTAAACTAAAGTAATAAAAATTTAGTTTGATACATTTTTCTATGTTTACTTAATTTTATTTAAGGTTTCACTTTAATCTTTTATTTAATAAATGTTTGTTTTAAATTCCTTAAATATCATCGTTTGTCACATTAACTGTGTGCATTAAATTTTATCAAATTTTATTAAATTGTGTTATATGCCATGAAATTGATTTATTTTATATTGATTTAAAATTTAAAATTTAAAAATAAAAGAAGTTGAAAATAAAGTTCTTCCCTCTTCCTCAAACCCTAGCCACACTTAATTCACTTCTTTCTGTGTCTTTCTAAAACTTAAATTTAACGTTTTCGTTTTTGTTTTCAGATCTTAGAGCTATGCTTAATTTTGCTTTCGTTTTCAATGCTACATGGTGAATCAATGGTTGGTTTAAACTTTTTTGGATTTTAGTTTTTATTTTTGTTGGAAAATATCTCTTTTAGATTTTGAATCATATTTTTGTTGTTGTTTTGCAGTTAAGGTGTTTGAAGAATTTCCTGAATTGGATATTTGCTGAAATACTATTTGGTATAACACTTTTCTTCATTGTCTCTGTCAATTTTATGTTCATCAACATACTACAGATAATTAAGATTTATTTTCTATTAATGTTTTTTAAAACTTAATGTGAGATATTGGAACAAACTCTAGGTTTAGCTGAAACCGTAGTTGGTTCACATGCTAGTGCAAAAGTTATACATACTATAGTCGAAGTTAGTTCTAGTGTGTATGTCTAATTGGGCATTGTGTTATGGATCAAATTGTTTAAGTTAGCTTGTACCCTAAGTTAGCTTGTAATGGGTAATTGTTAAAAAAACCATTAGGTTAGTATGTTAGTTTTCTTATAAATAGCATATTAGTCTCACATCTTTTGAATAAGGGAAAATAGGAAGATAAAACTCTACTTCAAAAGTGAGAGAAGTTATTTGTTATTCTTGTATACTTGTAATCTTGTTTCAACAAAAAGGAAAGAATAACAGTTTATAACCAATCCTTTTATCTGTGGTTACCCTAAACCCTAACCCTTGTGGGTTTCTTGACTGATCAAGGAACCAATTATACTTTGTATATAAGGTATCTGATTCACAACAAATTGGTGCGGTGAGCGTGGAGAAGATGCATTCAACTAAGTATGAGATTGAAAAGTTCACCGGAGTGAACGACTTCGGTCTGTGGCACTTGAAGATGAAAGACCTACTTGTTTAGTAGGGTTGCTTGGAAGCGTTGAAGGGAGAGAGGACCATGAATGTTGCGTTGACGACAGCTGAAAAGACGACCATGATTGAGAAAGCACATAACACAATATTGTTGAGCCTTGGTGATAAGGTTCTTCGACAGGTATCAAAGGAGACGACAACATCAGGGTTATGGTTGAAACTTGAAGGTTTGTACATGACCAAATCGTTGGTGTATCGACTCTACCTGAAGCAAGCCTTGTATTCATTCAAGATGAGTGAAGACAAAGTGTTGGATGAGCAATTTGATATGTTCAACAAGCTGATTCTTGATCTTGAAAATATTGATGTGAAGATCGATAATGAAGATCAAACGTTGTTGTTGTTACGCGATTTGCCCAAAACACATGCTCACTTCAAAGAAACCCATTGTATGGAAGAGAGTCTCTGACCTTTGAAGATGTTTAATCTGCCTTGTACTCTAAGGACTTGAACGAACGAAAGGAGCATAAACCTTCGATGATTGGTGAAGGTTTAACCGTTAAGGAAAAATTCTTGCGAAAGGATGGTAAGTTCGACAAGAAGAAGGGTAACAGTCAACAGAAGTCTCATAATGGTGAAGTATCTGGTGTTCAATGTTATCATTGTAAGAGGAGGGTCACATTCGAAAGGTGTTCCCTGAAAGCCTGAAAGATCATGGAGGTAAGGTTAATGGCAACGCAACCATTGTTCAAGATGATTTCAACTCATCTGATATTCTTGTGGTTTCAAGTGGCGACTCAAGAAAAGAGTGGATTATGGATTCAAATTGCACTTGGCATATGACTCCAAACAAAGTTTTGTTTGAGAAATTATGTGATCAAGATGGTGGATTAGTGCTACTGGGAAACAACAAAGCTTACAAAACTACAGGTATTGGAACTATGAGATTCAAGCTCCATGATGAGTCAATAAGGTTATTGACTGAAGTTAGGTATGTACCTGACTTGAAGAGAAATTTGATTTCTCTTGGTGAATTCGATAAGAAGGGATATATTTTTCAAGGAGAGAAAAGTATTCTAAGAGTCGAGAAGGGGTCGAAGGAAGTCTTGAGAGGAGTGAAGAAACAAGGCTTGTATACCCTCGAGGCTGAACTTGTAAGTGGTTTGACAAATGTTGCATCCACGAAACTGTTGTCGAAGACAAAATAATGGCACATGAGATTGGGCCATGTCAGCGAGAGAGGCCTGGTCAAACTAGGGAAACGGAACCTGTTAGGTGGTGACAAAGTCGAGAAGTTGGTGTTTTGTGAACCTTGTGTATTTGGTAAATCCTGTAGGGTGAAGTTTAACAAAGGTAAACAAAGAACACATGGATCCCTTGATTACATCCCTGCTGGTCTTTGGGGCCCTGCAAGGAATCCTTCACATTCAGGTGCAAGGTATTTTCTATCCATAGTTGATGATTATTCTAGAAAGTTATGGGTGTTCATTCAGAAGACGAAGGATGAAACGTTTGAGAATTTAAGGAGTTGGAAGGTTCTGGTAGAAACTCAAACTAGCAGAAAGGTCAATAGGTTGAGAACTGATAATGGTCTTGAATTATGCAACGAAGATTTCGACAGTTACTGTGTCGAGTCTGGGATTGCACGTCATAATACTGTAGCAAGAACTCCTCAGCAAAATGGTCTAGTTGAGAGATTCAATCGAACAATCCTCAAAAGGGTTAGATGCATGTTGGTTGGTGCTGGATATAAGAATGTGATTTGGGCTGAGGTTGTTTAGACAACAACATATCTGATAAACATATGTCCTTCGACTGCGTTAGATATGAAGACACTTGAAGAAGTTTGGTCGGGACATCCACCAAATCTCGACAAAATGAGAGTATTTGGCTGCATAGCCTATACTCACATTAGGCAAGACAAGGTCAAACCTAAAGCTCTGAAATGCATGTTCTTGGGATACCTTGAAGGAGTCAAAGCTTATAGGTTATGGTGCCTAGAGCCAGGTCACAAGAGGTGTATCACCAGTCGAGATGTAGTTTTCAATGAAGCTAAGATGGCTTTCAAGAAAAATGATGGTGTTGAAGAAGAGTTGGAACAGGAAGAGATATATGTTGAGGTGGAGCATAATGATGTTGAATTGCATAACCCTGGTGAAGTCAAAGAAAAAGAAGCAAAAACTGTTGTCGAAGATGAGGAGACTGATAATGACCATTGTTGGCAAGAGACAGGTCGAGAAGAGTCATCAAGCTACCTCAGAGACTTGGTTATGCAGATCTTACACCTTATCCCTTAATCTTTGCAAGTGAGGTTCTAGACGAAGAACCTAGAGACTATAAGGAAGACATGAGAAGTCAAAATAAAACGAAATGGATGAAAGCCATGAATGGTGAAAACTAGCTTGTTTTCTTGTTGTTATAGAGTTTGTTCCAAGGTGGAGATTTGTGAGATATTAGAACGAACTCTAGGTTTAACATGAAGTCGAAGCTGGTTCACATGCTAGTGCAGAATTTATGCATACTATAGTCGAAGTCAGTCCTAGTGTGTATGTCTAATTGGGCCTTGTGTTACGGATCCAATTGTTTAAGTTAGCTTGTACCCTATGTTAACTTGTAATGGGTAATTGTTAAAAAGCCCATTAGGTTAGTGTGTTAGTTTTCTTATAAATAGCATACTAGTCTCACATCTTTTGAATAAGGGAAAATAGGAAGATAAAACCCTAATTCAAAAGTGAGAGAGGTTATTTGTTATTCTTGTATATTTGTAATATTGTTTCAAGAGAAAGGAAAGAATATCAGTTTATAACCAATCCTTTTATTCATGGTTACCCTAAACCCTAACCCTTGTGAGTTTCTTGATCATAAAGAAACTCATTATACTTTGTTTCTAAGGTATCTGATTCATAACACTTAATTTAGTTGAAAAACAAAGTTAGAAAGCCATGGACTTCTCATAGATTTAAATCATAATTCATAACTAATGTTCTCACTTTGAAACGCAGAAAGCTTTTTGTTCCCCCAAAGATAGGACCATGGTTGTTGTTAGGGGTGGAAATAGACCATACCAACTATCAGGGGCCTAAGGCCTAGCCTACATAGGCCGAGGCCAAGCCAGACTTTTTTGTAAATAGAAAATACCTAGGCTTTTTTATAAGCCTACTTAGTTAAATAGGCTAGGCCACATGCCATAGAAAAATCCTTATAAGCCTATCAAATCGACCTATTTATAAAACATGAATGGTTTTTTTATTGTATTTTATTCTTTATATTAAAATAAAAGAGTAAAACTTAGTAATATTTAAGAACTTATGAAAATAAGTTGAATGAAATCATATGAATAATGTTATAAGGTGTTTTCATAAGTTCTCTCAAATAAATCATCTCACAAAATTTATGCAACTAAGTAGGCTCAGATAAGTCAATGAAAATAAATATTTACTCTTATTATACTTTTGATTCTTTCGTCTATTTAAACATTTGTTGAATTTCTTATGTACACGTATTTAAATGATATAGGATTTTTAAGTAGGCTAATAGGTCAATCAGGCACTCGACAAGGTCAGGTGTCGCGGTGAGAATCAGATGTCAAGCTATTGAATGAGCTTGAATTGCAATTATAAAAATATTCACCACCGACTTTAATTTAATCCAAAGGGAAAAGAGAAAAAGATCGTAAAAACCCTAATTGAGGAGAATCTAGGTTCGGGGGTTGGTTATACCTAGGGAAGGTGTTAACATCCTAAGCATCTGCAGTATCCTACGGGAACCTCTTGTGAATATTTGTGTTTTTGTTATTTATTGCTTGATAAAACTAAGGGAACCTAAGGTTTTTATTCCTAATGGTGCTCGTGCAACATCCCACTGATGCCTATGTATCGTGGGGGAAGGTAAGTGTTATGGAAAACACTCACGTAACTTTATCAAAGTCACAAAAGTTGTAAATAAAAAGTTATAATGGCTAAGGTCGAAAAAGGAACTAAGGATGGCTAAACTTCTTATGACATTGAGTCAACTACATGAGTTCTTTCCCTTTTGGATTTGGTCATAAGTGTCAACAGATGAATGAATTCGAAAGATACACACAACAAAACATCGTGAATTGAAAAGTGACATATACGGCAAAATGCCATGAAAAATAGATGACAAAGATTGTCAAAGTCACGAATCCACCAGACTGTTTGCTACGCGCGACAAGTGTTTGTCGGGTGTCAACTTCATCCAATGAATCTAATTTGATTGAGGTCCTCGTATGGAGCCAACAAGAAAAAGCATCTCGGGGACCCACACTACGAGACCATCGACACTAGGATTATCTTGACAAGGATGACACATCGAGATCCATCGAGAATCAAGTCGAATTAAAAAAGTTAACATCTACTAATATTTTTTTTAGTTTTTTCTTAATATTAAAAACAATACAATAACTAAAATAAAATGAAAAATCTAACCAACTAAAATAAAGGTAAATGAATTAAAAAGTTTTTGGTTATTTAAACACTATTCTAAAAATATATATTAACTAACTGACAAAACATTTAATAAAGATAAAATAAAAACATTAAAAAAAACAATAAATAGTTTTTTTTTTTGGTTTTTTATTTGGAATTGCTAATAATTACTAAATAAATTATACTAAACTAAAAAAACTTAGTAATAATATATTAAACTAAACAAAGAGCATTTTTTGGATTTTTAATATCTAACAAATAACTAACAAACTAAATAATAAAAGAAAATCTAACAACAAGGTTGGTTTTCTCCACAACATAGGCTCTAATACTACGGTCCTTGCTATTATGAAATTTCTTTCTAACCAGACTCTGATACCACACTGTTTGGGAGCCTTACATACCATGAAACCAACCTTAATTGTATCGTCATAAAAAATCTAAACATAGGCATAACACATACCAATAATTAAAACTGAAATTTCATAATAGCAAAGACCGTAGTATGAATCAATGGTGATATGTTTTCTGATACACAAGATCCTCATTTAGAGGAAGGTGTAGAGCATACTTGCATCTTTGAGAGGATTTATGATATGAATACAATAACTAAAGCTTTGAGGGAGAAATAAAAGATTTTAGAACATGTTTGTTCTTAAGCATACAAGAGAGTTTATTTGTGATTGCTTGATAAAAATATGTTACAAGAGCCCTCCTTTTATAGCCAAGGAGGTACATACAAGACAAAAACAACACTATTTATAAGCATGTCATTCTTTATACTATATGAATTCCTTTTTTAAAACAGTCGATACACTTATCCCTTATGGACTACATTATTGTAGTCTTTATTACACAGAAGGATTAAATTTTACTATTCATAAACATGCTTGTGATCTTTGAAGGACACTTGTCCATTTAGTCTTTACAAATGGATTCATGAGAGGGGGACATATTCTGATCGTATAAATTTCCATCAGAAAAGCAATCTTCATACTGAGATGACTCATGGTGCCAAATGTCATCCATCATGTAAGCGTGATCCACTAATTTTGTATTAGCGTCTGCCACTTGTCCTTCTGAGAATCCAGCTTCCATTGGAGAATCTGGTTTTTGTTGTGTGGCTTGAGTCGAGCTTTCTCTCACTTCCGGTCTTTTGAACTTTTCATGACTTATACAAGTTGAATTACCATCAAGGTTTTTTAGATCATACAGATTAATGAAATTAACATACTCCAATAATACCCTCGTGATTTTTAGACTGGGTGGATATTCATCAATAGTTTCCCAAAGATGAACATAATTCTTACAATTAAGCAGCTTAGTTACAAAATTTGTCATATAGGGCCTGTGTAAAACGAAAACAGACTTGAGTTTGCCAATATCTTCAGAGGATAATCTTCGCGTTTGGACCTCGTCTATGATCTATTTTAATTGGTCTCTCCACCATTGTAACGGAGAATACCACTTAAGAGTAGTCCAAATCAAAGACTAGTGGTTCTCGGGATCCATTATGTGTTGATACATGGCCTCAGTGGGAATAAGAACAGACATATAATACAAACAGGTGGCACACTAGATATACCATAAATGGTTTTTTGTGAATTTAACATTTTGGTTTATTAAAATTGGTAGGTGAAAATGTGTGTCTTGGAAATAAGGACTATGATCAGGTAGTTTATTCCTTATGATTTTTGTCATGTAATAGAAGAGATTGTTCCTGGCATACTACTTGAGTTGGGATGGGGAAAAGGATATCGTTACTCCTAGAGAAATATTCTTGGTTTTGGATGCATGGGCTGGTAATGGCTTGACCAAAAGAATCAGAGGAAAAGTATGTTTGGTTGTGATGATCTGGATAGTTTTCATAGGTATGGATAGCAGATCAGGGATTACAATTTGATTTCCATTGATATGTTTTACAAAGAAATCATATCTATAAAACCAATATTTGAGCCTAAGAGTTTGAGGATCAGGAGGCATCTTTTTCTTGAATTCAAGGATCTTAGGAAAAGAGGAGTTATCCATTTTCACTTCAAACTGGTAGCCTCTTAGGTGAAAGTCAAACTTTTGGATTCCCATTTTCACAGCGAGAGCTTCCTTGTAGGTGGTGTGGTAGTGTTTTTCAGCTTCTTTAAATTGACCACTGGCATGACCACAATAGTATCTTTTCCCATCAAGTTTTTCTATCAGAACTGCTCCCCAATAGTGATCACTGGCATTAGTCTGTAGGATTCTTTTGCCATTTCCAGGAATTTTTAGGGCAGGTGGAGTTTGTGCAATTTTCTTCAAGGCTTTTATTGCTTCAGTTTACTTTGCTCCCCATGGTGGATGTTTTTTCTTCAACATTTGGGATAAGGGATTTGTGTATCTCGCCAGCTTCGGCAAGAAATCTCAGATATAATTAATTATTCCCATAAATTATTGGATTTTCTTAACTATGAGATTTTCATCAGGAAAGTTTAATAGTTCTTGGGCAATATGAGGTTGGGGTTGATATTTTCCGTGGGAGAAATGCATCCCTAGAAAATCAATCTATGTTTGCCCCAATTGAATTTTATTTTCATAGAGCATCATTCCATGATGTTGGGCTATTTGAAGGAATCGGCCCAATAATTGTATTTGGGCTTTTTCATCTTTTGAGAATAATAACACATCATCAATATAGACCAGGATATTGTTGAGAATGGGTTCAAAAATTCTAGTCATGGCTTTTTGAAAAAGAGATGGACCCACCATAAGTCCAAATGGTAACACCGTCCATTAGTATTGGGCGTTAGGAATGCATAATGTTGTTTTGTGACGATCCTTAGGGTCAATGCTTGATTTCCAAAAACCTGACTTAAAATCAAACTTAGAATAGATCTGGGCATCTTTGATGAAAACATTCAACGACGAGGCCTTTGGAATGGGAAATTTATCATCTTTGAGAAAATGATTTAGAGGTTTGTAATCGATTACTAGCCTTTTCTTTCCTCTCAACTTTTCAGATCTCTTTTCCTTATAAAATGCTTAGCAAGCCCATTCTGATTTAGTGGGTTTTATCATACCTTACTTGAGAAGCTGGTTGCATTCTTCACTGGCTAATGCGTAATATGATGGAATCATTCCTGGATGAGTGGCCTTGGTTGGATTAACATCTTTGTTAAGCTTGAAAGGAAGTTGAACAAAGAAGTATTTATTCTTCCATAGAGGTTTTGGGTGGCGGGAATTTTCATGGTTGTCTGCACATAGTTTGAGTAGGTTGGACTTGATTTCTTCATAGCTAGCGAGGATTTTGGAAAGTGAATATAGCTTCAATATCCCAGAATAATCTTTGAATTTTCTTTTGTATTTGATTCCTGTAGGGAGAATTTGAATTCTGCTTTCTGCTGAATAGATATCCATTCCTACTATAATATCTTTGTTTGGAAGATTACTGCCAATGACCTTGGTCCAGACTATGCAGTCTGGGAAGAATTTAATTCCTATTTTGTCTTTGGTCATTAAATCTGTCTTGAAAACTTTTCCATCTGCTGCTACAAAATATGCAGCATGTGACACCCATGATTCTACATGGAGAATGTTGGGATTCATCATTGTAATCTGGACTCCAGTGTCCATGTAAGCTATGACTTTCTTCGAACGGGAAAACTTTGTTGCGAGGATATGAGCTTCAACACAAGGAAAAGGTGTAGTAGGAAGAGAATTACATATCTCTTTGAAGGAGTAAACATGGAGATGTTTGCCATCTTCTGAAAATGAGGCTTCTTAAGACGAAGAGTCTTGAAGGGCAAAAATTGTTTCTTCATCAGCAGAGCTTTGTTCAAAATATTAAGATTCTAAATCTCCTTATAGAGGCTAAAGAGAATTAACTAGTTTTGCGGCTTTATGGGTGTTATTAGGACATTCATTAGATAAATGCCACTTTTTTCCACAAATAAAGTAGCTTTGATTTCTCCCTTTTCTTCAGAAAGGCTTTTTTCTAAAGAACTTCATATTCTTTCTTTTCTTTCACTTGAAGGTCCTAGGAGATTTGGTGTATTTTTTATGATGATGTTTCTTTTTTATTGCACAGCTACACCTCTTGTTTTTAAACTTAATCTCCATGTAGGGCTTCTTACATGCTTGGGTGAACATAGTTATTCTTGAGACTAGGATCATTGTATCCATTAAGGACATAATAACTTTGTTCCATCCTATGATAGTGTTTGTCAAGGTCCTTTGTTTTGAGAAAACGACACTTCATCTCAAAGAATTCTTGTATGTTCTTCCTATCAAATATCTCCATGTCACCAATGAATTCACAGTGAAGCTCACCAAGAACATTAGCAGTAGTTTCTAGATGATGCATATCATCTTGTTTGAAATCTCCAAGATTGTAATACCATTCTTTCATCGTGCCTGTCATTCTACAACAGAATTCTTCAATGATCTTATAGCTATCTGCACTTGTTTTCATCATCTGGGTGTCAAGCCAAGCTCTGAATTCTAGTAGTCTCTTTCTCTAGCGGCTAGGTGGTATATCATCAAAAGTGAACCAGGGACCGCCATTTGGTCAAGTTCTTTCTGGGACTAGAGTTTCTTCAGGGGATTCCTCCTCAAAAAAGGATTCTTCCTCTTTTATATTTGTCATGAAGAGTCTTGGGATATAATTGTCTTTGGATTTTGGTATAGATGAAAAAGATCTCAGTGTTTCATCAGAGGACGTTTCTTGATCAGAGTTGTTGTCACCATCTGAAGAGGATCCATCTTCCTTTTGTGTTGATGATTTAGAGTAATTTATTTGGGGGGATTCATAATTTCTAGTGATTTCTAAGGTTTGGAAACCTTTATCAGGAAATTCTTCCTCCTTTTGGATTTTTGGAGGAGGTGTTTCAGGGATATCTTAAGATTCTGAGGATGAAGCACTCAAACAAACAACTTTCTCTTTGTTCTAAGAGGTTGAGGTAGTGGAAGTTCTGGTGGATTTTGGTCTATAGGTTGTAGGTATGTATCTGACTGGGTTTGGTGGTGATGAAACATAGGCAGGGTAGAAAGGAGAAAGACTTTCTGGTAGTTTGAATTATGTAGGAAAAGTAGGAGGGTCCAAGAAAGAGTTTTCAACAAGCTTGTGGTTTCTTTCATGAGAGGATCATAATAAATCATCTATCTCTTTTACTTGGCCTTGTAGACTTCTGATTTCTCTCTCCTTTTGGTTAAAAGTTTTGCCAATTTCTTTCCTTCTATCATGTTCCTCAAATCACGATCTAGTTGGGATACTTGGGCTTTCAAGTTCCTATAACATTTTTGCATTTTTTGGGATAAACCCTTGAGATACTCATATATTTTGTCTATATTTCCAACAATCTTATCTACCTTTTTTGTCAAGGTTTTGGAGAATCTCATTTTGAGAAACCATGTTTTTAGATTTCCAGTTTAGAACATCTTCAGCTTTAGTTAAAGGGTTAAGTTTCCCATCGGGCTGGACTTCACTAGGATGAATGAAGGGTTTGGATGTTTTGCATGTGATTGGATCAATTTTTCTTTCCAAAGCAGGAAATTGTTGGTCGTACTCTGAGTTTGTGGATGACTACATAAAGCAAGGAATTGGTTGGACAACATCTGGAGGATGTAGTGGTTTACAGTGATCTGTCGGTGACCATGTAACAAGTGTCAGATCATCAGGTGGTAATAATCCTTCTTTCTGAAGAATATTAAGTCCTTCCTCGTAGATATATAGGGGTTTCTTTTTACCATGGATTCCTACCCATGAAACATTGTCTGGATGATATGTCCTTTGTGGAGGTGGATGAGGTTTGCATCTTCCTTTTTTCTTTATTTTAGGAAGAATCATATCTCGGTCGATATCATTGTCATGCACCCAGAAGTCGCAATCTGGGTCACATCTCGTTGGATCAACATCACAGATGAAATGGCCATCTATTTTATCAGTGTAGATGGGTTTTCCTTCTGTTGTAACAACATGGACGAGACACCAGTCTTCTTTGAGAACTGGTTGAATCATCATTGTTTGGAAGATCAGAGATATTGAGCTCGGCCCTCCGCCTGTCTTCTTGAAAATCATCTTGAATGTCTTGTCAACGGATCTTATGCAAGTAGCTTCTTGGGATTGGATAGGTCGTCTGTCAACATAGAGTCTCTCATAGTTAGTTATCCATTCAAGGGGAATTAACTAAGTCAATTCTTCTCGTGTGATTCTTCTCAAAATCTGGACTATTGAGGGTATGTCTTCTTCTCTGTTGGTGATAACCAATAATGAGTTAGAAGAGCATCCTGAGATTGGAAGATCTATTGAGTGATTATGTAAGCGGTATATTATTTGGTGATGAAGGGTAGCTGACATGGATTCTGGAACTTGGTCGGATCCAGTGATCTAGATTTGTACTTTCAGTCTTGTAGATAAAGTATTATCATTAATACTTACATTATAGTTTGGGAAAATGGTGAGGACAACACTTCCTGCATGAAATGTAGTTAGAACAGTTCATGTCACAAAATTTTCATAGTAAAGGTAGCTGGAGTCTAGTAAAGCTATTTTGCAAAAGACAAGTTGGTTCTTCCTTCCATGAAGGGAAACGATGAGCCTGATAGTCCCGAAGTGTAAGGCAGTGTATCCTTCAGTCTTCCAGTGGTTTATGAGATATTGGGGAATCTCCAGATCTACATACTACTCTTGATTTGTAGCTCTTAGGTTACACTGGTCTAGTCTGGATGACTGGACGTATTCTTTCATATAAGGGCGGTTTGTAAAGAAGAGATTTCAGATTGATCTGGTAACACTTCTTTGTCTTTTGAAGATGTTGTACGGGCTTAATAGAGGAGGTATTGTTTCGAAAATTTGAGCATCCTCTGGAACATGAGAGTACTCAATAAGGTTTTCAATTTTATGAGAATTAGTCTTTTTACAGAGTTTAGGAAGCGATAAAGAAGAAGTAGTAGTAATATGTTGGGTGTTTGGTTCAGGTGTTTCCATGTTTAGGTGGTTTTCATCCTTTTTCACTCTCTTTATTACATTCATACCATATGCACCCCTTCTTTCTAACCAGGCACTAATACCACGCTAAGATCCTTTTTCATCTAGACCAGAATCTGAAGACAATACAATCAAGGTTAAATGGACAACACCTGAACCAAACATAGGCTGGTTTGATGACGATACAATTAAGGCTGGTTTCATGGTATGTGATGCTCCCGGACAGTGTGGTAGTCAGAGCCTGTACAGAAAGAAGGGGTGCATATGGTATGAATATAGTAAAGAGAGTGAGTAAGGCTCAAAACCACCTAAACATGGAAACACCTGAGCCAAACACCCAACCTATTACTACTACTTCTTCTTTATCGCTTCCTAAACTTTGTAAAGAGATTAATTCTCATAAATTAGAAAATCTTATTGAATAGTCTCATGATCTAGAGGATGCTCAAATTGCTGAAACAATACCTCCTCTATTAATAAGCTCATACAACATCTTCAAAAGACAAAGAAGTGTTACCAGATCAATCTGAAATCTCATATATACAAACCTCCCTCATATGAAAGAATACATCCAGTCATCCAGACTAGACCAGTGCAGCCTAAGAGCTACAAACCAAGAGCAATATGTAGATCTGGAGATTCCCCAATATCTCATAAACCACTAGAAGACTGAAGGATACACAACCTTACACTTTGGGGCTTTCAGGCTCAACCTTTCCCTTCATGGAAGGAAGAACCAACCTGTCTTTGGCAAAATAGCTCTACTAGACTCCAGCTACCTCCGCTATGAAAATGTTGTGATAGGAACTATTCTAACTACACTACATGCAGGAAGTGTTGTCCTCACCATTTTCCCAAACTATAACGTAATTCTTAATGATAATACTTTATCTACAAGACTGAAAGTAAAAATCCAGATCAACGGATCTGACCAAGTTCCAGAATCCATGTCAGCTAGCTTTCATCACCAAATAATATACCGCTTATAGAATCACTCAATAGATCTTCCAATCTCATGATGCTCTTCTGATTCATTATTGGTTGTCACCAGAAGAGAAGAAGACATACTCTTAATAGTCCAGATTCCGAGAAAAATCACAAGAGAAGAATTGACTCAGTTAATTCCCCTTGAACTGATAACCAACTATGAGAGACTCCATGTTGACAGACTACCTGTCCAATCCCAAGAAACTACTTTCAGAAGATCCGTTGACAAGATGGTCAAGACGATTTTCAAGAAGCCAGACGAAGGGCCGAGCTCAATATCTCTGATCTTCCAGACAATGATTATCCAACCAGTTCTCAAAGAAGACTGGTGTCCCATCCATGTTGTTACAACAGAAGGAAACCCCATTTATACTGATAAAATAGATGGCCACTTCATCTGGGATGTTAATCCAATGAGATGTGACCTATTTTGGGACTGCTGGATGCATGACAATAATATTGACCGAGATATTATTCTTCCTAAAACAAAGAAAAAAGGAAGATGCAAACCTACTCCACCTCCATAAAGGATATCTGATCCAGACAATGGTCTGTGGGTAGGAATCCATGGTAAAAAGAAACACCTTTGTATCTACAAGGAATGACTTAAGATTCTTCAGAAAGAAGGATTGTTACCACCAGATGATCCGACTTTTGTTACATGGTCACCGATATATCCCTATAAACCACTACATCCTCCAGATGTTGTCCAACCAATTCCTTACTTTATTTACTCATCCACAAATTCCGAGTACGATCGACAATTCCCTGCTTTGCAAAGAAAAATGGATCCAATCACAGAAAGAACATCCAAACCCTTTATTCATCCTAGTGAAGTCCAGCCTGGTGGGAAACTTAAGCCTTTAACTCAAGCTGAAGAAGTTCTAAACTGGCAATCTGAAAACATGGTTTCTCAAAATGAGATTCTCCAAAACATTGACAAAAAGGTAGATAAGATTGTTGTAAAAATAGACGAAACAAATGAGTATCTCAAGGTTTTATCCCATAAAATGCAAAAACACTACAAGAGCTTGAAAGCCCAAGTATACCAACTAGATCGGGATTTGCAGAAGATGTTAGAAGAAAGAACTTTTGGAAAAACTTTTGACCAAAAGGAGAGAGAAATCATAAGTTTACAAGGAAAAGTAAAAGAGATAAATGATTTCTTAAGAGACCCTCATGAAAGAAACCACAAGTCTGTTGGAAAATCTTTCTTGGACCCTCTTGTTTTTCCTACATATTTTAAACTACCAGAAAAGCCTTATCCTTTCTACCCTACCTATGTTTCATCACCACCAAACCCAGTAAAATACATACATACAACCTATAGAGCAAAATCCACTAGAACTACCACTACCTCAACCTCTAAGAAAAAAGAGAAAGTTGTTTGTTTGAGCGCTTCATCCTCAGAATCTCAAGATATCCCTGAAACACCTCCTCAAAAAATCCAAAAGGAGGAATAATTTCCTGATAAAGGTTTCCAAGCCTTAGCAATCACTAGAAATTATGAATCCTCCCAAATAAATTACTCTGAATCATCAACACAAAAGTAAGATGGATCCTCTTTCGATGGTGACAACAACTCTGATCAAGAATGTCCTCTGATGAAACACTGAGATCCTTTTCATCTAGACCAGAATCCAAAGACAATTATATCCATAGACTATTCATGACAAATATAAAGAGGAAGAATCCTTCATTAAAAATATAAAAAAGGACTAGACGATATAGAGGTCCCTGGTTCACTTTTGATGATACACCACCTAGCCGCTGGAGAAAGAGACTACTAGAATTTGGAGCTTGGATTGACACCCAAATGATGAAAACTAGTGTAGATAGTTATAAGATCATTGAAGAATTCTGCTATACAATGATAGTAACGATGAAAGAATGGTATCACAATCTTGGAGATTTCAAACAATATGAGCTGCATCGTCTAGAAACTACATCTAATGTTCTTGGTGTGCTTCACCGTGAATTCATTGGTGAAATAGAGATATTTGATAGAAAGAACAAACAAGAATTCTTTGAGATGAAGTGTTGTTCTCTCAAAACAAAGGACCTTGACAAACACTATCATAGGATAGCACAAAGGTAATATGTCCTTAATGGATACAATGACCCTAGTCTCAAGAATACCTATGTATCCTCTCTACCACAAGAACTCCATCCAGAAATTCATAAGATGTTTGAAACAACTTAAAGGGACATTAAAACAATGAGTCTTGGCCAAATCAATCAGATGACAGTAGAAGCACTTGAAAAGATCTGCAGTTTCCATCATCAAATCTCTGAAGTTATAGAACAAAAGTCCAAGTTCACCCAAGCATGTAAGAAGCCCTACCTAGAGATTAACTGTAAAAACAAGAGGTGTAGCTGTGTAACAAATAAGAAACATCATCATAAAAAATACACCAAATCTCCTAGGACCTTCAAAGGAAAGAAAAGAAAGAATATGAAGTTCTTTAGAAAAAAGCCTTTCCGAGGAAAAGGGAGAAATCAAAGCTGTTTTATTTTTGGAAAAAAAGGGAATTGCTCTAAAGAATGTCCTAATAACACCCATAAAGCATAAAAACTGATTAATTATCTTCAACCTCTATAAGGAGACTTTATTCTTTATATTATGAACAAAGCTCTGCTGATGAAGAAACAATTTTTTCCCTTTAAGACTCTTCATATGATGAAGCCTCATTTTCAGAAGATGACAAATATCTCCCTGTTTACTCCTTCAAAGAGATAGGCAGTTCTCTTCCTACTACACCCCTTCCTTGTGTTGAAGCTCATATCCTTGCAACAAAGTTTTCACGTCCGAAGAAAGTCATAGCTTACATGGACACTGGAGCCCAGATTACAGTGATGAATCCCAATATTCTCCCTGCAGAATCATGAGTGACACATGTTGCATACTTTATAGCAGCAGATGGAAAAGTTTTCAAGACAAATTTAATGACCAAAGACAAAATAGGAATTAAATTCTTCCTAGACTGCATAGTCTGGACCAAGGTCATTGGCAGTAATCTTCCAAACAAAGATATTGTAGTAGGAATGGATGTCTATTCAGTAGAAAGTAGACTTCAAATTCTTCCTACAGGAATTAAATACAAAAGAGAATTCAAAGCTTATTATGGGATATTGAAGCTATATTCTCTTTCCAAAATCCATGATGGCTATGAAGAAATCAAGTCCGACCTACTCAAACTATGTGCAGACAACCATGAAAATTTTCGCCACCCAAAACCTCTATGGAAGAATAATGATGTATTCGTTCAACTTCCTTTCAAGCTTAATGAATATGTTAATCCAACCAAGCCACTCATCCAGGAATGAGTCCATCAGATTACACATTAGCCATGAAAGAATGCAACCAGATTCTCAAGCAAAGTCTGATAGAACCCATTAAATTAGGATGGGATTTCCAAGCATTTTATGTGGAAAAGAGATCTGAAACGTTTAGAGGAAAGAAGAGGTTAGTAATTAATTATAAACCTCTAAATCATTTTCTCAAAGATGATAAATTTCTCATTCCAAAGGCCTCATCATTGAATGTTTTCATCAAAGATTCCCATATATATATATTCTAAGTTTGATCTCAAGTCAGGTTTTTGGCAATTAGGCATTGACCCTGAGGATCGTCACAAAACAACATTCGACATTCCTAACACCCAGACCAATGGACAGTGTTACCATTTGGAATTAAGGTGGCTCTATCTCTCTTTCAAAAAGCCATGACTAGAATTTTTGAACCCATTATCAACAGGATCCTGATCTATATTAATGATGTGCTATTGTTATCAAAAGATGAAAAATCCCATAAATAATTATTGGGCCGATTCCTTCAAATAGCCCAACATCATGGAATGACGCTCTCTGAAAAGAAAAGTCAATTGGGGCAAACAAAAATTTATTTTCTAGGGATGCATTTCTCCCAGGGAAAATATCAACCCAACCTCATATTGCCCAAGAACTATTAAACTTTCTTGATGAAAATCTGATAGTTAAGCAAATCCAACAATTTCTGGGTATAATTAATTATATCCGGGATTTTCTGCCGAAGCTGGCGAGATACACGAGTCCCTTATCCCAAATCTTGAACAAAAAACCTCCACCATGGGGAGAAAAGCAAACTGAAGCAATAAAAGGCTTGAAGAAAATCGCACAAACTCCACTTGCTCTAAAAATTCCAGGAAATGGCAAAAGAATCCTGCAGACCTATGCCAATGATCACTATTGGGGAGAAATTCTTATAGAAGAACTTGATGGGAAAATATACTATCATGGTCATGCCGGTGGTCAAATTAAAGAAGCAGAAAAAGACTACCACACCACCTACAAGGAAGCTCTTGCCGTGAAAATGGGAATCCAAAAGTTTGTCTTTCACCTAAGAGGCTACCAGTTTGAAGTACAGATGGACAATTCCTCTTTTCCTAAGATCCTTGAATTCAAGAATAAGATGTCTCCTGATCCTCAAACTCTTAGGCTCAAAGATTGGTTTTTTAGATATGATTTCTCTGTAAAACATATCAAAGGAAATCAAAATGTAATCCCTGATCTACTATCCAGACCTATAAAACATATCCAGATCATCACAGCCAAACATATTGTTCCTCTTATTCTTATGGTCAAGCCATTAGAAGCCCATGCATCCAAAACCAAGAATCTTCCTCCCGGGGTAATGATATCCTTTTCACCATCCCAGCTCAAGCAGTATGTCAGGAATAATCTCTTCTATTACATGACAAAAATCATAAGGAATAAACTACCTGATCATAGTCCTTATTTTTTTTCCAAACACACATTTTCTCCTACCGATTTTAATAAACCCAAATGTTAAATTCACAAAAAACCATTTATGGTATATTTGGTGTGCCACTTGTTTGTATTATATGCATGTTCTTATTCCCACTAAGGCCATGTATCAACGCATAATGGATCCTGAGAACTACAAGTCTTTGATTTGGACTAATCTTGAGTGGTTTTCTCCGTTACAATGGTGGAGAGACCAATTAAAACCGATCATAGACGAGGTCCAAGCGCCAAGATTATCCTTTGAAGATATTGGAAAACTCAAGTATGTTTTCTTTCTACACAGGCCCTATATGACAAATTATGTAACTAAGATGCTTAATTGTAAAAGTTATATTCATCTTTGGGAAACTATTGATGAATATCCATTCAGTCTAAAAATCACGAGGGAATTATTTGAGTATGTTAATTTCATTAATCTGTATGATCCAAAAGACCTTGATGATAGTTCAACTTGTATAAGTCATGAAAAGTTCAGAAGATCAGAAGTGGGAGAAAGCTCGACTCAAGCCACACAACAAAAACCAGATTCTTCGATGGAAGCTGAATTCTCAGAAGGACAAGTGGCAGAGGCTAATACAAAATTAGTGGATCACGCTTACATGATGGATGACACCTGGCAGTGTGAGTCATCTCAGTATGAAGATTTCTTTTCTGATGGAAATATATTCGATCAGAATATGTCCCCCTCTCATGAACCCATTTGCAAAGACTAAATGGACAAGTGTCCTTCAAAGATCACAAGCATGTTTATGAATAGTAAAATTTCGTCCTTTTGTGTAATAAAGACTACAATAATGTAATCCATAAGGGATAAGTGTGTCAGGTGTTTTAAAAAAGGCATTCATATAGTATAAAGAATTCCATGCTTGTAAATAGTGTTGCTTTTGTCTTGTATGTACCTCTTTGGCTATAAAAGGAGGACTCTTGTAACATATTTTCATCAAGCAATCACAAATAAACTCTCTTGTGTGCTTAAGAACAAACATGTTCTAAAACTCTTTTCTTTCTCCCTCAACGCTTTAGTTATTGTATTCATATCATAAATCCCCTAAAAGATGCAAGTATGCTCTACACCTGCCTCTAAATGAGGATCTTGTGTATCAGAAAACATATGACCATTGATCCATACTACGGTCCTTGCTATTATGAAATTTCAGTTTTAATTGTTGGTCATTATTATGCCTATGTTTGGCTATTTGATGATGATACAATTAAGGTTGGTCTCATGGTATTTAAGTCTAATACCCTAATTTTTTCCCTAAGATGTTTTCACATTTCATCTACATCTTGCATACAAACAAGATCATAATGGTTCTTCGATTCTTCTCGGGTGTAGGTTTGTACCTCACAGGGGATCACCATCATTTTTATTCTCTTTTATTTGTTTATGTTTACTAACCATTAATCAAAATCCAAAAATATTTTGTTTTCTTCTACTAACATTTTCAGGGGAAAAACAGGTGAAAATACCAAAAATAGCAGTCTCGCAGCTCGAATGCATTTCATAGTATAAAAGTCGAAGTTGATCCACAAATATTTCAAATTTATCTGATCAAGGATTTCCCGATTTAATTGTTTTATTCAAGGATTCCCAAGGTTCATGTGTTTATTTCCATGCCTTCTTCGACGCGCAAAAGAATCGAGCCGGAACCATAGTAGTGCAAAAGGAAAACAAAATTTTCAAAATTTGTACTAAGTAACTGGTTACTACCTAGGGCGTAACCGGTTACCTGCGTTCAATTTTGAAAAATTTGGCAGCAATTCAAAATTTTGAATTTTGGCACCAATTTCATTTTTGATCACTCTTGGATTATTCTAGACCATCATTTAATTCCCATACACCATTAAAATTAATTCCCACCATAAACCCTCACTAATCACCACTTTTTTCATGATTCCCTCCAAATTTTTAATTACCAAGCCTAATTTGAATTTCCAAAGCAAGCTCCGTTATACCAAATTCTCATACCTAAAGTCTTTAAATAGCACCCTAATTTCATTCATTTCACAAGCTTTTGATAGCCAACAAATCTCTTGCAAAATATCCCCCCAAACAAAAAATTCACTAAAGCTCTTCTCTATTTTTTGAAAGTTATCAAGAATTCACATTGAATTCTTGATCAAATTTAAGCTAAACCTTCATCCTATTCTTTTTTGTTCATCAATTTCAGTAGATCAAGCTTGATTTGGTTCAATTTGAAGAGTGCTCTTAGTAATTCACTTTTTCCATGGTTCCACCTTCATCATCAACATTCAAGATGTAGACCCTTGGTGCTTTTTGTTGTTGATCTTTTAGATCATAAATTGTTGTTTGATTGCAGGGATTTCACTGTGTTTTGGTTCTAAAATTCGTGCTAATTCAAGTCATGATCATTAAGTGTTTGAAAAAATGTTTAAAGGATAGATCATGCTGCAGAGTAACCGTTTAAAGGATAGATCAATTCAAGTCATGATCATTAGCAGATTTTTTTATTCTGCGTGCAGAGTAACCGGTTACTGCATAGGTTGTAACAAGTTACCTGGGTTAATTTTTCCAGAAAACTGTTGTTTTTGTACAGGTAACCGGTTACTGCTTAGGTAGTAATAGGTTACCTGTGTTAATTTTCCAGAAACTGCTTTTTTTCTTGAACTGGTAACATATTAACGCTTAGGTGGTAACGGTTACTCTGAGACATAATTGATTTTTTAGCATATTTTTTAGCTGCTTTTTGTTTCCTTTTCTCTCCTCTATTCTTGTTTTTACCTTGGGAGACATTTTTGGGACTGATTTCTCTTTAATCTCAATGAACTTTGGGTGTAGATTAGAGTGGTTAATATTAATCCAAATCTACCTTTAAGTGAATTATTTAATTCACTTTAGGTACTTTGCATTAATGATATATTTTCATACTTGAATCCACCGAGATGAGTGATTGAGGTTAAAGATGGAAGAATACTATAAGTGTAGCTCAATTTGGTATTCATCTTTAATTTTGTGCGGTATTGTGTTCGGATGACAATTTACATATCATTTATCTCGCATGCATTAGCACTAACATTGTTCACCTTAATTGGTGGTGGCCGGCCTCATTTGTAGGGTAATTACTTCGTAAATTACTCAGCGATTGCTTAACATAGACCTAAATGTGTCCCAAATTCGGAACAAAAGTCCAATTGGATACTTGCACTTTTGTGGACCCGACCTTGTGTTGGTCGCGTAATCCCAAAGTGATTGATAATTTTGCGTTAAGATCCAAGACTTGTGAAGTTTGATGCGTAGTTTCTTTGGGTCTCCCAATCTTCTTTCAAACTTCATTGAATTTGGTTCTAATCTCCTTGATTGATCACTATAATGTAAGATACTAAGCGGATCCGACTGCCTTTCGATTTTGGTTACTATTTTGGTTGTGGATGATTAAGTTCACCATACCAATACTATGTGTAACATGGTGGGAGAACTGACTTTCTATAAATGTTACGGATAGCAAGAGTCGCCACCGACTTTTATTTTATCCAAGAGGAAAGGACATAAAAGAACATGAAAGACCTATTTTAAAAGACTTGAGTTCGGGGGGTAGGTTATACAAAGGGAAGGTGTTAGCACCCTTTATAACCATGGTTATCCATGAGCTCTTAGTTACTTAGCTCACTTCAATTGTTTTTGGAAAGTGTAGTGTGTGATTAGAAATTTTCTAAGTACTTTGTAATGATCCTCGTATGGATGTATACAAAGCCTTGTTTTGAAAAAATGTTTAGGAAAGTGAGGTGTGAAAAGTATTTTGAAATGTGAGCAAGCAACTAAGAGGTACCTACCCTAGATTAAGTCTTTCATGTTCTCGTATGTTCTTTCAATGGTAAGACTATCCCTATTAGTAAGGAATAGGTAGTCATTACCTTGTATTTGTTAAGGGACAAGCGTAGGGTCATCGTATGGTCATAGAAGGCAACTTAAGGGATGCTTTTAGCAATTCGTAGGGACTATCATCATTTATTCGAAAGGACACGATCTTTATTGTAGGCAACCTCGAAGGGACTTGATCTTTTAAACTGTAGGGACTATGATGATTTATATTCGAAGGGACTTTGCTTAAGACATCCCTATATTCGAGGGACTTGACCATGTTAAAGGCAACCAAGAGGAATACCCTAGGAAGTGCAAGATGGCGATCAAAGATCGACTTACGTGTGTGAGTGTTTATTTTCAAGTATTTATCTTTTTAAATTAATTATCTAAATTAAATTAAATACAAATAAGTTTTCACGCCCTATTTACTAACCACACAATAAAATATTTATAATAAAATAAAGACGGAAAATAAATCTAGAATTATTACATGGCTTTGGGATAGTTACAATATAATAATAATAAATAATAATAATAAAGTAAATAAATAGAGCAATAATAATAATAAAGCAATAAATAAATATTAGAAAAAAGAAAATAAAGAAAAATAATAATGAGGAAATAAAAGAGAAATTAGAATTTTTTAAAGAAATTAAATAAGTTAGAATTTTAGGGTTTATAAGAAAAATAATATAAATTTAAAGGATTTAATAATAATAATAAAAGGATAATATATTATAAAAAAAATGGTTATTATAAAAGAAATATTTAGGGTTAGGAAAAATTAGGTTAAACTTTTAAGGTTAGTGAAAAAAATTAGGGTTTTAGAAAATAATTAGGGTTTTTTAACATAATTAGTTTTTATTTACAAAATATATATAATAAAAAATATGTACAAAATATTATAAGATTAATTAAAATAAATAATTAAGAAAAATTATGAAATTAATAAAAAGTATAAAGTTTAATTATTTATAAAAAAACATTAGTGGTTTTAAATTAAACAAATTAATTAATTATTAATAATTATATATATTAAAATATAAAAGAAACAAAATATATAACAAAAATAAAAGTCGGGAGGCCTGGTTTTGATCCAGAACCTCCCCCTTACCAGAACAAAGGTCCTACCACTAGGCTAGCGCGCGCTAGTGATGAATGTATGAGAAGCAATTATTATATGATGAGCCTGCAAAATAGATGAATTAAAAGAAAAAAATTGCTTCAAGCCAGAATCGAACCCAAGCATCCTGCCTCAATACGCGTACAACCAACCAACTGAGCCAAGCAGTGCTTCTGAAATATAAATACAAACAAAAACTAATAAATTCAATCTATTGATCAGTTAGGTTATAGTGACAGTCGTTCGTCACTAAAGCTTGTAGTGACGGTTTTTACCCTTCACTACATGTCCTGCAAATTGAAAAACGCACAACACACAAAATAAATTCAATCTATTGATTCAAATCAGTCAAGGGTAGTCATATGAGTCTAATTGGATCCTTAATTTCACGTGAAATCGCCTATATCCATGATTCCCGATTTCAAGCTTTTAAAACCCTAAGAATGGTGATATACGATTACGGCCACAAAACTTCAAGAAATTATGCAGGAACAATCTAAACATCATCACAAACAATAATATGAGGTTAAAATTTGTTAACAATACATAAATAAAGAGAATCGAAAAATTTAAAAAAGAAGAAAATTGAGGATCGGTTTATGCATATGGCCATGATTTTGATGGTTTGAATGATGCAAATTCATTCAGTGATTATCCATAAGTGATTTGCAACCTTTAGAATGACCTAAAATCCTCTCTAGCTCCAAAACCGAATCTCACTTTTTGTTGAAATTTTTTGACTTTGTTCTTTGTTCTTGGAGGCAGCAAATTCGTGTCCTAGTGTATGCTTATGTTTGTGTATATGTAGTGATCCAATTTAGGTCAAAAACTTGTGGATTTGTGGGCTTGTGAAGATTGCTTGATCATGAAGTTTCCTCACTTTCAAATATTCAAAAAATCTCATCTAACCTTTCTATTTTTGGTCCAATCTGACTTTAGTTGATTTCCAATCATTCTAAATATAATTCAAATGATTTTCAATCAAAGATTTCATGCTTCATTTGACTTTTCATATTTTATATATATTTAAATTGAATTTTAATGAATAAAATCCAAATAAATATAAAATAAACTATAAAAATCTGAAAAAATAATCATTGGGTCCTGCATGATGTCATTGTAAGGATTGGATTACAAAATTGCAAGCCCATTTGGAAAAATTTGGTTTTAAGACCTCATTTGTTCAAGATACCCCTCAAAAGTTTCCCAACTTTACAAAGGCATAAATCCCTCAATTTTAAAGCTATGAAGGTGTTCTTGGACATTTTGGAAATCTTAAAGAGTCCTTTAACCAACCTTTTTGGTCTCATGTCCATATCCTTTACCATTTTTAAATTATGCCCTTTGGAAGATGTTGACCTTTTGTTGACTTTTGAAATGACCTATAATGTTTTAGCTCATACCTTATAAATGAAACATTTTTAGGCTTGGCTTGTGAGACACAAAGTTGTAGAGAATTCAATTTCCTTCAAAATGAGCTTTGGATGAGAAATTTTTGATGAAGCATGTGAAAGTTATGGCTGGTCAAAGTTCAGTTGACTTTCCTTAAGAAAACCCTAATTTAGAAACTTCTGATTCTTGATGATCTTAAACTTACTTGATGAATCATGATCAACCCTTGATCAAATGATGAATTTTACTTCATAAAATTGATGTTGGAAAAAAATATTGAAGTTTGACTTTAGTTTGACCACAGTTGACCTCAGTTTGACTTTTTAACTGCTTTGATTGATTTTTGCATATCTGATCATCTGACTGGGCAAACTTATTGGGAAAGCCTTGAAACTTGACATAGGGATTCTTGAATACATGTGAGATATTATGAAGCTTACTTGAGGCCTTGAAACTCATTTTAACCTGAGGAAACACAAAACCCTAGCTTTGGACACTTGACTTAGGAGGAGACATTGTCTGAGGAAACTTCCATACTTCTTGACCAATTGGGAGTCTTGAGGACCTTATGATCATTTAGAAATCTTGAGAGAGATTGTCTTGATTATGGGAGGTCAAATTTTGGTGTGCAACACTATGTAAATATTATTATACTATTACTATGCTAACACTTTAATTCTTTATTGCACTTTTATTTTTCTTACTTTTATTATGCTTTATTATGTTTTTATCATCCATTATCATGTTTATATTTTCTTGCTCTTATTTTGTTGTGTGAATTTTCCTTTTGTCCATTTGGACATAAAAATATTAATAAAGGCTTAAACCATAAAAAACTTAATTCTTCCCTATATTAGACTATTGGTTACTATCCTTGGCATTGAAATTGAAGTTTCAGACTTAGATCTTAAGACACTTTACATTTGCTTTGATCTTCATGGAGTTGGTAGTATTTCCTTTATTTAGCCATTTGCTAGCTTATAAGGATGGAACTCTTGTGCTCATAATGGGAAACATCATCAAGTTTGGTTAGATCTTTCCTCCTTTATCTATTTATTTTCTTTTTTAGGATAGTCTATTCATCTCCTCCCCTTCTTTAATTTTCAAAATCTCTCTCCTTTTTCAAATGATTCTTGTTTTAAAAAAATTATCACTTCTTTAATAAATAAAACCTTGACTTTTTGTCAAGTGAATGTGACTATTTTTCCTTTCTTTTAAAAAACTAATGAATTTAACCATCTTGACTTTAATTCAAAAGTAAAAAAGAACCAAACTCATTCATGTTGTTTTGTGCCCTTGTGCACCTTTTTTTACAAGTATAGATTATGAGTCATTTTTCTTTAGTAGGGTGAAAGTCTTTCAATCTCCATGGTTGTAGTTTGATGTAATTAAGTCTCTTGTCATTCGTGGGGATTTAGTTGCATACTCGTCGATTTTATCCGAGTTGGTGCCCTCCCCACAATGATGTATGCGTCCATGCCCTCATTCTCATGGTAGATTTGTTAGACCATCCACATGAAAATGACAAATTCTCTTCACTTAATAAAATCAATCATAACCAACCCTTTTCACTATTTGTACCATGAACTACGGGGTTTTGATATTGCATTGCACTTTGTGGGTACGTAGGCATGAGGTGGTAAGCCTCTCCAAACACAAAAACATTAAAAATTAATTATTCTCTCATCCCTCCACTCTCATTTGGAAACCATTTTCGAACCAAAAGCAATAAATCTTTCAAAGGGCTCCCGTGGAGTACCACAAACATTTTGGATGCGTAAAACCTTCCTATTTTGTAACCTATCCCCTTACTCATTTCTCTGCTTGTTTCTTTAGCTTTTTGCTCTTAGATTCATTAGGATTTATTCACTATTTTTTCCTTTCCCACTTGGAATAAAACAAAAGCGCGGTGGCGACTCTGTTTACTTTGACTTAAGTTAACTAATAGCTTACACTCATGATTATATCGCTACAGAAAGGCTCACGGACATTGTGGTATCAGAGCCTGTACAGAAAGAAAGGGTGCATATGGTATGGATATAATAAAGAGAGTGAGTAAGGGAGAAAACCACCTAAACATGGAAACATCTGAACCAAACACCCAACCTATTACTAACTCTACTTAATTACTAAAATAAAAGATAAATTAAAAGAAATAAACAAACAAAAACTAAAAGGTCGGTCATCACTTTCTAACTATTAATATACCTTTTTTAATTAATTTTTTTTAAAATCCAATAACTTAATGATAATGAGAGAAACAAAGAAAAAATATAATTAATAGTAATTAAAAATTCTCCATTTAAATCCAATTAAATTCGAAATTAATAGTAATTAAAATATAGAAACTAACTCATAAAATAAAAATAGAAGAAAAAAAACAGGGGAGTAACAAGAGCAATCCAATAATTAATTAACCTAATTAATTCAAATAAATAAAAAGATGTTGATCTAAATAAGTTAGAGCATAAATTAAAAAAAACGAAATCAGACCAACGAAACCACATACCTCAAACACGCGAATCCTTCTCGCCGTCTTTCTCAACTTCCTTTTTTCAAAATCACGGATCTCTACGTCAATCTCAATTCTCTCTCTTCTCACAGTCCTCTGTGTCTCTCACTCGCGGCTTTACGACGGTGGATTTAGATGGTGGGATTTGTAAAGAGTGAAGGTTATATTTTGATGGATGATGGTGATGTGAGCCTATGGATGGGAGTGTGGAGCGTTGTGACTGATGAATTTGGATATAGGTGATAATGAGGGAGGGCGGTGATGTGTGGCGGATGAAGAGGAACATGGTGTTGTGTTGTTGCAGGGATTTGAGTTATGCGGTGGTGTTTCGGTTATAGAGAAATAAAGTTGAAGTTCAATTTGGTTGTTGTTAAAGAGGTTTTACATCGGGGTTATTGTGAAGGGTAGATGAAGGTGATGAGTGTTAGAGTTGAGGGAGATGAAAGGGTTTTAGGTTTTTCTGTTCAAGTTTGAACGAGAATTTTTTTCTCAAAGATGAAGTTCACAAAATATCCTTAAGGTATCTTTTCGTTTTTCAGTGTTTTTGTTTTTTTAATGTATGATGGTAACGGTTGTTGATGTTGTCCCCCCCCCCCCTTTTTCTAATGAATGAAACAGTGTTCTTATAGGACTAAGAATTAAGGTTTTAGTTTTGAAAATTTATACTACTTAAATTGTTGAGGAAGGTAGTTTGAGGAGAGGGGACCAAGTCTGTGTTTGTGGGTGGAGGGAGTTGTCTGTGCGAATGCAGGTTTGCAGTCCTGAATTTTTTTTTTGAAATTTGCCTGTTTGTGCATTTTTGGTGGTCCCCTATTGCTTGTTGTATGTACTGTCTTGAAATTCTATTTTTGTGGCATAGTTGTGAAAATATAATGTGTGTTGAATGAATGTATGATTTATCAATGATGCTTGACATAAAAGGTTACAAATGAATGGATTATGATGAATATGATTACGTATGGGGTTGTCTTGATATGTGCCTAGGTGCTTCAAACTTATACTCAATGTCTCTTGCTCTTGTAGATAAACAAAAAGCTTGATGCATAACTTGGAGTGGAAAAACAAGCATGAATATTTGGTCTTGAGGATGAATTGAAAGTTTCACATCAAAGGCATTGTTTTTAGGACAAGAACATGCACATGACCTCTTGTGATCAAGTGACAAAAATTGTATCTCTTAACTTTGTAATTGCACCTTATTTTTAACTTGTACTCTTTGTCATGAGTTTGTAATCGATGGATTTGGAATTAAACTTGTAACTTTGACATGATTTGGAATGGAATTGGAACTTAATTTAGGTGTTTGAAATGAATTTGATAGGAAATAAAATTGAAGTTGAGACTTGAATATGGATTGGAAATTGAAGACTTGAATTTGGAAGAAGTTTAGAATGGAAACTTGAAATAGGAATGAATTTGGAAATTGAATTTAAACTTGAAATGAGTTGGAAGATTTTTAATTGACACTTGAGAAATTGACATTGAATTTAGAATTTTGAAATTGAAAATTTAAGAAATGAAATTTGTAATATGATCATTAACTTTATAACTTGAATTGAAACATGGAAATTTGACATTGAATTTGGAATGTATTTTGAAAAGTGGTTATGAGTTTTAGAACTTTGAAACTTTGAAATTTGACATGAGGTTATAACTTAAAATAAACTTTGAAATGGAAAAGAGAATTAGAATTTGAAAATTGAACTTGGAATAGAAATTGAAATTTGAAAATGAAATTGAATATGTAAAGGAAATGACTAGTAACTTGAATCTTGAAAGAGAATTGAAAATGGATTTAAAATATGAACTTGAATTTGAAATGGAAATTCGGAATATGAACTTGAAAAAAGAAGTTGAAAACCATGAACTAAGCTTGGGACAAAATTTGAAAAGAACTTGAAACGAAAAATGAAAACTTGAAATGGAATTTGAAAACTTAGAATGGAATGGAAATTAAAATAGGGATTGAAATAAAAAAAAAAGGACCTAAAACTTGAAAATTGGAAGTAGAGTAAGAATTAGCATCTGCAAAGAACTCGGGCTTGAACTAAGGGTTTGTGTATTTGGAAATAACTAAAAAATGGACAAAAACAAATCGAGACTTAGGGTGGAAATATGAACTCCAAACTTGTAATTAGACCAAACAAACATACACAAGAGAAAACCCTAATCCCACGATTCATGAGAACAAACTTCCAATACTTGCTGCAAATCCAAAATGACTAATATGCACTATGGTATGTTAATGATGAGACGAATGTGTGAATGAAAGTTAGAGGTGAATTTGGGGTGTGACAGTTGCCCCTGTTTAAATAATTTTACCAGATGGCTTGAGTGATGGTAATCTTCATGGAATCAGGGTGAAAGGTATTTAAAGATAGAAATAACTATAAATTTTGCCCCTAAATGCAATGTTATGTTGGACTGCGGACTAACTGACTCGTTTTTGTAATTTTTATGCAATGAATGACAAATATGATATGAATGATAAATATGAGATATGTCGACGACCAAGGGCCAAGGCTCACTGGGATGACATACACTGGGGATAAAGAAACGAAAACAGGAAGTATTTAAAGTGATAAATCAACAGGTTCAAGTGTAACTGCTGACACTAAGAATAACAAAAGACGGGAATAAGAGGAAATCCAAAGTGTTGGATCAACGAAAACAGGAAAAGCCAAATTGACACTTAGGATGGCAAGAAAATATTCAAAGTGAATGTGCAGTGGCTCGACGAGACCAACTAACACTAAGAATAAAAACCAAGGGAATATTCAAAGTGAATGCGTAACAGGTTCCAGACCAGTTGACACTGAGAATGGCAAAAAAAAAATTCAAAGTGAATGTGCAGTGGCTCGATGCGACCAACTGACACTAAGAATAACGAAAAAATAAACATTCAAAGTGAATGCGCAATGGCTCTATGCGACCAACCGACACTAAGAATAACAACAAAGTAAACATTCAAAGTGAATGTGCAACAACTCTATGCGACCAACTGACACTAAGAATGGAAACAAAACAATATTCAAAGTGAATGTGTAGTGCCTCGATGCGACCAACTGACACCAAGAATAAAGATAAGATAAACATTCAAAGTGAATGGGCAACGAGTTCAAGACCAGTTGACACTGAGAATGGAAACAACAAACTATTCAAAGTGAATGTCCAATGGCTCCATGGGACCATCTGACACTATGAATAACACCAATAAAATATTCGAAGTCAACGCGCAATAGGTTCGACACCTATTTACACTGAGAATAGAAACCAATATACACTCAAAGTGAATGCACAATGGATTCAAGACTGGTTGACACTAAGAATGGAAAAAGACAACATAGTAAAAGTATTCAAAGCAGTGAATTAGAGGGTACAAGTATAACTGCTAACACTGAGGATAAGGAGGGAACTCACATTGATTGCGTAGTGGCTCTATGCGACCAACTGACACTAGGGATAAAAGGCAAAAAATTCAAAGTGATAAATCAGTAACTCAATGTAACCAAACTGACACTAAGAATAACAACAAAAAATGTTGGAGTTTTCAAACAAGATAAAACACCAACCTTTGGAAATTCCTTAGCCGAAGAGTTCAGAGACGACCTTCAGGAACCATCAGGAGAAAATTATAGGTATATGCCAAATCAAGTGGACTTAGATCATAAGCAAATGGTTTCACGACCAGCTTAACAGGTTTGTGCCAATGACAATTGGACTTCAAGAGATATTGGTGGTAATAAAAGCAAATACCAACCACAATTGGATTTCTATAAGGAATATCAGTATTATTGGGGGAAAGACATTGGTTGACCAAACTGCAAGGTACCAACAACAATGGGTTTTAAAGTTGAACGCCAATGATACCTGGACTTTTGGAGTCAGAAGGGTGAAAACTGGGGAAAGGAAAAATGCTAATGGCAAACGTGTATGGTTGAGCATGATGTGAATGATCATGACATGCGAATGTTGACTCTAGAGAGACAACGAGTTGTGACAATACTCAATGGGGAGTAGGCTCTCAATACCAATACTTAGATGAGCATTATGAAAAACACTAGGGAGATGGCTTCACACTTGGGGAATCTTTATTTATTGAAGGATCCATCCAAGAGTGTTATCAATTTGTGCTTCAATTGGGGATTTCTGTAATTACAGTATAGAAAGTGTTTTTGCAAACCAGAGACTTCTTGGGGACATCCGTGATAACCAAAATTCAAATATCAATAACAATTGGATTTTCAGACAAAGTTTCTAGTGATAAATGGATTTTTTACATGCCAGACGAGAACTGGTTTCTTTTGATTCATTGTCAGACGAGAACTGACTTTCGAAATGGTCTAACAAACGAGAATTGGTTTTGAACTGGATTTGAAAAAATTGACTGTCAAACGAGAACTGACCTTCAAATAACTTTTAAATGAAATAACATATGGGAACTTGTTTTAACATGGGCTACCAGATGAGAACTGGTTTGAAAGGAAATTGAATACCAGACGGGAACTGGAGTTAAAAAACTGATTGTCAGACGAGAACTGACTCTGAAATAGATTATTTACCAAACGAGAACTGGTTTGTTTGTGTTTGATCTTTTTCATGCTATGGGTATATGCTAGATGAATAAGATGATATGCATGGCTTAACATTGAGAGCGAAGCGACGTGGCTAATGCATGAGAATGATCTATACAATAACTCAAAGGTTTCCTAAAATGCCCCTGTAATGGGTATTGGATGGAAAAATCATTTTCAGATGACTCTTTTGAAGGAGGTGAAGGTGACAACATGATTCTCGACATTCTTCTTGAACTTAAAAGTTGCTGATGTATGACTTGCTTGAGCAGTTTGAGGGCATGTAGAGGACCTTCCTCTGTGTGACTCATCTTTTCCCCAAATAAATGGGTATTTGAACACATCTTATTCACAAAAAGGTTTGGAAACAACTTGCCATGACACAGACTTTGAAATAGTTGCCCCAATGCTTGAATATCTGAGATTTGACTTTGGTTATCCGACTATTGGGATGAGAAAATTATGATTTAACTAGCCATCGAACTCTTGAACTCTTTGTGATAGCTTGCTCAAGTCTGAGTCTTGAGAAAGATTCAACCTCTGAGTAGCTGAGTCTTGTAGAGATTGATCTAAATTGACTGATTCTCAAAGTTATTTTCCCCTGGCTGGGCTTCTTTTACCAAGTCAAATTCCCTAACTGGTTGCATTTGTTAGGATTCCCTTGGTGCTGAATTGACTTGCAAACAAACATTATTATTTTAAAATTGGCAATTTTAATGCAACATTTATGCAAGTTTTTGAAATCACAATTTATTAGTCAAGATCAAAACACAAAATGGATCCAACCATTTATGGAATGGTGGATGAAGTGATCAATACAAATGATTAGCAAAGACTGTTAGGAGTCAGGTTAACACAACCTTGATGTAGTATGCTCTCGAAATAAACCATGCCTCAATTAGGTCTTTTAAGGGTTGTAACGTGGCCTGGTTCACGGCTCACAAAGCAAAGGATAAAGGCTCAAAATTTAATTGTACCCATCAATTCTTCGTGATGAACTCCAATCCTATGTTCAGTTAATTTAACACACACAATCATATCTCCAAAAGTCTTTGGCGGCATACGGTAAGGATCAAAAGTTAAGAAGATATGGCAGCCACCTTATTTTGCCACTGCTTTATTGAGGATTTATTCTTCTTTCTTCTTGACTGTTTCTTTTGAAAATTTAATTCATTGGGATGCCCTAATTTTTGCCTAAGTCGTTTTTATGGTATTCGACTTAGCGGGCTTTTTTTTTAGAATTCTGATAAAAGGTTGTGACTGCCATTTTATTGGAGGATATAGAACAATTACTACAAACTTTTGACCCTTCACGACTTCTTCAGTGTGCGAAGGAAAGTATGTGTCTAATCCTTCTTGAATGATGAACTGAATCTCTTGAAGATTGAATACAAACAGATTAACTGAACCGACTACCTTGCCCCTAGTTTAAGATTAAGGGTTTTTCATTTTTTAAAAGAAAACTCCTACTTCAAGGCTCAAAAGGTTTAACAAGGGATTATCATCCTTATTTCACCAGTGTTTGGGATTTGAAACAATGCATGTACATCATCGACAAGGTTTTAATTAAAAGCATACTAACAATAAATTCAAGTATCTTGTTTTCATCATTCTCTTTCCAAACTTTGCCAAAACAAAAATTTGATAAATAAAATGAGAGAAATATTTTTTGCTTTTTATCATAACAATGAAAGAAAATGAGTGAATACGAATGGATCGATTCAAAAGATGCATAAACACTTCATTAATCTTGCCAATTTAAAAAACAACAATGTTTACAAGCAAAATGAAAAACCAGCATGCAAAGAAAAATACAACAATGCTTAAACAAATAGAGGATTGCAAACTTTAGGGAATTGAACTTGTCTTGATTTACTGTCTTCAGGAGATAACCTTAAGAGTCTTCGCACTCACTCAGGCGAGAGGTTGACATTCACCACCAGGTTTCCTTCTGGAAAGGATATGTACTTCTTGTCGATCAAATATTGTACCTTGGCCTGAAAAGCTTTGCAATCTTTAGTTGAATACCCCATTGATCCAACATGATATCCACATTGCTTATGTGGATTATACTCAGGTGGGTACGACTCTGGCAATGGCTTGAGAGACTTGGGAACCACCAATGAGCTTTGAATTAAAGGTTGCAGAAGTTGAGTGTATGATAAAGGTACTAGATGAAGAGGAGAATTCCTTCTTTCAAATTGTTGTGAGGCTTATGTTGACTCTGATGCTGATTTGGATATCCTCGGCTTTGGGCTTGCTGACTTGGATGAGGAGCAATCCAGGGTTGTTGGTATGGCACTCTAAACATTGTCGGTTTCCTACAAGCATAGTGAGGCATATGAAATGGTGATTGCTTAAAATATGGCTTCTTGAGGCGTCTTGCATTTTTCCTCTCTTGAGGTCGCTCTCGATGTATTCTCCAACTTTCACCGAGTCAGAGTAGTCTAATAACACAATGCCAACCATTTTTTCGAAGTATGAACCTTGTAGGGTATCCATGAACATGTCAACTAACTTCCTGCCCAAGAGTGGTGGTTTCACTTGGGATGCAAATTCTCTCCACCTTTGTGCATATCCTTTAAAGGATTCATCGTCTTCCTGAGACATCCTCAACAATTGTCTTCTATCCGGAGCCACATCTAAATTGTACTTATATCGCTTCACAAAAATGTCGGCTAAGTCTTCCCATGAGTGAATGTGACTCTTTTACAGCTTCATGTACCAATCCAATGATGTCCCACTCAAACTGTCTTGAAAACAATGAATTATCAACTTATCGTCATGAGTATGGGAAGCCATTTTTGGCAGAACATAACCAAATGGAGCTTTGGACAATAATCTTTATTGTACTTCTCTAAATTGGGTATTTTGAATTTTGAAGGTATAACAAGATCTGATACCAAGCCCATATTCTCCAGACTCATTGTGCTAGAGCCTTCCATAACATCCAAGCACTTCTCGAAATCTTGACATATTACTACGATTTCGACTACTTGATAAGGTTCCTTTTTTATTATCATGTGAGCACTTTGAGAATTTGGTATTTTCCTTATAAATCGAGGATTAACATGAATAACTGGGTTCTTCTGCACAACGGGGATCTCACTTGATGACGAGACATGCATTGTTTGAAGTTGAGTAGGAGCACCCATTTGTTGAGGAGCATAGTCTGGGGGAAATTGAACATTGGGTTAGTCACCACAGTAAAGTCTGACATGGGATCAACAATCTTTGTCTTCTCCATTGTCCTTCAATAACTTCTTTGAGCTTGGTACAAATTTGGGGAAATCGGTTAACTGACAAGGATAAATGGATGGATGAGTTTATTTGTAAAATGCATATGTACAAATGATGAATGCAATGCAATGCAAATGAGGAGACTAGTAATGACTACCTGCTGGCAAGAGACAGGTCAAGAAGAGTCATCAAGCCATCTCAGAGACTTGGTTATACAAATCTTATACCTTATGCCTTAATCTTTGCAAGTGAGGTTCTAGACGAAGAACCTACAGACTATAAGGAAGATATGAGAAGTCAAAATAAAATTGAATGGCTGAAAGCCATGGATGGTGAAAACTAGTTTTTCTTGTTATTATATAGTTTGTTCCAAGGTGGAGATTTGTGAGATATTTTAACGAACTCTAGGTTTAGCATGAAGTTGAAGCTGGTTCACATGCTATTGCAGAAGTTATACATACTATAGTCAAAGTCAGTTCTAGTGTGTATGTCAATTGTTTAAGTTAGCTTGTAATGGGTAATTGTTAAAAAGTCCATTAGGTTAGTGCATTAATTTTCTTAGAAATAACATACTAGTCTCACATCTTTTGAATAAGGGAAAATAGGAAGATAAAACCCTAATTCAAAAGTGAGAGAGGTTATTTGTTATTTTTGTATACTTGTAATCTTGTTTCAATAGAAAGGAAAGAATATCAGTTTATAACCAATTCTTTTATCTGTGGTTACCCTAAACCCTAACCCTTGTGGGTTTCTTGATCATAAAGAAACCTATTATACTTTGTTTCTAAGGTATCCGATTTACAACACTTAATTTAGTTGAAAAACAAAGTTAGAAAGCCATCTTCTCATATATTTAAATCATAATTCATAACTAATGTTCTCACTTTGAAATGCAGAAAGCTTTTTGTTCCCCTAAAGATAGGACCATGGTTGTTGTTAGGGGTGGAAATAGACCATACCAACTAACAGGAGCCTAAGGTCTAACCTACATAGGCTAAGGTCAGGCCAGACTTTTTTTTTGTAAATAGAAAAGGCCTGAGCTTTTTTATAAGCCTACTTAGTTAAATAGGCTGGGCCACTTGCCATAGAAAAATCCATATAAGCCTATCAGATCGACCTATTTATTAAACATGAATGAATTTATTGTTTTTTTATTGTATTTTATTCTTTATATTAAAATAAAAGAGTAAAACTTAGTTATATTAAGAACTTATGAAAATAAGTTGAAAGAAATCATATGAATAATGTTATAAGGTATTTTCATAAGTTCTCTCATGTAAATCATCTCACAAAATTTATGCTACTAGGTAGGCTCAGATAAGTCAATGAAAACAAAAATTTAGTTTTATTATACTTTTGATTCTCTAGTCTATTTAAATATTTGTTGAATTTCTTATGTACACATATTTAAATGATATAGGCTTTTTAAGTGGGTTAATAGGTCAACCAGGCACTCGAAAAGCTCATGTGTCGCAGTGAGAATCAGATGTCAAGCTATTAAATGAGCTTGAATCGCAATTATAAAAATATTCACCACCGACTTTAATTTAATCCAAAGGGAAAAGGGGAAAAGATCGTAAACCATAATTGAGGAGAATCTAGGTTTGGGGGTTGGTTATACCTATGGAAGGTGTTAGCATCCTAAGCATCTGCAATATCCTACGGGAACTTCTTGTGAATATTCATGTTATTGTTATTTATTGCTTGATAAATCTAAGGGAACCTAAGGTTTTTATTTCTAAAGGTGCTCGCGCGACATCGCATTGATGCCTATATACCGAGTATACAATCAGAGCACTCGTAGTTCTCCTAAAGATTAACAAACACTTGGTTGCGCTCAAGGTTCGCGGGGGAAGGTAAGTGTTATGGCAAACACTCACGTGACTTTAGAAAAGTCACAAAAAGTTATAAAATAAAAATATTCGAATGGATAAGCTCGAAAATTGAACTAGGGATGGCTAAATTTCCTATGACATTGAGTCTACTGCATGAGTTCTTTCCCTTTTGAAGTTGGTAACAAAAGTCAACAATTGAATGAATTCGAAAGATACACACGACAAAACATCGTTAATTGAAAAGTGACATATACGACAAAACTTCGTGAAAAAGAGATGATAAAGATTGTCAAAGTCACAGACCCATCAGACTGTTTGCCACGCGTGGCAACTGCTTATCGAGTGTCAACTTCATCCAATGAATCTAATTTGATTGAGGTCCTCGTATGGACCCAACGAGAAAAAGCATCTTGTGGACCCACACTACGAGACCATCGACACTAGGGTTATCTTGACAAGGGCGGCACATCGAGATCCATCGAGAATCGAGTCGAATTGAAAAAGTTAACATCTACTAATATTTTTTTAGTTTTTTCTTAATATTAAAAATAATACAATAACTAAAATAAAAATAAAAGTCTAACCAACTAAAATAAAGGTAAATGAATTAAAATGTTTTTAGTTATTTAATCATTATTCTAAAAAAAATTAATTAACTGACAAAACATTTAATAAAGATAAAATAAAAACAATAAAAAAACAATAAATACTTTTTTTTGGTATTTTATTTGGAATTTCTAATCAATACTAAATAAATAATATTTTTTGGTTTTTAATATCTAACAAATAACTAACAAATTAAATAATAATAAAAAAATCTAATAACAATAACTGAAATTAAATATATTGAAAAAGTTTTTTTATAGTTATTTTATAAAAAAAAATGTTTTTACTAACTCTACTTAATTACTAAAATAAAAGATAAATTAAAAGAAATAAACAAACAAAAACTAAAAGGTCGGTCATCATTTTCTAACTATTAATATACCTTTTTTAATTTATTTTTTTAAATCTAATAACTTAATGATAATGAGAGAAACAAAGAAAAAAATATAATTAATAGTAATTGAAAATCCCCCATTTAAATCCAATTAAATTCCAAATTAATGGTAATTAAAAAAATAGAAACTAACTCATAAAAGAAAAATAGAAAAAAAAAAACAATGGAGTAACAAGAGCAATCAAATAATTAATTAACCTAATTAATTCAAATAAATAAAAAGATGCTGACCTAAATAAGTTAGAGCATAAATTAAAAAAACAAAATCAGACCAACGAAACAAAATACCTCAAACACGTGAATCCTTCTCACCGTCTTTCTCAGCTTCCTTTTTTCAAAATCACGGATCACTACGTCAATCTCAATTCTCTCTCTCTCTCTCTCTTCAAATTCCTCTGTGTCTCTCACTCGCAGCTTTACGACGGTGGATTTAGACGGTGGGATTCGTAAAGAGTGAAGGTTGTGTTTTGATGGATGATGGTGATGTGAGTCAATGGATAAAAGTGTGGAGCATTGTGTCTGATGGATTTGGATAAATGTGATAATGAGGGAGGGAGGTGATGTGCGGCGGATGAAGAGGGACAAAGTGTTATGTTGTTGCAGGGATTTGAGTTATGCGGTGGTGTTTTGGTTATGGAGAAATAGAGTTGGAGTTCGATTTGGTTGTTGTTAAAGAGATTTTACATCAGGGTTATTGTGAAGGTTAGATGAATGTGATGGGTGTTAGAGTTGAGGGAGATGAAAGGGTTTTAAGTTTTTCTGTTCAAGTTTGAATATGATTACGTATGAGGCTGTTTTGATATATGCCTAGGTGCTTCAAACTTATACTCAATGTCTCTTGCTCTTGTAGATAAACAAAACGCTTGATGCATAACTTGGAGTGGAAAAACAAGCATGAAGATTTGGTCTTGAGGATGAATTGAAAGTTTCGCATCAAAGGCATTGTTTTTAGGATAAGAACATACACATGACCTCTTGTGATCAAGTTTCAAAAATTGTATCTCTTAACTTTGTAATTGCACCTTATTTGTAACTTGTAATTTTTGTCATGAGTTTGTAATCGATGGATTTGGAATTAAACTTGTAACTTTGACATGATTTGGAATGGAATTGGAACTTAATTTAGGTGTTTGAAATGAATTTGATAGGAAATAAAATTGAAGTTGAGACTTGAATATGGATTGGAAATTGAAGACTTGAATTTGGAAGAAGTTTAGAATGGAAACTTGAAATAGGAATGAATTTGGAAATCGAATTTAAACTTGAAATGAGTTGGAAGATTTTTAATTGACACTTGATAAATTGACATTGAATTTAGAATTTTGAAATTGAAAATTTAAGAAATGAAATTTGTAATATGATCATTAACTTTATAACTTGAATTGAAACATGGAAATTTGACATTGAATTTGGAATGAATTTTGAAAAGTGGTTATGAGTTTTAGAACTTTGAAACTTTAAAATTTGACATGAGGTTATAACTTAAAATAAACTTTGAAATGGAAAAGAGAATTAGAATTTGAAAATTGAACTTGGAATAGAAATTGAAATTTGAAAAAGAAATTGAATATATAAAGGAAATGACTTGTAACTTGAATCTTGAAAGAGAATTGAAAATGGATTTAAAATATGAACTTGAATTTGAAATGGAAATTTGGAATATTAACTTGGAAAAAGAAGTTGAAAACCATGAACTAAGCTTGGGATACAAATTTGAAAAGAACTTGAAAAGAAAAATGAAAACTTGAAATGGAATTTGAAAACTTAGAATGGAATTGAAATTAAAATAGGGATTGAAATTTAAAAAACAAAAAGACCTAAAACTTGAAATTCGGAAATGGAGTAAGAATTAGCATCTGCAAAAAACTCGGGCTTGAACTAAGGGTTTGGGTATTTGGAAATAACTAAAAAAATGGACAAAAACAAACCAAGACTTAGGGTGGAAATATGAACTCCAAACTTGTAATTAGACCAAACAAACAAACACAAGAGAAAACCCTAATCCCGCGATTCATGAGAACAAACTTTCAATACTTGCTGCAAATCCAAAATGACTAATATGCACCATGGTATGTTAATGATGAGACGAATGTGTGAATGAAAGTTAGGGGTAAAATTTGGGGTGTGACACCAGGCTTAGGCCAAAACAAAGGTCTTTGATAGACTACAAGTTAGGCTTAGGCTTGCTATTTTTTAGCAGATCAGGCTCAGACTTGAATAAGCCTAACTCGACTCAGCCTATTCTCACCCCTAATTGTTGTGAATTGTTGAAGTTGCCCTGAACATGGATTTTCCTATTATAGACTACATGAATGTAATTGTGTTGCCTTTTTTTCCAGACCATGGTGGCGATTAATCAAGAGTTAAAATTGAAATATAAAATGATAAAAAACAGAAATATCAATAAACACTAGAAACAAAATTTCTTTTTAATACCAAAATAAAATAATGTTTGTATTTGTTACTTTTCCATTTCATTTCATCTATATCCTTCTCATTTTTTTACTCTCATGTATGACTTCTATGATGAATGCTTTGGAAAATACAGAAATACCAATGTCTAAAAAAAATTTACCGACTTATTTGATTATTTACCTTTGACTCCCCTTATTTTGGAACTTTTCGGAACATGTTTAATGTCATTTTGGTTTAATGTCTTTGGTTTGAATCAAAGATTGTAATAAAATTATGATTTAATGTTATTAAATCCAAGATTCCGATGATATGAAATTTTGGTATGGTAAATAATAACTTATGGTCTGATAACATTTTATGAAATTATGGTATAGCCATTTTAATCACAGTTTGGTTATCTTCCTAGACTGGTCTTTAACTAACTATAAGGTTTTAATTTAAGTCTCTTAAAGAAAATGTTGACTCACTATTTTGATTTTTGTCATGCTTTAATGTCACATCAACACGAGTTAATATTTTTTTCTCAATATTTAACAGAAAGGATTAAGTTGACTAACATAATTGTTTTTAAGGGACTAATATGTAATGTTTATTAACTAAGAGACTAAAGTGAAATCTATAGTTAAGTTAAAAGACTTCATGACTAATGACGCCAATCAGATATAATAAAACTATGTATAGGTTCCCCTAGCTCTACGTCAATCAAAGCTTTACCTATTTCTAATAAAGGTTTTTCAAGAATTAGAGGTATTTTTTACATCTTCCTACATGTCTACAATAACAAAATCACTTGGAAATAGTAAATATTCAACGATCACAGTGTTTGGTTAAATTTTCCTTTTATCTGATGTGTAAAGCACACCTTTCATTATAATGTAATTCCCTTTTTCAAAATGAATGAATTAAGTTTCATTGAATTCTCTTTCTTACGATGATGATAAAGGATAACCACGAATCAGGGGTGCTGCCGAAAATGTCACAGGCGTACAAATGAAGTAATCAAAACCCCATGTCGAACGACTCAGGGGTGTTATCGCAAAGTCCATAGGTGTACGCCCAAAGAAATCAAAATCTCACAGCAAAAACTATATGGATAAAAAGAGTATACCAGATAGTGGTAATCATGACTCACCCCTATTGGTAGCTAGTAACTCTAGAGGCGGAGGTAATCCCCAATGCATCGACCTCAAACCAAGTTTAAACTTGGGGACATGAAAAGAACATCGACCCTTATTCTGGAACAGTCTCTAAAGACGTCCAACAAAACTCTCGGGCGCAACCTCATACTTGAGCGAATTCCCATATAAATGAACTTGAGGAAGTAAAGCAACACTATAACATGTAAAAACATTGATGGGTAAATAAAATAAGAAAATCCCACGAAGCAACAATTATGGATTGCATGTACAACATATGTCACACCAGGTAGGTCCAACAAAAAAAAACCTACAAGACCAGCTCATCCCCAACAAAGACAGGTTTTCTATCCACCATTTTTAGTCAGGACATATTTGCTCTCAAAAAATGCGCATCGTGGGATGAAAAATCCTATTGGCCATAAGGAATTTCAAAAAAAACATATAAAGCGGAGAAACTGTCTTCCACTTCATATAATCTTTAAATATCACAAGGTTTTCATGGCACATCTTTCGAAACGGACTTGAAGTGTTAACATTGCAGGTCCATATATACCCTTTCCACTATACTAGAAGTCCAATCAACATGACTGATATGTCATATTTAAACTCCATTCAATCATTTCATCACCTATCTCCACATTCAGTTTTATGACTTAGTCATATGTTTGAATTGATGGAACATAACAGAGCGGAGCAAAATGAAATGCTATAAACTTATATTCCATTGCTTGGTTTGATTAAAATGGATGAAAATGAGCGGAACATGATGGATTTCATCCCATTCCACCATTTTTCATCATTTTTTATACCCTTCGATTTGGACGAAATAGAAAATTGCTCTATTCCGTTATAAAATACCCAAACAATGAAATGAGATATTATTTCGTTCCGTTCCGCACCATTCCACCCTATTCCGCTCTGTTCGTTATATCGTTATAGTGTATCCAAACATAGTTATCTTCTATCAATTCTAGTGTTGTTGAAGGTTGCTTCAATGACTTAGCAAGTGCCTTTGAAGATGGGGTATTGAGCGCTTGAATAAACCAAAAACTGGGTCTGAAACAAAATCTATACTGACTACTTTCTTAAATCAATGGATTGAGTTTGAATTTAATCCTAAAAATGCATCAATGTTAAACTTGCATTGTGACCTAAATTAATAAGCGTTCTTAAATAAACAGTTTTCTTTAATAACATAACAAATTGTATATTTTTAGGACGGTCCTTTAAATTAATGGCATGTATACAAATTTAAACATGTCTCATGCATGCAAGTGGGTTTCGTATAGACAGTTTCACAAATCAAAACGTCCTTTTCTCATGGCGGCTGGTTGTTTTCATCAACGCCAGCAGATACATTTCCTATCTTCTATAATCCAAAATCAACAAAAGAAAAATGAATCTTCTATAACATATCTTGTGAGTCTCTTGCAGATATAATACAATAAAAAATACATATAAAGCCAAATTAATTAAGGTTGAACATGAAGAGAAGCACACACAGAAGGCTAGCGAGGTGAAAAGTGAAAAGTGAATAGAATAGATTGTGAGAACTATTGAGCAATGGAAGTTGAACGGCCACTGAAAATTTTCATCATTCCATATCCAGCACCTGGGCATATGATCCCTCTTTGTGATATAGCAACTCTCTTTGCCACCCGTGGCCAACATGTTACGATCATCACCACTCCCTCCAATCTCCACTTCTTTACCAAATCTTTCTCTTCTGTGGATCCTTCCTTCTTCCGCATTCACACCGTCGACTTCCCCTCCCAACAAGTAGGTCTCCCTGATGGCGTTGAATTTTTGTCCTCCACCACTGACCTCGCCACCTCAGGAAAAATCTACACAGGAGCCATGCTCCTCCGTGGTCCCGTTGAAGATTTCATGGGGAAGAATCCACCTGACTGTATCATTGCCGATTGCGTATACTCTTGGATTAATGACTTGGCCAACAAGCTTCATATCCCCATCCTCGCTTTCAACGGATTCTCCCTCTTTACTGTCTCCCTCATGGAAACCCTCAGGAGGACAAACCGTATAATTCATTCCCACACGGATTCTGATTCGGATTCAAGTTCCTTCACGGTTCCAAATTTTCCTCATACTTTAAACTTGTGTACAAAACCGCCAAAGATATTCATCAGTTTCATGGAAATGACGCTTGAGACAATGCTCAAAAGCAACGGACTCATCATCAACAACTTTGCTGAACTTGACGGTGAAGAATGCATCGAACACTACGAGAAAACCACAGGTCACAAAGCTTGGCATCTTGGCCCAGCTTCTCTTATTCGCAGAACAGTTCAAGAGAAAGCAGAGCGAGGAAACAAGAGCGTTGTGAACATGCATGAGTGTCTGAGTTGGCTCAACACGAAGCAAATTCACTCAGTGTTGTACATATGCTTTGGAAGCATGTGTTGTTTCTCAGATAAACAATTATACGAGATTGCATGTGCAATAGAAGCATCAGGTTGCGAATTTGTATGGGTTGTTCCTGAGAAGAAAGGGAAGGAAGATGAGAGCCAAGAGGAGAAACGAAAGTGGTTGCCTAAGGGATTTGAAGAGAGAGTCCTTATGAAGAAGGGTTTGATTATTATGGGGTGGGCACCACAGGTTATGATTTTGAGCCACGCTGCGGTGGGTGTGTTTTTGACGCATTGCGGCTGGAACTCTACTGTGGAGGCAGTTAGCGCGGGGATTCCGATGATCACATGGCCGGTGCATGGTGAACAATTCTACAATGAGAAGCTCATAACTGATGTGAGGGGTATTGGGGTGGAGGTGGGTGCAACGGAATGGTGTCTGGGTGGTATCGAAGAGAAAGAAAAGATTGTGAGCAGATATAACATTGAGAAGGCTGTGAGAAGATTGATGGTCGATGGTGATGAAACTGATGAAATCAGAAAGCGTTCTCGAGAGTTTGGGGAAAAGGCTAGACGAGCAGTTGAAGAAGGTGGCTCCTCTCATAATAATTTGCTGGCCTTGATTGATGATCTTAAAAGATTGAGAAACCTCAAGCCAATATTTTAAGTTTTGTTCATGTGGGTCCTGAAGCAAAAGTGTGAATATTGTGGATTTGGGTGGTGATGGATTTCTAAGATGTCCCTCGTTAGAAGAAGCAGGGTCCTAATTTAGGTGGATTGTAATTATGCAAATCTTGCCACAGACACACTCAAATCAATGAAGATTGAACGCGAAGATGTTGGTTTATTGGTAATGACTCTTTCTTAAGTGAGCATAAAATTGGTGTATTTGTTCTGGGTGTGAATTGCTACGTATGCAGGTCATCGCGGAAAGATTGGTTCGGACATGATGCATTGGTTTCAACCAGTGGAGGTTAGGGGTGTGTATAGTTAGATATTTTTAGAAATCAAACCATAACTATTTTATTTTTATGACAAATAAAACTTCATTAAACAATAACAAACGCCTCAGGGGCTACAGCATCGGACTCCAAATTAGGGAGGAAATTAGACCAAGATCGTGAATCCACGATTTTGCCTAAACCCACCATAAAATGAGCATCAGAGTTCAAAGACCTACTAATGAAAAACAGAGTCGAATTATAACAAGACTTTAACAGTAGCCTACAATCTATTACAACCAAATCAATGCCCGCACAATAATCATAATCGTTAATGCAGTCCACCATCATCTTCGCATCTGACTAAAAGCAAACGTTTTTTAGCTCGAAATGAAGCGCTAACTTCATTTCCCAACGGATACCCAAAGCCTCTGCAAGGGCTGGACCAACAATACTTTCTTCACGGTACGTAGCAGAATAAAACACAACATCATCCAGGTCACAAATCACACACCCCAAGGAAATGCTACCATTATCAAAACAACCTGCATCCGTCTGAATTTTTCAACTCCCAACAGAGTTCTCCAAGCCTACACCATTACTAAAACCATCCTTCGAAACCAAACATCCATCAGCTTCTTCAACTTCCCTCCAAATATTTTTTGCAATCAAAACAGGGTCGACCCGAACTGACTTGAAAGAGGCTTCATTCCACGCTTTCCATATAAACCAAAGGGAAGTAAAAACATTTCTAGCAACACTTTTCTCCTTACTTTTGAGAATAGAATCAATCCAGTCCAGCAAGTCCCCATCAGGAGGAACCCGGATACTCAACGGAAGCGCAAACAAAATTTGCTTAACAACTTCGCATTGAAGAAAAAGATGAAGAGAAGTTTCCGGACAAGAATTGCACAAAGAACACGAGTCATCGATAAACATACCTTTCCTTCACAAATTGTTCTTCGTTGGGAGGACATTTTTCACAAGCCGCCACATAAAATTCTTGATACGAGGGTTGACGTCAACCTTCCAGAAATTTATCCACCTAACCGGACCACCACCACCACTCGAAGCACTAGGATGAGATCTTCTCCTTTTACCATTCAATCAATGATGAGCGGAGCGAATCAAAAAGTTGCCATCCTTTTCAAACATCCACATAATCTTGTCTAGCAGAAACCTCATAGAAATAGAGATACTTCTAATGTGAACCAACTCCTCCTACGAAAATAACTCAATTAGAGCATGATTGTTCCAACATCCAACATCCTTATTGATAAGGTCAGAGACTCTCATGTCACCATCAAAGCCACCTGTGTTCCTTTTGGGTTTAAAACCGGAAATGGAGGGAATCCAATTATCTTCAAAAACTCGCACACAAGACCCGTTGCCAATTGTCCAGCAAGACCCTCCCATAATCAATTCTTTGGCTCCCATGATACTCTGCCACCCATGACTAGGAAAATATCCAGTAAGAGCATCCATAATCGAACATCGAGGATAGTACCGTCCTTTGAAGAACCTCTCAAAGAGTGAACCATCTCCCTCCATCAATCTCCAGAATTGTTTACCGAGCAGACTGAGAATGAAGTCTTGTATGTTTCTAGATCCCAAACCACCATCACCTTTCCTATACAAAATCTTCTCCTAACTCAGACAATGAATTTTTCGATCCCCTCCTTTAGCCCCCCACCAAAACCTCTCCAGAATCCTCTCAATTTCTTTACAACACTCATCCTTCAATCTGTAACAGCTCATCACATACGTCAGAATCGCTTGAGCTACCGTCTTGATCAAGACCTCTTTCCCAGCACGCGGCAGAAATTTTTCCTTCCAACCTTTCACTTTTTTCCACACCCTATCAATAACCATTTGGAACACCTTTTTCTTAGACCTCCCAAAAACAACAGGGAGTCCAAGGTACCGCCCATGTGTTTCAACTTCTTTGAACCCCAACCTATCTGTAACCTATTCTTCCCTTCCTCATCCATATTCCTACTGAAAGAAACCTCAGACTTATCAACATTAACCAACTGACCAGAAGCTTCATGATATCTTTGGAAAATATCTTTAATGCAATCCGCCTCACTATCATTGGCTCTAGTAAACAATAGATTGTCATCAGCGAAAAACAAGTGTGAAATTGAAGGAGCCCTTCTTGCCATTGAAATTCCATGAAGTTGTTTTCCTTGGAACGCCTTCTTCAACATACCCGATAACACATATGCACAAACAACAAACAAAATGGGTGAGAGAGGGTCCCCTTGACGGAGACCCCTGGACGAAATGATTCTTTTGCTAGGATGACCATTGATGAGAATGTTGTAAGACACCGTAGAGATACACTTCTTAACCAATTGCACGAAAGAATCTGGAAATTCTATAACTTTCAACGTTTTAATCACAAAATCCCACTCCAATCTGTCGTAAGCCTTTGACATATCAAGTTTGAGAGCCATGATACCCTTCTTACCTTTCTTTTTGTTCTTCATCCAACGGAAGCAATCCATAGCAAAAAGAGCATTATCTGTAATAAGCCTTCCTTTCACGAACGCACTTTGTTCCTCGCTAATAACCTCCGGGAGAATTTATTTGACTCTATTAGCTATGGTTTTGGAAACCAACTTCATAGTGACATTGCATAAGTTGATCGGCCGAAAACTAGAAGGAGAAGAAGGATTTTTGTGTTTGGGAATAAGGGTAATGAAGGTAAAATTAATGACTGATGGATCTCTATTATTATTATTAAGGATATCAAGCACCAACCTAGTAACATTATCCCCAACGTGTTTCCAAAACTTCTGAATAAATGAACCATTCAATCCATCTGGACCAGGAGCTTTCGAAGAATTCATTTGCTTCATCACATTGTAAACTTCATCCTTCGTATGTGGAACCAAAAGAATCTTCTTAAGCTATTTCGATTTCATTTTTTGTTTCCATTAGCACCTTCGGCATCTTATGAAGCTATAGAAATAAAAATCAAGCTCTAAGACCTTTTGGACTCAAACAAATTACCACGATGTAGCCTGATACTCTATGTTTCTTTTCACTAACTTATCTTGCTTTGGTTGATCGTATCTAACATTTAATTTTACTTTTCGTGTTTTCGTTTTTCATTGAAGTTTCACAAATTTCTCCATGCCCACTTTCAATAAATGAAAGTGAGGCATATGGTTGACTTTGCGCTGATAAGATGGTCACAATGGCATTGATTTTATTATCTAACATTTCCATTTGTCAAACTCCGATGAGTAACTCACCAGAGAATATGACCAGAGGTAGTCTCAGGTGGCGTGAGTTTGTTTTGTTTTAAATTTGATCTAGTGCGTTTAAGGTCTATGGTAAGCTTCCAGATCTAAGCCATCTGATGCGCCACCTGGATTAATGAAGTCATATCTGATGGTCCACGTTTTTCCTTATTTTATTTTATTTGTTTTATATTAATTTTATTTGTTTTAACTTCTAAAATTCATTTTAATTCAGATTTTCACTAAACAATTAACAAAAAATTCATAAAAATATTTCCTCTCATTTTACACTTTGTTTGATTTTTTTTTTAATATTTTTATTTTCATTTTTTCTATTTTCTTTTAATTTTCTCTTATTTGCCTTGTTTTAATTTGTTTATAAATAGTTTTCTGTTTTGATAAATATTTCAATAATTCCTAAAAATATTTTAAGTCATTTTTTATTTTATTTTTTATATTTTTGTTTGCCATTTATTTTACAGTTTGATGTTACTTTACTATTTTCTCTTTTATTTTCAATTTTAAAATCATTTAAAAAACATTTTAATGCTTTATTTTATTTATTTCTTGCTATTTCAATATTATTGACTTTTGGTGTCTTGAGTCATGATTGTTTTTCATAATTCTCATTAATATCAATGGGCTTTGATGATATGTTTAGTACCTTAATCCACCAAGAGAGGTGAATGATCTTGATGACAACTTGATCAATGTTGTGATTCAATTTGGTTTCATTTCTCTCTATCTCTTTCTTTTTTCTTTTCTTTTTTCTTTTCTCTTGATCAATTGGATGATTTAGAGTCCATCTTGTTCATGAAGTTTGGATTGGTACGCGATGAACTTTCATCATTTCAAACCTACCTTCCAATTGATCATGGATAATTTGAGTTACTTTTGATTGATGCATAAGTTTGTCCTAAGTTATCATGAAGAATGATTGATTGAATGGACCGATCTCCTTGCCTTGTGCTTGATCCCTCATTGGTTTTTTACTTGTGCTACATGTTTTAGGAGTATGATTTCAATCATATCTCTAACAAGAATGATACATAAATTGTTATTGATCAACCTCGTATATAGTATTAACTTCTACATAAGTCTGTCTACGATTGTTTAACATAATGCTACATTTGTCCCAAATCAGATCACTAACTCTAACATTAACTAACATTATTATTGTATTAACTTTACTTTAATACAATTTAATTTCTTGCACTTTAAATTCTTGCCCTTTACTTTTATGCCCTTTATCTTTAAGTATTTACATTTCATGCAATTTTATCTTTCTATCATTTATTTTTTGTCTTTTTCCTTTTCTCCCTTGGACATTTCTTTTTCTTCTTAAAGACATTAATAAATATCAAATCCTAAAAAAATGGTTCTCTAAATCTTGGACTTTAAGTTACTATCCCTAGCTTAGATTTAGACTTATGGACTTAGATTAGATTCTTGATCATATGCTTTGGAGACTTGACTTAAGACCTTGGAATTCATTTGGTACCTTTGAACTTGAGTTGACTTTTGGACCTCTTTTGAAGACTTGACTTTGATACATAGCTTTGACCTTATGGCTTAAGTATATCTTTCATCTGATGTTTGTCTTATTTTGTGCTTACTTGTTGCTTGTGGCTTAATCCAAAGGAAATGACTGATTGCTTGACTTATGTCAGATGCTTGCTATATCCTGGTTAAACCATTTATTTCTTTTTATTTACTTTATGCAATTAGGACAGTCTCTTTATCTCCTCCCCTTATTTAATTTTCAAAATTTTCTCTCTTTTTCAAAACCTTCATGTTTTCAAACTTAAACCACTTTCTCAATAAACCTGACTTTGTCAATGATTTAAAAAAAACTTAAATAAATGTTAAGACATCTTAAGCATATCAAAACAACTTTAAAAGACTTAAAAAACACCAAACTCATTCAAATCTTTTGTGCCTTTGTATGCCTTTTCCTTTTAAACTTTTTCTTAAGGATAGTCATTAGTTGTGTTCTTATAGTGATGCGGCTCCTATACTTCCACAATAATGTAGAGAAGTGATGACATTTTCCAATTAGATGTTTAGTGATGACTTTTTGATTTCAATCTAAGAAAAAATCCTCCATCTTAAGATGATGCAAATGTTTCTTCCTCATTAATTGTATGTAGTAAGTTGAGTTTCCGCATGAATACGACGAAATGTCCATTAATTTAAAATCAATTAAAACAAACACTTTTGTTATTTGTACCACGAACTACAAGATATTAATCCTTCATTGCACTTTGTAGGTACGTAGGCACAAGGCTCAAGAAGTCTTGTCAAACAAAATTTTTAAAAAAACATTTCTTTTATCATTTCCCCAATCTTTTGCAAATAACACCCTCTTTAAACCAACACATATTTTCAATAGGTTCCTATAGAGTACTATAAATGATTTGGGTGCCAACACCTTCCTTTTGCATAACCAACCCCTGTACCCTTATCTCTTTGTTTTATTAGTTTTATTTTAAAATTTTTGTAGATTTTATTCGTTCTTTTCCCATTTCTTTGGAAATAATAAAGATTGGTGGTGACTCTTGCTTTGAGAGTTAAGTTAATAAATAACTTAATCTCAATTTTTTCACCGCTACAATGACCATATTTTTGGTCTTTAAGGGTGTTATCGATATTTTCTATTTCCTTTTGGAATAAATAAACTTCGGTGGAGAGTCTATTATATTTTGAGTGTTTGTTATGCTAGGGTATTTTTTTTGCGCTACAATACACTCCATTGTTGATTACTACTCGTATATGTCCTTTTGCAGCCCTTCCTATGATTGCAGTATATTCTAAGGATTCTTCGTCCTCAATATTGAAGTTTATGTGCTCGAAGATTTTTGTTATCAAGTCACCATATGACAACCATATATCCCTTTTTCTCTTGCTCCCCATCATATGATGGGTCGCTACACTAATCCAGTTTGTCTCAACTTTGTTAGAAAGTAACCAAGTTAATGGAATATTGATTATTTTTATAAATACCCAAGGTTATATTTTCTTAGGATGAGAATATGGTTTGCAACATAGTAAATGAGGTGAATATTTGGGTGCAAGCTTCCCACTATGAAAGGATAAAGAATGATATCTCTTGGATTTAACAAGAAATAACAAAAAGTAGTATAAAAAAACTTCAATTGTGTATGATTCATCTGGTTTGTACGCGATTCGATGCATGAAAGATTACAAATCTTCGTAAATATTTCAGAGAAAAAGAGAGTTAATGCTTTCAAACATTAGATATGATAATTTTGTTCTAGCCAAATTTGGTTAAAACACCAAAGGTGCTAGCTCCATTCATTCTGAGCAAAGAGAGTGACGTCGTCTGTATTGAGCAATACGTAGGGGGATTCGAGAGTTGTACTGAAGCAATAAGTCTCAAGATGTATGTATTGTTTATCCCTGTAGAGGAAGCCCCATTTATAGTCGTCTTCATTAAGAGAGACCATTAAGAGAAGTCTCTAGGCCTTCCACCGTTGCAAGGTCTTAAGTGTGTAAATATCCCTCATGATTGCTTGCTTTGAAGGCAACCATATTGATGCGTCATAACCATTACAATTCCTTGGCCAGCTTGATGGGGACGTGCTCGGATGACAGGCTATGTGAATGATACCCGACCTCATGGGAGACATGTAAGTAGGATGGTTGGTCCGGGTATGAGACTAATCCAATACTTACACCATCTTGTACACCCAATACTTACATCAAACATTGTTCACCGTATTTATATAGTAAACAATATTTTTTTTATGAATGAAAAAAATAATATTTATTCATTTTTTAAAATTATTTTACTAACACAAATATAAAGTTTGTCATTATTAACCAATTAGTATTGCATTAACTCCACACACACACACACACACACACTAGGGGTGGACAAGCGGTCGAGTAGGGTTGGATTCGGGCCCAAAAGCTCGAACCAACCCAAACCTCGGGTAGCATACCAAAATCCAATTTCGACCGTACAAAAATCGGTTTGATCGGGTTACGGTTTTGTCGGATTACCGGTTTGTACAGTTCGGTTAGACCGGATTACTTGACATTAAAAAACATTGCATTCTTTGACAAAAATTTAAAAAAATTATATAGCAGAAAAATTCATAAATTATAAGCATTCTACAAGTCAGAGTAGTTTTTGTTGAAGCTTAAATACTAGTTGATGAAGCTTAAATACAATGTTAATACTTAAATTACATTCATCCTTCATATAAAAATTAACATAATCCATGCCATATCTACAAGCTATTAAACATAACCCAAGCCATGTCATATCTACATGTCACGCACTGCTAGTCCATATAAAATAGTCAAATTGTATGTGTACTGGTTTTCTTCATCTGCTCTAAATTCTATAGACAAAAAAATAATACATTCCAACATTAGTGACAAGAGTAAGCAACAAAAAAAAGGGAATTGAACATGCCTTGGCTAATTTATCTGAAAGATTTGATAAATTAAGAATTTCAGCAGATTAATGTAAGCATATTTATCATACCCACACAATAGTAGTAGGGAGGACTGGTTGACCCAAATACTCCTTCCAGACCAACTTGATGGCTTCCAGACCTTTAACCACAAAAATTCCAGCAGATAGATGTAAGCATATTTATCATATCCAAGAAAATGAAAATCTCTAAAGAAAGAGAAGTTTAAATAGTATCTGATCTCACCTGATCAGAAGGGCCTTCCAATGACTTGATGTAAGGGCCAGAGAATGAAGTGAGAAAGGGGGTGTACCTGCAAAGCACTCCAATGCTTAAGTCAGAAGAGGTACAGTATAGTATGGTTAATTCAAATGAGTGAGAATACCTGACCCTTTACTGAAAAAGGGTATTTATAATGTGCCCCCAGCGCTGGGCCAAGGCCCCTCAATGGGCTTAGTCTAGCTAGGCCCATGGAGGAACTGCCAAGGGACGCGTAAGAAGTGTGAAGACCTAGTTAAAAGGTATGCCCCTTGGTCCAACTGCCCCTATCTTTCAGGAGATTATAAAGGGCAGTTGGGTGACGTGGTAGGTGAGCTGGCAGACATTCTCTCTGCCCGTCCTTAGTGTATGCCCGTCGCATAAGCAGATGGTTTGTCCAAAAGGTGCTTCTGCTCGAGTATATGGGCCCTTGCTCGACATGTTGGGCCGTGGCCCTATACATTCTTGTGGCCCAGTCCAGAACAGGAGCCCCCCAAGTCGAGTCTCCGGGTCGGAGTGATGACTTGTATTACAGTCGGGCACATGTGTTAAGGACAAAAAGTAGCGGAGATATGGTCGGGTCAACATGATGTTTACAGAGCTGACCGTAGCACTCTTTCCACCGGGCACGTGATGCTCCAATAGTGTCGAGGATGAAGGTCCCCGACGGGTTCGTGATGTTTTCAAGGAAGTCGAGGACGCCATACGGGGTCGAGGACGTTCCGTAGAGTCGGGGAGGTATATAGTTGCCCGACTTCGTTCCAAATTCTTTATGGATTGACGTGTTTCAGCATTAATGGTGCGTCGCTTCGTTTAGTGTGCAAACGGCGACGTAGGTAGTAGGCAATGATGGCCTAGCGCATCAATCCACGCGCCTGTGACTATAAAAAGGGGTTGAGTGATTTCATTTACACTTTTTCGCTCAGACGTTCACCGGAAGCTCTGAAGAAATTTCTTGTCTCCGCCCGCCTCACCGCCTGAACCACCGCTGCTGCTCGAGCGCCGCCGTCTCTTTTTGACTTTCATTATGTCAGGTACTGTTTTTACCTTTTAATCTTTTATTTTCCATGTTTTTCTGCGTTTAATAGTTATGAATGCATGTTTCATCTGTATAGAATGATTAGATTTAACTTAGAAACGGTTAAATAGGTTGTAGATGTGAAAAATAGGGTTAGGATTAGACTGTCCCGGGCAGAAATTTCATGTGTATGTGAATGTGCCGGGCAAAATTTTCATAAGCATGTATGAGATTTTTGCCCGGGGCACAAGAATGTTCACGTGCATATTACTGCGTCGAACACGTGTGGAACTTCTCAACTGGGCCTGGTGGCAGTGGGTAAAGTTTTGCATTGGTGCCCGTGAACATCGCCCCTACGCCCTTTCACTTGACCTGCGGTGGAAGGGTGGATTTGATATGACGTCGAATTCACTCTTTCTGTCTGCGTTTCAGGTGCAACCGGGCGTCTTCGACCGAGAGGAGAAGAAACCGGGCCGCGGCCCACGGATGCGGACATCGCGCGCTTGTCTGTCGAGGAAGGAAATGCCAGAGGTGGTATTGAACACGTCTCATCATCCGGGCAAAATGACCTCTCTTGGGTTGCGGACGAACCCTTGGACGAGGAATCTTACTTTTACGACGAGGCGACCCACGCTTATGCCGTGGTGGAAAATCGAAGTCGGGAAGATCCTGAAAACTGGCAGTGTCATGCTCCCAAAGAGGCGGACCGGATATGTCACCGTTTCCCGGGGAAGCAGTTCGCCATGTAAGAGTTTGCTTTCCGAGAGGCGGGGATTAGGCTACCTTTCAACTCCTTCCAGATGTCTATCTTCAAGTGGCTCCGGCTGTGCCGTCACAATTACACCCTAATGCCCTTGCTTTTATGCGGGAGTATGAGCTGGTCTGCCGTTTCCTTGGTATTGGATGTACTCGGGCCCTCTTCTTCCACATTTTCCATCTCCAGCGGTCCGGTCTTCGGGGACGTCACAGCTGGGTCTCCTACAAATAGCCCGTGCGGCTGTTCAAGACGTATGTGGACTCTGCCCGCCATTTCAAAGGGCGGTGGTATGTGGTGAGACCGATCACTCGTGCTGCCCTGCACTCTCTTTACTACTACAAGCGAGATTCAGATGGGGAAGAGAAACTCATGTCAAAGATACCGCTGAGGTGGCAGCCCGACCACTTTGACCTCTCCACCAGCCATTATCGGGTTAAGTTCGCGATGCTAAGTGTCGAGGATAGACTCGCTTATAAGAGACTGGTGGAGTACGTACAGAGCTTCAACCTGGCGGTCTGGGTTGATCGAAAGGGCGTGCCTTATCTTGATGAGGCCAGGATGCCGCTCTGCGAGCCTCGTCTTATCAATACTAAGGCCCTCATGGCTGTATTCAAAGAGGGTTTTGACAACGCTGTCGAGCAGCTGAGGATACTTGTAGATGTTAGAAATTGGCAGAATTTTTGACAAACAAAAAGTTATGAACTTAGTTCAGGACATCAGGATGTCACACCAGATGTTGTGACATTGACAAACAAAGTAAAAGTTATGAACTTAGTTCAGGACATCAGGATGTCACACCAGATGTTGTGACATCGCAAACCTGCTATCTGACTTAAATGATGCGTGACAGAAGTGATTAAAATCAGGAGAAAATATCTGGAGTTAATTGTAAAAGGATAAGCACTCCAAGGCGCATCTTTAGGAAGCTTAGTTATCTGGTTCCAGTGTAAAGGAAACAGAAAAACTAACTCACCTTGATTCAAGGAGATAACAAACTAACTCACCTTAACTCAAGGAGATATCTATGGGATTTATCAAAGTCTGGATAATTTGCAATAAGCCTACAAACTAAGCATCTATTTAAGGAACTGATACACACAAGTAAACCTAACGATTTGAAGAAGAGTGTCAAGGGTGTTTGTGAAGCTAGCAGGTTTTAATTGTTTGTTAGTCACTTTATAAGCTTTTAAGCAAAAAGTGAATTGTGTCTTGATTGAAACTTTTAAGTAAGATCAAGCTGGTGTGTCTAAAGTGTGACTTCAAATTTATTAATCATCCTAAGTTAAAGATCACTGTGTGATTGAGGGGGAGTGAGTAGGTACTCATATCTAAGTAGAGTCTTAGGTAGAAATTGCTTTGGGTAGATATTAAGTGAAGGATTAAACTGATTGGTTTAACTCCATAATTAATATTACTTATATTGGATTTCCTTCCTGGCTTGGTAGCCCCCAGATGTAAGTGTGGAGATACACTGAACTGGGTTAACAATTTCCTGTGTTATTTAATTTACTAGCTTATTAATTTTTGTTTGGAATATCAGTGTCTAAACATCTGGTTCGACATCACATATCTGATCCCAGAATTTCAATTGGCATCAGAGCAGGCACCCTGCTTGTATAACTGGGTGAGATCTAGGGACTGAAAATTTTGGGAACATGGACAGAGATGTAGGATCTGTGAATCGACCACCTATCTTGGATGGATCCAACTATGATTACTGGAAGCCAAGAATGGTAGCATTCTTGAAATCTCTTGATAGCAGGGCTTGGAAAGCAGTTAACAAAGGATGGGAGCACCCTGTCAAAGACAATAAGGATGGGGCAAAAGTGATGAAGCCTGAAGAAGAGTGGAGCAAGGAGGAAGAAGAGTCAGCACTTGGAAATTCCAAAGCCTTAAATGCCTTATTCAATGGCATTGACAGGAACATATTTCGGCTTGTGCATCACTGTGAGCTAGCCAAGGATGTTTGGGACACCCTCAAAACTACTCATGAAGGAACATCAAAGGTGAAAATGTCAAGACTTCAACTTCTCACCACCAAGTTTGAGAACTTGAGGATGAAGGAAGATGAGACCATTCATGAGTTTTACATGAACATCTTGGAGATTGCAAATACTTCTGGTGCCTTGGGAGAGAAGATGAGTGATGAAAAGTTGGTAAGGAAGATTCTCAGATCACTGCCCAAGAGGTTTGACATGAAGGTCACTGCCATAGAAGAAGCTCAGGACATCTGCACAATGAAAGTTGAGGAGCTCATTGGTTCCCTTCAAACCTTTGAGATGGGAATGAATGATACAATTGTGAAGAAAAACAAAAGCATAGCCCTGGTCTCAAACACTGATAAGGAAGAAGAAAGTCATGAAGCAGGCTCTGAGGACAACTTATCAAAATCAATTGCTATGCTTGGGAGACAATTTAACAAAATTCTCAAAAGAATGGACAACAGGCCCAGACCAAGTGGAAGAAACTCAACCTCTGAGAATAAAAAATCTTATGACTCTAATAGAAGGTCAAACTATGATGAGAAGACTAACCAAGGAAAAGGGATCCAATGTCATGGATGTGAAGGTTATGGACACATTAGAAGTGAATGCCCAACCTATCTAAAGAAGCAAAAGAAAGGTCTTTCTGTGTCCTGGTCAGATGAAGACTCAGGTAGTGAGTCAGAAGAAGAGTCTGCAAAGCACATCACTGCTCTAGCTGGAGTATGTGAAACTAAAGGGGGATCCAGTGATGAGGATCTGACATTTGAAGAGCTTGAAACATCTTACAGGATGCTGTGTGAACGGAGCACTGAGGTATGCATGGAAAGTAAACAGCAGAAGAAGCAGATTTAGGAATTAAAAGCTGAAAAGGAAAGTCATCTAGAGATCATTGACACTTTGAAAAATGAAGTCAGCCTAATCAACTCCAAAATGGAGCATATGTCCAAATCTGTCAGAATGCTGAACAGTGGCTCAAACACACTGGATGCCATTCTCAACAACAACAAGCACTCAGGGGATAGGACTGGGCTGGGATTTAATAAAGCTCAAAACTCTGAGGCTAGCACCAGTCAAACAACTCCAGATCCCATGAAGTCAAACAAGATGTTCAAGCAGATGTCTCAACATCATGAGAAAAACATGATGAAAAAGAAATATCAAAGGTGGAGATGCCATCACTGTGGAAGGTTTGGTCACATCAAACCTTTTTGCTATAAACTGCATGGATACCCCAATCAGAGTTCCCAGCACCTTCCTAAGAAGAAGACAGAGGTCACCAGGAAAATTTGGATACCTAAAGCTAGACTTTATACTGATCAAAGCTACCAGTACATGCCCAAGCAAAAGAACAAGTTCACCAGGCAACCTTGGAACTCTAGAGATGGAAACTACCCAGGGCAGATGCATCAAAGGAAACCTCACAACAGGCACAAATGGTCCAAGCAGGTTGTTGCCTCTATAGCACACACATCTCTCAGAGTATCTTCTAAGGAAGACTGGTATTTTGACAGTGGCTGCTCAAGGCACATGATTGGACTGAAGAATCTGTTAGTAGACTTAAAGTCACACTCATCCAGCTATGTAACCTTTGGAGATGGAGAAAAGGGGGAAATCAAGGGAGTTGGGACCCTGGACTGCTCAGGTGTACCAAGTCTAGATGGTGTGCTGTTGGTAAAAGGATTAACTGCTAACTTGATCAGCATAAGTCAGTTATGTGACCAAGGTTACAGTGTCAACTTCACCAAAACTGAGTGCATAGTTTCTGATAAAGAACAGAAAGTTGTCATGAGAGGAGCCAGATCAAAAGACAACTGCTATATGTGGGAACCCCAAGATTTCAGCCTCACATCTACTTGTTCCATAGCCAAAGAAGAAGAAGTGAAGCTATGGCATCAAAAACTGGGTCATCTCCATCTCAGAGGAATAAAGAAGATCATCTCAATGGAGGTTGTAAGAGGGATTCCAAGACTTAAGATTGATGAAAGAAAAGTATGTGGTGATTATCAAATAGGTAAGCAAACCAAGATGTCACACCCAAAGCTTCAACATCTGACAACCTCCAAAGTCTTGGAATTACTGCACATGGACCTTATGGGACCAATGCAGGTAGAGAGTCTTGGTGGAAAAAGATATGCCTATGTGGTTGTTGATGATTTCTCAAGATATACCTGGATAAGCTTCATCAAAGAAAAGTCAGATGTGTTTGAGGTATTTAAAGATCTGTGTCATAGGATCCAAAGAGAAAAGGCAAGTTGTGTGGTCAGAATAAGAAGTGACCATGGAAAGGAGTTTGAGAATAAAAAATTCGCAGACTTCTGTTCATCAGAAGGGATCAACCATGAGTACTCTTCTCCCATCACCCCTCAACAGAATGGGATTGTAGAAAGGAAAAACAGAACTATTCAGGAGTCAGCTAGAGCCATGATTCATGCCAAGAAGTTACCCCTGTACTTTTGGGCTGAAGCTATGAACACAGAATGCTACATCCACAATAGAGTCACACTAAGAAAGGGAACTCTATCCACCATCTATGAAGTCTGGAAGGGTAGAAAACCTGCAGTCAAGTACTTTCATGTATTTGGAAGTAAGTGCTACATTCTGGCTGATAGGGATCAAAGAAGGAAGATGGACCCTAAGAGTGATGAAGGGATATTTCTTGGATACTCCATAAATAGCAGAGCTTACAGAGTATTTAACTCCAGAACCAAGGTTATAATGGAGTCAATAAATGTGATTATTGATGATACCTATGCAAAGACAGATGTTGCTGATGATGTTGGAACATCTGCTGACAATCAACTGAAGTTGAAATAGAAAGTGATAATCTTGACTTAACTTTAACTGAGGCAAGGTCAGAGCAATCCAACAAACCTCCCTCCATCAGAATCCAGAAAGATCATCCTAAAGAACTGATAATTGGTGATCCCAGCAGTGGTGTCATCACTAGATCAAGAGAGATGATCTCAGGCTCCTGCTTTGTTTCAAAGATAGAACCTAAGAACATCAAGGAAGCTCTGAATGATGAGTACTGGATCTCTGCTATGCAGGAAGAATTAGGCCAGTTTACAAGGAATGAAGTATGGGATCTTGTTCCTAGGCCTGATGACATTAATGTGATTGGCACTAAGTGGGTGTACAAAAACAAGTCTAATGAGCAGGGAGTAGTTACAAAAAACAAGGTTAGGCTTGTGGCTCAAGGATATACACAAATTGAGGGGGTAGATTTTGATGAAACTTTTGCACCAGTAGTAAGACTTGAATCCATCCGACTACTTCTAGGAATTGCTTGCATCCTAAAGTTCAAATTATTTCAGATGGATGTTAAAAGTGCCTTCCTAAATGAGTACCTTAATGAGAAAGTACATGTGGAGCAACCAAAGGGATTTGTTGATCCAAGCTGTCCAGACCATGTATATAAGCTGAGGAAGGCTTTGTATGGTCTAAAGCAAGCTCCCAGAGAATGGTATGAAAGACTGACCACCTTTCTCATTAAACATGGATACAGGAAAGGAGGAATAGACAAAACCCTGTTTGTAAAGGATGAAGAGGGAAAGGTTATGATTGCTCAGATATATGTGGATGACATAGTGTTTGGTGGGATGTCAGACAGGATGGTTAAACATTTTGTGACTCAAATGGAGTCTGAGTTTGAAATGAGCCTAGTGGGAGAACTAACTTACTTCCTTGGACTGCAAATCAAACAGATGGAGGACTCCATGTTCATATCCCAAAGCAAGTATGCAAAGAAAACTGTCAAGAAGTTTGGGATGGACAATGAAAGTCACAAGAGAACACCTTCCCCCACTCATTTAAAACTGACAAAGGATAACAAAGGTGAGAGTGTGGACTAAAGCTTGTACATAAGCATGATTGGAAGTCTACTATATCTTACAGCTAGCAGACCAGATATAGCTTTTGCAATAGGTGTGTGTGCAAGGTATCAAGCTGAACCAAAAGTGAGACATCTAAACCAGGTTAAGAGGATCTTGAAATATGTAAATGGTACTTGTGACTATGGCATAATGTACTCTCATGGTTGTGAACCAATCCTCACTGGGTTTTGTGATGCTGACTGGGCTGGAAGTGCTGATGATAGAAAGAGTACATCAGGAGGATGCTTCTTTCTAGGGAACAATTTAATTTCTTGGTTCAGTAAGAAACAGAATTGTGTGTCCTTATCCACTGCTGAAGCTGAATATATTGCAGCTGGTAGCAGTTGTTCACAGCTGGTATGGATGAAACAAATGCTTACAAAATACAATGTCACACAAGATGTCATGACATTATACTTTGACAATTTAAGTGCTATTAATATCTCCAAAAATCCTATCCAACACAGCAGGACTAAGCACATAGATATCAGACATCACTTCATCAGAGACCTTGTGGAGGAGAAGGTGATCACATTGGAGCATGTAGCCACAGAGCTGCAATTAGCTGACATATTTACAAAGGCTTTGGATGCTACCCAATTTGAAAACCTAAGGGGTAAATTGGGAATCTGCATATGTGACATATAGCAATTATGGAGAAGTGCCAGCATGTCTCATGACATCGTATGGCATGATCACTAGATGGCAGCACCAGTCTGGCCAATAACTGTTTGTATTCCAATTTTAAAAATTCCAATAGCAACGAGTTCTATTTATGTACAAACGTGCTTTCAGCTTCTCACATTCTCATTAGCAACACTGAACCTTTTGCATGCTACAGCTGAAACTCTAAACTCATCCAAATATATCAAACCTTTACACATTTCCACTACAATCGGAAAAATGTCTCAACATCAGAACCCTAACTCCATTGATGAGGGTCTCATTCAAGAGGACGTAGTGAACGCCACTCCATTATCTGTAGTACCAATGGATGCTACACCTATAAATGTGATCAGAGGAAGCATTCATATTGCTCAAAAGCCCAGGACTCCCCATGCAAGAAGACCTAAGGAGCCAGTCTTCAGCAAAAGTAAGGGAACCCCTTCATCTTCCAGTACCCCCAAAGCTTCTGCTTATGTGGACGCATCAATCAAACAGCTTGTAACCAGGATCCTGGCTGAACAAAGAGTTGTGCCTGGGGTGTCAGTTCCCCTGAACAGTATGCCTGCTCCTCAAGATGACCCAAGCAACCAAGCTGAAGAAGACATACCTGCTCCACAGGATGTCCCAAACAATGTTGAAACAACTGAGGGCCAGGACAAAGCCCCAAATGATCAAGCTACTAATGATCAAGCTACTGATGATCAAGCTACTGATGATCAAGCTACTAATGATCAAGCTGCTGAGAATGAGGCTTCCCAACCTCCACCAGTTGAAAACCTGGATGATGATTCTGACACAGAGATCATAGCATCTGTTGGTCCTAGCATAGCCAAGAGACTTAGGGCTAGGAAGGAAAAGAAGCCAGCTGCTCATGCAACTCCTGAGAAAAGACAGTCAACTCCCAAGAAGGACAATGTCAAAACTGCTTTTGGACCTACAAAGCAATGGAGTAAGGTCAGCACACAGAAGAGGAAGGCCACAACTCCATCTGATTCTGATGTTGAGGAGGATGTTCCAACATCTCAACCCAGAAAGAGGTCAGCACCTCCTAGGACTGCCACTGCTGTCCCTGAGGCACCCCTGGACAATGTGTCTTTCCATCATGTCTCCAGTGTAAGCAAGTGGAAATATGTCTATCAAAGAAGGGTGACTCTGGAACGAGAGCTGGGTAGCAATTCCTTGGAATGCACTGAGGTAATTGATTTAATCTCCAATGCTGGACTATTCAAGACTGTCTCCAACTTTTCTCCTTGTTATGAACTACTGGTAAAAGAATTCATAGTCAATTTACAAGAAGGATGTGCTGATGGGAAATCTGAGGATTTCTGGAAAGTATATGTCAGGGGAAGATGTGTAGATTTTTCTCCTAGGGTGATAAATCAGTACTTGGGGAGAGAAGCAGATGGGCCAAATGAGCTTGGCAAGACTGACAATCAAGTATGCAAAATAATCACAGCTAACCAAGTCAAGACATGGCCCGTCAAAGGGAAACTCTCAGTCAGCTTGTTAACCAGGAAGTATGCAATGCTGCACAGAATTGGAACAGTCAACTGGGTTCCAACCAACCACACCTCATCTATAGCTACTGGGCTTGGGAGGTTTATCTGTGCTGTAGGCACCCAAACCAAGCTGGATTATGGGGCATATATCTTTGACCAGACTCTCAAGCATGCAGAAACCTCAGCCATCAAGCTTCCAATAGCCTTCCCATCACTACTTTGTGGGGTGATTCTCAACCAATATCCAGGCATCCTTACTGACAAGGATTCCGTCTGTAAAAGGGAGAGTCCATTGTCCTTTCATTACAAACTGTTTCTAGGTCATCATGTTGCAGATGTTGAAGCACCAGGTAGGACATCTGTTGGGACATCTGCTGTCAAGACACCTATATCAAAGGCAACCCTGATTGCAGAGCTCAGGACAACCTGCAAAGAGCTGGATGAAAGGAAGAAGAAGCTTGAGAACATAATTCAAAGACTGGAGCTGGAAGAGGTTGCTGGGAATGTTGATGGATCTGATGCAGAGTCTGAGGATACAGAGGATACAGAGTATACTGAGTCTGAGTAAAGCTGTTTGTGGTGGAAAATGTATTGTCTGTTCTGCATTGTAATTCTGAATGTTTTTTTCTGTTTCTGTAATGTTTGGCCCCAAATTTATGTCTAACAAGGGGGAGAAGTGTATTGAACAATGCTTGAACAATGTTGTTAATGTCTGTCTGCTGAACTAAGTTAAATTTGAATTTTCATTGGTATATCAAAGTCTGTTGGGCCAAGTCATAGCAGTATACATACATGTTTGAGGGGGAGCAAATTATTAGCTCTTACATGATCCAACATAAAGGAACTCCGCTGCTCTCTGACAAACTCAGAAGAATATGTTAGCCAAAAATTAGCCAAAGGGGGAGTTTGTAGATGTTAGAAATTGGCAGAATTTTTGACAAACAAAAAGTTATGAACTTAGTTCAGGACATCAGGATGTCACACCAGATGTTGTGACATTGACAAACAAAGTAAAAGTTATGAACTTAGTTCAGGACATCAGGATGTCACACCAGATGTTGTGACATCGCAAACCTGCTATCTGACTTAAATGATGTGTGACATAAGTGATTAAAATCAGGAGAAAATATCTGGAATTAATTGTAAAAGGATAAGCACTCCAAGGCGCATCTTTAGGAAGCTTAGTTATCTAGTTCCAGTGTAAAGGAAACAGAAAAACTAACTCACCTTGATTCAAGGAGATAACAAACTAGCTCACCTTAACTCAAGGAGATATCTGTGGGATTTATCAAAGTCTGGATAATTTGCAAAAAAACCCACAAACTAAGCATCTATTTAAGGAACTGATACACACAAGTAAACCTAACGATTTGAAGAAGAGTGTCAAGGGTGTTTGTGAAGCTAGCAGGTTTTAATTGTTTGTTAGTCACTTTATAAGCTTTTAAGCAAAAAGTGAATTGTGTCTTGATTGAAACTTTTAAGTAAGATCAAGCTGGTGTGTCTGAAGTGTGACTTCAAATTTATTAATCATCCTAAGTTAAAGATCACTGTGTGATTGAGGGGGAGTGAGTAGGTACTCATATCTAAGTAGAGTCTTAGGTAGAAATTGCTTTGGGTAGATATTAAGTGAAGGATTAAACTGATTGGTTTAACTCCATAATTAATATTACTTATATTGGATTTCCTTCCTGGCTTGGTAGCCCCTAGATGTAAGTGTGGAGATACACTAAACTGGGTTAACAATTTCCTGTGTTATTTAATTTACTAGCTTATTAATTTTTGTTTGGAATATCAGTGTCTAAACATCTGGTTCGACATCACATATCTGATCCCAGAATTTCAATACTAAATCCGGAGTTGGTGACGGAGGGGTCAGCCCACAATTATTGTGTCCAGGACGGGGAGATTGTGTGCCCCTTCGAGGCTGAAGAGGAGCTGGGGAAAGACGAAGGAGAGGAAAATGTTGAAGAGTAACTTCGGGCGGAGTCTTAAGATTTTAAATTTTATTTGTTTATATGGCCTGCGTGCCCGTTTCGTATGGCCTGCGTGCCTATTTTGTATGAATATTGGCCTTCGGGCATACTTGTCTTTTGCTTTGGCCGTCAATGAATGAATATTTCGTATTTAGTTGTTCACCTTGCTCGGTTTTTTATTTAGTTTGTATCTTGTATTTTATGAACTGTTTTTATGCTTGACCATGTTTGTCTCGTCGGTTTAGGGAACCGACGAGGTAGCGGGCGTTGTGCCCGATTAAGATCGGAACCGAGTTTGTGGTTCGGAACTCTGGCCCCGAGGCTTGGGCTTTCCCATCGCGAGCTGGGTGCCCTACTGATCTTGGTACTGCGACGTTGGTGCTCGATCGAGGTCCCAACCGTCGGGGAGGGTTGTGTTCGCTGGAGGGGCGTGTTCGTCCCCGGGTCGCGCGGTTCCTCCCTGTAGTTTTGGAGGTGAAGAGCGTGGCCGTACCTCACACGTCTCCCCGTGACATATTCAGCTATAATATTGTCTAAGTTTCTCTACGTTCCATGGTCGAGCAAGTTCTTCGCCTTGTAGGTTTTCTAAATAGTAAGCCCCGTTGCTCGTCTTGTCGCGGATGCGGTAGGGGCCTTCCCAGTTGGCAGCCAGTTTACCCTCTCTTGGGTTTTTTTGGTTTCTTCTGAGGACCAGGCTGCCCACCTGGAATTCTATTTTTATGACCTTCGTGTCATGGCGCAAGGCTATTTTTTGTTTGAGGGATATTCCTCTATGGGCTGCTTTGGAGCGGATCTCGTCGACGAGGTCCAGCTCGGCTCTGAGTGCCTCATCGTTCATTTCTTCGTCTAGGGGTTCTTCTATGCGTCTCGTCGGTTCCCGTATTTCTACTGGGATGACTGTTTCGGTGTCGTATGTTAGTCGGAATGGGGTCTCCCCGGTTTTGGAGTGAGGTGTTGTGCGGTAAGCCCATAGGACGCTATGTAACTCCTCGACCCACGCTCTCTTCGCCTCGCCGAGCCTGCGTTTTAATCCGCGCAGGATTACCCTATTGGCCGCTTCTGCTTGCCCGTTGGTTTGAGGGTGCTCGACAGATGTGAAATGTTGTTTAGTACCCAAGCTAGCCACAAAGTCTTGGAATCCCCCGTCCGTGAATTGCGTCGCGTTGTCGGTGATGAGGACCTGGGGCACGCCGAACCGAGCGAGGATATTTCGTTTAAAGAATCGAAGAATGTTCTGTGATGTTATTTTAGCCAGCGCCTCTGCTTCGATCCATTTGGTAAAATAATCTACCCCTACGATGAGGTATTTATTTTGGTAGGATCTGGTTACGAAAGGCCCGAGGATATCCATGCCCCACCATGCGAAGGGCCATGGAGAGGAGATTGTTTTTAGTTTGTTCGGGGGTGCGAGGTGCATGTCGGCGTGCCGTTGGCACTTGTCGCATTTTTTGACGTGTTCCTTGGAGTCGTGTTGCATAGTCAGCCAGTAGTAGCCTGCTCGAAGAGCCTTTCGTGTCAGTGATCGTCCTCCGGGATGTTGGGCGTTGATTCCTCGGTGCATTTCCCCCAATATGTTGGGAACTTTCTCTTCCTCGACGCATTTGAGTAATGGGATGTAAAACCCCCTACGGTAGAGTTTCCCTTCGAGGAGAACATACGAGCATGCTCTACGTTTTGTGGTGGCCGCCTCTTTGGGGTCGGCAGGGAGCTCGCCCCTCGTGAGGTAATTATAGATGGGCGTCATCCAACAATGAGTATCCCCGATCACGTTGACCTCAAGGGGAGGAGGTGGCTTTTCGATACTAGGCCGAGGAAGGATTTCTTGAATTACTGATTTGTTTCCGCCCTTCTTTCTCGTGCTAGCTAGCTTTGATAAGATGTCAGCCCACGTGTTGTGCTCGCGAGGTACGTGTTGCACTTCCCACTTCTCGAACTTTGCGAGTCTTTCTTTGACCAAAGCTAAGTACTCGACAAGGTTGTCGTTCTTGGTCTGGTACTCTCCCCGTACTTGTGATGCCACGAGCTGGGAGTCTGTTGTTATTTTTACCTCCTTTGCTCCTAGGTCTTCGGCCAATCTCAGACCGGCGATGAAAGCCTCGTATTCGGCTTGGTTGTTTGATGTCGGGAAAGCCAGTGCTAGTGAGACCTCGATCAAGATCCCGTCCTCATTCTCGAGGATGATTCCGGCTCCGCTGCCCGTCGTACTGGAGGCGCCGTCGACGAAGATCGTCCATTTATGGGTGTCGTCCGTCGGTGTCAGGCTGTGAGTCATTTCCGCGACAAAGTCGGCCAGTGCTTGAGCCTTCAGGGCCTTCCTATTCTGATATTGTATATCGAATTCAGAAAGTTCCAGCGACCATTTTAGCATTCTATCGGCCATATCTGGTAGCCCGAGAAGTTGTTTGATTGGTTGGTCGGTTCTCACCTTGACCATATGGGCGAGGAAGTAGTGGCGTAGCCTTCTTGCCGCATTTATGAGAGCCAGGGCGACCTTTTCGATTTGTTGGTATCTGAGTTCGGGGCCTTGGAGCGTTTTGCTCCTGAAATAGATGGATTTTTGTCCTTCGTCAGTTTCCCTTATTAAGACGGCACTGACGGCTTCGGTTGCCACGGACAGATACAGGTATAAGGTCTCTTTTTCCAACGGTCGTGATAGGACCGGGGGCTCGGAGAGGACCTTCTTCAAATGGATTAGTGCCCGTTCACACTCGTCGGTCCATTCAAAGTTGGCCTCCTTACGAAGGAGTCTGAAGAAAGGCAGCGCATGCTGGGCAGATTTGGCGATGAAACGAGAGAGTGAGGCGAGCACCCCGTTGAGGGATTGGATTGATTTTTTGGTCCTCGGGGTTGGAAATTCCGAGAATGCTCGGCATTTATCGGGGTTGGCCTCGATTCCCCTCTCGGTGAGGTAGAAACCCAGGAATTTTCCTACCCGGACATCGAACGTGCATTTTTCAGGGTTAAACCTCATTTTGCACTGTCTCGCCTGCTCGAAGAATTTGTAGAGGTGTCGAGCATGGTCGACCTCCTCGTGTGATTTGATGATCATGTCGTCCATGTATACCTCGAGCATATCCCCTATCTCTCCCCTGAAGACTTTGTTCATCATGCGCTGGTATGTGGCCCCAGCGTTCTTGAGTCTGAAAGGCATTACATTGTAGTAGTAATTGCCGGTCGGGGTCATGAACACCGTGTGTCTCTTGTTCGTGTCCAACATAGGGATTTGATTATATCCGCTATACGCATCCATGAAGGACAAGAGTCTGAAACCTGCAGAATTGTCAACGAGTTTATCTATGTTAGGGAGAGGGAAAGCATCTTTGGGGCAAGCCCTATTAAGATTAGTATAATCAACACACATGCGCCATTTTCCATTATTTTTCTTAACGAGGACTACATTAGAGAGCCAGGTTGTGTACTGGGCTTCAGAAATAAAATTTTCCTCTAAGAGGTCTTTTACAGCTCGCTCGGCAGCCTCCGCTTTCTCGGGGGACTGCTTGCGCCTACGTTGTGCTATGGGCTTGACTGCTCGATCCAAAGCTAGTTGGTGGCACGCGACCTCTGGATCTAGGCCGGGCATTTCTGCGCCGTTCCATGCAAAGAGGTCGGAGTTCTCCTTGAGGCACGTCGCGAGCTGTTCCCTTGTTTCCTCGGGAAATCCTTTGCCTATCCTTACTGTTCTTCCAGGGTCGTCGCCCAGAAGGACGAGCTCGAACTCTCCGTCTGGGATCGGCCGGAACGGGTGCTCGGGAGTCTGTTCCTCGGTAGGCTTGCATTCTTCAGTTTTGTCCTGGCCAATGCGGCAATTGAGGTCGATGGCGTTGATTCCCTGGAGGGGAGGATCTTCGGTCTTGGGTTTTTTGTTGCTCTTTGTATTGACCGTAGCCTGTCCTTTTACTACAGCGTCGTAACACCGTCGGGCAGCTTCGATGTCGCCGTGGACAGTGACTACGCGGCCTAGTTTGGTGTAGTACTTCATCTTCAGATGGACGGTAGACGGGACCGCGGTCAGTTCGGCTAATGTCGGGCGGCCGAGGATGCAATTGTAGAGAGACGGACACTCTATGACCAGGAATTGGATTTTGATTTCTCTGGTCGTCTCCTGCTCTCCGAAGGTGACGAGGAGCTCGACGTATCCCCACGGTTTTGTCGTGGCTCCGTTGAATCCTTGGAGATCGGATCCGACGTAGGGAGATAGGTTGGTTTTGTCTAATTTCAGAGTCTTGAAAAGGTGGACGTACATGATGTCCATCGAGCTGCCTTGATCGACCAGAATGCGTCTGACGTCGAACTGGGCCATCTTGGCTCTAATCAATAGCGGGATGCCCGAATTTGGGGAGCCGCCCGAAAGCTCTTCCAAAAAGAAGGATATTGGGTTGGATTTGCCCCGATATTTTGTCAGCGTTGCCTTTTGCTCGGGTGCGGTCAGAAGGAGCTCGTCGAACTTGCGTTTTACTGAAAGGGCGGCGGCTTCGCCATTCATCCCTCCGCCCGATATGACAAGGGAAGTCGGGAAGTCTTCCCAGGGGCTAAGTGCCGCGATCCGGCCTTCGGGCAGTGTCTCGGGGAAGCTGAAATCCTCTGGACGTGATATGCAGAGGGCCACTTGATAAGGAGAGTCGTCGGGAGGTGTATCCTCTCGAGGTCTCTTCTTCTCCGGCTCTTCGTGCTTAGAGGTTTCGTTCCTCCTAGTGTACTGCTTGAGATGCCCTTCTTGGATTAAGATCTCTATTGCATCTTTTAAGTGCCCCGCAGTCTTCAGTCACATGCCCGTGGCTTCTGTGGAACCTGCAGTATTTGGATTTGTCGGTGTGAGGCTTGGGTGCAGATGGTTTTGGGAACCTCACTCTGCCCTGTTTGAACTCGGAGTTGATGCATTCGGCGAGGATGCGCTCGCGGGGAGCTGTCAGTAAAGTATACTCGTTGTATCGGCCCGCGGGACCTCTTCCTTCTCGAGGTTCGCGGGGCTTTCCTTCCCTTCGCCTGTCTCCGTTGCGACGGGGAATGTTCGGATCTTCACGCTTGGGGTGATCGGTATCCCCAGTATTACGGCCGCTGCGAGCGTTGTGGGCCACCTGATTTTCCTCGTATCTGATGTAGGCCTGGGCCTTATGTAGGAGTTCATTCAAGGTGCGGGGAGGCTCTATCCCAACGGCTCGACTGAGCTTGCTACCGGGCAAGAGTCCCTTCTCGAGGAGGTATTTCTTCATGTGTTCAGTGGTGTCCACCTCGACAGCCTCTTGGTTGAATCGTTCGATGTACGAGCGTAATGTTTCATTTTTCTTTTGTACTATGGCTTCAAGGGTCGCCTCTATCTTGGGATGGCGCTGGGAGGCTGTGAAATGCCTCGTGAACATGGATCTCATAACTCTCCAGGATGTGATGGATTCTGGGGCCAAGCTTTTGTACCAGGCCATGGCCCATTTCCTGAGGGTCGTCGAGAACAGCCTGCATTTGAGATGCCCGGTGATGTCATTGCGGTAGTCGAGCATTGCGTTGACGTTGTCGACGTGATCATCGGGGTCGGTAGTCCCGTCGTACACGGCCAGGTTAGGAGGTTTCTCCATGCCTTTAGGGAGCGGAGCTTCCATTATTGCCCGTGATAAGGGGAAGTGCAGGTCTTCTTCGTCGCTCCTTGGTGGAGAGAGCTCGTTGCGGTCGGGGCTACAATCGCGCCTTGGTGAGGTTCCCGATCGACCGGTGTCACGGCGGGCGCGTGACCTACTGACGTTAGGCTCTAGGGAGCGACGTCCTCGTTTCTTTGTTGCTTCTGGACGTTGTTATGTCCTCCTCTCTTGTTGAGGTCGGACCTCCTGTCGATCAGCTTCTAGGGCCATGATTCTCTCATGCTGTTGGTAGAGCATGGAGCTGGCCTGGTTGAGGGCGTTCACCATAGCAATCATGGTGGCGTCTCCTTCGACGGGAACGGGGATGGGTTGAAATGCCTCAGTCCCCTGGTTTTGAACTTGAGGGGGATCCCCATTATTCTGGGGCTCAGGAGACGGGGTGGCCGGACGGCCATCTCGGGCGTCTGCTTCATGGTACTGCAGGTTGTCCTCCATCGTGTAGTCGATGAGGGGATGGTTGCGCTCGTTAAGTTGTTCTCCGGACATGCTGGAAGGACGGTGTTTGAGCTTTGATCTTCTGTTGTAGAAGAAGGGGAAGCTAGTTTCCCACAGACGGCGCCACTGATCTCACCTGATCAGAAGGGCCTTCCAATGACTTGATGTAAGGGCCAGAGAATGAAGTGAGAAAGGGGGGTGTACCTGCAAAGCACTCCAATGCTTATGTCAGAAGAGGTACAGTATAGTATGGTTAATTCAAATGAGTGAGAATACCTGACCCTTTACTGAAAAAAGGGTATTTATAATGTGCCCCCAGCGCTGGGCCAAGGCCCCTCAATGGGCTTAGTCTAGCTAGGCCCATGGAGGAACTGCCAAGGGACGCGTAAGAAGCGTGAAGACCTAGCTAAGAGGTCTGCCCCTTAGTCCAACTGCCCCTATCTTTCAGGAGATTATAAAGGGCAGTTGGGTGACGTGGTAGGTGAGCTGGCAGACATTCTCTCTGCCCGTCCTTAGTGTATGCCCGTCGCATAAGCAGATGGTTTGTCCAAAAGGTGCTTCTGCTCGAGTATATGGGCCCTTGCTCGACATGTTGGGCTGTGGCCCTATACATTCTTGCGGCCCAGTCCAGAACAATATCTATATTCTCAACATCTAGTACAAAATATTCATTGAATAATCTACCACAAGTTTGTGATGGCTTGAGAGTTATAGTCTGCAAATTAAGAATTATGAGTTAAAATTATAATGAATTCATCTCCTGACTAAAGGGAGTTATAGAACAAGAAAAGTCGATAACTTACTGTAACAGGAAGTAACCCAATCATTAAGCCAGAAGCAAATTTTAAATAGGTTACATGATGAAATTTGGAAAGAAGGATTCCAAACAATAATGCTCCATCTATCTGAAAACAACTTTTTGGGGAAATATATAAGCAAGCTAATTAACTTAGAGCAACTATATACAAAAATACCTCAGATAAGAGATCAATTCGATTTAGAAAAGCATTTGCGTGTGCAAATGCGACTGACCTATTTACTCCTGTGAGCTGTGAAAATAGCAACACAACCCAGTCATGTTCATTCCGAGCACGGTCAAACATAACAGTTTCTCTTCTGTTAACTTTAAAAAAGAAACATAATTGCTATAAGTTTTAAAGCAAACTTACTAATTACTATGACACTGAATTACTATGAACAAGAAACATAACAGTGTGCAATTGTAACATTGATTCCTTACCCAAAACAAACTTTGACACTGAATTACTATGAAACTAGTAGTGGCAGCCCAAAATGTTATGAGTTCATGGCTTTAAAACAAACTTACTAATTATAATATCTTAAATATTATGAGTCATTCAAAGACTCCAAAAAATTCAAAATGTGTCTGCAAGTAAAAGAGAAAAAATAGTTTAGTATGTTAAAATAGTGGCTACATATAGAATGGAAATAATTCAGAATATACCTAAAGGTGTTTTAAATAGGTCCAACCTGTTCAGGAGCAGTTGCTCCAAGGGTAACACCTACTTGAAACTCTGCAAGATACCAGAAAATGTAATGAGGATAAAGTTATTAAAATAATGTTAAAAAAAACAAAGTTTTATTTCATAAGTACCTGAAACTATTGAATCAGTTATGTCATATTCTTCAAGCAGATCAAGAAGTTTTGATTTGTTCTCTTCAGAAGGCATCAACCAGTTTTGAGAACAAATAAGCACCTCGGCTATTGCCGAACTCAAAGAACTCCTATATGTGTCTAAAATCCTCCCCCCGGTGCTAAACGCACTTTCGGATGCTACGCTTGAAATAGGTGTTTCCAAAACATCCCTAACCAAAATAGCTAATATGGGATAACATGTGGAATTCTCCTTCCACCATTTAAGAATGTTAAAATTTTCAGCATCTCCCCAACATGGGTCACCTAAGTACCTCTCTAGTTCATTTTGATTATCAATTGTGTCTTTCTCCTTCAAATGTTGTTTTAAAGCATCAGCCCTTGTAAAAAGGGATGATTTTCTAGTTTGGGTACATGTTTCTCCATGGGAAGAGCTCCCAGATGGTGCATTTGTGATGGCAGTCCCAACATTCTTGTCATACTCAGATTTATACCAGTTGTACAGTTTAAATAGACTTTTTTTGACACACTCAACATTTTTCTTTGCAAGTTCACTACCAACCCCATGAATGTCATTGAAAGACCACTCAACATAACCGAACTTGAACCTAGGGTCAAAGATCACTCCAAAATAGAGAAAATGATTCACTTTTTCAACATCCCCCCAATATTTATCATATTTGATCCTCATATTTGAAACCATTATACCCACATAGGTATTCATGTTCAAGGATGCTTCTTGAAGCTTACACAAAATGTAAGACAAGTTATGAAAGGCTATATGTAACGAAACTTCTTGTGAAGATGAAAACAATTTGGTTGCTTCATAGAATGTTTTCAAAAAAATCACAAAAGCCCTAGCTTTTTCCCAATCCGTAGAACATGGTGGACCGAAAAGGTAAAAAAACTCCATGTAGCTAGGATCTTCATCCTCTAACTTTTCAAATGCTGCTTGGAACTTCTCAGCAGCATCCAACATCAAGTATGTCGAATTCCACCGTGTGGAAACATCAAGGCCAAGTTTTCTCTTACATGTTATCCCTACAATTTCTATACACTCATTAAACTTCAAGGCTCTTTGTGGTGAGGACCTAACAAACCTAACAGCATCGCGAACACTTTCAATAGCTAACTCATGATCTTTTTGTCCATCTCTCACCACCAAGTTTAAGATATGGGCAGCACACCTCATATGTAAAAAACTCCCGACACCAATTAAAGCATTTTTGCTCTTAAGTCTTTTTCCCAAGGAAGAAACAGCCACATCATTAGATTTTGCGTTGTCAAGGGTGATTGTTGACACTTTCCTAAGCCCTCATTCCTTCAAAACATCCTCCACTTTTTTACCAATGGTGTCACCCTTGTGATTTGGAACTAAACTAAAACTGATAATCTTTTTATGATAATTCCATACATTGTCAATGAAGTGTGCAGTTATGGCCATGTAACTAAGATTTTGAATTGAAGTCCAGCAGTTTGTGGTTAGTGCAACCCTATCACAATCAGATTTAAAAAAAGCTTTAAGTTTTAACTTTTCGGCTAGGTAAAGCTGAAAAAAATCCCTAGCAACGGTCCTCCTTGAAGGGATAGTCATTTGTGGTTGTAGTTGTTTGCATAGTTTCTTAAAACCCTCACCCTCTACCACTCTAAAGGAATGTTCATCAAGAATAACAAAGGAAGTAATAGCCTTCCTACATGCTTGAGCATTGAACCTTTGACTTGTTGAACCTAAAAAACCATCCTCACCACTTACAAGGTTTCTTTGTGATGAATTTTTCCTTAAAAGGTTAGGGTTTTTGTGACACACTTTTGAGTGAGCTAACATGTTGGATGTTCCATGTGTTTTAGGGTCGCATCGGTATCTTTTGTGACAATGTTTACACGCGGCTATTGGTTCAGGTTCATCAGGTAAAATGTTAAAGTCTAACCAAACAGAGGAGGTTTTCCTAGTTCCACTAGCATTAACTTGTCTTTTTTTCCTAGCAGGGGGAAGGGGAGGAAGTGCAGATTCTGCTTGTGTAGGTTCAGCATGGGGAACAGGATGTTCCGACACTGAAAATATTTTTGTAAACTAAAAGAATCAGTCCTATACACAATCAGTACACACTTTTCACTACACACTTTTCTCTTTAATTACTTAAGATTACCACAATTGCCAATATACACAATTAGTACACATTTTTAAATACACTACACAACATACACTGCACATCATTAAATTTTAAATATTTTATAAATAGTTAGTATTTATAGTTAAATTAAAATTAAAACAAAATATTTAGTATTTATTATTTATGAATAATCGCAGGATGGTAAAAGTTATGCTTTGAAAAAGGATCTTTCCTTAAATACTAACTATTTTACAGTAAGTATTTATTATATATAGTTTATGATAAAAAAATATTATTTATTATATATAGTTCATGATAAAAGTTACACCAATTGAAATGAGTGTTAAGCTTAAATTTACACTTTAAAGGTTCATTACTTCAGTGTTTAATTGAATCATTATTTAAATATGAATTAGTATTTTTGATGCATGATGGTATTGGTAGCAGTATTTATAATTAGGAATTAAAATTAAAACAAACAGTTTGTATTTATAGTTGAAATAAATGTTGCAGGAGGTAGTAAGAACCATGAAAATATTTTTGATGCATCATTAATTTTAAAAACCAAAATGCAGGATGGTAGAAATTCACTGGTGTACCATTTATACATTGATAAGAAAATAACTCATTTTGTAAAACCAGAATGGTATCTATGTGTTTTTTATTCCAACATATACAATTGGTTATATACAATAGCAACATTAATTTGTTCTCTATAATTACTCTTATCTGTTAACTGTCAAAGCACAACTAGAATGAATTTCAAAGCACACCAAATTCATCAAAACTTGATAAATATATTTTACAGTATATCCCTTTTCACTAAACACAAACACAAACACACAAATAAGTAGGACTTCTAAAACCAAACACAAACACACAAACAAGCAGGTCATTAAAACTTCTAAACATAAACACACAAATAAGTAGTACTTCTAAACACAAACACATACCTTGACTCAGTCCTTGCAAACTAGTATTTTCAGCACCTTGCAAGCTCCTTTCTTCATCTCCTTGCAAGCTCCCTTCTCCAGCTCCTTGCAAGCTTCCTTCTCCATGTTCCATCTTCCAATAATCAAAACATTGTCAAACAATGAGTATTAAAACAAAAATAAAAGAACTAAAAGTTTCTATTAAGATTTCAAATAAATTTTCAACAAATTTTCAAACAATAACGTAGAAATCAGGGAGAGACGGAGAAGATAACAAAGAAGAACAAGTTTGCAAAAATAGAGACAAAGTTTGCAAAGAAAACGAAAAAGAGATAGAAGGAGAAATAGAAAAGGAGAGAGGGAAGACCGAATAGAAGAAGAACTTACATTTGTTGAGCGGATCGTAACTTGGTGGTGGCGTAGACCGGATCGTAACTTGGTGGTTGTTGAGCACATGATGAGCTGATGAAGTTGAAACCCTAGCTTGGTTGTAGTGGAACACACACACACGCACACGCACACGCGCGCGCGCGCGCGCACACACACACACACACATATATATATATATATATATATATATATATATATATATATATATATATATATATATATAATTAACCACGTATTTTAGTTAAAATTCATTCATCGAGTTTACTACACCATTAAATAATAAAATACATAATATTAATCAAATTTTAATATTAAAATATAAAATATAATAAATAAATATTTACACTCTATAAAGAAGTTTTGATATTAAATTGTGAAATATAACAAATAAAATTGGTTAAAGATTGATTATTGTATTTTATATTTTAATATCAAAATTTGGTTAATGTTATGTAATTTATTAATTAATGAAGTAGTAAACTTGATTAATGAATTATAAATAAAATATATGGCTAATAGTATATATTTTTCTAATTAATTATTCTTTAATGACAAACTTTATATTTGCATTATAAAAATATTTTTTTTTAAATATATTCTTTAAAAATTCTTTTTTATCTATAAAAAAACACCATTCAAGGGATAAATACAATTAATAATACTTGGTTGTAATATTTGGGTAAAAGATGGGTAAGAATATTACCATCTATATATACACTAAACATTTAGGGACTAAAATAATAGAATGTTACATTTAGATGATTTACTCTTTACCAAATATATTGTAGAAGCCGCCTCATTTGACACTGGATACTTGATACCAAAAACTAAATTGATGCCGGCAACATAGCTGGTTTGGATGTTATGTTTTGTTTCTTTTCAGTTTAACCTTTCCTGTTCACAATTAACAGAGGAAACGATGACCACAACAACGTCCTTTGGCTTATCCAAATCCGTCGTTTTCCGGTTCCCGCTATAAATTATGAAATGAATTTGCATGTAAAGGCACAAGGCAGCCAAAAATGGAGAAACCACTTAAACTTTACTTCATTCCATACTTAGCAGCAGGCCACATGATCCCTCTATGCGACATAGCTTCTCTTTTTGCTTCACGAGGCCACTTTGTTACAATCATCACCACTCCTTTAAACGCTAAAATCCTTCCCAAATCCAACAAATTCTTCAATGTCCAAACTTTTCCATTCCCTTCCCAAGAAGTTGGTCTCCCAGACGGGGTAGAAAACATCACCTCCGTCACTGACATAGAAAGTGGCTTCAAAATCTACAATGCCACCATACTGCTCCGCGGACTCATTGAAAGTTTCGCAGAGCAGCACCCACCCGATTGCATCGTGGCGGATTTTCTATTCCCATGGGTGGATGAGCTAGCAAACAAGCTAAACATTCCGAGATTCGCTTTCAATGGTTTCTCCCTCTTTACTATATGTGCCATGGAATCTCTCAAATTACACCCTCTCCCTGAAGATGCTTCTGGTTCTTTTCTAATTCCCAATTTTCCGCATGATATCACCATTAACTCAACACCGCCCATTGGGTCCAAGTCTTTTCTGGATCCTCTACTCACCGTAGCACTCAAAAGCAACGCGTTCATCATCAATAGCTTCGTCGAGCTCGATGGAGAAGAATATATTGAATATTACGAGAAAATCATTGGTCATAAGGCTTGGCATCTTGGCCCGGCCTCACTTGTTCGCAAAACCATACAAGAGAAAGCGGAAAGAGGAGAAAAGAGCACATTGAGCGTTCAAAAGTATTTAACATGGCTTAACTCTAAGCAAGATAACTCGGTAGTTTACATAAGCTTTGGAACCATTTGTTATTTCCCCGATGAGCAATTGTATGAGATTGCAAGCGCGATAGAAGCATCGGGTTATGATTTCATATGGATTGTCCCGGAAAAGAAAGGGAAGGAGAATGAGAGTGAAATGGATAAACAAAAATGGTTGCCAAAGGGATTTGAAGAGAGGAATAAGGGGATGATAGTAAAGGGGTGGGCACCACAGGTGGTTATATTAGGCCACCCTGCCGTGGGTGCATTTTTGACGCATTGTGGGTGGAACTCGGTGGTAGAGGCTGTTAGTGCGGGGGTTCCGATGATCACGTGGCCGGTGCATAGCGATCAATTCTATAACGAGAAGTTAATAACTCAACTGAGAGGGATTGGAGTAGAACTTGGTGTGGATGAATGGATCATGGCTGCTTTTAAAGATATGAAAAAGTTAGTGAAGAGAGATCGTATTGAGAAAGCTCTAAGACGGTTGATGGATGGTGGTGAGGAAGCTGTACAAGTAAGACGAAAAGCTCGAGAGTTTGCAAAAATTACTAGATATGCTGCCGGAGAAGGTGGTTCATCTCATGAAAATTTGACGACTTTGATTAATGAAGTTAAGCGATTAAGAGACAGTAAGGTGCTTAATTAACTATATAATTGTGCTTACTATTACTTTACTCTCGATCATTTTTAGGCAAAGTTTAAAAAATGTGATTTATACATCTACTTGAACACAAATGATTATCTTGTAAATTTTATTTTTCTCATATATTAATATTCCTTATACCGATGAATTTCATCCCTTAAATATGTGTCAAGGTTAGTTTTAAACGTGATTTAGCCTTTTACTTCTAATAAATACGATCATATGGAGAGATCTGAGTATAAAAAGTTATATATGTACATCCACATATGATAATCATACCATTTCTCATATAAATTATAATGAAAGTAAAATACGAGGATGAGAAATGATCGAAAATCATGATCACTCGCACAAGTCAGTGTTATAGTTACGGTGGTAAAATTTCAAACCAAATTTGTGGAGTATGTTTCAAATAATAAAGAATAATCATTCATGCAATATCTATGTAACACCGACATTTTTAAAATAAATTTATTTGTGTCGGTATCATAAACTTGTCACTGATATTTATTTACATTCTATTGATTTATTTTTTTCAAATTATTATCTATTTCGTCATGTCAGTGTCGGTATTGTATTTATTTGTAGTCCATAGGGTGGAACCATCTAAATTTTTTCATAAATATCACCATTTAGAAAAATATTTTTAATATTTTTTGAAAAAATGTCATTGACTAACATATACAATGACAATAACAATAAGAATGTTAATAATAATTATTTTGCCACTATTGAAAACTTTTCTTCGATTTAAGATTTTCCAATTTATTTCAAATGAAATTACATGTCAATGATAAATGTTGAATGATAATGAGACAAGGGATGAAAGATTAAATAAGGAATGAAAGATTAAACACTAAGAATTTATCCTAATTCATCCCTTAATTCGGAGTTATTTCAAGTCCCATCACATTGAGATATTTTAGCTGTAATCAACTAGATTACAAGATCGATGAGACATTTTATTATTTTACTAACCTATATCTCAGATTTCTAGAACACAAATAATTGATCCAAACCATATTTTCTTTTTACTCTCAAATTAAGGTTCTAGCTAAAAATAATCTCTTTCAGAAATACAATCAGATAAATGAATAAATGATGGAGTGTTTATAAATATCACTCAATAGGGGATATAAATAACTCTTAGAATGTGTTTGGATGAGGTAATTGAGAATTTTAAAAAAATTCAGCTGACGCGTCATATCATCCTCCGTTAGTGAAAACTAACGGGAGAGACCATACTTAGAGACGAAAAATTTTTGGGAGACAAAAATTTGAAGGAAATTTTTTGAAAGACTAAACTTAGAGGTTGAAATATTTTCAGAGACCTTATACATATTTAACTTAATAAATAATTAATAAAATACAAAAAAAAATAAAATTATATTCACTAAAAAATCACATTTTTAGATAATAATGTTCACAAAAATATTAAATTATAGTCATGTGATATTCATGTCATAAACATATATAACAATAAAAAAAATCAATCATCGCTAAATAACTCGTCTTCTTCATCTTCGTCCTTCTCATTTACTGCTTCTTTGCCACCAACTTCTTTATTTCCACCCATTAAATCATAGTTCAATTGTGAGAACAAAAATTGTCGCGTTTGTTCCTCCATCTCAGATTGCCTCTTCTTCATTTCCTCAATTTTGATCTTTAACGTTGTCTCATGTGTCGTCGTCTCGCGTCTCGCCTCAATTAGAGTTAGTTGTCTCACTGTTTCCATCATTTCAGGTGTTAATTTTGGTGGATGTGGCGTTCCTTCCTCAAATGGAAGTCTTTGAAATACAGTTCTATCCCATCTTCCGCAGTCGTCAACAAAAGGTCAAACACCAAGAAAACACTAATTTGTTCCCTTCCCGTCAGTTGCTAAACTCAAAATATAAAGATCCATGCTTGGATTAATCAGATTTGAACCTATCAGGGTATATTGAAGATTTTCAACTAGAAATTATATGAGCAATCTCTAATACTCCTCCTACATATACATAAAAAAATTAAATTAAATATAGTTTAAACAATTTAGTTTTATACAATAATTAAATAAAATAATGAAATGTAATAACTTACTAAATTTCTTCTGAAACAGACGTCAACAAACTTTCTTGGTTTTTTGGTATAGGTCTTCACAAACAGCTCATTAATATGTGGGGGTCTCCCTAATTAAAATAATTAACTTTAATTAAAAATATATAATAAATCAAAATATAACTTTAAAAAATAGTTATAATTACCATTCGTCTTTCGTGCTTACCAATACTAATACTTCCTACTGAATTAAGGCAACCTCCCCCCTGCTTTAGATGCTCCTAATTTTTTTTTCATTTTCAGATTTTCTCTTAAAATAGGGTCATCGTACTCCTAACGACAGGTATATGTGCGGGAACCCCCATAATGCATGGATGATGAGGGTAAGCGTGTGGGATGTGGGTTAAGTGATCCTCAGGCAACATGAATAATGATGGTACCTGTGTGGGATGTGGAACTAGTTCCTTCGGGCTACTGCTTGAAGGATGATGATACTTGTGTGGGATGGGGAAAACTAGTTCCCCTAGGCAACTGCATGAAGAATGATGGTACATGTGGAAAACTAGATCCCTCAGATTGATGCATGAAGGAATATTTCTACATGAAGGAAGATGGTACTTGTGTGGGATGTGTAAACTATATCCCCTAGGATGCTGCTAGTATGATGACGGAATATGCCCAAATGGGCTAATAAAATTTGGACTCCCAGATGGGACCATATGATGGTTATGAGAGGAGGAGAGTAGTGTCATAAATAACTTAGATATGTACCCATAGACATGGGATATTCCTGACTCTGTGGGTGAGAAAAATACATGGACGAGGGAGGTGCCTCATGTACCCTTATCATCGGGCAGTGGTAGGTCTTAACCTTACCCTTATCAGGTCGGTTGGCATTTTATCTATTTTGAGAGAATATACAATTAATAAATAAACATAATATATACAAGCAATAAGTAAAATTATTTTCATCCATATTATTTTCATCATCTAATCCAAATATACACCTACAATACATTAAGTAAGATTACAAAAACGATATATTCAAACTCTTCACGCTCTTCATCCATATTATTTTTATCAACTAATCTGGTATTGTCCTCAAATTCAAACTCTTCATCCACATTATTTTTTACCAACAATATAGATGCATCAACTTGATGACCCTTTGTTAGCTAAGATTTTCGACAAGGCCAAAAATCTCAGTACAATGGAAAGGTGTAGGAAAAGTTAAGGTTAACTAGATGTTTGCTGACATGTTATGGGTGAAGTCTCAAGATGAGACAAAAATGGTACTTAGTATTTTATTTTTGTTGGAAAAAAGGAGTTTCCCATTTGACATTTCGATAACATGATGATTCAAGTTTTTGACATAGTAGTGTGGGTTTTCAACGACGATAAGGTGTCTTGGATCAATAGTTATTTGGGCGTGAAGAGTCGTTTTATTTAAATTAAATAACTACTTCTCACTCTCACCTTGAAGGACGAGTGGAGAAAATTTAGAAACGAAGTACGTGGCGAATTTTGAAGAATTGAACGTTGGGATTTTACACCTGTATACAAAGGGATTCTAGTGTTAGGATTCGGTGTGTTCATTTGATTTTACTATAAAATCTCATAAATACTCAAATGTTTATGTGTTTTAAAATGACAGAAAAGTGAGAGTGAGTAAATATTAATAGATGTCAACGACATAACAATTCATCTTCCTTTCGCTTCTTTCGTTCCTTTGTGACTTTGTAAACGAAACACTTTTCTTTTAATATTTCAAGCAGTACTCTCGAATGTCTTAGAGTTTCCATGCAGTAATAGCTAGGATAATTCAATATATACCCGAGTGCTTGCACAAGACAAATGAACATTCGAATATAGGGAAGAGAATCAGGAATTTTCAAAAGAGAATATGAATTTTGTGATGTGATTTCTGAATTCGACAACCACACCCACGTCCTCGGACTCGGTCCTAGAGCCGAGGTGTATGGAGGAGACAAGTGATATAGTACTTGAGACCATCACACTTGTCCATGTGACAACACTTTATCATCTTTTTATTATTTTGTTCATAACTCTTTATATTTATAAAGACTTTTAATATAAATGCCCCTTTTATGTGAGATTATGTTCCAAACATCTATTAATATTTACTCACTCTCATTTCTTATTTTTCTGTCATTTTAAAACACATAAACATTTATACTTGATAAATTACAACGAGAGTATCATAGCTACCTAGCTACAAGAAAATCACATATTCATCGAAGGAGAAGTAAAGTTATATTGTTGTATTTTAATACACATGAATATAGATATCTCGGTAAAATAAAATTCTAATTAACATGACTTATTTAAAAAGAGACTATAATAATTATTTTGGAATTATTTAAATTATGGGTCAATGACATCAAAATGAATCTATCACCTTTCTCTGTCTTATTCGCTTAAGCTCATCGATCAAAGCATTCAAATTCTCATGGGATGACCCACCTTCACAAACAACACGTTTAGCTATTTTTGCTAACTCTTTAGCTCTTCTTCTTATTCCAACTGCTTCCTTACCACCATCCATCAACCTTCTTAAAGCCTTCTCTATACATTCTTTCTTCACCACCTTTTCCATCTCTCGAAAAGCAGTCGTAAGCCACTCATCTACACCGACTTCAACTCCAATTCCATGCACCTGAGTCACCAACTTCTCGTTATAGAATTGATCGCTATGTACTGGCCACGTGATCATCGGAACCCCTGAACTAACAGCCTCCGTCACAGAGTTCCACCCACAATGCGTCAAAAATGCACCCACCGCAGGGTGGCCCAATATAACCACCTGTGGGGCCCATCCCCTTACAATCATTCCTTTATTTCTTTCTTCAAAACCTTTAGGAAGCCATTTTTCATTCTCTACTTTGCTTTCATTCTCCTTGCCTTTCTTCTCCGGAACAACCCATATGAATTCATAACCCGATGCTTCTATCGCACTTGCAATCTCATATAATTGCTTATCAGGGAAATAACAAAAGGTTCCAAAGCATATGTAGATTACTGAGTTATCTTGCTTTGAATTGAGCCATGTCAAATACTTTTGCACACTCACCGAGCTCTTTTCTCCTCTCATTGCTTTCTCTTGAATGGTTTTACGAACATGAGAAGCCGGTCCAAGATGCCAAGCTTTATGACCAATGGTTTTCTCGTAATACTCAACACACTCCTCTCCATCGAGCTCGATGAAGCTGTTAATGATGAAGCCATGGCTTTTTAGTGCTGTTGTAAGTAGAGGGTCAATGAATGATTTGGAGCCCATGGGTGGTGTTGAACTAATGGTGACATCATACGGAAAATGAGGAACAACGAATGAACCGGAAGTATCCTCAGGGAGAGGGTGTAATTTGAGGGCTTCCATGGCACAAATGGTGAAAAGCGAGAAACCGTTGAAGGCGAATCGTGGAATGGTGAGCTTGTTTGCTAGCTCATTCACCCATGGGAATAAAAAATCCGCCACGATGCAATCAGGTGGTTGCTTCTCCACGAAATCCTCAATATGTTCGCGGAGGAGTGTGGTGGCGTGGAAGATTTTATTGGAGCTATCGAGGTCGGTGACGGAAGAGAGATTTTCGACGCAGTCTGGGAGGCCAACTTCTTGAGAAGGGAATGGAAAGGTGTGAACATTGAAGAAGTTATTGGATTTGGGAAGGATTTTAGCGTTCAAAGGAGTGGTGATGATAGTAACAAAGTGGCCTCGTGAGGCAAAAAGAGAAGCTATGTCGCATAAAGGTATCATGTGGCCTGCTGCTAAGTATGGAATGAAGTAAAGTTTGAGTGGTTTCTCCATTTTTGTGGTATTGAGAGACGCTGCCTATGCCTCTGCATGCAAATTCAGTTTTTTTTATATAGCGGGAACTGGAAAACGACGGATTTGGATAAGCCAAATGATGTTGTGGTCACCGTTTGTCCATTTTTGTGGCTCACTTTGCCAACAAATTTTTGTCTTTGCTGGAAAACGGGTTTGGAATCTTTGGATAAGCCAAAGAATACTGCGGCCTGCTCCATGATATAGAAAAGATCGGCATATTTTAGAAGAAAAAAAGAGAAAAACTAAGAATAAGCTTGTTTCGGTATCCACTGGGCGGCTTCTAGTTCAATTAAATTGCAATTTATAAAATTTACACCTTATCTACACGTTATAAAATAGACTTATATTTAATGGGATTTGGATCCTAGCAGAGGATCTGTTTCCTATTTAATGCATTTCAATATTAAGAAGAGAAAAAATTGTTTTTAGTATAAAAGTAGTCATTTCCCTTGTTTAAATATGAATATTTATATAAAGGCAAGAGTATATCAAATCCATCGAATAAAAATTTACTGTTTATATTTATATCTATTGTTAGTTGATTAGGTGATAATTGAAACTGAACTTGATAAAACAAAAAATTAATTGTTTATCTATATAAATTTTTTAATTGCAATTTTAGTCTTTCTATTACATATTTTTAGTTATAGTCCGTTTTTAATTTTTTCAGTTTTTTAATCCTCAAGTTGTTATTTTTTGGTTTATTTTAGTCCCATCTCATTTTAATTAGGTGGCGTTTAAAATTTGGCATGGAAAGTCAATTGCCATGCCATTTAATGAGTTGACCAATATAATGACTAGACATATAATTTTTATTTTTATTTTTCTAAAAAAAAAAAATCAAAACTTTAATATTGTAAATTAGGTATAACACGGTGAGAGAACTGACTTTGTCGTTTTTATTTTCACAAAAACTATGTTGCGGTTAGCAAGAGTCGCCACCGACTTTTCTTTTATCCAAGTAGAAAAGGTGGAAAAGAACAGGAAAGACCTTGATTTAGATTTTGAGTTCGGGGGGTAGGTTATACAAAGGGAAGGTGTTAGCACCCTTTGTATCCATGGTTATTCATGGGCTCTTAACTGCTTAACTCACTTTACTTTTGTTTGAAAAATAATGGTGGTGTATTTAGAAAAAAAAAATTCACCTTTGTAATGATTCTCGTATGAATGTATACAAAAGGGGTTTTCTTAGAAAGTTTTTGAAAATGTGAGGTGTAAAGAGTAATTTTTGCTTTTGAAATGGTGAGCAAGCAGTTAAGGGCTTCCTACCTACTCAATGTCGTACATGTTATTTTTCGTTCCTTAGAGATAAGACTGCAAAAGTGTCTTAGCAACTCGAAGGGACTATCATCATTTTTTCGTTCCTTTGGATGTAAGGGACATGCATATGATCGTCGTATGGTCATAGAAGGCAACATGTAAGAGTGTCTTAGCAACTCGAAGGGACTATCATCATTTTTTGTATGGTCATCGAGGGACGAGATCATTTATTCGTAGGCAACTCGAAGGGTCATCGAGTGACTATGATCTTTATATTGAAAGGATTTGATGATTTTTATTTAGGCAACTTTGCTAAGACATCACTACGTTCGAGGGACTTGATCATTTTTTCGTATGGCAATAAGAGGGGATATCCTAGAGGTGCATGTGTGAAAATTGTGTTGTGTTCAGTTATTTTATCTTTTGGATTAGTGGGCTAATTCAAATTTGATTCACATACATTTTTTTCACACCCTATTGTTACTAACCACGCAGTTAATTGTTTTGCAGAATTTAAAAGCGAAAAATAAATCCTAAGCTATTACAATCATAGGAAGGGATACATGATTTAAACCGAGGGGGAGTGTAGAAATTAAAATGCGGAAAATAAAAAACCCTAGACTATTACAAGGGCTTGGGAGAGTTACATAATTGAGGAGTGCAGGAAGTAAAATCCTAATTAGACTATTACATTCCATAGGGAGTTACATAAGTAAAAAAAATTGTGAAAAGAATAAATTACAAGTCTTTTTGCCACCTATACATTTTTCTAGAAATCGTAAAATAATTGAAACGAAAAGATCGGAAGAATATGAAGTCTTTGAGATAAGAGGAGGATATATCTTGATTGTTGAGAATATTTTTATTTTTTTGATACATACTATTAGAAGAATAAAATAATAAAATAATAATAAACAAAATTAAATAAAATCACTGCAGATTTTAAAATAATGGAAATTAAGAAAAACGATTAAAATAAAATCTAAGAAATATTAAAACAATGCTAAAAATCTAATAAAATCAAATAAAGAGCGCACACTTTTTTTCAGATTTTTTTGAGAATATGGAAATAGAAAATAAATCAAATAAAATAGAAAAAAGAGGAATTTGCGATTTTGAGGCTCAAAATCTTATAGAAACTGGAATTCTTACCACTACTGCAACCCTTAAAGTGTCGGCAGAAACTGATTACAGCAGATTAACCAACAATTTAGTTCTCAATGGTGACCTAACAATGACATATTTCAATTCCTGCATTATGGTTCACAAAAACCTGTATCAAGATATATATATATATATATATATATATATATATATATATATATATATATATATATATATATATATATATATATATATATATATATATATATATATATATATATATATATGATAATGAACATAATTATATAAATAAAATTGATGTAAATGCAATGTAATAAAGATTTCAAAGATCAAAAAGTTAAGGAACGACCATGGCGTGTAGCATGTGTTTCAGATTGTTCCATCCTTCAAGAACAATATGAATGATCTCCTGGGATGATTTTATGAATGAATGAATGTGAAAAGAATGTTGAAACTTACTGCAAATTGTTTTATAGTTTGCCCTAGTTTTCACAATTTTTGGAATTTCTCTTAGGTTTTTTTAGAGCATGGATTTCGTGTCTTTGACTTGTGGAGGTAATGAGTATTTATAGAGGAGGTAATTTTGATCAGAATTTGGGCTTGGGTGAAGAATATTTGATTTGCTTTTCAATGGTAATTCCAATCTTTCTATTTTTGCATATTTGATTATGATACACTTCCTCCTTGGTATTGCATGAATTTTGGATCCATATAATGATAATAAACATCAAAATCTGATCCTAAAATAAATCATGGATCAAATATTTGATTTTTCAATATTTATTTTAATTAAAATTGAATTCAAATAAATTAAATCCAATAAAATATAAAATAAACATAAAAAATCAGAATGTATGATTTATGGGTCGTGGATCATCTCATGATTAAGTTTGGATTATAAAAATATGGGCTCATTTGGCAAAAACTTAAGTTTTGGTCATTATTTGTCTTATACACACCTCCTCAAACTTGTCTAACTTCAACAATGCATAACTCTTAGAGTTCTTGGACTTTTTAGAAATCTTAGAGTTTCCTATAACTACTAATTTTGGTCCCATGTCCATTTGATCTTCCATGTTCAAGTTATGAGCTTTTTAAAAAGTTGACTTTTTGTTGACTTTTTGTTGACTTTTTGTTGACTTTTTGTTGACTTTTTAAAGGACCTGTAATGTCTTGGCCCATATCTCTCAAATGAAGCATTTATGGCCTTGGCTTGTGAGACATAAAGTTGTAGGGATTTAAATTTCCTTAAAAATGAGCTTCGGACAGGAAATTTCTAATGAAGCATGTGAAAGTTTTGGCTGGTCAAAGTACAGTTGACTTTTCCCTTAAGAAACCCTAATTTAGTAACTTCTGACTTTTGATGAATTTGAGGTTTCCTTGAAGAATCATGATCAACCCTTGATCAAATGATGAATCTTACTTCATAATCTTGATGTTGACCAAAAATCTTGAAATTTGACTGTATGTTGACCAAAGTTAACTTTTTGACCAAGTTAACCGATTTTTTATTATCTGAGCATCTGACTGACCAAACTTGTAGGGCAAGCCTTGAAACTTGACATGAGGATTCTCTGAAGTATGTGGGACACCATGAAGTCCACTTTAGGCTTTGGAAGTCCAATTTGCTTTGAGAAACTCAAAACCCTAATTTAAGATCTATTGCTTAGGAGGAGACTTTGTCTGATGAAACCTTGAATATGTGAGGGAATATTTTGGGGTACAACAACTTCCCCTGTTCAATTTTATGAAACCTGAGGAGTTAGATTGGCATGCACGTCATTCGTGACCTGGAGGTGGAAGAGGATTGAACACTTAAAGCCCCAAATTTTGAACTCGCCGGTGAGGAGTAACACTGTTGGTTGATTGTATTGCTTGAATGGGCTTAAAGATGTCATTCGGAGTAATTGGAGATGGGCTTATAGATGCCATCCAAAGTGTCTGTTGATAGGAGTATCAAAATGTGTCTATGTTTGACTATATCTGAATGTTGTTATTGAACTAAGTATCAAAACTAGATCTTTGTTTCGATCGTCTCTGAACTGTCTCTGTAAAATATCTCGAACTAAGTATCAGAACTAGATATTTGCTTTGATCGTCTCTGAACTGTCTCTGGAAATCATCCAAAACTAAGTATCAGAACTAGATCTTCGTTTCGATCATCTCTGAACTGTCTCTGGAAAATGTCAGAACTAAGTATCTGTAGACACATATTTTTGACACCATAATTTAAAAGATAAAATTATGTTCTTTGACAGAAGAAGAAATTCGACAAAGGAAGAGAACTGAAGAAATATATTTGAAGAGATATTTCGACAGTTTTAGTTGATATGTTGTTTTCGACAGTTTGACAGAAATTGGGTGACAATTGAAGCGTTCGATGTTTCGACAAGGAGAGAAAATGCATTGTTTCTACAAATTTGGTTGATATATTATGTTTGACAATTCGACTAGCCTGAAGGGGCACATCACTTCGACATTAGGGAGAAATTCAAATTCAGACAGTTATTTCGTTTGGCAGAAGGACGCGTGGAAGCTTTTGAGGAAAGGGGAACATGCAAAAAGCCAAGTGTCATTAGTCTGAAGATTTTTCCGTTGATAGCAGTTATTTTATTTGTATATAAATAGGATATTTTTTGTTAGATTTAGTGTGCAAAAACTTGTACATAATTCATATTACAGACATCACAGAACATCATACTTCATAACTCAAGGAAAAATCAAATAATCACAATTTTCCCTCATATATACCCAAAACACATCATACGACAATTCTATAGTGTCATAGCAGTCTAAGACATAAAACACCTCGAGAAAATAGTTTTCGGAACAAACAAAAATTATTTTTCAAAACTTCTCAGGGAATCTTGCTCACTAAGCGCCCAACTCTCGGGTTGTGCTCGCTAAGCGAGCTTCATGAATTCTGCAGATTTTCTGCGATTTCCAGAATTCCTCATTTGCGATAAACTCAACCAAAATCCAATTTTAACATCAGCATAACATCATATTCATATTTAACATCAACATCCTTTACTATAACATTAAACTCATCATCTAACATCATTATATTCATCAATCCATCACAAAATCATCATTAAAACCCAAAATCATCAATCAAACCCTATACCCTAAAACTACACCTCAAAACCCCTAATTCCCTTACCATATTATAATACCGAAAGGAAGATACTCCCCATACCTTAAGTTCCGTAAGCTTTTCGATAATCTCCTCGAAAATCCTTCCAACCTTCAAGTCCTAGCTTCTCCTCTTCTTCAGAGCTCTTCTCCCAAGAGTGCGATCTTCCAATTGATCATACAAAACCCAACTTACTCCTTTTTGTCACTCTTGCCCCTAAGACCTCTTTAGTCATTCCCCATAAAACCTTCACTTATCCTCGACCAAAAGACCACAATACCCTTATCCTCTAATTTCTCTTATATTATTTCATTTAATCTCAAATAATAAACTAAACCCACTAAACTTAATATTTTTAATATTAATAATATATTAAGTCATCCCCAAAACTCCACAAAATATCAAATAACATCATAAACATCAACATTCATAAGAAAACACATCAATTAAATTAAAATCAACTTTGGGGTGTTACACTTTAACTCCTCAGGTTCATCCTCAGCAGGAGCCACTGCGACCTTAAGACGAGCAATCTCCTCTTTAGCAAATTTCCTTTCAGTGGCCGAAGACTCTTTCAGCTTTTTAAGCTTCTTGGAGGCCGCTTTCAAATATTCTGAAAAAGCCTTGGCCATATCCTCATAAATGGACAGTTGAGCCTTTAACCACTGTATCTCCTGCTCCTAAGTGGCAGTACCTTCAGTGTACATGGAAGCCATTTCCAGGACCCACATCACCGAGCTTGCATCCCAAGCCAACCATGATCGTATATCCGGTCGACTCAGTTCTTCCAATTTGAGTGTCTCCGCCTTGTGAACTTGGAGGGAGGTCTCCTTGAAGAAGCTCGGCCCCAGAAAGCAGGTAGGGAGCTCAAACGAAGGCTTTGGAGTGGAACTTGTCAGATGTATGACCTCTTCAGGCCTTTACCTTGTCCCCATCCTAGAAGCAGTTTCCGGTGAGCCATGAGGAGTCGAGGAAGAGTTGCCAGAGCTCGTATCTACGAACGTCATCCGATCAGCGATGCGAGTCTGCTTCAACTTCTTGGCTCCCCGTCTTTTAGCAGCATTGGCAATCAACTTGTCTTGTACATCAACCATTGAATCTGAAAAAGACAAGACAAAAGACGAAGAAGGTTAGAGCATAAAAGACAAATGGGCACAAAATCAATACAAACAAACAAATATAAAAGCTATTGAGGTAAGCAATGACGTCCTCATTCGTCTCACATACAAGAAGTTTCGACACTTCTATAAATCTAGGGGTCACTTTAGCACCCCCTGTAACACCCAAAATACACCCACGGTAATAATCATAAAATCAGAGTAAAATTTTCAATAAAATGTTTGAGTGTCACATTTCAACTAAACATCATAATAAGCTCAATGATACGTCTTTAATTGAAATCGTTAAACTTGCAGCGGAAAACAACATAATTAAGATTTTAGTCTCGTAAGACAGTACACAAGGGTTTCTTAAATAAATAAATAAAAGACGAAAACGGGATCGCCCAGACATCCCCAAAGCGACATATCAGAGCTGACACCCTAAGACGCGAAGCACACCGACTTCACTGACCACCACTCGACTCGTCTTGCTCACCTGCACATTACCCACAAAGGGTAATATTAAACAGAAGGGGTGAGATAACTTACATCACAAAGGATAATATAATAAGGATTGAGGAACATTAAACATAAACATCCTCTATCAACAACGATGCCACATATCACATATACAACAATCCAATACATTCATATCAACATTATTCTTGCAACACTCAACGTTATGCAATAAGACTCGACTCTATGCATGCGGTACCGACTTCGATCTCTATTTCAAGATCCAGTTCCCATCGGAACTCTCGACCCCTCTTTCGTGGTCCAGTATGACCCTTATTTCATGGTCACACCCTCGGCCCCTATTTCATGACCACGTACGATCCCTATTTCATGACCGTACTAACATCACAGCAACGACATACTCCACCGTAGTATGTTAAACATCATGCAACATGTCACTCAATACTAACGACATATATACATTACCATACACAACAACTACATCTCACACCACTACATCACTAGCTATTATCAACATCATGCATGTCTTAGCATAAAACAACATCAATCCACTTTAGTCAACACAACTCAATAATAACATATCATGTGTGAACATAAGCCATCAACAATTATATATCTAAATACATATATTTCATCATATCAACAACCAAGCTAATAACATAAGCATCATGTCTATATTCAAGTTATATTATCGACCCCTTACATTATACGTACAACTTCTCTATCAATAACATCGATTAATGAATCATTTCGGGTCATTAAGATCACCAAAATCCATAAAAACAGAGGACTGACATGGGCTCCCGTGTCACAGGACACGACCTCCCGTGTCACAGGACATGGCCCGTGTCATGGACACACACCCAGGGTTCTCTAAAACCCAACTAAAAACCATCCACAATGGTCTGACACGGCCGCCCGTGTCGCCTGACACGGCCCGTGTTAGACCCGCTGTAACCCAAATTTTGCTTTCCTCCATCCAGGGAGCTGACATGGCCACTCGTGTCCCAGGACACCGCCTGTGTCAGGCTACGACCAAAATCCCATTTTCTTTCTATCATTTTCTGCTGCGATTTTGTGTTCAAAAACCCCCAATTCAGTCATTCAAATGGAAAACTTGCATCAAACTTATTAAATAACATTCATATTCCAACACCTAACCATTATAATCATTCTAATTCTTCAATTTATCTATTCAAATTCATTGCATATGATTATTATCCCATTCTCCAATCTCTACAGAACAACCTACCCAAACCCCATTATAAAACCCTTAAAGATGAAAGAGATCCCACCCTTACCTTGGAATTGGCGAGAATCTTTCTTTCTCGCGGGTTCTCTTTCACGTTCTTGCCTTCACCTTTCTCTTCTCCCAACTTCTCCCGATCGTTCTTTTGTTCTCCTTTTACAATTTCCCTTTTTCTTTCTATTCCTTATTCCCACTTAACCCTCAAGACCCAACCTATTAACTTCCTCCTTTACCCTCACCAATTTCATCAATTGACTACCTCTTAATATTCTAATTATTTGATTTATTAGTAACCATAGCATTATTAATCATAATATAATCCCTCAACTTAATAATAAAATCAATCTTATGGTATTCTTTCACACATCAACATTATAATTCAATTAAAATAATTGAAATATAATTTGGGGCGTTACACCCCCATCATTGTCCAGGATCACATGACCATGCTCGTCCACATGCACGGTCATAGTGATCAACGAAACGTAGTTTATAAGGACGTCACAGCTGCCCCGATCCTCCTGGCTCAGCTCAGACGAGATAGCCAGGAACTCATCTGTCCCACGCAAAAAGTGGTCACGCAGCAAAGAGAAATGAAACTTCAACATCAGACGGGGAACCATGTCAAACGAGGTCCCTGTTCAGATGGATGTCGAGGACCCCTCCAACGATACCGCATCGTCGCCCACTCATTCCGAGGAAACATCGTCGGGGAGAAGTTCCTCATCTTCTAGTGATTCAGGGGAGATTACCTCAACTAGAGTTAATCCTGCCAACCCTGAAGAAGATCACGAGGAGGAACGTGGCACCCCCATTGAAGAATGGGTTGCCGAGGAACCGGTGATCATCCAGTCCATATATTCTAAGCCCTTGGAAGTTCCAGATCCTGTGATCGGGGAACCCGAAGACTGGTTTGTGAGGTATCCTGGGGTGGATGATCATATTTGCTGGTCGTACGGGCCCAATAGATTCCCTATGTACGACATATTATTTAAGGAACTCATCTGTCCCACGCAAAAAGTGGTCACGCAACAAAGAGAAATGAAACTTCAACATCAGACGGGGGTCTGAACTTGAGCTCCTTAAATAATATGTCGTACATAGGGAATCTATTGGGCCCGTACGACCAGCAAATATGATCATCCACACCAGGATACCTCACAAACCAGTCTTCGGGTTCCCCGATCACAGGATATGGAACTTCCAAGGGCTTAGAATATATGGACTGGATGATCACCGGTTCCTCGGCAACCCATTCTTCAATGGGGGTGCCCCGTTCCTCCTCGTCATCTTCTTCAGGGTTGGCAGGATCAACTCTAGTTGAGGTAATCTCCCCTGAATCACTAGAAGATGAGGAACTTCTCCCCGACGATGTTTCCTCGGAATAAGTGGGCGACGATGCGGTATCGTTGGAGGGGTCCTCGACATCCATCTGAACAGGGACCTCGTTTGACATGGTTACACCTGAAAAGCAACGAAAGTAAATGTGAATTCGATAAATTAAATCAAATCCACCTTTTCATCGTTGATCAAGTGAAAGGGTGCACTGAGGAACGATGATGTTGTCCTCGATCCAAGCCCTTATTCAAAAACAGGCCAAGGTCGTCGTAGCAACCAGGTATCCGCACAGGGAAGGAAGAACACTAACATCAATTCACAAAACCTAGCAGATGCGACCACACTAAAATCCAGAACTCCGGTTGAAGTTCAACTGGAGTTGCCGCGTGGAACTGCTAAGGACGACGATAATAAACCCCAAACACAGCAACAACAACGACATGAAACACTGTAAGCACTGTACAAAAGCTGGGATGCCGCATCATAACCCTAATAGTTCAAACTATGGGTCCTATTGACCGTAAAATTCAGCCTAATATATACACCATTAGCAGAGATCAGAAGCTTAAGCAAGTAAGAAATGGCATAACTTACGAGTTTTAGAAGATTTTTTACATTCTCGGTTGATCTTCCTCACAAAGTACGACGGTGGTTGGTGGTGGAATTCGAGGATTTGATTTCTTCGAGTAGCAAAACAGAGAGCGAAAGGTATGAAACTGGAGCTTAACGCCCTATTTATAGCCTTCATCAGTATGTGTGCGAGAACGTGGGACCTATAACCTATAAACGACACACTCATTGTCTAGGGACGGCCGTAGAGTAGTCATCATTACGCATTAAATGCACATGTTTCCCTAGACGCATGTGTGACGTAATCTCTCAGCACAAACTGTTGGGATCCTCGTATAACGATCGTATTTTAGCGACCAGATGTATACATGTTCAGTTAAACCGAGCCAGGAAATTAAAAAATATTGCAAGTCTCAGTCTCGCCCCGCATCTGGTCGACCACACTTAAGTCATCACTTCTACAACCAGAAACAACGACTTGTGGGGCTCCTGTTCTGGACTTGACCAATGACTAGAGAAGGCCTAATCCACTCCTGCTCATAGGACGGTCCATTGGCCCAAATGTCAAAGGGACCCACTAGCTCCATGTTCCTCAGTCGATGAGAACCTGTCGACCACGTTCGAATTGGTCGGTTCTCCCTACTATTTCCTGACCTCTACTCGACAGCAGCAGAAGTCACCCAGATCCGGCCAAAGACAGCTTCTGCTCGGATAACTCTATGCTTGACGTACCTCCTGTCCGACTAGGTATGCTCGTCCAACGGCTAGTTTTAGGCAGTTAACTATTTTCGGGGGATCTGCGATCCAGACCCAAAATAGGAACCGTTAGCCAAGCGTTGGGGGCTCTCTATATAAACTCTCTCACATGAGAGGGTCAAGTATCAAATATTCATTCCCTAAACATTCTTACTTGTACTTGCATACTCTTATGCCCGTACTTACTTTGGCATCAGAGTATCTTGCACGTACACCCCCATTCTCCTCGACGACCGAACAAAGACTTTAAAATCCACGTCAGCGACCGCAACCGTTGAAAATTATGATCATAGTTACGATCAATCATCATTATTATATATTCTCACGTTATTTTTTTATCCAATTTTAATATATGCTTTATACTTAAAGTATTTTATTGGTCTTTCATATTCATTTTGTTCCCTATATTATTAACATTCCTCTTCATATTATTTATAGTAAATAGAACATCAGTCTCATATCTGCAAAATGTATCAAGGTTAAAAAAAATTAACACGGTTTTCCTTCTTTCACTATTCTCAAAATTTCATCTCTATATCAATTGAATTGACAAGAAACTTTCTTCTTTTCCTTCAAAAACTATAAATAACCTTAAATTGTGATTTTATATACTTGTACTCATTCAATTTTGGAGGGTATTGTAAAATTTCCACGATTACGTTGTGATTAGGAGGCTCTTGGAGTTTGTTTTTGTCCACTAAATGCCCTGTATAATTCGTAGACTTTGTGCTTGCTAAGTATTTCCAATGCATGTCTCATACAAAGAATGCAGGTTTGAGATATACTAGTTGATATAATTTTTATCATATATGATTTGCAATAGCTATCATCATTCTACTAACAGGAGAAAACACTTATGTACAATCTACTCCATGCTTCTATTTCTGCTGTCATGAAACTTCACACTTGCTCCGCCTCATGCTTCATTTTCACTTCGAAAGAAGAGATATGCACCAAATCTAATCAAATTCCAGTAAAAAGCTTCTTTGCCTTTATGCCTATTCCTAACAGTTTGATACTTAACACCCTTCTCTGTAGCTTATCACCTTGCAAACTGCACTTTCTTTTGCTTAAACCCCTTTATTTGAAAACTCCAAGATGTAATTGTAGCATTATTTAGGTTCATGAGTTTGTTTAGTTATGATATTTCTTGTAATCTAAAGTACTAAAATTCACGTAATTAGACATAAATAGATCATTAGTTTAAAATTAATTTTCTTCCCTTGATTGAAACAGCAAAATGACTTGCACCAAAATTATTAGTCCACTGAAATATATAGAACAAAACCTTCTATTTCATTCAAATAGATATATAGTTATGATCAAATATTTTTAATGAATTGCTTTGAGTCAAAGTGATGTAGTTGTGATCTTGTTCAACATGCATAAACTCATGAGAATAATTTACCTTATAAGACAATTTCAAGCAATGACCATTGTCCAAAACATATATTAGAATAAAACACAAAGTAAATCACAAACAAAACAAAGCTGCCAATGTTAGCAATAAACATTAGCTACAAATGAATACAAACATATGATTCAGAATCTCATTCTTCTTGTTTGCGTCATCTTCTTAAGCTTTCTTTCTCACTTAACCATGAATGCAAAGACTCTGCCACTTGGGATCAACCTGCATTGTTACAGTAGGAGCTATGCTTTAGTTCAATATAAATATCAAGAAAATAGTAAAGCAGAATATTTCAAACCTCATTCTTCTTGTTTGAGTCATTTTCTCAAGCTTGCTTGTTATCACCATCACCAGAGCGGAAGCAGAGAATCTATATACATCGTCACTTTGCATTTAAGATCGTAATTAGGATAAGAATGTATATCTATAACTTGTCCATTTTTATCATACTTGACCAATCCATCGTCTTCATCTACCACAATAATATCACCACTCTTTGTACAGCACAATGGAAAAAAGGAGGCCCTTGGGCAAATGATGAGATCAATAGGAAGAACAAGCATCCTAGTCCAAGAGAACTCCACTTTGTATTCTTTCATCACCCATATTTCAAAAGCATCTCTTCTATAATTCTTAGTATATAAGCTAAGAAATTCTCCATATACCCACAAACCACCACGTTGAAAAGGATTACCGTCAGAATTAAGTGGCAAAAGCATATATGAAAGTTTCCTTTCCATTAAACCAAATGAAACAATAACATCAGTTAGTAAATCAGAACGATAAGCCACCCAATGAATAGCTCCCTTATAGAGGGACCCAGCTTTGGGCCCATCCTCGAAGGTATAAAGGAAGTGAGGAGCCTCAACTTGTTTCCATGCATTAGATTTTAGTGAGAAGTACTCCAAGTGTAATGGAGGATTGTATGAACGAGACATTGAAACAACCAAGTAATCATTGGTTGAATCGTCATAACCAAAACCATGGAAAAAAGTAGCATCTAGATTAGAACCAAAAGGAGCGAAAGGTATTTGCGTGTGAAATCCAGTGGATGGATTCCATAGATAGATGTTTAAAGAACGGCAGAAAAGTATGAAGCCTCTGCATGACCCTTTAATTTCAAAATCTGTAAAATAATCTGGAAGTTTGAGTGAAACAGAAGCACCGTGATCGCCAAGCGGTGCTTCAAAATCGATGGATAGAGATTCATGAGTTGAAGGTGATACGAATAGAATTCTACGAACGGGTGTTGCAGAGTTAAGTTGAAAATGTGAATTTGCAAAGAGAAAATCATGAGAGATAAGAGAAAACCATGACTTACAGACACATTTGAAACGAATAAGAGACTTAACTGGTAACTGCAACAAGATTTGGGTGATCAATTCGTGAGGAAGAAACATGATCGATTTTTTTTTACCAATGTTGTGTGCGCAACTTTTCTACTTAACTCGCTGCATTAACCCCTTTTAGAGTTCCTGCGCCGGTAGGTTATAGATGAAAGATGAAAGAGAAATTGGGCTCCAACCCAAGAGATCCCAAGCCCAAAATACAAAATAACATTTATTTTCACAAGACTAACATACTATGTAGTAACTTAATATACAAATTTTTATGAGAAAAAAAATGCATTAATAATATAAAGTATTTGTAGACTATTTATCTTGGCACTATTTTTAAACTTTTTATGATAAAAAAAGAAATGCACTTTTTACATTTTTCAATTAACGAGAGATATGCATTATAATAAATTTTATTTCTATTTTTAAAATATTGAAATGATACAACAAATATAAAGGTTTTAATTGTTTGTATATATAATATAAAATATTTTTATACTGTCAATTAATGAGAGACATACATCGCAATAAATATCAAATTTATTTTTAAAATACTGAAATGACATGATAAATATAAATTTTTTAATTGATTGTACGTGTAAAATTGTTTATCTTTAAACTCTTTTCTTTATTCTTAATATTTATGATTTTCTCACAAATTTATCTTTTAATGTTCATTTGACCACTTTTATTAAAAGTTAAAAGATACTAGTATTTTGAAGATAATTTTCAAATCATTCATTATTTTATATTGTTTCCGAAAGATAGATAATGTAGTTGGTTTCACATTCTAAAAAATCAAAAATCAATTAAAAAAAAGGGAAATACTAACAAGTGTATTAGATACTGGTTAAGAGATTAAAATAATAAGTTAAGCATTTAAGAGATTAAAAAGACTTATTTTTTGTCTAAAAATAAGTATATTGAATGCACTGAAAATATAAATAATTAATTTTTTTTAATAAATAATATGTTTATTCAATGAACTGGAGATAACATATTTTCTTTATTTGAAATTTTTAACCTATTCCCAGGATACAGATTAGCATGATGCTTAAAAAAATATAAATACTCCATATTTTCTTTATTTAAAATTTTTAACCTGTTCCCATGATACAGATTAGCATGATGCTTAAAAAAATATAAATACTTTTAAAGATAATTTTCACAACAAACAATAAAATTTCTCATTACACATAATAAATTTCTCACAAGTATTATAAAATTCACAAAACATTAAATATATTTTTGTCCCTTAAATTTTAAAGATAATTTTCACAACAAACAATAAAATTTCTCATTACACCTAATTAGGGATGGCAACGGGGCGGGGCGGGGACGGTTTTTGTATTCCCCAACCCCAAACCCGAATCCCAGATAAATCCCCGATCCCCGCCCCGATCCCCGTCGGGGATGAATAATTGAATCCCAACCCCGTCCCAAATGGGTTCGGGGATCCCCGCCCCGGCCCCAAACCCAAAACATGCCTTAATCCCAAAAACTTCCCCGAACCCAAAACATGCCACAATTCTAATATATATAAACTTATATTACAAATATTAACTTAAAATACAATCTTGAAGAATTTCAAACTTATATTTTGAATAATAAAATAGATCGAAAGTAGTAATTCATCAACCATACATTTAATATTTCAAATTAACAAAATCAAATAATCTAAAATATAAAAACTAAATAATAAAATACAAATTGATATTCCAAACTTCAAAACAAACACATAGTAAAAAATATTATACATTCCAAAATACCAACAAAACAACCACATATCTAAAGATATTCAATATCATTTGTCTAGAGAAATTGTTAACAAAAATAGATAAGTGGTCAACACCAATATTGTCTTCTTTCTTTCTCTAAATGCTATTCTCCGTCTTCAAAGAGGGAAATAACACCACTAGTCAATATTTCACCTATATAAAAAAATACAAATTAAAATACAAAGATTAATAATAAATAAGAGTAAAAGTCAAAATTTAATTACTCTTGAATTCTAATAACATATTGGTTACTAACAAGTCAATTGGTTGGATGGATACTTCACACTCCATACTAGAAATTAGTAATAAATAAATATTGTTGCACACTTCATAGTAAAAATTGAGAAACAGATGAAAGAAGAAACTCATAATACATTGGTCACTTCACACTCCATATTATAAATTAATAATAAATAAATCAAAGGAAATTTTTACCTTCTTCCTCGGACTCTATTTCATCGAGTAAAGTATTGTAGTCATTGTTTAACTTAGAACTCATACCACCTAAAAATATGAAACACTATACAATATAAATAAAAATAATCAATTAACAAATACAAATACTTCTAACATACTGAATATGGTAGAAAACAAATATGAATACATAATATAAAGATGCAGTATTATAAAAGCTTACCACTATTTTCAGTACTCCATAACCAGCTTCTAGCACACATCAAAGCCTCTAAAGTTGTCCAATGAAGTCGATTGCGATGTGGACTTAAAACATAACCGCTAGAACTGAATGCGGATTCTGAAGCTACTGAAGAAATAGGGATTGCTAAAACATCTTTTGCAATTGCTTGGAGTGTTGGATATTTGATACCATTTAATTTCCACCATAATAGAATATCAAAATCAGGACTTCGCGGTAAAACTTCCTCTTCCAGATAATGATCCAATTCTGTTTTAACAAATGAAGTTCTAGCTTTTTTTCTCTTCCGAACATACGCATCATAATCATCTAAACCATCATTAGCCATACGACTAGTTTCCAACATTGGTGAGTCAACACAGTTCTCTTGGTTGAACTTCAATTGATAGTGAGCAATTAATTCATAACATATTTGTTGAATCCTCTTAACTTGCTCATTAGAGTCTTCATACAATTTTTCATAATAGTACTCAAGTAACTCCATTTTGTACCTAGGATCCAAAATACTAGCAATTCCCATTATATCATGGGTGTCACTCCAATATTTATCAAATTTTTTCAACATCTTGTTAGCCATTTCTTTGATCAATAAATTGGAAGAGTTAATCCAATCAGATATTGCCAATTTAATCTTGCAAATCTCAGGAAAAAACATGTTGGCAGTGGGATACTTAGTGCCAGAAATGATTTCAGTGATCTTATTGAACAACTCCAATCTTTCACAAACATCTTTTGCAAATTTCCACTGTGAACTAGTTGGAACACAAGTGTATCGAGTGTCACGTAGCCTTAACCGACTAAATACATCCTCATACAAAATAGCAATGTCAAGCATTTTATAAGTGGAGTTCCATCTAGTTGGACAATCTAAACTTAAAGTTTTAGTGCAAGAAATTCGTAATTGCTTAGCCGTCTCCTCAAATTTTTCTTTTCTTTTAGGAGTTGCAGTCCAATAAGCTACACTGTCTCGAATCTTTTCTATTCCATCTTTCACTATTTCTAAACCATCCTTTACTATCAAATTTAATATGTGTGCGCAACAACGCATATGAAGTAAGGATCCATCCCTCAACAAAGTATTTAAATGCAACTTCTCCTTAATTTTTTCCATCACAGCATCATTTGTGCTACAATTATCTAAAGTGATAGTTGACAATTTTGTATCGACATTCCAATCCATTAAACACTTAACTAAAGCAGAACAAAGTCTATCACTTGAATGAGGAGCAGGAATATAGATGAACCTAACATATAATAAAATTAAAAATATGAAATAAATGAAGCTAACATATTATATTCATGCTTAAACTAGACATACAAAAATTATAATTACCTCAAGATGCAACTCTGCAAATTCCAAGATCCATCAATATAATGTGCAGTAACAACCATATACCCCTTTTTTTGATTACTTGAAGTCCACATGTCTGTAGTAATTGCCACTCTTGCTTGAAGACTATCTAATAACTTTGAAGTCAGTGTCTTCTCAAACTCATACACTTTAAATATCTCATTCCTGATAGTATTTCTACAAGGAACATGAAACAATGGTTGTAGAGAAGCAACAAATCGTCGAAAACCAATGTGATCTACAATTGAAAGTGGATACTCATGCATAATTATTGCACATGCAAGCTCTTTCTTTGATTTTTCAGCATTATAAGTACCAACTCCTAATTCTTGCTTTCCTTGTGAGCTCTTTGGCATGAGAAATGTTTGTCCTTTTGTAGTCTTGTTCTCATGAATTTTACGATGAATGCATGTATCCATATGTTGTAGTAAGTGTTTGGTTCCGTTGCATGATTTTCCACCAAGATTTTTCTTGCAATATTTACATTGAGCCTTATCCTCACCATTAACTTTCACCTTTATAAAATGATCCCAAGCCTTACTTCTAAGTTTTCCTTTCTTTGTTTCTACCACTTCCTCTATATTAACACCTGTATCTATTTTATCAGTTGTCTCATCATTAGGTGTTTCAATTGTTTCTGTCGGTGGTGTTAGACCATTAAGCGATGAGTTGAAACTTTCTTCCATATCGAGAGCTTGTTGGTGTGCACTAGCTTGTGAAATAAGTGGATCAATGTTACCAACATTTTCCATGTTTATCTCCTGTTAAATTGTTCAAATTACAAAACCAATTAAATACAATCAATCCAACATACAATCAAATTTTACAATATGTACAAATCCTTAAAAAACCAAACGTGTATGCTTCCAATCCGAAAATACATGAGAAACTATGATGGAAAAAATACTTCAATCAATTGTTTAAAGGGTTAATCTTGATAACAAGACCGGAAAAAAATATCATTTGGGCCATAACTTGACTCACAACAGTTGAATAACACAAATATTAGTGTTGCAAATAGAACACATCACTGATAAAAACTAAAAATAATAAAGCTTTTATTTTTCGGCGGGTGTTACTATAAACTATTTTTCTTTTTGGAGGTGGTGTAACGAGATGTTAGTACACGTACAATCATGTTAAGGACAACAATAACAATAGCTTCAGAACAGTATTCCAAGAGATGATTAAGGATTCCTCTTTCATGTGCCTCACCAGAAAGGAACAATTCTAATTCACACTTAACCTTTAGAAAACTCAGAATACTATATTGCTTACAACAATCACATTCATCTACAAGACTACAACCACAATAAAGATTTAAGATTTATAAATAAATAAAAAATTAAGAAGAAGAATACTTACATCAAAAATAATATTGATGAGGATGTCAAGATTCAAGATGGTGAATTGGTGAGTGATGTTGATAATGAAATGGGAAAATAAAATTTTAATGATAGTGAGTTAGACTTTTGGAATAGTGAAAGAGATAGAACTGAACCATTAAAGTCTGTTTTTGGAATATTAAAAGTCTATTAATTGATATAGCCAAAAGCCAACTGTAAATGCAATTAGAATTGATAAGTGAAAAGGTTAAAAATATAATGTATGAATGTTTAAATAAATATGATTTTCTTAAACATGATTTGTGATACTTGAGGTAATTACAATTTTAATTAAAATGATGTATTATATTTTGAGCGTGATACTTATGATTAGCACACAGTACAATCATACTAATAATAATAATTGCTTCAGAATGTTTAAATAAATATGATTTTCTTGAATAATAATAATAAACAGGGCGGGTTCGGGGATGGGTACTATACTCCCCATTACCCACCCCATCCCCATATTTTGAAATCGGGGAAAACCCAAACCCGAACCCAAACTCAGTCAAAGCGGGTTTTCCCCGTCAAATTCGGGGCGGGTTCGGACGGGTACCCACGGGTATGGGTTTTATTGCCATCTCTACACCTAATAAATTTCTCACAAGTATTATAAAATTCACAAAACATTAAATGTATTTTTGTCCCTTATATTGATTTTTATTACAAAATTTAATCCATTTTAAAAGAACCAGTTTTTTAAACTCACTATTAAATATTTTTGCTTTATTTTGTCCCCTTCTTTTTTATTTCATATTTATTGAGGTGGCATGAATATGGTAATGTCACTTGGCACTATATCGCACCATATCAAAATCAGTTGATTTATCCAAACCGACCCATTGATACAGTTGATGGTTATTTTATTTCACCTAAATCAAAATGTTCTATATGAATTGAATATTAGATTTAGTTAAATCCAACCCAAACCGATCTATTTTCATTGATAGATATAAATAAATTTCATATAGTACTTTATTTCCAGAAAAAAAATGTCATTTTCCCCAAATGTATCATGTAACAATTACTTTGAACTTTTAAAGGGAAACATCATTCATTCTGTTGAAAGTATAATTCATGTCATATTTGATTTAGTTTTAAATCTATATTTGATTTAGTTCCAAAATAGATATTTTGGGCTTTTATAGTTTTGCGTTTTTGCCTTAGGTGCAAGCAAACATATTCCTATAAATAGGGAGTATCCCTCTTGTAATCAATTAATTCCAACCCATTGTAATTCACGCTTTGCAGTTGCAAGTGAATAGAAAGAAAAAAAATCTCACAGTTTGTGGGTAGCAAAACTTTCTCTCCAAATTCTCTTAGAACCCTAATTCTTTTCTACTTCATATTTCTTCTTTTCCTTGTTAATTGTTTCGCAAGAACCTTTCTTATTCATAAGAAATAGTCAAATTCTCATAGGTTTTGAGTTAATTCCAACATCTAGTATCTAGAGCTCTGGTTTCAACGATCCGTGGGAAGCAAAAGTGATGGCGATAAATCATCTGAATGGGCACTTTCCAGCAAGCCTTTCAATTCTCAAGAAAAATAATTATAAGAATTGATGCAAGTCGATTAAAATTGTTTTCTGTTATCAAGATTTATGGAATCTTGTGAAGGAAAAAGTAACAACACTGGTAGAGAACGTAATAGATCAAGAAAAGGTTGCGCACAAAGAATTGAAGAAGAAAGATTATAAAACTCTATTTATAATTCATCAATGTATTAATCTGGATACCTTTGAAAAAGTTAATGATGTTGAATCTGCAAAAGAAGCATGGGAGATTCTTGAAAAGTCTTTTGGAGGTGCAGAGAAGGTGAAAGAAGTGAGGTTACAAACTCACAAAATGGCTTATGTATTGCTTCAGATGGAAGACAATGAAAGCATTACAAATTTATTCACAAGAGTTACGAAATTTTTGAATCAAATTAAAGTATGTGGAGAAGTGGTGACGACAAAAGTAGTTGTCTCAAAGATTTTGAGATCGTTGCCTCCAAAGTTCAACCACGTGGTAGTAGCCATAGAAGAGTCGAAAGATTTGTCGAATGTGACTAAAGAAGAGCTTCAAGGGAAACTTGAATCTCATGATCAAAGAATGGCTGAAAGAGCAGCAGGTAAGTCAAACAATGATGTGGCTCTGCAGGCTCAATCATCGAGAGATAAGAAAGGCTAAGGAAAGGTGTTCGACAACAAAGACAGAGGTGGCTACAACAATTCGACTGGTCGAAATCAGTAGGAAGAAATCTGTTCGAATTAAAGAAAACCCTGGAACCAAGTCAACCAAAGAGGTGGTGCTGCAGGTAGAGGAATAGGTGGTGGTCGAAAGCCAGACAAGAATCATATTCAGTGTTTCAGTTGTCAGAAGTATGGTCACCATTTTAGTGGTTGTCTAGAAAAGAAAAAGAATCAAGATTCTGATGCTAATCTGGAAAAGTGTAAACACCCCAAATTTGCCCTCACCCATTCACACCATGGCTTGTGATCTTCTCATATGCATAAGTTCAATCATAGCATCTCATATTGCATTTTTGATTCATTGCACTGGTTCTAAGTCATCTGCATCTAGGGTTTGTGATCTGAGCAATCCAAGAGCCATTTGAGCCACTCCAAAGGTCATCAATCACTTCAAAGGGGTCCATGTATGTTCAAGCATCATATTATATCTTCTCAAAGTCAAGAATGTCAAAAAAATCACAAGAACTGAGATTGGCATGGAAGTAGAGCCAGGTTTGACTGCACAGATGACCTAGAATTAGGGTTTTGGTTTCAAAGGCCATAACTTCAAATTTTTTGGTCATTCTTGTTTCTATTGGTCTCTATATGTTATAAGGATCATGCATATCAATTTTCATGAAGAAATTCAATGGGGAAGGCATCTGATCAAGAGTTGACTTTTTGAGCAAGTCAGTGCAAAATCAGGGCATCTGAGGCCCCCAATGACCCAACCAAAGGGTGTTCTTCATCATTTTGATTATGTATGATCTTTATTTGATCATAGAAGATGTTGTAAGTTCACAAAATTGAAGAATTTCAAGCCATTTGCAAAGTTGACTTTTTGGGAAAATGGCTTATAATGGAAACTTGCCATTTTGGGAAACTTTTTCAACCCTTGCTTTTTGATTCAAAAATGCTTCAAATGAGAAAACTTTGGTCATGAAAGTTGTAGAATGGATCATTCCCTTTTCAAAAATTACAAGAACTCATTCTAATTCATTTTGGATCAAAAGTTATGGCTTGTCAAAGTTGGGAAAAATCACATAATTTCAAGTTTTCTACCAAAGAGGCATTTTGCAAAATGGTATGATCAAGTGTTCTAAAGGCTTCAAATGTGCACAAACCCTTCACAACATGATCATGTGACCTCTAAAGATCAGAATTGGCCCAAGAATATTGCATTTTGATGCCTTGAATCTCATGAATTTCCAAAGTGGCCAAACATTGGGAAATTTGCAAAACATCTCATAAACTTCATGCAACTTGCTGAATCATCTCAAAACTAATTCCATGGACCTCCTTAATCCCAGCTGAGCAAGGACAAGCCAATGAGCTAGCTACACCATTGCCCATACCTCAAGTACAACACTTTTGACTTTTTGGCCAAAACACCCATACCAATCACAACAGTCCACACCAACTCCTCTGACCTCTCTAGTTGTGATAAGTGGACCAAAGCCAGCATAACACATAACACACACAAGCCTGAAACAGATTATAAGCCATAGTTCAAAGTTTATGCCTCATATGCAAAACCATTCGAAACACACAGCACAAGCATCAAACACACAAACAAACTTCACCATTAACCTCAACATGTTCCACTGATCACAAACCAACCACTGAAACAGCCCAAAACCTCACACAAACCAAACACGATTTCCTCACCTCACTGAACAGAACTTGTTCAATCTCACAAACCAGCCATCCTCAAAGCTTTCTAAGCTTCGTATCATCTTCAGGAGGTTCATAAGAGTGGGTTTGCAACAAGAAAGAGCCCAGAAAGCCCAAAACCAGGAGGTTCCATCTCAGGTATGGCTCAAGAACTTTTTACTCAGAACCTTGTTTTTAAGTTCTTAATCGAATCCTTATGATGTGTTGATGATTCTGATGTGTTTACTTTTCAAAATGGTGGAGTATTGAGTATGTATGAGTTGTCTGAAAGTTTCTGACCTAAAATTACTTTGTTTCGATTTGCATTGTTGGTGAAAAAGAAATGATTTTTGTTTGGGGGTTTTGATTCAGTGATGAGTGGGGTTTGATTCTGGGCAGGGAGATTTCATTTTCGTTGCTTAGAGAGAGAGATAAGGTTTTGGACTCGTCGGAGAAGACGACCGGAACACTGTTCCGGCCGTCTGAGAGTCATTAATGTTAATTAGGGTTTAGGTCCAGTTTTAAATGTGAGCCGTAGATCTTGTCTTCCCGCGCGCGAATGAACGAACCAGATTGCTCATTAAGCCCTAATTCTATATTAATCAGGATTAATTAATTATTTAATTGAGATTTAGTCAGTTTGAATTACAGCCACTAGATCACGCGCGCAGTCAACTCCCGCGTCCCAGCTTTGAATCTTGGCCCTCTGATCAGCTTACTTTTCATTTAAATTAATTTAGTTTTTATTTTATTGCATTTTCTTTCTACATTTTATTTAAAATAGCAAAATACCTTTAAAAATTCTGAAAATTTTTGTCAAAGGTTCAATTAATTCTCAGAACACAAAAATATTTTTATTTTTATTTTTTGCATCAAAAATTATTTTTAAATCATTTAAAAGTTTATTTTTAATTAATTAATGAAAATTAATTAATTAAAAATACTTTTAAGTATTTAAAAATCACAAAAAAAATTCATGTAACATTTAAAAACATTTAGAAACATTGTCCAACTCTCAAACCAAATTTATTTTTTGTTCTTAATGCCTTTTGATTATTTTCTTTGGGATTAAATTCATTATTAGGCAATATTTTGTGACAAACTTCAAAATTTCATTTCTGCCTAACCATTGAGAGTTGGACAATGATTCTTTTTGCATTGCATCTTGTATAGCATGTAGTTCATAGGATAAAATTGGTTTGAATTGATCTTGCATTTTCAATTTGTTTTGCATTTTTCTTGTCAAGGTACCTTAAAACCCTAGCAATCTTAGGAAATTCATAACTTTCACTAGGTTAAGAGTTGGATCCCCTCCTTTGGGCAGTGAGTTTGTATAGGTTTAGGGTTCCTTTGATTGCATTTTCAAATTTTTATCATGTCATTTGCTTCTGGTTTTGGATTTTTGCTTTGTATGTTGCATATAACCCTAATTTATGCCTTCCTTTGCATCCATCTTCCATTTGCTTGCATACGATGACTTGCCATGACATTTTATGTATTCATTTGATCCATAATACATCTTAAGACATATTAGAATCATGTTTGATCATTGCATTTTGCATTTGCCATGTTATATGTCTTTTGCATTCCATAACTTTTCATGAACATCCATGGTTCAAAACATGCTTCTCTTGCATCCATATGTTTGTATGATCATTCTCATGCCTTGCCTCATGTTTGTATCATCTCTTAGCATCATTAACATCATACTCATGCTTCTGGTTTTGGTTTGCATCATTGCATTGCATCTCATTTGCATTGCATTTCATTTCTTTTACTAACTTTTCAGGTGGTAAGTTGTTTGAGAAGTGAATTTGCCTTCACTTCTCACAATCTCTTCTCATCTCTCTTGCATCATTGCTGCATTTTTGTATGTGTATTGGATTGAGCTTGCTCATTCTTGTTCATCTTACCTTCTTTCTTCAAGCAACTTGACTTCTTAAGTGAAGCAAGTTGTTTTGCTTCTCTTTGCTCTTTGCTCATTTCATCAGCTTCTCTCCTTGGTGGCTCTTTGAAGTTTCTTTCTCTCTCAAGCCTCATAAACCCTAGGAACAACCAAGCATGATAACAATTAGGGTTTTGATTAGTCCCCCACTTAGCATTTACCTTTGTGTCTCTTTGAGTCTTCTCTCCTCACCTCATAATCAGGGACTAAACCCTAAAGGCTTTAAGGCTTTGTGATTAAGCTTATGCCTGCATCCTTCTATTAGGATGGAGTGTATAACTTTAATCCTAAGTGTTAAACCCTTAATGTGTTTAAATCCTTTAATCAATTCATCTAATAATTATCAAGACATCAAGCTTGTAACTTGGGCCTTGCATTAGGGTTCTAATTCTTCCTTAATTGGTTAAGAAGGACTAACCCTAGTGTTAATGGACAAGTCCCCCTCAAGTTTGTCTTACAAACCATAAAACTCACTTCTTCATCTTATCACTAATTAAAATCCACCTAATAAAGGCTTTGTTTTGTCATGAAGTTAATCCCTAATCATGGATTAAGTTGAGGAGCTTTCCTCAGCTTAAACATTCTCATCTATTATCCTTCTATTAGGATGGTGTAATGAGTCTGTTTAATCCCTGATTATGGCTTAAACTCATTACCTAACACTAAACAAAAACAACAAAAACATTTAACTAATCACAAGTAGGTTAATGATCTTAATCCTACACCATGGTGATTAAGTGTGAGATTCTGACTTCACACTTAAGGTATTCTCATTACCCCTAATCAGAGGGAGGATGTGATGAGTTTACTAACCCATTGGTTTAGGCTTAAGCTCATTAACTTATGACAAACTTCAAAAAGCAATAAAAGACTGAAAACACAAAAAAACAAACAATAATCGTCTCCTTCGGGATTCTTTTCTCATCTCACTCATTCACAAACGAGAACTTGTTTCTTCCGTCTAATGCAAGACAGTTTGCACCTGAGCCAGACAGGTCATACACTTGAGCATAGGCAAGCAAGCAGTTCACAAGTCAATTTATCTTTCAGTCTCTTTGGGTCGAACTACGGTGTTCTGACTTCCTCATTGCACGAGAGAATACGTAGGCATAACTTAACAGTTATCGAACAAAAGTCTCTGTATATTCCCCTTCTTTCCAGCAGTATTCTTTAAGCCTCATAGTCTTGAGCATTATACTCTTGTTCTTACACTGATACTTCACTTATACACTTCACACTGCTTTTACACTGACACTTGCATTCTTTCCAGCCTTGATACACAAATTGCACTGACACTACCCCTTTAAAACACAAATCTTTTAAGCGTGGATCCCGTCGAGTACGGCGGACAATCTGGGTGCTAATACCTTCCCAGGTTGTAACCAACCCCCTTTCTCAGTCTCTCTGGTTCGCGATCGTCTTATCCATCTTTTCTAGGTCTATGCAGCATTACCTTTCCTCCGGGATAAAAATGCCTAGCTGGCGACTCTTGTCTTTCTGAGTTCACCCCTGTGTGTTCTCACCTTTCGCCGACCGTTCGCGTCTGTACCCCATTTGACCTAAGCCTCATTTTGGTGGGAGCGACAGCTTGGCGACTCTGCTGGGGACCCTTATATTGCAACCAGGGCTTCTGGTTCTTTTTGTGGGTTCCTCCTAGCGCTTGTTTGATTTGTGTTTACTGGGGTGTTATGTGCTATATGTGTTTATGTATTTATTTTATTGCTTTATGTACAGTTTTGTTTATTGCTTTCTTTATAGTTTATATACATCATTCTGTCATATTGTCATCTGGCTGGATCTGGTTTATTGTTGTGATGGGTGGGGTTCTATTGAGAGTTTAAGGTCCTATACCTGGGACCTGAGTGACACCTAGGCTAGAGTGGTTCATGTTCTTTCCCATTCCATTTCGGTCTGGTGCGGGAATATGAAACACAGTTCAGATGTGGGTTTCTTCTTGAGAACTCTGTGCTACAGATCTCCTGTAGTGCTAGGGCTATCTAGGAAGCCTGCTAAGTCTGGATGACCTTTATTATGACCTTCAGAAACTGAGGTGAATTAGAGGAGGATCTTTGATGGTTATTGTAAACACTGTACCTCCGGGTTAGAAGTGTTTACACTTCTTATAACTGATCCAAGTCTGAGGATCCTTGTTTTAGAACATCACCTGTGAGGGGGTTGGGCTGTTTACAGGTTTGCAGGAACCCTTGGCCACATCATACCCTGATACTTATTGTGTTTAAGAATGCTTCACTTTGGACAGTTCTTGTGATTTAACCCTGGACATGTGACTCTTTATTTGAGTCCCCTACCTTGGTTACTGGACTTCTGGACCTCCATCTGGACTTCTTAAACATACATGGACCTTTATATCAAGACAGATAGTCAGATCCAGCTTGATCACAAACCCTTGCATATCATTTGCATACTCATCATTTGCATCATTTAACATTTGTTTATTTGTTTTTCAGGGTATCCATATTCCATCTGGCTTGGTTTTGACCCCTTCATCTGCATAGACCCCTATTCATCAGTTATCTGCTTCAACTATCTTCATCAGTTGCCTGCTTCAGCTACTGTTATCACCAGTCTCAGCCTGTCAGTGGCTCATCACCAGTATCAGTCTTCATCATCAGCAGTTATTTTCAGCTCTTCATCAGCAGTCATGGCACCCAAGAAGAGCAACATTTCATACCATTTCTTTGAGCCTGTGCTGGCTGGCATCAGGCAGGTCCAGGCACTTATCACTCCAGACCATATCCCATTATTCAGAGAACATTATGGAGGCATCCTTGATATGGTTATGGACTTGGACCCTTCTCAGAGGAGTTTGATCCACACTTGCCTACAGTTTTATGACCCTCCTTTGAGATGCTTCACTTTCCAGAATTTTCAGTTGGGACCTCTGTTGGAGGAGTTTTCATCATTGATTGGAGTACCTGTCAGGGGTGGTATCCCCTTCAACCCAGAGATGGCTTCTCCCAGCAATGAAGAAGTGGCAAAAGCACTGTATTTGGAACCTGTTTTGATTGAGCAGAACATGTCAACAAAGGCTGGAATTCCTGGCCTACACTTGGACTTTCTAACTTCACAGGCCATCCTGAAGGCCTCCTTGGGAGAATGGAAGGCAGTTTGTGCATTATTAGCCCTCGGTATATATGGGGTTATACTTTTTGCAGATGAGCCCAAGTTTATCAGCAGGAATGCTATTCATCTCTTCCTTTTGAGGAACCCAGTGCCCACCTTGCTGGGAGATTTCTATTATTTTGTTCACCAAAGAAATGAGAAGCAGAGAGGGAGGTTAGTAAGGTGTTGTGCTCCCCTGTTTCATACCTGGCTGCTTAAACACTTGCCCAGAACTGATGCCTTCCTGAACCCTCACCAACAGAAGAATTGGGCCAGAAGGCTTACTGCTTTGACCTCAGATGACATCAGGTGGTGCACCCAGAGCACCAAAGGCAGGGACATAATTACAAGCTGTGGGCAGTTCCCCAATGTACCTCTGGTAGGAGTGAAGGGTTGCATCAATTACAATCCTTTGCTATTCAAGAGACAACTGGGCTATGCTTTGGTTCACCCTCCTAGAGTGCAAGACTTGGCTGAAACCCTGTATTGTGAGATAAAACCTAATCTAGCTGTTGTCATACAAGCATCCTGGGCTTGGGACAACATCCAGACCAAAGGGATGGCCATTCTTGGGAGATGCAATAATGTGGCTTCAGCTCAGTATTATGAGTGGTCTCATGCTAGAGCTCAGATTTCTGGGATGCCTTTCACCATTGAGGATACACCTGGACCATCCACAGTACCACCTCCAGCCACTGTCAGCCTGGAAGAATTTGAGAAACTGAAGGAGAGGAATGAGAATCTGTCTCAAGTTCTGAAGAAGACCCTCTGGGAGAGGAATGATGGTTGTCTAGACATTGAGAGGTTAGAAAAGCTTAAGGTGGAGCATCTAGCCAGGATTGAGAAAGCAGAGGACTACATCAAGAAATCAAGAGCTGGAGAGCAAATATTGAAGAATGCCTGTAAAGAGGCCCATTTTCAGAAGGCTAGGACTGATCTCTATCTGAAAGAAAGTCAAGATAGGTGGGTCAGGATCACTGAAGCTCGTACTCAGGAGGATAAAAGGACTCAAGCTAGGATTGAGCAGTTAGAGGCTAATGAAAAGAAGCAACAGGAGACTTTGCTAGCAGCCCAAAAGGAAATCTCAGAATTGAAACTTAGGGCTGGTGTGAAGAGGTCGAAGGACCAGGACAGGCACAAGAAGCTGACTGCTGCTATTGCCACCAGGAACCTTCTTATCAGGAACATCACAGAGCATCCGGCTGGTCCCGTCACTGAAGCACTTTTGAAGGAGGTCAAGGAGGATGAGTTTGGCCTAAATGTTTGACTTATTTTCTTGTTGTTATTTCCATTTCATGTACTTTTCTTTTTGTGTTGTATTTTGACCCTTCAGGGGCATATGTTGTAAAAACAAACTATGTATGGTTCACTATTTATAATGTATTTGTCAGTTTGTTTCACTTTCTCTCAAGCAACATCAAAGCATACTCCTCAGGGTCTGGAAAGGTCAAAACCAAGAGCCAAACCGGATACCTTGGAAAGCAAATAAGCATGCTGCATTGCATACTAACCTTTTTTGTTTTGTTTTGTAGGTTTTGTCTTTATTTTGTTTGTTTCTAACTCTGTTGTGGTTCAGGAATTATTGCTCGCCGTCGGGTGTTCCCTCTCAACCGTCCGCACAGATATCCTACTCGCAACAACCTTCCTGGTATCCAGATGGATCAAGTACAGCAAGAGCTGACAGAGGTCAGAACCCAGATGGTTAATGAAAGGCTGGAGATGAGAAACCAAATGACCCAGTTCATGGAAGTAATGAATGGCTTGGCTCAAAGCCAAGAAAGATTGAGGGCATTGGTAGAAAGACAAACCCCGGAAGAACCTCCCCTGAGAACTGGAGGAACGAGTAACAATGAGAGGGGTCAGCCCCATGTTAATCCACCAGTATATGGGCCTCATATGCATCCGGAAGTCAACATTCCGGGTATTGTGCAAGGAAATACTACTGGAGGAAGGGTTTTACAGGAAGACCCCCAAGAAGAGCAGTTTACTGTGATGGGAGCTGGGGATGAAGTCTATGATAGGAGGCTTGATGAAATTGATGAGAAGTTGAGATCTCTGGAGTCTCAAAATTCCTTGGGTTTTGATGTCATGGATATGGGGTTGGTGGATGGGGTAAGAATTCCCCACAAGTTTAAACCCCCGTGCTTCGAGAAGTACAATGGAACTTCCTGCCCACGAACTCACTTGCAGTCTTTTCTGGGGAGACTTAAGGCATACACCATGGATGAAAAACTGTGGATGTTTTACTTTGAAGATAGCTTGACTGGAGCTTCAAGGGAGTGGTACTCTCACTTGACCAGAGCTACTATCAGGAGCTGGAAGGACCTAGCTGAAGCTTTCATCAGGCAATACCAATACAATCTAGACATGGCTCCCAACAGAACCCTTCTGATGGGAATGTCTCAATCCTCCAGAGAAAGCTTCAGGGAATATGCCCAGAGGTGGAGACAGCTTGCTGCTGCTGTCCAGCCACCCATGTCGGAAAGAGAAATGGCCGACATGTTTATGAACACACTGCAAGGGACATATATTGATAGGCTAGCTGCCTTTTCTTCCACCAGCTTCGCTGACGTAGTCATAGCTGGAGAAAGAATTGAAAGCCTTCTAAAGATGGGTAAAATTTCTGATAATGGTGCAAGCTCGTCAAGTAATCCCAGGAAGCCTTTTGTGGGACCAAGAAGAACCGGTGAGGCAAATTCCATTTATGCCAACAGGGGCAGACCTCAGCATGTCCACAGATCAGTAGCAGCTGTCACTATTCCAGCTCCGATTCCTCAGCAACCAGCATATCAACCACAACAACAACCACACTATCAACAGCAAGTTCAGTATCCGCCGCAGAGAAACTACAACAACAACAACAACAACAACAACAATCAACAACAAAGACCTTTTCAGCAAAGACCGTCACAGGCAAATAGGGTGATTGACCCTATCCCTATGCCTTATGCCGCTTTATTGCCACAACTCCTGAAACTCAACCTGGTTGAACTAAGGACATTGGCACCACCAGATCCTTCCAATCTTCCAAGAAACTACGATGTCAACACCAGATGTGCTTTTCACTCGAATGCACCTGGCCACAATACGGAAAAATGCAGGGCTTTACAAATGAAAGTACAAGATCTGGTGGATTCTAAAGCCCTCAACTTTGCACCCCCGCCAAATGTCAACAAGAACCCTATGCCCAATCATGGAGGACCAATAATTAATGCCATTGAGGAAGACAAGCCATCTTTCTTAATCACCAGTGTTGGGCAGATTCGGACACCTCTGGTAGAAATTAAAGCTCAGCTTCTAGAGTGCCAGATGTTCCCCGGGTGTGATCTCGGTTGTGGTTATTGCAACATTTCTGTCAACGGGTGTGATAATTTGAGAAGCGGCATAGACAGTCTTATCAAAAGTGGTATCCTTCAGATCACAACATCAGCACCTACAAATCCAGCAATCCCTTTGACAACAATTCCTGACTCTTCTACAACTGCAACAACAATCATTCCAACCAATTCATCAATATCATCAACAATGGCTCCGTCCATCACTTCAGCAAATCAGATGTCAACAACCATTTCTTCTACAACACCAGCATCCATTTATTCAACAGAATCTTCTACAACGCCAACAGATATCTCAGCAGTCACCATCTACTATGATCCATCATATGTTCCTCCAAACAACAACTTTCAACAACAAGCAGTGGCATCTCCTGCCAGGTCACCAGTCACCATTTACTATGATCCGCACACTATTTTAGTACTTTCCTCTGCAGCAGTCAGTCCAGTTATCATCACGGTACCTGGACCAGTTCCATATGAAAGCAGTAATGCCATCCTTTGGCATTATGGCTCTGACCTCTACTGCAACGGGGAGAAAATCACCTTGGATTCTTCAACCTCTTCTCCACAAATTGATAATGTTGGGGGAGGCGGAGGCTTCATCAGAAGCGGACGCTTTTTTGCCTCACAATTGCAAAGACCTAATGCCGAAGCAGAAGCTGCTGCCAAAGCAAAGGGGAAGAGTGTGGTATTTGAAGAGCCGGCTGTCAAAGAAACTCAGAAGACATCTTTTGAGCAATATGTAGACGAGTTTATGAGAATTATAAAGAGAAGTGATTACAAGGTGGTGGATCAGCTTCACCAAACTCCCTCAAAGATCTCCATATTATCCCTGTTGATGTGTTCTGAAGCTCACAGGAATGCATTACTGAAAGTCCTGCACACAGCATACGTGCCAGAGGAGATCACTGTTAATCAGCTAGAAACCGTGGTAGCAAATGTCAATACCAGTCATGGACTGGGTTTTACCAATGTTGATTTAACAGCTGAGGGACGTAACCACAACAAGGCTTTACACATCACTCTAGAATGCAAGGGTGTTGTTCTATCCCATGTACTGGTGGACACTGGGTCTTCACTCAATGTTCTACCAAAGAAAGCCTTAGTGAAGCTGGAGTACGATGGCTTGGCACTGTGTCCAAGTAATTTAGTGGTGAGAGCTTTCGATGGCTCTAAAAGATCAGTGCTAGGGGAGATTGATCTGCCTGTGATGATTGGCCCGCAGACCTTCAAAATTACCTTCTATGTGATGGACATTCAGCCGGCCTACAGCTGTTTGTTGGGTAGACCTTGGATCCATGTCGCTGGCGCAGTTACGTCTACCCTTCACCAGAAGCTGAAATTCGAGTGGGAAGGCCAGATCATCACCATCTGTGGTGAAGAGGACATTTTTGTTAGCCATCTGGCTACGTACAAGTACATTGAGATGGATGGAGAAATCCATGAAACCATGAGCCAGGGGTTTGAGGTCCTGAACATTAATGAAGCATCTGCTATACTGGGAACCTCCATGACATCTTATCAGCAAGCCAGGAAGGTTGTTGAAGAGGGTACTGCCCAAGGCTGGGGCAAGCTGCTACCTATGGAGAAGAAGGAGGACAGATTTGGGTTGGGTTACAAACCAACTCAACAAGATCAATCAGAGGCTGCCAAGAAGCCCAACTTTGTCAGCGGGGGAATGCTCACCCCGGATGCAGTGAACAACTTGGAAGATGAGTCGGAAGATGAACGCAACCTGGAGAGCTGGATACGTCCAAGGATCCCGGGGACCCGCGTCTCAAACTGGTCTTCCCAGGAAATTATAAGGGTTACTCCTTGTAACACGGTGGGAGAACTGACTTTTAGTTATGTTGCGGATAGCAAGAGTCGCCACTGACTTTTATTTTATCCAAAGGAAAGGCATAAAAGAACAGGAAAGACCATTTAAAAGATTTTTGGGTCCGGGGGTAGGTTATGTAAAGGGAAGGTGTTAGCACCCTTTACATCCATGGTTATCCATGGGCTCTTAGTTACTTAGCTCACTTTAAAATGTTTTTTTAAAATGTGAAGTGTGTGAATAAAAATTTTCTTAAGAGTTTATAATGGCCCACGTACGAATGCGTATAAACCTTTGTTTTGAAAATTTATTTGAAATGTGTGAAGTGTTTGAAAAGTTTTGAAAAGTGAGCAAGTAACTATGAGGAACCTACCCTAAGTTTGAGTCTTTTCTGTTCTTGAATCCCCTAAGTGGTAAGACTATCCCTATTATTAAGGAATAGGTAGTCATTACCTTGGATGTGAGGGACAATTGGAGGGACATCTGTTATTTAGGCAACAGTGGGGTGTATAAGCAATTTTGGAGGGACTATCATCTTTATTCGAAAGGGACAAGATCATTACGAAGGCAACATTCGAAGGGACTTGATCTTTTTAAACTGTAGGGACTAGATGATGTGAAATTTAGGGACTTTGCTTTATACACCCTACTTGACCTTTTTGTAATAGGCAACATGAGGGGTATCCTTAAGGAAGTGAGATGGCGATCAAAGATCGACTTACGTATGTGAGTGTACAATTCAAATATTTATCTTATAATTAGTGATCTAAATTCTATTTTAAACACAAACATGTTTTCACTCCCTTATTTACTAACCATGCAATTATATTTACGAAAATAAATGGCAGAAAATTAAAGGCAAATACAAGAAATTCCTAAACTATTACAACGCTTCGGGGCAGATACAGAAAAATAAATGATGGTAAAGACTTCAGTATAATAACAAGACAGGTTATATGAATAACATAAAAATGAGGACAAAAAGTTTTAGTGCTTGAGAAAATCTTTAAGGGTTTGAGAAAAAATTTTAAGGGTTAAAATTAAAAAAATATGGTTAATATAAAAAAAAATTTATTAGGAAAATTTAAGGTTTATTAAGAAAATCATAATCTAATTAAAAATTAATTTATTTACCCTAATTTTAACTTAATAAAAGAAACTATATACAAAATACTATTATTATTATAAGAAAAAGTTTATTGATCAATTAGTCCTTTTTTTTTATAAATTAATGATCTAACTCCATATTGATTTTCATTCAGTTCTTGGCACGCCCTAAATTACTAACCACGCAGGGAATAATAAAAATAAATAAAGGCAGAAATTTAAAGATAGAAAATAAAAATTCCTACACTATTACATGGCTTCGGGACAGTTACATAATAATTAGGCGGAAAATAACACCAAATTATTACATCAAGGAGACAGTTACATAATTATAAGGCGAAAAATAAAAACTAAACTATTACAAATATGAAACAGTTACATAATATGATAAACAGTAAATGAATAACATAAAAATGAGTTAGAGTTAGAGTGAAAATTAGAGTTTGTGGCAAAATTGTCAGGGTTTAGGAAAAAAAATCAGGGTAGTTAGTTATCTAAAATGTGCAGATCTAAATATATGTATACAAATAAAATAAAAAATAATATGAATTAAAAAGAAGAACGACGTTGCTAACGTAAAAATTGCGATCATCGCAACTGGATCAGATCAACATAAATGTCACGTCTCATACACACGAATGTGCGAACAACGTATCGACACGATCCGATCCGAAAAACTAAAACTAAACTATATTATATATTTAACAAAATAGATATGTATTATATTTTAACATATCATATTTTAATATATTATATTTTAACATAGTACATTCTAACATAACACTGTAACGTAAATATGTATTATATTTTAACATAAACCAAAATAGATGTGTAAACAGTGTATATATATTTTAACAAAAGTAAAAAGAAAAAGCCATAATACGTATTAACAACAGCAAAAAGAAAGCAAAAGCAATGAATATATATTGTTAAAAAAAGTAACGTTAGCTATTGTATGCGGTATATAATATGAATATGTGGTATAAACTATGTACCGATAAAACAACAAGTGTAATCGCCGCTGTGTTGTTGTTTCTATCTTTTTTCTTTGGTTTTTTCGGTCTCCTCTAACAGTCACATAACATAAGTATATATAGAGACCAATTAGGGTTAGTGCAAATGGGCTTAAGTGTTTATTTTGAAACCCAATAAAATTTTAATATAAATAATTAAATAAAGTTTAATAAAAATAACTAAAATTAAAATAAAAACTAATTAACCTATTTATTTATTCTAGACCCAATAAAATATTAATTTAAAAAACAAATAAAGTTTTAATAATTAAATTAGTTAAAATAAAATAAAAATTAATAATCCTATTTATTTATTCTAGACTCAATAAAATATTAGTTTAAAAAACAAATAAAGTTTTAATAATTAAATTAGTTAAAATAAAATAAAAACTAATAATCCTATTTATTTATTCTAGACTCTATATAAAAATAAATAGACTCAAAAAATAAAAGTCAAGCGCCAAAGTGCTCGAAAAAATAAAATGAACACGTCAAAATAATCAGCGCGAAATAAATGACTCGGAAAAATACAGCGTTTGGTCGGATAAAAATTATGACCGTTTAAACTGCTCAGACTGATCAACATATGACAAAAAATAGTCGTAAAAATATTTTTAGCATGTCAGGTTAATCTACATGAACCGTAGATTAATAATACCGACATTTGCAAACTTAAACTTGACATTTTTTTGTTGACTAATTTTAGGCATAGTTAAAAAGTTAATTTGACCAGTCTGTTTGTAAATTCCGAGAAATTATTCCGGCTAATATTAAGACGGAAAAAAATGTTATGCTATGAAGATGATGCAAATGAATGTGAAACAAAAGGTCGGTTAGAGTTAAAAATAGAGGGAAAATTTTGGGGTGCAACAGCTGCCCCTGTTCAATTTTCTGAAACCTGAGGGGTTAGATTGGTATATGTGCCATTCGTGACCTGGAAGGTTGAAGGGGATTGAACACAAAAGCCCAAAAATTTGCACTCACCGGTGCGTAGAGAAATACTGATGATATGTTGTATATGCTTGAGTGGGCTTAAAGATGCCACTTGGAGGAACTGGAGATACATTTCTTGGAGGATAAAGCAGTCCAAAATATGAAGGTAGAATGATAGCTTTCAGGAAGATAAACAACGTCCCGAGGTAGTAATATGCTTTCAGGAGGATAAAGCAGTCCTGAGGTAATAGTGTGCTTTCAGGAGGATAAAGCAGTCCTGAGGTAATAATATGCTTTCAGGAAGATAACAACGTCCCGAGGGAGTGATATGCCTTCAGAAAGATAAACAACGTTCTGAGGTAATAATATGCTTTCAGGAGGATAAACAACGTCCTGAGGTAGGGGTGATAACTTTCAGGAAGATAAACAATGTCCCGGGAAGATAATATGCTTTCAGGAGGATAACAACGTCCTGAGGAAATGGTAACCTTTTGGGAAGATAACAACGGCCCAAGGTAATAATATGCTTTCAGAAGTATAAACAACATCCTGAGGAAGTGATGATAGCTTTCAGGAAGATAAACAACGTCCCGAGGAGATAATATGCTTTCAGGAGGATAACAACGTCCTGAGGGAATGATATGCTTTCAGGAGGATAACAACGTCCTGAGGAAATGATAACTTTTGAGAAGATAAACAACGGCCCAATAGTCACAATTTTTTAATGAAGTCTGTATGCTGGAGAATTAACCTGAAAACAAGGTAGCATTCTGTATAATAATATTAGTTTATGCATTATGTATGCATGTATGATATGATGCACTTAAGTAATGTATTATGTATCTATGTATATGTATGATATGATGTAAATGATGCATGTATGATATGATGCTGCCTGAAGCGTCTGGATATCTTCGTATAACAACTGCTGGCCAGGGAAAATAAATCCCAATTCGTTGCTTGAAGAATATGAGGAACTCGTTCCCGTCTTGTTTGATAATGTATTATACATAACCTCCCGTCTTCATTTGATAGTAGGGTATATATAACCTCCCGTCTGCTGGGGATAGCAAGGTATACATAACCTCTCGTCTTCGTTCGATAGTAAGGTATACATAACCTCCCGTCTTCGTTCGATAGTAAGGTATACATAACCTCCCGTCTTCGTTCGTCGTACTCTTACTGGAAAGTAAATTCCCGAATATCCGTATGAGGATAAAAGAGATGGATATAAATTCCAGGGGAGATGTGACTTTATGAAGATGGATTTGTCCTACTGAGGGTTTGTAACTGTCTTGTAAAGATGAACCGGTGAAGCTTCGTTGAAATCCTTCCCTCGTTCGTCCTTAGTAAATACTATTACTGCATTTTCATGCATTTCTTGTAAACATCAATCATATTAAAAATTCATGCATTTTTGGTAAACATCAATCATATTCAAAAGCATACATACATTCAAACACAACCAATGGACGTTTCGTTTATGTAAATAGGGTAAAAGTAAATCCGGATTCAAAGATGGAATTTTATTTATATCAAAAAGTGACCCATATATGGGTAAATTTGTACAAGGAGACATAAACCCTAGTAAGAGGAATTTGTCGTAAAATTTTTACAAAACAAAGAAAATCAGCTATGTGGGAAATAATCCTATTGAGTTTCAATTCTACTATTGCCATTATCTTCAAGTATCTCATCCTCTGCTGTTGAAACGGAAACGATTGGATTGAGCTTTATCTGTTCAAACTTGAGTAAGTAACACAACTGATTGCGGTTTCATGGGTGATCCAAACGAGACATAGTCATAAGCTTTAATCCCTAACTTTTGCCTGAACCCTTTTGGTTTTCCGGGATGCCCTTATTTTTGCCTAGGCCTGTCAACCTAGCGGGTCTCTTTTTATGCGTAGTATTTTTTAACTATGTCTGCGTTTACAGGCTGTGGGAAATCTTCACCATCCATAGTAGTAAGGATCATGGCACCTCCTGAGAATACTGTCTTGACTACAAATGGTCCTTCATATGTAGGAGTCCACTTGCCCCTAGGATCACCCTGTGGTAATATGATACGTTTGATTACCAAGTCACCAGCCTGGTATACCTTTGGCTTAACTTTCTTGTTAAAAGCTTTGATCATTCGTTTCTGGTACATCTGGCCATGACAAACTGCTGCTAGTCTCTTCTCATCAATCAAATTTATCTGGTCAAGTCGAGTCTGAATCCACTCATCTTCATCCAAGCCTGCATCCTTCATAATTCTTAAGGAGGGAATCTGAACTTCAATGGGCAGAACTGCTTCCATACCATAGACCAAGGAGAATGGGGTTGCCCCTGTTGAAGTACGTATTGTGGTACGATAACCATGAAGAGCAAATGGTAACATCTCATGCCAATCCTTATAAGTAGCAGTCATCTTCTGTACAATCTTCTTAATGTTCTTATTAGCAGCTTCAACTGCCCCATTCATCTTCGGACGATACGGAGAAGAGTTATGATGCTTAATCTTGAACTGCGTGCAGAGATCAGTAATCATAGTGTTGTTCAGATTAGAGCCATTGTCAGTGATAATCCTTTCAGGGATGCCATACCTACATATGAGATTATTCTTAATGAATCGAGCCACAACATTCTTGGTAACAAATGCAAATGAAGCTGCCTCCACCCACTTCGTGAAGTAATCAATAGCAACCAGGATGAAACGATGCCCATTAGAAGCAGTAGGCTTGATCTCACCAATCATATCAATGCCCCACATGGCAAAGGGCCAAGGAGCAGTCAACACATTCAATGGTGATGGAGGTACATGGACTTTATCAGCATAAATTTGACACTTGTGACATGTTCTAGAGTGTTGATAACAATCAGCTTCCATGGTAGACCAATAGTAACCTGCTCTCAATATCTTCTTTGCCATATTATGTCCACTAGAATGAGTGCCAAAAATTCCATCATGCATATCCTCCATAATCTCAGTTGCTTCCTTCTTATCCACACAACGAAGCATAGTTGAATCATGATTGCGCTTGTACAAAATCCCATTACTCAAAAAGAACTTAGCAGAAAACCTTCTCAGAAACTTCTTATCTTTGACAGATGCCCCTTCAGGGAACTCCTGAGCTTCAAGATATCTTTTCACTTCATAGAACCAAGGCTTCTCCTCTTCCCCTTCAGTGTCAATCTCATTGCAGTATGCAGGCTTTTCAAATCTATCAATAGTAATCTTGGGAGCTTCATCATCCCAGCTGATCTCAAACATGGATGCCATGGTGGCTAATGCATCTGCCAACTGATTCTCTCTTCGTGGAATATGTCCAAAGGTAATTTCTTTAAAATGTGGGATTAAAGACAACACATGCTCTCTGTAAGGAATGATATTATCATGCTTGGTATCCCAATCTCCTTTAATCTGACTTACTATCAGGGTTGAATCTCCATACACATCAAGGAACTGTATCTTCATATCAATGGCAGCTTTAATACCCAGGATACATGCCTCATACTCAGCCATGTTATTGGTACAATAGAAACAAAGTCTGGCAGTAATCGGGGTATGACAACCTTCAGGGGAACTGATCACAACACCAACACCATTACCAAGTGCATTAGAGGCACCATCAAAAACCATAGTCCATCGGGATCCTTGTTCAGGTCCGTCATATTGTCCAGGTTCTTTGGTAATAATCATAATGTCTTCATCAGGGAACTCAAAATTCATTGACTGATAATCATCCACTGCTTGATGAGCCAAATGATCAGCAACAACACTTCCTTTGATGGCCTTCTGAGTAGTGTACTATATGTCATATTCTGTCAAGATCATTTGCCATCTTGCAATTCTTCCGGAGAGAGCAGGTTTCTCAAATATGTATTTGATTGGATCCATCTTCGAAATCAACAAGGTAGTATGGGTCAACATATACTGTCTTAGTCGGCGAGCAGCCCATGCCAAAGCGCAACAAGTTTTCTCGAGCAGTGAGTATCTTGTTTCACAGTCGGTAAACTTTTTGCTAAGGTAGTATATTGCCTGCTCTTTTCGACCAGACTCGTCATGTTGCCCCAACACACACCCCATTGAGTTGTCTAGCACTGTTAAGTACATAATCAAGGGTCTTCCATCAACTGGTGGCATCAAAATTGGTGGTTCCAGCAGATATCTCTTGATTTCATCAAAGGCAATCTGGCATTCATCATTCCATTCCATCACCTGGTCTTTCTTCAGCAACTTAAAGATTGGCTCACAAATGGCAGTTAATTGGGAAATAAATCTTGCAATGTAATTCAATCGTCCCAAGAAACCTCTAACTTCCTTCTCAGTACGGGGAGCTGGCATCTCTCGTATAGCTTTTACTTTTGCAGGATCCACTTCAATACCTTTTCCACTGACTATGAAACCCAGGAGTTTACCAGACCTAACTCCAAAAGTACACTTGTTTGGGTTCAATCTCAACTTGTACTTCTTCAACCTCTCAAACAATTTATGCAAATGATCAAGATGTTGTTCTTCATTCTGGGACCTGGCTATCATATCATCCACATATACCTCTATCTCATGATGAATCATATCATGAAACAAAGCCACCATAGCACGCTGATATGTTGCCCCTGCATTCTTCAAACCAAATGGCATCACCTTATAACAAAAAGTGCCCCACTGTGTAACAAATGTTGTCTTCTCCATATCTTCAGGTGCCATCTTGATCTGATTGTAACCAGAGAAACCATCCATAAAAGAGAATACCTTATGCTGAGCAGTGTTGTCTACCAGAACATCAATATGAGGAAGTGGAAAATCATCTTTGGGGCTAGCCTTGTTCAAATCTCTGTAGTCCACACACATACATACCTTACCATCTTTCTTAGGTACCGGCACCACATTTGCAACCCACTGAGGATAAGAAGTCACTGCTAAGAACCCTGCATTGAACTGTTTCATTACCTCTGCTTTGATCTTTTCTGACATCTCAGGACGCATACGATGAACCTTCTGCTTCTTTGGACGACAATCTTCTTTTACTGGTAAACGGTGAACCACAATGTCTGTATCCAACCCTGGCATATCTTCATAAGACCAAGCAAAGATCTCCACATAGTCACGTAACATCTGAATCAATCTGCTCTTGACACTATCCTCTAAATCAGCCCCTATCTTGACCTCTTTCCTGTTTTCTTCAGTTCCCAGATTCACAACTTCGACTGGCTCTTCATGTGGCTGTATGGCTTTCTCTTCTTGTTGTAACAACCTAGCAAGCTCTACAGGTACTTCACAATCGTCCTCATTTCCGTCTTCAATTTGATAGATCGGATTCTCGAAATTATAATTGGCAATAGTAGAACTGTTATCAACAGGATCCAGAGTGGATGAGGATCTGCATTTTAGTGATGTGGGTGTGTGTAAGAACACATAGCTGATAAAACAAAAATAAAAGAAAAGAAAGACAAAGAACACAATATTTACGAAAACGAAACGTCCACTGATTTTTATTGAATGAAGTATGCAAATGAAATGACATCCCGTAACAAGCACACCATTGTGCCCCGGGTAAAGCACAAGGCTTAAAAGTTCAATTGTTCAAGAAATTACAAACTTTAAAAAGCAACAACACAGTAATAGTATTTACTCCTGACTAAAGGAGATAGGAATAACATCTTCAGCTTTCCAATTATTGAGTCCAGCACCCACAGTAGGAAAAATCCAAGCATCCAAGTTGTAGTCTTCATCATAGTCACCCACAACATTGATCTGGTTCTTCATAACCCCTTGATTGGTGATACGAACAGCACGAGCACGACGAACAACCTTCTGGGACTCTGCAGTGAAACCCAAACCAAATTTGTCAGACTTGTAAGGGATATCAGGAAGCTGACCCCAAATAGTACAACCACCTTCATCCACTACAGCTCTAGCATCTTTGAGGGAAGCCATTGTTGGAGGTACTCTGGTGACCATAGGCACTTTCTTGACAACAGGAGGAGCTTCATAATCATTGACGATCCAGGGAACCACTTCAAATGTCTGACACGGAGTTTCAACATATTCACCTTCCACTTCCAGATACTTGAAGGTGTTCACATGGCTGACAAAATATTCTTCCTCTCCATAGACAGTAACAACCTTTCCTTCTACCGGATATCTCAACTTCTGATGTAATGTAGAGGTTACAGCACCTGCCCCATGGATCCAGGGACGACCAAGCAAACAAGAGTACGAAGGACGAATATCCATCACATAAAATGTAGCATTGAAAATCTGAGAACCAACTTTGATTGGGAGATCAATTTCTCCATGCACCACTCTTCTTGAACCATCAAAAGCCTTCACCACTATGTTACTGGGTTTCAGCACAGCATCTTCAGGGCTCAACTTATTCAGGACTTCTTTGGGCAACACATTCAGAGAGGAACCATTGTCTATCAATACATGTGACAGGGTAGTGCCCCTGCATTCAATTGAGATATGCAGAGCCCTGTTATGATCCCTCTTGGCAGGAGTCAAATCAGCATCAGAGAAACCTAAGCCATTATCATAGGTCAGGTGGGCAACACAATTCTCAAACTGGTCAACAGAAATTGCATTGGGTACATGAGAAGTCTTCAGAAATTTAATCAAGGCCTTGGCATGAGCCTCAGAACACAACAACAAGGACAGCATAGAAATCTTGGAGGGAGTATGCCCCAACTGGTCAACAATGTCATAATCACTCTTGCGAATGATTTTCAATACTTCTTCCATCTGCTTAGCAAGATCATCAGCAGCTGGCACATCAGTAGGTACTGGTTCAATAACAGGACCTTTGCCCCGAGCATCAGTGGTGGAAGTAGCAGCAGGAGTAACTGCATTCTTGGAAGTAACTGGAGGAGAGAAGACTCTTCCACTTCGTGTGATCTTACTAGACCCAGCAATATTATCAACATCAACAGGCATATCAACTAAGGGTTCTTGCTTAACACCATGGATATAAACATCAGACCCATAATGCCAAGGCACAACTTTATCAGACGTATACGGAATAGGACCAGGAGTGGTAATGACCAGAGGAGCCACTCTAGCTTCAGCAACTATTTTCACAGGCCTTCAGCAGTAATCTTAATTGGACCCTTATGAGTGATTCTAACAGGTCTCTTGGAAGTGATCCTTACCGGCACTTTATCAACCATGTCAACCTCTTCAGTCTTCCTACCTTTAGTAATATGATCCACCATACTTTCTACAGACGATGGAGTCCTCTCAAACACTATGGTATATTTATCCATGAGACGTTGAATTCCATCTCTCAATCTCCAGCAACTATCCGGCTTATAGGTACAATACAAACAATCTTCACGACAACCTGGAAAGAACCCAGCTTGCACTAACTTCTTCTTGATAACAGACAATGGTGTGGTCAACTCTGCAACTGAATAGATATGTAAATCTTCATCAATGGCATTGACAGTCTTCTCGTGATTTGGCATGGGAGCAGTAATCACATTTGGAGTACCCGAAGGGTCAAACTCAATCTCTCCAGCCTCAATCATATCTTGAATTTTGTTCTTCAAGACCCAGCAACTATTAGTATCATGTCCCTGACAGTTTGAATGATATGCACATCGTGCATTGGGATTGTACCTGGGAGAGGTAACATTGGGATTCTGAGGAGCCTCTTTCAGAGTAATAAGTTCAACCTTCAACAAGTGTTGCAATGCCTGAGCCATTGACATGTTGATCTTTGTGAACTGCCTTCTAGCCCTCTGTTGGTGGCCCTGTGGCTGCTCTGGTGTTGTAGGAGTTGGATTTGAAATATGAACTGCACTCACAGACTGATGCCTTCTATTACGATCAGGTTGACCATAAACAGCATTGGATTCTTTCTTCCCAGTGGGAGGCTTCTTTGCAGCACCTGATGAAGAAGTACCCACTTGGATCTTGCCACTCTTTATACCATTTTCCACGCGCTCTCCTGTCATTATCAACTCAGTGAAGCCAGATGATGAGCTTCCAATGAGATGACTGTAAAAAGGACCATTCAACGTACACATGAACATATCAACCAATTCCCTGTCAGTTAAAGGGGGTTGTACTCTTCCAGCTAAATCTCTCCACTTCTGAGCATACTCCTTGAAACTTTCTTTGGCACCCATAGACATGCTTTGCAGCTGCATGCGAGTGGGGGCTAAATCAACATTGTATTGATACTGCTTATAGAAAGCTTCAGCAAGATCATTCCAATCCCTGATGTTGACACTCTCCAATTGATAATACCACTCCAATTGAGCTCCAGATAAGCTCTCTTGGAAGAAATGGATCCATAACTTTTTATCAGCAGTGTGAGGTTGGATTCTTCTGACATAAGACCTCAGATGTAGCTTGGGACAAGAGACCCCATCATAAACAACAAAAGTAGGAACCTTGAAACCAATGGGTATGACTACCCCAGATATCAGACTCAAATCTTCAAAATCCAGCCCAGATGACTTCTGCAACTCCATAGCATCCATTCTATCCACCAGCATTTTGAATTTGTCTTCATTAGGCTCATGGTAGTAATTAGACTCAGAATCAGAGTCCCCCATAGTGTTGTGGAGACTGCCTCCCTCTTTTTCAGACTCTTCAGATTCATAGTCTTCAACTGGTTCTTTGGTCTTGGAAAGACCTTTGAACCTTCTTCCCATGTTGATCAGGCCACCTGACCTTCTAGTCTTCTTAGTCTTCTTGGCCAGCAGCGTCTTCAATTCATCCTGTCCCTTGGTCAGGTTCAGGATCAACTCTTGGAACTGTGCATTTTGTGCCTGGAGATCCTTAACTGTTTGTTCAAGAGCCATTGCTGAAATAAACAGCGAGAAGATGAGAAACCTGTGCGCAATTATAAACCTGTGATGCAATGATATGATATGTGAATGCATATGCAATGTTTTCAAGGACCGCGGGATTTAAATTTGCTTAAACAAACAAGAAGGTAAACTTTTATTAGTAATAAATTTGTTTTGCCTCTTGGGCTTACAGAAAATGAAATGAAATAAATACAAGGGATGGGGTTTTAAGTCTCCCATGGACGTTTCCTCTTTGTGTTGAGGTATGAGTTGAGATTCCGTTCCTCATGAAGTTGCTTTGTTAGTTCTAGGATTCTTTCTTGGCTTGCTTTGTAATGAGCCTCGAAAGTATCCCTTTGCTCCTTCAGCTGGATCCAGGATCTCTGTAAGTCTTCCATGTCAGTAGGCATGTCTGGGTGAAGGATGGTATAAGCAGTGTCTCCTTCAGCAACAGGTTCCATGGTAACTGGCAGGATAGCAGGATATGGCATCATGAGAGTCTGAGCACGAGATCGCACCCATCTGAGATAAGCCTCCATAGGAATAGTGTACTTAGGCTCCAGAGTCTTGCTGTCAACCTTGTTCACTTTTCCCCAGGCTCGTATGAATCTCTGACGGTAACCTTGAAGATCGTTGTCGTAATCAAACACAATGCCCTGAATCAACATGTCATGTGGACCATTACTCCGAGCGTAACCAAACTGTCGTAAAGCTAGAGAGGGGTTGTAGGTGATGCCTCCTCTTATGCCTAGAAGTGGCACATTAGGAAACTCCCCACAACGGTCGATGATAGTAGCGTTCTCCATAGATCTGGAGCACCAATGAATATCTGAATGCGAGAGTGACATGATCCTTTTAGACCACCTGAACCCTTGCTCATTCTTCATTACTGAGCGAGGAAGGTGAGAAATAAACCACCTAGAGAGCAAAGGTATGCAGCACATCAAAGTTCCTCTTGCCCTTGTAGTACGGGTATGAAGAGAATGTAGGATGTCTCCAAGCAATGTAGGTACTGGATTGTGACTCAGGAATATGTTGATGGCATGAACGTCTACGAACTGATCTGGATTAGGGAACAATACTAATCCATATATCAACAAGGCTAAGATCTCCTCAAAAGCATCATAGCTCATAGCTTTCAAGAACACCTGAGCTTTCTCTATCAACACCTTGGCAAGAATACCCTTAACTCCGCTTCTCGTTTCTAGAACAATGTCAGACTTCTTCAGATGTAGAGCTGCAGCAATAACCTCTGGTTTAAGCTCCTTCTCCAAGCCTGTGAAGGGTCTTTGATCAAGAACATGTATACCCAGGAGTTTAGAGAACTCTTCCATTGTAGGAACCAGCTGATAGTCAGGGAATGTAAAGCAATGGTGCTTAGGGTCAAAGAACTGAAACAGAACACTCATCATGTCTTCATTGAACCCTGAAGTGACTAGATCCAATAGGTGACCATGTCTCTTGATGAACTGGGAGTGATCAGACACTTGAGAAACCAACTCTTTAAGCTTAGCAGGTATGCCCACAAAGTTGATCCTGATGGTGTTTCTACGAGCGGAAGCCATGACCTGCAACAGAGAACAAAGATAAATCCTTTGGTACTTGAAATGGTTAGTGAAAATGCTATGCTTATGATGCATGATGATGTCATGATGTTATGCTCAATCACAAACATGTGGCACACACAAACAAGTCACACCATAGCCCTAGGTTTAAAGGCTTGCATGAGGTTTAAGGTAAGTACCCTCCCCTGAAGTTAGTTGGTTCATCCTGTCCTACAAAAGTAACCATGTTCTAAGGGATCTCAATATCATTGATCCTTAACAAGGGTGGTTGTTCAGTAGGCAACTTACTTGCCAACCAAAACCCTCCAAGTTTAGAATCTCAATGAGCGTAGCATCGAGTATCAACCAACTTCAGTCTTCACCAAAGCCGGTTATCTCACTACTTTCTAAAGGCCAAGATGGTTTAACTAGGGTTCTAAAAGTTAGTTAGTGCATTGACAACATATGGCAGCCTCATATTATCCTCAACTTGACTTAAGGAACATAAGCACCAACCAAGAAGTCACACTAACTATGGCCACCAGATCAACCATATCGGTATACGCCGTACAGTTTCCTTGGTCTATTGCCATTTACCTAAGGTACACTAGATCCGGGTTAGGATCTTTCACACATAAGAGCACCCAGCAGATAGGTATAAAGCAAACAAAGCAAACAATTTAAAGTGATCTAATTCCTAAGGGTACCCCTCTTTTATTAAATCCCCAGCAGAGTCGCCAGTTCTGTAACACGGTGGGAGAACTGACTTTTAGTTATGTTGCGGATAGCAAGAGTCGCCACCGACTTTTATTTTATCCAAAGGAAAGGCATAAAAGAACAGGAAAGACCTTTTAAAAGATTTTTGGGTCCGGGGGTAGGTTATGTAAAGGGAAGGTGTTAGCACCCTTTACATCCATGGTTATCCATGGGCTCTTAGTTACTTAGCTCACTTTAAAATGTTTTTTAAAATGTGAAGTGTGTGAATAAAAATTTTCTTAAGAGTTTATAATGGCCCACGTACGGATGCGTATAAACCTTTGTTTTGAAAATTTATTTGAAATGTGTGAAGTGTTTGAAAAGTTTTGAAAAGTGAGCAAGTAACTATGAGGAACCTACCCTAAGTTTGAGTCTTTTCTGTTCTTGAATCCCCTAAGTGGTAAGACTATCCCTATTATTAAGGAATAGGTAGTCATTACCTTGGATGTGAGGGACAATTGGAGGAACATCTGTTATTTAGGCAACTGTGGGGTGTATAAGCAATTTTGGAGGGACTATCATCTTTATTCGAAAGGGACAAGATCATTACGAAGGCAACATTCGAAGGGACTTGATCTTTTTAAACTGTAGGGACTAGATGATGTGAAATTTAGGGACTTTGCTTTATACACCCTACTTGACCTTTTTGTAATAGGCAACATGAGGGGTATCCTTAAGGAAGTGAGATGGCGATCAAAGATCGACTTACGTGTGTGAGTGTACAATTCAAATATTTATCTTATAATTAGTGATCTAAATTCTATTTTAAACACAAACATGTTTTCACTCCCTTATTTACTAACCATGCAATTATATTTACGAAAATAAATGGCAGAAAATTAAAGGCAAATACAAGAAATTCCTAAAATATTACAACGCTTCGGGGCAGATACATAAAAATAATGGCAGAAAAATAAATGATGGTAAAGACTTCAGTATAATAACAAGACAGGTTATATGAATAACATAAAAATGAGGACAAAAAGTTTTAGTGCTTGAGAAAATCTTTAAAGGTTTGAGAAAAAATTTTAAGGGTTAAAATTAAAAAAATATGGTTAATATAAAAAAAAAATTATTAGGAAAATTTAAGGTTTATTAAGAAAATCCTAATCTAATTAAAAATTAATTAATTAACCCTAATTTTAACTTAATAAAAGAAACTATATACAAAATACTATTATTATTATAAGAAAAAGTTTATTGATCAATTAGTCCTTTTTTTTATAAATTAATGATCTAATTCCATATTGATTTTCATTCAGTTCTTGGCACGCCCTAAATTACTAACCACGCAGGGAATAATAAAAATAAATAAAGGCAGAAATTTAAAGACAGAAAATAAAAATTCCTACACTATTACATGGCTTTGGGACAGTTACATAATAATTAAGCGAAAAATAACACTAAATTATTACATCAAGGAGACAGTTACATAATTATAAGGCGAAAAATAAAAACTAAACTATTACAAATATGAAACAGTTACATAATATGATAAATAGTAAATGAATAACATAAAAATGAGTTAGAGTTAGAGTGAAAATTAGAGTTTGTGGCAAAATTGTCAGGGTTTAGGAAAAAAAACCAGGGTAGTTAGTTATCTAAAATGTGCAGATCTAAATATATGTATACAAATAAAATAAAAAATAATATGAATTAAAAAGAAGAACGACGTTGCTAACGTAAAAATTGCGATCATCGCAACTGGATCAGATCAACATAAATGTCACGTCTCATACACACGAATGTGCGAACAACGTATCGACACGATCCGATCCGAAAAACTAAAACTAAACTATATTATATATTTAACAAAATAGATATGTATTATATTTTAACATATCATATTTTAATATATTATATTTTAACATAGTACATTCTAACATAACACTGTAACGTAAATATGTATTATATTTTAACATAAACCAAAATAGATGTGTAAACAGTGTATATATATTTTAACAAAAGTAAAAAGAAAAAGCCATAATACGTATTAACAACAGCAAAAAGAAAGCAAAAGCAATGAATATATATTGTTAAAAAAAGTAACGTTAGCTATTGTATGCGGTATATAATATGAATATGTGGTATAAACTATGTACCGATAAAACAACAAGTGTAATCGCCGCTGTGTTGTTGTTTCTATCTTTTTTCTTTGGTTTTTTCGGTCTCCTCTAACAGTCACATAACATAAGTATATATAGAGACCAATTAGGGTTAGTGCAAATGGGCTTAAGTGTTTATTTTGAAACCCAATAAAATTTTAATATAAATAATTAAATAAAGTTTAATAAAAATAACTAAAATTAAAATAAAAACTAATTAACCTATTTATTTATTCTAGACCCAATAAAATATTAATTTAAAAAACAAATAAAGTTTTAATAATTAAATTAGTTAAAATAAAATAAAAATTAATAATCCTATTTATTTATTCTAGACTCAATAAAATATTAATTTAAAAAACAAATAAAGTTTTAATAATTAAATTAGTTAAAATAAAATAAAAACTAATAATCCTATTTATTTATTCTAGACTCTATATAAAAATAAATAGACTCAAAAAATAAAAGTCAAGCGCCAAAGTGCTCGAAAAAATAAAATGAACACGTCAAAATAATCAGCGCGAAATAAATGACTCGGAAAAATACAGCGTTTGGTCGGGTAAAAATTATGACCGTTTAAACTGCTCAGACTGATCAACATATGACAAAAAATAGTCGTAAAAATATTTTTAGCATGTCAGGTTAATCTACATGAACCGTAGATTAATAATACCGACATTTGCAAACTTAAACTTGACATTTTTTTGTTGACTAATTTTAGGCATAGTTAAAAAGTTAATTTGACCAGTCTGTTTGTAAATTCCGAGAAATTATTCCGGCTAATATTAAGACGGAAAAAAAATGTTATGCTATGAAGATGATGCAAATGAATGTGAAACAAAAGGTCGGTTAGAGTTAAAAATAGAGGGCAAATTTTGGGGTGCAACACTCCTGCAGAGTAATTATTATTTCCTGTATATTTTAAGCATGCATCAAGTCTTGCATCTTGCCCAAGATGACAAGACTCATTTTGTAATCGGGCCATCTTGTAATTTTGTGCAAACAGATCAATCAATGAATATCGGACATCTTTTGCAAATGAGTCTTTTTCTTTTCCGCTCACTGTTTTTCATTTTTCTTTTTGTACAAAAATAAAATGGCAATGTTTTCCAAAATGATAACTTCCTTTCACTTTTTCTAAACAAGATTAAAATCGATCACTAAAATAAACAATCTAAACCCTTGCAGAGAGTGCCTTACAGACTGCACCGACAACAGCACAGTTATGACTTCGTATGACTTTGACAATCCAATCAATCAAGCTGATGAAGGGGTTGAAGAAGATTACGAGCTACCTGAAGAGCTAGCCAGGTTGTTAAGGCAAGAGGAGAAGGTTATCATTCCTCATTAGGAGGAGGTCGAAACGGTTAATCTTGGTACGGAAGAAGATGTGAAAGAGGTTAAGATCGGGGCCTGCTTGCAAGATTCAGTAAAAGAACAACTGATTGATATGCTTCGGGAGTATGTGGATGTCTTTGCTTGGTCTTATCAGGATATGCCAGGGTTGGACACTGATATTGTTATGCACAAGCTGTCTTTAAGAGAAGATTGCCCACCTGTAAAACAGAAGTTGCGCCGTACTCGCCCAGATATGGCAATGAAGATAAAAGAAGAGGTACAAAAGCAGTGGGACGCCGGTTTCCTTGCTGTGACTAGCTATCCGCCGTGGGTTGCTAATATTGTACCGGTGCCTAAGAAAGATGACAAGGTGAGGATGTGTGTGGACTATCGGGATCTGAACAGAGCCAGCCCGAAAGATGATTTCCCTTTACCTCACATTGACGTATTGGTTGATAATACGACTCAGTTCTCGGTATTCTCCTTCATGGACGGATTTTCGGGATACAATCAGATCAAGATGTCACCTGAAGACATGGAGAAGACCACTTTTATCACACCCTAGGGCACGTTCTGTTACAAGGTGATGCCATTCGGACTGAAGAATGCTGGTGCCACGTATCAACGGGCTATGGTAACATTATTCCACGACATGATCCATAAAGAAATTGAATGTTATGTGGATGACATGATTGCCAAGTCCCTCACAGAAGAAGACCACCTGGTAAACCTGTTGAAGTTATTCAAGCGTCTGAGGAAGTACCAACTGAAGTTGAACCCCAACAAGTGCACATTCGGGGTACGGTCTGGTAAGCTGCTGGGATTTATTGTAAGTGAGAAAGGGATTGAAGTTGACCCTGACAAAGTCAAAGCCATTCAAGAAATGCCTGCACCAAAGTCAGAAAAAGAAGTTCGAGGGTTCCTAGGTAGGTTGAACTACATTTCACGGTTCATATCTCACCTTACGACAACCTGTGAGCCTTTGTTCAAGCTGTTAAGAAAAGAACAAACGATCAGGTGGAACGAAGACTGCCAGAGGGCTTTTGACAAAATCAAGGAGTACTTACAAGAGCCTCCAATCCTTATGCCTCTAGTTGAAGGAAGACCTCTGATAATGTACTTGACAGTATTAGAAGAGTCAATGGGGTGTGTGCTGGGCCAGCATGACGAGTCTGGTCGAAAAGAGTATGCAATATACTACCTAAGCAAAAATTTTACCGACTGTGAACAACGTTATTCACTGCTAGAGAAAACTTGTTGTGCTTTAGCGTGGGCTGCTCGCTGACTAAGGCAGTATATGTTGACCCACACTACCTTGTTGATCTCAAAGATGGACCCAGTTAAGTACATATTTGAGAAGCCAGCATTTACCGGACGGGTTGCAAGATGGCAGATGATTCTCACAGAATATGACATCCAGTACACATCTCAGAAAGCCATCAAGGGCAGTGTATTGTCTGATTATCTTGCTGAGCAACCCATTGATGACTACCAGCCTATGAGATTTGACTTCCCTGATGAAGACATCATGTTCATCAAAGCAAAAGATCATGAAGAGCCTATTCACACTGAAGGGCCTGACCCAGAAGAAGAATGGACTATGATGTTTGACGGGGCTGTTAATATGAATGGTCGTGGTGTTGGTGCAGTACTCATTACACCTAAAGGAGTTCACATGCCTTTCTCGGCAAAACTCACCTTCAACTGCACTAACAACGAAGCTAAATACGAAGCTTGTATTATGGGTCTTGAGGAAGCCATCGACCTCAGGATCAAGACTTTAACTGTATTCGGAGATTCAGCTCTGGTAATCAATCAAACCAACGACAAATGGTACACACACCAGGATCATCTGATACCTTACAGGGATTATACAAGGAGGTTATTGACTTTCTTTACAACAGTCAAGCTTGAGTATATCCCTCGGGACGAGAATCAGTTTGCAGATGATCTTGCTACCATTTCATCCATGATCAAAGTTCAAGCTGTCAACTTTGTACCTCGGATTTCAGTATCCAGACTTGACAGACCAGCATATGTATTTGCAGCAGATGTTGCCAAAGACAATAAGCCTTGGTTCCATGACATCAAATGCTTCTTGGAGGATCAGACATACCCACCTGGGGCATCTTCCAATGACAAGAAGACATTAAGAAGGCTAGCCGTTAGTTTCTTCCTGAATACTGATGGTTCCCTGTACAAGAGAAACTTTGATATGGTACTCCTCAGATGCGTTGATAGAACAGAAGCAGACTTGTTGATGCACGAGGTGCACGAAGGATCCTTTGGTACCCATGCAGGAGGGCATGCAATGGCCAAGAAATTGCTAAGATCAGGTTATTACTAGATCACAATGGATGCCGACTGTTGTGCTTATGCCAGGAAATGCCATAAATGTCAGATTTATGCGGACAAAGTGCATGTACCTCCCAATCCTTTGAGTGTGATGTCTTCACCCTGGCCCTTCGCCATGTGGGGCATTGATATGATTGGCAAGATTGAACCGACTGCTTCAAATGGCCACAGATTCATCCTGGTTGCCATTGACTACTTCACCAAGTGGGTTGAAGCAGCTTCATATGCAAACGTTACAAGGCAGGTGGTAGCCCGATTTCTGAAGAGAGACATCATCTGTCGGTACGGAGTTCCCAAGCGAATCATTACTGATAATGGTTCCAACTTAAACAACAAAATGATGGCAGAATTGTGCCGGGACTTCAAGATCCAACACCACAATTCTTCTCCTTACAGGCCAAAGATGAATGGCGCTGTTGAGGCGGCTAATAAGAATATCAAGAAGATTGTGCAAAAGATGGTGGTTACCTATAAAGACTGGCATGAAATGCTACCATTCGCCTTGCATGGGTACCGTACGTCAATCAGAACATCCACTGGGGCAACACCATATCAGCTTGTGTATGGTATGGAGGCAGTCCTACCTGTTGAAGTTGAATTACCCTCCCTGCGGGTATTGATGGATGTTAAGCTGGATGAAGCAGAATGGGTCCGATCCCGATACGAACAACTGAGTCTGATTGAAGAGAAGAGACTGGCTGCAATCTGCCATGGGCAGCTGTATCAGAAAAGAATGAAGAAAGCCTTCGATCAGAAAGTCAGGCTCCGAGAATACCAAGTAGGAGATCTCGTGCTGAAAAGACTCCTCCCTCCTCATACAGACCACAGGGGCAAGTGGACTCCGAATTACGATGGTCCGTTCATAGTAAAGAAAGTTTTCTCCGGTGGAGCACTCATGCTCAGCACTATGGATGGTGAAGACTTCCCGTCCCCTGTGAATTCAGATGCAGTTAAAAAATACTTCGCATAAAAATGACCCGCTGGACATAAAAACAGAATGTAAGTCCAGGCAAAAATAGGGCATCCCGGCGAGTCAAAAACATAATAAAAGACTCGGGCAAAAATAAGGGAAAATAAACAAAAAAATGTACACCCGCTGAGTTGAAAAGCCGCATTGGACGACTCAGGCAAAAATGGGTATCCCGATGGATTGAAAACCCGAAAGGGCGATCCATGCAAAATAAGGAAATAAGCGAACAACTGCATTCTGAATTTGTCTGTATCACTTACAACTTGGTAAGCTTCAAAAGGATCAAGCTTCTTTCAGAATCAACCTTCTTCAGAAAGCAAGACGAGAAGAGCGTCAAATGTCATACGAGTCATAGCAAAAGGGAAGCTCCCTGAAGCGTCGTCAACATTGCCAATACCTTTTATTTCTCAAATTTGTAACGATCTCCTCATTTTAGGGGATTTGTTTCTTTGACTGTATTTGCCAATTCAGGGCACATGAATTAATAAAATCAGATTTTCAGTCATGTTTCGTCTCGTACGTTTTATTTTCATTTGCAAAGAATGTCCGATACTGATTGCATGAATACAGATGCTTTTCTTCTGAAATACGTGCGTGCAGGAAATATACTTACTCCCGGGAGTGTCTAAACTCCTATGATGGAATCCGGTAAGGGATTACTTGTGCATTTCTCTGTCTTTTCAGGATTGCAGGTGTTCAAAGCACAACACGGGGCATGAAAGCTTCATCCCAGCAAACTGGCAATTCATTATCCACTCAGTCTGAACACCGGAGTTGCTTTCTCACCAGCTGAGTTACCATTTACTTTCTCCTCAGCCAAGTACAAAAGCCAGGGAACCACCTCCCTATAGAGCTTCAGCCTCTATCCAGAAGAGCAACGCCTGAGGATCCCACAACAGAGTGAAGAAAGCTTCTACAAACCCCAGTTGGGTCCCTCATTACCAGAAATAGGTCTATCAGTGACCTATATCCCCAAGCAGAGTCCCATATGTCAGATATGCCAATGATCTCATCCCCAGCTGGGATGTCCACTTCAAACAGATCAGCCAGAGATCTTCACAGCAATTGGGATCCGAATCCCGGGTCGTTATCTTTGCATAATCATAGCATTCGCATCATATTCTCCCCGCAGAGCGTAGCATTCCGTCTAATACGGAGCATTACGGCAAAAATCAAACATATTGCATAATCATGAGCCATGTACTGAATCAAACACTTGTGAATTTTGACAATTCATCAAAGATATACAGAAAAATTCCCAAATTCCCCGGCAGGAAGCCAAGGCATTTGCCTTACACTTGTAAATACAAATGAACACTCCTTTTGGCACCCGTCCGTGTCATCATTCCCCAGTAAAGTTGCCCGAGCAAACAAACACTTATATATTACAAATACTTCTTGACACCCGTCCGTGTCATATCCCCAGTAGAAATCCAAAGCGTCCTCTTTGCACCCATGGATACATATATCCATACAGATTCCCTGACACCCGTCCGTGTCACCATCCCCAACATAACTATCTGAATACTCTGTAAAGCATATACTTGTTTTTTATACCTTTTGACACTCGTCTGTGTCACCATCCCCAGCCAGTTAAACACTTGTCGTTGTTTCACTCATACTTATTATCCCTGTTTCACTCATACAGATACTCGTCCGTATCTTGTATACACCACTCATACATCCTCAGATTCAACACTCGTCCGTGTTCTTTGTTAACCCGTTGGTACTCGTCCGTATCATCATCTCAGAACATGCGTCAAGCGTTTGTTTCTACCTGATACTCGTCCGTATCATAGTCTTAAGGATGCTCGTCCGCATCTTTAATCCATACACGTGTCAAACACTCATGTCTTCTTGAATTTAGACACTCGTCTGTGTCTACCGTTCCCCAAAAGAGTCCCCACAGAGTCAACACTCGTCCGTGTTCTTTGTTAACCAGTTGGTACTCGTCTGTATCATCATCTCTGAACATGTGTCAGTATTCGTTTCTACCTGATACTCGTCCGTATCACGGTCTTAGGGATGCTCGTCCGCATCTTTAATCTATACACAACGTCAAAACACTTATACCTTTTATTTCTTGGATGTAAACACTCGTCCGTGTTTACTATTCCCCAGTAGGTCGCCAGCAAAGCAAAACTTCTTTTCTATCTGACATTCGTCCTATGTCATGATACCTTTCGGCAGCCGAACCCTGCCAGGTGATCGTCCTTCACCTCTGGATGACCGTCCCTCATCCTTTCCCCAACGGAGTCTCTATTTCATTAGAACCCCTTTTCTATCCGACATTCGTCCTATGTCGTGATATTTTTAGCAGCCGTCCCCTGCTAGGTGATCGTCCTTCACCTCCCGATGATCGTCCTTCATCATTTTATCCGATGGCCGTCCCCATCGTTGATCTTGTTATCTGACATTCGTCCTATGTTATGATAAACCCTGAGAGCAGCCGTACCCTGCTAGGTGATCGTTCTTCACCTCTTGATGATCGTCCTTCATCATGCTTATCCGATGGCCGTACCCATCGTCGACCTTTTATCCGACATTCGTCCTATGTCGCGATACTTTCGGCAGCCGTACCCTGCCCGGTGATCGTCCTTCACCTTAGATGACCGTCCCTCATCTTATCCCCGACAGAGCAGTCGTCCCCTGCTAGGTGATCGTCCTTCACCTTTGATGACCGTACCTCATCATTTCACTCACCTCTAATCCCCAGAGAGTCTTATATCTTTATCTTAATGATCGTCCCCATCATAATCTCTTATATCCCCAGCATGTCGGCCGTCCCCGTCATTGCTCCTTCCCCAGCAGTCGTCCTCTGCTCGACGGTCGTCCTCTGTCGCCCGCACTTTATAAATATACTTTATTTTCTTTTACAATCTATATCCCTTTTCTTCTTCATTCTGTGAGTGCAAATTTTGGACTGTCTTTGGTATTCAACCACAAGTTATCTTGTTTGCCTGTTAAGCCGTTGCTTACATCCTGCACAGCTAACTCATGCTTGAATAGGGGCAGCTGTAAACACCCCAAATTTGCCCTCACCCATTCACACCATGGCTTGTGATCTTCTCATATGCATAAGTTCAATCATAGCATCTCATATTGCATTTTTGATTCATTGCACTGGTTCTAAGTCATCTGCATCTAGGGTTTGTGATCTGAGCAATCCAAGAGCCATTTGAGCCACTCCAAAGGTCATCAATCACTTCAAAGGGGTCCATGTATGTTCAAGCATCATATTATATCTTCTCAAAGTCAAGAATGTCAAAAAAATCACAAGAACTGAGATTGGCATGGAAGCAGAGCCAAGTTTGACTGCACAGATGACCTAGAATTAGGGTTTTGGTTTCAAAGGCCATAACTTCAAATTTTTTGGTCATTCTTGTTTCTATTGGTCTCTATATGTTATAGGGATCATGCATATCAATTTTCATGAAGAAATTCAATGGGGAAGGCATCTGATCAAGAGTTGACTTTTTGAGCAAGTCAGTGCAAAATCAGGGCATCTGAGGCCCCCAATGACCCAACCAAAGGGTGTTCTTCATCATTTTGATTATGTATGATCTTTATTTGATCATAGAAGATGTTGGAAGTTCACAAAATTGAAGAATTTCAAGCCATTTGCAAAGTTGACTTTTTGGGAAAATGGCTTATAATGGAAACTTGCCATTTTGGGAAACTTTTTCAACCCTTGCTTTTTGATTCAAAAATGCTTCAAATGAGAAAACTTTGGTCATGAAAGTTGTAGAATGGATCATTCCCTTTTCAAAAAGTACAAGAACTCATTCTAATTCATTTTGGATCAAAAGTTATGGCTTGTCAAAGTTGGGAAAACTCGTCGGAGAAGACGACCGGAACACTGTTCCGGCCGTCTGAGAGTCATTAATGTTAATTAGGGTTTAGGTCCAATTTTAAATGTGAGCCGTAGATCTTGTCTTCCCGCGCGCGAATGAACGAACCAGATTGCTCATTAAGCCCTAATTCTATATTAATCAGGATTAATTAATTATTTAATTGAGATTTAGTCAGTTTGAATTACAGCAACTAGATCACGCGCGCAGTCAACTCCCGCGTCCCAGCTTTGAATCTTGGCCCTCTGATCAGCTTACTTTTCATTTAAATTAATTTAGTTTTTATTTTATTGCATTTTCTTTCTACATTTTATTTAAAATAGCAAAATACCTTTAAAAATTCTGAAATTTTTTGTCAAAGGTTAAATTAATTTTCAGAACACAAAAATATTTTAATTTTTATTTTTTGCATCAAAAAATATTTTTAAATCATTTAAAAGTTTATTTTTAATTAATTAATGAAAATTAATTAATTAAAAATACTTTTAAGTATTTAAAAATCACAAAAAAAATTCATGTAACATTTAAAAACATTTAGAAACATTGTCCAACTCTCAAACCAAATTTATTTTTTGTTCTTAATGCCTTTTGATTATTTTCTTTGGGATTAAATTCATTATTAGGCAATATTTTGTGACAAACTTCAAAAATTCATTTCTGCCTAACCATTGAGAGTTGGACAATGATTCTTTTTGAATTGCATCTTGTATAGCATGTAGTTCATAGGATAAAATTGCTTTGAATTGATCTTGCATTTTCAATTTGTTTTGCATTTTTCTTGTCAAGGTACCTTAAAACCCTAGCAATCTTAGGAAATTCATAACTTTCACTAGGTTAAGAGTTGGATCCCCTCCTTTGGGCAATGAGTTTGTATAGGTTTAGGGTTCCTTTGATTGAATTTTCAAATTTTTATCATGTCATTTGCTTCTGGTTTTGGATTTTTGCTTTGTATGTTGCATATAACCCTAATTTATGCCTTCATTTGCATCCATCTTCCGTTTGCTTGCATACCATGACTTGCCATGACATTTTATGTATTCATTTGATCCATAATACATCTTAAGACATATTAGAATCATGTTTGATTATTGCATTTTGCATTTGCCATGTTATATGTCTTTTGCATTCCATAACTTTTCATGAACATCCATGGTTCAAAACATGCTTCTCTTGCATCCATATGTTTGTATGATCATTCTCATGCCTTGCCTCATGTTTGTATCATCTCTTAGCATCATTAACATCATACTCGTGCTTCTGGTTTTGGTTTGCATCATTGCATTTCATCTCATTTGCATTGCATTTCATTTCTTTTACTAACTTTTCAGGTGGTAAGTTGTTTGAGAAGTGAATTTGCCTTCACTTCTCACAATCTCTTCTCATATCTCTTGCATCATTGCTGCATTTTTGTATGTGTATTGGATTGAGCTTGCTCATTCTTGTTCATCTTACCTTCTTTCTTCAAGCAACTTGACTTCTTAAGTGAAGCACGTTGTTTTGCTTCTCTTTTCTCTTTGCTCCTTTCATCTGCTTCTCTCCTTGGTGGCTCTTTGAAGTTTCTTTCTCTCTCAAGCCTCACAAACCCTAGGAACAACCAAGCATGATAACAATTAGGGTTTTGATTAGTCCCCCACTTAGATTTTACCTTTGTGTCTCTTTGAGTCTCCTCTCCTCACCTCATAATCAGGGACTAAACCCTAAAGGCTTTAAGGCTTTGTGATTAAGCTTATGCCTGCATCCTTCTATTAGGATGGAGTGTATAACTTTAATCCTAAGTGTTAAACCCTTAATGTGTTTAAATCCTTTAATCAATTCATCTAATAATTATCAAGACATCAAGCTTTTAACTTGGGCCTTGCATTAGGGTTCTAATTCTTCCTTAATTGGTTAAGAAGGACTAACCCTAGTGTTAATGGACAAGTCCCCCTCAAGTTTGTCTTACAAACCATAAAAATCACTTCTTCATCTTATCACTAATTAAAATCCACCTAATAAAGGCTTTGTTTTGTCATGAAGTTAATCCCTAATCATGGATTAAGTTGAGGAGCTTTCCTCAGCTTAAACATTCTCATCTATTATCCTTCTATTAGGATGGTGTAATGAGTCTGTTTAATCCCTGATTATGGCTTAAACTCATTACCTAACACTAAACAAAAACAACAAAAACATTTAACTAATCACAAGTAGGTTAATGATCTTAATCCTACACCATGGTGATTAAGTGTGAGATGCTGACTTCACACTTAAGGTATTCTCATTACCCCTAATCAGAGGGAGGATGTGATGAGTTTACTAACCCATTGGTTTAGGCTTAAGCTCATTAACTTATGACAAACTTCAAAAAGCAATAAAAGACTGAAAACACAAAAAAACAAACAATAATCGTCTCCTTCGGGATTCTTTTCTCATCTCACTCATTCACAAACGAGAACTTGCTTCTTCCGTCTAATGCAAGACAGTTTGCACCTGAGCCAGACAGGTCATACACTTGAGCATAGGCAAGCAAGCAGTTCACAAGTCAATTTATCTTTCAGTCTCTTTGGGTCGAACTACGGTGTTCTGACTTCCTCATTGCACGAGAGGATACGTAGGCATAACTTAACAGTTATCGAACAAAAGTCTCTGTATATTCCCCTTCTTTCCAGCAGTATTCTTTAAGCCTCATAGTCTTGAGCATTATACTCTTGTTCTTACACTGACACTTCACTTATACACTTCACACTGCTTTTACACTGACACTTGCATTCTTTCCAGCCTTGATACACAAATTGCACTGACACTACCCCTTTAAAACACAAATCTTTTAAGCGTGGATCCCGTCGAGTACGGCGGACAATCTGGGTGCTAATACCTTCCCAGGTTGTAACCAACCCCCTTTCTCAGTCTCTCTGGTTCGCGATCGTCTTATCCATCTTTTCTAGGTCTATGCAGCATTACCTTTCCTCCGGGATAAAAATGCCTAGCTGGCGACTCTTGTCTTTCTGAGTTCACCCCTGTGTGTTCTCACCTTTCGCCGACCGTTCGCGTCTGTACCCCATTTGACCTAAGCCTCATTTTGGTGGGAGCGACAAAAAGCATGAAGAAGAAGAAATGTTGTTGATGGTCACAACAAGAGATGAAGAGAGATTACAGGACCAATGGTACTTGGACTCATGATGCTCATCACACATGACTGGTAGGAAAGATTGGTTTGTCAACATGAATCCCTCAATGAAGAACACAGTGAAATTCGCAAATGACAATACTCTAGAAGCTGGAGGTATTGGTGATGTTCTGATTAAGAGGAAGGATGGTAAGAGGTCAATAATCTCCAATGTCTTAGAATAAAACCTTCAATATCGAACTAAATATGATGAAGAATAAATGCCTTGCAAGTGCAGCCAGCAAAGATGAATGGTTATGGCACTATAAACTTGGTCATCTCAATTTCAAAGACATCAAAGATTTGAAGAGAAGAAATATGGTTTCAGGATTGCTAGAAATCGATATTCCAAATGAAGTGTGTGAAAAATGTATTCAGTCGGAACAACATAAGAATAGCTTCAGTAAGGATGCAGCAAGCAAGTCAAAGGAAATTCTTGAAGTCATATACTATGATGTATGTGGTCTTATCCAAGTGGATTCGGTTGGAGGTAACAAATACTTTGTCAGTTTCATAGATGATTTCAGTCAAAAATTGTGGACTTACCTGATCAACAAGAAAAGTGAAGTGATTGAGGTATTTACCAAGTTTAAATATATGGTCAAAAGACAAAGTGGTCGAAATATCAAGATTTTGAGGATTGATGGTGGTGGAGAGTATGTGTCGAAAGATTTCGATGCATTATATGTAAAAGAAGGGATTGTGAATGAGGTGTGTTGCTCCCGGGATTTTCAACCTAGTACAAACGCGAAAGTGCTGCGGAAAAGGTAGAGTCGCCAGCCAAACATTTTTATCCCGAAAGAATGGGAAAGGTAATGCTGAACAAACATAAGGAAAAAGGAAAGAACAAAGTCCTACGAACCAAAGAACTGAGTTCAGAAGTCGGTCACGAACTGGGAAGGTATTAGCACCCCAGATCGTCTGCCGTACCCGACGGGATCCACGCTTGTTAGTCTGTTTCAAAGTGTGAGAAATAAGATGCTGCTGAATAAAAACCGTTACTGGAACTGGAATGAGAAAAGAAAGGTAACTGGAAAAGGAGAATGAAAAGGAAGGGGAAAATGTAGGGAAAATAAAGAGTGTAATCGAACGGGCCCTACCCCGCTGCCTACATACCTCATTGGGAAAATAAGGATCTGAGTCGACGTAGTTCGTCTAACTAAGGCAGGAACTATTTGTTTGTGTTTTTTATGACGGAACTGCTTATGTCTATGCTCAGATGTTGCAGGCTCGTCTGATACGATTGCGTTTACCATCTTGAAAATGAGACAAGTCGAAGCGAGTTTACGTTTGTGAGTGAATGAGGTGAGAAGAGAATTCTTGCAAGAAAAGACGTCTTTGTTTGTTTTCTGTCTTTTGGAGAAGTTTTTTGAGTTTTTCGTTTGTGAAACATTCTCATACTAAGACTTGTTCATCGTGGTAGATGACTTACACCTTGCCCCGAGATGGAACATGTATAAGTAACCCACGACAAAGTCTCCTGGCGTACGAGAAAACTTATCCTTTATTAGGTGTTTTGATTTTTCTTTATGGGATGAGAAAGAAAGACTCAAGTTGGAAAAGGACAAAAACTAAGGGGACTAAGACTCGCCCTAAGTTGTTTATTGCATGGGATGTCCTATGGTTAATGAGACTTTCTAATCCTAATGAAGAAAGGAAAAGAAGAAAAGAGAATTAGAATGCAACTTACTTCCTAAGGAAGTTAAGTTGTTTCTAAAGAAGGGGGAAAGTCTATACAAGCAAAGCACAAAATGCTAAGGCAAATGAAATTTGAAAGCGTAAAGATAATGAGGAGTAAGTTGTATGAAGAAAACTTACCTCAACCTCCCTACAAAACAAAGGTTGGTAGCACATGCAATAAAAAGAATGATGTAAACAAGTACCAAACAATTTCTAATACAATTAAAACCTAATTAGACTCAATCCTAAGTATAAGGGTACTAAAAGCTAGGCAAAGCCTAAAGTCAGCAACTACTATACCTCTCTAAGACACAATCAACTACTAAATGCAGCAAGCAATGCAAACAGCTTATTACAACCACCAAAAAGCATGAAAATAGGTTTAAAAAGTATGAAAACAAAGCAAAACATCACACATTTAACAACTTCTGCTTCAAAATACAGCAACGAAAATATGACAGATTTGGATTATTTTTAAAAAGTGCGCAAACATGAGTGACAATTAATGGACAAACATCACATAACATCATCAAAGAAAATAAACATGAATGGCATAAACATGAATGTATGAACATGTAAGCATTTTCAAGATTGCTCATTAAGGAATACTCACAAAAAAACAACAAATATGTATTTTCAAGATTTGAGCTAATATTGCAAATAAGCATGAAGTGTGAACATGTATCACAAGTAAGCAACAAGATAAGCATGCATTTTGACACATTCAAATTAGAAGCAAACATCAACATTGAAATGCAATTAGGAAGCAAGAATGAGTGTACACGTGTGAACAACCATTTTCAAGTAATACACAACATAGCATTATGCATTCAAGTAGTCGAAACATGTGTCGATCACAAAGATAAAGCAAAATAGAACTTGAAATAATTATTTGCATGATAATCAAGGAGTTCAGACATGGCCACAACATCCACAATTCTTTTTAAGCATTATTTCACAATTAAGCACAAGACCGGAAAGTAGCAAATATGCGTGTCAAAAGAACTCGAAACTACGAAATATTGCACCTAAAATGCTCCTAAAAATTCACTAAAATCATAACCTAACAATATATGATGATTAAAGGAAGAGATATCACATAAACATGCATTAAAACAACAAATATACACAATTCAGCACAGTGTTAACTGGTTAACGCTGGGGGTTAACCGGTTAAAGGACCTTAAACAACAGCACACAAAACAAAACAAACACGTGTTAACCAGTTAACCCTGGGTGTTAACCGGTTAACACTGTACCAGAAGTAAAAAAACAGTGGAAAAAAGCACTTCTAGCTATCAACTTATTTCCTAAAGCTCCTAATACAGCCATTACCAAATTAGCACGAATTCTACCTAAAAGTGACAATCTAGCACCTAGTAACACTACATACATGCTACGATTCTAGATACCAAAGATCAAACCGAATAAAGCATCGTAAAAACACAAAATCAAAGAATGCCATACGGCGAGATGAAGAGAATTAAATTAAAGCAAGAAACGGTTTCGGATCCACCAACCTACAAAGTGGAGGCTTGTTTTGGTGATTATTGTAATGTTGATCGATTCACAAATGAAGAGAATACCAGAGGTTCCAAGTTTCAATCCGTGAGAATGAAAAATAAATGCAATCAATCTGAACGCTTCCAAACGGTGAAATAAACACCGTAACTGTGTCGAATCTTCGATTAATCACTGAATTGGTGAAGATGATGAAGCTTTGGTGAGTTTAGAAAATGGAAGAAAATGAGAGAATTGAGATTGAAGAAATGGCTAATGAAAAATGTTCAACCCATTTTTGCTTGATGAATCAAGTTTATATATGCATTAGGTTTGGAGTTAGGTTTATGTTAGGGCACAAGGATTGGATCATAAGCTAATGGTTGGTTGTGAATATTCCTAGAATATTCTTTGGCATATTCTTGGAATATTCCTTGGAATATTCTGGGAATATTCCTTGAGAAGGATGTGGAATGTTCTAGAGCATGGTAGAAACATGAAGCAAAGTGGAAAGTGGAAAGGAGAGGAAAACACCAACTAACTTTTGAAATTTTTGCCCAAACTTCGCAGGCGTTAACCGGTTAACCCCTGGCGTTAATCAGTTAACGGATGGAAAACTTGAATATCTCTCCTTTTGGTGGGAAACCCTTTAGAATGCATCCCCACCGTCCGTTTTGAACCAGTTTCACCTTTGAATTCTGATAATTGATCTGATCACTGAGTAAACTTCGATCACATGCCTCATGCGTTGACCAATGGTGAATGATTTACTTTATTTTATTTTTTATTTTTATTTTTGAATGCAATGCTATGCCTGAACGGGTATGCAAAATGACGAAGCATAAACCACTTGGGGTCGATAATAAATTAAGAGGGCAAATTTTGGGGTGTTACAAGGTGGTGTCACCCTACACTCCACAACAAAATGAAATTGCAGAAAGGAAGAATCAAATCATCATCAACATGGTGAGAAGTATGTTGAATGACAAACATCTACCCAAAGAACTACGGGGAGAAGCTGCGTCGACTACAACATATATTTTGAACAGGCGTCCGACGAAGAAGTTAGAAGGAGTTACGCCAGATGAGTGTTGGTCTGGTGTCAAGCCTAACTTGAGTCATTTGAAGGTGTTTGAATCTATATCACATAGACATGTTCCTGATCAATTGAGAAGAAAGTTTGATGAAAAGTCTAGTCAAATGATTATGATAGGATATCGTTCGACTGGAGGTTACAAGTTGTTTGACCCAGTGAACAAGCAAGTAGTGATCAGCAGGGACGTGATCATAGATGAGCTTAAAGAATGAGATTGGACTGAAAATGTCAAGAAAGATTCAGTTAGAATCTTGTGTGAAGAACCAGCTAGTGAAGTCGAAAGAGATCTTCGACAAGAAGAAGTTAGAGGTGAAGCAGGCCCAAGCAGACCTCAACGAACAAGACACATGCCTTCAAGGTTGTAAGAATGTGTGATTACATTAGATGATGTGGTCGATGAAGAAGGTGAGGTGGTACACTATGCTTTTTATGCAGATGTCGAACCTGTCAATTCAGTTGAGGCATTGAAAGATTTGAAGTGGGTGAAAGCAATGAATGAGGAGATGAAGTCCATCGAAGTCAGCAACACTTGGTCACTTGTCGAATTGCCTCAAGGAAAGACGGTAATTGATGTGAAATGAGGTTACAAGGTGAAGCTGAATCCCAGAGGGGAAGTGACTCGACACAAGACGAGACTTGTGGCGAAAGGATTTCTTCAGAAGGAAGGAAACGACTTCGATGAAGTATTTGCACCTATTGATAGGATCGAAGCAATCAGGTTGGTTGTTGGTCTAGCGAATATGAATAATTTTCACACATGTCAGATGGATGTGAAGTGTGCATTCCTCAATGTTGATGATTTGTCTCTATATTGATACTATATAATCACTCCTTGACCAGCGGTGCTACGCCCTCATCCATTAATTATATTACTCCAATTACTTTGAACTTTTAAAGAATGTCATTTTTCCCAAATGTATCATGTAACAATTACTTTGAACTTTTAAAGGGGAATCACCATTCATTATGTTGAAAATATAATTCAATATGTCATATTTGATTTAGTTTTAAATCTAGATTTGATTTAGTTCCAAAATAGATATTTCGGATTTTTATAGTTTTGGGTTTTTGTCTTGGGTGCAATCAAACTTATTTCTATATAGGGAGTATCCCTCTTGTAATCAATTAATTCCAACACATTGTAATTCACGGTTTGCAGTTGCAAGTGAATAGAAAGAAAAAATCCCACAGTTTGTGGGTAGCAAATTTTTTTCTCCAAATTCTCATAGAACCCTAATTCTTTCTACTTCATATTTCTTCTTTTCTTTGTTAATTGTTCCGCAAGAACCTTTCTTTTTTTATAAATGAGATTATCTACATAGACATTGACAATGAGAGTTTTGTAGTCTTAATTTTAGTGATAGTGTCAGCTCACACTTACTCTTTTGGAAGCCTTCAGAAGTAAAGTAGGAATTAACTAAGCTCAGTCATGCTGAAAATGTTTTAGTCCACATAAAAATTTGCAACTATGCAATAGCTATATTCATTCTCTATGCTTCCAACCTGTGAAGTGTCTAGCATTCTGCTATCATGAGCTGCATTACTTGTTTCACTATCTGTTGTTTCTTTTAGGCAAGACCTCAATTTTCCTTCACAATTCCATACAGTATAAAACAGCTTTAAGCAGTTACCACAACATACATAAGAACTCAATGTAATTACACATACGAAACACAAACAATTAAAGAATTTTAACATTTTCAACAAAGATATTACAAATCTTTGACCTATAAACATCCCATGACATATTTCATTATTTCTTCAGCTCAAGTGGCACACTGGCTCATCATACCAGCCTCCGAAACTTTATTACCTCATTCTTCTTGTTTGTATCCTCTTCTTAAGCCTGCTCATTGTCATAAGGGAGTGAAAGTAGAGACTCCGTATACATAGCAACTTGGAATCGGCATGGATTGTTGTTACAATATGAACGATGCTCTAGAAAATGTCCTTTTTCGTCATACTTCACCAATCCAGTATCACCATCTGTTCCAACAATTTCGCCACTTTTTGCACAACATATTGGAGAAAAGTACTGAGTGGAAATGGCAGCAGTAGACAGAACAAGTGTCTTAGTCCAAGACGAATGCACAATGTATTCTTTCATAACCCATATTTCAACTGTATCATCCTCCATAGCCCATAGACTGAAAAATTCACCAAATACCCACAAATCACAACCTATAGGTTCATGGTAAAAATCATCTGGAAAATATATCTCTAAAAGTTTTCTTTCCACTAAATGAAAGGCAACAATAACATCCATGGATGAATCGTGACGAAAAGTCAACCAATGAATAGCCCCTTTAAAGAGCAGCCCTACTCTGCGATCTTCAGGAGCATTCATAGAAACATAGTGAGTATAGTTCAGCAATCCGGGATACTCAATTTCTTTCCAGGTATTACTTCTCAGTGAGAAATACTCCAAATGTGATGAAATATTAGCCAAGGTTTTACTTTTATCATGTGAGAATGAAACCACTGAGTAATCATTGGTTGACGGATCATATCCAAAACCATATACCAAAGAGGAATATTTGGCATCCAAGTTGGAATCAATAGGGGACAAAGGTATTTGTTTGTGAACTCCAGTGGATGGATTCCATATATAGATGTTTGAAAAACAGTGCAAAAACATAAACCCTCTACATGAATTTTTAACTTCAATAAGAAAAAAAGACTGAGGAATCATGGAATTAAAGTTGAGTGAAGCAGAAGCAGAATCCTCGTCAAGAGATGCTTCTAAATCTATAGATCGAAATTCATGAGGTGAAGTTGATATGAACAAAATCCTATGATTGTGTGTTGCTGCTGTGAGTTCAAAATGTGAATTTGCAAAATGGGAATCATTAGAGATAAGAGAAAACCATAACTTACAAACACACTTGAAACGTATTAGAGATTTTACTGGTAACCTCACCAGGATTTGGATGATCAATTCATGAGGTATATGCATGATTCTCTTCGTTTTGTTTCTTTTGATTTAACTCATGAGACAGAAACAGAATTTGAATGTTTAATCCTTCTTCTGTAATCTTCACAAAGTCTTTATGCGGTGAGATAGTCAATCACTCAATCCTTTAACTGAACATTGTATATTGCAACAACAACAAAATGTAAATCTATAAAATTAGAGAGATAGTGGACTTTATTACCTTAAATAATCTCTTACATATATAAACTAAAAAAAAAAAAAAATTAACATTCAATAACTTTTTCAAAATACAAAAATAGAGTGGAATTTATGAATTTACTAGTTGACTTGTGAATCTAACAAACATGCTTAACATTATAATGCATTAAGTAACAATTCCCAATTAAACAATCCAGCAGTAATAGCAGACTAAATTTTAATTTTAAGATCATGCATCAGTCCAACTAAACCTCAACCACCGGCCAAATCAAGGCATTCATGGATAAATATAACCGAAAAAATCCCATACATGCTGACTTGAGTAAGTAAAAAAACCATAGACTTCACCTTCAGCCACTTCCAAGAGCACATTTTAACATGCTCAACAATATTAATTGTAACGTTCAGTTTATCAAGGAAGACTTTTGCATTTCTAGCATTTATGCAAAAGGTATAATATAGATTTGTATTCTAGTTGCCGAGAATTCTCCCTCAGCAGGTATGTTCAATTTTAACCAATCACATAATGCCTTCGGTAACTTGTAGACTTTGAGCTCACTACCTCTCTTCGCATAATTCATTCTTTGGCTGCTCCATATAAATATTGTTAGTCTGTCTGATACAACAGTGAAATAGCTATGATCATATTTTCCATGCTTATTTCTGCATGAATCACAACTCTTACCTCAGCGGTAAGTTTTATCGACAGTAGTGTTCTGGCAGTGTTCAAAATTGTCACTTCAAATACAAACAATGACACAAAAGCAAGCTATTATAGTTGATCACTCTCACGTCAAACTTATGTGTCTTGCTGATGGTGATACTGCTACTATTATTGTTACTGTTATAGTTTATCACTCTCATATCAAACATAAGAAGAGAAGACAGCATAATCTTATCTGTGAACTATGTTTTGGAGCTTCAAGAATTTCCTCTGTGCTTGAACCAAAGCAAGAAGGTACCAGTGAATATCAATAGCATCCATTGGTTGTAATAAGACGAACTTCAACTTGCCTATTACCTTGAGGAGAGTTCCCTGCTCCTATTTTCTTAATGTTATGTTGCCAAATCCTTACGAAAATGGAAAACTGAGGAGGAGGAGATCTCCCTGGTTCTAATGGTTTGAACTTGAGTAGACCGTTAAAAAGACATACATCCTTAGCAAGAACATCATTCTGCAGACGAGAAGATCTCCCTTAATATACAGCTGCTGCAGAATGTATGCCTCAAAGTAGCTGGAATGGAAATTAATTTACTTTTATCTTTACCTCAACCCTCAAAATCATCTTTGCCTTATTTAATTTCTTCTTTAATCAAGAAAACAAAAGAAAAAAACAATTTTATTATTGTTGCATTCTCTTTCATTGAAAAGGTTTTTTTATGACTGCTTGCAATATGTTTTTCACATAAGGTGTTCAATGAGAGAATGAGCTCTTTATAGTTTCTTTTTTATTCTTTTTTACAAAAACAAAATTTGAAGTATAAGAGAATTATTATCAATTAAAATGGCACTCATAATCAAACTATTATCATATAGGTAACAATTTGTTGACATGTTTCTTCATTCAATCACTTATCAAACTACAGTTTTGTCTTGTCTTCATTGTGTAAATCTCAGTTTCTTTAAAAGAATGCTTCCACTAGATTTCCTTCAAATTTCTAATAAACTCATCAAATAAATTAAAAATACAATATAAGACCATTTTAAATAGTAACCTCAACATACATTAGAACTCAGTCCATTAAACATGCATAAATAACCATGAACTACACAAACAATTAAAACAAATATATTACACATAGTTGACCAATAAATATTCCATCCTATTACCCCGCAAAGCCTCAACGATTACGGCATCTCAATAGCTATGATTAACTCATTCTTCTTGTTTGTGTCATCTTCTTAAGCTTGTTCATTGTCACGACTCACAAGGGAGTGAAAGCAGAGACTCTACATACACAACGACTTCAGATCCTTCAGGATCATTACAATATGAATGATGCTCTAGCAATTGCCCTTTGTCATCATACTTAACCAATCCATTACGACCATCTGATCCAATAATTTCACCACTTTTTGTACAACATACAGGAAAAAAGTACCGAGTTGGATTGTCAACAATAGATAAAACAAGAGTTTTAGTCCAAGAGGAATGCACATTGTATTCTTTCATAACCCATATATTAACAACAGTACGATGCTCCATAGCCGATAGACTGAGAAATTCTCCAAATACCCACAAATCAGCATCAGTAGGATCTTGGTTAAAATCATTTGGAAAAGACATCTCAAAAAGTTGTCTTTCCATTAAATGAAAGGCAAAAATAACATCCTCTCTTAAACCAACATGAGAAGCCAACCAATGCAGAGTCCCATTACAGAGAAACCCTTCTCTCTGCTCATAACCAGAGTGGTCCAGGTAAGGAAACTGCCTATATTTCAACAATGCAGGACACTCAATTTCTTTCCATGTATTAGCTCTCAATGAAAAAATATTCAAATGGTATTCAGTACTCAAATAATCATTTGCTGACTCATCATACCCAAAACAGTACAAATCACGTGACATCGAAACCACCAAATAATCATCTGTTGACTCATCATACCCAAAACCGCACAGGTAAAAGAAATCAGGGCGTGTATTGGAAACAAAAGGAGGTATCTGTTTGTGAAATCCAGTGGATGGATTCCATAGATAAAAATTTGGACGGCATTCCAAAAATATAAAGCCTCTACATGAACTTGGCATTTCAATAAAAAAATCAGATTGGTCTTGGTAAAGGGGTGGCAAAAAATCAAGGTTGATTGAAGTAGAATAATGGTTAAATGATGTTTCAAAATCTATAGATCGAGATTCATGATGTAAAATTGATACGAGCATAATTCTAGGGTCATGTGTTGCGGCTGTGAGTTGAAAATGAGAATTTGCAAAAGAGGAATCAGAGATGAGAGAAAACCAAGACTTACAAACACACTTGAAGCGTAAAAGAGACTTAACTGGTAACCTTAGAAGGATTAGAGTGATCAATTCGTGAGGAAGATACAGAGTCTCCTTCATCATTGTTGAGTTCTCTTCTTCTCTGCAATGCGTTTGTCAAAAGAAAGAAATACGTTCTGAGTAAACCTACCTATTCTACAACCCTAATTCCATTTATAAAACCTACCTATTCTACAACCCTAATTCCCTTTATAAAACCTTTTACAAATTTTACTAATATTAAGAAAAAGAGGAAATAGATATCCACGGAACGGTCTTAAACAATCATAACCATCGCATTGTTGATACATGTCTATTAAATGAAAATATATAAATAAAAAGTAAAAACAAATAATATGAATTTAAATTCCTTTAAAATAAAAGTCAATTTTTTTAACACCGTCAATGATCAGGAAAAGATTAACTGATAGTCTAAAATCCTTTAATACGGTTAATGTAAAAAAAATTACACTGGCAATTTTATGGGCGATTTTAAGGCCCGGCTAGACTGAGCATGTGCCTGGTCCAAAAAATTTTCTTTTTTCCACCACAATTTTATAAATTACGGCAGTTAAAAAGTAATATTATGGCGGTTGAAACCGCCACAATTAACGAAAATAGAGAAAAATATAAATTTAAATTGAAAATTAAATTATAAAAGTGCTATTACGGCAGATTAAACCGCAACAAATAACGAAAATGCAGAAAAATACAAATTTAAACCAAAAATTAAATTATTAAAATGTTATTACGGCAGTTTAAAACACTAGAATCAACGAAAATATAGAAAAATATAAATTTAAACCACAAATTAAATTATAAATTAAGAAAAAAATACATGTCTAATGTTATAAATTATTATTTAAACAAAAAAATATTTTTATACATAAGAATACAGATTTAAACCAAAAAGTTATAAATTATGCAAATAAATTATATTTTTTATGCAATTAAGCATACATTACGTAAAGTTTTTTGATATTATAATATTTAGATTCAACCATATTACAAAATCTGCAAGAATTAAAATAAAAATAAAATTATAATTTAAGAACAAATTAACCATAAATTAAAAATGAATACTTAGAAAAAATAAGAATTAACATAAAAAAAGCAATTACTAAAATTTAAAAAAAAAACATACAACGTTGTAAAAAAGAAGATGAAAAGAATAAATTTCATCCTCAAATAATATAAAATATATATTAAGAATCTATACAATTCTATAAATCAATTTTCACAATTAGAAAAGAAAATATTTAATTTAAAAAAAAACCAATAAAAACAAAATTCCCTGTAAAACAACTTACGTATAAAAATAAAGATGGTCAAAACTGTCATTTTTCTATTAACACTACGTGAATTTATAAAACCAACTATATTTTACTTAAAATAGTGATAGTTTTATTAAATGTCATTTTAAAATTGTCATATTTCTTGTAAATTTTTGCTGTCTTTAAATTTTTGCTCAGACTTCAAAATATTTCTGGTTCCGCCACTAGTCAATTTATCACTCTCATCTATCTATTATATTTTATAAGTTTTTAAAATAAATGTCAAATTCATTATAATATCAGATGATTATGATTCATTGATAGTTTAAAACTTATCTACACTGTCAATAGATTTCAATTAAATCATATATATTTATATACCGTCCTAATCATTGATATTATTTTTTAAATTAATTATTTGTTTATATTTATTTTGTATTGATCTATATTTTTTTTTCCAACAAAATCATAGGTTTGTCTGTCCTTATGATAGAGAAAAAATAATATTCATTGAAATTTCAGATAAAGATATAGATCATGAATTTTTTAAGATTGTATCTTCATTTATGATTCATGGTCTATACGGTGCTCAAAATAAAATGTATTGACAGTGTGTAGTGTATATATGTATGTTACGAGTTGATCGAGAACCTTCCTCCAGAGTTTCTTCTATAATAAATACTTATTATTCAATTATATATTTCATCGATACCGTTTCTATCACCTACATGTGTCAAAATTGATAACAAACTTGTTTAACTGTCATTTTCTTTTACAATAAGCAGCAAGTAAGCACTAGAAATAGCATATGTAAGCCATAATAACAAACTTCAATTAGTTTCTTAATTCAATGCCTAAGCACTATAACTAACCATTATGCTTCTTCTCTGTTCTATCACATAACATGTTAACTAGGCGATATACCAGTTCAGAGCCAGATTATTAAAAATGTCAAATAACAGGTTTTGCATTTGACAACATAAGCTATAATCAACTATCTTGTTGTGTAGGATTTTAATATTTTAATAGTTGAAAGCCAAAGAAACAAATTTTGTACTATTTCAAATCAGTTCAACAACAAAAAACAGTTGGGTTCAGTTCATAGTTCGGTTTCCACATGAGCAATTTGGTTGAAACATGTTCAGTTAGAAAATTGGAAACATGATCCAGTTCCCAGTTCCAGTTTGCCTCTTTTTATAATGAGTTACAAATGTTTGACATTTCATTATATATTACAATAGCTCATGTAGCATACTGACTCATATTACAAATGTGCTCAAATACATAGTAAATGATAGCCACCCAAGAGTTTATAATACAGTATAAATATCAAGCAAATAGTGAAGGAGAGAATCTTTCACAACCTCATTCTTATTGCTTGTATCATCTTTTTATGCTTGCATACCGTCACCAGGGAGTGAAAGCAGAGACTCTGTATACACAGCCAGTTGGGATCCAAATTGCTCAATACCATAGGAACGATACTCTAGTAGCTGCCCTCTGTCATCATATTTCTCCAATCCCGTACCACCATCTGTTCCAATAATATCACCACTGTTTGTACAGCATATTGGCAAAAAGTACCGAGTAGAAATGCCATGAATTGGAAGAGAAAGAGTCATAGTCCAGGAGGAATGGACTTTGTATTCTTTCATAACCCATATTTCCACCGTATCATTCCCCGTAATAGACCATAGACTGAGAAATTCTCCAAATACCCACAAATCACAATAGTTAGGATCAAAGTAAACGTCAACGTTATCGGGCAAAGACATCTCTAAAAGTTTCCTTTCAGTTAAATCAAAGGCAACAATAACATCAGTTGATATATCGCTACGAAAAGCCAACCAATGAATAGCCCCGTTAAAGAGAGACCCTACTCTCGGATCATCAGAAGCATTCATATAAGGGAAGGAAGTACCCTCAATTTCTTTCCATGTATTAGCTCTCAATGAAAAAAATTCCAAATGTGAAATAGGATCCAAGTCTGGATTATAGGACATTAATACCACCAAGTAGTCATCTGTTGAGTGGTCATAACCAAAACCATGTAGATAACAAAAACAACTGGCCTCAAAATTAGAATTAATCGGGGATAAAGGTATTTCTTTGTGAACTCCAGTGGATGGATTCCAAAGGACAGAATGATAGAAATATATAAACCCATTACATGAAGCATTAATTTCACGATTTCTATAATATTGGGGAAGCACATAATTAAGTTTGTGTGCAACAGCAGAAGAATCATCGTGAAGAGATGTTTCTAAATCTATAGACCAAGTTTGAGTAAATGAATTTGATAAAAACAGAATTCTACGAGTGTGTGACTGTGATGAGGATGTGAGTTGAAAATGTGAATTTGCAAAGTGGGAATCATAAGAGATAAGAGAAAACCATAGCTTACAAACACACTTGAAACGCATAAGAGATTTCACTGGTAATCTCAGCAGGATTTGGATGATCAATTCGTGAGGCAGAAACATGATCAATCTTCTCTCGGACTGGTTTTTTATTTTTCTTGCATTTTATTTGTAGGAGGCTACTATATTATATATATGAGTTTTAATAGAATGGTCAATAATCCATTCTAATCCTTCTTTGGTACTCTTCAGTTACAAGTTCATTGTTGAGTACTCTTCTTAATTGGACTGCTATGGTCAACCCTGTGAAAATATTGCCACGTTAGTTATTTATAGGAATTTTGTGACAATACACATTTGCTATGGTCACAAATATTCTTAAGTTTTTTTTTTTATAAAAGTTATATAAAGACAAATGTCTATCACTACAAAATTAATTAAAATTCACAATATTTTCTTAGAGATTAATTACTATGCACTTTAAGCGTAAAAAACTTTATAGTGTCAATTCATCACCATCATTTATTTGTATTACTTTATAGATGATTGTAATAAAAGTCAAACTCTTTTAAACATCCAACGTCTATGATTAATTGACATGTAAAATCCTTTTATACGATCGGTGTATTTCAATTAAAGTAAGTTACTTGAGGACAAACAATAAAGTATGTTTTTGGTTTTTTTATAAGCTAAATATATTCAAACATTAGGGTATTAGGGATACCCCAACCCACTATACAACCAACAAGACAATACAAACTACACTCTCATTTATATAAAATCTAAAGGTTGCTTGTACCACACATAAAAACTACAAAAAATTCTTCTCTTAGATAATGTTAATATCCACCACCAAGAGAAATACATACTTTTTAACACTATCGAGTCCGGATCACCGACCGTTCCATTAAAAATTACTTGATTTCTAACCCACAAGATATTCCAACAGACCACCACCTATAAGCTACAAGCAATCTTTTTAGAGCACCTTCCTCTAAGATTTTCTAATCATGACAACACATATTTTGATAAGATAGTTTCGCTATCCCCCTTATCTCCAACCATTCACAAACTTTATTCCAAAAATTCATTGTCCCAGGACAAGTAATAAACAGGTGACTAGTTTCATCCATTGACCCAAAACACAAGGCACATACAAGATCATATATAAGGGCTAAAAAGTATACCACTACAAAAGAGGTTGTCTCTCGTAGGTAGCCAGTCCAGAAAAAGCCTTCATCCAAACACATTTGCCTTTGAAGGAATTATTGATTTCCACAAACAACTTATGATAGACTTAATGTGCTCCCCCATCATCCCTTCACTCGCGGTCAATAGTAAAATATAGTAATAAGATACTTGCAATTGAAGCAATCTCGTGAAGATTTGACCAGGATTAAGTCAAACTTTCATCTGATATTGACTTGAATGATTAACCACATTTGACTTGGAACCAATGCTCTTGCCCTATGAGAGCCCTGCAAAATCCTAAACACACAGGGAAAGAAAACAAGCAAACTGCAACATATTTGTGGTATTTTGATTAGTGTTTAGTGAAATAATAAACATAAGAATACAAATGAAAAATAGATGCAAATAAGTGCCTGATGATCCTCATGTGATTCGTCAATAATGAGAAAGAAAACCTTAATTTTCTTGCCATGGAAGCATATTGATGAAGAGATGACTTAAGATGTTGAGAAGAATCAAACCATAGCTCAATATCATTCTCAGTTGTATCAATGATGAAACCCTTAACACTTGATAACATTGAGAAATCTTGAAAAAGATGACAATGTATCTCTTAACATGGAAATTTTTTATAGCTGGATGAATCTTGGAAAAGGAGATGTTCATGATGACATGAATTCAAACCCTTGCTTCAACTTGAGTATAAGAACCTTAAATCAATATTGAATAGGGAATACCCTAAATCACAAGAAAATCATTTGATCACATGTGTTAGGAGCTCAATGCAGATGAATGAATGAAAAACTTTGTTATGACCTAATGAAAGATGCATATGAATGAAAAAGCATAAGCCAGTTAAGGTTAGAAACATGAGGGGAAATTTTGGGATGCAACGGTTATTCATTCCTATTGATGTTTGTCCTTATTCTGAATGTTTGTTATAATATGGATAACTCTTAATCGATTTATGGATTTAAAAATGTTATTAAGGAATACTTTTTTAGGTTTAGATCAAGAGTACTCATGTGTTAAACACTAAGGCGTCAAGATAAATTTAGATTTAGAATTCAAATTGGTGTTGATACTTAATGATATCAAATTGGTTAATTGGTTGAGTGATCATTAATAAGCAATACACTTGGTATCACGTCACTAATCTGACATGAGTAACGTTTGCAAAAAGGGTGATAGTAATAAATTTTAGCTAGAATAGATATAATTGATCACACATATACATTAGAAAAATGTTAATGAAGTATAATCTAAACTATTTGATCCCACAATTAATTTCATTATCATTTAATCATTTCTAATCTCTTAATTTGTACAAAATCAATTTACAAAGCTTTTAACTCAAAATCATTTTTTTAATAACAAAGTAAGAATCATATATTGAAAATAAAAATGAAAGAAACCAAGTTTAACACATATATAAAGGAGAACCGACGTGCTAAAAAACACAGAAACAAGAAAACAGAAAAACACAAGTTCGAAAAAATAAAACCAAACAAAAAGGGCATCCCAAGCAAAAAAAGTAGAAACAAACGAGCTAGGCACCAACATACAACCAAACACTAAAAGAAACAAGCCAACCGTCTTTTGATCTGATCCAGACTAAAGTCACAACACAACGAACATCCAGAGAAAGCAAGCTAGAGGAAAGTAACTAGAGCACCTGCCAAATCAATAGACGACAACTAACCATCCAACACAACTTTTAATACCAAGTTAAATGAGCGAGTCTTACTCCAAGTCTAACAAGGAAACATCAAAATGAGCATTTACTGATTTCCACGCCAGATTAATAATCAAAGACATCCAATGATTAACCAATAAGCATTATTGCTTAAAAATAATTTCATTTCGCAAAATATAAATAGACTAAACCATAAAATGCCAGATTGAAACCATACATAAAGACATTACCTTCCCTCCCCTAAACCTCACACTAAATCAAACACCCTAAAATCGAATACAACAAAGGGCCCGATGTAACGCCCTGAAATTCTAAATTAATCATTTATTATTTAATTAATTTAGAAGGAATTGATAAGTTTAGTGATTTTTGGAGAATTTTGGAGCAAGAAGGAGTATTTTTAAATAATTTAATAGAATAAATAATTAGTGTATTATTTATATGATTATTATTATTAAAAATATTAAGAAAAGGGCAAGGTGGTCTTAAAGGAAAAAAAGTAAGTATTTAAGTGGAAGTTCATTAACTGGGATAATTTGTCTAAGAAGGTAAGACCGATCACTTTTCTAACTGATTGTGTTTTTGTGAAGAACGCTAAAATAGAGAAGAGGAAGAGAAAAGCCTAGGGTCTTGAAGGATTGCTAGGATATATTGGAGAGAGAAGGAAAAAGCTACGAATTTCTCTAAGGTATGGGGAGTTTTCATGGTTTATTATCGTTCTATAGGATTTGGTTATAAATAGATTAGATCTTTGTGGATTTTGGGTAATTGTGGTGTTTGAGGACGTAGATTGAGTTAGGGATGAATGACTTAGATGAAATAGAATGTTATGTATTGATTTATGTGTATTCTGTGAGTCTTGTGGTCAAATTTCGTATTGGACAACACTGAATTTTTGGGTATTTCGAGTTGAAAACGTAGCAGAAAAATCACTTTTGGGAAAATCGGGTTTTGTCGCATCCTGACATAGGCCGTGTCACACAACACGGGCACCCATGTCAGCTTGCTAGTTGGGGCAAACAAATTTTTTTGTTCCAGTGAGCCTGACTCGGGCCGTGTCACAGGACACGGGTGGCCGTGACAGACCACTATATCTGCTGTATTTTGTTAGTTTGGGAATTTTGAACGCAGGCCCCTGACACGGGCCGTGTCACAGGACACGAGCGACTGTGTCAGGTGACTATATTTGTCATTTTTGATGCTTCTTAATGCTTTTATCCTGCTGATTTTTGTTGTCGAGTTGTTTGTTGATGTATAGACGATAAAACACGATTGTATGATGACTACTGGTTGAACATGAAATGAATGATGCACATGTTGATTTTGGATGAATTTAGGAGAACTAGAATCATTTCATTTCATAGCATTTTATGTTGGGGCTTCGGCATATTGGTAGCTTCAATCCCATTGTGCGGGTTGAAGTGATATGTTGTTTATGATGTGCTGCCTTGTGGAGGGTTGATGGCCAGTGTTCATCCATAGAGAAATCGGCATCACATGCGTGCTTTACATTTCAATATAGTTGACATTGCATATGAATGAATGTAAATGTGTTTGTGTTGTAAATTTTTGTTGATGGAGTTATGACATTGTTGTTGCTTATTCTGTTTATTTTCCAAGTCCTTATATTATTATAATGAATTGTGATTTCTCACCCTGTCTGCTTGGAAATGTTGCCTCCTATGTGGGTAACTTGCAGATAACCAAGAGTAGATTCGTGATGCTGAAGGATGTAGTCTTGGGAGTATTTATTTCATTGTTTTAGTAGTGTTTTAGCGGTGTCATGCTCTGAGATATGTAACATCGGGTTGGGATCGTTTGCGAACCTCGCATTTTTATTGGTTTATGTTGGAATTTATGTTGTTGATGATCTTATGAATTGGATACATTTACCTATGAATATGATTTATTGACTCAAGTTAAAAGTATGATTTTCGCTGCATAATTGTCGATTTATGTTAATGATGAATGTGTAACCCGTGTTACGGGATATGACAATGAGTATAATGATGTTTTGAATATGTGTGGCACATTTCTTATTGATTTTTTACTCTGATAATATGAAATATATATTTGATATTTGTTTATGGGGTAGAAGGATGTTACATTAGTGGTATCAGAGCAGGTTGATCTGTTCAGCCAAGTTTGTTGTTGTCAGTTTGTTGTCAGTTTGTTGTCAGTATTTACTTGTTAACAATTATTTTCTTTTCTGATATGGTGAGTGTTATGTAGAATGAATGGAAATAACACGCGTGCTCTTGCTAATGCTATTGCAGCTCTTGCTCAAACTATGACTCAAAACAATGCTCATGATGAGTTTCGTGCTTTGGAGAAGTTTAAGAGGAATAACCCACCGATTTTTTTGAAGGAACTCATGATCTGGAAAGTGCACAGAAGTGGCTCAAAATGATTGAGAAGATTTTCAGGGTGATGGCATGTGCTAATGCACAAAAGGCATAATTTGGTACCCATATGTTGTCGGAGGAGGCTGAGGACTGGTGGGATAATACTCGTCAGCGTTTGAAGGATGTTGGAACTGTGGTGACTTGGATTATGTTTAAGATAGAGTTCCTTAAGAAGTATTTTCCTGAGGATGCTCGTGGTAAGATGGAAGTGGAGTTCCTTGAACTGAAGCAAAGAAATATGATTGTAGCAGAGTATATTTCCAAGTTTGAGAGGCTTGTGAAGTTTTGTCCTCACTACAACCGTGAAAATGCTGAACTTTCTAAGTATCTCAAGTTTGAGAATGGGCTGAGACCAGAGATTAAGCGGGGGATTGGATGCCAACAGATTCGTAGGCATGCGAAACTGGTGGATAAGAGTCGAATTTATGATGAGGATAGTCGAGCTCGATCTGCTCACTACAAACAACTGTGTGAGAAGAAAGACAAATGCCAGTTTTGAGGGAAACCTTATGTGTCTCTAGGTGACAAAGGGAAACAAATGGTATCAGATGATAAGAATCCAATTCGGGGAACCACTAATGCACCTACTAAGTACTATAAGTGTGGAGAGTCAGGTCACAAGGTTTATGTGTGCACCTACAAGATTATGAGATATTACCATTGTGGTAAGACTGGGCATATAATTGGTGATTGTCCGAATGAGGGTCCAACCTGTTTCAATTATGGTGGAGGAACATATCAGTACTCAATGCCAGAAACCAAAGAAGACTGCCACTGCTTCCCAGACTAACGGAAGAGTGTTTGCTTTGGCTGGTTCAGAAGTTCCCAAGAAGGACAACTTGATTTGAAGTACTTGATTTATTAACAATATTGAATTAATTGTTATTATTGATATTGGAGCTACACATTCATTTATCTCCCTTTAGTGTGCTACTAGACTGGGTTTGAAATTATCTGATATGAATGGCAGTATGATAATAGAGACTTTTGCTAATGGTTTTGTGAATACTATGCTTGTTTGCTTGAAGTGTCCTTTGTCAATCTTTGAGAAGAATTTTTTGATAGATTTGGTGTGCTTACCCTTGCACCAAATCGATGTTATCCTTGGTATTGACTGGTTGGAATTCAACTATGTTCATATTAACTATTATAGTAAGTCTGTGAGGTTTCCTGAGTTGGGCGAGAATGGCGAGTTGATGCTCCCATTTTCTAAGCAAGTGGATGAACTTCTAGCGGAGGAAGCCTTGATGTTTGAAGTGTTTGCATCATTGCAAGTTGATTGTGAAGCCGTCAGTGTTGAATTTCCGGTAGTTTGTGAGTTTCCAGATATATTTCCATAAGATATAAGTGATTTACCTCCGGAACATGAAATTGAGTTTGTTGTGGACTTAATATCAGGTACGAGTCCGGTGTCGATGGCTTCTAATCGGATGTCTGCTTTGGAGTTATAGTGAGTTGAAGAAATAATTAGAAGAATGATTGGAGAAGAAGTTCATTCAACCTAGTGTTTCTACATAAGGTTCTCCGATGTTGCTTGTTAAGAAGAAATATGGTAGCATGAGATTGTGTGTTGATTATCGATAATGGAATAAGGTGACTATCAAGAATAAGTATCTATTTCCGAGGATTGACGACTTAATGGATCAACTTGTAGGTGCTTGTGTGTTCATTAAGATTGATATGAGGTCTGGTTATCATTATATTCGAGTTAAAGCTGATGATATTTCGAAGACAACATTCAGGACAAGGTATGGTCATTATGAGTACATTGTGATGCCATTTGTAGTTTCTAGTGCGCCTAGTGTGTTCTTGGAGTATATGAACATGATCTTTCATGAGTATCTTGATATATTTGTGGTGTTTTTCATATATGATATCTTGGTATATTCTAAATCAGAAGAAGAACATGCAAAACATTTGAAGGTTGTATGGCAAGTATTGAAGAAAAATAAATTGTATGCTAAGTCGTCAAAGTCTGTGATTTCAAGTCTGTGATTTCTGAAGTCTGTGATTTCAAGTGAATTCCATCACTTGGCCATGTGATTTCAAGTGATGGAATTTCTATGGATCCTTTGAAGATTGATGTGGTGTTGTAGTGGGAGACTCTGAAGTCTGTGTTATACCCCGAAATTTCCTTCACATCTTCAAGATAATATGTCTCAAGAGGTCTCCTAATAGTCACAAGATTCTCAATGGCTCAAAAGGATTCAAGGTTTCATCAGACAAAGCCTCCTCCTAAGCAATGGATCTTAAATTAGGGTTTTTAGTTTATCAAATAAAATGGGACTTCTAAAGCCTCAAGTGGACTTCATGATATCCCACATACTTCAGAGAATCCTCATGTCAAGTTTCGAGACTTGCCCTACAAGTTTGGTCAAGCAGATGCTCAGATGATCAAAAATTAATTAAGTTGGTCAAAAAGTCAATTGTGGTCAACACAAAGTCAAACTTCAAGATTTTGGGTAAACATCAAGATTATGAGGTGAAATTCATCATCTGATCAAGGGTTGATCATGATTCATCAAGGAAACCTCAAAATCATCAAGAATCAGAAGTTGCTAAATTAGGGTTTTTGCAGGAAAAGTCAATTGTACTTTGACCAACCATAACTTTCACATGCTTCATCAGAAATTTTCCATCCAAATCTCATTTTGAAGGAAATTCAATTCCCTACAACTTTGTGTCTCACAAGCCAAGGCCAAAAATGCTTCATTTGAGATATATGAGCCAAGACATTACAGGTCCGTTTAAAAGTCAACTTTTTTCAAAAGCTCATAACATGAACATGGAAGACTAAATGGACATGGGACCAAAATGATTAGTTAGAGGACACTCTAAGCTTTCTAAAAAGTCCAAGAACACATTCATGGGATACAAGTTGAGAGAGTTATGCATTGTTGAAGTTGGGAAATCTAAGGAGGTGTATAAAGCAAGTAATGACCAAAACTCAAGATTTTTTCAAATGGGCCCATATTTTTCTAACTCAAACTTAATCATAAGATAATTCACGACCCATAAGTCATAATATCTGATTTTTTATATTTATTTTATATTATATTGGATTTAATTTATTTAAAATCAATTTTAATTAAAATAAATATTGAAAAATCAAATATATGATCTTAGGTTTATTTTGGGATCAAATTTTGATGTTTATGATCATAATTTGGATCCCAAATTCGTGCAAACCAAAGGAGAAGGTCATAACACCAAATTTTTACCAAAATAGAAAGGTGAAAACTTCATTCCCAAGCAATCTCAAATCCAACATCCAAGCCCAAAATTCTTAACCTAATTGGCTCCTCTATAAGTACACAATCATTCCACATGCCCAAAGGATGAAAAATTGAGCCAAAGAACCCTTATCACGTTTCAAAAAAATTCTAGAAAAGTCAAATTCGGTTTTCCACTTTAGCCAATTTCAAGGAGTTTTAAAGGTGGAATTACATTCTTGAGGATCTTTAGAACGTATATCAATCATCATCATCAAAAGCATCACCATTTTCCCTAACCGAATCCAACTTTTAGCTTGTTTTTTTATATTTTCGATTTCAATTATATATGCATCATAACTCAAGTTTGATTATGTATTGTTATTTATGTTTATGTTTCAAAGCTTTATGGATGGTTTGATTGAGGTTTCAGTGCAGGAATTAGAAGACGCCATTACTAGGGTTTAAGGTTTCGATTTTGGGAACTCCGATTAGACGCGATTTCAAGACAAATTGATGGTTTAAATGAACTCATAAGACGATTTATAATTGATCTATACCCCTAGATGTCATTTATTTTGCATGTTTTGATGTTTTAAATTTGCAGGTTATTTAGTGACGGATAAAACCGTCACTAAAAGATTTAGCTACGAACAAAAAAACTGTAGGTATAAACCTGATTCATAATGAGGAAGACGATGATATCAGGGCGCACTTTTTTTGTTTTCAAACATTTTCAAATTTTTCTTTATTATATAATTATTTGTTCTTATTCTTTGTCACACGCAGGTACGTGACTCAGTTGGCAAGGCGTTGCACCTATCACCTTTGGGGGCGGGTTCGAATCCTAGCCACCCTCCCCCTTTATTTTAGTGATTTTCTTTTGTTTTATGTTTTTTCTAATTTTTATTATTTTCTTTTTATTTTAATTATAATTAGTTAATTAGGATTAGAATTAATCATTTTTTAATCAAACCTCTTTTAAAACTAATCACCAAATTAAAATTCAATTCTCTTTATTTATTTATTTATTTTTTATTTTCTTGTAAATAATAAACAAAAGAACTTTTTATTAAATTGATTAATAAAATATAAAAAATCCTATTTTTTAAAAATAATTCAATTAAACTAAATTCTTAATCAAATTTTAATTTTTCTTTTAAATAATTAAGTTTTTTCCTATTAAAATTAATCAACATAAAAAATTATTTAAGTTTTAGGATTTTTTTAAAATTATTTTCATAATCTTTTTATTTTTTCTATTTAATTTCTTAGAAAATTGTATAGGATATACGACTTATGTAATAGCGTAGATTTATTTTCTCACATTTTTTCGATTATGTATCTGCTCCTGGACTGTAATAAGCTCAACTAGGATTTAAATTTCTGCACTTTTATTTTCGGCATTCCCCTAATTTCAAACATGTATCCCCCTCCCCATGATGTAATAATCTAGGTTTACTTTCCGCTTTTAAATTCCATAAACTATTAATTGCGTGGTTAGTAAATGTAGGGTGTGAAAATAATGTATGTGAACAAAAAATAAACGGACTTAGCCCATTAATCAAAGATTAAAATAATTGAATACGACACACTTCTCACACATACACCCCTAGGGTTTCCCCTCTTGTTGCCTTACAATATAGTCAAGTCCCTCAAACGTAGGGGTGTTTTAGCAAAGTTGATTACGAATAAAAATCATCAAGTCCCTTCGATATAAAGATCATAGTCCCTCGTTGTCCCTTCGAGTTGCCTACGAACAAATGATCTTGTCCCTCGATGACCCTACGAAAATGATGATCGTCCCTTCGAATTGCTAAGATACCCCTACAAGGTTGCCTTATATGACCATACGATGACCCTACGCTTGTCCCTTTAAATCCAAGGATAAGACTACTCACTAACTAATAGTAAGGACAATTTTATCCCTAAAGAAACCAAATAACAAGAAATACCTTACAATCTAGGGTAAGTAGTTCTTAAGTGCTTGCTCATAAATTTTCAAAACACTCTTTACACCCCACATTTTCAAATACTTTCAAACTAAACACTTTGTATACATTCATACGAGAATCATTACAAAGTTAAAGTCTTTATGAAAATATTTTCTAATCACACACTACACTATTTCCTTTCAAACAAAGTAAAGTGAGCTAAGCAGTTAAGAGCCCATGGATAAACATGGATACAAAGATTGCTAACACCTTCCCTTTGTATAACTTACCCCCCGAACTCAATTTTTTTTCAAAGGTCTTTCATGTTCTTTTATGCCTTTCTTTATTGGATAAAATAAAAGTCGGTGGCGACTCTTGCTATCCGCAACATAGTTTTTGTGAAAACAAAAACGATCAAGTCAGTTCTCTCACCATGTTACAGTCTGCTACTGAGATTCGTAGTTTTCTTGGATTGACTGGTTATTATCGTGAGTTCATTGAGGATTTTCCTAAGTTGGCATTTCCATTGATGCAATTGACTCAAAAAGGTCAAATGTATGTGTGGGATGTTGCTTGTGAGGAAAGTTTTGTGTTACTAAGGAAAAAGTTGACAACTACTCTGGTGTTGGTTTTGCCAGATCCGAATGAGTCCTTTGTGGTTTGTTGTGATGCTTCGAAGACAGGTCTTGGTGGAGTTTTGATGCAAAATGGTCAAGTAGTTGCTTATGCTTCTAGACGCTTAAGAGTTTATGAGAGGAATTACCCTACGTACGACTTCGAGTTGGTTGCTGTGGTATTTGTGCTGAAGATTTAGAGACATTATTTGTTTGGTTCAAAATTTGAGGTATTCAGTGATCGCAAAAGTTTGAAATACTTGTTTGATTAGAAAGAGTTAAATATGAGGCAGAGAAGGTGGCTAGAATTGTTAAAGGATTTTGAGTTTGATTTGAATTACCATCTTGGTAAGGAAAATGTAGTGGTTGATGCTTTGAGTAGAAAGTCATTTCATATTTCGATGCTTATGGTGAGAGAACTCGAAATGATTGAGCAGTTCAGAGGCATGAGTTTGTTGTGCGAGACGAATGCAAATAGTGTGAAATTAGGTATGTTGAAATTGACTAGTGGAATTTTGGAAGAAATCCGTGAGGGTCAAAAATATGATTTGAAATTAGTTAACCAGTTGATATTGGTTAATCAAGGTAATGGAGGTGAGTTACGAATTGATGAAGACAAAGTTTTGAGGTTTCAAGATAGAGTATGTATTCCGGATATTCTTGGAATTAAAAAAAGTATTTTGGAGGAAGGACATCGAAGTCGACTGAGTATTCATCCTGGTGCTACGAAGATGTATCAAGATCTACGTAATTTGTTTTGGTAGCCATATATGAAAAAAGATATTGTGAAATTTGTGTATGCATGTTTGACTTGTCAAAAGTCAAAGATTGAACATCAGAAGCCTTCAGGTATGATGCAACCGTTGAATGTTCCTGAATGGAAATGCGATAGCATTTCCATGGATTTTGTGACTGGATTACTGAAGACTGCGAAAGGTAATGATTCAGTTTGAGTGATTGTGGATATATTAACTAAGTCAGCGCATTTCTTGTCGATGAAGATTAAGCATTCTATGCAGAGGCTAGCTAAGATGTCTATTGAGGAGATTGTGAGGTTGCATGGAATAAGTTCGAGTATTGTGTCAGATAGAGATCTGTGATTTACATCGAGGTTTTGGAAGAGTTTATAAGATGATTTGGGTACTAATTTGAGGATGAGTTCTGCTTATCATCCGCAAACAGATGGTCAGACTGAAAGAACAATCCAATCTTTAGAAGATTTGATGAGAGCTTGTGTGCTGGACCAAAGAGGATCTTGGTATAGTCACTTGTTGTTGATTGAGTTTACATACAAAAACATTTTTCATGCTATTATTGAGATGGCTCCATATGAATCGTTGTATGGTAGGCAATGTCAAACTCCTTTGTGTTGGTATGACTCAGGAGAGAGTTGTGTACTCGGACTGGAGATTTTTCAAGAGATAACAAAGAAGATTAAAATGATTCACGAGAAGATGAAGACGTCGCAGAGTCGTCAGAAGAGTTACCATGATCAGAGAAGGAAAGCACTTGAATTCAAAGAGGGAGATCACGTGTTCTTAAGAGTTACTCTGATGACTGGTGTGGGTAGAGCTTTGAAGTCTAGAAAGCTCACTCCTTGTTTTGTTGGTCCATATCAGATTATGCAAAGGATAAGAAAGGTTGCCTATCGGGTGGCTTTATCACTATCACTTGCGAATTTACATGATGTGTTTCATGTGTCATATTTGAGGAAGTATATTCTAGATCCATCGCATGTTATCCAAATGGATGATGTTCAGCTAAGAGATAACCTGACAGTTGAAGCTTTGCCTGTGAGGATTTATGGTTGAGAATTGAAGCAACTGCGAGGTAAAGAGATTGCTTTAGTGAAGGTATTGTGGGGCGGACCAGCTGGTAAAGGTTGGACTTGAGAGCGTGAAAATTAGATGAATGAGTCGTATCCAACTTTGTTTACTTCAGGTAATTTTCGAGGACGAAAATTCTTTAAGTAGGGGAGAGTTGTAACGCCTCGAAAATCTCAATTAATCATATATTTATTTATTTTATTTATAAGGAATTAAGTAGTTTAGTGATTTTTGGAGAATTTTGGAGCAAGAAGGAGTATTTTTAAATAATTTAATAGAATAAATAATTAGTGTATTATTTATATTATTATTATTAAAAATATTAAGAAAAAGGAAAGGTGGTCTTAAAGGAAAAAGAGTAAGGATAAAAGTGGAAGTTCATTAACTGAGATATTTTGTCTAAGAAGGTAAGACATATCACTTTTCTAACTGATCGTGTTTTTGTGAAGAACACTGAAGAAGAGAAAAGGAGGAGAAAAGCCTAGGGTCTTGAAGAATTTCTAGGATATCTTGGAGAGAGAAGGAAAAAGCTATGGATTTCTGGGACTTTTCTTGGTTTATTATTGTTCTATAGGATTTGGTTATGAATAGATTAGGTCTTTGTGGTTTTTGGGTAATTGTGGTATTGTGTGAGTCTTATGGTCAAATTTCGGGTAATTCTTGGTATAATGAAATAGAATGTCATGTGTTGATTTATGTGTATTGTGTGAGTCTTATGGTCAAATTTCGTATTGGACAACACTGAATTTTGGGGTATTTCGATTCAAAAACGCAGCAGAAAAATCACTTTTGGGAAAATCAGGTTTTTTCGCATCCTAACACAGGTCGTGTCACACAACACGGGAACCCGTGTGAGCTTACTGTTTGGGGCAAACAATTTTTTTGTTCCAGTGTGCCTGACACGGGTCGTGTCACAAGACACGGGTGAACGTGTCAAACCACTATATCTGTTGTATTTTGTTGGTTTGAGGATTTTCAACGCAGGCCTCTAACACAGATCGTGTCATAGGACACGAGTGACCGTGTCAGGTGGTTGTATTTGTCGTTTTTTATGCTTCTTAATTCTTTATTCATGCTAATTTTTGTTGTCGAGTTGTTTCTTGATGTATATACGATAAAATTCAATTGTATGATGACTACTTGTTGAACATGAAATGAATTATGCACGTAACTCCCATATTTAATTAAATATTATTGAGTATTTTCCGTATATTTGTTGAATATGTTGAATAATTTATTTGATCTAATAAGTTGATAATCGGGTAAATGGTCGATTTAGTCAGGAGAAATTAACATTATAAATAATATTTATTTTAGTAGAATATTAATTAAATTGGTTGGGTTAAGTTGTGTGTGCAAAATAGCAAAGTTCGGGGTATTGTGTAGTAAGCTAATTAAGAGAATTAGTAGACCCATTAGTTTATTAAGTGGTTAGAATGAGATAGTGGAGTTATACAACAAACAACATAAAGACAATTAGGTCACATATTTTTAGCAAGTAGTGGAAACCAAGCTTGGAGGCACAAGGGTTGGAGAAGAGAGAATTCGAGGGTTGTTGTCAAGCCATGTTTTAGATTCGATCAGAAATTCAAGCTACCTTCAATCCAATGTAAGGGTGGGGTTCGAATTTTATAACCGAGAATACGATGATTAGTATATAGGATTGAGATTTTTTTAATTTTATATTGTGTGGTGTTGATTTGTGTAGATGATTTGTGTAGATGATTTGTTATTGTTGTGTGGAAAAATTGTGTGATGTTGGTTTATGTTGGTGAATCGTTTCTGCAGTAAATAATTTTTGGTGATTTCGAAACTGATATTGAATACGGAGAATTTGGTTGAATTTAGGTGTAATACATAGTCGAAAACAATACTGAAACCGAAATATAGAAACATAGAAGAAATACTGGAAATGGGAAGGAAATTAAAAAAAAAATGGTGACGGGGGCCACGAAGGAGGGTGACGCACGCCACTTGTGGTAGTCGCCACCATTTGCATGAAGGTGGCGCAAGCCACCTGATGGAATCATGAAGGTGGCGCAAGCAACCATGTTGTGTGGTGAGAGCCACCAAATGTGACGCAAGCCACATGATAAATGGTGAGGGCACTTTGTTTCTTGTGTATACTTATTTAATTAAATTAGTTGTTGGCATAAGTGAATAAATGCATTAGTTAATTAGTTTTATACATGTAACTAGTGATTAAAATAAGTAGTATGATATAGATGAATCAAAATAATATGCCGGGATTTAGAAATAGCAGTAGCAGGTTTTAGCAGAAAATGAGAAATTAGTATATACTTGTATATTATACCAGAATTGAATTTTATGACAGTAAGAAATTTGTAGCAGAAAGTTTATGTATCAGTAAGTTAAAATTTAGAAGAGTTAGTGAAACTTGTTGGTAGTAATAAAAAGGCGTAAAGTAGTACCGATTTAGCCGAATAAGTGAAATTAAGTGTAAAAATTAGTTGTCCGAAATTAGTTGAAATTTGTCGAGGTAGTTCGTATAAACTAATAGGTGATTTTGGTTGGTTTATTTTTCTAGAATCTGGTCAAATACATGGAGTTGCAGTTACTGTTGAATAAGTTGAATTGTCCTGATTTATGGGCATATTTGAGTTGAAAGTCTGATGAAGTGTTGATTTAAGTTGTTGTAGTTGATGCATATTTTGTTATTGTTGTATGCCATTCATAATAGTTGCATACATTGCATTTTCTAAGTTGGAGCTAATGCTCAACCACGTTGGCCTGGATTGGCAAAGAATTATAAGTTGAAGTTGAAGGCTTATGCCTTGTTGTTGCCTCGATAAACTGTCACTTTCTAAGTTGGGAGTTCTACTCCAATGGTACCACATGCATATGCATAGTTGAGTCGCATTTGAGTTGCATATTGGACGTATTTTGTTGATTATGGTTTGTTGTTGTTGGATAGTGGTGAAAAATGTATGATTCTAGTCTAATGTATTGATTATCATACTTCTGTTTATATCTTTCGATATCTCACCCCTTATGTTTGAATGTTGCCCTTTGTTGGTAACGTGCCGGTAATCCAGAGTAGAGTGGAGTACCTTAGTATATTTGAGTCGATGTTGTCGCTCTGATACATAGCACTCAAGGGGATAATACATGTTGTATTTTGATGTTGGATTTTAATATGTTGATGGTTTTAGTTGTTTTCGTTAAAGAATTTGATGCTTTAAGTTGTTTTCAAGGTTAAAAACAAGTTGTGATATTTAAGTTGATTATCATAAATCCGCTGCGTAGTATTGAAGTATTTTCTTTGAAAAACTAATTAAGTGATTTCATGTTTTTATTTAAGTTGAAATGTATCATTCCATTTGTGTTGTCGAAATTTTTATACTCCGATTTTATGATTAATTACCGGGTAGAAATGGGATGTTACATTAGTGGTATCAGAGCAGCTCGACCCGTCCTACCAAGTCGTCGAGTTGTAGTTTTGTTTAACAATCGAGTATTGTTAATTAGTGCTAACCTTTGTTTATATTGTGGTGCTAAGTTGAGATGGCTGAAAGGAACGATGTTGCAATGGCTGTTGCAATGCTAGAAATGACTCAGGCTGTGCAGAATTTGCTGAATGCTGGTGATGATGTTGGATCTTATAGTCTGGAAACTTTTCAGAGAGAGAATCCGCCTATCTTTAAGGGTAAGCATGATCCTGATGCAGCGTTGGGATGGTTGAAAGAGATTTAGAGAATCTTTCGTATGATGGACCGCACTCAAGCGTAGAAGGTTCTGTATGGGACTCATATGCTTGCAGTCAAGGATGGTGACTCGTGGCTAGAGACTCGTAAGAGGTTGGATGATGTAGGTGAGAAGATCACTTGGACTATGTTCCATAGGGAATTCCTGAGGAAGTATTATCCAGAGGATGTTCTTGGTGAGAAGGAAATTGAATTCCCTGAGCCGAAGCAAGGAAACATGTCGATTACTGATTATGCTGCAAAGTTTGTTGAAATGGCTAAGTTCTATCCGTATTATGACGGAGCAGGTGCTGAATTTTCAAAGTGCATTAAATTTAAGAACGGGTTGCGCTATGAGATCAAGAAGACTATTGGGTATCAGAAGATTCGTGTCTTTTATGATTTGGTTGATAGTTGAAGAATTTATGAAGAGGATAACAGTGCTCATTACAAGATTGTTAGTGATAGGAGAGGCAAACATCAATAGAACCGTGGAAAGCCTTATGATACTCCAGTTGGAAAAGTTAAACAGAGATTTGCTCCGAATCAAAGGAGTAGTGGGGGAGGTTCTCCTGCTGGTATAGTTTGTTTCAAATATGGACAAGCTGGTCACAAGAGTAATGTTTGTAATGCTAAGGTAAAAAGGTGTTTCCGTTTTGGTAAGACTGGGCATGCAATATCTGATTTCAAGCATAAGGAGACGATTTGTTTTAACTATGGTGAAGAATGGAATATTGGTAGTCAGTGTCAGAAACCAAAGAAGGCGCAAAATGGTGGGAAAATGTCCGCTTTGGCTGGGACTCAGACAACTAGCAAGGACAAACTCATCAAAGGTACATGTCTCATTAATAGTACTTCTTTAATTACTATTATTGATACTGGCGCTACACATTGTTTTATTTTTGCTGATTGTGTTAGAAGATTGGGTCTTATGTTGTATGCTATGAATGGAGAAATGGTCGTAGAGATTTCAGTTAAGGGATCAAAGACTACTTCTCTTGTGTGTTTAAAAGGTCCTTTGTCGATCTTCGATAAAGAATTTTATGTTGATTTGGTATGTTTACCGTTGACTGGAATGGATGTAATCTTGGGTATGAACTGGTTAAAGCATAACTATGTTCATATAAATTTCTATAGCAAGTCGGTGAGGTTTTCTACTCCTAAAGAATAGGGAGTTGGGTTGTTGTCTTTTAGAGAGTTGCAGAAGTTGATGAAAGAAGAAGCTCTGATGTTTACATTGATGGAGACATTATCCACTAAGAGTAAAGCTAAGATTGAGAACTGCAAGTGGTGCGTGAATTTTCTGAAGTTTTCCCTGACAAAATTCCTGATGTACCGCCAGAAAGGGAAGTTGAATTTGTGATTGATCTTGTACCTGTTACTAGACCTGTGTCTATGGAACCGCACAAAATGTCTGCATTTGAGCTGTCAGAATTAAAGAAACAATTGGAAGAGTTACTTGAGAATAAGTTTGTGAGACCGAGTGTATCGCCGTATGGAGATTCAATGTTGTTAGTAAAGAAGAAAGATGGAAGTATGAGACTTTGTGTTGATTATAGACAGTTGAGTAAGGTAACGATTAAGAAAAAGTATCCGCTTCCGAGAATAGACGATTTGATGGATCAGTTGGTGGGTGCTAGTGTGTTTAGCAAGATCAATTTGAGACCGGGCTATCATCAAATTAAAGTGAAAGATGAGGATATTTAGAAGATGACATTCAGAACATGTTATGGACATTACAAGTATTTGGTGATGCCTTTCGGTGTTATTAATGCGCCGGGAGTATTCATGGAATACATGACCGTATCTTTCATACTTATATAGATTCTTTTTTGGTTGTATTCATTGAAAATATTTTGATTTATTCCAAGTCGGAGGAAGAGCATGAAGATCACTTGAAGTTGGTTTTGCAAGTTTTGAAGGAGAGGCAGTTGTATGCGAAGTTGTCTAAGTATGAGTTTTGGTTGAAGGAAGTTAGTTTTCTTAGGCATGTCATTTCAGGTAGTGGCATTGTTTTGGATCCATCTAAAGTAGATGATGTGTTGCAATGGGGAACTCCAAAGTCGGCTACCGAGATTATAAGCTTTTTGGGACTAGCTGGCTATTACATAAGGTTTATTGAAGGATTTTCTAAGTTGGCACTTTCGTTAACTTAATTGACTTGTAAAAGTAAATATTTTGTGTGGGATGTCCAATGCGAAAAGAGTTTTACAAAATTGAAGAAGAGGTTGACATCGGCTCCGGTTTTGACATTACCGAATTCAAGAGAACCGTTTGTGGTATATTATGATGCTTAGATGATAGGTTTATGAGGTGTTATTATGCAGAATAATAAGATAGTTGCTTATGCGTCGCGATAGTTGAGAACTCATTAAAAGAACTATCCTACGCATGATATAGAGCTTGCTGCAGTTGTTTTTGTGTTAAAGATTTGGAGGCATTATCTTTATGGTTCTAGATTTGAAATGTTTAGCGACCACAAGAGTTTAAAGTATTTGTTTGATCAGAAGGAGCCAAATATGAGACAATGAAGGTGGTTGGAGCTATTAAAGGATTATGATTTTGGTTTGAATTATTATCCAGGTAAAGCTAATGTTGTGGCTGACGCTTTAAGTCAGAAGACTTTACATATGTCGGCAATGATGGTTAAATAATTGGACTTAATTGAATAGTTCAGAGATATGAATTTGGTTTGAAAATTGACGCCGCAAAGTGTTATGTTGGGAATGTTGAAGATTAACAATGATTTTCTAGACAATATCAAGGAGGCTCATAAGCTAGATGTGAAACTGGTAGATGCGATAGTTGGAATCAATCAGTCTGAGAAGGATGATTACATATTAGATGCGCATGGTGTGTTGAGATTTCGTAATCAAATATGTATTCCTGATAATGCAGAGATGAAAAAAGTGATTCTTGAGGACAGTCATAGAAGCAATTTGAGTATTCATCTGGGCGCTACAAAAATGTGTCAAGATTTGAAAAACTTGTTTTGGTGGTCTGGGATGAAGTGTGATGTGGCACATTTTGTGTATGCATGCACTATGCTAAAAATGACTTTTACTAGCATACCTTAGACAACGCTTTTATACAAAAGCGATGCTATAAGTTAAATAAAAAATAAAACATAGAGACTGTTCACGAAAAAGAGTAAAAGCGCGGCTAAAAGTCGTACCTTAGACAACGCTTTTGGAAAAGCATTGTCTAAGGTAGACATTAGCCAGCGCTTTCTGTAAGCGCTTTTAATGGAATATATTAGGCAATAATTTTCTCAAAAGCGTTGTCTAAGGTCTTATAAATAAAAAATAATAATCTCAAAAGCACTTTTAAAGGCCCATATTAGCCAGCGCTTTTCAAAAAAGCTTTTAAAGCTCTATATTAGCCAGCGTTTTTCTCAAAAGCGTTGTCTAGGGTCTTATTAAAATAAATATTGAATAGTATCAGGTATTCTATTTTTCAAATTCTTTTCTTTCCCTCCCTGCTGCGACTGCGAAAACGAACGAACAACCTAACGAATAGCAATCGCTGCCGTCGTCCATCGTCCTCCACCACCTCGGTTACAGCTTGTCGTCGTCCTTCCTCCATTGTACTCGACTGTCTTTCACCATACTCACCGTTTTGGTAAAATTATTCATTTTCCGTTAGGTTTCAGTTTCCGTTAGGTTTCAGTTTCAGTTTCGTTAGGTTTCTACTACTACTCAAATGCCCTAACGAAACGAAATTGAAATTGAAACCTAACGGAAACTGAAACCTAACGGAAAAAGAATAATCTTACTAAAATGGTGGAGAACGGTGAGTATGGTGGAGGACAGTCGAGTACAATGGAGGAAAGACGACATCGAGTTGTAACCAAGACGGTGTTGGACGGTGGATGACAACGGCGATAGCTATTCGTTAGGTCGTTCGTTCGTTTTCGCAGTCTCAACAGAGAGGGAAAGAAAAGAATATGAAAAATAGAATACCTGAGACTATTCAATATTTTATTTTAATAAGACCTTATACAGAGCTTTTGAGAAAAATGATGGCTAATATAGGGCTTTAAAAGCGCTGGCTAATATGGGCCCTTAAAAGCGCTTTTGAGATTTTTTTTAAAGTTTATAAGACCTTCGACATCGCTTTTGAGAAAAGCATTGTCTAATATACTCCTTTAAAAGCGCTGGCTAATGTCTACCTTAGACAACACTTTTCCAAAAACGCTGTCTAACGTAGGAATCTTAGCAGCGCTTTTACTCTTTTTTGTGAACAATTTATATGTGTTTTTTTTATTTAACTTATAGCAGCGCTTTTGCATAAAAGCGTTGTCTAAGGTGCGCTAGTAAAAGTCATTTTTGGCACAGTGTGTTGAGAGTGTGCGTTCTTGAACAGAGAGGTTCGTGGGATACTTATCTTCTGTTGATAGAATTCACTTATAATAACATTTATCATTCTAGTATCAGAATGGCACATTTTGAGGCATTGTATGGCCGGAGGTATAAAACTCCGTTATGTTGGCATGAATCTGGAGAAAGTGTAGTACTTGGGCCAGAAATAGTTCGAGAGACTACTGAGAAAGTAAAGTTGATTCGAGAGAATATGAAAGGTTCTTAAAGTAGACAAAAAAGTTATCATGACAAGTGGAGGAAAGATTTAGAATTCCAAGAGGGCGATCATGTGTTTCTAAGAGTCATGTCGGTGACTGGTGTTGGGCAAGCTTTGAAGTCTAAGAAGCTTACTCCTTGTTTTATTGGTCTATATCAGATTTCAGACAGAGTTGGAAGTGTTGCTTATAGAGTGGCTTTACCGCCTAATCTTTCAAATTTACATGATGTGCTGCATATGTCACAACTCCGGAAGTACATTTCAGATCCATCTCATATGATTAGTATGGACGATGTGCAATTAAGGGATAATCTTAGTGTTGAGACAATGTCGGTGCAGATTGCGGATCATGAAATGAAGACTCCAAGGGTAAAGGATATTGCGTTGGTGAAAGTAGTCTGGTTAGGAGCTGCCGAAGAAAGCATGACCTGGGAATTGGAGAGCAATATGCGAGCCTCCTATCCCGAGTTATTTGAACCATGTAATTTTTCGAGGACAAAAAGATTCTAAGTGGGGAAGAGTTGTAACGCTTGTATTTATTTAAATATTTTAGTTAAATATTATTGAGTGTTTTTCGTATATTTGTTGAATAAGTTGTTTGAGCTGATAAGTTGATTATCATGTAAATAGTCGATTTAGTCGGGAGAAATTAATGTTAGAAATAATATTTATTTTAGTAGAAGATTAATTAAATTGGTTGGATTTAGTTGTGTGTGCGAAATAGCAAAGTTGGGGGTATTGTGTAGTAGGCCCATTAAGAGAATTAGTAAACCTATTAGTTGATTAAGTGATTAGAATAAGATAGTGGAGTTATGCAGCAAACAACATGAAGGTAGTTAGGTCACGTAGTTTTAGCAAGTAGTGGAAACCAAGCTTGGAGGCACAAGGGTTGGAGAAGAGAGAATTCGAGGATTTTTATCCAGCTAAATTTTAGATTCAATCGGAAATTCGAGCTACCTTAAATCCAAGGTAAGGGCGGGGTTCGAATTTTATAACCAGGAATACGATGATTAGTATATAGGATTGAGAATTTTATAATTTTCTACTGTGTGGTGTTGATTTGTGTAGATGATTTATTATTGTTGTGTGGAAAATTATGCGATGTTGGTTTATGTCGGTGAATCGTTTTTATAGGAAATAATTTTGGTGAATCCGAAACTGGTATTGAATACGGAGAATTTGGTTGAATTTAGGTGTAATACGTAGTCGAAAACAATACTGAAACTGAAATATAGAAACATAGAAGAAATACTAGAAACAGGAAGGAAATTGGAAATAATCGGTAACGGGGGCCACGAAGGAGGGTGACGCACGCAACTTGTGGGGGTGGCAACCATTAGCATGAAGGTGGCGCAAGCCACATGGTGGAAGCATGAAAGTGGCGTAAGCCACCATGTTGTATGGTGAGAGCCACTAAATGTTGTGCATGCAAGCCACATGATAAAGGGTGGGCCACTTTGTTTCCTATGTATACCTATTTAATTAATTTAGTTGTTAGAATAAGTGAATAAATGTATTAGTTAATTAGTTTTATACATGTAACTAATGATTAATTAATAAGTAATATTATGTACATGAATAAAAATAATATGGTGGAATTTAGAAATAGCAGTAGCAAGTTTTAGCAGACAACGTGAAATTAGTAGATACTGGTATATTATACCCGAATTGAATTTGATTACATTAAGAAATTTGTAGCAGAAAGTGTATGTATTAGTAAGTTAAAATTTAACTGAATTAGTGAAACTTGTTGGTAGTAATAAAAGGGCGTAAAACAACACCGATTTAGCCAAATAAGTGAAATTAAGCGTAAGAAATTAGTTGTCCGAAATTAGTTGAAATTTTCCGGGATAGTTTGTATAAACTAGTAGGTGATTTTAGTTGGTTTATTTTGTTGGAATATGGTTGAATACATGGATTTGCAGGTGTTGCACCCCAAAAGCCATATCATGACTTTGGGCTGTTGTTTATCTTCCCAAAAGTTATACTTATACCTCAAGACGTTGTTTATCCTCCTGAAAGCTATCATTTCTTTGGGCCGTTGTTTATCTTCCCAAAAGTTATACTTATACATCAGGACGTTGTTTATCCTCCCGAAAGCTATCATTTCTATGGGCCGTTGTTTATCTTCCAAAAAGTTATACTTATACATCAGGACGTTGTTTATCCTCCTGAAGGCTATCATTACTTTGGGCCGTTGTTTATCTTCCCCAAAAGCTATATCTTTATACTTTGGACTACTTTATTCTCCAAGAGGTATATTTGAAGAACTTTTTTCCAAGTGGCATCTTTAAGCCCACTCAAGCATCTACAGCTAGTCATCAGTATCACTCTACGCACCGGTGAGTGCAAATTTTTGGGCTTTTGTGTTCAATCCCCTTCAACCTTCCAGGTCACGACTGGCACATATACCAATCTAACCCCTCAGGTTTTAGAAAATTGAACAGGGGCAGCTGTTGCACCCCAAAATTTGCCCTCACAAAACAAGACTTTGTGTACTAAGAGGTTCACAAGGTTTACAATACCTCCCATGAGGTTCACAAGGTTTACAATACCTCCCATGAGGTTCACAAGATTCACAAGACATCTTATGAGGTTCACAAGGTTCACAAGACATCTTATGAGGTTCACAAGGTTCAAAAGACCTCTCATGAGGTTCACAAAGTTCACAATTAGTCAGAAGATTTGACAATTCCCTCAGACAATGCATCCTCCTAAGCAATGCATCCCAAACTAGGGTTTTGACTTTAATCAGGCTAAATGAACTTCCAAGACTTCAAGTGAGCTTCATAACATCTTATATGTGTTTGAGAATCCCCATGACAAGTTTCAAGACTTTTCTCAAAGGTTTGCTCAGTCAGATGATCAGATAAGTCAAAATCAGTCAAAGTAGTTAAAAAGTCAAACTGAGGTCAACTGTGGTCAAATCAAAGTCAAACTTCATGATTTTTTTGTCAACATCAATTATATGAAGTAAAATTCATCATTTGATCAAGGGTTGATCATGATTCATCAAGGATATTTCAGATCATCAAGAATCAGAGGTTTCTGAATTAGGGTTTCCTCAGGAAAAGTCAACTGAACTTTGACCAGCCATAACTTTCACATGCTTCATCAAATTTTTCTCATCCAAAGCTCATTTTGAAGGAAATTTAATTCTCTACAACTTTGTGTCTCACAAGCCAAGCCCAAAAATGCTTCATTTGGAAGGTATGAGCTAAGACATTATAGGTCCTTTTGAAAGTCAACAAAAAGTCAACAACTTCAAAAGGGCATAACTTGAGAATGGTAAATGATATGGACATGAAACCAATGGGGTTGGTTAGAGGACTCTTTAAGCTTTCCAAAATGTCCAAGAACACCCTCATAGCATTAAAATTGAAGGATTTGTGCCCTTGCAAAGTTGGGAAATTTTTGGGTGGCTTATGAAGTAAATAGGGTCTTAAAACCATAATTCTTCAAATGGGCTGAATTTTTTGTGACCCAAGGTGTTCCATGACATCATGCACGAAATTTATTTAATATTTTCATAATTTTATTTTATTTATTTTATTTATTATGTTTTTTTATATTAAAAATCATTTTAAATTCAAATAAAATATAAAATATGAAGATTTAAAATATATTTTGATTCTAGAAAGTCATAAACATGAATTAGATCAGACTGATATGCAATTGATGGTGATTGTCTTAAGATAGAAAGGATACATTCAAGAATATATGAAATTCAAGCCATGATCTTTTTCAATCTTTTGAATCCAAAAAGTCCAAACAACCATTCAATTTTTTGACCTAGTTTCATATACTATAAGTACCTAAACACATCACAATGCATAGGAGACGAAATTGCTGCCTCAAGAGTAAGTTTCCAATTTTTCAAAACTCACCAAAAACTCAATTCGGATTTCATTCTTCAAGCTCTTTCAAGGCAATTTGAAGGTTGATACATGTTCTATGGACATCACTGAACCCATTCCAATCATTAAAAGCATAAAAAACATGACATATTGCATAACCCGAATCCAACTTTTCATACTTTGATGAATTTTTCGTTTTCTTATATTTGTGTGTTATAAATTAAATTTGATCATTGTTTCATGTTTATAATGAGTTGTTGATCGTTTCTGGGCTGGTTAATTGAAGTTTTGATACAGGTTTGAGGAACGGCCATTGTTAGGGTTTCGTCTAAGCTTTTAGGGCTTCACACTAAACCTAATATAAATAAATTTGGAAGACATAGGATGATTGTGTGAACTCTGGGAATCATAATGCCCTAATCAATTGGAAGAAATTGTACCGTTTGCTTGCTGTTTGAAATTCGTAGGTTATGAGTATCAAGAACTCGCAGGAAAGTTCGTAGGTGAATTTGCAAGCAATTTCGCAGGAAATATGAAGAAGATGAAGACCTTTGGCGCACTGGCTGGAATTCAAATATTGTCTTAATATTTTATTATATTGTTGTTAACTTATTTCACAGATGCGCGTCTGGCCCAGTGGTGAGGGATGCGTGTGTTATAGTTCAAGGCGTGGGTTCGATCCTGGAAGGCAGCATTCTTTTTGCTTGATTTTCTCACTTATTCACATAACTTACTATATTATTATTTGTTGTGAATTATATATCAGGTGCGCCCTTCTGGCTGGATGGTTGGAGTGTGTGTTTGTTTGGTTGAGGGTCCTGGGTTCGAATCCCCCCAGGCCCTTTTTGTGTTATTTTTTTGCTTTGTTGTGATTTTTACAGGATTTGAAACAAAAGCATGTGGATCTCAGTCTCTATCATCAGTGCACGCTGGCCTGAATGGTTTTGTGTCTTGCATATGAGGTATGTGACCTAGGTTCAAATCCCAGGTCCTTTCTTTTTGAGCAATTTTCCATATTTTCTTATTTTTATTTCATTATACTATTTCTATTTTATTTAAATTGATAAATATAAATTATAAAAAATATTTTCTAATACTATTAAAATATTCTTGTGTATGTATTCCTAAAAATATTATTTTATATTTATTTCATGATATATATATAATTTGTAAATAAATTGATTAATTTTGTAAATTAACAAGAAAAACCCTAATATTTTCATAAACCCTAATTTAATATGATTAACCCTAATAATATTTTTTTTTCTAAAAAAACCTAATTATTTTATATAAATGTTAATTAAGTTTCTTTATTTTTATTTGTTTATATTATCATTATCCATAGTTTTATATAAATCATGTAAATAATTTTAGATTATGCCTAAAACAATTAAAAACTCCTAATTGAATCTTATAAATATAATTTATTTTTATAATATGTTTATTTAATTATAATTAATCATTATTTTCATAACATGTATATAAATTTAAATCTTTAGAATAATTAGTATATAGTATGAGTTGTTTATTTTTCTTATTAAAATCTTAAAAAATAATTATTTATTAAAAAATTGAACTTTTAATTTATTATTCATTATTATGCTAATTTATTTATTTTATTCTTATTTATTTTATTATTACTAACCCCATTTATTTATATATTATATGATTTTTATTGTTACTAACCCAATTATTTATTATTATTTATTTGCTTATTTATTTTTAATTATTATAATGTAATTGTATCCCTTATGTAATAGTTGTAGTAATTTTTAAATATTTAATTTTAAATGCTATGGTTAGTAAAATAGGGAGTGTAAAATATGTTTGTATGTAAAATTGAATATAAATCATTAAATCTCAAGATAAATATTTGAACTTGTACACTCACACACATAAGTCGATCTTGGATTGCCATCTCACTTCTTAAGGGTTACCTCTCATGTTGCCTAAATAAAAGGTCAAGTAAGGTGTAAAGCAAAGTCCCTCATCTCATATCATCTAGTCCCTTAAACAGATAAAAAGATAAAGTCCCTTCATGGTTGCCTTCGCAATGATCTTGTCCCTTTCGAATAAAGATGATAAGTCCCTTCGAATTACTTATACACCTTACAGTTGCCTAAATAACAGATGTCCCTTCACTTGTCCCTTACACATCCAAGGTAATGACTACCTGTTCCTTAATAATAGGGATAGTCTTACCATTTAAAGGATATTTAAGAACAAAAAAGACTTAACTTAGGGTAGGTTCCTCTTATGTACTTGCTCACTTTTCAAAAAAAACATTTCAAACATTTCACATTTTTCAAACAAATTTTCAAAACAAAGACTTTATATATATCCGTACATGGATCATTATAAAGTACTTAAAGAAAATTCTATTCACACATTTCACATTTCAAAAATATTTAAAGTGAGCTAAGTAACTAAGAGCCCATGGATAACCATGGATGTAAAGGGTGCTAACACCTTCCCTTTACATAACCTACCCCCCGAACCCAAAAATATTTTTAAAGGTCTTTCCTGTTCTTTTATGCCTTTCCTTTGGATAAAATAAAAGTCGGTGGCGACTCTTGCTATCCGTAACATTTAACTAAAGTCAGTTCTCCCACCGTGTTACAGAACTGACGACTCTGCTGGGGATTTAATAAAAGAGGGGTACCCTTAGGAATTAGATCACTTTAAACTTGTTTGCCTTGTTTGCTTTATACTTATCTTGTTGGGTGCTCTTATGTGTGAAAGATCCTAACCCGGATCTAGTGTACCTTAGGTAAATGGCAATAGACCAAGGAAATTGTACGGCGTATACCGATATGGTTGATCTGGTGGCCATAGTTAGTGTGACTTCTTGGTTGGTGCTTATGTTCCTTAAGTCAAGTTAAGGATAATATGAGGCTACCATATGTTGTCAATACACTAACTAACTTTTAGAACCCTAGTCATCCCATCTTGGCCTTTAGAAAAGTAGTGAGATAATCGGCTTTGGTGAAGACTGAAGTTGGTTGATACTCGATGCTACGCTCATTGAGATTCTAAACTTGGAAGGTTTTGGTTGGCAAGTAAGTTGCCTACTGAACAACCACCCTTGTGAAGGATCAATGATATTGAGATCCCTTAGAACCTGGTTACTTTATAGGACAGGATGAACCAACTAAATTTCAGGGGAGGGTACTTACCTTTAAACCTCATGCAAGCCTTCAAACGTAGGGCTATTGTGTGACTTGTTTGTGTGTGCCACATGTTTGTGATTGAGCATAACACCATAGCATCATCATACATCATAAGCATAGCATTTTCACTAACCATTTCAAGGACCAAAGGATTTATCTTTGTTCTTTGTTGCAGGTCATGGCTTCTGCTCGTAGAAACACTATCAGGATCAACTTTGTAGGCATACCTCCTAAGCTTAAAGAGTTGGTTTCTCAAGTGTCTGAAAACTCCCAGTTCATCAAGAGACATGGTCACCTACTGGATATAGTCACTTCAGGATTCAATGAAGACATGATGAGTGTTCTGTTTCAGTCCTTTGATCCTAAGCACCATTGCTTCACATTCCCCGACTACCAGCTGGTTCCTACAATGGAAGAGTTCTCTAAACTACTGGGTATACCTATCCTTGATCAGAAACCATTCACAGGCTTGGAAAAAGAGCCTAAACCTGAGGTCATTGCTGCAGCTCTACATCTGAAGAAGTCTGACATTATTCTAGAAACAAGAAGCGGAGTTAAGGGTATTCTTGCTAAGGTGTTGATAGAGAAGGCTCAAGTGTTCTTGAAAGATATGAGCTATGATGCTTTTGAGGAGATCTTAGCCTTGTTGATTTATGGCTTAGTGTTGTTCCCCAATCCAGATCAGTTCATAGACGTTCATGCCATCAACATATTTCTAAGTCACAATCCAGTGCCTACATTACTTGGGGACATCCCGCACTCTCTTCATACCCGTACTACAAAGGCACGAGGAACTCTGATGTGCTGCATACCTCTGCTATCTAGGTGGTTTATTTCTCACCTTCCTTGCTCAGTGATGAAGAATGAGCAAGGGTTCAGGTGGTCCAAAAGGATCATGTCACTTTCCCATTCAGATATCCATTGGTGCTCCAGATCTATGGAGAATGTTACTATCATTGACCGTTGTGGGGAGTTTCCTAATGTGCCACTGCTAGGCATAAGAGGAGGCATTACTTACAACCCTTCCTTAGCTTTACGACAGTTTGGTTATGCTCGGAGTGATGGTCCTCATGACATGTTGATTCAGGGTATTGTGTTTGACTACGACAACGATCTGCAAGGTTACCGTCAGAGGTTCATACGAGCATGGGGAAAAGTGAACAAGGTTGACAGCAAGACTCTGGAGCCTAAGTACACTATTCCTATGGAAGCTTACCTCAGATGGGTGCGATCTCGTGCTCAGACTCTTATGATGCCATATCCTGCCATCCTGCCAGTTACTATGGAGCCTGTTGCTGAAGGAGATACTTCTTATACCATCCTTCACCCAGACATGCCCACTGACATGGAAGACTTACAGAGGTCCTGGATCCAGTTGAAGGAGCAAATGGATACTTTTGAGGCTCATTACAAAGCAAACCAAGAAAGAATCCTAGAGCTAACAAAGCAACTTCACGAGGAGCGGAACCTCAACTCATACCTCAACACAAAGAGGAAACGTCCATGGGAGACTTAAAACCCCATCTTTTGTATTTATTTCATTTCATTTTTATTGTAAGCCCAAGGGGCAACCAAATTTATTACTAATAAAAGTTTACTTTCTTGGTTGTTTAAGCAAATTTAAATCCTGCGGTCCTTGAAAACATTGCATATGCATTTACATACCATATCATTGCATCACATGTTTCTTGTGCACAGGTTTCTTATCTTCTCGCTGTTTATTTTAGTAATGGCTCTTGAACAAATAGTCAAGGATCTCTGGACACAAAATGCACAGTTCCAAGAACTGATCCTGAACCTGTCCAAGGGGCAGGATGAATTGAAGACACTGCTGGCCAAGAAGACTAAGAAGACTAGAAGGTCAGGTGGCCTGATCAACATGGGAAGAAGGTTCAGAGGTCCTGTCAAGACCAAAGAACAGGTTGAAGATTATGAGTCTGAAGAGTCTGAGAAAGAGGGAGGCAGTCTCCATAACACTATGGGGGACTCTGATTCTGAAGCTAACTACTATCATGAGCCTAATGAGGATAAGTTCAAGATGCTGGTGGATAGAATGGATGCTATGGAATTGAAAAAGTCTTCTGGGCTGGATTTTGAAGACCTAAGTTTGATATCTGGGGTAGTCATACCCATTGGTTTCAAGGTTTCTACCTTCGTAGTTTATGATGGTGTTTCTTGTCCCAAGCTGCATTTGAGATCCTATGTCCGGAGAATCCAACCCCATACTGCTGATAAGAAGTTGTGGATCCATTTCTTCCAAGAGAGCTTATCTGGAGCTCAATTGGAATGGTACTATCAGTTGGAGAGTGTCAATATCCGTGATTGGAATGATCTTGCTGAAGCTTTTTACAAGCAATATCAATACAATGTTGATCTAGCCCCAACCCGCATGCAACTACAAAGTATGTCTATGGGTGCTAAAGAAAATTTCAAGGAGTATGCCCAGAAGTGGAGAGACTTGGCTGGAAGAGTGCAACCCCCTCTAACTGACAGGGAGTTAGTTGATATGTTCATGTGTACGTTGAATGGTCCTTTTTACAGTCATCTCATTGGAAGCTCATCATCTGGCTTCACTAAGTTGATAATGACAGGAGAGCGCGTAGAAAGTGGTATAAGGAGTGGCAAGATCCAAGTGGGTGCTTCTTCATCCAGTACTGCAAAGAAGCCTCCCAGTGGGAAGAAAGAGTCAAATGTTGTTTATGGTCAACCTGATCGTAGTAGGAGGCATCGGTCTGTGAGTGCAGTTCATATCTCCAATCCAACTCCTGCAACACCAGAGCAACCACAGGGAAATCAACAGAGGTCTAGAAGACAGTTCACTAAAATCAACATGTCACTGGCCCAAGCCTTGCAACACTTGTTGAAGGGTGAACTTATCACTTTGAGGGACCTCCTCAGAATCCCAATGTTACCTCTCCAAGGTACAATCCTAATGCACGATGTGCATATCATTCGAATTGTCAGGGACATGATACCAATAGTTGCTGGGTATTGAAGAATAAAATTCAAGATATGATTGATGCTGGAGAGATTGAGTTTGACCCTCCGGGTACTCCAAATGTGATCACTGCTCCCATACCAAATCATGAGAAGACTGTCAATGCCATTGATGAAGATTCACATATTTCCTCAGTTGCAGAGTTGACTACACCATTGTCTGTTATTAAGAAGAAGTTGGTACAAGTTGGGTTCTTTCCAGGTTGTCGTGAAGATTGTTTATATTGTACCTATAAGCCGGATAGCTGCTGGAGGTTGAAGGATGGAATTCAACGCCTCATGAATAATTACACCATAGTGTTTGAGAGGACTCCACCTTCTGTGGAGAGCATGGCTGATCATATAACTAAAGGTGCGAAGATTGAAGAGGTGGATATGGTTGATAAAATGCCGGTGAGGATTACTTCCAAGGGTCCTGTCAAAATCACTCATAAGGGTCCAATTAAGATTACTGCTGAAGGCCCTGTGAAGATTGTTGCTGAAGCTAGAGTGGCTCCTATGATCATTATCACTCCTGGTCCTATTCCGTATACTTCTGATAAAGTTGTGCCTTGGCATTATGGTTTCGATGTTTATATCCATGGTGTTAAGCAGGAACCCTTAGCTGATATGCCTGTTGCTGATGAAAACATTGATGTTGATAATATTGCTGGATCTAGTAAGATCACACGAAGCGGAAGAGTTTTCTCTCCTCCAGTTACTTCCAAAAATACAGTTACTCTGATGGGCTAAAGACGTGTCTAATTATGCGTCTAGCGGTATCTTAACTGCAAGTGCATAGCCTATCGAAGTAATATTTAAGATTATCGATCCACAGGGATTCTATGGTTACTTAGTGCTAGATGAACTTCTAGTTTAGCTAAGGTGAATGGTTGTCACGATTTTTTTGTTGATTTTAGAATATTAAAGGCGGAATTAAATTTAAGTTTTAATAAAATGATACTAAGGCGGTCGGTATGTAATTATACTAACTTAGGTGGGTCAATCTAACCTAGGCTTATAAAGATGTTTACTTAATCTATTCGGTAGAGGTTACCAGTTTAAATACCCTCAACTCACACTCTCGTGGTCTTATCTCAGGTCTTACCCCTAAAGCCCTATGCCTGCTCTCGCTAGCCCATAAGTGTTTAGAGACAATTTTTGGAAACTAAATAATTCTAATTTATTTTAAAGCGCTCTCGCTGTGTTTAATTTAAATGCCTAACTTTAGCTATCTGGTTAAAATCTCACACTCTCGTGGTCTTGACCTAACCTAATACTCTTTTCTTACTCTCGTAACGAAAAGGTCGATTTTAATTAAAAAGTATCAGCCAGAATGTTAAGTTATTAATTATTTTAAGCCTATGATTAAATTTTACCGATTAAGTTTGTTTTAATTACATACCGCCCTAAGATAATTAGCTACTCATTGATGTTGAACCAGACAGAGACAGAAAATTAAATAATAAAATACTCATGGCAGAAAAATAAATAAACATTATAAAAATTAAAATTGCAATATTATAAGAAACCTGGTTAACAAATATTAAAGCAGACTCCTTCTTCCACAGACCGGAAAGCTTGGAGTTGTTGGCGGAAATTGAAAATAAACGAATGCTGAAGGTTTAGAAACAAATAAATGTATAACAATTTCCTGATGTTGGAAATTGTTATATGTTTGGGTTGGATACAATAAGAAAAAAAAACTGAAAAATAATGCAGAAATAGAAACTGGTTCGTAAAACAATTCGGCAGAGCTTCCGCAGAAATTCGAATAAAAAATGCTCTGTAGTTTCTTCATAAAACTAATGCTATTTATAGAATCCTTAATGGGCTGAAATTTGGACTTTGTTGCATTGGTCCTTTGCTGAATTGGTGGAGGGAATGTAGGAACGTGGCAAAAAGGTAGGAGAAGAGTTCTTCACGTAACGCCTTGACGTGGTCTCAGTCAATAACCTATTTTTACCCTTGGCACGGTCGTGACAAGGTCTTCACGCTCGTAACTTGTGGTTTTTAAGTGTCACGGTCGTGACAATGTTGTGACGATCGTGAGGGCCTCTTTTAGGGTGTCACGGTCGTGACACCTTGGTGACGACCGTGACTGCAACAAATTATGCAGTCTTTTGCAGGCTTCTTCATTTCTTCATCTTTTTATGGTTTCTTTTGTTCCTTTTGCTCTTAATTCATGATTTAGCTCCATATAATGATGTTCCTGCAAAATGGTAAGAAAAACTCGAGAATTCGAGTGTTAAAACGGTAAATATGCGATAAAACGTCAATGAAATCTAGCAATATAATCGATACATTTTCTCGTTATCAAACTTCCCCAAACTTAAACCTTTGCTTGTCCTCAAGCAAATAGTCGGTTGAAAATCGGCGGACAAACTTTTATTTGCGCATACTCATAACAAACCGTACGAGGGATCGTTTTGTCGGATAGTCCGGTACTTTGATATTACACTACCGATACACTAATGACACAAGCAACAAGCTATGTCATTGACTTCCCGTTAAACGAAACAATCGGCAATTACTTTACGATTTCACCTAGAGTTTTTCGATCTTATTTCGCCCGGTTTCATTCTAGCGCAATCACATTAAGCCCTTTGCCTTAGCATGCACGTAGTGGAGTAGCCGGTTAGCGACTTTGATCCTTTTTAAGCACGGGGTCTGGTACACGAGTGTGGTAACCCTACATATTTTATCCGATTTGGAGGTTGTGGGGGATCGAGCCGTAGCACGCCCTACCGAGTTCAGAACCAGTACCTCTGAACCAACCCGCAATGGACTCCTTCTCATATTTCTCGTTTCTTGTATGTGACCGTGTACTTTGGTGCAATTTCTTTTCATTTTGCATCGAGATATGAAGGATCATTATTGATTAGGCATCAAACGCTTATATTCATCGGCTCCCCACGTGGTTTGTGTTCAGACGGTGCTGACTGCTAGTATAAACTACTAGGGGTTACTTTTGAACTGAAACTTAAAGTGTACTCGTAATGGTAATCGGAATGGAATCGCTTAAGTGGGAGGTCAAAGGTGTCAAGATTGTATTGGTCTTGTTTAATCGTTCTCGGCTTCCTAATTACGATTCCGTAGGTAAGTCGGGTAATGCGAATAATTAAAGATTTGCTCATTTCATTAACTTCCGAAAAGAAATACAACGGAATTGACAATACAACGAAATGGAAAAGTGCGAAAAGGGAAAATGCGGAAATGAAAGGTACCTCTCCCACACTATATCAGACATTGTCCTCAATGTTGTGATATAAATGCGGTAAAAGTACAGTACAAACGACAAAAACGAAAAAAAACAAACATAAGCAAACTAAAACTATGGCTGCTGAGGACCGCGGGCTCGGCTTCTGGTGCAGGAGCGGCGTCTGGAAGGAGTCGCTTCAGGGTCAGAACCGGGGCCGGTGGCAGCAGTGATGTCAATGCGGAGGGCTTCTAGCTCGCTGAAAATTTCGTCGAGCTTCTCATTAGTAGATGTCTAGTTTGCTGCAATAGTGCCGAGTAAAGCATCATACTGCTCCTTCTGCCTTCGCTCCAGTGCGGCGTTCATCTGGTTCTGCTGATGAATCGCACGGAGGACATCCTCAAGAGTGAATTCCGGAGCAGGAGGCTGTCGGGTAGATGGCTCTGGTATATCTTGGATAGGCTCAGCTGCATCCATAGCGTCCTGCATCTCATCCGCTGGAGGGTCTGCCTGATCATCATGAATAGGGACGTGTTCGGCAGCATCTGGTAAAATAAAGAGCCAGTTGGCTCGGCTGGATGGATCGATGCGGTCGCGGGATGGCAGAATGATATGATGGAAAATGGTGCCATGGACAACAGGACTATACCTGCCATCCTCTCGCTGCGCAATCAGGTGAGCGGACCTGCAATAACTCTTGGTGAAGAATTCTGCTTCTCTGAAAGGCTGATCTACGACCAAGTCACCAAGCCCCAACTGAATGGCGAGGGAGGTGACAATGCCGCCTATGAAAAATGGGGTTGATCATCTATGCGCAATAGCCTGGATGTGGTAAAGCATGAACGGGGCAGCGTTGATCGGCTCGTCATTTAGAGCACAATGCAAGAATAGAAGCTCCTTGGAGTTGAGCTTATGGTTGCTTTCTCGAGCGAATATGGTGTTGCAAATGACTCGGTGGAAATAGCGGATTGCCGGATTGTGGATGTGTGTAGCATTGAGGCTTTGGAAGGCTGAGGCACGGGTATTGGTTATGTCGTGCCATAAAGTGAAAGCGGTTTCACTAAAATTATCCGGCACGCGGAGATGAGCTTCAGTTCCGTGATCGAAGCCTAGCAACTCGGCTATCCTGTTTTGCGAAAGGTTAAACTCCTGGCCATGCAATCTGAATTTTGCGAAACCGGTGAGCTGACTCTGAGAACCGGCAGGAGTGGTGTACTGGAACGAGCTAAGGAACTCCAATGTCAGAAGCTCGAATGTGGGCTGAGGCTGACTGCAAAGATCCCACAGACCGACTTTTTGAAGCAGGCTCTGGACACTGGTAAGCATTCCGAGTTCCCTCAAACAGACAGTGTCGATATAACGTGTAGGTTGCACACCGCGGTTCTGGAATCGGATAAATCGTTCTCTCTGGGTTTCTCCAGCATCACCTTCTCTGAATTGAATGGTATCCATTGCATGCAAGAGCTTAGAGTGGAAGATGAAGATTTTTGATTTTTGTGAGAAAATGATAAAATGAGAGAAATAATGAATCGGAGTAAATATTGGAAGGTGAGAATGTGATAGGTGGTGATAATGGGAGGTTAATGAGTTTAAAGTTGGTAATGGGGGGTTACGGAAGTTATGGAGAAAATGGGTGGGTTTTGGAAGTTATGGAGGAAGAAGAAGAGGCACGAAGAGAAACAGTTCTGTTTCTCACGAATCCTGTAATAAGGGTTGTCACGGTCGTGACAGGGGCGCGACGGTCGTGACACGCTATTTAAGCACGTCACGATCGTGAGGTGGGTGTAACGATCGTGAGGGTTGATTTCCTTGAATAATTTCCAGAAACATTATCTCTTACGCTTCACATAGTTTATATAATAATTTTTGGTCACTTCTCACTCAATATTTAATATAAACACCATATAACAATTAATTGCAACATAGTACTTTATTAACTTGCATGGCATGAGAGATTTTATATAATATGAATAAATGCAAGCATAACAGTACATATAATGAAGACATATAAATTAATCAAAATGGAAAAAATTTGTAAACTAAAAGTGCATTGCATATGGTAATTGAAATGAAATTACATAATTGAAAATACGGTATGAAATTGTTTGCGAAAATTAAATCTAACTAGAAACGAAAACAATGAGAAAAATAAACTAAATCACTTATAGCATTTTCAAAAGCGTTTCTTCAAATCTTCGATTGCGGAGTTCAAGTGATAGAATTGTTCGCAGGTTATGTCAGTCAAACCTATAATGTCCAATCGCATGCTTTTAATGTCTTCCTTAAATGAATTAATGTCAGTTTGGTAAGCTTCAAGAGTGTTCATAATATTCTGTAGGTTGTTACCATAATCTCCTTGATTCACTTCAGGGGTTTCATTTACTTCTTCAGTGTGGTCAATGTCATGGTAACCAGGAGGTGTCTCAGGGTCAGTTTCGACATCGGTCATTATATCATCTTTTATCTTGTAAGACTGAGGTGTTTCAGGAGTAGATGGATAATCAGGTGGGGTTAACTCATAAAGCCAGTTATCCTTATTGTGAACACTTACTCTAGCATGGTTTGGCAATGTGAACAGGGTTACTACTTCATTCCGGATTAGGTACTCAAAAGGTGGATGTCCTAAATTCCTTATGATATGTCTATTAAAGCAGAAGTTAAGATTCATAGGACGGATTGTTCCTAAACGGTTGCACCTGTGCAGTTGGTACCTAAGTCCTATGGCATCAACAATCATGGTTACAAGACCTCCTACTAATATAGGTAATTCAGGTTCTTCTTGGATACGGGTGAAGGTTTGCATCATGAAAGGTACACCATTAACAGGCTATCCATTAGTGAAACATGACATAATAAATATCTCATCTTTAGAAACTCCGGTAATGTTTTCTTCTTTTCCAAAGAAGGTGTGGGCAAGGATTTTATGGAAGTAACGGAGAGCAGGATTATGGATCTCATCATTATTCATGCTATTTGGTTCAGGGTGGTAGTTTCCGGTTAAAGTTCCCCAAAAGAAATCTAGCTCAATATCCATCAATTCTACCTGTGTGGTAGTAAAAGCAAATGGTCCACTAGGGAATCCTAATAAATCAGCTAGTTCTTTATGGTTAAAGTCATATTCTATTCCAAACAGGCGGAAACTAATAAATCCTTTCCTAAATCCAAAACCGCGCTCAGGTAGGTAAATTAAGGAGCTAAGGAACTCAAGGGTGAGCTCGCGGTAAGTCACAAACTTATTCTGGATCAATGCATTCTCCCATCCAAGTCGGTTAAACAAGTACAGGATGCTATCATGTATACCTAGGGTTTCCATAGTCTGATCATCCGGGTACAGGGTCAAATCCATTTGCCTCTGTGATAACTCTTCAAACTTCATTCTTTGGTTCCTACCTCTAAATTTGGTTTCCATATGGTTTATGGGTTGGTTAGCCATGGTCAGTGCAAATATGGAGGAAACAAATCAGGGGAAGAAGGAAAGTGGAAAAGACTTTTAGAAAATCTGTAAAAAGTGATTTAAGATAAAAATAAGAAAATGAAATGCATAATTTAAAGTAATACTAGTAATATGAAATAAAACTATAAAATGACAAAACAAGTAAATAAATAATAAAACGATAAATAACAATATGAAATAGTTTAAATAGTTTAAATAATTAAATGAGTAAATGGGTTGCCTCCCACTAAGCGCTGTTTTTATCGTCAAAAGCCTGACGTAATGCTTAGGTTTAGATTAATCAGGGGAATTAGTGGACAACTCTAAAAGCCTTAGATTATTTGCATAATCTCTATTTTCAACTTTATGATAATGTTTTAAACGTTGTCCATTTACTATGAATGGTTCACTATTCCTACCCTTAATTTCTATTGCTCCACTCGGGAATACTTTAGTTATTTCAAAGGGTCCTGACCATCTAGATTTTAATTTTCCAGGAAAGAGCCTAAGTCTTGAATTAAAGAGGAGTGCAACGTCTCCCACACTAAATTCTTTCCTAGATAGGCGTTTATCATGCCATCGCTTAGTTCTTTCTTTATATATCTTAGCATTCTCATAAGCATCTAACCTTAATTCTTCTAATTCGTTAATGTCTAGGATTCGCTTTTCTCCTGCAGCATTATAGTTTATATTGAGAGTTCTAATCGCCCAATAAGCTTTGTGTTCTAGTTCTACTGGGAGGTGACAAGATTTTCCATAAACTAGTTTGAAAGGTGTAGTACCTATGGGTGTCTTGTAAGCGGTCCTATAAGCCCATAAAGCTTCATTAAGTTTAGATGACCAATCTTTCCGAGATATGGCGACAGTCTTTTCTAAGATTTGTTTAATTTCTCTGTTTGAGACTTCGACTTGTCCACTTGTTTGTGGGTGATATGGTGTAGGCACACGGTGTCTTACTCCATACTTAGATAGTAATTTGTCAAAGATTTTTGAAATGAAGTGCGAGCCACCGTCACTTATGACGAGTCTAGGCACACCAAATCTGGGAAAGATTATATTTTTGAAAAGCTTTATTACTACTCGTGTATCGTTTGTAGGAGAAGCTATAGCTTCAATCCATTTTGAAACATAATCAACAGCTACGAGTATGTAATTATTACCGAAAGATGATGGGAATGGTCCCATGAAATCTATTCCCCAGACGTCAAAGATTTCTACTTCTAATATTCCTTTTTGAGGCATTTCATCTCTTCTTGAAATATTGCCAGTGCGTTGACACCGGTCGCAATTTATAACAGCAATGTGGACATCCTTCCATAGATTAGGCCAGAATAAACCGGCTTGCAAGATTTTTGCACAAGTTTTGGAAGTGCTTGCATGTCCACCATAAGGAGATGAATGACATTGAGCAATGACATCTTCTATTTCTTCTTCGGGAATACATCGACGAAATATTCCATCGGGTCCTCTTTTGAACAATAATGGTTCATCCCAATAGTAATGTTTTAGATTATGAAAGAATTTCTTTTTCTGCTGATAGGTTAGATCGGGTGGAAGAGCTCCTGCGGCTAGGTAGTTGACAATGTCAGCGTACCATGGCAGTCCTACAGTTGTCTGGATTGTTTCCACGGGTTCTGATTCATTTATGTCTAACTGAGCTAGGTCGCTTCCTATTTGTGCTATCAGCTGTTCATACGGAAAATCATCATTAATCGGCACTTGTTCGGGTTTAATACCTTCTATTCTAGATAAATGGTCCGCTACGACGTTTTCAGTACCTTTCTTATCTTTTATTTCGAGATCAAACTCTTGTAAGAGTAAAATCCATCTCAAGAGTCTTGGTTTAGCATCTTTCTTAGTTAATAAATATCGGATAGCAGCATGGTCTGTGTAAATGATTATTTTCGCTCCTACCAGGTAAGAACGGAATTTGTCAAGCGCAAAGACAACTGCTAACAATTCTTTTTCGGTAGTGGCGTAGTTCATCTGGGCAGAATCTAAGGTTCTACTGGCATAGTAAATCGCATGAAGTTTCTTTTCCTTCCTCTGGCCTAGAACTGCGCCTATAGCATAGTCACTCGCATCGCACATGATTTCGAAAGGTAATCTCCAGTCAGGGGGTTGCATGATTGGTGCGGTGATGAGGGCTGTTTTTAGAGTTTCGAATGCTTTAAGACAATCTTCATTGAATATGAACTCAGCGTCTTTCATTAATAAACCAGTAAGAGGTTTAGTGATTTTCGAGAAATCTTTGATGAATCGTCGGTAAAAACCGGCGTGTCCTAAAAAGCTTCGTATTTCTCGAACGGTTTTAGGGGGTTGAAGATCTTTTATGACTTCAATCTTAGCTTTATCAACTTCAATTCCCTTGTCGGATATTACGTGACCTAATACGATTCCTTCATTGACCATAAAATGACATTTCTCCCAGTTAAGCACAAGGTTTACTTTTACACATCTTTCTAACACCATTTCTAAGTTTGATAAACATCCTTCAAAACTTTGCCCGCATACAGAGAAGTCGTCCATGAACACTTCCATGATGTTGTCTATAAAATCTGCGAAGATTGACATCATACATCTTTGAAAGGTTGCAGGAGCGTTGCATAATCCAAAGGGCATTCGTCTATAAGCGAACGTTCCATATGGGCATGTGAATGTAGTCTTCTCTTGATCATCAGGATGGATAGGGATTTGGAAAAATCCTGAGTAACCGTCAAGATAACAGAAGTAAGAATGCTTGGCTAATCGTTCTAACATTTGATTTATAAAAGGTAGTGGGAAATGATCTTTTTGAGTGGCTTTGTTTAGTTTACGATAATCTATGCACACTCTATATCCTGTCACTACTCTTTGCGATATCGATTCGCCTTGAGCGTTTTTCACAACAGTGATACCTCCTTTATTTGGCACTACATGTATTGGACTAACCCATTCACTATCAGAGATTGGATATATTATTCCGGCATCTAGTAATTTTTTAACTTCTTCTTTTACTACAGTGCTAAGGGTTGAGTTAATTCTTCTTTGAGATTCTCTGGAGGTTCTGCAATCTTCTTCTAGCAGAATACGATGCATACAGACTGAAGGACATATTCCTTTGAGATCAGATATGTTATATCCTAATGCAGTTGGATATTTCTTCAAGACATCTAAAAGTTTCTTCGTCTCTATAGTTCCTAAACTGGAATTTATTATAACTGGTCTTTTACATTCAACGTCTAAGAATTCGTACCTTAGGTTATGAGGTAAAGTTTTTAATCCTAATGTAGGTTTATCTTTACTTGGCATGGGATCCGGTGTAAGTGCTAAACTTTCGCTTAGACTATCATCCTGATATGGTTTACGCCAATTATCATCTTCGAAAATCGGAGGGATTTGAATTTTCATTATTTCAGAATAAGTGGTCTCTTTCAGTTCCATTTCTCTTACACATTCGTCAATTACGTCCAATAGATAGCATGTATCCTCTATAGCTGGTGATTGTAAGAATTGTGTTAAAATAAATTCAACTTTTTCTTCACCTACTTCAAAGGTTAGCTTTCCTCTTTTTACGTCTATTATGGCTCCGGCGGTAGCTAAGAATGGTCTTCCTAGTATGATAGGTGTAGTGGAGTCTTCAGAGATGTCCATGATTATAAAATCAGTAGGGATGTAGAATTGTCCTATACGTACTGGGACGTTTTCTAGTATGCCTACAGGATATTTAACAGAGCGATCGGCTAGTTGAACAAACATTTTAGTTGGTCTTAGGTCTCCCATGTCTAGCCTTTTGCAAATCGTTAAGGGCATAACACTGATACTGGCTCCTAAATCGCATAGAGCTTTGTCAATGACGAATTTTCCTATTACACATGGTATAGAGAAACTTCCTGGATCTTTTAGCTTAGGAGGCATTTTATTCTGAATTATGGCGCTACACTCGGCAGTAAGTGTAACGGTTCCGTTATCCTCTATCTTTTTCTTATTGGATAAGATTTCTTTTAAAAACTTAGCATACGAGGGTATTTGGGTAATTGCTTCTGTAAACGGAATAGTAATATTCAACTGTTTCAGAAGTTCAACAAATTTCTTAAATTGACCCGTCGTCTTGGAATTTATTAATCTTTGAGGGTACGGAATTGGTGGTTTATAGGGTGGTGGAGGCACATAAGGTTGTTCTTTCTCCACTACCTCTTGATTGTTATCTTCCTTTTCTTCTGGATCATTCACCACTTCAGTCGGTTTATCCGGTTTTTGGTACATGGCTGGATTGTCAAGTCTTGGATCGGTAGGTCCGTCAAGTTCCTTGCCACTTCTTAATATTACGGCATTGGCATGTCCTTTCGGGTTAGGTTGAGGTTGTCCAGGGAATACTCCAGCTGGTGCAGCGGTAGGTGCTTGTTGTTGAGCTACTTGTGAAATCTGAGTTTCAAGCATTTTGTTATGTGTAGCTAATGCATCTACCTTGCTCACTAATTGTTTAATCTGCTCACTAGTGTGAATGTTTTGGTTTAAGAAGTCCTTGTTTGTTTGAGATTGGTTAGCTATAAAGTTCTCCATCATCAACTCAAGGTTCGATTTTCTAGGGACATTAGGAGCAGTCTTTTGATATCCTGGTGATGTAGCTGGTGCTTGACCTGGTGCGTACAAAGCATTGTTATTCTTATAGGAGAAGTTCGGATGATTTTTCCAACCTGGGTTGTATGTGTTTGAGTATGGGTTTCCTTGAGCATAATTCACTTGATCAGTGGGAGTACCTGTCAATAATTGACAATCAGAAACTTCGTGTCCTGGGACTCCACATAACTCACAGTTAGGTGTTACTGCAGCCACGGTGGCTGTTGGTGTTATGGCCAAGTTGTCGATCTTTTGGCTTAGTTGGTCAAACTTCGCATTGACTTGGTCCATACTACTCACTTCGTACATACCTCCTTTTGTTGGTTTCTTAGTTGCGACTCTCTCGCTTCCCCAAAGGTAATGATTTTGAGCCATACTTTCGATAAGTGCATAAGCATCATTATATTCTTTGTCCATCAATGCACCACCTGCGGCAGCGTCAATTGTCATTCTTGTATTGTACAAGAGTCCATTATAGAAGGTATGGATGACCATCCATTCTATTAATCCGTGATGTGGACAAAGTCTCAGCAGATCTTTATAGCGTTCCCAAGCTTCGAATAATGATTCGCTTTCCCTTTGCTTAAATCCGTTGATCTGAGCTCTCAGCATAGCTGTCTTGCTAGGTGGAAAATATCTATTCAAGAAAGCTCTCTTAAGTTCCTCCCACGTAGTTACTGAGTTCGAAGGCAGAGATTGAAGCCAAGCTCTTGCTCTGTCTCGAAGCGAAAAGGGAAATAAACGTAGTCTAATAGCTTCTTGGGTAACTCCATTGGCCTTTACGGTATCTGCATATTGCACAAAGATCGAAAGATGAAGATTCGGATCCTCGGTAGGATTTCCGGCGAATCGATTTTGTTGCACGGCTGATATCAACGAAGGTTTTAGTTCGAAATCATTTCGGTTGATAGCCGGTGCTGCAATGCTTGAATGCGGTTCAGCTTGCGAAGGACTGGCGTAATACTTGAGTGGATGAGTCTGTTCTTCAGCCATCTCTGCGTCCTTTGATGTTACGACTAGTTTAGGCGGATCTAATTGAAGATCTGGAATACTGTAACTTTTTTCGTAATCGAATATATGTCTTCTTACGTGTAAGAAGCGTTCCGATTCAGGGATTAGAGGTTGCAAGTCTTCGCTTTTAGAGCGAGTACTTGGCATACACTCGGAGATTAAATTAAATTAAATAGTTGATACCTTAGTCTAGACAATGCTACCTAAATGCACTAGCAACTAAATTAAGGAATCCCCGGCAACGGCGCCAAAAACTTGATGGGCTAAAGACGTGTCTAATTATGCGTCTAGCGGTATCTTAACTGCAAGTGCACAGCCTATCGAAGTAATATTTAAGATTATCGATCCACAGGGATTCTATGGTTACTTAGTGCTAGATGAACTTCTAGTTTAGCTAAGGTGAATGGTTGTCACGATTTTTTTGTTGATTTTAGAATATTAAAGGCGGAATTAAATTTAAGTTTTAATAAAATGATACTAAGGCGGTCAGTATGTAATTATACTAACTTAGGTGGGTCAATCTAACCTAGGCTTATAAAGATGTTTACTTAATCTATTCGGTAGAGGTTACCAGTTTAAATACCCTCAACTCACACTCCCGTGGTCTTATCTCAGGTCTTACCCCTAAAGCCCTAAGCCTGCTCTCGCTAGCCCATAAGTGTTTAGAGACAATTTTTGGAAACTAAATAATTCTAATTTATTTTAAAGCGCTCTCGCTGTGTTTAATTTAAATGCCTAACTTTAGCTATCTGGTTAAAATCTCACACTCTCGTGGTCTTGACCTAACCTAATACTCTTTTCTTACTCTCGTAACGAAAAGGTCGATTTTAATTAAAAAGTATCAGCCAGAATGTTAAGTTATTAATTATTTTAAGCCTATGATTAAATTTTACCGATTAAGTTTGTTTTAATTACATACCGCCCTAAGATAATTAGCTACTCATTGATGTTGAACCAGACAGAGACAAAAAATTAAATAATAAAATACTCATGGCAGAAAAATAAATAAACATTATAAAAATTAAAATTGCAATATTATAAGAAACCTGGTTAACAAATATTAAAGCAGACTCCTTCTTCCACAGACCGGAAAGCTTGGAGTTGTTGGCGGAAATTGAAAATAAACGAATGCTGAAGGTTTAGAAACAAATAAATGTATAACAATTTCCTGATGTTGGAAATTGTTATATGTTTGGGTTGGATACAATAAGAAAAAAAAACTGAAAAATAATGCAGAAATAGAAACTGGTTCGTAAAACAATTCGGCAGAGCTTCCGCAGAAATTCGAATAAAAAATGCTCTGTAGTTTCTTCATAAAACTAATGCTATTTATAGAATCCTTAATGGGCTGAAATTTGGACTTTGTTGCATTGGGCCTTTGCTGAATTGGTGGAGGGAATGTAGGAACGTGGCAAAAAGGTAGGAGAAGAGTTCTTCACGTAACGCCTTGACGTGGTCTCAGTCAATAACCTATTTTTACCCTTGTCACGGTCGTGACAAGGTCTTCACGCTCGTAACTTGTGGTTTTTAAGTGTCACGGTCGTGACAATGTTGTGACGATCGTGAGGGCCTCTTTTAGGGTGTCACGGTCGTGACACCTTGGTGACGACCGTGACTGCAACAAATTATGCAGTCTTTTGCAGGCTTCTTCATTTCTTCATCTTTTTATGGTTTCTTTTGTTCCTTTTGCTCTTAATTCATGATTTAGCTCCATATAATGATGTTCCTGCAAAATGGTAAGAAAAACTCGAGAATTCGAGTGTTAAAACGGTAAATATGCGATAAAACGTCAATGAAATCTAGCAATATAATCGATACGTTTTCTCGTTATCAAACTTCCCCAAACTTAAACCTTTGCTTGTCCTCAAGCAAATAGTCGGTTGAAAATCGGCGGACAAACTTTTATTTGCGCATACTCATAACAAACCGTACGAGGGATCGTTTTGTCGGATAGTCCGGTACTTTGATATTACACTACCGATACACTAATGACACAAGCAACAAGCTATGTCGTCGACTTCCCGTTAAACGAAACAATCGGCAATTACTTTACGATTTCACCTAGAGTTTTTCGATCTTATTTCGCCCGGTTTCATTCTAGCGCAATCACATTAAGCCCTTTGCCTTAGCACGCACGTAGTGGAGTAGCCGGTTAGCGACTTTGATCCTTTTTAAGCACGGGGTCTGGTACACGAGTGCGGTAACCCTACATATTTTATCCGATTTGGAGGTTGTGGGGGATCGAGCCGTAGCACGCCCTACCGAGTTCAGAACCAGTACCTCTGAACCAACCCGCAATGGACTCCTTCTCATATTTCTCGTTTCTTGTATGCGACCGTGTACTTTGGTGCAATTTCTTTTCATTTTGCATCGAGATATGAAGGATCATTATTGATTAGGCATCAAACGCTTATATTCATCGGCTCCCCATGTGGTTTGTGTTCAGACGGTGCTGACTGCTAGTATAAACTACTAGGGGTTACTTTTGAACTGAAACTTAAAGTGTACTCGTAATGGTAATCGGAATGGAATCGCTTAAGTGGAAGGTCAAAGGTTTCAAGATTGTATTGGTCTTGTTTAATCGTTCTCGGCTTCCTAATTACGATTCCGTAGGTAAGTCGGGTAATGCGAATAATTAAAGATTTGCTCATTTCATTAACTTGCGAAAAGAAATACAACGGAATTGAAAATACAACGAAATGGAAAAGTGCGAAAAGGGAAAATGCGGAAATGAAAGGTACCTCTCCCACACTATATCAGACATTGTCCTCAATGTTGTGATATAAATGCGGTAAAAGTACAGTACAAACGACAAAAACGAAAAAAAACAAACATAAGCAAACTAAAACTATGGCTGCTGAGGACCGCGGGCTCGGCTTCTGGTGCGGGAGCGGCGTCTGGAAGGAGTCGCTTCAGGGTCAGAACCGGGGCCGGTGGCAGCAGTGATGTCAATGCGGATGGCTTCTAGCTCGCTGAAAATTTCGTCGAGCTTCTCATTAGTAGATGTCTGGTTTGCTGCAATAGTGCCGAGTAAAGCATCATACTGCTCCTTCTGCCTTCGCTCCAGTGCGGCGTTCATCTGGTTCTGCTGATGAATCGCACGGAGGACATCCTCAAGAGTGAATTCCGGAGCAGGAGGCTGTCGGGTAGATGGCTCTGGTATATCTTGGATAGGCTCAGCTGCATCCATAGCGTCCTGCATCTCATCCGCTGGAGGGTCTGCCTGATCATCATGAATAGGGACGTGTTCGACAGCATCTGGTAAAATAAAGAGCCAGTTGGCTCGGCTGGATGGATCGATGCGGTCGCGGGACGGCAGAATGATATGATGGAAAATGGTGCCATGGACAATAGGACTATACCTGCCATCCTCTCGCTGCGCAATCAGGTGAGCGGACCTGCAATAACTCTTGGTGAGGAATTCTGCTTCTCTGAAAGGCTGATCTACGACCAAGTCACCAAGCCCCAACTGAATGGCGAGGGAGGTGACAATGCCGCCTATGAAAAATGGGGTTGATCCTCTATGCGCAATAGCCTGGATGTGGTAAAGCATGAACGGGGCAGCGTTGATCGGCTCGTCATTTAGAGCACAATGCAAGAATAGAAGCTCCTTGGAGTTGAGCTTATGGTTGCTTTCTCGAGCGAATATGGTGTTGCAAATGACTCGGTGGAAATAGCGGATTGCCGGATTGTGGATGTGTGTAGCATTGAGGCTTTGGAAGGCTGAGGCACGGGTATTGGTTATGTCGTGCCATAAAGTGAAAGCGGTTTCACTAAAATTATCCGGCACACGGAGATGAGCTTCAGTTCCGTGATCGAAGCCTAGCAACTCGGCTATCCTGTTTTGCGAAAGGTTAAACTCCTGGCCATGCAATCTGAATTTTGCGAAACCGGTGAGCTGACTCTGAGAACCGGCAGGAGTGGTGTACTGGAACGAGCTAAGGAACTCCGATGTCAGAAGCTCGAATGTGGGCTGAGGCTGACTGCAAAGATCCCACAGACCGACTTTTTGAAGCAGGCTCTGGACACTGGTAAGCATTCCGAGTTCCCTCAAACAGACAGTGTCGATATAACGTGTAGGTTGCACACCGCGGTTCTGGAATCGGATAAATCGTTCTCTCTGGGTTTCTCCAGCATCACCTTCTCTGAATTGAATGGTATCCATTGCATGCAAGAGCTTAGAGTGGAAGATGAAGATTTTTGATTTTTGTGAGAAAATGATAAAATGAGAGAAATAATGAATCGGAGTAAATATTGGAAGGTGAGAATGTGATAGGTGGTGATAATGGGAGGTTAATGAGTTTAAAGTTGGTAATGGGGGGTTACGGAAGTTATGGAGAAAATGAGTGGTTTTTGGAAGTTATGGAGGAAGAAGAAGAAGAGGCACGAAGAGAAACAGTTCTGTTTCTCACGAATCCTGTAATAAGGGTTGTCACGGTCGTGACAGGGGCGCGACGGTCGTGACACGCTATTTAAGCACGTCACGATCGTGAGGTGGGTGTAACGATCGTGAGGGTTGATTTCCTTGAATAATTTCCAGAAACATTATCTCTTACGCTTCACATAGTTTATATAATAATTTTTGGTCACTTCTCACTCAATATTTAATATAAACACCATATAACAATTAATTGCAACATAGTACTTTATTAACTTGCATGGCATGAGAGATTTTATATAATATGAATAAATGCAAGCATAACAGTACATATAATGAAGACATATAAATTAATCAAAATGGAAAAAATTTGTAAACTAAAAGTGCATTGCATATGGTAATTGAAATGAAATTACATAATTGAAAATACGGTATGAAATTGTTTGCGAAAATTAAATCTAACTAGAAACGAAAACAATGAGAAAAATAAACTAAATCACTTATAGCATTTTCAAAAGCGTTTCTTCAAATCTTCGATTGCGGAGTTCAAGTGATAGAATTGTTCGCAGGTTATGTCAGTCAAACCTATAATGTCCAATCGCATGCTTTTAATGTCTTCCTTAAATGAATTAATGTCAGTTTGGTAAGCTTCAAGAGTGTTCATAATATTCTGTAGGTTGTTACCATAATCTCCTTGATTCACTTCAGGGGTTTCATTTACTTCTTCAGTGTGGTCAATGTCATGGTAACCAGGAGGTGTCTCAGGGTCAGTTTCGACATCGGTCATTATATCATCTTTTATCTTGTAAGACTGAGGTGTTTCAGGAGTAGATGGATAATCAGGTGGGGTTAACTCATAAAGCCAGTTATCCTTATTGTGAACACTTACTCTAGCATGGTTTGGCAATGTGAACAGGGTTACTACTTCATTCCGGATTAGGTACTCAAAAGGTGGATGTCCTAAATTCCTTATGATATGTCTATTAAAGCAGAAGTTAAGATTCATAGGACGGATTGTTCCTAAACGGTTGCACCTGTGCAGTTGGTACCTAAGTCCTATGGCATCAGCAATCATGGTTACAAGACCTCCTACTAATATAGGTAATTCAGGTTCTTCTTGGATACGGGTGAAGGTTTGCATCATGAAAGGTACACCATTAACAGGCTGTCCATTAGTGAAACATGACATAATAAATATCTCATCTTTAGAAACTCCGGTAATGTTTTCTTCTTTTCCAAAGAAGGTGTGGGCAAGGATTTTATGGAAGTAACGGAGAGCAGGATTATGGATCTCATCATTATTCATGCTATTTGGTTCAGGGTGGTAGTTTCCGGTTAAAGTTCCCCAAAAGAAATCTAGCTCAATATCCATCAATTCTACCTGTGTGGTAGTAAAAGCAAATGGTCCACTAGGGAATCCTAATAAATCAGCTAGTTCTTTATGGTTAAAGTCATATTCTATTCCAAACAGGCGGAAACTAATAAATCCTTTCCTAAATCCAAAACCGCGCTCAGGTAGGTAAATTAAGGAGCTAAGGAACTCAAGGGTGAGCTCGCGGTAAGTCACAAACTTATTCTGGATCAATGCATTTTCCCATCCAAGTCGGTTAAACAAGTACAGGATGCTATCATGTATACCTAGGGTTTCCATAGTCTGATCATCCGGGTACAGGGTCAAATCCATTTGCCTCTGTGATAACTCTTCAAACTTCATTCTTTGGTTCCTACCTCTAAATTTGGTTTCCATATGGTTTATGGGTTGGTTAGCCATGGTCAGTGCAAATATGGAGGAAACAAATCAGGGGAAGAAGGAAAGTGGAAAAGACTTTTAGAAAATCTGTAAAAAGTGATTTAAGATAAAAATAAGAAAATGAAATGCATAATTTAAAGTAATACTAGTAATATGAAATAAAACTATAAAATGACAAAACAAGTAAATAAATAATAAAACGATAAATAACAATATGAAATAGTTTAAATAGTTTAAATAATTAAATGAGTAAATGGGTTGCCTCCCACTAAGCGCTGTTTTTATCGTCAAAAGCCTGACGTAATGCTTAGGTTTAGATTAATCAGGGGAATTAGTGGACAACTCTAAAAGCCTTAGATTATTTGCATAATCTCTATTTTCAACTTTATGATAATGTTTTAAACGTTGTCCATTTACTATGAATGGTTCACTATTCCTACCCTTAATTTCTATTGCTCCACTCGGGAATACTTTAGTTATTTCAAAGGGTCCTGACCATCTAGATTTTAATTTTCCAGGAAAGAGCCTAAGTCTTGAATTAAAGAGGAGTGCAACGTCTCCCACACTAAATTATTTCCTAGATAGGCGTTTATCATGCCATCGCTTAGTTCTTTCTTTATATATCTTAGCATTCTCATAAGCATCTAACCTTAATTCTTCTAATTCGTTAATGTCTAGGATTCGCTTTTCTCCTGCAGCATTATAGTTTATATTGAGAGTTCTAATCGCCCAATAAGCTTTGTGTTCTAGTTCTACTGGGAGGTGACAAGATTTTCCATAAACTAGTTTGAAAGGTGTAGTACCTATGGGTGTCTTGTAAGCGGTCCTATAAGCCCATAAAGCTTCATTAAGTTTAGATGACCAATCTTTCCGAGATATGGCGACAGTCTTTTCTAAGATTTGTTTAATTTCTCTGTTTGAGACTTCGACTTGTCCACTTGTTTGTGGGTGATATGGTGTAGCCACACGGTGTCTTACTCCATACTTAGATAGTAATTTGTCAAAGATTTTTGAAATGAAGTGCGAGCCACCGTCACTTATGACGAGTCTAGGCACACCAAATCTGGGAAAGATTATATTTTTGAAAAGCTTTATTACTACTCGTGTATCGTTTGTAGGAGAAGCTATAGCTTCAATCCATTTTGAAACATAATCAACAGCTACGAGTATGTAATTATTACCGAAAGATGATGGGAATGGTCCCATGAAATCTATTCCCCAGACGTCAAATATTTCTACTTCTAATATTCCTTTTTGAGGCATTTCATCTCTTCTTGAAATATTGCCAGTGCGTTGACACCGGTCGCAATTTATAACAGCAATGTGGACATCCTTCCATAGATTAGGCCAGAATAAACCGGCTTGCAAGATTTTTGCACAAGTTTTGGAAGTGCTTGCATGTCCACCATAAGGAGATGAATGACATTGAGCAATGACATCTTCTATTTCTTCTTCGGGAATACATCGACGAAATATTCCATCGGGTCCTCTTTTGAACAATAATGGTTCATCCCAATAGTAATGTTTTAGATTATGAAAGAATTTCTTTTTCTGCTGATAGGTTAGATCGGGTGGAAGAGCTCATGCGGCTAGGTAGTTGACAATGTCAGCGTACCATGGCAGTCCTACAGTTGTCTGGATTGTTTCCACGGGTTCTGATTCATTTATGTCTAACTGAGCTAGGTCGCTTCCTATTTGTGCTATCAGCTGTTCATACGGAAAATCATCGTTAATCGGCACTTGTTCGGGTTTAATACCTTCTATTCTAGATAAATGGTCCGCTACGACGTTCTCAGTACCTTTCTTATCTTTTATTTCGAGATCAAACTCTTGTAAGAGTAAAATCCATCTCAAGAGTCTTGGTTTAGCATCTTTCTTAGTTAATAAATATCGGATAGCAGCATGGTCTGTGTAAATGATTATTTTCGCTCCTACCAGGTAAGAACGAAATTTGTCAAGCGCAAAGACAACTGCTAACAATTCTTTTTCGGTAGTGGCGTAGTTCATCTGGGCAGAATCTAAGGTTCTACTGGCATAGTAAATCGCATGAAGTTTCTTTTCCTTCCTCTGGCCTAGAACTGCGCCTACAGCATAGTCACTCGCATCGCACATGATTTCGAAAGGTAATCTCCAGTCAGGGGGTTGCATGATTGGTGCGGTGATGAGGGCTGTTTTTAGAGTTTCGAATGCTTTAAGACAATCTTCATTGAATATGAACTCAGCATCTTTCATTAATAAACCAGTAAGAGGTTTAGTGATTTTCGAGAAATCTTTGATGAATCGTCGGTAAAAACCGGCGTGTCCTAAACAGCTTCGTATTTCTCGAACGGTTTTAGGGGGTTGAAGATCTTTTATGACTTCAATCTTAGCTTTATCAACTTCAATTCCCTTGTCGGATATTACGTGACCTAATACGATTCCTTCATTGACCATAAAATGACATTTCTCCCAGTTAAGCACAAGGTTTACTTTTACACATCTTTCTAACACCATTTCTAAGTTTGATAAACATCCTTCAAAACTTTGCCCGCATACAGAGAAGTCGTCCATGAACACTTCCATGATGTTGTCTATAAAATCTGCGAAGATTGACATCATACATCTTTGAAAGGTTGCAGGAGCGTTGCATAATCCAAAGGGCATTCGTCTATAAGCGAACGTTCCATATGGGCATGTGAATGTAGTCTTCTCTTGATCATCAGGATGGATAGGGATTTGGAAAAATCCTGAGTAACCGTCAAGATAACAGAAGTAAGAATGCTTGGCTAATCATTCTAACATTTGATCTATAAAAGGTAGTGGGAAATGATCTTTTCGAGTGGCTTTGTTTAGTTTAAGATAATCTATGCACACTCTATATCCTGTCACTACTCTTTGCGATATCGATTCGCCTTGAGCGTTTTTCACAACAGTGATACCTCCTTTATTTGGCACTACATGTATTGGACTAACCCATTCACTATCAGAGATTGGATATATTATTCCGGCATCTAGTAATTTTTTAACTTCTTCTTTTACTACAGTGCTAAGGGTTGGGTTAATTCTTCTTTGAGATTCTCTGGAGGTTCTGCAATCTTCTTCTAGCAGAATACGATGCATACAGACTGAAGGACATATTCCTTTGAGATCAGATATGTTATATCCTAATGCAGTTGGATATTTCTTCAAGACATCTAAAAGTTTCTTCGTTTCTATAGTTCCTAAACTGGAATTTATTATAACTGGTCTTTTACATTCAACGTCTAAGAATTCGTACCTTAGGTTATGAGGTAAAGTTTTTAATCCTAATGTAGGTTTATCTTTACTTGGCATGGGATCCGGTGTAAGTGCTAAACTTTCGCTTAGACTATCATCCTGATATGGTTTACGCCAATTATCATCTTCGAAAATCGGAGGGATTTGAATTTTCATTATTTCAGAATAAGTGGTCTCTTTCAGTTCCATTTCTCTTACACATTCGTCAATTACGTCCAATAGATAGCATGTATCCTCTATAGCTGGTGATTGTAAGAATTGTGTTAAAATAAATTCAACTTTTTCTTCACCTACTTCAAAGGTTAGCTTTCCTCTTTTTACGTCTATTATGGCTCCGGCGGTAGCTAAGAATGGTCTTCCTAGTATGATAGGTGTAGTGGAGTCTTCAGAGATGTCCATGATTATAAAATCAGTAGGGATGTAGAATTGTCCTATACGTACTGGGACGTTTTCTAGTATGCCTACAGGATATTTAACAGAGCGATCGGCTAGTTGAACAGACATTTTAGTTGGTCTTAGGTCTCCCATGTCTAGCCTTTTGCAAATCGTTAAGGGCATAACACTGATACTGGCTCCTAAATCGCATAGAGCTTTGTCAATGACGAATTTTCCTATTACACATGGTATAGAGAAACTTCCTGGATCTTTTAGCTTAGGAGGCATTTTATTCTGAATTATGGCGCTACACTCGGCAGTAAGTGTAACGGTTCCGTTATCCTCTATCTTTTTCTTATTGGATAAGATTTCTTTTAAAAACTTAGCATACGAGGGTATTTGGGTAAATGCTTCTGTAAACGGAATAGTAATATTCAACTGTTTCAGAAGTTCAACAAATTTCTTAAATTGACCCGTCGTCTTGGAATTTATTAATCTTTGAGGGTACGGAATTGGTGGTTTATAGGGTGGTGGAGGCACATAAGGTTGTTCTTTCTCCACTACCTCTTGATTGTTATCTTCCTTTTCTTCTGGATCATTCACCACTTCAGTCGGTTTATCCGGTTTTTGGTACATGGCTGGATTGTCAAGTCTTGGATCGGTAGGTCCGTCAAGTTCCTTGCCACTTCTTAATATTACGACATTGGCATGTCCTTTCGGGTTAGGTTGAGGTTGTCCAGGGAATACTCCAGCTGGTGCAGCGGTAGGTGCTTGTTGTTGAGCTACTTGTGAAATCTGAGTTTCAAGCATTTTGTTATGTGTAGCTAATGCATCTACCTTGCTCACTAATTGTTTAATCTGCTCACTAGTGTGAATGTTTTGGTTTAAGAAGTCCTTGTTTGTTTGAGATTGGTTAGCTATAAAGTTCTCCATCATCAACTCAAGGTTCGATTTTCTAGGGACATTAGGAGCAGTCTTTTGATATCCTGGTGATGTAGCTGGTGCTTGACCTGGTGCGTACAAAGCATTGTTATTCTTATAGGAGAAGTTCGGATGATTTTTCCAACCTGGGTTGTATGTGTTTGAGTATGGGTTTCCTTGAGCATAATTCACTTGATCAGTGGGAGTACCTGTCAATAATTGACAATCAGAAACTTCGTGTCCTGGGACTCCACATAACTCACAGTTAGGTGTTACTGCAGCCACGGTGGCTGTTGGTGTTATGGCCAAGTTGTCGATCTTTTGGCTTAGTTGGTCAAACTTCGCATTGACTTGGTCCATACTACTCACTTCGTACATACCTCCTTTTGTTGGTTTCTCAGTTGCGACTCTCTCGCTTCCCCAAAGGTAATGATTTTGAGCCATACTTTCGATAAGTGCATAAGCATCATTATATTCTTTGTCCATCAATGCACCACCTGCGGCAGCGTCAATTGTCATTCTTGTATTGTACAAGATTCCATTATAGAAGGTATGGATGACCATCCATTCTATTAATCCGTGATGTGGACAAAGTCTCAGCAGATCTTTATAGCGTTCCCAAGCTTCGAATAATGATTCGCTTTCCCTTTGCTTAAATCCGTTGATCTGAGCTCTCAGCATAGCTGTCTTGCTAGGTGGAAAATATCTATTCAAGAAAACTCTCTTAAGTTCCTCCCACGTAGTTACTGAGTTCGAAGGCAGAGATTGAAGCCAAGCTCTTGCTCTGTCTCGAAGCGAAAAGGGAAATAAACGTAGTCTAATAGCTTCTTGGGTAACTCCATTGGCCTTTACGGTATCTGCATATTGCACAAAGATCGAAAGATGAAGATTCGGATCCTCGGTAGGATTTCCGGCGAATCGATTTTGTTGCACGGCTGATATCAACGAAGGTTTTAGTTCGAAATCATTTCGGTTGATAGCCGGTGCTGCAATGCTTGAATGCGGTTCAGCTTGCGAAGGACTGGCGTAATACTTGAGTGGATGAGTCTGTTCTTCAGCCATCTCTGCGTCCTTTGATGTTACGACTGGTTTAGGCGGATCTAATTGAAGATCTGGAATACTGTAACTTTTTTCGTAATCGAATATATGTCTTCTTACGTGTAAGAAGCGTTCCGATTCAGGGATTAGAGGTTGCAAGTCTTCGCTTTTAGAGCGAGTACTTGGCATACACTCGGAGATTAAATTAAATTAAATAGTTGATACCTTAGTCTAGACAATGCTACCTAAATGCACTAGCAACTAAATTAAGGAATACCCGGCAACGGCGCCAAAAACTTGATGGGCTAAAGACGTGTCTAATTATGCGTCTAGCGGTATCTTAACTGCAAGTGCACAGCCTATCGAAGTAATATTTAAGATTATCGATCCACAGGGATTCTATGGTTACTTAGTGCTAGATGAACTTCTAGTTTAGCTAAGGTGAATGGTTGTCACGATTTTTTTGTTGATTTTAGAATATTAAAGGCGGAATTAAATTTAAGTTTTAATAAAATGATACTAAGGCGGTCAGTATGTAATTATACTAACTTAGGTGGGTCAATCTAACCTAGGCTTATAAAGATGTTTACTTAATCTATTCGGTAGAGGTTACCAGTTTAAATACCCTCAACTCACACTCTCGTGGTCTTATCTCAGGTCTTACCCCTAAAGCCCTATGCCTGCTCTCGCTAGCCCATAAGTGTTTAGAGACAATTTTTGGAAACTAAATAATTCTAATTTATTTTAAAGCGCTCTCGCTGTGTTTAATTTAAATGCCTAACTTTAGCTATCTGGTTAAAATCTCACACTCTCGTGGTCTTGACCTAACCTAATACTCTTTTCTTACTCTCGTAACGAAAAGGTCGATTTTAATTAAAAAGTATCAGCCAGAATGTTAAGTTATTAATTATTTTAAGCCTATGATTAAATTTTACCGATTAAGTTTGTTTTAATTACATACCGCCCTAAGATAATTAGCTACTCATTGATGTTGAACCAGACAGAGACAGAAAATTAAATAATAAAATACTCATGGCAGAAAAATAAATAAACATTATAAAAATTAAAATTGCAATATTATAAGAAACCTGGTTAACAAATATTAAAGCAGACTCCTTCTTCCACAGACCGGAAAGCTTGGAGTTGTTGGCGGAAATTGAAAATAAACGAATGCTGAAGGTTTAGAAACAAATAAATGTATAACAATTTCCTGATGTTGGAAATTGTTATATGTTTGGGTTGGATACAATAAGAAAAAAAAACTGAAAAATAATGCAGAAATAGAAACTGGTTCGTAAAACAATTCGGCAGAGCTTCCGCAGAAATTCGAATAAAAAATGCTCTGTAGTTTCTTCATAAAACTAATGCTATTTATAGAATCCTTAATGGGCTGAAATTTGGACTTTGTTGCATTGGGCCATTGCTGAATTGGTGGAGGGAATGTAGGAACGTGGCAAAAAGGTAGGAGAAGAGTTCTTCACGTAACGCCTTGACGTGGTCTCAGTCAATAACCTATTTTTACCCTTGTCACGGTCGTGACAAGGTCTTCACGCTCGTAACTTGTGGTTTTTAAGTGTCACGGTCGTGACAATGTTGTGACGATCGTGAGGGCCTCTTTTAGGGTGTCACGGTCGTGACACCTTGGTGACGACCGTGACTGCAACAAATTATGCAGTCTTTTGCAGGCTTCTTCATTTCTTCATCTTTTTATGGTTTCTTTTGTTCCTTTTGCTCTTAATTCATGATTTAGCTCCATATAATGATGTTCCTGCAAAATGGTAAGAAAAACTCGAGAATTCGAGTGTTAAAACGGTAAATATGCGATAAAACGTCAATGAAATCTAGCAATATAATCGATACGTTTTCTCGTTATCATACTCCAGTTACTACCTCTAATGCTGATGCTCGGGGAAAAGGTCATGTTATTGAACCTATACCAACTGATGTGCCAGCTGCTGATGATCTTTCTAAGCAGATGGAAGAAGTATTGAAAATCATTTGCAAGAGTGATTATGACATTGTTGATCAATTGGGGCATACTCCCTCCAAGATTTCTATGCTGTCTTTATTGTTGTGTTCTGAGGCTCATGCCAAGGCCCTGATCAAATTTCTGAAGACTGCTCATGTACCAAATGAAATTTTTGTTGACCAGTTTGAAAATTGTGTTGCACACTTGACCTATGATAATGGGTTAGGTTTCTCCGATGCTGATTTAACTCCGGCCAAGAGAGATCATAACAGGGCTCTACATATCTCTATTGAATGTAGGGGCACTACTCTGTCTCATGTGTTAATAGACAATGGTTCCTCGCTGAATGTGTTGCCCAAAGAAGTTCTGAATAAGCTTAGTCCTGAAGATGCTGTGTTGAAGCCCAATAATATAGTGGTGAAAGCTTTTGATGGCTCGAGAAGAGTGGTGCATGGAGAAATTGATCTCCCAATAAAAGTAGGTTCTCAGGTTTTCAATGCTACTTTTTATGTGATGGATATTCGTCCTTCGTATTCTTGTTTGCTTGGGCGTCCCTGGATCCATGGGGCAGGTGCCGTAACCTCCACTTTACACCAGAAGCTGAGATATCCAGTAGAAGGAAAAGTTGTCACTGTTTACGGAGAGGAAGGATATATAGTTAGCCATGTGAACACCTTTAAATATCTTGAAATGGAAGGTGAATATGTTGAAAATCCATGCCAGACATTCGAAGTGGTTCCTTGGTTTGTTAACAATTATGAAGCTCCTCCTGTTGTCAAGAAAGTTCCTGTGGTCACCAGAGTACCTCCAACAATGGCCTCCCTCAAAGATGCTAGAGTTGTGGTGGATGAAGAGTCCCAGAAGGATGTTCGTCGTGCTCGTGCTGTTCGTATCACCAATCAGGGGATTATGAAAGATCAAATTAATGTTGTGGGTGACTATGATGAAGACTACAACTTGGATGCTTGGATTTTTCCTACTGTGGGTGTTGGGCTCAATAACTGGAAAGCGGAAGATGTTATTCCTATCTCCTTTAGTCAGGAGTAAATACTATTACTGTGTTGTTACTTATTAAGTTTGTAATTCTTTGAACAATTAAACTCTTAAGCCTTGGGCCTTACCCGGGGTACAATGGTGTGCTTGTTACGGGATGTCATCTCATTTGCATACTTCATTCAATAAAAATCAGTGGACGTTTCGTTTTCATAAATATTGTGTTCCTTGTTTTTCTTTTCTTTTCTTTTTGTTTTATCAGCTATGTGTTCTTACACACACCCACATCACTAAAATGCAGATCCTCATCCACTCTGGATCCTGTTGATAACAGTTCTACTATTGCCAATTATAATTTCGAGAATCCGATCTATCAAGCTGAAGACGGAAATGAGGAAGATTGTGAAGTACCTGTAGAGCTTGCTAGGTTGTTACAACAAGAAGAGAAAGCTATACAGCCACATGAAGAGCCAGTCAAAGTTGTGAATCTAGGAACTGAAGAAAACAGGAAAGAGGTCAAGATAGGGGCTGAATTAGAGGATAATGTCAAGAGCAGATTGATTCAGATGTTACGTGACTATGTGGAGATCTTTGCTTGGTCCTACGAAGATATGCCAGGGTTGGATACAAACATTGTGGTTCACCGTTTACCAGTAAAAGAAGATTGTCGTCCAAAGAAGCAGAAGGTTCGTCGTATGCGTCCTGAAATGTCAGAGAAGATTAAGGCAGAGGTAATGAAACAGTTTGATGCAGGGTTCTTAGCTGTGACTTCTTATCCTCAATGGGTTGCAAATGTTGTGCCGGTACCTAAGAAAGATGGTAAGGTACGTATGTGTGTAGACTACAAGGATTTGAACAAGGCCAGCCCCAAAGATGACTTTCCACTTCCTCATATTGATGTTCTGGTAGACAACACCGCTCAGCATAAAGTATTCTCTTTCATGGATGGTTTCTCTGGTTACAATCAAATCAAGATGGCGCCTGAAGATATGGAGAAGACAACATTTGTTACACAGTGGGGCACTTTTTGTTATAAAGTGATGCCATTTGGTTTGAAGAATGCAGGGGCAACATATCAGCGTGCTATGGTGGCTTTGTTTCATGATATGATTCATCATGAGATAGAGGTATATGTGGATGATATGATAGCCAGGTCCCAGAATGAAGAGCAACATCTTGATCATCTGCATAAGTTGTTTGAGAGGTTGAAGAAATACAAGTTGAGATTGAACCCAAACAAGTGTACTTTTGGAGTTAGGTCTGGTAAACTCCTGGGTTTCATTGTCAGTGGAAAAGGTATTGAAGTAGATCCTGCAAAAGTAAAAGCTATACGAGAGATGCCAGCTCCCTGTACTGAGAAGGAAGTTAGAGGTTTCTTGGGACGATTGAATTATATTGCAAGATTTATTTCCCAATTAACTGCCATCTGTGAGCCAATCTTCAAGTTATTGAAGAAAGATCAGGTGATGGAATGGAATGATGAATGCCAGACAGCCTTTGATGAAATCAAGAAATATCTGCTTGAACCTCCAATTTTGATGCCACCAGTTGATGGAAGACCCTTGATTATGTACTTAACAGTGTTAGACAACTCAATGGGGTGTGTGTTGGGGAAACATGACGAGTCTGGTCGAAAAGAGCAGGCAATATACTACCTTAGCAAAAAGTTTACCGACTGTGAAACAAGATACTCACTGCTCGAGAAAACTTGCTGCGCTTTGGCATGGGCTGCTCGCCGACTAAGACAGTATATGTTGACCCATACTACCTTGTTGATTTCGAAGATGGACCCAATCAAGTACATATTCGATAAACCTGCTCTCTCCGGGAGAATAGCAAGATGGCAAATGATCTTAACAGAATATGATATACAGTATACTACTCAGAAGGCCATTAAAGGAAGTGTTGTGGCTGATCATTTGGCTCATCAAGCAGTGGATGATTATCATTCAATGAGTTTTGAGTTTCCTGATGAAGACATTATGGTTATTACCAAAGAACCTGGACAATATGACGGACCTGAACAAGGATCCCGATGGACTATGGTTTTTGATGGAGCTTCTAATGCACATGGTAATGGTGTTGGTGTTGTGATCAGTTCCCCTGAAGGTTGTCATACCCCAATTACTTCTAGACGTTGTTTCTATTGTACTAATAACATGGCTGAGTATGAGGCATGTATCCTGGGTATCAAAGCTGCCATTGATATAAAGATTCAGTTCCTCGACGTATATGGAGATTCAGCCCTGGTAGTAAGTAAGATCAAAGGAGATTGGGATACCAAGCATGATAACCTCATTCCTTACAGAGAGCATGTGTTGTCTTTGATCCCACATTTCAAAGAGATTACCTTTGGACATATTCCACGAAGAGAGAATCAGTTGGCAGATGCTTTAGCCACCATGGCATCCATGTTTGAGATCAGCTGGGATGATGAAGCTCCCAAGATTACTATTGATAGATTTGAGAAGCCTGCATACTGCAATGAGATTGACACTGAAGAAGCATAAGAGAAGCCTTGGTTCTATGAAGTGAAAAGATATCTTGAAGCCCAGGAGTTCCCTAAAGGGGCATCTGTCAAAGATAGAAAGTTTCTGAGAAGGTTTTCTGCTAAGTTCTTTTTGAGTAATGGGATTTTGTACAAGCGCAATCATGATTCAACTATGCTTCGTTGTGTGGATAAGAAGGAAGCAATAGAGATTATGGAAGACACGCATGATGGGATCTTTGGCACTCATTCTAGTGGTCATACTATGGCAAAGAAGATATTGAGAGCAAGTTACTATTGGTCTACCATGGAAGCTGACTGCTATCAACATTCCAGAATGTGTCACAAATGTCAAATCTATGCTGATAAAGTACATATACCTCCATCACCATTGAATGTGTTGACTGCTCCTTGGCCTTTTGCCATGTGGGGCATTGATATGATTGGTGAGATCAAACCTACTGCTTCTAATGGGCATCGTTTCATCCTGGTTGCTATTGATTACTTCACTAAGTGGGTGGAGGCAACTTCATTTGCATCGGTTACTAAGAATGTTGTGGCTTGATTCATTTAGAATAATCTCATATGTAGGTATGACATCCCTGAAAGGATTATTACGGACAATGACTCTAATCTGAACAACACTATGATTACTGATCTCTGCACGCAGTTCAATATTAAACATCACAACTCTTCTCCGTATCGTCCGAAGATAAATGGGGCAGTTGAAGCTGCTAATAAGAACATTAAGAAGATTCTACAGAAGATGACTGTTACTTACAAGGATTGGCATGAGATGTTACCATTTGCTCTTCATGGTTATCGTACTACAATACGTACTTCAACAGGGGCAACCCCATTCTCCTTAGTATATGGTATGGAAGTAGTTCTGCCCATTGAAGTTCAGATTCCCTCCTTAAGAATTATGAAGGATGCAGGCTTGGATGAAGATGAGTGGATTCAGACTCGACTTGACCAAATAAACTTGATTGATGAGAAAAGGTTAGCAGCAGTTTGTCATGGCCAAATGTACCAGAAATGAATGATCAAAGCTTTTAATAAGAAGGTTAAGCCAAAGGTATATCAGACAGGTGACTTGGTAATCAAGCGTATCATATTACCACAAGGTGATCCTAGGGGCAAGTGGACTCCTACATATGAAGGGCCCTTTGTAGTCAAGACAGTATTCTCAGGAGGTGCCATGATACTTACTACTATGGCTGGTGAAGACTTCCCACAGCCTGTAAACGCAGACATAGTTAAAAAATACTACGCATAAAAAGAGACCCGCTAGGTTGACTGGCCTAGGCAAAAATAAGGGAATCCCGGCGAACCAAAAGGGTTCGGGCAAAAATTAGGGATATATATAAAAAATGTACACCCGGCAAGTCGAAAACCTGAAAAGGAGGCTTGGGGAAAAAAGGGTATCCCGGTGGATTGAAAACCTGAAAAGGCAATCCAGGCAAAAGTTAGGGATTAAAGCGTATGACTATGTCTCGTTTGGATCACCCATGAAACTACAACCAGTTGTGCTACTTAATCAAGCTCGAACAGATAAAGCTCAACCCAATCGTTTCCGTCTCGACAGTAGAAGATGAGATACTTGAAGATAATGGCAATAGTAGAATTGAAACTCAATAGGATTATTTCCCACATAGCTGATTTTCTTGTTCTGTAAAATTTTATGACGAATTCCTCTTACTAGGATTTTTGTCTCCTTGTATAAACTTGCCTATATATAGGTCACTTTGTGATATAAATAAAATTCCATCTTTGAATCCAGATTTACTTTTACCCTATTTACATAAGCGAAACGTCCATTGGTTGTGTTTGAATGTATGTATGCTTTTGAATATGATTGATGTTTACCAGAAATGCATAAATGCTTAATATGATTGATGTTTACCAGAAATGCATGAAAATGCAGTAATAGTATTTACTAAGGACGATCGAGGGAAGGAATTTAACGAAGCTTCGCCGGTTCATCCCCACCAGACAGCTACAAGTCCCCCAGTAGGGCAAATCCATCTTCATAGATACTTCGAGTCACATCTCCCCTGGAATTTATGTCCATCTCTTTTATCCTCAGAAGGATAATCGGGAATTTATTCCTCCAATAGGAGTACGACGAACGAAGACGGGAGGTTATGGATACCTTACTATCAAACGAAGACGGGATGTTATGGATACCTTACTATCGAACACGGGAGGTTATGAATACCCTACTATCGAACGAAGACGGGAAGTTATGAATACTATATTATCAAACGGGAACGAGTTCCTCATATTCTTCAGCAACAAATCGGGATTTATTTTCCCTGGCCAGCAGTTGTTATACAAAGATATCCAGACGCTTCAAGCTGCATGATACATACATACATCATTTACATCATATCATAACATACATATCCATAAATACATAATACATTACTTAAGTTCATCATACTATACATGCATACATAATGCATAAACTAATATTATCGTGCAGAATGTTATAATCTTGTTTTTCAGATTAATTCTCCAGCAGACAAACTTCATCAACAACTTGTTACCTTGGGCCGTTGTTTATCTTCCCAAAGGTTATCTCATTACCTCGGGACGTTGTTTATCCTCCTGAAAGCTATCATGACCTTGGGCCGTTGTTTATCTTCCCAAAGGTTGCCTCATTATCATGGGACGTCGTTTATCTTCCCGAAGGCTATCTTGAGACGTCGTTTATCTTCTCAAAAGCCATATCATGACTTTGGGCCGTTGTTTATCCTCCCAAAAGTTATACTTATACCTCAGGACGTTGTTTATCCTCCTGAAAGCTATCATTTCTTTGGGCCGTTGTTTATCTTCCCAAAAGTTATACTTATACATCAGGACGTTGTTTATCCTCCTGAAATCTATCATTTCTTTGGGCCGTTTTTTATCTTCCCAAAAGTTATACTTATACATCAGGACGTTGTTTATCCTCCTGAAGGCTATCATTACTTTGGGCCGTTGTTTATCTTCCCAAAAAGCTATATCTTCATACTTTGGACTACTTTATTCTCCAAGAGGTATATTTGAAGAACTTTTTTCCAAGTGGCATCTTTAAGCCCACTCAAGCATCTACAGCTAGTCATCAGTATCACTCTACGCACCGGTGAGTGCAAATTTTTGGGCTTTTGTGTTCAATCCCCTTCAACCTTCCAGGTCACGACTGGCACATATACCAATCTAACCCCTCAGGTTTCAGAAAATTGAACAGGGGCAGCTGCTGCACCCCAAAATTTGCCCTCACAAAACAAGACTTTGTGTACTAAGAGGTTCACAAGGTTCACAAGGTTTACAATACCTCCCATGAGGTTCACAAGGTTTACAATACCTCCCATGAGGTTCATAAGATTCACAAGTGTAACACGGTGGGAGAACTGACTTTAGTTATGTTGCGGATAGCAAGAGTCGCCACCGACTTTTATTTTATCCAAAGGAAAGGCATAAAAGAACAGGAAAGACCTTTTAAAAGATTTTTGGGTCCGGGGGGTAGGTTATGTAAAGGGAAGGTGTTAGCACCCTTTACATCCATGGTTATCCATGGGCTCTTAGTTACTTAGCTCACTTTGAATTGTTTTTTTGAAAATGTGAAGTGTGTGAATAAAATTTTTCATAAGAGTTTGATAATGATCCATGTACGGATGCGTAAAAAACTTGTGTTTGAAAATTGTTTGAAATTGTGAAGTGTTTGAAATTGTTTTGAAGTAGTGAGCAAGTAGCTATGAGGAACCTACCCTAAAGTTTAAGTCTTTCTGTTCTTTATCCTTTAAATGGTAAGACTATCCCTATTATTAAGGAATAGGTAGTCATTACCTTGGATGTGAGGGACATATGAGGGACATCTGTTTAATGAAGGCAACTGTAGGGTGTGTTAAGCATTTGGAGGGACTGTCATCATTATTCGAAAGGGACAAGATCATTATGAAAGGCAACCATTAAGGGACTTGATCTTTTATTGTTAAGGGACTAGATGACTTTACTTTGAGGGACTTTTTGCTTTATACACCCTACTTGACCTTTTTGATTAGGCAACAATGAGAGGTATCCCTAAGGAAGTGAGATGGTGATCAAAGATCGACTTACGTGTGTGGGTGTACAATTTTAAGATTTATCTTTTAAATTAGTGAGCTAAGTTAATTTTAAACATACAAACATGTTGCACTCCCTATTTACTAACCATAGCATGAAAAATAAATAATATAAGTATTTAAGATAATTACATCCAGAAGCAATTACATAATAAATAAAGCACTTTAAATAAATAGCAAGAATAAATAAATAAATAAATAAGCAAAATATAAATAATGAGTAAAATAAATAAGCAATTTAATTAGGGTTAGTAGTAATAATTATAATTAAAAAATAAATGGGGTTAGTGAAATAATAATAATAAGCATAATTAAAAAATAAATGGATTAGTAATAAACATGATTAGTAATAATAACAAAACAAAATTCTAGTGGTTAATAGAAAAATATGAACAATTATATTAATTAATTATAAAATTTAAAATTATAAACAAATTAAATAAATTATGAACCTATTATGAGAAATTATTAAATTTGCAAATTTTTTAGAAATTATTTACATATATAATCAATTGTAAACAATGATAAAATATTTATATATTAAAATGGGATTAATTATAATTTAATTATATTAAATAAAATACATACATAATAATTATATTTACAAAAATTAGAAATTTAAATCATAAGAGAAAATTAGTTTTTTTTTTATTTGTTTAGAAAATAATATATTAGGGTTTATTTTATAAGTAGGGTTTAATTTACAATAATAATTTATTTAACTAAATAATACATATATATATTTTATAATTTAAATACATAATAATAAAAACTAATTTTGGAATTTAGAAAATATTTTTTAGAATTTAAAAAATATAATATATACATTTTATAATTTAGAAATCATTTTAATATAATATAGAAAATAATAGGAAAATATAATTTATTATTTGAATTTATTTTAGAGAAAATATTAATTAAATTAAAAGGGTAAAGAAAAGAATGAAAAGAAATAAATAAAAAAAAAACCTGCTGGGGCTGGGAATTGAACCCAGTCCACTCAGCTTGCAGCCTCCAAGACCTGCCCTCCATCCACTGGGCCATGCGCGCGTTGGCAGTAAAGAGGGGAGTGGAATTGGTTTTATGCGTTCAACCTGAAAAAAAAAAAAAAGGAAAACAAGCAAAAGGCCTGGGGGATTCGAACCCAGGACCTTACACACAAACACACAAGTACATGACCATTCCAGCTAGATGAGCGAACCTGTTCATACAATGACAACCAAACATAATATATAATGTTTAATGAAAAGACTGAAAAATAAGAAAAACATTGGGAAGCCAGGATTCGAACCCAAGCCCCTGCCTTCCTGCGCGTATGCTTTCACCACTGGGACATATATTCATGTGTGATAAAGAACCAGAATAATAACATAATATTTTAAAACAAAAAATTCAAATCTGGAATTCGCGCCAAGCCCACTTCATCTTCTTCATGATACCTGCGAAAGTTCATGCCACTTTTCCTGCGAATTTTCATGCAAGTTCTTCCATGTTTACACCCTGCGAAAATCAACCACCAACAAAACAGTACAAGTTCATGAAATTGAAGACACCATTGAGTTCCTTATGGTTCACTCAATCGATCCATGTTATTAGAATTCATTTATATTGCCTAAATTGTAGAACCCTAATTCGGCCATTCAAACCCTAACAATGGTGAAATACGATTGAGGGTACCAAGCTTCAAAGTAATTGTCCAGAAACATTCCTATCATCATCACAAACATCATTAGCCAAACAAAATTCATTGAAATGCAGTAAATTAGTGAAACCGAAAAAATTATATTCAAGAACAAACAAGATTCGGGTTATGCATTATGGAGTGTTTGGGATGCATATGAGTATTGGTTTTCACTCAATGGTGTTCAGTGATCATGGCTATGTGCTTCAAATACCTTCAAATGTCCTGGAAATTCAAAACCGAATGCAAGCTTTGGAGAGGTTTTTTGAATTATGGAACTTACTCTTGGGAGGCAGAAAATTCGTGGCTTTGGTTAGGGTTGTGTCAAGTACTTATAGCACAATGAATTTAGGTTAAAAAATCATGTCATTGTGTGGAAGATTTGATATGAAAAGATTCAAAATGATAAGGCCTTAAAAATCAAATATTCTTGTATGAACACTTGCTATTTTTGGCTAATCCTCATGATTTTCTTTCCACTTCAATTCTAATCAAATTTATGATTTTCTAGAAGCTTGATCCAATTCAAATCTTACATTTTCATATTTTATTTTTATTTAAAATGATTTTTAATGAATTAAATCAAAATAAATAAAAATAAAATAATAAAAAATCTGATTTTTAATGATTTGGGTCGTACATGAAGTTATTGTATGGATTGGGTCATCATTTGGCAAGCCCATTTGGAAGAAATTGGTTTTAGACCTCCATTTTCATCATAAACCAACCCAAAATTTCCCAACTTTGCAAGGGCACATATCCTTCAATTTTAATGATATGAGGGTGTTCTTGGACATTTTGGAAAGCTTGAAGAGTCCTTTAAACAACCCCACTGGTTTCATGTCCATATCATTTACCAATCTCAAGTTATGCCCTTTTGAAGTTGTTGACTTTTTGTTGACTTTCAAAAGGACCTATAATGTCTTAGCTCATACCTTCCAAATGAAGCATTTTTGGGCTTGGCCTGTGAGACACAAAGTTGTAGAGAATTCAATTTCCTTCAAAATGAGCTTTGAGTGGAGACTTGGTGATGAAGTATGTGAAAGTTATGGATGGTCAAAGTTCAGTTGACTTTTACTGAGGAAACCCTAATTTAGAAACTCCTGATTCTTGATGATCTGAAATCTCCTTGATGAATCATGATCAACCCTTGATCAAATGATGAATTTTACTTCATATACTTGATGTTGGCAAAAAATCATGAAGTTTGATTTTGGTTTGACCACAGTTGACCTCAGTTTGACTTTTTAACTGCTTTGACTGATTTTGACTTATCTGATCATCTGACTGAGCAAACCTTTGAGAAAAGTCTTGAAACTTGTCATGGGGGTTTTTACACACCTATAAGATGTTATGAAGCTCAATTGAAGTCTTGGAAGTTCATTTAGCCTGATTAAAGTCAAAACCCTAGTTTTGGATGCACTGCTTAGGAGGTGCATTGTCTGAGGGAATTGTCAACTCTTCTAACTATTTGTGAACTTTGTGAACCTTGTGAACCATCATAAAATGTCTTGTGAACCTCATGGAAGGTATTGTGAACCTTGTGAACCTTGAGAACCATCATAAAGTGACTTGTAGACTTTATGAACCTCATGAAAGGTCTTGAAAACATTGTGAAGCTTGTGAACCTTGTGAACCTCATAAAGTGACGTGTAGACTTCATGAACCTCATGAAAGGTCTTGTAAGTGTTGTGAATCTTGTGAACCTTGTGAACCTTGTGAACCTTCTTAGTACACAAAGTCTTGTATTGTGAGGGAAAATTTTGGGGTGCAACAACAAGACATCTTATGAGGTTCACAAGGTTCACAAGACATCTTATGAGGTTCACAAGGTTCAAAAGACCTCTCATGAGGTTCACAAGGTTTACAAAGTTCACAATTAGTCAGAAGATTTGACAATTCCCTCAGACAATGCATCCTCCTAAGCAATGCATCCCAAACTAGGGTTTTGACTTTAATCAGGCTAAATGAACTTCCAAGACTTCAAGTGAGCTTCATAAAATCTTATATGTGTTTGAGAATCCCCATGACAAGTTCCAAGACTTTTCTCAGAGGTTTGCTCAGTCAGATGATCAGATAAGTCAAAATCAGTCAAAGCAGTTAAAAAGTCAAACTGAGGTCAACTGTGGTCAAACCAAAGTCAAACTTCATGATTTTTTTGTCAACATCAAGTATATGAAGTAAAATTCATCATTTGATCAAGGGTTGATCATGATTCATCAAGGATATTTCAGATCATCAAGAATCAGAGGTTTCTAAATTAGGGTTTCCTCAGGAAAAGTCAACTGAACTTTGACCAGCCATAACTTTCACATGCTTCATCAAATTTTTCTCATCCAAAGCTCATTTTTAAGGAAATTGAATTCTCTACAACTTTGTGTCTCACAAGCCAAGCCCAAAAATGCTTCATTTGGAAGGTATGAGCTAAGACATTATAGGTCCTTTTGAAAGTCAACAAAAAGTCAACAACTTCAAAAGGGCATAACTTGAGAATGGTAAATGATATGGACATGAAACCAATGGGGTTGGTTAGAGGACTCTTTAAGATTTCCAAAATGTCCAAGAACACCCTCATAGAATTAAAATTGAAGGATTTGTGCCCTTGCAAAGTTGGGAAATTTTTGGGTGGCTTATGAAGTAAATAGGGTCTTAAAACCATAATTCTTCAAATGGGCTGAATTTTTTGTGGCCCAAGGTGTTCCATGACATCATGCACGAAATTTATTTAATATTTTCATAATTTTATTTTATTTATTATGATTTTTTATATTAAAAATCATTTTAAATTCAAATAAAATATAAAATATGAAGATTTAAAATATATTTTGATTCTAGAAAGTCATAAACATGAATTGGATCAGATTGATATGCAATTGATGGTGATTGTCTTAAGATAGAAAGGATACATTCAAGAATATATGAAATTCAAGCCATGATCTTTTTCAATCTTTTGAATCCAAAAAGTCCAAACAACCATTCAATTTTTTGACCTAGTTTCATATACTATAAGTACCTAAACACATCACAATGCATAGGAGACGAAATTGCTGCCTCAAGAGTAAGTTTCCAATTTTTAAAAACTCACCAAAAAATCAATTCGGATTTCATTCTTCAAGCTCTTTCAAGGTAATTTGAAGGTTGATACATGTTCTATGGACATCACTGAACCCATTCCAATCATTAAAAGCATAAAAAACATGACATATTGCATAACCCGAATCCAACTTTTCATACTTTGATGAATTTTTCATTTTCTTATATTTGTGTGTTATAAATTAAATTTGATCATTGTTTCATGTTTATAATGAGTTGTTGATCGTTTCTGGGCTGGTTAATTGAAGTTTTGATACAGGTTTGAGGAACGGCCATTGTTAGGGTTTCGTCCAAGCTTTTAGGGCTTCACACTAAACCTAATATAAATAAATTTGGAAGACATAAGATGATTGTGTGAACTCTGGGAATCATAATGCCCTAATCAATTGGAAGAAATTGTACCGTTTGCTTGCTGTTTGAAATTCGCAGGTTATGAGTATCAAGAACTCGCAGGAAAGTTCGTAGGTGAATTTGCAAGCAATTTCGCAGGAAATATGAAGAAGATGAAGACCTTTGGCGCGCTGGCTGGAATTCAAATATTGTCTTAATATTTTATTGTATTGTTGTTAACTTATTTCACAGATGCGCGTCTGGCCCAGTGGTGAGGGATGCGTGTGTTATAGTTCAAGGCGTGGGTTCGATCCTGGAAGGCAGCATTCTTTTTGCTTGATTTTCTCACTTATTCACATAACTTACTATATTATTATTTGTTGTGAATTATATATCAGGTGTGCCCTTCTGGCTGGATGGTTGGAGTGTGTGTTTGTTTGGTTGAGGGTTCTGGGTTCGAATCCCCCCCAGGCCCTTTTTGTGTTATTTTTTTGCTTTGTTGTGATTTTTACAGGATTTGAAACAAAAGCATGTGGATCTCAGTCTCTATCACCAGTGCACGCTGGCCTGGATGGTTTTGTGTCTTGCATATGAGGTAGGGGACCTGGGTTCAAATCCCAGGTCCTTTCTTTTTGAGCAATTTTCCATATTTTCTTATTTTTATTTCATTATACTATTTCTATTTTATTTAAATTGATAAATATAAATTATAAAAAATATTTTCTAATACTATTAAAATATTCTTGTGTATGTATTCCTAAAAATATTATTTTATATTTATTTCATGATATATATATATATATATATATATATATATATATAATTTGTAAATAAATTGATTAATTTTGTAAATTAACAAGAAAAACCCTAATATTTTCATAAACCCTAATAATATTTTTTCTATAAAAAAACCTAATTATTTTATATAAATGTTAATTATGTTTCTTTATTTTTATTTGTTTATATTATCATTATCCATAGTTTTATATAAATCATGTAAATAATTTTAGATTATGCCTAAAACAATTAAAAACTCCTAATTTAATCTTATAAATATAATTTATTTTTATAATATGTGTATTTAATTATAATTAATCATTATTTTCATAACATGTATATAAATTTAAATCTTTAGAATAATTAGTATATAGTATGAGTTGTTTATTTTTCTTATTAAAATCTTAAAAAATAATTATTTATTAAAAAATTGAACTTTTAATTTATTATTCATTATTATGTTAATTTCTTTATTTTATTCTTATTTATTTTATTATTACTAACCCCATTTATTTATATATTATATGATTTTTATTGTTACTAACCCAATTATTTATTATTATTTATTTGCATATTTATTTTTAATTATTATAATGTAATTGTATCCCTTATGTAATAGTTGTAGTAATTTTTAAATATTTAATTTTAAATGCTATGGTTAGTAAAATAGGGAGTGTAAAATATGTTTGTATGTAAAATTGAATATAAATCATTAAATCTCAAGATAAATATTTGAACTTGTACACTCACACACGTAAGTCGATCTTGGATCGCCATCTCACTTCTTAAGGGTTACCTCTCATGTTGCCTAAATAAAAGGTCAAGTAAGGTGTAAAGCAAAGTCCCTCATCTCATATCATCTAGTCCCTTAAACAGATAAAAAGATCAAGTCCCTTCATGGTTGCCTTCGTAATGATCTTGTCCCTTTCGAATAAAGATGATAAGTCCATTCGAATTGCTTATACACCTTACAGTTGCCTAAATAACAGATGTCCCTTCACTTGTCCCTTACACATCCAAGGTAATGACTACCTGTTCCTTAATAATAGGGATAGTCTTACCATTTAAAGGATATTTAAGAACAGAAAAGACTTAACTTAGGGTAGGTTCCTCTTATGTACTTGCTCACTTTTCAAAAAAAACATTTCAAACATTTCACATTTTTCAAACAAATTTTCAAAACAAAGACTTTATATATATCGGTACATGGATCATTATAAAGTACTTAAAGAAAATTCTATTCACACATTTCACATTTCAAAAACATTTAAAGTGAGCTAAGTAACTAAGAGCCCATGGATAACCATAGATGTAAAGGGTGCTAACACCTTCCCTTTACATAACCTACCCCCCGAACCCAAAAATCTTTTTAAAGGTCTTTCCTGTTCTTTTATGCCTTTACTTTGGATAAAATAAAAGTCGGTGGCGACTCTTGCTATCCGCAACATTTAACTAAAGTCAGTTCTCCCACCGTGTTACAGCAGGTACTCTTGAATAAGTTGAATTGTCCTGATTTATGGGCATATTTGAGTTGTAAGTCTGATGACAATGTTGATTTAAGTTGTTGCAGTTGATTCATATTTTGTTGTTTTTGTATGCCATTTATAATAGTCGCATACATTTCATTTTCTAAGTTAGAGCTAATACTCAACCATGTTGGCCTGGATTCGCATAGAATTATAAGTTGATGTTAAAAGCTTATACCTTGTTGTTGCCTCGATAAACTGGCACTTTCTAAGTTGGGAGTTCTACTCCAATGGTACCACATGCATACACATAGTTGAGTCACATTTAAGTTGCATATTAGACGTATTTTGTTGATTGTGGTTTGTTGTTGTTGGATAGTGGTGAAATTGTATGATTCTAGTCTAATGTATTGATTATCATACTTCTGTTTATATCTTTCAATATCTCACCCCTTATGTTTGAATGTTGCCCTTTGTTGGTAACATGCAGGTAATCCATTGTAGAATGGAGTATCTTAGTAGATTAGATTCGGTGTTATTGCTCTGATACGTAACACTCAGGGGGATAACACATGCTTTCCTTTCATGTTGGATTTTAATATGTTGTTGGATTTAGTTGTTTTCATTAAAGAATTTGATTATTTAAGTTGTTTCAAGGTTAAAAACAAGTTGTGATATTTAAGTTGATTATCATAAATCCGCTGCATAGTATTGAAGTATTTTTTTTGAAAAACTAATTAAGTGATTTCACGTTGTTATTTAAGTTGAAATGTATCATTCCATTTGTATTTTCGAAATTTTTATACTCTTATTTTATGATTAATTACCGGGTAGAAATGAGGTGTTACAATGCACATGTTGATTTTGGATGAATTGATGAGAATTAACATCATTGTATTTCATAGCATTTAATGTTGGGGCTTAGGCCTATTGGTAGCTTCAATCCCATTGTGAGGGTTGAAGTGATATGTTATTTATGATGTGCTCCATTGTGGAGGGTTGATGGCCAGTGTCCATCCATGGATAAATCGGTACCACGTGCATTCTTTGCATTTTATTATAATTGACATTGCATATGGATGAAAGTAAATGTGTTTGTGTTGTGAAATTTTGTTGATGAAGCTATGATATTGTTGTTGCTTATTCTGTTTATTTTCCATGTCCTTATATTATTATATTGAATTGCAATTTCTCACCCTACCTGCTTGGAAATGTTGCCTCCTATGTGGGTAACTTGCAGATAACCAAAAGTAGATTCGCGATGCTGGCTGATGTAGTTTTGGGAGTGTTTCTTTAATCATTTTAGTAGTGTTTTAGTGGTGTCCTGCTCCGAGATATGTAACATCGAGTTGGGATCATTTGTGAACGTCACATTTTTATTTTGGTTTATGTTTGAATATTTTTATGTTGTTGATGATCTTATGAATTGTATACATTTCCCTATGAAGAAGTTTTTATTGACTTAAGTTAAAAAGTGTGATTTCTGCTGCATAATTGTCGATTTATGTTAATGATGAATGTGTAACCTGTGTTACGGGACAAAATAATGAGTATAATGATGTTTTGAATATGTGTGGCACCTTTCTTATTGATTTTTACTCTGATAATTTGAAATATTTATTCGATATTTGTTTGTAGGGTAGAAGGATGTTACACCCGACCTCCCTAACCATTTAAACACACTACCCCAAAAGCAGAAGCAAACTCACAAAACACAAAGGGCGGTTTGTTGACTCCACATACCCCTTAAACACAACACACCTACCTCATTACTACTCGACAGAATTTAACACTTCATGAAATTTTGTCTAGTAGACAACCTATTCTAAAGTGAAAGTTTTATCACACTAATTCATTTAGATACTTTAAAGGGTTTTACTCTTTTTTTTTTCCATCAAAAGAAATACAACAAAACATAAAAACCTAGGTATAAAAGTGATAAGTTTGTAATAGAAATACAAGTAATAATTTTCATATGTAGTAGAAATAGTATTATTAGGAATGGGAAAATTTCGAAAAATAAATATAAAAATCTAGAGTCGTTCAACAAGATAAGTAGTGCAGTGTCCCACATCCAATAGAAATCAAATCCTAAACAATTAAATTGAACATTATAATTATAGATCAAATTATGTATTCCCTTTCTAACATGATTGATTAGGGACCTAAGCCATTTAGGTTCAATAACGCTTGGTTTAGTTATGCGAAGTTTAAACCCTTTATTCGTGAAGTTTGTGGTGATACTGTTCTGACAGGTAGAAAAGATTTTGACTTGTATGAGAAATTAAAAATTTTAAAGAGCACATTATAGTTTAGAGCATGGAATGTTTTGGGTGGAAAGACCTGAAGGTGGATGAGAAAGTTCAAAAACTAAATGCTTAGGACTCTTTCATGGCAGATCATATTCATGAAGATGTTGAAGATGAGGTACTGGACAGATTCAATGTAACAGTAGATATTTGGAATTTGCTTAATTATAAGGAGAGCATGCTTATATTAAAATATATGCAATGGTGGTTGAATGACGACGACAAGAACACGAGATTTTTCCATAATGCTATGAAGGAGAGACAAAGAAGGAATGTTATTACTCAAGTCAAAGGAGTGAATGGGAGAGTGGAAGAGGTTGAAGAGGTTAAGTCGGAGGTGAAGAATAATTTTGAAAACTTCTTTAAGGAACCGATGGCAGACAAACATGTGCCAGATGGAATTGATTTTAGAAGGGTGAGTGTTACTAATGCGGCTTGGATGGAGAGAGATTTTTCAATGGAATAAGTGAAGGAAGTAGTATGGTCCTGTGATGGAAAAAAAAGTCCAGGACCAGATGGTTTTTCATTGGAATTTTTTAAACAGAATTTGGAGATCATTAAGACTGGCATTCTAAGAGCAGTGTCAGATTTCTATATATGAGGAAGAATGATTAAAGCTTGTTGTTCTTCGTTCTTAACCTTAATTCCAAAAAATAAGAATCCTCAATCTCTGGCGAAATATAGGCCCATTTGTCTCGTCGGGAGCTTTCACAAGATTCTCTCAAAAAAACTAGCGACAAGATTAAAGAAGGTTTTGGGGTCTATCGTCTCTCACAACCAATTTTTTTTGTCTCGGGTAGAAATATAGCGGATGGAGTGCTTCTCGTGAATGAAACGTTTAACATGGCATATAGATAGAAGAGAAGTTATGTGGTCATGAAAATTGACTTCGAGAAAGCTTACGATACGGTAAGTTGAAATTTCTTGAGGTATATGTTACAGAATATGGGGTTTGATGAGAGGTGGAAAAGATGGATGAAGGGGAGCGTTTTCTTGAGTTTTATGTCCGTAATTGTTAATAGGAGCACTGTAACAGCCCGAGTCCCTCACAAGGAAATCCCGACATTTCCACCTCACGATATTCTCTACCTCTCTCTAGTAGAGTTTTTTCTTTCCGTGGGAATCGAACCATGTACCCTGGGGTTTAAGTACATGTTCAATCCATTCCTACTACCAACTGAGCTAAATGTAACAGCTCGAGCCCCTCACAAGGCAATCTCGGCACTGCCACTTCACGATCTTCTCTACCCCATATCTAGTAGAGTTTTTGCTCTCTGTTTTGATTTTTGATGGGCTAAGCCCATCCTGCTTTTTTCCATACACACATGCGGTAGGCTGACCTCTCTTGTTTATTTTTTTTATCATTTTTGTTTCTGTTTTTGGGCTAAACCCACCACGAGTCCTGTCTATTTTCTATTTACACATCCTGATTCACGTTGCACCATCTTTTTTAAGTTTAAATTCTTTTCTTGTGCTTTTAGTTTTTGTTTATTCCTATATATTGGTCCTTGTTTCATGAACTGTGTTGATGTTATTTTAGTTTCCATTATTTATTTTATATGCATTACATTTGTTAGGTTATTAAATCATTTTTTAGATTCTGTTTAATTTTAGTATTTTTATCTTTTATTTGGGCCAATGATATAATACATGGTTTATCGATGTTCGATTTTTTTAATCGATGTTATCTAAATCTATATGAGGCCATCCTTTATATTTCTCGATTTATTCACCTATTTGTAGTCTATGATATTATTATCCGATTTTTAACATTCAATTTAATAAATAAATCGACATTGCTAAAATCGATATGAGACCCCTTTTTTATGGCTTCTAATTAATTTTAGATCCATTGTTATTTATCGATTCTATTATTATTCTGGCCAATGATAAATGGTGATATTCGATTTCTAATAAATCGACGTTATCTACCAATGTGAGGCCAATCCTTTATTTTCTTTATTGTTTCCCGATTTATCTTTATTCAGCCGATGAATAAACGTTTAGATATTCAATTTTGAATAAATCGACGTTATCTAAACTAAATATGAGGCCATTATTTTATTTTCACTATTATTTTTCGACTTTACTTTTTTTTATGGTCAATGATATGATAAAAGATCTAAATGTTCGATTTTAATAAATCGACGTTATTTAGATCAATATGAGACCAAACCTTTTTTATCGCTTTTCGCTTCTTTATGGTCAATGAAAGTTAGAAAATCATGATAATCAATAAATCGTGATTAAGACTAGACTATTTGTTTATTTAATAATTGTTTGATTTTAACATAAAGTGACGCTCGACTTCTCATAGAATGATTATAAGATTGAATCGATTCTAAGATAAATAAAGAGCCATATTTCGACACTTTCGATTTAACTTCAAGATCCAAGGGCTCCACGTAGCTTAAGACACTTCACACACGCTTCCTCTTGGGAAAATACAATGAACACTTTTATTACGTGCAATCCCGTGTAACTTATTTTGTATCCCTCTCCCGATTCCGATGTATGTCATTTATTTATTCGTTTTCGCTTCTTTCGCGAACCCTTGGTCCAACACCAAGTGGTTTCACTCGCACATTCGCACACTCGCACACTCGCACTTCCCTTAGGTTTTGGTTTCGTTTACTAGGAGCCTCCCTTACGACTAGGACCCGATCCCACGTAACTAATTAACCCTTACACTCCATTTGCATTGACCTTCCCTTTTACCAAAACGTTACTTATAGATTCAATCCATTATTCCAACGTCAAGTGGTCTAGGTAATTAAAACACTTAAAATTATCGAAACAAGGTGAAGAAGACAAGTGTTGGATCTCTGATGCTTTTCCTCAATTGCTTGGGTGCGAGTTTCCTTACTCGGGTGTGAGCAATTGACACATAATAAAATGAACAAACTAACCAACCGTAGATCCATGAACTACGAGACTCTGACTTTCCCATTGCATGAGGGAATAGGTAGGCACACAGATCTTACTCCTTGTCGAGCACCCTAGGTTCAAAACCACCCATTTTCCACATTGTTTACCCTTAAGAAGACATTAGCATAGATTTCACTCAATCTCAAACTAGACTAAGAGGTTCCCGTTGAGTACAACGGACGTGAGAGGTGCTAATACCTTCCGCTTACGTAACTGAATCCCGGACATAGATTTTGGTTTCTTCTACCATATCCTTTCCTTATTAGGTTTGATCTATATCTTCCTTTTCTCTCGTTAGAATAAATAGAATTGAATGGCGACTCTGTTGTTTCATTTGTCCCGCGGTCAGCACGAGGATTGTAGCCATTAACGAGGTACGACCGTCTGGGCTAAAGATCAATTTCAACAAGAGCAACTTATACAGTTTGAATGTGGGAGATTGCCTTCTCGAAGTTGCTTCGGATTTCCTCTCCTGCAGTATAAATTGTCTTCCTTTTAAGTTCCTGAGAGTCAAGGTTGGAGACAACCCTAGAAAACTTGTCATGCAGAAGAATCTAATTGTTAATCTGAAAAGTAGATTGAATTCCTGGAAGAGGCTGAATCTTTCATTAATAGGTCGCGCGGTGATGATAAATTATGTTTTGAATGTTATTCCAATTTATACTCTCTCCTTTTACAAGACCACTTCAAAGGTGATTTCGGAGATTAACACATTCAAAGTGCTTTCTTATGGAAAGGGGGTGAGAACAAGATAACGGTCCATTGGGTGAGTTGGGTGAACGTTTGTAAAGCTCGGATTGGCGGAGGCTTGGGCATTAAGAATATCGAAGTTTTTAACAGGGCGCTTTTGAACAAGTGGAAGTGAAGGTTGTTGAATGACAAAAAAAAGGTCTGTTGTAGCTTGTTAAGGCATAAATATGAGATCTATGAGTTAAAGGTGCAAATCGGTGAGGACGAAGTCTTAATTAAAAGGGATTCAATATGGTGGGAATATTTGATTCTGTCGGATAAGGCGTCAAGTGGAGTAGAAGGCTTGCCAACCTTATGCGCAAAAGGCTTTCCAAACTCAGTACGCACATCTTTCACCTTTTCAAAAACTTGGTCACCTGACAATACGGGTGGAGCTTTACGCTGTTCGATGTCTCCATTGAATGCTTTTCTCCACCCACGATAGTGATGTTTAGAATGTAAGAATCTACGATGACCGAGAAACACATTCTTCTGACAAAGTTCCAATCGAATGGTATCGGTTCCATCTTCACAAACAGGACACGCATGTTGACCTTTAATGCTATACCCAGATATTATCCCGTATGTTGGAAAATCATTAATTGTGCCAAACAACATTGCCCTCAAATTGAAACTTTCTTTCCTATATCCATCATAAACATTCACACCGTTCTCCCACAAAATCTTTAAATCTTCGATCAAAGGTGTCAAGTATACATCTATGTCATTCCCTGGTTGTCTAGGCCCAAAGATTAACATAGATAACATCATGTAATTACGCTTTATACATAGCCATGGAGCTAGGTTATAAATCATAAGAATCACATGCCATGTGGAATGTGAGATACTTTGAAGACCATACGGGTTCATTCCATCAGTAGATAATGCCAAGCGAAGGTTTCTTGCTTCTCCTCCAAAGTCAGGATAATCATTATCAATTTTCGACCACTGTGGTGAATCAGCCGGATGTCGATACTTTCCATCAATAATTCTTTCATCGGCATGCCAAGTCAGGTGTCTTGCATCAGTTTCACTACGAAACATGCGCCTAAATCTCAGAATTATAGGAAAATACCATAAGACTTTTGTTGGAGACAATTCTTTCTTATATCGAGACAAACCGCATTTAGGGCACTCAGTTAACGATGCATATTCGTTTCGAAACAAAACGCAATCGTTTGGACAAACATGTATCTTATCATAGCTCATGCCAATAGAGCACAACATTTTTTTGCCTCATAGGTTTGATTAGGAAGAACATTATCCTCCGGTAGTATTTCTCTCATAAGGGCCAACAACTCTGTGAAACGTTTATCCGACCATCCATTGCCCGCCTTTAAGTTGTACAACTTTAAGACTGCAGACAGTCTTGTGAATTTAGTGCAACCTTTATATAACGGTTTCTCTGCATCGTTTACCAACCTCTCAAACATTTCAGGACAATCATGAAGATCTTCTTCAAGTGCTTCTACAATCTCTTCGACTTGATCACAATCGTATGTTTTTGTGTCGTTGTCGTCTGAAGCATATGTCGTATTACTTTTCCCACTCGGTTCAACATTCTCGTTAATTTTCTCACCATGAAATTTCCAACACTGATAACTTCGATCAATTTCATGCCTCAGTAAATGTGATTTCAATCCATCTGCGTCAACCTTACCAATATAACAACAACCCAAGCAAGGACATTTCATTCGACTGGGGTCTTTAATGTGTTGAACAACAAACTTAACGAATTCCACAACCCCATTCTCGTACTCTTTGGTCAATCGATCGGTAAAAATCCATTTTTTATCCATGGTTTTCCTACTTATTAAGGTAAACAAAATAAAATACCATACGAAGATTTGAGTGCAAGAATAAACATCATCAAACCAAACTAAATTCTAGTATTGTGTGCATTACTTTAAGTGTATATACTTTCTAGCCAAATTTATTTAAGTCACTCTAACTATGCTCACTCTAACTCAACATAATTTCTTTACAAATTCACATCACTACCTCAACTCATTTTTAGTTAACCCAAACTAAATCCTAAATTTATTTAACTCACTCTAACTATGCTCACTCTAACAAGGTATTTCAACACAATTTCACTTTTTTCTACTGTCAAAGCAACATTGTGATAACAAGAATGTTCCATATTCAATCCAAGAATGTTCCAAACCAAAATATTCCAACAATGTGATAACAAAGTCACATACATAAATTCTTAACACAAACTCTTTTTTCTACTGTCAAAGCAACAATGTGATAACAAGAATGTTCCATATTCAATCCAAGAATGTTCCAAACCAAAATATTCCAACTATGTGATAACAAAGTCACATACACAAATTCTTAACACAAACTCTTTTTTCTAATGTCAAAGCAACTATGTGATAACAAGAATGTTCCATATTCAATCCAAGAATGTTCCAAACCAAAATATTTCAACAATGTGATAACAAGAAACTTGCCCTAACATTTGTACAGTTAAAAAGAAAACTAAATTAAAACAGAAAAAAAAGAAACTTTTGTCCTAACAGAAAAAGATGAACTTACTGAAACAAAGATGGTGGTGGAGGAAGGAGTACGACGACAGTGACAGTGGAGGAAGGAGCACAGTCGTTCTCACGGTCGTTCACAGTCATCTGAAGTAGGAGAGGGAAAGAAATATATGAAAATAGAAACATGAGTATTCTAATATTTTCATTTAATTAGACCTTAGACAACGCTTTTGTGGAAAACGCTGTCTAAGGGAGCCCTTTAAAAGCGCTGGATAAGGTCAACCTTAGACATCGCTTTTGATTTTTTGTTTTTTAAATTATAAGACCTTAGACAACGCTTTTCCAAAAGCGTTGTCTAAGATATACCTTTAAAAGCGCTTTCAGAAAGCACTGTCTAAGGTATGATTTTTAGCAGCGCTTTTACTATTTTTCTTGAACAGTTTCCGTGTTTTATTTTATTTTTTACTTATAGCAGCGCTTTCTTAATAAAGTGTTGTCTAAGGTGCGCCATTAAAAGTCATTTTTGGCGTAGTGTTCGTCGAATGTTCAGAACGGTAAAGTGTCAGCCTTTTGGCAAACTAAGTGGCTCGGTAATCAGCCTTTGAAGGAAGCCTTTTCTGAGATTTTTTCCCGAGCTATCTATAAGTTCTGCTTTATTGCTGAAGCTGGTGTTTGGGATTACAATGAGTGGAATTGGCAGCTGAATGGCATCGTAGGTGACTTAAGCTAGGACCTTGCTGAAGAGTGGAACGACTTGCAAGTTCTGCTGCAAGACATAGTTCTGGTTCAGAACTGTACTGACGACTTTGTTTTGCATCGCGAAGAAAACAATGAGTTCTCAGTTAGCTCTTGTTATTCTGTCCTAGCCGAGCTTGACAGTCCTAGCCCCTATTCTAATTCCATCCTGAAAGCGATTAATCATTTATGGGAGATGAAGTTACCGTCCAACATTATTTTCTTTGGGTGGAGGTTGTTGATCGGTAGAATTCAGACGAAAGACCTGCTTTTTAAGAGGTTCATCCTATCTGATTTGACGGATTTGCGCTGTGCTCTTGTACCTCAGAGGATGAAACTATTTTGCACCTCTTTACTCATTGTCCGCTTATGCTTCGTCTTTGGAGGAAGGTCTTTGAGTGGATAGGAACCGAGTTGGGTTTAACTCTTGGTGAGTTTATATGCACTTTTTAGTTAATTGCGATAAGGTTAATTCGAAGCTAATCAGATTAATCGTTGGAGTTATTTGGTTAGCGTCTATTTGGTCAATTTGGCTAATATGAAACACAATCATATTTAAGCAAGAAGAGTTTAGATTTGTCAAGTATTTGTCGGTCATAAAGCTTAGATCATGGAATTGGCTTCATTTGTGTTGTAAAGTTGCATATCTTTGTAATTTTTCGGTTTGGAATACTTTACCTCTTTTGTATTTTAAGAGGTAGGGATTTTCCGTTTTGTATGCGGGTGAAGTATTGTATGCGGGTGAAGTATCCTTATACTCCCTTATGTTAAATCATGGTCTAATAAAAAAAAAACTTTCCAGCATCCGCGCCAGCTTTGTTTTCATTTTAATATTCGATTCGTCAAAATCTCATCAATGAATGTTTCTAAACAACCTTGAACTACCATTTGCTAACATTTTAGCAGAATCCCAAAACCGCAGTATATTTGATTGGTGCCTATATATTTAGTAAATATTACCCCTAAAACAAACTGTAAAGAAAGAAACCCATATATTATTCTTCCACATGCAACAAACAGACAAACAAACAACATTTATTCATATGGCCACAAGGCCAATGCAAATCAATTGGATACACAAAAAAGGATAGTTTTAATTGGAGCAACCAGGCCATGCAACGTCTCTTGGAGAGAGTGTTTTAAGAACTGGATTCCTCTCAAAGAAATTGGTTGGTCTCAGCTCAAATGAAGTGCTCAGTAGTGGCATTATTGGGAAATCTTCCTGTGCTGGAACATGATGAATTCCAACCACATGCCACATCACAATGTCCTTGTTCTTAATCTTTCTATTCCTGCAGTTTTAATTGAACAATTTAAATTGATTACTATAATAATCAAGTTTTACTAAGATCATTTAATTGCAAATTCACATGTAAAGAAAAAATCATACTGTTTAGTCCAAACAGCCAAAGTATCATCACCGTGACTATGATCAACGTAAAGTCCACCAGCCCATTTCTCAGTTCTATTATATGGTGTCACCCAAACATTATAGTTTGTAAATGCACCACGTATTTGTGGATAATCATCTTCTGTTAATAGTGGATGAGCTGGAATTGCTGGAATCAAACGATAACCGACTTCGTTTCCAACCGCAGTTCTTATGTTTGGATTAACCACAACAAGTTCAGCTGGTGCAAGTCCAATTGTGATTTTTGCATCTGATTCGGTCTTAGCAGTTTGAGTTTCAGTCGTCCAATAACTCTTTCTCTTTGAACTTCTATCTGTGATTCTTACCGTCTTCAAACTTGTTTTCTCAAATGAGTTGTGTGTACCATCAATATCAAAATCAAGATAGTAAATATAGAAATGGTCATGGTAAATTCCAATACTGTTTGCAGATACAAGTTTACCATGTAAATCTTCCTTAATCTCATCCGTGTGCTTAATATTTGTACCCTTAATTTCAAGTATACCAGATAATGCTATCTGTATAAATACATGAAAATTAAAAAATTAATTAATCAGAATAGCTTTAGTGAAATGAGATAAATTGAAAAACTATACACTTACAGCAGGCTTGATGGAACCACTTGCTTTGAACTCCCAATCTATAACATAGTCATAGTTTCCAACAGTCACTATGGTTCTTACGATCAAATTCACTTCCGTTCTAGATTCTTCGATCTGTAAAATAACAAAGAGATTACTCATTAGTAGTTCGTTACTATTACATTAATTAAAAAATATAGTTAGTTACTTAGTTTATTGTAGTAATTTAGAAAAGATTCTTACGTATTCATTAGGAATTCCAGTTTCAGTGTGACGCCACATGATATTTCTATATTGTTCAAAAACACAAATTGCGTTCTTCAGTAAGATTGGAGTACCATCAGCTGAGTGAATATATGTATGAATGAACTGTGCATGTGGTGGACAATCACGGTTGGGTATCAAAGACACAGTAGACAGACCAAATCCAAACTCTCCAGAATCAAAGAATGTTTCAAAGTAAAAGTCTTCAGTTGGATCTTGATAAGGCACAAAAAGTTCAGAAATGTAGCCTTTGTATAGAACACGACGAGACTTATGCTTTTCAAGATCATAAATAGAAGCAAGTGATATAACAATACCAGCTCGCACATCAAACCCTAAATGAAACTTCCAGTTTGCCCAACTGTACAAACACAAAAGATATGTTAATCTATTTAAGTAAAATAAATTCATGATTTAAACAATATATTGTACGGTTCTATTTAACCAAGAGAAGAATCCTAACATATAGTACATCCATTAATTAGAAGTTTAGATTTTAAAAAAAAAAACAATTTTAAGATATTTTTATCTAAAAACAAACGACAACCTAAAATAACACTAACTACTATAAATCTGCAAATGAAGTTTGGTTAACCACAGGAGAAAGATTGCTTCCTTGCCTGACATTGATTATTTCTCATAAATTTTAGGAGCGCGATCCGTAGAAATTTCTTAACCACTGAGAATTGGTTTCAGTCGGTTCTGTCTTTAACCGGTCTGAAGGACTTGTGTATGACCGATTATACTACGGTCAACCACGAGATGCTTAATACATTAATGGAGAGATGGAATTCAGAGACTTGAATTTCCGAAGAATTTTTATGAGGTTGAGATCCAGAGTGCATAGCAGGATGATGGTGATGCTAAGCAGGTGGCCCTCCACATATCGCATTCATTGACAACATACTTGCTTTATTTGGTTGACATTGAAATTTTTGTGGACAAGAGTGCCACATATATAGAAGTTATCTAGATTTCAAGTAGATCCATGAGTACAAATTAGGGACAATTTGTTTGGTGTACTTGTATTCAAAGGTGAGAGAGAGTTGTATGTGGAAGACGAATCAGGTCACAGGCAGCGTGATACTATTGATGGTAATTATTATTGGTCTTTAAATTTTTTGTAATTTTCATTTCATATTTGCAAAACCATTACTGATGATCAGTGTGTTCCAAACTTTTTATTTTAGAATTGGATCCCCCAACACTTCTCACGCATCTCTAGCTAGGAGAGTGTGCCTGAGTACATTGAGGATTTGCTGCATGTTATTATTTTTTTCCCGCTCAGAGGGAACCAGACGGTCGGGCCTTTCAGAGTCTATCTTGACCGTCTGGTTGCTGAGAACATGCAATTCAACAATTATGTTGATCAGCGTCAGAGGATGACATTTAACGAGATAATGTTATACTATGAATGGTTGGCTTGCAGATCACGTCTCATTGCTTCTAATCTGCCCGAGCGCGTCATGCGGCAGTTCGGCTACACTTAGACCATTCTTAAACACCCTAATGTCTCTGCTCCTTTTGTCTTGACATGTAGATATATAAAGGTCACGTGTTTGATGATTATGATAATCATTTAGTGTCGGAGGAGGCACGAGCTACCATATCTTAGAGCGACTGAAGCTACGTCGAAGGGTACATCAAATGGTTCTTCAGGATGTCACATCCGTACATGGTGCATGCTGCTCCAAGAGATCCGCCGAGACCGACTCATTAGGAGATACTAGAGGAGGGGCATGCACAACTAGATCATACTGATGATGTCTTGCTTAGGTTTCGTCGCATAGTGAAGATTGTGCAGGCAGACATTGACACATGTATCTTCCCTGATGGATCTGATGTTAGGCGAGTCCTAGAGGCCATCATGACGGAGGCACAAGGGACATTGTTGTACTGGTGACATCGTCGGAGGAAAGAGGAGATTGATGGCGAGGAGGTATAAAAGAGGTTGTCTGACACACACAATAGTCTTTTATTATATAGTTGTAGTACTATGATTTGTACTTTATTTGACGGTCTTACTATTTTATTGATCTCGATTGTACTATATTTTTGACAAATATTGGTATTTTATTTTTGTATGACATTTTTGGTTCATCTGAAATTATATGCACATCTATTTTTTTTAATTGTACGGTATATTTTAAATCTTCATTTGAACACCTATAAACAACATAAAACATGAAATAATTGTTTTTATACGTTTTCGAGATGTATCTCCGGAATATTCATGGAGATGCATCTCCGATACAATTCAAATATAAATGATTTCTGAGTGAGATGTATTGAATATTTTAAATTGTTTTGGAGATGTATCTTATGAATATTTCAACATTTATTAAGAAAATAGTGTGTCCGAATATATATCTCCGAAAACTATGGATATTTAAATAATTTATTGTAAAAACATTTAAAAATTGAATCAAAATACAACAATATTTCCGAAAATATTTCTTACAAACTTTAAACAACACTAAGACCAAAACTTTTGTAATAAAGGGATATATTACCAATTAAGTAAAGGAAACCAAAATGAACAAAGAAACATTACCTAACACTATGGCCATGGATCTGAAAAGCCGGACCTTGTGGTTGATGACTGGCGAGACTGTGTTGCTTTGGTCCAAACGGAGGGCATTGTTTTGAAACTTGGTACTCAGTGTTCTCTGCGGTTGGCACTGCTTCAATATCTCTATCATTATACTCAACTATTTTCATAAGATCAAGATCAACAACTATTGTGATTCCAGAAATAGGTCTCACATAGATATTCACTGTACTTTCTTTCATAAAACACTCTACTCTCACTGTTCTAATATTCTTCTCTTCTCCAAACCAACCCATAGAGAAACAAGAACACACTATCTCTGAGAGATTCAATCCTCTTTTTTTAACCGAAGCAATAAAAGGAGGATATTTAAGTGGAAGCTCTATTGCTAGGGATTGTTCAGCATCGGTTAAGATAGGGAAACCATATCCATTATGAATATTATCAGAGACAATGCGTCTGATCCTTAAGTTAATTACTATCTCATGGGTTTGGCTATTGATGATAGCAACAACGAAGATTTTACGTGGGATTGATACATGCGCTGGGTGTGTTTCATGTCTTAGGACATGATCTTTTTCAGGGTCATCTAGGCCAATATAGTGGAAAGCTAGTCTGTTCTTTGAGATGGGGTATTTGTTTTGGACTACGGTTCGAACACATAGAAACTCTTCCTTAGTTAAAGGGTCAAGTGGATGTTGAACATGTAATGGTGTAACTGAGACAACTGCATAAAATGAGAGGAGCGTAAGAACAGAGAAAAGAGCGAGTTTCATGGTGGTGAAGGAAGCCATGGTGAGCTATAGCTAGCTAGCTTCACTGGCTTGGTGCCCTTATATAGCACTCAATGCTAAATAGTGTTGTTAATGCAAATGGTCACCGAACTTTTAGTGTTATGGTCCTATCCGAAGAAAAAATTGTAGCCGGGTAGCAAAATTCAATTAATGATAAGCTATGCTAGTAAAAAGTGGTCCTGGATACAAGGCTAAACCTCGGGTCATTTGTTTTGGAGATAAAGGGAATGAACATGCATATACTCAGAAGAATTCTTTAAATTATAAAGTGGATATAATGATAACGGCAATAGTTGCACATGTGAATATAAAAATATGCTTAACTTATTACATAAGAATAACTTGCTTACTTAGGATTATGCAATTTAGTTACCTGGTTTATTGAAATTAATTATCTTATTATTTATGTAACTAAATTTTTCATTAATTCTAAAAAATATTTAAATATTTTATTCTATAAAAAAATCCAAGAAAATATATATTTTTAATATATTTTGTATTTTTTCAAAAAAATAATTAATTTTTAATTGTTTTTACATATTTTAAAATGGTTCTTTCTCTTGATTTTTCAAACACAAATGAATCTCAAAGATATTATATAGGTAAAATATGAATTTTTATACCTTGATCCAAGAATTTTTCTTGTTTTTCTTAGTGTTTGAAATTTATCAAATATTTTAATATTTTATTTCAAAAATAAATATTCAAAATATTCAAAAATTAGGGTTGACTTTCATACCCTCAAATTGACTTTTGTCACACTCTTGGGCCTTTATTAGAGTGTAAGATCCATCCCTTTTTGAAAAATGAACCATTAGGGTTCATCTGCTCCATTTTCAAATAAACTCGCCACGATCGCCTTTTTCACCGCAATAAGTTTTCATCTGTGAATCTTTCTCTATGAATATCTTTACACATAACCATTTACTTTCTAAAATGAATTGTCAAAATGTGTCATGAGGAATCCTTTGTGTTTAGGATGAAATTCTGGCAACTGATATACGATGTCGAATACGATGTCACGACACCGATATCTGACAAGTTAAAAACAAGTAAATATGAAAATACAGAAATAAAGAACACAAGGAATTGTTAACCCAGTTCGGTGTAAACACACCAACTCTGGGGGCTCTCAAGCCAGGAAGGAACTCCACTATCAGTAGTATCAATTCAAAGATCCACACCAAACACCTACAATTTGCAATCTTCTCACTTAATCACTACCCAATGCAAGTTATACCTAGGAACTCCTAGATATGAGACACCTCTTACTCCCCCTCAATCACAACAATGATCTTAAACAAACAATTCAGAAAATACGAAGACACACTTCAAAACAATCCTTGACCTTGTTTCACAACTTCAGTCAAGTACAAACATTCTTACTTAAAAGCTTTGAGTGGACAAAATACAAATGGAAAACCTAGTCCAAAACAATCATCAACAAAATAATTGTTTGGCTCACAAGAAAACTAAACACAAGCACAAAAACACTAAATGAACAATCCTTATTTTCCATACTTCAAACTAGGGTAATGCAGCCTTTAAATAGAACCTTGAATGGGCATGAGCATACTGAACTTGCACAAATCAAATAAAATATTTCCTTAAATAAAGGAACAAAAATAGTAACATGATACGTTCTGCTAAAATAACTCAAAGTTGAATCCTTTTCCTTCTGATAAACCATGCTAATTAAACATAACAGATCACACTTTTAAAGACATCAAAACACGCGCACAAATAAGGATTCATCTAGGTCTTCAGGCCCAGGCAGAGATGTCATGACATCAGTCTTGACATCCTGATACAAACAGATGCACACATAAAAAGCTTCACCTGTATACTGCTTAAATCACATGTCATAACATTACCTATGAGATCCAGAAACAGAAATATGTGTTACCACAAAATATAGTCAATCTAAAACATCTACAAACCCCCATTTGGCAAAGTTTTTGCTAAAATAATTTAAGCATTATCAAAACAACATAATTCAACAAAACAACCAACATAGCTGCAAAAACACACATAGAGCAGAGAGATAGACAAATTCCCCCTAAAAAACAACTATATCAGAGTACAACACAACAAAGAAATAGCAAAGAGATTTCATCTCCCCCTCAACCTGTTAAGCCCTGAAACAAATAGTCTGGCTATACTAAATAAATAGTATAAGTACTCCCCCTTTTAGCCAGAAATTGAGTCAAACAAAAACAGAATCATAAAGCAAAAGAAACTGTTAGAACCACAAGCTCAAGAAGAGAAAAACACTTGGGTATAACAGTAACTCATCAGAAACAAACTTCATCTTGTTCTTCACTCTCTTAACCACCATCCAAGTCACCTGCAGATTCCTTTCTAGTCTGGACTTCTATAAGTTAATAATTGTTATAAGCCCTCATAAAGACAAATTCCTAATTTGCCTCTTAGATTTTCAAACTGATTAGCATCCAAGTCCTTAGTGAATATGTCAGCCAGCAATCGTTCAGTGGTAACGTGCTCCAACTTGATCACTTTATCTTCCACAAGATCTCTGATGAAATGGTGCCTAATATCAATATGTTTTGTCCTAATGTGCTGAATAAGATTCTTGGAAATATTAATTGCACTGAGATTGTCACAATATTATGTCATGACATCCTGAGTGATATTATACTCAGACAATAATTATTTCATCCAAACCAGCTGAGAACAACTGATACCAGCCGCTATGTACTCAGCCTCTGCGGTAGATAAGGAGACACAATTCTGCTTCTTTCTAAACCAGGAGATGAGATTGTTACCTACAAAGAAACACCCTATAGACATACTTTTCCTATCATCTACAGTACCATCCCAATCATCATCACAATACCCAGATAATACAGGGTCATTCCCATGAGAATACAACATGCCATAGTCACAAGTCGCATTCACATATTTTAATATTCTTTTGACTTGATTTATGTGAGAAACTTTAGGTTCTTCCAGATATCTAGCACATACTCCAACAACAAAAGAAATATCAGGTCTGCTAGCTGTAAGATACAACAGATTGCCTATCATGCTTCTATACAAGCTTTGATCAACACTTACACCTTTTTTATCTTTAGTCATCTTAAGATGGGTAGGAGCAGGTGTTCTTTTGTGACTGACATTCTCCATTCCAAACTTCTTTACAATGTTTCTGGCATATTTGCTTTGAGAGAGAAAAATGGAATCTTCCATTTGTTTAACTTGTAAGCCAAGAGAGAATGTTAACTCTCCAACAAGACTCATTTCAAATTCAGATTGCATTTATCTGACAAAATATTTAACCATCTCATCTGACATCCCACCAAACACTATATCATCCACATAAATCTGAGAAATCATGACTTTTCCTTCTTTGTCTTTGACAAACAGAGTTTCGTCAATTCTGAAGGGAAATCGTTATAATAAATACAGCGAAAAACAAAAATTTCCCTTTAGAGATCCTTATGAAAGGTCATGATCTATGATAAAATATTTACCTCTTGTGGCGCTTGAAACATTTGATTCCTATTTGATCACGAGCGTTGTATGACCAACAACGCCTTTACTCAGTCCACACAAATAACTTCCTTCAATCACAGTGCTAGTTGGTTATGAATGAAGGTTTATAGTAAAAGGAAAGGAAAAAGGAATACAATCATGGTTCAAAAACAACAACTGAGCTTGTGCACAAAGGTTCTATTTATAGAACTACTTGTGTGGGCTTTAACCTAAAAGCCCAACTCAATAATTATATTATTATATTATTATAATAACTATTATTATAATAACCATAATTTTATTATTATTATATTTTATAACTATTATAAAATTAATAATAACTATTATTATTATATTTTATAACTATAAAATTAATAATAACTATTATTATTATATCATATGGTACTTTACCATATTTCGTATTCCATTTAACTGCACCATACCTTACGGTGTACCTTATTTATTTCACCTTTTCTCTAATTGTCCTTATGTGTGTGACCCTGTAGGATTTTGCGACGTTGACAATTATATTAAATCATGTATTTAACATGATAAACAGTGAGCGGTATCTAGCAACACATCACTGCTACCCAAGTCACAAAATTATCATGTGATCTGATAAAACCTTTTGTGATAGTATTTGTGTGTACAATTACCATTTTCCCCTTATGTCTATATTTAACACAAGGCATACTGTAACATCTCATTTCTAATCAGAATATTAAAAATTCAACCAACAAGTACACAAACAGGATGCTACATTTTTAAGCTTATAAAAACTTCATTTAATTTCATAAAAATTGATATATAACACTTTCGGTTTGTAAGAAACTAAAAACATCAACTCTATTTTCATTTATGAAACCAAATTCAACTTTTACAATTACGCAAGGAATTTTCAACAAAATTCAACTAAATATTGTATAACATGTTATTCAACTTGAAACAACCTAGTAACAACATATGTATACTAAAACAACTTGAAAACAACACAAGGCAACTAAAGCGTCCATTCTCGAGTGTTACGTATCAGAGCACCGACACTGACTCGAACTAATGAAGATAATCATCTTTCTTCAAGCTACCTGCACGTTACCAACATAGGGGTAATATTCAAACAGAAGGGGTGATATATCGATAATTATAAACGATATATGATAAACAATACTTAGATAAGGATCATAAACAATTCACCGCTTCACAACTTCAACCAAAACAACAATTAAACAATCATCCACCTTTTATCAACTTATTTTACTACTTATCATATCCATCAATGTTTTCTACACAAACCACATAGTCATATATTCAACACGATCTACTTAATCAGCCTAATCAACACAATTCACATAATTAACTTGAAATCAACATAACAACTTATCAACTTAAACGACATAAACACATAACCAACATAAATAATGTAAACCAAATGTGACTCAACTATGCATATGCATGTGGTACCATTGGAGTAAAACTCCCAACTTAAAATATACCAGGTTATCGAGATATCTGCAAGGCGTAAGCCTTCAACTTAATAATTTTTCCAATTTATCGAGGCATCAAGGCATAAGCCTTCAACTTTTTAACTTAATTGTCATTCTAGGCCAACGTCGTGTGAGCAACGCTCTGGCACAATATGCAAATGTTATATATGGCATACACGACTTTACAACGTAAACAACATAACAACATAAGCAACATAACAACATACAACATCAATGACACAACCAACTTATACAACATGAACAACTTAAATCAACGTTGGCTATTAAGCCTCCAACTTAAACAACATAACAACTTTGGCAACACATGACAACTTGAACAACTTGAGCATCTTAAACAACATAAACAAGCAGCGCGAACAATTTATACGATATAGGCAACTTAAAATCAACTTGGCTTATAAGGCCTTCAACATAACAACTTAGAGATTTTTCCCTAAACCATAATCATTTACCAACTCAATTGTACCTGTAACTCAACTTTACAACCTCTTTTCGGCAAAACAACGTAACAAAAATCAACTATTAAATTACCCGAATTACCCCGACAAATTTTTTTAAATTCCAAGCAACTACGTTTTCCGCCTAATTCGGCTAAACCGACTAAACCAACATTGTGTTCATGTTTTGCAGTTAATACAACTATTTATCAAATTATGTCAAAGTATTCTAATAAATTCTATCTGTCATAACAATGAAGACTACATTTTGTTTTTCTGTCAAAACTACAATCACAATCTTAATAATAAGTATTCTGTTTCTCTTAATTATTGTGGTTTATGCTCTACTTCTCATGATTTCAACACTTATCACTAACTCTAATATTTAACAAAACATAATTTATGTAATTAATCTGTGTCTAGAATTAGAGTCACTAAAATTATAAAACCATTCTCAGGTAATTAACTTTTTAAGAAAACCATTAATTAGTTAAGTATCATTTAGGAAAACTAATTGGTATTCTTTCTAATTTAACCCACTAATCCACTTGTTCTTAATTATTACAAAAAGAATACATTGTTTGGATTTATGTTAATTCTTAATCAACCATACTACAATACTAATATATGATAGTGCATAATTATTGGTAATTGTATTTGCAATATCATGTTTTCAAAAGGATGAAAAGATTTGCATTATTTTCTATAAAAGGAACAAATGGGTGTCCCCACTACTTGGGTGGCTAGTACCACCCTTGGGGTCCCTTTACATGGCTTGCGCCATCGAGGAAGTGGCTCTCTCCACTAACACTATGTGGCACCCGCCACATGATGCCCTTCCTTTGGGTGGTCGGCACCACCTCTAAACAAAAGGTGGGTGGCATGCGCCACCCGTGCACTCCTGCAACAGGTTCAACGTCCCCAATCCGAATTTTCTAAAAAATACAAAATTGCAACAACATAAATAAAATCGACACTATACGGAACAACTCATGAACAACTTAAAATCATCAAGAAATCAACAAATATACATAATCGATCAACAAAATATTAACACAACAAAAATACAAGAATCAACATAATTCGACATTAGCAGAAAGAAAACAAAGTACATACAACCATCCAAACCCATCATCATTTATCAAACCCGGTTATAAGGATCGAACCCCACCCTTACCTTAATCGATGGCCGCTTGAATCTCCGACCGATTTCATTTTCTGACGGTGACTTCTCGTAACCGTTTTCTCCACTTTTCCCCGTTCTCCTATTTCACAATTTTCCTCTTCTTACTGGCACTTCTCATTCTCCTTGACTAATTATTTTATTTTCTTCTTTTTATTAAAATAATAATAATCCAATTATAACAACTAATGGGCCTAATTCTTTCACCCATTTAATTGCTAATTCTGACGCAATCCAAGCCCATTAACCAACACGCTCCAATAATCAATAATATCCCTGATAATATTATTTCTTCGACTTTTTGGAATTAATATTCCGACTTAACGACTTAATTCTTTGCAACATAAAATCAACCGAATAATAATTCGCGACTAACTACTTACTCCCGACTTAATAGATTAACTTCTGATTATCAACCAAATGGTCAAACGGTCCAATCCACATATTCGACAATAAACGGAAAATACTTCTTATTGTCTCCTACAACTTATATCGAATTAAATAATTAAATTCGAATTAAACCAATTTATAACCATCAACATAATATTTTGATAAATTCGGCCATCAACACAAATCAACCAAGATACTCAAATCAACGCGAATTACCACAACATACCACAATTGTATTTAATTAAATAATTAAATAAATTAAACGGGCATTACACATACACCGTGTCATCCTTGTCCAGTTCAATATTTGGCCCTTAGACATTTATCCTGTTATGCAGAATGGGAAAATTCCATCTAGGCTACTCATGTCCCTCAGCATGCTTTGTGAAGTACCCATCAACTGTCTTTATGATCATCCAGTTATAGACAACATTTGATCAGCAATAAAGTACTTGACTCTACATCTAGTGTCCATAGTAGTTTCAGGTCGAAGGGTGGTATACACCACTATTACCATGAGAGTAACTTATGACACTTTGCATAACGTTCTATGTAGTACTCTCATAGTGGGTCAATCCAGTATAAATAATACTCCTAATATTCATACCTATGTCAAGACTTGATAACTCCTTATCCATGATCCATGAGATGTGATCATCAGTCTATCTACATAATAGTCTTAATGCTTTAAGGTTATCCCATTTCATATTAAAGCTCGACTATGGATGCTTTAAGAATAATGTCCTCATGTTTAATGGAATCTCATGATTAAGTCACACTTAATATTTCATTAAACGAGCTAGCTATTCTAGGGAATTTATCATTTTGGAAAAACAAACATAATAAAGAAATTCCTTTTACTATTAATAAAAAATTCGATACAAGTACCAAAAGTATTGGCCTCTAGGACTTACACCAACAATCACCCACTAGCACTAGAGCTAATCAGGCATACCCCTAATACCCATAGATCTAGTATGACCATCATGCTTCTGCTACACAAGAGGCTTTGTCAGTGGGTCTGCAATATTTTCAAGTGTAGGTACTTTGCATATCTTCACATCTCCCGATCTATTATCTCTCGAATGAGATGATAACTCCTAAGTATGTGCTTGGATCGTTGGTGAGATCTAGGCTCCTTAGCTTGTGCGATGGCACCATTGTTATCACAATAAAGATCAATGGGATCCACAATGCTAGGGATTATTACAAGTTCATTGACGAACTTCTTGATCCAAACAGTTTCCTTTGCTGCATTTGAGGCAGCAATATGCTCGACCTCGGTTGTAGAATCAGCAACTGTCTCTTACTTTGAACTTTTCCAGCTTACAGCGCCACCATTTAGGCATAACACATAACCAGATTGCGATATGAAGTCATCCTTATCTGTCTGGAAGCTAACATCGGTGTAACCAATCACCATAAGCTCTTCCTGACCTCCATATATCAAGAATGTATCCTTAGTCCTTCTCAAGTACTTAAGGATATTCTTGACAGCTACCTAGTGAGCATCACCAGGATCATATTGGTACCTACTCATTGTACTTAAAGCATACGAGACATCTGGTCGAGTACATAACATGGCATACATGATAGATCCTATTGCAGATGCATATGAAATCTTATTCATGCAATCCCTTTCTTCCTTAGTTGAAGGGGATTGTGTTTTTGATACATAGGCCATGTTTCATAGGTATGAATCCTTTCTTGGAATCATGCATATTAAAGCGTCTCAACACTTTGTCTATGTATGTACTCTGACTTAGGCCAAACAGTTTTTGTGATTTATCTCTATAGATCCTGATTCCTAATATATAGGTTGCTTCACCAAGGTCCTTCATAGAAAAGCATTTCCCTAACCAAGATTTTACTTGTTGCAAGGTATATCGTTTCCAATGAGTAATACGTCATCTACATATAATACCAGGAAAACGATCATGCTCTAACTAACTTTATTATAGAAAAAAGGCTCATCTTTATTATTTATGAATCCATATTGTTTTACAATTTCATCAAAACAAAGATTCCAGCTTCTTGAAACTTGCTTCAATCCATAGATTGATCGCTGTAACTTGCATATCTTATGGCCTTTTCAGGTATGTCAAATCGTTCAGGTTGTATCATGTGCACATCCTCAAGAAGATTCCCATTAAGAAAAGCAGTCTTGAAATCCATCTGCCATATTTCATAATCATGATATCCAACGATAGCAAGTAAAATCTGAACAAATTTAAGCATTGCAATGGGTGAAAAGGTTTCATCATAGTCTATCCCATGAATTTGTTTATAACCTTTAGCAACCAATATTGCCTTATAGGTATGTACCTTTCCATCCATGTCAGTATTCTTCTTGAAGACCCACTTGCATCCTATAGGATTAACTCCCATTTAAGGCTTTACCAAGGTCCAAACTTGGTTTGTGTACATGGAATCCATTTCAGATTCCATGGCTTCTAGCCACTTCTTAGACTCAGGACCAGTTATGGCCTTTTGGTAGGTTACAGGCTCATCTTGATCCATAAGTAATACATCACCTTGATCAGTTATGAGATATCCATATCTCTCTAGTTAGTGATGTATCCTGCTCGACCTACACTCATTTTGTTCTACTTGAGCAGGTTGCTCTTCCACAACTGTTTGTGATTCCAACTCTAATTCCTCCATAGGTGTATCAATGCTTTGTGATTATTGAATTTCTTCAAACTCTATTTTCTTCCCACCGATTCCTTTGGAAATAAAATCCTTTTCCAAGAAGACTCCAGTTCGAGCAACAAACACTTTTCCCTCAGAAGGATTGTAGAAGTAATATCCTCTTGTTTCTTTAGGATACCCTAAAAATAAGCATTTGTCAGATTTGGGCTCAAGCTAAGTTGAAACTTGTCGTTTCACATAAACTTCACAACCCCAAACCTTCATGTAAGGCATATGTGGTTTCTTACCACTCCATATCTCATATGGTGTCTTTCCTACCTTTTTGGATGGAACACAATTAAGTGTGTAAGATGTTGCCAGTAGTGCATGTCCCCTAAAAGGAGTTTGGAAGATCGGCGTGACTCATAATGGATCGGACCATGTCTAACAAAGTTCAATTTCTTCTCTCAGATACACCATTCCATTGTGGTGTTCCAGGAGGAGTGAGTTGGGATATAATCCCACACTCTTTTAGATGGTCATCAAACTCTAGGCTTAAATATTCACCACCTCTATCTGATCGAAAAGTTTTAATATTTTTACCTAATTGGTTTTGTACTTCATTCTTGAACTCCTTGAACTTTTCAAAGGATTCAGATTTGTGTTTCATTAAATACACATAACCATATCTACTGAAATCATCAGTAAATATGATGATGTATTGAAAACCTCCTCTGGCTGGTATGTTCAGTGGTCCACATACATCAGTATGTATGAGGGCCAACAAATCATTTGCCTTTTCACCTTTTCCTGTGAATGGGGTCTTTGTCATTTTTCCAATTAAACAAGATTTGCATGTATCATATGATTCGTAATCAAAAGAGTCAAATAGTCCATCTTTATGGAGTTTGGAAATGCGTTTCTCATTTTTATGGCCTTAGCGACAATGCCAAAGGTAACTTGGATTTAACTCATTAGGTTTCATCCTTTTAGTATTATTGTTATAAATTGACATTTCAAGATCAAGGACATATAATCCATTGTTCATTTGTGCAGTAGCATAGAATATATTATTAAAATAAATAGAGCAACAATTGTTCTTTATTATAAATGAAAAACCAAACTTGTCCAAACAAGAAACGAAAATAATATTCCTGCTAATTGCAAGTACATAATACCAGTTCTCTAACTAAATTATTAAACCACTAGGTAAAGTCAAATCATAAATTCCTACAGCTAAAGAAGCAACCTTTGCTCCATTGCCAACTCGTAGGTCAACTTCACCTTTTGCCAAAACTCTACTACTTTTTAGTCCCTGCACATTAGTACAAATGTGAGAACCACATCCAGTATCTAATACCCATGATGCAGAGGTAGATAAATTAATTTCTATAACAAAAATATCTAAAGTTGAAGTCTTCACTCCATTTTTCTTATCTTCCAGGTACTTTGGGCAGTTTCTCTTCCAGTGTCCGGTCTTACCGCAATAGAAGCAAGTGCCCTCCTTAGTTATGCCTCCACTAGGCTTCAAAACAGGTGCAGTATATTTGGGTCTGGCAACTTCCTTGCCTTTCCATTTATCACCCTGCTTGGTTGGCCTTTTGTCCAGTTTCTTTCCATTACTGACCATCAGAATGGAATTTGCATCATCGACATGCTTCTTATAAGCATCTCTTCCAGCCTTATGAGCGAAACTAAGAGGTGTCTCTAAGACATACAACTTTTTGTCATGTTTGAGGACAATCCTCAGATTTTTGTGCCAATCTAAAAGATTTGTCCTAGACAATTTTTTCTTATTAAGTATTGATTGCAAAATGTTATTAGAGGTGTTCGTTGTCACGGTAATCTATATTAAAAGATGGTGGAGATATTAGTATCATTAAACATATTCAATTAGGCCTTTAATTAAATATGCTCCCACTATTTTACTTAAAACAAATGACCCTCATCATTTGATTAGGAAAATCCCGTTGGAAGATTTTCTAGTGGATCGAGATCCATATTTCGCTTTGTTTTAAGTCAATGTTAGGCTAATTACACAAAAATCGGCTATTTAGATAGGAACTCCTTCCAATTGCATCCAATACAATTCTCGAATATTTCAGTTGGGTGAATAACTCATTATTCTAATCCATCATATGGATCATTCCAAACTCTTGCTTCTAAACGTATATAATCTTATTATATTTTGTTAAGTTAAGTTTGACCCATTGTTTTAGAAATTGGATATTACATTTATCCCATCGCACCTTACTGTAACACGGTGGGAGAACTGACTTTAGTTAGATGTTGCGGATAGCAAGAGTCGCCACCGACTTTTATTTTATCCAAAAGGAAAGGGTATAAAAGAACAGGAAAGACCTTAAAAAGATTTTTGGGTTCGGGGGGTAGGTTATGTAAAGGGAAGGTGTTAGCACCCTTTACATCCATGGTTATCCATGGGCTCTTAGTTACTTAGCTCACTTTAAACTGTTTTGAGAAGTGTAGTGTGTGAATAAAAATTTTCTTAAGTACTTTATAATGATCCTTGTGCGGATATATATAAAGACTTTGTTTTGAAAATTGTTTGAGATTGTGAAGTGTTTTGAAATGTTTTTGAAAAGTGAGCAAGTACATAAGAGGAACCTACCCTAAGTTAAGTCTTTTCTGTTCTTAAATATCCTTTAAATGGTAAGACTATCCCTATTATTAAGGAATAGGTAGTCATTACCTTGGATGTATGAGGGACTAATGAAGGGACAACTGTGATTAGGCAACTGTAAGGTGTCTTTAGTAATTCGTAGGGACTTATCATCTTTTATTCGGAGGGACAAGATCATTTATCGTAGGCAACCTCGAAGGGACTTGATCTTTTAATATTGAAAGGGACTAGATGATTTGTTTATGAGAAGGGACTTTGCTTTTTTAGACACCTTACTTGACCTTTTTTATTTAGGCAACATGAGGGATAATCCTTAGGAAGTGAGATGGCGATCCAGGATCGACTTACGTGTGTGAGTGTACAAGTTCAAATATTTATCTTTAAGTTAATGATCTAATTTCAATTTTTAAATACAAACATATCTTGCACTCCCTATATTACTAACCATAGCATTTAAAATAAATAATAAAAATTACTACTACAAATATTACATAAGGGATACAATTACATAATAATAATAAAAAATAAATAAGCAAGTAAATAATAATAAATAATTGGGTTAGTAACAATAAAATAAAAATAATAATCATATAATATATAAATGGGGTTAGTAATAATAAAATAAATAAAAAATAAAGAAATTAGCATAATAATGAATAATATATTAAAAGTTCAATTTTTTAATAAATAATTATTTTTTAAGATTTTAAGAAAAATAAGTAATTCCTACTATATAAAGATTTAAATTTATATACATGTTAAGAAAAATAATGGTTAATTATAATTAAATAAACATATTATAAAAATAAATTATATTAATAAGATCAAATAAGGAGTTTTTTAATTGTTTTAAACATAATCTAAAATTATTTACATGCAAATACTATATTAAAGAATAATTATAAACAAATTATAAAAAATATGTACATAATTAAAGTTTACAAATAAATAAATTAAAAGTTATAATATAATTAGATTTTACGTAAAAGAAAAATTAGGGTTTGATTATTTAGAAAAAATACATTAGGATTTACTTCTTAATTAAAATATAAATAAAAATTATGAAATTAAAATAAACAAATAAATTAATATTTACAATTAGGGTTTATAAAAATAATTAGGTTTTATAAAAATATTTTTAAGGTTTTAGAAAATATTATTAGGATTAATCATAATAAATTAGAGTTTACTTATTTTTCTATAAATTAAATCAAACTAAATTTATTTACAAATTATATATATACATACATATTATAAATAAAAAAATATTTTTATAAAAGAAAATATGAAGTTTTTAAAGAATATTGAATAAAAGTATTTTAATGATATTTATAAATTGTATTTTGATAATTTAATAAAATAGAAATAACTAAAATAAGAAAATAATGAGAAAAAAATTGCTCAAAAAGAAAGGACCTGGGATTTGAACCCAGGTCCCTTACCTCCAAATGCAGCACCAAAACCACTCTGGCCATCATGCTCTAGTGATAAAGATTGAGATCCATAAGCCTTTGTTTCACATCCTGTTCAAATTACAAAAAAAATAACACAAAAAAGGGCCTGGGGGGTTTCGAACCCAGGACCCTCACACAACAAGCAAACACTCTTACCATCCAGCCAGAAGGGTGCACCTGTGTGTATAGTCATCACAAATAATAATATATCAAGTCTTGTAATAAATGAGAAAACATAGCAAAAAGGATGCTGCCTCCAAGAATCGAACCCAAAATATTATATCAAATATTTGAATGAAGATCTTGGCGCCACTGATCTTCGTCTTCCCCAAATTTCCTACGAATTTCCTTGCGTATTCTGCTGCGAACATACCTGCGAATTTCTCAATGCACACAACCTGCGAAATTCAAACACCAAGCAAACGGTACAATTTCTTCCAATTGATTAGGGCATTGTGATTCCCAGAGCTTACACAATCATCCTATGTTTTTCAAATTCATTTATATTAGGTTTAGTGTGAAGCCCTAAAAGCTTGGCTGAAACCCTAAAAATGGTGGATTGCTCATGCTGTATCAAAATCCAAATCAAAGCATCCAGAAACAATGGTTAGTTCATCACAAACAAGAATCAATGATCAAATGCGATTTATTTTACACCAATGTATGAAAACGAAAAACTCATGAATGTCAAAATAATTTGATTCGGTTTGGCCAATTCACGGGCTTTTAGATGCATATGACCATTGGTATATGTTCAGAGATGTTCAAGGAAGGGATTGATGTCCTTATTTCACCTGAAAAACCACAAAAAGTCAGAAACCGAATTTCAAATTTTGATGAACTTTGAACTTATGAAACTTATCCTTGAGGCAGAAAATTCGTGTTTGTGCATTGTGTTAGGTTTGTGTACTTATAGTTGAATGAAACTAGGTCAAAAAATTGGATGGTTATTTGGACTTTTTTATTTTTGAAGATTGAAAAAGATCATGACTTGAATTTCATATATTTTTGAATGAGACCTTTCTATCTTAAGACAATCATCATCAATTGCAATCAATATGATCCAATTCATGTTTATGAGTTTCTAGAATCAAAATATATTTTAAATCTTCATATTTGATATTTTATTTAAATTTAAAATGATTTTTAATATAAAAAATCATAATAAATAAAATAAATAAAATAAAATTATGAAAATATTAAATAAATTTCGTGCATGATGTCATGGAACACCTTGGGTCACAAAAAGTTCAACCCATTTGAAGAATTGTGGTTTTAAGACCCTATTTTCTTCATAAACCACCCAAAAATTTCCCAACTTTGCAAGGGCGCAAATCCTTCAATTTTAATGCTATGAGGGTGTTCTTGGACATTTTGGAAAGCTTAAAGAGTCCTCTAACCAAAACCATTGGTTTCATGTCCATATCATTTACCATTCTCAAGTTATGCCCTTTTGAAGTTGTTGACTTTTTGTTGACTTTTAAAAGGACCTATAATGTCTTAGCTCATACCTTCCAAATGAAGCATTTTTGGGCTTGGCTTGTGAGACACAAAGTTGTAGAGAATTCAATTTCCTTCAAAATGAGCTTTGGATGGGAAAAATTTATGAAGCATGTGAAAGTTATGGCTGGTCAAAGTTCAGTTGACTTTTCCTAAGGAAACCCTAATTTAGAAACCTCTGATTCTTGATGATCTGAAATCTCCTTGATGAATCATGATCAACCCTTGATCAAATGATGAATTTTACTTCATATACTTGATGTTGGCAAAAAATCATGAAGTTTGACTTTGGTTTGACCACAGTTGACCTCAGTTTGACTTTTTAACTGCTTTGACTGACTTTGACTTATCTGATCATCTGACTGAGCAAACCTTTGAGAAAAGTCTTGAAACTTGTCATGGGGATTCTTAAACACATATAAGATGTTATGAAGCTCACTTGAAGTCTTGGAAGTCCATTTAGCCTGATTAAAGTCAAAACCCTAGTTTAGGATGCACTGCTTAGGAGGATGCATTGTCTGAGGGAATTGTCAAACTTTCTGACTAATTGTGAACTTTATGAACCTCATGAAATGTATTGTGAACTTTATGAACCTCATTAAATGTCTTGTGAACCTAGTGAACCTTGTGAACCTCATAGTACACAAAGTCTTGTTTTGCCCGAACCCTTTTGGTTCGTCGGGATGCCCTTATTTTTGCCTAGGCCAGTCAACCTAGCGGGTCTCTTTTTACGCGTAGTATTTTTTTAACTATGTCTGCGTTTACAGGTTGTGGGAAGTCTTCACCATCCATAGTAGTAAGTATCATGGCACCTCCTGAGAACACTGTCTTGACTACAAATGGTCCTTCATATGTAGGAGTCCACTTGCCCCTAGGGTCACCCTGTGGTAATATGATACACTTGATTACCAAATCACCAGCCTGATATACCTTTGGCTTAACCTTTTTGTTGAAAGCCTTGATCATTCGTTTCTGGTACATCTGGCCATGACAAACTGCTGTTAACCTCTTCTCATCAATCAAATTTATCTGGTCAAGTCGAGTCTGAATCCACTCATCTTCATCCAAGCCTGCATCCTTCATAATTCTTAAGGAGGGAATCTGAACTTCAATGGGCAAAACTACTTCCATACCATATACTAAAGAGAATGGGGTTGCCCCTGTTGAGGTACGTATTGTAGTACGATAACCATGAAGAGCAAATGGTAACATCTTATGCCAATCCTTGTAAGTAACAGTCATCTTTTGTAGAATCTTCTTAATATTCTTGTTAGCAGCCTCTACTTCCCCATTCATCTTTGGACGATACGGAGAAGAGTTGTGATGCTTAATCTTGAACTACGTGCAGAGATCAGTAATCATAGTGTTGTTCAGATTAGAGCCATTGTCAGTAATAATCCTTTCAGGGATGCCATACCTACATATGAGATTATTCTTAACGAATCGAGCCACCACATTCTTAGTAACAGATGCAAATGAAGCTGCCTCCACCCACTTTGTAAAGTAATCAATAGCAACCAGGATGAAACGATGCCCATTAGAAGCAGTAGGTTTGATCTCACCAATCATATCAATGCCCCACATGGCAAAAGGCCAAGGAGCAGTCAACACATTCAATGGTGATGGAGGTATATGTACTTTATCAGTATAGATTTGACACTTGTGACACGTTCTGGAATGTTGATAGCAATCAGCTTCCATGGTAGACCAATAGTAACTTGCCCTCAATATCTTCTTTGCCATAGTATGACCACTAGAATGAGTGCCAAAGATCCCATCATGCATATCTTCCATAATTTCAGTTGCTTCCTTCTTATCCACACAACGAAGCAAAGTTGAATCATGATTGCGCTTGTACAAAATGCCATTACTCAAAAAGAACTTGGCAGAAAACCTTCTCAGAAACTTCTTATCTTTGCCAGATGCCCCTTCAGGGAACTCCTGAGCTTCAAGATATCTTTTCACTTCATAGAACCAAGGCTTCTCCTCTGGTTCTTTAGTGTCAATCTCATTGCAGTATGCAGGCTTCTCAAATTTATCAATAATAATCTTGGGAGCTTCATCATCCCAGCTGATCTCAAACATGGATGCCATGGTGGCTAAGGCATCTGCCAACTGATTCTTTCTTCGTGGAATATGTCCAAAGGTGATCTCTTTGAAATGGGGGATCAAAGACAAAACATACTCTCTGTAAGGAATGAGATTGTCATGTTTGGTATCCCAATCTCCTTTGATCTGACTTACTACCAGGGCTGAATCTCCATATACGTCAAGGAACTGAATCTTCATATCAATGGTAGCTTTGATACCCAGGATATATGCCTCATATTCAGCCATGTTATTGGTACAATAGAAACAAAGTCTGGCAGTAATCGGGGTATGACAACCTTCAGGGGAACTGATCACAACACCAACACCATTACCAAGTGCATTAGAAGCTCCATCAAAAACCATAGTCCATCGGGATCCTTGTTCAGGTCCGTCATATTGTCCAGGTTCTTTGGTAATAATCATAATATCTTCATCAGGGAACTCAAAACTCATTGACTGATAATCATCCACGGCTTGATGAGCCAAATGATCAGCCACAACACCTCCTTTAATGGCTTTCTGAGTAGTGTACTGTATGTCGTATTCTGTCAAGATCATTTGCCATCTTGCTATTCTTCCGGAGAGAGCAGGTTTCTCGAATATATACTTGATTGGATCCATCTTCGAAATCAATAAGGTAGTATGAGTCAACATATATTGTCTTAGTCGGCGAGCAGCCCATGCCAAAGCGCAACAAGTTTTCTCGAGCAGTGAGTATCTTGTTTCACAGTCGGTAAACTTTTTGCTAAGGTAGTAGATTGCCTGCTCTTTTCGACCAGACTCGTCATGTTGCCCCAACACACATCCCATTGAGTTGTCTAACACTGTTAAGTACATAATCAAGGGTCTTCCATCAACTGGTGGCATCAAAATTGGAGGTTCTAGAAGATATTTCTTGATTTCATCAAAAGCTGTCTGGCACTCATCATTCCACTCCATTACCTGATCTTTCTTCAACAACTTAAAGATTGGCTCACAGATAGCAGTTAATTGAGAAATAAATCTTGCAATGTAATTCGGTCATCCCAAGAAACCTCTAACCTCCTTCTCGGTACGGGGAGCTGGCATCTCTCGTATAGCTTTCACTTTTGCAGGATCTACTTCAATACCTTTTCCACTGACAATGAAACCCAGGAGCTTACCAGATCTAACTCCAAAAGTACACTTGTTTGGGTTCAATCTTAACTTGTATTTCTTCAACCTCTCAAACAACTTATGCAGATGATCAAGATGTTGTTCTTCATTCTGGGACCTGGCTATCATATCATCCACATACACCTCTATCTCATGATGAATCATATCATGAAACAAAGCCACCATAGCACGCTGATATGTTGCCCCTGCATTCTTCAAACCAAATGGCATCACCTTATAACAAAAAGTGCCCCAGTGTGTAACAAATGTTGTCTTCTCCATATCTTCAGGTGCCATCTTGATTTGATTATAACCAGAGAAACCATCCATAAAAGAGAATACCTTATGCTGAGCAGTGTTGTCTACCAGAACGTCAATATGAGGAAGTGGAAAGTCATCTTTGGGGCTGGCCTTGTTCAAATCCCTGTAATCTACACACATACGTACCTTACCATCTTTCTTAGGCACCGGTACCACATTTGCAACCCACTGAGGATAAGAAGTCACAGCTAAGAACCCTGCATCAAACTGTTTCATTACCTTTGCCTTAATCTTCTCTGACATTTCAGGACGCATTCGACGAACCTTCTGCTTCTTTGGACGACAATCTTCTTTCACTGGTAAACGGTGAACCACAATGTCTGTATCCAACCCTGGCATATCTTCATAAGACCTAGAAAAGATCTCCACATAATCATGTAACATCTGAATTAATCTGCTCTTGACACTATCCTCTAAATCAGCCCCTATCTTGACCTCTTTCCTGTTTTCTTCAGTTCCCAGATTCACAACTTCGACCGGCTCTTCATGTGGCTGTATAGCTTTTTCTTCCTGTTGTAACAACCTAGCAAGCTCTACAGGTACTTCACAATCGTCCTCCTTTCCATCTTCAGCTTGATAGATCGGATTCTCGAAATTATAATTGGCAATAGTAGAACTGTTATCAACATGATCCAGAGTGGATGAGGATCTGCATTTTAGTGATGTGGGTGTGTGTAAGAACACATAGCTGATAAAAATAAAATAAAAGAAAGACAAGGAACACAATATTTACGAAAACGAAACGTCCATTGATTTTTATTGAATGAAGTATGCAAATGAAATGTCATCCCGTAACAAGCACACCATTGTGCCCCGGGTAAGGCACAAGGCTTAAGAGTTTAATTGTTCAAGAAATTACAAACTTAAAAGTAACAACACAGTAATAGTATTTACTCCTGACTAAAGGAGATAGGAATAACATCTTCAGCTTTCCAATTATTGAGTCCAGCACCCACAGTAGGAAAAATCCAAGCATCCAAGTTGTAGTCTTCATCATAGTCACCCACAACATTGATCTGATTCTTCATAATCCCCTGATTGGTGATACGAACAGCACGAGCACGACGAACAGCCTTTTGGGACTCTGCAGTGAAACCCAAACCAAATTTGTCAGACTTGTAAGGAATGTCAGGAAGCTGACCCCAAATAGTACAACCACCGTCATCCACCACAGCTCTAGCATCTTTAAGGGAGGCCATCGTAGGAGGTACTCTGGTAACCACAGGAACTTTCTTGACCACAGGAGGAGCTTCATAATTATTAACAATCCAAGGAACTACTTCGAATGTCTGGCATGGAGTTTCAACATATTCACCTTCCACTTCAAGATATTTAAAGGTGTTCACATGGCTAACTATATATCCTTCCTCTCTGCAAACAGTGACAACCTTTCCTTCTACTGGATACCTCAGCTTCTGATGTAAGGCAGAAGTTACAGCACCTGCCCCATGGATCCAGGGACGCCCAAGCAAACAAGAATACGACGGACGAATATCCATTACATAAAAAGTAGCATTGAAAACCTGAGAACCTACTTTGATTGGGAGATCAATTTCTCCATGCACCACTCTTCTTGAGCCATCAAAAGCCTTCACCACTATATTACTGGGCTTCAACACAGCATCTTCAGGACTAAGCTTATTCAGGACTTCTTTTGGCAACACATTCAGAGAGGAACCATTATCTATTAATACATGTGACAGGGTAGTGCCCCTGCATTCAATAGAGATATGTAGAGCCCTATTATGATCTCTCTTGGCCGGAGTCAAATCAGCATCGGAGAAACATAACCCATTATCATAGGTCAAGTGTGCAACACAATTTTCAAACTGGTCAACAGAAATTTCATTTGGTACATGAGCAGTCTTCAGAAATTTAATCAGGGCCTTGGCATGAGCCTCAGAGCACAACAATAAAGACATCATAGAAATCTTGGAGGGAGTATTCCCCAATTGATCAACAATGTCATAATCACTCTTGCGAATGATCTTCAATACTTCTTCCATCTGCTTAGCAAGATCATCAGCAGCTGGCACATCAGTTGGTATAGGTTCAATGACAGGACCTTTTCCCCGAGCATCAGCAGTGGAGGTAGTAACTGGAGTAACTGTATTCTTGGAGGTAACTGGAGTAACTGTATTCTTGGAGGTAACTGGAGGAGAGAAAACTCTTCCACTTCTCGTGATCTTACTAGATCCAGCAATATTGTCAACATCAAGGTTTTCATCAGCAATAGGTGTCTCAGCTAAGGGTTCCTGCTTAACACCATGAATATAAACATCAGAGCCATAATGCCAAGGCACCGCTTTGTCAGAAGTATACGGAATAGGACCAGGAGTGGTAATGATCATAAGAGCCAATCTAGCTTCAGCAACAATCTTCACAGGGCCTTCAGCAGTAATCTTAATTGGACCCTTACGAGTGATTTTTACAGGTCCCTTGGAGGTAATCCTCACCGGCACTTTATCAACCATATCCACCTCTTCAATCTTCGCACCTTTAGTTATATGATCAACCATACTCTCCACAGAAAGTGGTGTCCTTTCAAACACTATGGTATAATTATTCATGAGGCGTTGAATCCCATCCTTCAACCTCCAGCAGCTATCCGGCTTATAGGTACAATATAAACAATCTTCATGACAACCTGGAAAGAACCCAGCTTGTACTAGCTTCTTCTTAATAACAGACAATGGTGTAGTCAACTCTGCAACTGAGGAAATATGTGAATCTTCATCAATGGCATTGACAGTCTTCTCATGATTTGGCATGGGAGCAGTGATCACATTTGGAGTACCCGGAGGGTCAAACTCAATCTCTCCAGCATCAATCATATCTTGAATTTTGTTCTTCAATACCCAGCAACTATTGGTATCATGTCCCTGACAATTTGAATGGTATGCACATCGTGCATTAGGATTGTACCTGGGAGAGGTAACATTGGGATTCTGAGGAGGGTCCCTCAAAGTGATAAGTTCACCCTTCAACAAGTGCTGCAAGGCTTGGGCCAGTGACATTTTGATTTTAGTGAACTGCATTTTATTCCTCTGTTGATTTCCCTGTAGTGTCTCTGGTGTTGCAGAAGTTGGATTGGAGATATGAACTGCACTGACAGACTGGTGTCTTCTATTACGATCAGGTTGACCATAAACAGCATTTGACTCTTTCTTCCCACTGGGAGGCTTCTTTGCGGTATTTGAAGAAGAAGCACCCACTTGGATCTTGCCACTCCTTATACCACTTTCTACGCGCTCTCCTGTCATTATCAACTCAGTGAAGCCAGATGATGAGCTTCCAATGAGATGACTGTAAAAAGGACCATTCAACGTGCACATGAACATATCAACTAACTCCCTGTCAGTTAGAGGAGGTTGTACTCTTCCAGCCAAGTCTCTCCACTTCTGGGCATACTCCTTGAAATTCTCTTTAGCACCCATAGACATGCTTTGTAGTTGCATGCGAGTAGGGGCTAAATCAGCATTGTATTGATATTGCTTATAGAAGGCTTCAGCAAGATCATTCCAATCACGGATATTGACACTCTCCAACTGATAGTACCATTCCAATTGAGCTCCAGATAAGCTCTCTTGGAAGAAATGGATCCACAACTTCTTATCAGCAGTATGGGGTTGGATTCTCCGTACATAGGACCTCAGATGCAGCTTGGGACAAGAAACACCATCATAAACTACGAAGGTAGGAACCTTGAAACCAATGGGTATGACTACCCCAGATATTAAACTCAGGTCTTCAAAATCCAGCCCAGAAGACTTTTGCAATTCCATAGCATCCATTATATCCACCAGCATTTTGAACTTATCTTCATTAGGCTCATGATAGTAGTTAGCTTCAAAATCAGAGTCCCCCATTGTATTATGGAGACTGCCTCCCTCTTTCTCAGACTCTTCAGACTCATAATCTTCAACCTGTTCTTTGGTCTTGACAGTACCTCTGAACCTTCTTCCCATGTTGATCAGGCCTCCTGACCTTCTAGTCTTCTTAGTCTTCTTGGCCAGCAGTGTCTTCAATTCATCCTGCCCCTTGGACAAGTTCAGGATCAGCTCTTGGAACTGTGCATTTTGTGCCTGGAGATCTTTAACTGTTTGTTCAAGAGCCATTGCTGAAATAAACAGCGAGAAGATAAGAAACCTGTACACAATAAACCTGTGATGCAGTGATATGGTATGTAAATGCGTATGCAATGTTTTCAAGGACCGCAGGATTTAAATTTGCTTAAACAATCAAGAAAGTGAACTTTTATTAGTAATAAATTTGTTTTCCCTTTGGGCTTACAATAAAAATGAAATGAAATAAATACAAAGGATGGGGTTTTAAGTCTCCCATGGACGTTTCCTCTTTGTGTTAAGGTATGAGTTGAGATTCCGTTCCTCGTGAAGTTGCTTTGTTAGTTCCAGGATTCTTTCTTGACTTGCTTTGTAATGAGCCTCGAAAGTATCCCTTTGCTCCTTCAACTGGATCCAGGATCTCTGTAAGTCTTCCATGTCAGTTGGCATGTCTGGGTGAAGGATGGTATAAGAGGTATCTCCTTCAGCAACAGGCTCTATAGTAACTGGCAGGATAGCAGGATATGGCATCATGAGAGTCTGAGCACGAGATCGCACCCATCTGAGATAAGCTTCCATAGGAATAGTGTACTTAGGCTCCAGAGTCTTACTGTCAACCTTGTTCACTTTTCCCCATGCTCGTATGAACCTCTGACGGTAACCTTGCAAATCGTTGTCGTAATCAAACACAATACCCTGAATCAACATGTCATGTGGACCATCACTCCGAGCATAACCAAACTGTCGTAAAGCTAAGGAAGGGTTGTAAGTAATGCCTCCTCTTATGCCTAGAAGTGGCACATTAGGAAACTCCCCACAACGGTCAATGATAGTGACATTCTCCATAGATCTGGAGCACCAATGGATATCTGAATGAGAGAGTGACATGATCCTTTTAGACCACCTGAACCCTTGTTCATTCTTCATCACTGAGTGAGGAAGGTGAGAAATAAACCACCTAGATAGCAAAGGTATGCAACACATCAAAGTTCCTCTTGCCCTTGTAGTACGAGTATGAAGAGAATGCAAGATGTCTCCAAGTAATGTAGGCACTGGATTGTGACTCAGGAATATATTGATGGCATGAACGTCTATGAACTGATCAGGATTGGGGAACAATACTAAGCCGTAAATCAACAAGGCTAAGATTTCCTCAAAAGCATCATAGCTCATAGCTTTCAAGAACACTTGAGCCTTCTCTATCAACACCTTAGCAAGAATACCCTTAACTCCGCTTCTCGTTTCTAGAACAATGTCAGACTTCTTCAGATGTAGGGCTGCAGCAATAACCTCAGGTTTAGGCTCTTTCTCCAAGCCTGTGAATGGTTTCTGATCAAGTACAGGTATACCCAGAAGTTTAGAGAACTCTTCCATTGTAGGAACCAGCTGGTAGTCGGGGAATGTGAAGCAATGGTGCTTAGGATCAAAGAACTGAAATAGAACACTCATCATGTCTTCATTGAATCCTGAGGTGACTAGATCCAATAGGTGACCATGTCTCTTGATAAACTGGGAGTGTTCAGACACTTGAGAAACCGACTCTTTAAGCTTAGCAGGTATCCCTACAAAGTTGATCCTGATAGTGTTTCTACGAGTAGAAGCCATGACCTGCAACAAAGAAAAAAGATAAATCCTTTGGTCCTTGAAATGGTTAGTGAAAATGCTATGCTTATGATGCATGATGATGTCATGATGTTATGTTCAATCACAAACATGTGGCACACACAAACAAGTCACACAATTGCCCTAGGTTTAAAGGCTTGCATGAGGTTTAAAGGTAAGTACCCTCCCCTGAAGTTTAGTTGGTTCATCATGTCCTATAAAGTAACCAGGTTCTAAGGGATCTCAATATCATTGATCCTTCACAAGGGTGGTTGTTCGGTAGGCAACTTACTTGCCAACCAAAACCCTCCAAGTTTAGAATCTCAATGAGCGTAGTATCGAGTATCAACCAACTTCAGTCTTCACCAAAGCCGGTTATCTCACTACTTTCTAAAGGCCAAGATGGGATGACTAGGGTTCTAAAAGTTAGTTAGTGCATTGACAACATATGGCAGCCTCATATTATCCTCAACTTGACTTAAGGAACATAAGCACCAACCAAGAAGTCACACTAACTATGGCCACCAGATCAACCATATCGGTATACGCCGTACAGTTTCCTTGGTCTATTGTCATTTACCTAAGGTACACTAGATCCGGGTTAGGATCTTTCACACATAAGAGCACCCCAACAGATAAGTATAAAGCAAACAAGGCAAACAATTTTAAAGTGATCTAATTCCTAAGAGTACCCCTCTTTTATTAAATCCCCAGCAGAGTCGCCAGTTCTGTAACACGGTGGGAGAACTGACTTTAGTTAGATGTTACGGATAGCAAGAGTCGCCACCGACTTTTATTTTATCCAAAAGGAAAGGGTATAAAAGAACAGGAAAGACCTTAAAAAGATTTTTGGGTTCGGGGGGTAGGTTATGTAAAGGGAAGGTGTTAGCACCCTTTACATCCATGGTTATCCATGGGCTCTTAGTTACTTAGCTCACTTTAAACTGTTTTGAGAAGTGTAGTGTGTGAATAAAAATTTTCTTAAGTACTTTATAGTGATCCTTGTGCAGATATATATAAAGACTTTGTTTTGAAAATTGTTTGAGATTGTGAAGTGTTTTGAAATGTTTTTGAAAAGTGAGCAAGTACATAAGAGGAACCTACCCTAAGTTAAGTCTTTTCTGTTCTTAAATATCCTTTAAATGGTAAGACTATCCCTATTATTAAGGAATAGGTAGTCATTACCTTGGATGTATGAGGGACTAATGAAGGGACAACTGTGATTAGGCAACTGTAAGGTGTCTTTAGTAATTCGTAGGGACTTATCATCTTTTATTCGGAGGGACAAGATCATTTATCGTAGGCAACCTCGAAGGGACTTGATCTTTTAATATTGAAAGGGACTAGATGATTTGTTTATGAGAAGGGACTTTGCTTTTTTAGACACCTTACTTGACCTTTTTTATTTAGGCAACATGAGGGATAATCCTTAGGAAGTGAGATGGCGATCCAGGATCGACTTACGTGTGTGAGTGTACAAGTTCAAATATTTATCTTTAAGTTAATGATCTAATTTCAATTTTTAAATACAAACATATCTTGCACTCCCTATATTACTAACCATAGCATTTAAAATAAATAATAAAAATTACTACTACAAATATTACATAAGGGATACAATTACATAATAATAATAAAAAATAAATAAGCAAGTAAATAATAATAAATAATTGGGTTAGTAACAATAAAATAAAAATAATAATCATATAATATATAAATGGGGTTAGTAATAATAAAATAAATAAAAAATAAAGAAATTAGTATAATAATGAATAATAAATTAAAAGTTCAATTTTTTAATAAATAATTATTTTTTAAGATTTTAAGAAAAATAAGTAATTCCTACTATATAAAGATTTAAATTTATATACATGTTAAGAAAAATAATGGTTAATTATAATTAAATAAACATATTATAAAAATAAATTATATTAATAAGATCAAATAAGGAGTTTTTTAATTGTTTTAAACATAATCTAAAATTATTTACATGCAAATACTATATTAAATAATAATTATAAACAAATTATAAAAAATATGTACATAATTAAAGTTTACAAATAAATAAATTAAAAGTTATAATATAATTAGATTTTACGTAAAAGAAAAATTAGGGTTTGATTATTTAGAAAAAATACATTAGGATTTACTTCTTAATTAAAATATAAACAAAAATTATGAAATTAAAATAAACAAATAAATTAATATTTACAATTAGGGTTTATAAAAATAATTAGGTTTTATAAAAATATTTTTAGGGTTTTAGAAAATATTATTAGGATTAATCATAATAAATTAGAGTTTACTTATTTTTCTATAAATTAAATCAAACTAAATTTATTTACAAATTATATATATACATACATATTATAAATAAAAAAATATTTTTATAAAAGAAAATATGAAGTTTTTAAAGAATATTGAATAAAAGTATTTTAATGATATTTATAAATTGTATTTTGATAATTTAATAAAATAGAAATAACTAAAATAAGAAAATAATGAAAAAAAAAATTGCTCAAAAAGAAAGGACCTGGGATTTGAACCCAGGTCCCTTACCTCCAAATGCAGCACCAAAACCACTCTGGCCAGCATGCACTAGTGATAAAGATTGAGATCCATAAGCCTTTGTTTCACATCCTGTTCAAATTACAAAAAAATAACACAAAAAAGGGCCTGGGGGGTTTCGAACCCAGGACCCTCACACAACAAGCAAACACTCTTACCATCCAGCCAGAAGGGCGCACCTGTGTGTATAGTCATCACAAATAATAATATATCAAGTCTTGTAATAAATGAGAAAACATAGCAAAAAGGATGTTGCCTCCAGGAATCGAACCCAAGCCTTGAAGCAATACGCGCGCGTCCCTCACCACTGGGCCAGGCATACGTTTGTGAAACAATATCAACAATAAAACATAAAATATTATATCAAATATTTGAATGAAGATCTTGGCTCCACTGATGTTCGTCTTCCCCAAATTTCCTACGAATTTCCTTGCGTATTCTGCTGCGAACATACCTGCGAATTTCTCAATGCACACAACCTGCGAAATTCAAACACCAAGCAAACGGTACAATTTCTTCCAATTGATTAGGGCATTGTGATTCCCAGAGCTTACACAATCATCCTATGTTTTTCAAATTCATTTATATTAGGTTTAGTGTGAAGCCCTAAAAGCTTGGCCGAAACCCTAAAAATGGTGGATTGCTCATTCTGTATCAAAATCCAAATTAAAGCATCCAGAAACAATGGTTAGTTCATCACAAACAAGAATCAATGATCAAATGCGATTTATTTTACACCAATGTATGAAAACGAAAAACTCATGAATGTCAAAATAATTTGATTCGGTTTGGCCAATTCACGGGCTTTTAGATGCATATGACCATTGGTATATGTTCAGAGATGTTCAAGGAAGGGATTGATGTCCTTATTTCACCTGAAAAACCACAAAAAGTCAGAAACCGAATTTCAAATTTTGATGAACTTTGAACTTATGAAACTTATCCTTGAGGCAGAAAATTCGTGTTTGTGCATTGTGTTAGGTTTGTGTACTTATAGTTGAATGAAACTAGGTCAAAAAATTGGATGGTTATTTGGACTTTTTGATTTTTGAAGATTGAAAAAGATCATGACTTGAATTTCATATATTTTTGAATGAGACCTTTCTATCTTAAGACAATCATCATCAATTGCATATCAATCTGATCCAATTCATGTTTATGACTTTCTAGAATCAAAATATATTTTAAATCTTCATATTTGATATTTTATTTAAATTTAAAATGATTTTTAATATAAAAAATCATAATAAATAAAATAAATAAAATAAAATTATGAAAATATTAAATAAATTTCGTGCATGATATCATGGAACACCTTGGGTCACAAAAAGTTCAGCCCATTTGAAGAATTATGGTTTTAAGACCCTATTTTCTTCATAAACCACCCAAAAATTTCCCAACTTTGCAAGGGCGCAAATCCTTCAATTTTAATGCTATGAGGGTGTTCTTGGATATTTTGGAAAGCTTAAAGAGTCCTCTAACCAACCCCATTGGTTTCATGTCCATATCATTTACCATTCTCAAGTTATGCCCTTTTGAAGTTGTTGACTTGTTGTTGACTTTTAAAAGGACCTATAATGTCTTAGCTCATACCTTCCAAATGAAGCATTTTTGGGCTTGGCTTGTGAGACACAAAGTTGTAGAGAATTCAATTTACTTCAAAATGAGATTTGGATGGGAAAAATTTGATTAAGCATGTGAAAGTTATGGCTGGTCAAAGTTCAGTTGACTTTTCCTGAGGAAACCCTAATTTAGAAACCTCTGATTCTTGATGATCTGAAATCTCCTTGATGAATCATGATCAACCCTTGATCAAATGATGAATTTTACTTCATATACTTGATGTTGGCAAAAAAATCATGAAGTTTGACTTTGGTTTGACCACAGTTGACCTCAGTTTGACTTTTTAACTGCTTTGACTGACTTTGACTTATCTGATCATCTGACTGAGCAAACCTTTGAGAAAAGTATTGAAACTTGTCATGGGGATTCTTAAACACATATAAGATGTTATGAAGCTCACTTGAAGTCTTGGAAGTCCATTTAGCCTGATTAAAGTCAAAACCCTAGTTTAGGATGCACTGCTTAGGAGGATGCATTGTCTGAGGGAATTGTCAAACTTTCTGACTAATTGTGAACTTTATGAACCTCATGAAATGTCTTGTGAACTTTATGAACCTCATGAAATGTCTTGTGAACCTAGTGAACCTTTTGAACCTCATAGTACACAAAGTCTTGTTTTGTGAGGGCAAATTTTGGGGTGCAACACTTACCAATATAGAATATACATCTCGCGTTAGGTGAAACCTACATAATTCGATACTAGTCTTGATGAGTTCTAAAATTTGGAAAGAAAAAACTTAATATTTAGTTTTGAGGGAATTTTAATTAATTTGATCTCACGGCTTATTTATCATATAAATAGTTCCTCACACATGCATCAACATACATACAATATTTATGTCAACATACAAATAAATGAAATAGTTATGGCCCCTACCGCAATTGTTCTCCCAAGCCAATGAAAGAACTAAGCTAAACCTAATAACAATTTTCACTTCACCAAGCAAGATCTCCAAGGTTGTCCTTCTTTATTTTGTAGTCTTCTCTTTCTTCATAATAACTCATTACATCAAAGAAACTCGTTTTATATACGAGGGAGTGAGATGAGAAAATAAATTACATGAAGAGAATATGAGAGAGGCACTACACACAGGTCGTATTTATAAAATCCAAAAACAAAACAAAAATAAACTAAGGCCATAACTGATCACCACATATAAAAATTAATAACAATTTTATTATTATTATTATTAATTCAAGTATGGTTAATAAAACAAATCAAATTAAATTTTGGTAAAATAATAATAAACCTTTTTATTATTACTGCAGACATTATTAACGCAACCCTTGCGCCGTCAAATGTCCATGACGCCCGTCACAACTCTGTGACGATCGTCACAAGTCTATGACGACCGTCACACATCATATGACGATCGTCGCATATTCAAAATGTGTAGATCTCATTGATGGTGAAACCCTTGTGTTGCACCCCAAAATTTTCCCTCCTTTCGTTGTTTCGATCTTTTGCAATTTATACATTACATTCGCATTTGCATTGAGTCATGCTCATAGTTTCACGTATTTCTTTGTTTTCCTCAAAGTTCGGGATCAGGGGTTCCCCTCGGTTAGGTCTTATTGGGTTTCCGAGATTTTATTCCATTCAAGTTTGGAGGTGGACCTTAGAATTTTATCTTGGGTATTTGTATCGTGCCTTATCAAATGTTCAGGATGGTCTTTACTTCTCAACATCGAGACAAAGTTCACCAGGTTATCAAGTTTAGGTTTCGAGATTCGTTTCGTTGGGAGATTAATCCATGATGTGAGATGTGGTTAAAAGACACATTGCAATCGAGATTATTACTTCTATGGCGGCTTAACATGCAATCTTGTGTTCGGAATAAAGGTTTAAATATGGTTAGGTTTACTTTGGAAGGAAGTCATTTTCTTTAAGGTCTTGAGAATAAAGCCTTTGTTTACCTTCACTCAAGTCATTCAAATCATGAATTTATTGTTATTTCTAAGACATCTTGAAGTATTGCCTTTTGTTTTGAGAAGTTTTATGGGTCGTTGCTAAGGTAATATATGTGCTTTTCGAAACACATTCCTTTGAGAGTCAGTTTTGAAGTAAACAAGGTTATTCAAACCTGGCAAATGATTTGCAAGGTCAAAGATTAGTTGAATTCAAGATGGCAATACAAAAAGAGGGGGAGGGATTTCTTTTAAGTCCAAGATTTGCATCACCATTTTCAATCACAAAGAATATGTCTAAATGTTACAAGAGCAATGAAAGCCAAAATAACAAACAAGATTGAAATTGTTACAATTACATTGTTATAAGGTTAATGGCATACAAGGCTTCTATGGTTAGCCTCCTGACAGATGTGAAACACTACCATCCATAGCTCGTCTATTTTCCAAACAGTGTGCAAATGCTACCTTTATACCAGTTCATCCATCCAAGTCTTCGCCAGTTCCAAGCTCCCAAGACACTTTTCGAAGGCCGCAACCTGGCTTAAGACCATACCTTCACAGTACCAGCTGGGGGGATACAGAAGCTCAACCACACTTCTCACAAAAGGCCAGAAACATCACCATTCTAGCCACCAACAAACACTTCAACGATGACCTTTTTTCACTGGAATCACACCTTTGTATGGTTCCAGCCTTCAATATGCCGGCCCTGCAAGTCTTGTATGAGGTTGGGTAGTTTTTTGTTTCGTCACTGGGTTTGTTAGAATTGCTATGGCTGAGATATGTTCATCTTTTCTGACAACTGGTTCTCTGTACTTTGGGGTTGCGCATTCAGCTGGTCTGAAATGGAGACCATTTACTTCAGGGTCTTCTCGTTTCATGCCAATCCCATTTGCAAAGTTTCGATAATGCTAGAGCAGTGTAGTCTTCACTCCCTTGCCCTTTCAATCTTCAATTTGTGTCCAGGCCTTACTCCAATCTGTTTATACAAAAAGTGGATAACATTTAGTTTAAAGTTTGTTTTGACGAATGAAGAGATGGAAACGGTAAAGGCGACGTTGATGTCTTTGAAAACAAGAAGTTACAAAATTGGCAGCAGAAAGATCGACATTAAACACTAGTACAGATGATGCATAAACAATCACATCGACGCATACATTGAAAGAAAGCGGGCCCAAACCACGATTCCGTGAATTTTCCTAAGTTCTAATCCCCATTGGAATTTAAAAATGGAAAAAGAATATGACAGTAGTTCACCTGCTATCTAGTAAGAAAACTATGGCGTCGTCAACACCGAATGATCTATCAAACGGAGCTTCTTTGAAGGGATTCAGGACACCCCGTAACAATCTCCAATCTCGGTACTGTCTGCATTTGGTTCAGAAGCATTCGGATCAGCAGCATTTTCTGAGCAGAATAACAGATGCCTTTCTCCAAACTCTTGTACCACCGAGATAACACCCAATCTACCAGCTTTCGTATTCGTTTACATAGTCCACCACCTTCTGAAAATTCCTGCAAGATAACACAACCATTTTTAGAAAAATCCAGATGAAACCACAAACTTCTAATACAGTATCGTCTGAAGCACATCCTGATGGAGATGATGGACGACGATCAATTCATAGTTACCAGAAAATGTTGAATTTCTCGCTCTGCTAAATGTTCCTAGCGCTGGTAAAAAAAGTCTTTTCATGTAAAGGATGTGAATGTTGAATCTCTTGGCGTTCATTGTGGTGGAATTCCCTGCGGCGGCATAACCAGTTAGTCATACTTTTCTACACATTTCCATCTCCACCCTGCAAATAATACAGCCAAACCAACATTAAGATTCAACATTGGCAAAAACATTCTTTACAATCTACAAAAATATAACAGCAACAACATCTTTTGATAACTTCCCCCATATGCAACTGTCTCCATTGATCATGAGGAAAGAGGATCGAATCCACGGTTGGATTCCAATCGTCCTCACGGAAATATAACAATGTCAGCAGCTGCCAAGAACAGGTTGCAAATTCTCTCAGTCATGTTAGTTTTGTTCCAATATGCACCAGATAGAAACTTTGTTAATCCTGCAAAAAACCCTTACCACAATTAAAAGGGGAAGACAAAGGAATTTCGTAATAGTAAAAAAGGATCAAAAGACCAAGTCAGTTAGGAATCGCGATTTAAGTTTAATCCGACTGTAACCTTTTCAATCTATTCCAAAACCAGGTGTGCTAAAGTTAAAATTGCACAACAATATTTAAAACCAGGAAAGGTTTGGAGGAGTGTTTGTGTATGAGATGAATGAATGCGGTCGAAAAGGTCCTGCATATTTCAAGTTAAATCAAAGTCAGTAAACTCTCTTGGAGATTTAGTTTCATTCAGCAACCAAGCTGTACTCGGGGAGCTTGGAGAAAAGAATAGGCACATTGATCCAGCATATACCTGAGAGAATGGGAGACTATGACAGGAAAAGGCCAAATTCAGAAGATGGACAACAACCTATGCACTTGCTTTCGTCTAATAACAATGCAAAAGAGCTTTGAACAAGCTAAGTCCTCGGCAGAAAATCCCTTGGATGCAATCGGTATAGAATGTGGTGCTTCGCAATTTTCATCTTGCAAAGATATAATGTTTGTTCCATCCCCCACGACAGTTGTTGTTTGAAATCCAGAGTTCAGAGACAAGCAAATATCCACAATCACAGAGGGGTAGGTTTTGTACTGCAGTAAGAAAAAGAGACAGGCAGTGAAATTAGAAGCTGATAGTAGTAATAATTGCAAACTAAATCAGTCATAAACTAACTCTTCAACCTAATCCGTTTTCAACTTGTCAAGTTCGTTTCAAACCAAAGAGAACCAGAACGATATTTGTGCAATAATAAGGACAAAAAGCAAAGCAGGGTGTGTCAGCAGAGTCACAGAACAGGGTTTCACAAAAAAGGCAAAAAGCATTTTACATTTTTGCAAAAGAGAAAGAACAGACATAGCAAAAATGGGGTTTTCTCAGCAAACATTCAAAGAGACCAAACCCTAATTTGACTCTATAAAAAGGAACGAAATTGATAATACCAAGGATCCGAAAAAAGCATTACAAATCCTAACGGCGAAAATATCACCTTCAATCCTAAACCACCGTTTTCAAAATATAAACTTCACATAAACCATTAACAGAGAGGAGCTCAGAACAAAGAAAGCAGAAAGAAAGTAAGGTGAAAAGGAAGAAGAAGAAGGAGATCTTAAAAGAACAGAGGAACGAAATACCTTCCCTCTCGAGGCTCGAAATCGAGTTCCTTCCGATACAGGTATAAACGACGTCTCTTTAGCCATTCTGGAACTTTGATGATGTAAAACCCCTTTTGTTTGTTTGATTCCGTCAAATTCTGATAAATCTAGGGTTTGTGTGTGAACTCTTGTTGTGCTTGAATACGAATACTGGGTTTTGATTCATGAATATGTAGACCATTAGTTGATTCATGTGCACGATGAAGCCTTCGTTTCTCCTCGGATTGAACGGGCTGAGTGCATTTGGTGATGGAAGTTTTGGGAATCTCATCTTTTGTAGAACCCCATCTGTTTCTCACCTTTTCTCGTTTTCAATAGAAAAAAACAATAACATGTTTTAAGTTGGTATTTGGAAACCCCCCTTTAATGCCATGTTTCTCCAAGTGTTACCACTGCCCAACGTTTTCCTCTTTTGAGATTGGCAGCGTTAACAGAAATTGGGATTTTAACAAAGTTTCAGTAACTATTGAAAATAAATCTATTTGATTTCCTTCTGATTCAGACTTAGATGGGCCTCTGATGCTTTGGGTAGTATCCTCACCCTCCAAGTCCAGCCTGCGGTGCTTTTTTCCTTTGTTCTTTTTTTGTTTAGTTTTCACTTTGTTAAATAGTAAAACAATTATAATATTTTGGTCAAGAAAGTATTTAATTAAATTTCGAAACCTTTTAAGCAAGAGTTTATCAATTTCTAGTTTGTTTTCTTTTTTTAGGTTTTTTTTACTTAAGCACATGATTGGGAACATATTTTTTATATAGAATCCAATATTTGCATTTAAATATCCAGAAAATAATTGGTTGCGTTAAAAAACGATTTGTTTACTTGAAGTTGCGTCTACTTATATTTATTTTTGTAGTGAGTTGGTGATTGAGTATTTTGTATGGGTTTGTATGAGTTAGTCTCGCATTTTGACTTTGAATCTTTAAGTAAAAACGTAAACGCGGTCACATAAAAGGAGTCGTTTCAAAAGATACTTAGTTTCCTTTGGTCCAATACACCTGGTAGTTTCATAAACCCCCATTTTTTTGCACACACGTAAGTCGATCACTTATGTGATCGCCATCTGCACTACTTTCATATATCTTAACTAATTTAACAAAGAATAGAACTCTGGGGTCTAGCACCCCGCACATTCTAGAACGAACTGCAACTGGGCTAGCCCCACGCGTAATGTTTCGCTCACTCCTTTGTTATGAAAATAAATAAACCTAAAGAACACCTAAAAAACAATTATCCAACTTATTAATTTAATACGAAAACAGAACTCCGGAGTCTAGCATTCCGCACGTTCTGGATTGGACCGCAACTGGGCTAGCCTCACGCGATGTGTCCAATCACCATTCGTATACTAAAATATTCAAACTATCTTATTAATTCAATACGAAAACAGAACTCCGGAGTCTAGCATTCCGCACGTTCTGGATTGGACCGCAACTGGGCTAGCCTCACGCGATGTGTCCAATCGCCATTCGTATATCTTTTTTCTCAAACGAACTGTTTAAATATTTCTATCTCGCAAATAAGCCAACGCTTAGCAGTAGAAATCATTTCAAACAATCGTTCAATAAAAAAAACACAAATCGTAGTAGCACGAACTACGAAACTCTGACTTTCCCATTGCACAGGGGAATACGTAGGCACGGGGATTTTAATCCTTCGCGAGCACAATAATAAAAAACTTAACCTTTCTCCGTAATAATAATAATTTTCTTTTCCCTTTAATAAGCAACCTTAATCAGTAAAAGAAGACAATAATAATAAATTAACATTTTAAGCGCAAATTAGACTAAGAGGTTCCCGTTGAGTACAACGGACGTGAGGGGTGCCTAACACCTTCCCTTTGCGTAACTGACTCCCGAACTTAGATTAGTGGTTTCGTTGACCATTCTTATCCTTTATTTAGGTTGTGTCTATATCTCCCTTTTCTCTCGTAGAATAAATAGAATTAGGTGGCGACTCTGTTGTTTATTTTAGGATCGTATTTTTCGAGGTACGACAGCTGGCGACTCTGCTGGGGATAAAAATGCCTTATGCATAAGAGAGTCGAACCTAGCTTAGGATAGTTTGCGTTTGTTTGGTTTGTTTGTTTATTTACTATTAACATTTTATATGCTTGTTTATTGCTTTCCCTTTTCATTATATTGTTCATTATTATATTCTCCTGTTGGATCTCGGGATTACGTCACGGGAATGATTGTGTGCTTGAATCTTGAAATCTGAATTTTGAAAAAGAAGAGGGAATACCTAAGCTTAGATTTGGATGTTATTAGTGTTAGTCTCCAAGGACTCGCTCCTTGCACGCCTAGCATGAAAGCTCCCCCAGATAGTTAGACTTTTCGTAGATCTTGTCACAACGCAGCTAGCCTGTCGCGTGACCTGATTCATGAAAGGGCTGTGATTCTGGGACCCCCCTAGAACCTGTTTCAATTTTGGTAGTTGTGTAATGTTAGGCTCCAAGGACTCGCTCCTTGCACGACTAGCATGAGAACTCCACTCAAGGTAGACCTTATCGTCATTATCGTCACAATGCAGCTAGCCTGCGTCGGGGTGTTAATACGATAAACGTCCATGACCTTGGGTTTTCCCTATACCTTCGCTATAGAAAGCTATCATGTGAGTGGGAATTATGGGTAGAAAGATATAGACCGACCCTCTAGAGCCTACATTTTAGGAGTTCCAAGCTCCCATCTTTATCCCGGATCCAGCTTTGTGCATTCATGATCATGTAGCATATGCATCATAACTTACACATCTTGTTATTTCAGGGAAACACATCTATTTGTTTTTTTTCCGCATTCAAAGCAGTCATGAGTTCAGGAAAAAGGAAGGCTCTACAGTTGAAAGCTTTCTCACCAAATACCGTTGTTCTTATGGATTGCTTGGAGAAAATGCCTGCTTCCTACAAAAGGGCTATTGAAGTAAAGTTTGGCCAAGTGCTTCATCTCCTGGAAGTCGACGTACAAATCCCGGCTCTCACAGCTTTGGCCCAGTTCTATGATCCGCCGATGCGAAGTTTCTTGTTTCAGGACTTTCAGCTAACACCGTCTCTAGGAGAGTTTGAAGGGTTCTTGGGTTTTTCTATGAAGGGAAAGGCACCTTACACCCTCGTTAGTCGGGACCTTAAGGTGGAAGTATTAGCGGAAGCTCTTCAGATCCCCACTGCCACAGCTAAAGCTAACTGGAAGCAGAAAAGAGAGTTTTGGGGTTTCCAGAGGCTATTTTTAGAGCAAGAAAGCAAGAAGTTAATAAAGGAACGTCAATGGGCTGCTTCAGTCAATGCATTAGCTCTCCTCATTTACGGTTTGGTTTTATTTCCAACTTTCGAAGATTTCATTGACATGGCGGCAATTAATATATTCTGGGCAGTTTGGAAAGAAGGTCAGAGCCCGGTGTATCTGTTATTGGCAGACGTGTTCTATAATCTCCATCTCCGTCACGAGAAGAAAGGCGTTGTTTTGACCTTTTGTTTCCCATTACTGTATAAATGGCTCACATCTCACATCTTCAAACGCAATGCTTTAATTCCCAAGATGACAGGCGGGGAATGGTCCCAAATGTTAGCTTCCCTCACTGAAAGAGACATCGCCTGGTATCCCAATAAGTTGGATGTTGACCGAATCATTATGAGCTGTGGGAATTTCAGAAATGTGCCATTGATGGGATCAAAGGGGTGCATTAGTTACAACCCCATTTTGGCCATACGGCAGCATGAATACCCTATGCTAGGAAAACCAGAAGACGCCGAATTGGAAGAGATGATACTTCACAACAGAGGTGTGGATGATCCAACATTACTCTTCAGAATATGTCGTTCCTGGGAAAAGGTTCACACCAAAGGCTCCGAGCTAAGGAAAAAAGATGGAGTGGTCAGGACACCTTACCGGCAGTGGGTTCTTGAAAGGGTCCAAATCGTCAAGCTACCATTTTCCGGAGAAGCACTCCCCAAACCTCCTGCGCATGAACCAATATCCTTGGAAGAGGTAGAAGAACTTCGAATTAAGGTAGCCAATCTTGGGAAAGAAAATGAAGAACTCAGTTCAAAATTGCACCGGGTCACCCACGAAAGGAATGAGTTAAAGTATGACTTGACTCGTAAAACTGCTCAGTTCGAAGCAATTCAAGAGAAAGCTAATGAAGAAGAGCAAAAGAAGAATAATGTTAAAGGGTGTCTGGACCAGACTTATGGTAGGGTGGTTCACTTAAAGGAGGATTTAAACAGGGTTTGCAGGAAGAGTGCGAATAACGAGGATTGGTATATCCGGGCGACTAAAAAAGCAAAGATTGAAAGAGTTGAATTTGAAAAGAAGATTGCAGAGCTTACCACAGCACTTGAGGAGACAGTGAGAAGCTCAAATCAAGAATATGAGCTTAGGATTCAGGCTATGAATGTCTCACAGTTCACCATGGAAGATTGGAATTACAAATGTCAAGAGGTGAATCGTGCTGAAGGAAACGCCCGGTATTGGAAGGAACAATATGAGGTTTTGCTCAAAGATCGAGACATTTGGGAGTCAGTGAGAGATGAGGTGCAGGGTCACTTCCAAGGATACGAGCAAGCTGTACAAGATCGTATTAGAGAAAGAGACATGTATCGTGATAAGCTTAATCGGCTTATTGAATGGTGCAACTTGCAGATGGAAGAATTACCTTTCCGGCTTTCTATGGCAAGAGGGGAATTCGAAGACGATGGATCCTACCCAGCTGTGAGTTACTTTCTCTCAATGTGCCAAAACATGTTGAAGACTTTCAAGGAAGAGGTGAAAGAAAGTAGTGCCCAGAGATCCAAGAATTAGTCTTACTATTGTAATTTATTTTGCTTTATTTATTTTGTTTATCTAAGAAGAGAATTGGCGTTATTTTTGTAATAGTTAACGAACCAGAATATTTGTACTTGATATTTTAAGTCTTGATTGTTTGAGAATGAATGAAGTTTGGAGTTTTTCTATAGTCCTTGACTTCTATGATGTTTTGAATGCTGCACATTAAAATTTTGATATTGGTGATTGTTTTTCCTGAAATTGACATTTTTGTGGCATGGCATTCATACATTTCCATCATTTGCTGCATTTTGTTAAAACATGAGGCTCATACGTGTCTTTTTACCCAGTCGTCAAACTGTTTCGTCCATACAAAACCGGAGCCGACCGTCGCAGGAGGATGGAAAGACTCGAGCAGGAAAATCAATAACTCAGGGGAGAAGTGACTACTTTAAAGGATAGTTTGGAAAGGCTTACCAGTATGATGGAGACAATGGCCGCTGCGCAGAATCAGACATCTCAAAATTCTCAGGAGACTGGACAGAGGACCGAGGCCATGGCCATTCCAACGACCGTGGCCCCTAGCAATGATTCCCAACTTGTCGTAACCACTGGTTTCCCGTGGGGCATCCCTCGTGATTTCATACCGGAGAATCATCAACCACACGTCTCACACATCGCTGCTGTAATGACTACTCCTCAGCCTGTAGTACACACTGCCCATTACAATGAAGATCCCCCCTTCCACACAGCACCAAGCGAAAATGCGGGAGTAGACGAGAGATTGGATGAGTTTCAGGATCGTTTTCTAGAAATGCAGAACGAGATTAGAGCACTCCGAGGCCAGGATCTGTTCGGAAGAAAGGCTTCTGATCTTTGCTTGGTCCCCAATGTCAGGGTTCCGCACAAGTTCAGAGCTCCTGAGTTCGAAAAATATAAGGGAAACTCGTGTCCTCAAAGCCACTTAATCATGTACGCCCGGAAGATGTCCACCCAGCAGGACAATGACCCGTTACTGATCCATTATTTCCAGGACATCTTGACAGGTGCTGCTCTAAAGTGGTATATGAGTTTGGACAGTGCAAAAATCCGGACCTTCAACGACCTAGGAGAAGCTTTCATCCGACATTATAAGTATAACCTTGACATGGCCCCGGACAGAGATCAACTCCGGAGCATGTCGCAGAAGGACAAGGAAAGTTTTAAAGAATACGCTCAACGGTGGCGTGAGGTTGCGGCTCAAATATCCCCACCTCTGGAAGAAAAAGAAATGACCAAGATTTATCTGAAGACGTTGAGCACGTTTTATTATGACCGCATGATCGCAAGCGCACCCAGCGACTTTACTGAAATGGTAAATATGGGAATGCGGCTTGAAGAGGCCGTTAGAGAAGGGCGTTTAGTGAAGGAGGCGGGGTCATCCAGTGGCATCAGGAAATTCGGAAACGGGTTCCACAAAAAGAAAGAGCAGGACGTTAGTGCCATTCACCAGAGAAGAAGTTATCAGCAGTAGGTGGCTGCAATCACCCCAATTATCAATACAGCTTCGGGTCCCAATTACCGACCATTTTCCCCTCAAAATCAACAAACCACTCCACAACATCAACACCAACATCAACCTCAACAATTCCAGCAGCAGCAACAACAGCCTCCACAATAGGCTCACCCCCAGTACAACAACAATCGTATTCCGAGAACACCCGTTTACGACCCCATACCAATGACTTACGCAGAGTTATTTCCAGCTCTACTGCAAAAGGGGCATATTCGAACAAGGCCTCCCCTCCCTCCTCCCAGGAATCCCACTTATGGGTTCAAAGCTGACCAGTTTTGCGTTTATCATCAAGGTGGGCCAGGCCACAATATTGAAAATTGTTATGGTTTTAAGGCCGATGTCCAGAATTTGATTAAAAATGGTGTTTTGATGTTTAAAGATACCAATCCGAATATTCAGGCGAATCCTTTGCCTCCACACGGAAGGGCCTCAGTGAATATGGTGCACGGTTGTCCAGGGGACTATGTTGTTTACGATGTCAGATTGATCAGAGGGTCCTTAGTGCAAAAGCATGCAGAACTGGCAGAGCTTATCTACTTCCATAACGGGATACATGATTACGATGCGTGCAGAATCTGTTCCGTCAATCAACGGGGGTGTCGCTTAGTGCGAGAAGATCTCCAGAGGATGTTGGATCAAAGGTCTATCAGAATAATGTATCCCAGAAACCCTAATGATGTTGAAATTGATGAAGAGGCATTTGTCATAATACCACAATTTAATGAACCAGGACCCATAGAGATCACCTACGACAGTAGGAGGATCGCTGCAACTCCATTGGTCATTGCTGTACCAGGACCAATGCCATACCAGTCTGAAAGGGCCGTACCATACAGATATAATGCAACCATGATTGAAAACGGAAAGGAGGTTCCATTACCGTCCATTGTCAACATTGCTGATGTCAGCCGAGTTACCAGAAGTGGGAGAGTATTCCCTAATAAAGCTAAAGAAACTGTGATGCATAAAGAAACCCCATTGGAGAACACTTTTAAGCAAATAGGCCAGTCAAGCAATACAAATCAAAGCAAGGGAGATGATGAAGTGCTAAAGCTGATCAGGAAAAGCGAGTACAACGTAGTGGATCAGCTTTTGAGCACGCCTTCGAGAATTTCAATCTTGTCTCTTCTGATGAGCTCTGAGGCGCATCGGGAGGCATTGTAGAAGGTTTTAGAGCAAGCATTTGTGGATCATGATGTCACCATTGGCCAATTCGAAAATATTGTTGCGAATATAACTGTTTGCAACAATCTTAGCTTCTGTGACAAAGAGCTCCCGGAGCAGGGAAAAAACCACAACATGGCATTGAATATCTCTGTTAATTGCAAGACCGACGCTTTGTCTAGTGTGCTAATAGACACCGGCTCCTCGCTAAATGTTATGCCAAAGTCAACTCTCTCGATGTTAGCCTTTCAGGGCACTCCTATGAGAGTCAGTGGGGTTATTGTCAAAGCTTTCGATGGGTCCCGGAAGACTGTTATCGGAGAAGTGGATTTGCCTATAACGATTGGACCTCATACCTTTCAGATCACATTCCAAGTGATGGACATCAAGGCTGCATACAGTTGCTTATTGGGTCGCCCTTGGATCCACGAAGTAGGGGCCGTGACTTCAACTCTGCACCAAAAACTCAAGTTCGTAAATCAAGGAAAGTTGGTGACAGTGTTTGGGGAGCAGGCTATGATTGTAAGTCATCTTTCCTCTTTTTCATATGTGTAAACACCCCAAATTTGCCCTCACCCATTCACACCATGGCTTGTGATCATTTCATATGCATAAACTCAATCATAGCATCTCATATCACATTTTTTATTCACTGCATAGATTCAAAGTCATCTGCATCTAGGGTTTGAGATCTGAGCAATCCAAGAGCTTCTTGAGCCACTCCAAAGGTCATCAATCACTTCAAAGGGGTCCATGTGTGTTCAAGCATCATATTATATCCTCTCAAAGTCAAGAATGTCAAAGAATCACAAGAACTGAGAATGGTATGGATGCAGAGCCAGGCTTGACTACACAGATGACCTAGAATTAGGGTTTTGGTTTCAAAGGCCATAACTCCATTTTTTTGGTCATTCTTGTTTCTATTGGTCTCTATATGGTATAGGGAGTATGCATATCAATTTTCATGAATAAATTCCATGGGGAAGTCATCTGATCAAGAGTTGACTTTTCAAGCAAGTCAGTGCAAAATCAGGGCATCTGAGGCCCTCAATGACCCAACCAAAGGGCATTCTTCATCATTTTGATTGTATATGATCTTTATTTGATCATAGAAGATGTTAGAAGTTCACAAAATTGAAGAATTTCAAGTCTTTTGCAAAGTTGACTTTTTGGGCAAGTTTGACTTTTAATGAAATTGTCATTTTAGGCAACTTTTTCAACCTTTACTTTTTGATTCAAAAAAGCTTCAAATGGAAAAACTTTGGTCATGAAAGTTGTAGAATGGATCATTCCCTTTTCAAAAAGTACAAGAACATGACCTAATTCATTTTGGATCAAAAGTTATGGCTTGTCAAAGTTGGCAAAAATCACTAAATTTCAAGTTATGCACCAAAGAGGCAAAGTTGCAAATTCACTTCTCAAGGCAAAGTAAGTCATCAAATGCATTTCTAAACTTCACAACATGATCATGAAAGACCTAAAAATCAGAATGGGCCAAGAACTTCTCACTTTTGTGGCCTATGGATCAAGATATTTCACAAAAATCAAAAGTAAGGCAAGTTGCAAAACTCATCATAGTTTATCATCCACTTGCTTGCTAGCTTGCTGAACCATCCTAGGCCTTTCCCCACATCATGCTGTGCAGAACACACTCTTTGTACTTGGCTAGAAAGTAGCCCATACCTCTCTTACACAACTTTGACATTTTGGCAAAAGGACCCATACCAATCAATAAAGCACACATCACATCTTCTGACCAATCCCAATTGTTTATACAAGCCAAAAGCAAGCCAAAGCAACAAGAGAGAAAGCCTGAAACACTCCATAACTCAGCATTCTCATTTTCACTTTCATTGGCAAGAGCCCTCGAAACTCATCACACAGGCCACAAACACACAAACAAACTTCACCAATCAACTCAACACACCTTCCTGATCACAAAGCACCCTTCACCATAGCCTAAAACTCAGAGAATCAAAAACACGATTCCCACCTGCCATTGAACAGAACTCAAGCAAACTCTCAAACCAGCCATTGCAAACTTCAAACAAACCTTGCAAGCTTCTTAGGAGGATCAGTGGAGTAGATTTGAGCCAAAGAAACAGCCTGAAAGCTCTGGAATCGAAAGCTCCATCTCAGGTATCATCCAAGAACATTTTTCCAGAGCTTGTGTTTTGAGTTACAAATTGATTCTATGTAATGTGCTGATCATTTTAAGCTTTGAATCATTGAAAATGGTTGCGTGTGTGGAATGTATTTGATCTCTGAAATTTTTGGGTTGTTTTCCGTTTTGATTCGTGCCTCATGATTCAGTGGAAATGAATGGATTTTAGGGTGGGGTTTAGGTTTAGTGATGATTAATGTTTGATTCTGGAGAGTTTGGCACGTTTTCATGGCATATTGAGAAAGATTGAAAGATGAGATAGCCGGAGAAGACGACCGGAACAGTGTTCCGGTCGCCTGAGAGTGATTAGGGCAGGATTAGGGCTTAATCATTTAATTAGCGAATTTGAATCTCAGCCCTTGGATGTGGCGCCAAGTCTCTTCCCGCGCGTGTGAATTCAAACCATGGCCCTTGGATGTGTTGACTTTTCCCATTTTCAGATTAAATCCTTTTTATTTTTCTTTTTAATTCATTTGTTTTCCCATATTTATTTAAAATAGCAAAACAATTTTAAAAATTCTGAAAATTTTTGTATAAACTTTTATTAATTTTCAGAAACCAAAAACATTTTTATTTTTATTTTTTGCATTAAAAAATATTTTTAAATCATTTAAAAGTTTATTTTTAATTAATTAATGAGAATTAATTAATTAAAAATACTTTTAGGTATTTAAAAATCACCAAAAAATTCTTGAAACCTTCATAATCATTTAGAAACATTGTCCAACCCTCAAACCAGATTTCTTTTTTGATCTTGATGTCTTTTGAGAATTTTTCATGGAATTAAAATCATTTCAAGGCATTATTTTGATCCAAACTTCAAAAAATCATTTCTGCCTAACCATTGAGAGTTGGACTTTGATTCTTTTTGCATTGGATTTTGTTTAGCATGTAGTTTGTTAGGTTAAATTGGCATGATTTGATCTTTCATTTTCAATTTGTTTGGCATTTTTCTTGTTAAGGTACCCTAAAACCCTAGAAATCTTAGGAAATTCATAACCCTAATTAGGTTAAGAGTTGGAACCTCTCCTTTGGGCAGTGAGTTAGTATAGGTTTAGGGTTCCTTTGAATGCATTTTCAATTTTTTATCTTGATGTCTGCTTCTGATTTTGGTTTTTGTTTGATGCATTGATCATAAACCCTAATTTGGGCTTCCTTTTGCATTCATCTTGTGTTTGCATTCATACCATGACTTTCCATGACATTTTATGCATCCATTTGATTCATTAGACATCTTAAGACATATGAGAATCATGTTTGATCATTGCATCTTTCATTTGCCATGTTGTATGCCATTTGCACTCTATAACTTTTCATGTATGTTCATGTTTCTAAACTTGCTTCATTTGCATCCACATGTTTGTATGATCATTCTCATGCCTTGATTCATGTTTGCATCATCTCATAGCATCATTATCATCTCATATATGCTTCTGGTTTTGATTTACATCATGCCATTTCATCTCATTTTTCATTGCATTGCATTTCCTTCACTAACTTTTCAGGTGGTAAGTTGCTTTGAGAAGTGAATTTGCCTTCACTTCACACAATTTCTTTTCATCTATCTTATGCATCATTGCTGCATTTTACTTTGCGTTTAAGATTGAGCTTGCTCTTTCTTCTTCTTCTTACTTTCTTTCTTCAAGTGACTTGACTTCTTAAATGAAGCAAGTTACTTTGCTTCTCCTGATCCTTTCATCTGTTTCCTGGTGGTTCCATTGAAGATTTCTCTTGTTAACCTCACAAGCCTTAGGAACAACCAAGCATGACAATGATTAGGGTTTTGATTAGTCCCCCACTTAGTTTTTACCTTTGTGTCTCATTGAGTCTTCTCTCCTCATCTCATAATCAGGGACTAAACCCTAAAGGCTTTAAGGCTTTGTGATTAAGCTTATGCCTGCATCCTTCTATTAGGATGGAGTGTATAACTTTAATCCTAAGTGTTAAACCCTTAATGTGTTTAACTCCTTTAATCAATTCACATAATAATCATCAAGACATCAAGCTTGTAACTTGGGCCTTGCATTAGGGTTCTAATTCTTCCTTAATAGGTTAAGAAGGACTAACCCTAGTGTTAATGGACAAGTCCCCCTCAAGTTGTCTTACAAACCCAAAAATTCACTTCATCATCATATCATTAACTAAAATCCATCTAATAAAGGCTTTGTTTTGTCATGAGTTTAATCCCTAATCATGGATTAAGTTGAGGAGCTTTCCTCAGCTTAAACATCCTCATCTATTATCCTTCTATTAGGATGGTGTAATGAGTCTGTTTAATCCCTGATTATGGCTTAATCTCATTACTCAACACTAAACAAAAACAACAAAAACATCTAAATAATCACAAGTAGGTTAATGATCTTAATCCTACACCATGGTGATTAAGTGTGAGAAGCTGACTTCACACTTAAGGTACTCTCATTACCCCTAATCAGAGGGAAGATGTGATGAGTTTACTAACCCATTGGTTGAGGCTTAAGCCCATTTTCTTATGACAAACTTTCAAAAGCAATAAAAGACTGAAAACTCAAAAACAAACAATAATCGTCTCCTCCGGGATTCTTTTCTCATCACATTCACTCTCAACCGAGAACTTGTTTCTTCCGTCTAGTGCAAGACAGTTTGCACCTGAGCCAGACAGGTCATACACTTGAGCATAGGAAAGCAAGCAGTTCACAAGTCAATTCACCTTTCAGTCTCTTTGGGTCGAACTACGGTGTTCTGACTTCCTCATTGCACGAGAGGATACGTAGGCATAACTTAACAGTTATCGAACAAAAGTCTTTGTTTATTCCCCCTCCTTTCAGTTTCATTATTTTAAGCCTCATGATCTTGAGCATACTCTCACCCTTACACTGACACTGTATATACCACACTTTGCACTTCTTTTACACTGACACCTGTACACCTTTTTCAGCTCTCTTCATACACAAATTGCACTGACACTACCCCTTTATAACACAAATCTTTTAAGCGTGGATCCCGTCGAGTACGGCGGACAATCTGGGTGCTAATACCTTCCCAGGTTGTAACCAACCCCCTTTCTCAGTCTCTCTGGTTCGCAACCGTCTTATCCACATCTTTCTAGGTCTATGCAGCATTGCCTTTCCTCCGGGATAAAAATGCCTAGCTGGCGACTCTTTTCATTTCCTGTGAGTTCACTCCTGTGTGTTCTCACATCCCCCTTTCGCCGACCGTTCGCGTCTGTACCCCATTTGACCCGGCTTCATTTGGTGGGAGCGACAGCTTGGCGACTCTGCTGGGGACCCTTATACTGTGACCAGGGCTTCTGGTTCTTTTTGTGGGTTCCTCCTAGCGCTTGATTGATTTGTGTTTACTGGGGTGTTATGTGTTATCTGTGTTTGTATAGTTGCTTTATTTTTGCTTTTTGTACAGTTGTTTTACTGCTTTCTTTATAGCTTTACATATATCATACTGTCATATTATGCTGGCTGGATCTGTTTTGTTGCTTTGGTGGGTGGGTGTTCCATTAAGAGTTGAGGTCCTATACCTGGGACCTGAGTGACACCTAGGCTAGAGTGGTTCATGTTCTTTCCCATTCCATTTCGGTCTGGTGCGGGAATATGAAACACGGTTCAGATATGGGTTTCTTCTTGAGAACTCTGTGCTGCAGATTTCCTGTAGTGCTAGGGCTATCTGGGAAGCCTGCTAAGTGTGGATGACCTTTAGTATTGACCTTCAGAAACTGAGGTGAATTAGAGGAGGATCTTTTATGGTTATTGTAAACACTGTACCTCCGGGTTAGAAGTGTTTACACTTCTCATAACTGATCCAAGTCTGAGGATCCTTGTTTTAGAACACCACCTGTGAGGGGGTTGGGCTGTTTACAGGTTTGCAGGAACCCTTGACCTCAGCATACCCTGTTACTTTGTTTTGATTAAGAGTACTCCATGTTGGAACAGTTCTTGTGATTTTTAACCCAGGACATGTGACTCTTTATTTGAGTCCCCCACCTTGGTTACCGGACTTATGAACCTCCATCTGGATTTCTTGAACATACTTGGACTTATATCAGAGCACTTGATCAGATCCAGCTCAGTCACAAACCCTTGCATATCATTTGCATACGTCACCATTGCATCATTTTGACATTTGCTTATTTGTTTTTCAGGGTATCCATACTTTATTTTTGGCTTGGTTTTGACCCCATCATCAGAATAGGCCTATCCTCATCAGTATCTACTTCAGCTATCAGCTACCTGCTTCAGTCACCAGTCTCAGCCTGTCAGTGGCCCATCTTCAGTGTTATTCTCATCATCTGTTTCAGCTCTTCTTCAGCAACATGGCACCCAAGAAGAGCAACATCTCATATCATTTCTTTCAGCCTGAGCTAGCTGACATCAGGAAGATCCAGACCTTGATTACTCCAGACCATATACCACTATTCAGAGAACACTATGGAGGCATACTTGATGTGGTTATGGATTTGGACCCTTCACAGAGGAGCCTGATTCACACTTGCCTGCAGTTCTATGATCCCCCTCTGAGGTGTTTCACTTTTCAGGATTTTCAGTTGGGACCTTTATTAGAGGAGTATTCATCATTGGTTGGTGTACCTATCAGGGGTGGAGTCCCCTTCAACCCTAAGATGGCTTTTCCAAGTAATGAAGAAGTGGCAAGGTAATTGCATCTGGAACCAGTTCTGATTGGGCAGAATATGACTACCAAGGCTGGAATCTCTGGTCTACATTTGGATTTCTTGACCTCTCAGGCTATTCTGAAAGCCTCCTTGGGAGAGTGGAAGGCAGTCTGTGCTTTATTGGCCCTTAGCATATATGGGGTCATTTTATTTGCAGATGAGCCTAAGTTTGTTAGCAAGAATGCAATCCATCTTTTCATCTTGAGGAACCCAGTGCCCACCTTACTGGGAGATTTCTACTACTCTGTCCACCAAAGGAATGAAAAGCAGAGAGGAAGATTGGTGAGGTGATGTGCTCCCCTGTTCCATACCTGGCTACTCAAGCACTTGCCCAAGACTGATGCATTCTTGAATCCTCACCAGCCAAAGAATTGGGCTAGAAGACTCATTGCTTTGACCTCAGCCGACATCAGGTGGTGCACTCAAAGCACCAAGGGCAGGGACATCATTACCAGTTGTGGGTAGTTTCCCAATGTACCCCTGATAGGAGTAAAGGGTTGCATCAACTACAACCCTCTGCTATTCAAAAGACAACTGGGTTATGCATTGGTCCACACTCCTAAGGCACAAGACTTGGCTGAGACTCTTTACTGTGAGATTAAGCCCAATCTGGCTATTGTCAGGCAAGCATCCTGGGCTTGGGACAATGTCCAGACTAGAGGAGTAACCATTCTTGGGAGATGCAACAATGTGACCTCAGCACAATACTATGAGTGGTATCATGCCAGGGCACAAATTTCTGGGATGCCCTTCACCATTGAGGATGCACCAGGACCCTCCACAGCACCACCTCCTGCCACTGTCAGCTTAGAGGAGTTTGAGAATTTGAAAGAGAGAAATGAGAAGTTGACTCAGGCTCTACAGAAGACCCTCTGGGAGAGGAGTGATGGTCGGCTGGACATCGAAAGGTTAGAAAAGCTAAAGGTGGAGCATCTAGCCAGGATTGAGAAGTCAGAAGACTACATCAAGAAGTCCAGGGCTGGAGAGCAGATCTTGAAGAATGCCTGCAAAGAGGCTCAGTTCCAGAAGGCCAGGACTGATTTGTATCTGAAAGAGAGTCAAGCCAGGTGGGTCAGGATCACCGAAGCTCGTACTCTGGAAGATAAGAGGACTCAGGACAAGATTGAGCAGTTGGAGGCTAGTGCAAAGGAGCAACAGGAAGCCCTGCTAGCAGCCCAGAGAGAGATCTCAGAGTTGAAGATCAGAGCTGGTGTGAAGAGGTCAAAGGACCAGAGTCAACACAAGAAGTTAACTGCAGCTGTTACTACCAGGAATCTCCTTATCAGGAATCTCACAGAGCGTCCAGCTGATCCTGTGACTGAAGCACTTCTAAAGGAAGTTCAGGAGGATGAGTTTGGTCTTGGTGTCTGACTTTTGTTTGTTGTTGCTTTCATTTTTATTGTACTTTTCCTTTTTGTGTTGTATTTTGACCCCTCAGAGGGCATGTATTGTAAAAAACAAACTATGTATCATTTACTTTTTGTAATATATGTGTTGGTTTGTTTTATCTGAGTTCTTCAAAGCAACATCACAAGCATCTTCCTCAAGGGTCTGGAAAGGTCAAAACCAAGTGCCAAGCCGGATACCTTGGAAACAAATAAGCATACTGCATTGCATGCTAACCTTTGTTTGTTTTGTAGGTTTGTTTTGTTTTTGTCACTAACTCTGTTGTGATTTCAGGAACTATTGCTCGACGTCGGGTGTTCCCACTCAACCGTCCACACAGATATCCAACCCGCAACAACCTTCCGGGTATACAGATGGACCAGGTACAACAGGACCTTACAGAGGTCAGGAACCAAATGGCCAACGAGAGGTTGGAAATGAGGAATCAGATGACACAATTTATGGAGGTGATGAATGGATTGGCACAGAGCCAAGAGAGATTAAGAGCCTTGGTGGAGAGGCAGACTCAGGAAGATCCCCATCTAGGGACTGGGGGGACAAGCAACAATGAGAGGGTTCAGCCTCACATCAACCCACCTGTATTTGGACCCCACCTTCATCCAGAGATCAACATCCCTGCTAATGTACAAGGGAATGCTACTACGGGCAGAGTGCTGCAAGAAGACCCCCAGGAAGATCAGTTCACAGTGATGGGAGCTGGGGATGAAGCCTATGACAGAAGGCTAGATGAAATTGCTGAAAAATTAAGGTCCTTAGAATCTCAAAACTCTTTGGGTTTTGATGTAATGGACATGGGTTTAGTGGACGGGGTCAGGATTCCCCACAAATTTAAACCATCGTGCTTTGAGAAGTACAACGGGACTTCCTGTCCACGGACCCACTTGCAATCCTTTCTGGGGAGGCTGAAGGCATATACCATGGATGAAAAGCTATGGATGTTTTATTTTGAGGATAGCTTAACGGGAGCCTCAAGGGAATGGTACTCTCATCTGACTAGGGCGACCATTAGATGTTGGAAGGACTTGGCTGAGGCCTTTATCAGACAATATCAGTATAACTTGGATATGGCTCCCAACAGGACCCTCCTGATGGGGATGTCACAATCATCAAGAGAAAGCTTCCGGGAGTACGCCCAGAGGTGGAGACAGCTAGCTGCTGCTGTCCAGCCACCCATGTCAGAGAGGGAGATGGCTGATATGTTTATGAACACCCTCCAAGGGACATACATTGATAGGCTAGCTGCCTTTTCTTCTACCAGCTTTGCAGATGTCGTTATAGCTGGAGAAAGAATTGAGAGCCTATTAAAGATGGGCAAAATTTCTGACAACGGTGCCAGCTCATCCAGCAACACAAGGAAGCCTTTTGTGGGCCCAAGAAGAACTGGTGAGACCAATGCTATCCATGCTAGCAGGGGCAGACCCCAATATGTTCATAGGTCTGTGGCAGCAGTCACCATTCCCGCTCCAATTCATCCACAACCAGCTTATCAACCACAGCAACAAAATTATCAACAACACACTCAGTATCCTCCTCAGAGAAACTACAACAACACCAACAACAACAACCAGCAAAGACCATTTCAACAGAGACCGTCTCAGGCCAATAGGGTGATCGATCCGATCCCTATGCCTTATGCCACATTATTGCCACAACTCCTAAAACTCAACCTGGTTGAGCTAAGGACATTGGCACCTCCAGATCCTGCCAGTCTACCCAGAAATTATGACGCCAGCGCCAGATGTGCTTTTCATTCGAATGCACCTGGCCATAGTACAGAGAAGTGCAGAGCTTTGCACATGAAGGTACAGGACTTGGTAGATTCTAAGGCTCTAAACTTTGCACCACCACCAAATGTTAACAAGAACCCTATGCCAAACCATGGTGGCCCCAGAATCAATGCTATTGAAGAAGACAAGCCGTCTTACTTGATAACCAGTGTGGGTCAGATTCGGACACCCTTGGTAGAGATCAAAGCTCAACTCCTTGAATGTCAAATGTTCCCTGGATGCGAGCTAGGGTGTGCTTATTGCAACATTTCAGTGAATGGATGTGATAACTTGAGAGATGGCATAGATGGTCTCATCCAGAGTGGCCTGCTTCAAATCACAACATCAATACCTACCAATCCAGCAATCTCCTTAACAACAGTTCCCGAGTCTTCTACAACTGCAACAACCATTGTTCCAAACAACTCTTCAATCTCATCAACAAATGCTTCATCTGTTACTTCAACATACCAAATATCAGCAAACATCCCTTCTACAACTTCAGCCCCCCTTCATTCAGAATCTCCTACAACAGCAACACCCATCCATTCAACAGTGTCTCCTACAACATCAACAGCAAACAATGAAAGCGTCTCAACAGTTACAATTTATTATGATCCTGAAAATGATTCTGCCTACAACTCACAAAGCGCCACTCCTATCAGAGCACCAGTCACAATATACTATGATCCACAGACTATCACGGTCCCTTCTGCAGATGCTATCAGTCCAGTCACTATCACAGTGCCTGGGCCAGTACCTTATGAAAGCAGTAATGCCATCCCTTGGCATTACGGCTCCGATCTATACTGCGAAGGACAGAAAATCACTCTTGAATCATCAACTTCTTCACCACAAATAGACAATGTGGGAGGAGGCGGAGGCTTCACTCGAAGCGGACGTCTCTTTGCCCCGCAAATTCCAAGACCCACTGCTGAGGCAGAAGCTGCTGCCAAGGCAAAAGGGAAGAGCATGGTGCAAGAAGAGCAAATTGTTAAGGAAGCTTTGAAAACACCTTTTGATCAAGAAGTTGATGAATTCATGAGAATCATCAAGAAAAGTGATTATAAGATAGTGGACCAGCTTCACCAGACACCTTCCAAGATCTCCATTTTATCACTGCTAATGTGCTCCGAGGCTCACCGGAACGCATTACTAAAAGTCTTGCACGCAGCTTATGTGCCAGAAGAGATCACAGTCAATCAGTTGGAAGCTGTGGTTGGGAATGTTAATGCTAGTAATGGACTAGGATTTACCAACACTGATTTGACTACGGAAGGCCACAATCACAACAAGGCTTTGCACATTACCATGGAGTGTAAGGGTGCAGTTCTTTCCCATGTACTGGTAGACACAGGATCATCCCTCAATGTCTTACCTAAAAAAGCCCTTGTGAAGTTGGAGTATGAAGGATTGGCATTACGTCCCAGCAACCTGGTAGTGAGAGCCTTTGACGGTTCTAAGAGATCAGTTCTGGGAGAAATTGAGTTGCCTATAACGATTGGCCCACAAACTTTCAAAATGACCTTCTACGTGATGGACATTCAGCCTGCCTACAGCTGTTTGTTGGGTAGACCATGGATTCATGCCGCTGGCGCAGTTACGTCTACCCTTCACCAGAAGTTAAAATTCGAGTGGGAGGGCCAAGTCGTTACTATTTGTGGAGAGGAAGATATTTTTGTTAGCCATCTGGCTACATACAAATACATTGAGATGGATGGGGAGATCCATGAAACGATGAGTCAAGGGTTTGAGGCCTTGAACATAAATGAAACATCTGCTGTACCTGGAACCTCAATGACATCTTATCAACAAGCCCGAAAGGTTGTTGAAGAAGGGACTGCCCAAGGCTGGGGCAAGTTGCTGCCTGTAGAGAAGAAGGAGGATAGATTTGGGTTGGGTTACAAACCAACTCAACAAGATCAAGCAGAGGCTGCTAAGGAGCCCAACTTTGTTAGTGGGGGGATGCTCACCCCTGATGCTGTCAACAATTTGGAAGACGAGGATGAAAGTGACCGCAACCTGGAGAGTTGGATACGTCCAAAGATCCCGGGGAGCAGTATCTCAAACTGGTCTTCCCAGGAAATTATAAGAGTTACTCCTGCAGAGTAATTATTATTTCCTGTATATTTTAAGCATGCATCAAGTCTTGCATCTTGCCCAAGATGACAAGACTCATTTTGTAATCGGGCCATCTGTAATTTTTGTGCAACAAGATTAATCAATGAAATATCAGACATCTTTTGCAAATGAGTCTCTTTTTTTCTTTTCCGCTCACTGTTTTTCCATTTTTCTTTTTGTACAAAAAATAAATGGCAGTGTTTTCAAAATGTTAACTTTATTTCACTTTTCTAAACAAGATTAAAATCAATCACTAAAATGAACAAACTGAACCCTTGCAGAGAGTGCCTTCCAGACTGCACCGACAACAACACGGCTATGACTTCGTATGACTTTGACAATCCAATCAATCAAGCTGATGAAGGGGTTGAAGAAGATTACGAGCTTCCTGAAGAGCTATCCAGATTGTTGAGACAAGAGGAGAGGGTTATCACTCCTCATCAGGAGGAGGTCGAAACGATTAATCTTGGTACAGATAAAGACGTGAAAGAAGTTAAAATCGGGGCCTGCTTACAAGACTCAGTGAAGAGACAGCTGATTGACCTGCTTCAAGAATATGTGGATGTGTTTGCTTGGTCTTATCAAGATATGCCAGGGTTGGACACCGACATTGTTGTGCACAAGCTGCCTTTAAGAGAAGAATGCCCACCAGTTAAACAGAAACTGCGCCGTACTCGCCCAGACATGGCAATGAAAATCAAAGAAGAGGTACAAAAGTAGTGGGACGCCGGGTTCCTTGTTGTGACTAGCTATCCACCGTGGGTTGCTAATATTGTGCCTGTGCCTAAGAAAGACGGTAAAGTAAGGATGTGTGTTGACTACCGGGATCTGAACAGAGCCAGCCCGAAGGATGATTTCCCATTACCTCACATTGATGTATTGGTGGATAATACGGCTCAGTTCTCGGTATTCTCCTTCATGGATGGATTTTCAGGATACAATCAGATCAAGATGTCACCTGAAGACATGGAGAAGACAACCTTCATCACACCCTGGGGCACGTTCTGTTACAAGGTGATGCCATTCGGACTGAAGAATGTCGGTGCAACATATCAACGGGCTATGGTAACATTATTCCACGATATGATACATAAAGAAATCAAATGTTATGTGGATGATATGATTGCCAAGTCCCTCACTGAAGAAGACCACCTGGTAAATCTGCTAAAGCTATTCAAGCGTCTGAGGAAGTACCAACTGAAGTTGAACCCCAACAAGTGCACATTCGGGGTGCGATCTGGTAAGCTGCTGGGTTTTATTGTGAGCGAGAAAGGGATTGAAGTTGACCCTGATAAAGTCAAAGCCATTCAAGAAATGCCTGCACCGAAGTCTGAAAAAGAAGTTCGAGGGTTTCTAGGTAGATTGAACTACATCTCAAGGTTCATATCTCACCTTACAACAACTTGTGAACCTCTGTTCAAGCTGCTAAGAAAAGAACAGACGGTCAGGTGGAACGAAGACTGCCAGAAGGCTTTTGACAAGATCAAAGAATACTTGCAAGAACCTCCAATCCTTATGCCGCCAGTTGAAGGAAGACCTCTGATAATGTACTTGACAGTATTAGAAGAGTCGATGGGGTGTGTGTTGGGCCAGCATGACGAGTCTGGTCGAAAAGAGTATGCAATATACTACCTAAGCAAAAAGTTTACCGACTGTGAACAACGTTATTCACTGCTCGAGAAAACTTGCTGTGCTTTAGCGTGGACTGCTCGCCGACTGAGACAGTATATGTTGACCCACACTACTTTGTTGATCTCAAAGATGGATCCGGTCAAATACATATTTGAGAAGCCAGCACTTACCGGACGGGTTGCAAGATGGCAAATGATCCTCACAGAATATGACATCCAATACACCTCTCAGAAAGCCATCAAGGGCAGTGTATTGTCTGAATATCTTGCTGAGCAACCTATTGATGATTACCAGCCTATGAGATTTGACTTCCCCGATGAAGACATCATGTTCATAAAAGCAAAAGATCATGAAGAGCCTGTTCACACTGAAGGGCCTGACCCGGAAGAAGAATGGACTATGATGTTTGATGGGGCTGTTAATATGAATGGTCGTGGTGTTGGTGCAGTACTCATTACACCTAAAGGAGTTCACATGCCTTTCTCGGCAAAGCTCACTTTCAACTGCACTAACAACGAAGCTGAATACGAAGCTTGCATTATGGGTCTTGAGGAAGCCATCGACCTCAGGATCAAGACATTGACTGTATTCGGAGATTCAGCTCTGGTAGTCAATCAAACCAACGACAAATGGTACACCCACCAGGATCATCTGATACCTTACAGGGATTATACAAGGAGGTTATTGACTTTCTTCACAACAGTCAAGCTCGAGTATATCCCTCGAGACGAGAATCAGTTTGCAGATGCTCTGGCTACCATTTCATCCATGATCAAAGTTCAGGCTGCCAACTTTGTACCTCAGATTTCAGTGTCCAGACTTGACAGACCGGCATACGTATTTGCAGCAGATGTTGTCAAGGATGATAAGCCTTGGTTCCATGACATTAAGTGCTTCTTGGAGGATCAAACATACCCACCTGGGGCATCTTCCAATGATAAGAAGACTTTAAGAAGGCTAGCTGGTAGTTTCTTCTTGAACACTGATGGTTCCCTGTACAAGAGAAACTTTGATATGGTACTCCTCAGATGCGTTGATAGAACAGAAGCAGACTTATTAGTGCACGAGGTGCACGAAGGATCCTTTGGTACCCATGCTGGAGGGCATGCCATGGCTAAAAAGTTGCTAAGATCAGGTTATTACTGGATCACAATGGATGCAGATTGTTGTGCATACGCCAGAAAATGCCATAAATGCCAGATTTATGCGGATAAGGTGCATGTACCTCCCAATCCTTTGAATGTGATGTCTTCACCTTGGCCCTTTGCTATGTGGGGCATTGACATGATTGGCAAGATTGAGCCAACTGCATCGAATGGCCACAGATTCATCCTGGTTGCCATTGACTATTTCACCAAGTGGGTCGAAGCAGCTTCCTATGCAAACGTTACAAGACAAGTAGTAGCCAGATTTCTGAAAAGAGATATCATCTGTCGATATGGAGTTCCCGAGCGAATCATTACTGACAATGGTTCCAACTTAAACAACAAAATGATGGCAGAGCTATGCCGGGACTTCAAGATTCAACACCACAATTCTTCTCCTTACAGGCCAAAGATGAATGGCGTTGTTGAGGCAGCTAACAAGAATATCAAGAAGATTGTGCAGAAGATGGTAGTCACTTACAAAGACTGGCATGAAATGCTACCATTTGCCTTGCATGGGTACCGCACGTCAATCAGAACATCCACTGGGGCAACACCGTATCAGCTTGTGTATGGTATGGAAGCGGTCCTACCTGTTGAAGTTGAATTACCCTCCCTACGGGTATTGTTGGATGTTAAGCTGAACGAAGCAGAATGGGTCCGGTCCCGATACGAACAATTGAGTCTGATTGAAGAGAAGAGATTGGCTGCAATCTGTCATGGGCAGTTGTATCAGAAAAGAATGAAGAGAGCCTTCGATCAGAAAGTCAGGCACCGAGAGTATCAAGTAGGGGATCTTGTGCTGAAAAGAATCCTCCCTCCTCATACAGACCACAGGGGCAAGTGGACTCCGAATTATGAAGGACCATTTGTAGTAAAGAAAGTTTTCTCAGGTGGAGCACTCATGCTCAGCACTATGGATGGTGAAGATTTCCCATCCCCTGTGAATTCAGATGCAGTTAAAAAATACTTCGCGTAAAGTGACCCGCTGGACACAAACAGAATGTAAGTCCAGGCAAAAATAGGGCATCCCGGCGAGTCAAAAACAGAATAAAAGACTCGGGCAAAAATAAGGGAAAATAAACAAAAAATGTACACCCGCTGAGTTGAAAAGCCGCATTGGACAACTCAGGCAAAAATGGGTATCCCGATGGATTGAAAACCCGAAAGGGCGATCCATGCAACATAAGGGAATAAGCGAACAACTGCATTCTGAATTCGTCTGTATCACTTACAACTCGGTAAACTTCGAAAGGATCAAGCTTCTGTCAGAATCAGCCTTCTTCAGAAAGCAAGATGAGAAGAACGTCAAATGTCATACGAGTCATAGCAGAAGGAAAGCTTCTTGAAGCGTCGTCAACATTGCCAGCATTTTGTTCTTCAATTTGTAACGATCTCCTCATTTTAGGAGATTTGTTTCTTTGACTGTATCTTGCCAATTCAGGGCACACGAATTAATAAAATCAGATTTTCAATCATGTTTCGCCCCGCATACTTCATTTTTATTTGCAAAAAATGTCTGATGTCTTTAAAATACTGATTGCATAAATACAGATGCTTTTCTTCTAAAAATACATGCTTGCAGGAAATATACTTACTCTCAGAAGTGTCTAAACTCTTATGACGGAATCCAGTAAAGGATACCTCGGGATTACTTGTGCGTTTCCCTATCTTTGCAGGATTGCAGGTATCCAAAACGCAACTTGGGGCATGAAAGCTTCACCCCAGCAAGCTGGCAAAGCAACACCCAGTCTTAGCACTCAAAAGTGTTTTCTCCCCAGCTGAGTTGCCACTTGTTATTTCTCCCCAGCCGAGTACAAAAGCCAGGGAACCATCTCCCCACAAAGTCTCAGCCTCTATCCAGAGGAGCAACGCATGAAGGAATCACAACAGAGTGACGGAGGCTTCTACAAGCCCCAGCTGGGTCTCTCATTTACTGGAATAGGTCTATCATTGACCCATTTCCCCAAAACAGATACATCTCATCAAATTTACCAATGATCTCATCCCCAGCTGGGATGTCCATTTCAAGCAGATCAACTGGAGATCTTCGCAGCAACGGGATCCGAATCCCGGATTGGTATCTTTGCATAATCATGGCATTTGCATCATATTCACCCACAAAGCGTAGCATTCCGTCTAATACAGAGCATTACGGCAAAAATCCAACATATTGCATAATCATAAGCCATGTTCTGAATCAAACACTTGTGAATATTGACAATCCGTCAACAATATACAGAATACCCCCCAGATTCCCCAGCAAACACAGTTGCCTTACATTCCCAAACACCAGTATATACTCCTAGTGGCACCCGTCCGTGTCATATCCCCAGCAGAAAGCCAAAGACATCCCCTTTGCACTCTCAGATACTTATATATATACAATTCCTTGACATCCGTCCGTGTCACTTTCCCCAGCACAGTAACATAAGCATTTTTGTATATCAGATATTTGTTCATATTGTCCGTGTCACCCTCACCAGCAGATTGAACACTCATCTATACATCACTCATACTTACTACTCATACAGATACTCGTCCGTATCTTGTATATATCACTTATATCCCCGCAGGTTCAACACTAGTCCTTGTTCTTTGTTAACCAGTTGGTACTCGTCCGTACCATCATCTCAGAACATGTGTCAAGCGTTTGTTTCTACCTGATACTCGTCCGTATCATAGTCTTAAGGATGCTCGTCCGCATCTTTAATCCATACACTGTGTCAAACACTCTTGTGTCTTCCTGAATTTAGATACTCGCCTGTGTCTACCATCCCCAGAAGGGTCCCTTCAGATTCAACACTCGTCCGTGTTCTCTGTTAACCAGTTGATACTCGTCCGTATCATCATCTCTGAACACGTGTCAGTATTTGTTTCTACCCGATACTCGTCCGTATCGTAGTCTTAGGGATGCTCGTCCGCATCTTTAATCTATACACAAACATCTAAACACTTATACCTTTTGTTTCTTGGATGTAAACACTCGTCCGTGTTTACTATTCCCCAGTAAATCGCCTGCAAAGTAAATTTTCTTTTTATCTGACATTCGTCCTATGTCATGATAAACCCTGAGAGCAGCCGTACCCTGCTAGGTGGTCGTCCTCCACCTTTTGATGATCGTCCTTCATCATGCTCATCCGATGGCCGTCCCCATCGTTGACCTTTTCTATCCGACATTCGTCCTATGTCGTGATTTTGAGCAGCCGTCCCCTGCTAGGTGGTCGTCCTCCACCTTTTGATGATCGTCCTTCATCATTTTTATCCAATGGCTGTCCCTATTGTTGATTTTGGTTATCTGGCATTCGTCATATGTCATGACAAACCTTGAGAGCAGCCGTCCCCTGCTAGGTGGTCGTCCTCCACCTCTTGATGATCGTCCTTCATCATGCTCGTCCGATGGCCGTCCCCATCGTTGACCTTTTATCCGGCATTCGTCCTATGTCGCGATATTTTCGGCAGCCGTACCCTGCCAGGTGATCGTCCTTCACCTTAGATGACCGTCCCTCATCTTATCCCCAACAGAGCAGCCGTCCCCTGCTAGGTGATTGTCCTTCACCTTTGATGACCGTACCTCATCATCTGTTTATTTCATTTATTCTTTAACCCGATGGCCGTCCCCGTCGTGGTCCCTTTTCCTTTTCCTGATGATCGTCCTTCATCAGTTTAGCCCGATGGTCGTCCCCATCGTTGGTTACTTTACTTTATGAACTTGATGGCCGTCCCCGTCATGTTTCATTAATCCCCAGAGAATTTTACAGCTTTATTTGATGGCCGTCCCCATCATAATTCTTTTTATCCCCAGCATGTCGGTCGTCCCCGTCATTGCTTTATTTTCCGCACTTTTTCCAGCATGTCGGCCGTCCCCGTCATTGCTCTTTACCCAGCAGTCATCCTCTGCTCGACGGTCGTCCTCCGTCGCCTATACTTTACAATATACTTTATTTTCTTTTACAATCTATATCCCTTTTCTTCTTCATTCTGTGAGTGCAAATTTTGGACTGTCTTTGGTATTCAACCACAAGTTATCTTGTTTGCCTGTTAAGCCGTTGCTTACAACCTGCACAGCTAACTCATGTTTGAATAGGGGCAGCTGTAAACACCCCAAATTTTCCCTCACCCATTCACACCATGGCTTGTGATCATTTCATTTGCATAAACTCAATCATAGCATCTCATATCACATTTTTTATTCACTGCATAGATTCAAAGTCATCTGCATCTAGGGTTTGAGATCTGAGCAATCCAAGAGCTTCTTGAGCCACTCCAAAGGTCATCAATCACTTCAAAGGGGTCTATGTGTGTTCAAGCATCATATTATATCCTCTCAAAGTCAAGAATGTCAAAGAATCACAAGAACTGAGAATGGTATGGATGCAGAGCCAGGCTTGACTGCACAGATGACCTAGAATTAGGGTTTTGGTTTCAAAGGCCATAACTCCATTTTTTTGGTCATTATTGTTTCTATTGGTCTCTATATGGTATAGGGAGTATGCATATCAATTTTCATGAAGAAATTCCATGGGGAAGTCATCTGATCAAGAGTTGACTTTTCAAGCAAGTCAGTGCAAAATCAGGGCATCTGAGGCCCTCAATGACCCAACCAAAGGGCATTCTTCATCATTTTGATTGTATATGATCTTTATTTGATCATGGAAGATGTTAGAAGTTCACAAAATTGAATAATTTCAAGTCTTTTGCAAAGTTGACTTTTTGGGCAAGTTTGACTTTTAATGAAATTGTCATTTTAGGCAACTTTTTCAACCTTTACTTTTTGATTCAAAAAAGCTTCAAATGGAAAAACTTTGGTCATGAAAGTTGTAGAATGGATCATTCCCTTTTCAAAAAGTACAAGAACATGACCTAATTCATTTTGGATCAAAAGTTATGGCTTGTCAAAGTTGGCAAAAATCACTAAATTTCAAGTTATGCACCAAAGAGGCAAAGTTGCAAATTCACTTCTCAAGGCAAAGTAAGTCATCAAATGCATTTCTAAACTTCACAACATGATCATGAAAGACCTAAAAATCAGAATGGGCCAAGAACTTCTCACTTTTGTGGCCTATGGATCAAGATATTTCACAAAAATCAAAAGTAAGGCAAGTTGCAAAACTCATCATAGTTTATCATCCACTTGCTTGCTAGCTTGCTGAACCATCCTAGGCCTTTCCCCACATCATGCTGCGCAGAACACACTCTTTGTACTTGGCTAGAAAGTAGCCCATACCTCTCTTACACAACTTTGACATTTTGGCAAAAGGACCCATACCAATCAATAAAGCACACATCACATCTTCTGACCAATCCCAATTGTTTATACAAGCCAAAAGCAAGCCAAAGCAACAAGAGAGCAAGCCTGAAACACTCCATAACTCAGCATTCTCATTTTCACTTTCATTGGCAAGAGCCCTCGAAACTCATCACACAGGCCACAAACACACAAACAAACTTCACCAATCAACTCAACACACCTTCCTGATCACAAAGCACCCTTCACCATAGCCTAAAACTCAGAGAATCAAAAACACGATTCCCACCTGCCATTGAACAGAACTCAAGCAAACTCTCAAACCAGCCATTGCAAACTTCAAACAAACCTTGCAAGCTTCTTAGGAGGATCAGTGGAGTAGATTTGAGCCAAAGAAACAGCCTGAAAGCTCTGGAATCGAAAGCTCCATCTCAGGTATCATCCAAGAACATTTTTCCAGAACTTGTGTTTTGAGTTACAAATTGATTCTATGTAATGTGCTGATCATTTTAAGCTTTGAATCATTGAAAATGGTTGCGTGTGTGGAATGTATTTGATCTCTGAAATTTTTGGGTTGTTTTTCGTTTTGATTCGTGCCTCATGATTCAGTGGAAATGAATGGATTTTAGGGTGGGGTTTAGGTTTAGTGATGATTAATGTTTGATTCTGGAGAGTTTGGCACGTTTTCATGGCATATTGAGAGAGATTGAAAGATGAGATAGCCGGAGAAGACGACCGGAACAGTGTTCCGGTCGCCTGAGAGTGATTAGGGCGGGATTAGGGCTTAATCATTTAATTAGCGAATTTGAATCTCAGCCCTTGGATGTGGCGCCAAGTCTCTTCCCGCGCGTGTGAATTCAAACCATGGCCCTTGGATGTGTTGACTTTTCCCATTTTCAGATTAAATCCTTTTTATTTTTCTTTTTAATTCATTTGTTTTCCCATATTTATTTAAAATAGCAAAACAATTTTAAAAATTCTGAAAATTTTTGTATAAACTTTTATTAATTTTCAGAAACTAAAAACATTTTTATTTTTATTTTTTGCATTAAAAAATATTTTTTAAATCATTTAAAAGTTTATTTTTAATTAATTAATGAGAATTAATTAATTAAAAATACTTTTAGGTATTTAAAAATCACCAAAAATTTCTTGAAACCTTCATAATCATTTAGAAACATTGTCCAACCCTCAAACCAGATTTCTTTTTTGATCTTGATGTCTTTTGAGAATTTTTCATGGAATTAAAATCATTTCAAGGCATTATTTTGATCCAAACTTCAAAAAATCAGTTCTGCCTAACCATTGAGAGTTGGACTTTGATTCTTTTTGCATTGCATTTTGTTTAGCATGTAGTTTGTGAGGTTAAATTGGCATGATTTGATCTTTCATTTTCAATTTGTTTGGCATTTTTCTTGTTAAGGTACCCTAAAACCCTAGAAATCTTAGGAAATTCATAACCCTAATTAGGTTAAGAGTTGGAACCTCTCCTTTGGGCAGTGAGTTAGTATAGGTTTAGGGTTCCTTTGAATGCATTTTCAATTTTTTATCTTGATGTTTGCTTCTGATTTTGGTTTTTGTTTGATGCATTGATCATAAACCCTAATTTGGGCTTCCTTTTGCATTCATCTTGTGTTTGCATTCATACCATGACTTGCCATGACATTTTATGCATCCATTTGATTCATTAGACATCTTAAGACATATGAGAATCATGTTTGATCATTGCATCTTTCATTTGCCATGTTGTATGCCATTTGCACTCTATAACTTTTCATGTATGTTCATGTTTCTAAACTTGCTTCATTTGCATCCACATGTTTGTATGATCATTCTCATGCCTTGATTCATGTTTGCATCATCTCATAGCATCATTATCATCTCATATATGCTTCTGGTTTTGATTTACATCATGCCATTTCATCTCATTTTGCATTGCATTGCATTTCCTTCACTAACTTTTCAGGTGGTAAGTTGCTTTGAGAAGTGAATTTGCCTTCACTTCTCACAATTTCTTTTCATCTCTCTTATGCATCATTGCTGCATTTTACTTTGCGTTTGAGATTGAGCTTGCTCTTTCTTCTTCTTCTTACTTTCTTTCTTCAAGTGACTTGACTTCTTAAATGAAGCAAGTTACTTTGCTTCTCCTGATCCTTTCATCTGTTTCCTGGTGGTTCCATTGAAGATTTCTCTTGTTAACCTCACAAGCCTTAGGAACAACCAAGCATGACAATGATTAGGGTTTTGATTAGTCCCCCACTTAGTTTTTACCTTTGTGTCTCATTGAGTCTTCTCTCCTCATCTCATAATCAGGGACTAAACCCTAAAGGCTTTAAGGCTTTGTGATTAAGCTTATGCCTGCATCCTTCTATTAGGATGGAGTGTATAACTTTAATCCTAAGTGTTAAACCCTTAATGTGTTTAACTCCTTTAATCAATTCACATAATAATCATCAAGACATAAAGCTTGTAACTTGGGCCTTGCATTTGGGTTCTAATTCTTCCTTAATAGGTTAAGAAGGACTAACCCTAGTGTTAATGGACAAGTCCCCCTCAAGTTGTCTTACAAACCCTAAAATTCACTTCATCATCATATCATTAACTAAAATCCATCTAATAAAGGCTTTGTTTTGTCATGAGTTTAATCCCTAATCATGGATTAAGTTGAGGAGCTTTCCTCAGCTTAAACATCCTCATCTATTATCCTTCTATTAGGATGGTGTAATGAGTCTGTTTAATCCCTGATTATGGCTTAATCTCATTACTCAACACTAAACAAAAACAACAAAAACATCTAAATAATCACAAGTAGGTTAATGATCTTAATCCTACACCATGGTGATTAAGTGTGAGAAGCTGACTTCACACTTAAGGTACTCTCATTACCCCTAATCAGAGGGAAGATGTGATGAGTTTACTAACCCATTGGTTTAGGCTTAAGCCCATTTTCTTATGACAAACTTTCAAAAGCAATAAAAGACTGAAAACTCAAAAACAAACAATAATCGTCTCCTCCGGGATTCTTTTCTCATCACATTCACTCTCAACCGAGAACTCGTTTCTTCCGTCTAGTGCAAGACAATTTGCACCTGAGCCAGACAGGTCATACACTTGAGCATAGGCAAGCAAGCAGTTCACAAGTCAATTCACCTTTCAGTCTCTTTGGGTCGAACTACGGTGTTCTGACTTCCTCATTGCACGAGAGGATACGTAGGCATAACTTAACAGTTATCGAACAAAAGTCTCTGTTTATTCCCCCTCCTTTCAGTTTCATTCTTTTAAGCCTCATGATCTTGAGCATACTCTCACCCTTACACTGACACTGTATATACCACACTTTGCACTTCTTTTACACTGACACCTGTACACCTTTTTCAGCTCTCTTCATACACAAATTGCACTGACACTACCCCTTTATAACACAAATCTTTTAAGCGTGGATCCCGTCGAGTACGGCGGACAATCTGGGTGCTAATACCTTCCCAGGTTGTAACCAACCCCCTTTCTCAGTCTCTCTGGTTCGCAACCGTCTTATCCACATCTTTCTAGGTCTATGCAGCATTGCCTTTCCTCCGGGATAAAAATGCCTAGCTGGCGACTCTTTTCATTTCCTGTGAGTTCACTCCTGTGTGTTCTCACATCCCCCTTTCGCCGACCGTTCGCGTCTGTACCCCATTTGACCCGGCTTCATTTGGTGGGAGCGACAATATGTGGAACCAGAAGATGCTATTGGAACCCGTTTCCAGGCCCTAACCATTGCTGATAAAGAAGTAAAGAAGAAAGGGGCATCCATTTCTTCTTTCAAAGATGTTCGGCAGGTTGTTGAGAGTGGTTCGTCTGAAGGGTGGGGAAAGGTCATGGTTTTAAACGAGAATAAGGCCCGTGAAGGAGTCGGTTTTTCGCCCGAATCTGCAAGACTTACAAGGGACGAAGGGGTCATCTGCCCAATACAAGAAAGTTTCCGTAGTGGGGGCTTCATGAGTCCAACTCCACCAGAAGTTGACGCAATTACTGAGGATGATTCTGAAGAGGATTTACCAGACTTTGTTGTGCATAGAGCTTTGTGCCAGAATTGGACTGCTGTTGATATCCCATCTGTCGTTCGCCTATCTAAGTAATGATTTTGTGTTTACCTCTCGCTCCGCCCGAAGCGAGAGAGTACTTTTGTAGGGTTTTCTCTTTATGCAATTTAAGAATTTTTGTTTCCTCTTTGCTCTGCCCAAAGCAAGAGAGTTATTTTTTTTGTTGGGCCCTTTTGTTTCGAAAATTAAACAATCATTAATGAAAGTGTTATTTTTCGACTTCCTTTATCTTTTTTTATTTTTACTTTTTGCTTTTCGGAAAAGTGGTAATCCTAAAAAAAAATAAAAAAAACATCTACATATTTGCATAAATAAAAAAAAGATTTATTTTTCAAAGATCTGCATACGCTTCCATTTGTCTAGTGCTAAAATAAAACATCAATCATATGTGCATATTAATCATAAAAAAAACCCATTGAAAAGCATGACCCTTTGCCTACTCCCAACTTTGAGTTCCCGGTGTTTGAGGCCGAAGATGATAATGATGAAGAGGTCCCTGATGAGATCTCGCGGCTACTGGAGAATGAGGAGGAGACTATCCAGCCATACAAAGAAGCAGTGGAGATAATTAATCTGGGGACAGAAGATGATAGGAAGGAAGTCAAAATCGGCGCGCTACTCATTCCCGACGTCAATTAAAGAATGATAGAACTTTTGAAAGAGTATGCAGATGTGTTTGCTTGGTCCTATCAGGATATGCCGGGATTGGATACCCGTATCGTGGAACATCGCCTTCCTTTGAAACCAGAATGTCCGCCGGTCAAACAGAAGTTGAGGAGATCACGCCCCGACATGGCTATCAAGATCAAGGAGGAAGTTCAGAAGCAGATTGACGCAGGTTTCCTTGTCACTTCCGAGTATCCACAATGGTTAGCCAATATAGTACCCGTGCCGAAGAAAGATGGGAAGGTCAGAATGTGTGTCGATTATAGAGATCTGAATAAAGCCAGTCCTAAGGACGATTTCCCGCTACCCCATATTGATATGTTGGTCGACAGTATAGCTAAGTTCAAAGTTTTCTCATTCATGGATGGTTTCTCCGGATATAACCAGATTCGAATGGCCCCAGAGGATATGGAGAAGACTTCATTTATTACACCTTAGGGAACATTTTGCTACCAGGTAATGCCTTTCGGTTTGAAGAATGCAGGCGCAACTTACCAAAGAGCAATGACAACACTGTTCCACGACATGATGCACAAGGAAATCGAAGTATACGTTGATGACATGATTGCTAAATCCAGAACCGAGGAAGAGCATGTGGAGTATCTGTTGAAGTTGTTCCAACGTTTGAGGAAGTACAAACTTCTCCTGAACCCCAGCAAATGCACATTCGGTGTTCGGTCGGGGAAGTTGTTGGGTTTCATTGTTAGCCAGAAAGGTATTGAAGTAGATCCCGACAAAGTCAAGGCCATTCGAGAGATGCCCGCACCAAAGACGGAAAAACAAGTAAGGGGATTCTTAGGTCGTCTGAATTACATCTCTAGATTTATTTCTAATATGACTGCGACCTGTGGGCCGATCTTCAAACTCCTGCGAAAGAATCAAAATTGCAAGTGGACTGAAGATTGTCAAAAGGCTTTTGTTAACATCAAAGATTATTTACTGGAGCCGCCTATCTTGGTCCCTCCAGTTGAAGGAAGACCTCTGATCATGTACTTAACGATACTAGAAGATTCCATGGGTTGTGTGCTCGGGCAACAAGACGAAACAGGACGGAAGGAGCATGCCATCTATTACCTAAGCAAGAAATTTACAGATTGTGAGTCTCGATACTCTATGCTCGAGAATACCTGTTGTGCTTTGACTTGGGCAGCTCGACGTCTCCGACAATACATGATTAATCACACTACTTGGTTGATTTCAAGGATGGATCTGATTAAGTATATCTTTGAAAAACCGGCCCTGACAGGAAGAATTGCTCGTTGGCAGATGTTACTATCAGAATATGATATTGAGTACCACACTCAGAAGGCTATTAAGGGAAGTGTTTTAGCCGACCATCTAGCCCATCAACCCATTGACGATTACGAACCCGTAAAGCTCGATTTTCCAGATGAAGATGTCATGTACTTGAAGATGAAAGATTGTGATGAGCCTCCCCTCGACGAAGGGCCAGAACCGGGGTCCCAATGGGGATTAGTTTTCGATGGAGCTGTAAATTTGTATGGAAAAGGAATTGGGGCAATGATTGTAACTCCCCAAGGTGCTCATATCCCTTTCGCTGCGAGGGTAATGTTCAATTGTACCAATAATGAAGCCGAGTACGAAGCTTGCATCATGGGCTTGGAAGAAGCGGTTGATTTAAGAATCAAGAACTTAGATGTATATGGTGACTCAGCCCTGGTAATTAATCAGATCAAGGGGAAGTGGGAAGTCCTACAACCTCACTTGATTCCATACAGGGATTATGCGAGGAGGATCTCGACATTTTTTTATAAAATTGAGTTTCACCAGGTACCTCGCAGCGAGAACAGAATGGCTGATGCTTTGGCTACCATCTCCTCCATGATTGTTGTAAACCGACAGAATGATGTGCCGAAGATTGAAATTATGCGCCTTAACAGACCTGCTTATGTGTTCACCTTGGACGAGGTTGTTGACGATAAACCATGGTACTACGACATCGAGTGTTTCCTACGACACCAGGAATATCCGCCAGGGGCATCCAACAAGGACCGAAAGACTCTGAGAAGGTTGGCCAGTAACTTCTTTCTGAGTCAAGATGTATTGTACAAGAGAAATTTCGATATGATTTTACTCAGGTGTGTAGATAAGCATGAAGCAGAAATACTGATGAGGGAAATTCATGAAGGATCATTCGGCACTCACGCTAATGGACATGCTATGGCTAGAAGGATGCTGAGGGCAGGGTATTACTGGTTGACAATGGAATCTGATTGCTGCAAATATGTGAAGAAATGTCATAAATGTCAGGTTTACGCCTATAAAGTCCATATCCCTCCGACTCTTCTCAACGTTCTTTCTTCTCCGTGGCCTTTTTCCATGTGGGCATCGATATGATTGGTATGATTGAGTCGAAAGCATCCAATGGACATCGTTTCATCCTAGTGGCCATTGACTACTTTACAAAATGGGTAGAGGCAGCCTCCTACGCCAATGTGACTAGACAGGTGGTAGTCCGATTCATCAAAAACAACCTCATTTGCCGGTATGGTATCCCAAGTAGGATCATCACTGATAATGGATCAAACCTGAACAACAAAATGATGAAGGAAATGTGCACGGAGTTCAAGATTGAACACCATAACTCTTCTCCCTACAGGCCTAAGATGAATGGGGCAGTGGAAGCCGCTAACAAGAATATCAAGAAGATCATTCAGAAGATGGTCGTCACTTATAAGGATTGGCACGAAATGCTCCCCTTTGCTTTACACGGATATCACACTTCAGTCCGTACATCGACTGGGGCAACTCCTTTCTCGTTGGTATATAGCATGGAGGTCGTGCTCCCTGTGGAGGTTGAAATCCCGTCAATGAGAGTTTTGATGGAAGCCAAGTTAACAGAAGCTGAATGGTGCCAAAGTAGGTATGATGACTTGAATCTGATTGAAGAGAAAAGGATGACAGCTTTATGCCATGGGCAGTTATATCAACAAAGGATGAAGAAAGCTTTTGATAAGAAGGTTCATCCTCGTGTGTTCAGGGAAGGCGACCTCGTGATTAAGAAACTCCAGCCTTTTATATCAGATTCTAGGGGCAAGTGGGCTCCTAATTATGATGGCCCGTATGTTGTCAAGAGAGTTTTTTCAGGCGGCGCGTTAATCCTCGCAACGATGGATGGCGAGGAATTCGCCCGTCCTACAAATGCAGATACAGTCAAGAAATACTTCGCCTAATAAAAATAAAAAGAACAACTCGGTAAGTCGAAAACCCGAAAGGGCGACTTAGGCAAAAAAGAGCGTCTCGGTGGGTCGAAAACCCGAAAGGGAGACTCAGGCAAAAGTTAGAGACATAAACAGAAATTAATCATCCTGCTGGATTGAAAACCTGAAAGGGCAGTCCAGGCAAAAGTTAGGGATAACGGCAAGTAACTGTATCGGGCTATGATGACAACATCGTGTGCCAAGAATTCCTCAAATCTGACTCAAGCTCAAGAATACCGGGGGCTCAAAGTAGTTGGAGAAAGTAATGATCATTGTAATTTTAATGTAGTCTCTTCCATTTAATTACCATTTATTCTAATTTTTGTAAAGATCTATGGAATCCCGCTATTGGCAGATTACCATTCCATTAATGAAAATTTGAGCCTATGCCTTTGCTTGCAATTCCTATTCTATCTTCATCTCAAAAATGACACTGTTATTAATAATGATTTTCGAAACAAAAACTTTTTACTATATTTGTTTTAATGTGTGTGTGTGCTTATTAAGTTGGCGAACCGAAAGACGAACGTTAATGGTTGTTCCAAGAATGGTCAAACTGCAAGATGTGAAATAATTGTCTCGTTAAGTGCGGCATTCTCAGGTTTCTCCAATATGGGTCATTGGGGTGTTACTTATGTGACTCATTTTTCTGTGATAAAGTTTTTGTTACTCAGCGCCTTTGGTGAGATGCTAAGCCTGATGTACCTGTGTGAGCCTGATTAAATTTGCTTTGGTAGATTGTTGGTTTGATTCCCCGGCAGAAGATAAACTATTTCATCCTTGTCAACGCCAACTGTGCTATGTCGCTCACGTCTTGTTGAGACTGGTCGGGCATCCGGTTGTTGTGTCTTTCTCACCAATCTATCTTGCGTGTCTATTTTGTCTTGTTTGTCAGCATAAACATAACGCATATACATACATGTACATCATATTTAAATTCATATTTATATTCAAGTTGCATTCATTAATGCATACTTCATCCACAATGGTCGTGTTTATCCCCAAGTGACGTGTCTCTCTCAAAATAGAGTGTGTCAGCCTTAGGCAGGAAATGTACATTCATTCTAATTCCCCACCGAGTTTTTACCCTCATGGAAGATTTTTGCTTTAGTTATCCTTTCCACACTTGGATAGGATTAATCCCCGTTTGAGTTCATTCCTCACGGATTATTGTCTTGCTTGACAGTTTCTTTCTAGCTCGTTCCTGTATTGAATTTTGGTCTTTGACAATTTTGATGATTGAATTTCCAGATGGAAAGTACATTTTTTTTTGCACCTTTGGATGCTTAGTTTCCCAGAAGGAATTTGTTGGAGGCTTCCTTTGAAGACAAATTTTTCTCTCCAGCAGTGTTACTACAACATTCCCTTGGATTACTTATACCTGACAACAAGTGGCAGTCTCTTTATTCGAGAAGCTTGTTTTGTCTTTGAACTTCTAAGTGGAATCAACAAGTGGCCATCTCTTTATTTGAGAAACTTGTTTTCTTGTCCATGGATTTCCCTGTAAATCAACAGATGGCATTCTCTTTTCAAGCAGTTTGTTCATCCCCGTTAAGGTTTATGTTCTATCAAATGGCTATCTCTTCCATACAAGTCGAGAAGTTTGATACGAATCTCTTTACTTATCCAACAAATGGCTATCTCTTCCAGACGAGTTGAGAAGTTTGTTGAATTTTTTTTCAATTTCCGTCAAATGGCTATCTCTTCCATACAAGTTGAGAAGTTTGAGCGTGAAGTTGCTCTCCATCATATGGCTGTCTCTTTCAGAAGAAGGGAAGTATGATGAATGTTCCAACAAATGGCTATCTCTTCCAGACAAGTTGAGAAGTTTGTTGAATTTTTTCCAATTTCCGTCAAATGCCTATCTCTTCCATACAGGTTGAGAAGTTTGAGCGTGAAGTCGTTCTCCATCATATGGCTGTCCCTTTCAGAAGAAGGGAAGTATGGTGAAAGTTCTATCAATGATGTCTCCTCAATGCACGTTGTCGTCTGTTGATCATTTATTGTCTAGTTGAATTTCAAAACTTCTTGAAGGGATTTATGTCACGGCTATGTGTGCTTTATCCCCAGTAAAGCCATCTGTTCTCTCGTTGGAGTTTGGTTTTATAGTTTCTTTTCCAGCTTTTCCACCGTTTATTTTACTTCTCGGAGCGCCAATTTTCTGGTTCTTTTGGTATTCAAACCTCTTCTACCTTTCAGATTTAAGCCGTTTGAATAGGGGCAGCTGTTGCACCCCAAAATTTGCCCTCCTTTCGTTGTTTCGATCTTTTGCAATTTATACATTACATTCGCATTTGCATTGAGTCATGCTCATAGTTTCACGTATTTCTTTGTTTTCCTCAAAGTTCGGGATCAGGGGTTCCCCTCGGTTAGGTCTTATTGGGTTTCCGAGATTTTATTCCATTCAAGTTTGGAGGTGGACCTTAGAATTTTATCTTGGGTGTTTGTATCGTGCCTTATCAAATGTTCAGGATGGTCTTTACTTCTCAACATCGAGACAAAGTTCACCAGGTTATCAAGTTTAGGTTTCGAGATTCGTTTCGTTGGGAGATTAATCCATGATGTGAGATGTGGTTAAAAGACACATTGCAATCGAGATTATTACTTCTATGGTTGCTTAACATGCAATCTTGTGTTCGGAATAAAGGTTTAAATATGGTTAGGTTTACTTTGGAAGGAAGTCATTTTCTTTAAGGTCTTGAGAATAAAGCCTTTGTTTACCTTCACTCAAGTTATTCAAATCATGAATTTATTGTTATTTCTAAGACATCTTGAAGTATTGCCTTTTGTTTTGAGAAGTTTTATGGGTCGTTGCTAAGGTAATATATGTGCTTTTCGAAACACATTCCTTTGAGAGTCGGTTTTGAAGTAAACAAGGTTATTCAAACCTGGCAAATGATTTGCAAGGTCAAAGATTAGTTGAATTCAAGATGGCAATACAAAAAGAAGGGGAGGGATTTCTTTTAAGTCCAAGATTTGCATCACCATTTTCAATCACAAAGAATAAGTCTAAATGTTACAAGAGCAATGAAAGCCAAAATAACAAACAAGATTGAAATTGTTACAATTACATTGTTACAAGGTTAATGGCATACAAGGCTTCTATGGTTAGCCTCCTGACAGATGTGAAACACTACCATCCATAGCTCGTCTATTTTCCAAACAGTGTGCAAATGCTACCTTTATACCAGTTCATCCATCCAAGTCTTCGCTAGTTCCAAGCTCCCAAGACACTTTTCGAAGGCCGCAACCTGGCTTAAGACCATACCTTCACAGTACCAGCTGGGGGGATACAGAAGCTCAACCACACTTCTCACAAAAGGCCAGAAACATCACCATTCTAGCCACCAACAAACACTTCAACGATGACCTTTTTTCACTAGAATCACACCTTTGTATGGTTCCAGCCTTCAATATGCCGGCCCTGCAAGTCTTGTATGAGGTTGGGTAGTTGTTTGTTTCGTCACTGGGTTTGTTAGAATTGCTATGGCTGAGATATGTTCATCTTTTCTGACAACTGGTTCTCTGTACTTTGGGGTTGCGCATTCAGCTGGTCTGAAATAGAGACCATTTACTTCAGGGTCTTCTCGTTTCATGCCAATCCCATTTGCAAAGTTTCGATAATGCCAGAGCAGTGTAGTCTTCACTCCCTTGCCCTTTCAATCTTCAATTTGTGTCCAGGCCTTACTCCAACCTGTTTATACAAAAAGTGGATAACATTTAGTTTAAAGTTTGTTTTGACGAATGAAGAGATGGAAACGGTAAAGGCGACGTTGACGTCTTTGAAAACAAGAAGTTACAAAATTGGCAGCAGAAAGATCGACATTAAACACTAGTACAGATGATGCATAAACAATCACATCGACGCATACATTGAAAGAAAGCGGGCCCAAACCACAATTCCGTGAATTTTCCTAAGTTCTAATCCCCATTGGAATTTAAAAATGGAAAAAGAATATGACAGTAGTTCACCTGCTATCTAGTAAGAAAACTATGGCGTCGTCAACACCGAATAATCTATCAAACGGAGCTTCTTCGAAGGGATTCCGGACACCCCGTAACAATCTCCAATCTCGGTACTGTCTGCATTTGGTTCAGAAGCATTCGGATCAGCAGCATTTTCTGAGCAGAATAACAGATGCCTTTCTCCAAACTCTTGTACCACCGAGATAACACCCAATCTACCAGCTTTCGTATTCGTTTATGTAGTCCACCACCTTCTGAAAATTCCTGCAAGATAACACAACCATTTTTAGAAAAATCCAGATGAAACCACAAACTTCTAATATAGTATCGTCTGAAGCACGTCCTGATGGAGATGATGGACGACGATCAATTCATAGTTACCAGAAAATGTTGAATTTCTCGCTCTGCTAAATGTTCCTAGCGCTGGTAAAAAAAGTCTTTTCATGTAAAGGATGTGAATGTTGAATCTCTTGGCGTTCATTGTGGTGGAATTCCCTGCGGCGGCATAACCAGTTAGTCATACTTTTCTACACATTTCCATCTCCACCCTGCAAATAATACAGCCAAGCCAACATTAAGATTCAACATTGGCAAAAACATTCTTTACAATCTACAAAAATATAACAGCAACAAAATCTTTTGATAACTTCCCCCATATGCAACTGTCTCCATTGATCATGAGGAAAGAGGATCGAATCCACGGTTGGATTCCAATCGTCCTCACGGAAATATAACAATGTCAGCAGCTGCCAAGAACAGGTTGCAAATTCTCTCAGTCATGTTAGTTTTGTTCCAATATGCACCAGATAGAAACTTTGTTAATCCTGCAAAAAACCCTTACCACAATTAAAAGGGGAAGACAAAGGAATTTCGTAACACTAAAAAAGGATCAAAAGACCAAGTCAGTTAGGAATCGCGATTTAAGTTTAATCCGACTGTAACCTTTTCAATCTATTCATAAACCAGGTGTGCTAAAGTTAAAATTGCACAACAATATTTAAAACCAGGAAAGGTTTGGAGGACTGTTTGTGTATGAGATGAATGAATGTGGTCGAAAAGGTCCTGCATATTTCAAGTTAAATCAAAGTCAGTAAACTCTCTTGGAGATTTAGTTTCATTCAGCAACCAAGCTGTACTCGGGGAGCTTGGAGAAAAGAATAGGCACATTGATCCAGCATATACCTGAGAGAATGGGAGACTATGACAGGCAAAGGCCAAATTCAGAAGATGGACAACAACCTATGCACTTGCTTTCGTCTAATAACAATGCAAAAGAGCTTTGAACAAGCTAAGTCCTCGGCAGAAAATCCCTTGGATGCAATCGGTATAAAATGTGGTGCTTCGCAATTTTCATCTTGCAAAGATATAATGTTTGTTCCATCCCCCACGACAGTTGTTGTTTGAAATCCAGAGTTCAGAGACAAGCAAATATCCACAATCACAGAGGGGTAGGTTTTTTACTGCAGTAAGAAAAAGAGACAGGCAGTGAAATTAGAAGCTGATAGTAGTAAAAATTGCAAACTAAATCAGTCATAAACTAACTCTTCAACCTAATCCGTTTTCAACTTGTCAAGTTCGTTTCAAACCAAAGAGAACCAGAACGATATTTGTGCAGTAATAAGGACAAAAAGCAAAGCAGGGTGTGTCAGCAGAGTCACAGAACAGGGTTTCACAAAAAAGGCAAAAAGCATTTTACATTTTTGCAAAAGAGAAAGAACAGACATAGCAAAAATGGGGTTTTCTCAGCAAACATTCAAAGAGACCAAACCCTAATTTGACTCTATAAAAAGGAACGAAATTGATAATACCAAGGATCCGAAAAAAGCATTACAAACCCTAACGGCGAAAATATCACCTTCAATCCTAAACCACCGTTTTCAAAATATAAACTTCACATAAACCATTAACAGAGAGGAGCTCAGAACAAAGAAAGCAGAAAGAAAGTAAGGTAAAAAGGAAGAAGAAGAAGGAGATCTTAAAAGAAAAGAGGAACGAAATACCTTCCCTCTCGAGGCTCGAAATCGAGTTCCTTCCGATACAGGTATAAACGGCGTCTCTTTAGCCATTCTGGAACTTTGATGATGTAAAACCCCTTTTGTTTGTTTGATTCCGTCAAATTCTGATAAATCTAGGGTTTGTGTGTGAACTCTTGTTGCGCTTGAATACAAATACTGGGTTTTGATTCATGAATATGTAGACCATTAGTTGATTCATGCGCACGATGAAGCCTTCGTTTCTCCTCGGATTGAACGGGCCGAGTGCATTTGGTGATGGAAGTTTCGGGAATCTCATCTTTTGTAGAACCCCATCTGTTTCTCACCTTTTCTCGTTTTCAATAGAAAAAAACAATAACATGTTTTAAGTTGGTATTTGGAAACCCCCCTTTAATGCCACGTTTCTCCAAGTGTTCCCACTGCCCAACGTTTTCATCTTTTGAGATTGGCAGCGTTAACAGAAATTGGGATTTTAACAAAGTTTCAGTAACTATTGAAAATAAATCTATTCGATTTCCTTCTGATTCAGACTTAGATGGGCCTCTGATGCTTTGGGTAGTATCCTCACCCTCCAAGTCCAGCCTGCGGTGCTTTTTTCCTTTGTTCTTTTTTTGTTTAGTATTCACTTTGTTAAATAGTAAAACAATTATAATATTTTGGTCAAGAAAGTATTTAATTAAATTTCGACACCTTTTAAGCAAGAGTTTATCAATTTCTAGTTTGTTTTCTTTTTTTAGGTTTTTTTACTTAAGCACATGATCGGGAACATATTTTTTATATAGAATCCAATATTTGCATTTAAATATCCAAAAAATAATTGGTTGCGTTAAAAAACGATTTGTTTACTTGAAGTTGCGTCTACTTATATTTATTTTTGTAGTGAGTTGGTGATTGAGTATTTTGTATGGGTTTGTATGAGTTAGTCTCGCATTTTGACTTTGAATCTTTAAGTAAAAACGTAAACGCGGTCACATAAAAGGAGTCGTTTCAAAAGATATTTAGTTTCCTTTGGTCCAATACACCTGGTAGTTTCATAAACCCCCATTTTTTTGCACACACGTAAGTCGATCACTTATGTGATCACCATCTGCACTACTTTCATATATCTTAACTAATTTAACAAAGAATAGAACTCCGGAGTCTAGCACCCCGCACATTCTAGAACGAACTGCAACTGGGCTAGCCCCATGCGTAATGTTTCGCTCACTCCTTTGTTATGAAAATAAATAAACCTAAAGAACACCTAAAAAAAATTATCCAACTTATTAATTTAATACGAAAACAGAACTCCGGAGTCTAGCATTTCGCACGTTCTGGATTGGACCGCAACTGGGTTAGCCTCACGCGATGTGTCCAATCACCATTCGTATACTAAAATATTCAAACTATCTTATTAATTCAATACGAAAACAGAACTCCGGAATCTAGCATTCCGCACGTTCTGGATTGGACCGCAACTGGGCTAGCCTCACGCGATGTGTCCAATCGCCATTCGTATATCTTTTTTCTCAAACGAACACTGTTTAAATCTTTCTATCTCGCAAATAAGCCAACGCTTAGCAGTAGAAATCATTTCAAACAATCGTTCAATAAAAAAAACACAAATCGTAGTAGCACGAACTACGAAGCTCTGACTTTCCCATTGCACAGGGGAATACGTAGGCACGGGGATTTTAATCCTTCGCGAGCACAATAATAAAAAACTTAACCTTTTTCCGTAATAAATAATAATTTTCTTTTCCCTTTAATAAGCAACCTTAATCAGTAAAAGAAGACAATAATAATAAGTTAACATTTTAAGCGCAAATTAAACTAAGAGGTTCCCGTTGAGTACAACGGACGTGAGGGGTGCCTAACACCTTCCCTTTGCGTAACTGACTCCCGAACTTAGATTAGTGGTTTCGTTGACCATTCTTATCCTTTATTTAGGTTGTGTCTATATCTCCCTTTTCTCTCGTAGAATAAATAGAATTAGGTGGCGACTCTGTTGTTTATTTTAGGATCGTATTTTTCGAGGTACGACACCTTGTGCCGTCACACATTTTAACGACCTCATTGACGGCGCAACCCTTGTGCCGTCACAAATTTTAACGCAACAATCTCATAATATCAAACCACTATGATTAATAATTTCATATGATTAATCTGTATGTTATTGCTTCACCATACTAAAGTCGGATTCCGAAGCAGATAACCACATATTGCACAACTGAATGATAATCATTACGTGATTTTAATCGATGAAATAAAACAGTATATCCAATATACCATCTTTGCATTAAAATTAATCATATAATATATGAATTAGATCGATCATATATGTGTAACTTATGGACGATTGATATATCGCTGCTTCACCATACTATTGTCGGATATCGAAGTATAGTCAATATCAACCATCCAAACCGTACACAATCTGATGCCAAAATTTAATATCCGGATTTGATTTAATATTTGTTTATGTGTTTTAATCCAATTAAAACAAAATTGACAATTTTACGTGTTTTAATCCAATTAAAATAAAATTGACATAAAGTAAACAATTATCAGATTCATGGTTTCGTAAGTGGCTCTGATACCACTGAAGGGAAATCGCTATAATAAATGTAGCGGAAAAAAAAATCCCTTTAGAGATCCTTACGAAAGGTCATGATCTGTGATAAAATATTTACCTATTGTGGCGCTTGAAACCTTTGATTCCTATTTGATCACTAGCGTTGTACGATGAACAACGCCTCTACTCAGTCCACACAAACAACTTCCTTCAATCACAGTGCTAACTTATTACGAATGAAGGTTTAAAGTGAAAGGAGAGGAAAAAAGGAATACGGTTAGGTTTCAAAAACAACAACAAATGAGTTTGTGCACAAGGGTTCTATTTATGAACTACTTGTGTGGGCTTTAACCTAAAAGCCCAACTCAATAATAATATTATTATATTATTATAACAACTATTATTATAATAACCATAATTTTATTATTATTATATTTTATAACTATTATGAAATTAATAATAACTATTATTATTATATTTTATAACTATAAAATTAATAATAACTATTATTATTATATCATATGGTACTTTACCATATTTCATATTCCATTTAACTGCACCGTACCTTACGGTGTACCTTATTTATTTAACCTTTTCTCTAACTGTCCTTATGTGTGTGACCTTGTAGGATTTTGCGACATTGACAATTATATTAAATCATATATTTAACATGATAAACAATGAGCGGTATCTAGCAACACATCACTGTTACCTAAGTCACAAAATTGTCATGTGATATGACAAAACCTTTTGTGATAGTATTTGTGTGTACAATTATCCTTTTGCCCTTATGTCTATATTGAACACAAGGCATATACCGTGTCATCCTTGTCCAGTTCAATATTGAACCCTTTGAAATTTATCCTGTTATGCAGGATGGGCAAATTCCATGTAGGCTACTCATGTCCCTTAGCATGCTTTGTGAAGTACCCATCAACTGTCTTTATGATCATCCAGTTACAGACAATGTTTGATCAACAATAAAGTACTTGACTCTACATCTAGTGTCCATAGTAGTTTCAGGTTGAAGGGTGGTATACACCACAATCATCATGAGAGTAACTTATGACACTTTGCATAACATTCTATGTAGTACTCTCATAGTGGATCAATCTAGTATAAATATTACTCCTAATATTCATACCTATTGATGGGAAAATAGCAAGTGTACTATTTTTGCCCACTGTAGTAATCTTAAGGAAAATTCCCCAAATATCGATCTCGAGGACTGCGTAGCAAATTAAGTTTTTTACTATTTCAATTTGAACAAAAGTTTCTTAGGGTTGGTTTAGATATTCTCAAGAGACTTGTAAATATAAAATCTAGGAAAACATATACGATAAAAAATTTTGATTGAAAAACATTAACAGCGGCATTCCTACCTTCTATTAACCGATGATTAAAAATCTAATTTCCCAATATTGATTTTTACAATAAAATCAATCAATCAACACAATGAATATAGAAGTAGTGAAATTCATAAAATCAAATTCAATGTCATTACAATAAACTCAGGGACACCCCCTAGCATTATGGGGTTTAGCCATTCATATTCAAAACAATGAAAATCACATACATAAGGAAAAAAGACATTACAATATATAAAGGATTGATTGGATCGTCAATTTCTTCCGCCTTTGATTAATCCTTCTTCTCCTCTAAAAATCTGTTGTACTTTCCTTTGTGTGTCAATTCCCAAAATCCAAAAGTGTTTTTTCCAGTTACGATCAACCTAATGTATCAGATTACAAAATTACATGTGAAACGTCCAAACTGCCCTCAGCACAAGAGACTAAAGAAAAAACAAAAAATCTTGCATTCAGGTGCCATGACACGGGCCATGTCGTGTGACACGGGCACCCGTGTCATGCTGCTGGAATCATGGTTGCACGTATCCTTCAATGGGGGACTATGACACGGGTCGTGTCGTGTGACACGGGCACCCATGTCATGCTTCTGAATTGCCTCACACACGTTCTTCAAATCTTCTCTCCATAGCCATCCTGACACAGGCCGTGTCAGGTGACACGTTGTAAACACCCCAAATTTGCCCTCACCCATTCACACCATGGCTTGTGATCATTTCATATGCATAAACACAATCATACCATCTCATATCTCAATTTTGAGTCTTTGCATTGGTACTAAGTCATCTGCATCTAGGGTTTGTGATCTGAGCAATCCAAGAGCTTCTTGAGCCACTCCAAGGGTCATCAATCACTTCAAAGGGGTCTATGTATGTTCAAGCATCATATTATATCCTCTCAAAGTCAAGAATGCCAAAGAATCACAAGAACTGGAAATGGTATGGAGGCAGAGCCAGGTTTGACTGCACAGTTGACCTAAAATTAGGGTTTTGGTTTCAGAGGCCATGACTCCAAATTTTTTGGTCATTCTTGTTTCCATTGGTCTCTATATGGTATAGGGAGTATGCATATCAATTTTCATGAAGAAATTCCATGGGGAAGTCATCTGATCAAGGGTTGACTTTTCAGACAAGTCAGTGCAAAATCAGGGCATCTGAGGCCCCCAATGACCCAACCAAGGGGTGATCTTCATCATTTTGAGTGTATATGATCTTTATTCGATCATGGAAGAAGGTTGAAGTTCACAAAATTCAAGAATTACAAGTTTTTGCAAAGTTGACTTTTTAGGGCATGGTTGACTTTTAATGAAATGTCATTTTATGCAACTTTTTCAACCCTTACTTTTTGATTCAAAAATGCTTCAAATGGAAAAACTTTGGTCATGAAAGTTGTAGATTAGATCTTTCCCTTTTCGAAAAGTACAAGAACATGACCTAATTCATTTTGGATCAAAAGTTATGGTGTGTCAAAGTTGGCAAAAAATCACTAATTTTCAAGATGTGCACCAAAGGAGAAACTTGCAAAAACTTTGTACCAAGGCATTTGTAACTTCTAATTCATGTCAAACCATTTCACAAACATCACATGTGACCTAAAGTTCAGAATGGACTAAGCATTTCTCATTTTTCATGGTTTGTGAAGCAAGGCATTTCCATATGAACCAAAGGTGATCAACTTGCAAAAACCATCATCACACTTCACCCACTTGTTGCCTTGGCTGCTGAACCACCCTAGCCCTCTCCCCTCACCATGCTGCACAAGTCAAGCCTTTTGTACCAAGCTAGCAATGTAGCCCATGCCCTCCTTACACCAAAGTTGACATTTTGCAAAAGGGGCCATCCCAATCAATAAAGGCCAAGTCACATCATCTGACCAATGGGATTAATTTATGCAAACAAAATGCTAGCCATTTCACATAACAAGCCAGGCTGAAACACACAAGAACATCACATACACAAACTCACTCCAACTTGCATTTCTCTTCGAATCTCTCTACACAGCTTACAAACACAAAAACCAACTCCACTAATCAACTCACCTTGCTTCACTGAGCAAAAACCAGCAAGACATAAGCCTGAACCAAGCAAGAACTGAGCTTCCCCATTTTTCACTCTCAAAGCCAGAACTTTCGAATCTCATTCCACAGGCCACAAACACTTGAACAAACTTCACAAACCTTCTCAAATCATCATCCTGATCACAAAGAACCCCTCACCTTTGCCTGAAACTGCCTGGATCAAGAACACCATTCTCACCTGAGCTTGAACAGAACTTGTTCAAACTCCCTAACCAGCCAGCATAAACTTCTTCCAAGCATTCAAACATCATCAAGGGGTCACAAGGAGTGGTTTGCATCAAAGAAAGGGGTCAGAAAGTTGCAAGATTGAAAGCTTCGAAACTCAGGTAGCTCAAGAACATTTTTTCCAGAAATCATTTTTAAAGTTCTAAAGTTGTTCTTCATGATTCACTGATTGCTCTGATGTCTTTAGTTTTGAAAATGGTGAAGAAATAAGAGTTTAATCGTGTTATGAAACTCCCTGACCTAGAAAATGTTTTGTTTCGATTCATGAGTTTGAGGAAATGTAAATGATTTTTGTGTTAGGGTTTTGATTCAGTGGGTTATGGGGATCATTTCTGTGTTCTTAGATTCCATTTTAGTTATGTCTTGAGTGTTTTAGAGATTTTCAGGTGGGGTTCCCACCGGAGAAGACGACCGGAGGTCTTCTCCGGCCACCTGAAAATAATTAGGGTTTAATCCCTGTAATTATTGAAGTTTAAATCTAGTACGTTGGATCCTTTGACTCTGTTGACTTCGCGCGCGTGTGAATGGTCCAGATGCACTCATTAAGCCCTAACCTCATTTAATTAATTCGTAATTGAGATTAACCAAGTTTGAATTCCAGCCTTTGATCTGCGCGCGTAGTCAACTCATCCTTCCCCAGATTGAATCTCAGCCCTCCATTGCGCATACTTCCCTTTTATTTCATTTTTAATTCATTTCTTTTGTTTTATTTTGTACATTTATTTAAAAATAGCAAAAATGTTTTAAAAATTATGAAAATTTTTGTCAAGGGTTTCATTAATTTTTAAAACACAAAAATATTTTTATTTTCATTTTTAGCATTAAAAAAGTATTTTTAAATATTTAAAAGTTTATTTTTAATTGATTAATGAAAATTAATTTATTAAAAATACTTTTAGGTATTTAAAAATCACCAAAAAATTCATGAAATGTTCTAAGACATTTAGAAACATTGTCCAACCTTCAAACCAAATTTATTTTTTGATCTTGATGCATTTTAAGAATTTTTCATTGAATTAAAATCATTTTTATGCATTAATTTGATCCAAACTTCCAAAAATCATTTCTGCCTAACCTTAAAGAGTTGGACCTTGATTCTTTTTGCATTGCATTGTGTTTAGCATGTAGTTTTTGAGATTAAATGGCCATGATTTGATCTCTCATTTTCCATTTGTTTGATAATTTTCTTGTTAAGGAACCCTAAAACCCTAGAAAACTTAGGAAAATCATATCTTGAGTTAAGTTAGGAGTTGAGACCTCTCCTTTGGGCATTGGGTTAGTATAGGATTAGGGGTCCTTTGAGTGCATTTTCAATTTTTTATAATGTTGTTTGCTTCTGATTTTGGTTTGTATTTGACACTTTGATCATAAACCCTAATTTGGGTTTCCATAGGCATCCATCTTGCATCTTCTTGCATAACATGACTTGCCATGACATTCCATGCCTCCATTTGATTCATTTAACATCATAAGACATATTGAAAGCATGTTTGATCATTGCATCTTGCATTTGTCATGTTGTATGCCATATGCATCTCATAACTTTTCATGTATGATCATGTGTCTTAACTTGCTCCATTTGCATTCATAAGCTTATATGATCATCCACATGTTTTGTTTCTGGTTTGTAGCATCTCATAGCATCATTAACATCATGCATATGCTTCTGGTTTGGCTTTGCATCATACCATTTCATCCCACTTTGCATTGCATTGCATTTTCTTTTCTAACTTTTCAGGTGGTAAGTGATTTTGAGAAGTGAATTTGCCTTCACATCTCATAACTTTTCTTTTCATCTCTCTTGCATCCATGCTGCATTTTGATATGTGTTTGAGATTGAGCTAGCTCATTCTTTTTCTTCTCACTTTCTTTCTTCAAGTGACTTGACTTCTTGAATGAAGCAAGTTGCTTTGCTTTTCTTGATCCTTTCATCTGCTTCCTGGTGGTTCCATTGAAGATCTTCTCTTGTAAACCTCACAAACCTTAGGAACAACCAAGCATGACAATGATTAGGGTTTTGATTAGTCTCCCCTCTTAGTTTTACCTTTGAGTCTCTCTTGAGTCTCTTCTTCTCATCTCATAATCAGGGACTAAACCCTAAAGGCTTTAAGGCTTTGTGATTAAGCTTATGCCTGCATCCTTATCTTAGGATGGAGTGTATAACTTTAATCCTAAGTGTTAAACCCTTAATGTGTTTAAACCCCTTTAATCAATCCATCTAATAATCATCAAGACACCACACTTGTAACTTGGGCCTTGCATTAGGGTTCTAATTCTTCCTTAATTGGTTAAGAAGGACTAACCCTAGTGTTAATGGACAAGTGATCACACTAAAATTCACCGTATTTCTGACTCCGATTTCGCATGCATTCTTAGCTTTTATTGTTGTTTTGCTTTGTTATTGCTTTGTTTTCTTATGTTTTCAGGTTTTTATAATAATCGGAGCTTGAATCGGGAAAAGGAGCGAAAAAGGAGTGAAAACGGACGAAAACCTAGAAATTCAGCATTTTGCACTTACGGCACCCACCGTGGCGGGCGCCATGGGGTTAGCCATGACGTGGCCACGTCTCAAGACCACTCCTCAACCTCCAAGACCCACGATCCCCACTCCACAATCCCCTGTAGGGACCATGGCGGGCGCCATAGGCCTGTGGCGGGCGCCACAAGGCCAAAATCAGTAACCTCCACTTTTTAGTGGAGGGGCATCCCTGTCATTTCATGCTTTCAGTTTCTCCTATAAATAGGACCTTAGATTTTCGTTTTTCTTCATCCAGAATTAGAATTCTCTAGGCATATATCAGTTATAAAGCAGTTGCCATTCCACATCGGGGTGCCTCTGCAATCGAGTGATCGAGTCTGTAATCTGTCTGTGATTCGAGTTTTGGAGCACTCTGGAGGAAGTTAATCCTGCCGCCATTTTAATTCAAGTTCGTACTTTACTTTTATTTATTTCTGCCTCGCTTTTATTTTGTTTATTTCCCGCACTCGCACATTTACGTTGTTTATTTCCTGCACTCGCACATTTACGTTGTTTATTTCCTGCACTCGCACATTTACGTTGTTTATTTCCTGCACTCGCACATTTACGTTGTTTATTTCCTGCACTCGCACTTTACTTCGTTTACTTTCCGCACTCGCTTTAAATTACTTTTATGAAAAACTATAAAAAGAATATTTACTTTATCATGTCTAACTAATTCCATAAAGGTTAGAATGTAAGGATCGTAATCAAACCAGTAATCAGTATAATTGTTCGTGGAAACACCTAAGGGCTATTTTATCTTTCAATTCAAATAATTGTTTTTAACTATTTCAAAAACAGCCAAAAGCGCTTTGTATAGTTCATTAGGAGATTTTAGATTAAAAAGAAAAGAGATTTTAAAACGATTTTCGGACGCGTTAGGAAGTTTAAACTCTGGTTCGCAAGAACCTCTTTTTGCTAAGAAGTCCAGGTTAAAATACTTTTCAACTTAGTTAAGATACTATATTTCTTAAAAATAGGTTTACTACTCTAACGCAGTACGCACCTTTTTATCCGTGACAATAGGAGGGGTTGATTAGAGAGTACAACTCGGTTCTGAATACGCGAAAGCGACAGTTCCTGTTAAATTAGTTCTTTTCAAAGAAGAAAACACTGCCCATAAGTAGTTCCACTAACAAGTACTGGATTATCATTGATTACGTGAATTACATTCGAGCCTGTCCTTTATCTATTATTTAAAATTATAATTTTATTTACCATTGCACCCTTATTAAAACCCTTAAAAATAGTTGCCTTAGATAAGCACCATAACAACAGGTTTGATAGATTGACACTTGGTCTCTGTGGATTCGATAATCTTTTATATTACTTTGACGTGATTCGTACACTTGCGAAAAACACGCATCAACAAGTCCCCCTCAAGTTGTCTTACAAACCCTAAAAATCACTTCTTCATCTCACCATTAAATAAAATCCATCTAATAAAGACTTGTTTTGTCATGAGTTTAATCCCTAATCATGGATTAAGTTGAGGAGCTTTCCTCAGCTTAAACATTCTCATCTGTTATCCTTCTATTAGGATGGTGTAATGAGTCTGTTAAATCCCTGATTATGGCTTAACCTCATTACTTAACACTAAACAAAAACCACAAAAACATCTAAATAATCACAAGTAGGTTAATGATCTTAATCCTTCATCATGGTGATTAAGTGTGAGAAGCTGACTTCACACTTAAGGTACTCTCATTACCCCTAATCAGAGGGAAGATGTGATGAGTTTACTAAATCCATTGGTCTAGGCTTAAGCTCATTAACTTATGACAAACTTTCAAAAGCAATAAAAGACTGAAAACCCAAAAACAAACAATAATCGTCTCCTCCGGGATTCTTTTCTCATCATCTTCACTCATAACCGAGAACTTGCTTCTTCCGTCTAATGCAAGACAGTCTGCATCTGTGCCAGACAGATCATACACTTGAGCATTGACAAGCAAGCAGTTCACAAGTCAATTCACCTTTCAGTCTCTTTGGGTCGAACTACGGTGTTCTGACTTCCTCATTGCACGAGAGGATACGTAGGCATAACTTAACAGTTATCGAACAAAAGTCTCTGTATATTCCTCCTCTTTCTAGCCTCATTCTTTTAGCCTCATGATCTTGAGCATTTCACTCCTGTTCTTACACTGACACTGTATATATCACACTTCACTTCTCATACCCTGACACCTGTACATCCTTTTCCAGCTCTTTATACACAGATTGCACTGACACTACCCCTTTAAAACACAAATCTTTCAAGCGTGGATCCCGTCGAGTACGGCGGACAATCTGGGTGCTAATACCTTCCCAGGTTATAACCAACCCCCTTTCTCAGTCTCTCTGGTTCGCAACCGTCTTATCCATCTCTTTCTAGGCCTATGCAGCATTGCCTTTCCTCCGGGATAAAAATGCCTAGCTGGCGACTCTATTCATTTCCAGTGAGTTCACGGCTGTGTGTTCTCATTGTCCCTCTCGCCGACCGTTCGCGTCTGTACCCTATCTGACTTAGCTTCATTTATCGGGAGCGACAGTTTGGCGACTCTGCTGGGGAGCCTTATATTGCAACCAGGGCTTCTGGTTCTTTTTGTGGGCTCCTCCTAGCGCTTGATTGATTTGTGTTTACTTGGGGTGTTATGTGCTTATTTGTGTTTGTATATTTGTATTTATTTTTGCTTTATGTACAATTGCTTTACTGCTTTCTTTATTGCTTTACATATATCATACTGTCATGCTGTCTGGCTGGATCTGGTTTGTTTGCTTTGGTGGGTGGGGTTCTATTGAGAGTTAAGGTCCTATACCTAGGACCTGAGTGACACCTAGGCTAGAGTGGTTCATATTCTTTCCCATTCCATCTCGGTCTGGTGCGGGAATATGAAACACGGTTCAGATATGGGTTTCTTCTTGAGAACTCTGTGTTGCAGATTTCCTGCAATGCTAGGGCTATCTGGGAAGCCTGCTAAGTCTGGATGACCTTTTAGTATTGACCTTCAGAAACTGAGGAGAATTAGAGGAGGAACTTTTATGGTTATTGTAAACACTGTACCTCCGGGTTAGAAGCGTTTACACTTCTCATAACTGATCCGAGTCTGAGGATCCTTGTTTTAGAACACCACCTGTGAGGGGGTTGGGTTGTTTACAGGTTTGCAGGTACCCTTGGCCTCAGCATACCCTGTTACTTTAAGAGTACTTCATGTTGGAACAGTTCTTGTGATTCTAAACCCTGGACTTGTGGCTCTTTATTTGAGTCCCCCACCTTGGTTACTGGATTTATAGACCTCCATCTGGAATTCTTGAACATACTTGGACTTATATCAGAGCATTTGATCAGATCCAGCTCAGTCACAGACCCTTGCATATCATGTGCATACATACTCATTGCATCATATTGACATTTGTTTATTTGTTTTTCAGGGTATCCATCTTCATTTTTTTGGCTAAGGTTTTGACCCCATCATCAGTATTGGCCCATCTTCATCAGCATCTGTTTCAGCTATCAGCTGTTTATTTCAGTCACCTGCACCAGCCAATCAGTGGCCCATTCTTCAGTGTTATCACCAGCACTTGTCTCTACTCAGTCTCAACACCATGGCACCTAAAAAGAGTAACATCACCTACCACTTCTTCCAGCCAGAGCTATCTGACATCAGGAGGATTCAAACCCTGATCACTCCAGATCACATACCACTGTTCAGGGAACACTATGGAGATATACTTGATATGGTTATGGATCTGGACCCTTCACAGAGGAGCCTGATTCACACCTGCCTTCAGTTTTATGATCCCCCACTGAGGTGTTTCACCTTTCAGGACTTTCAGCTGGCCCCTTTATTGGAAGAATACTCATCATTAGTTGGTATACCTATCAGGGGTGGAATCCCTTTCAACCCTGAGATGGTCTTTCCTGGTAATGAAGAAGTAGCAAAGGCTTTGCATCTGGAATCAGTTCTGATTGGACAGCATATGACTGCTAAGGCTGGGATCCCTGGCTTGCATCTGGATTTCTTAATCTCTCAAGCTACCCTGAAAGCTTCTCTAGGAGAGTGGAAAGCAGTCTGTGCTTTATTGGCCCTGAGCATATATGGGATTGTACTATTTGCAGATGAGCCTCGATTCATTAACAAGAATGCAATCCATCTGTTCATTCTAAGGAACCCAGTGCCAACCTTGTTGGGGGATCTCTACTATTCAGTGCATCAGAGGAATGAAAAGCAGAGGGGAAGATTAGTGAGGTGATGTGCCCCATTGTTCCATACTTGGCTTCTCAGGCATCTACCCAGGACAGATGCATTTTTGAATCCTCATCAGCAGAGAAACTGGGCTAGAAGACTCACTGCCCTAACTTCGGCTGATATCAGGTGGTGCACTCAAAGCACAAAGGGAAGGGATATCATCACCAGCTGTGGGCATTTTCCCAATGTGCCCCTAATAGGAGTTAAGGGTAGTATCAATTACAACCCTCTGCTATTCAAAAGACAACTGGGCTATGCACTGGTCCACACTCCTAAAGCACAGGACTTGGTTGAGACTCTTTATTGTGAGAACAAGCCTAATCTGGCTATTGTTAGGCAGGCAGCCTGGGCTTGGGATAATGTTCAAACTAAAGGAGTAACCATTCTGGGGAAGTGCAACAATGTGGCATCAGCACAATATTTTGAGTGGTCCCATGCCAGGGCTCAATTTTCTGGAATGCCCTTTACCATAGAGGATATGCCTGGACCATCCTCGGCACCACCCCCTGCCACTGTCAGTTTGGAGGAGTTTGAGAGCTTGAAAGAAAGAAATGAGAAGCTGACTCAGGCTTTGCAGAAGACCCTCCGGGAGAGGAGAGATGGTAGGATGGACATTGAGAAGCTAGAGAAGTTGAAGTAGAGCATCTGGCTAGAATTGAAAAGTCTGAGGATTATATCAAGAAGTCTAGGGCTGGGGAACAAATTCTGAAGAATGCTTGCAAGGAAGCCCAGTTCCAGAAAGCTAGGACAGACTTATATCTGAAGGAGAGTCAAGCTCGGTGGGTCAGGATCACCGAGGCTCGTACTCTGGAGGAAAAGAGAGTTCAAGATAAGATAGAGCAACTGGAAGCTAGTGCAAAAGAGCAGCAGGAAGCCCTGGCAGCAGCCCAGGGGGAGATATCAGAGCTGAAGATCAAAGCAGGAGTGAAGAGGTCAAAAGACCAAAGTCAGCACAAGAAGCTAACTGCAGCTGTTACTACCCGGAATCTCCTCATCAGGAATCTCACGGAGCGTCCAGCTGATCCTGTGACCGAAGCACTTCTCAAGGAAGTTCGAGAGGATGAGTTTGGTCTTGGTGTTTGACTATTTGCTTGTTGTTGCTTTCATTCCATGTACTTTTATTTTCTTGTAATGTATTTTGACCCCTCAGAGGGCTTGTATTTGTAAACAAACTATGTACCATTAGCCTTTTGTAATATATGTATTAGTTTGTTCCACTTCGAAAGCAACATCAACAGCATCTTCAAGGGTCTGGAAGGGTCAAAACTGAATGCCAAGCCGGATACCTTGAAAACAAATAAGCATACTGCATTGCATGCTAACCCTTTGTTTGTTTTGTAGGTTTTTGTTTTATTGTTGCTAACTCTGTTGTGATGTTCAGGAACTATTGCTCGACGCCGGGTCTTTCCCCTCAACCGTCCGCACCGTTATCCAACCCGTAACAACCTTCCGGGCATACAAATGGATCAGGTACAGCAGGACCTTGCAGAGGTCAGAAATCAGATGGCAAACGAAAGATTGGAAATGAGAACGCAGATGACTCAGTTTATGGAAGTGATGAACAACATGGCTCAGAGCCAGGAAAGATTGAGGGCCATGGTGGAAAGGCAAAATCAAGAGGATCCACATGTAGGGACTGCTGGCACAAGCAATAATGAGAGGGTCCAACCTCATGTCAATCCCCCTGTATTTGGTCCCCACATTCATCCAGAGGTTAATATTCCTGCAAATGTTCAAGGGACTGCCACTGCAGGCAGGGTACTGCAAGAAGACCCCCAGGAGGATCAGTTTACAGTAATGGGTGCTGGGGAGGAAGCTTATGACAGAAGGTTGGATGAGCTAGCTGAGAAGTTAAGATCCTTGGAGTATCAAAACTCTTTGGGTTTCGACGTTACGGACATGGGCTTGGTAGACGGGGTCAGGATTCCCCATAAGTTTAAGCCTCCTTGTTTCGAAAAGTACAACGGGACTTCATGCCCCCGGACTCATTTACAATCATTTCTAGGGAGGCTGAAGGCCTATACTATGGACGAGAAGCTCTGGATGTTCTATTTTGAGGATAGCTTGACGGGAGCTTCAAGAGAATGGTACTCTCATCTGACAAGAGCAACTATCAGGTGTTGGAAGGACCTGGCAGAGGCCTTTATCAGACAGTATCAGTACAACTTAGATATGGCACCCAACAGGACCCTCCTAATGGGAATGTCACAGTCGTCAAGGGAAAGTTTCCGAGAATATGCCCAGAGATGGAGGCAATTGGCTGCTGCTGTTCAGCCACCTATGTCTGAAAGGGAAATGGCAGATATGTTTATGAACACCCTTCAGGGGACATATATTGACAGGCTGGCTGCTTTCTCTTCCACTAGCTTTGCAGATGTTGTCATAGCGGGAGAGAGAATTGAGAGCCTGTTAAAAATGGGCAAAATTTCTGACAATGGTGCCAGCTCGTCCAGCAATACAAGGAAGCCTTTTGCAGGCCCAAGAAGAACTGGCGAGACCAATGCCATCCACACCAACAGGGGCAGACCCCAATATGTTCATAGATCTGTGGCAGCAGTCACCATTCCCACTTCACCTCATCCTCAACCAGTTTATCAACCTCCACAGCAAAACTATCAGCAGCAACCTCAGTACCATCAACAAGCTCAGTATCCTCCAAGAAACTACAACAACACTAACAACAACAACCAGCAAAGGCCATTTCAGCAGAGGCCATCCCAGGCTAATAGGGTGATCGATCCAATCCCTATGCCATATGCTACACTGTTGCCACAACTCCTGAAACTCAACCTGGTTGAGCTAAGGACGCTGGCACCTCCAGATCCTAATAGTCTACCCAGGAATTATGACTCCAACGCCAGATGTGCTTTTCATTCAAATGCACCTGGCCACAGTACAGAAAAGTGCAGAGCCTTGCACATGAAGGTACAAGACCTGGTAGACTCTAAGGCCTTGAATTTCGCACCACCACCCAATGTTAATAAGAACCCTATGCCTAACCACGGGGGTCCCAGAATTAACGCTATTGAAGAAGACAAGCCGTCTCATTTAATAACCAGTGTGGGTCAAATCCGGACACCGTTGGTAGAGATCAAGGCTCAACTCCTCGAATGTCAAATGTTCCCGGGGTGTGAGTTAGGGTGCGCTTACTGCAATGTTTCAGTAAATGGGTGCGATAACTTGAGGAATGGCATAGATGGTCTCATTCAGAGTGGCCAGCTTCAAATCACCACATCATTCCCAACAAATCCAGCAACCTCACCAGCAACAATTCCAGTATCTCCTACAACTGCAACAACCATTGTTCCCGACAATTCTTCGGCTTCATCAACAAGTATTTCATCTGTCATTTCAACTGACCAGATATCAACAAATGTTCCTTCTACAACTCCAGCACCACTCCACTTTGAATCTCCTACAACAACCACACCCATCCTTCCAACAATGTCTCCTACAACACCAGCAACAAACCATGAAGACGTCTCAACCGTTACCATCTATTACGATCCAGAAAATAACTCTGTTTACAACTCACAAAGTGCTGCTCCCATCAGAGCACCAGTCACGATATTCTACGATCCACAGACTATCACAATTCCTTCCGCAGCTGTAATCAGTCCAGTCACTATCACGGTGCCTGGACCAGTACCTTATGAAAGCAGTAATGCCATCCCCTGGCATTACGACTCTGACCTGTACTGCAAAGGACAAAAAATCACTTTTGAATCATCAATCCCTGCACCACAAGTAGACAATGTGGGAGGAGGCGGAGGCTTCACTCGAAGCGGACGTCTCTTCGCTCCACAAACTCAAAGACCCACTGCCGAAGCAGAAGCTGCTGCCAAGGCAAAAGTAAAAAGCTTGGTGCAGGAAGAGCAGACTGTTAAAGAAGCTTTGAAAACACCCTTTGATCAAGAGGTTGATGAGTTCATGCGAATCATCAAGAAGAGTGATTACAAAATAGTGGATCAGCTTCACCAGACGCCTTCCAAGATCTCAATCCTATCATTGCTTATGTGCTCCGAGGCCCATCGGAATGCACTACTCAAAGTCTTGCACGCAGCTTACGTGCCTGAAGAGATCACTGTCAATCAGCTGGAAGCTGTAGTTGGAAATGTTAATGCTAGTCATGGACTAGGGTTCACCAACACTGATTTGACGACGGAAGGCCGCAACCATAACAAGGCCTTGCACATAACCATGGAATGTAAAGGTGCAGTCCTTTCCCATGTGCTGGTAGACACGGGGTCATCCCTCAATGTCTTACCTAAAAAGGCCCTGGTGAAGCTAGAGTATGACGGATTGGCGTTAAGACCCAGCAACCTGGTGGTGAGAGCCTTTGATGGTTCAAAGAGATCGGTTCTGGGAGAGATTGAGTTGCCCATAACGATTGGCCCGCAAACTTTCAAAACGACCTTCTACGTGATGGATATACACCCTGCCTACAACTGTCTATTGGGTAGGCCATGGATTCACGCCGCTGGCGCCGTGACCTCAACCCTTCACCAGAAGTTAAAATTCGAGTGGGAGGGTCAAATCGTTACAATCTGTGGAGAGGAGGATATTTTTGTCAGCCACCTGGCTACCTATAAGTACATTGAGATGGATGGAGAGATCCATGAAACGATGAGTCAGGGGTTTGAGGCCTTGAATGTGAATGAAACATCTGCTGTACCTGGAACCTCAATGACGTCATATCAACAAGCCCGGAAGGTTGTTGAAGAAGGAAGCGCCCAAGGCTGGGGCAAACTGCTACCGGTGGAGAAGAAAGAGGATAGATTTGGGTTGGGTTACAAACCAACTCAACAAGATCAAGCAGAGGCTGCAAAAGAGCCCAACTTTGTTAGTGGGGGGATGCTCACCCCTGATGCTGTCAACAATTTGGAAGACGAGCTGGAAGAAGAATGCAACCTGGAAAGCTGGATTCGTCCAAAGATCCCGGGGAGCAGTATCTCGAACTGGTCTTCCCAGGAAATTATAAGAGTTACTCATGCAGAGTAATTATTATTTCCTGTATTTTTATAGCATGCATCAAAGTCTTGCATCTTGCCCAAGATGACAAGACTCATTTTGTAATCGGGCCATCTGTACTTTTTGTGCAACAAGATTAATCAATGAAATATTAGACATCTTTTTGCAAATGAATCTTTTTCTTTTCCGCTCACTGTTTTTCCATTTTTCTTTTTGTACAAAAAATAAATGGCAGTGTTTTCAAAATGACAACTTTATTTCACTTTTCTAAACAAGATTAAAATCAAATCACTAAAATGAACAAACTGAACCCTTGCAGAGTGTGCCTTCCAGACAGCACCGACAACAGCACGGCTATGACTTCGTATGACTTTGACAATCCGATCAATCAAGCTGATGAAGGGGTTGAAGAAGAATATGAGCTTCCTGAAGAGCTAGCCAGGTTGTTAAGGCAAGAGGAAAAGGTTATTACTCCTCACCAGGAGGAGGTTGAAGTGATCAATCTTGGTACAGATGAAGACGTGAAAGAAGTTAAAATCGGGGCCTGCTTACAAGACTCAGTGAAGAGGCAACTGATTGACCTGCTGCAAGAGTATGTGGACGTGTTCGCTTGGTCTTATCAGGATATGCCAGGGTTGGATACCGACATTGTTGTGCACAAGTTGCCTTTGAGAGAAGAATGCCCACCGGTCAAACAGAAACTGCGCCGTACTCGCCCAGACATGGCAATGAAAATCAAGGAAGAGGTACAAAAGCAATGGGACGCCGGGTTCCTTGCTGTGACTAGCTATCCACCGTGGGTTGCCAACATCGTACCTGTGCCTAAGAAGGACGGCAAAGTAAGAATGTGTGTTGACTACCGGGATCTGAACAGAGCTAGCCCAAAGGATGATTTCCCTTTACCTCACATTGATGTATTGGTGGATAATACGGCTCAGTTCTCGGTATTCTCCTTCATGGATGGTTTTTCAGGATACAATCAGATTAAAATGTCACCTGAAGACATGGAGAAGACAACCTTCATCACACCCTGGGGCACGTTCTGCTACAAGGTAATGCCATTTGGGCTCAAGAATGCCGGTGCGACGTATCAACGGGCTATGGTAACATTATTCCACGATATGATTCATAAAGAGATAGAATGTTATGTGGATGACATGATTGCCAAGTCCCTCACTGAAGAAGATCATCTGGTGAATCTGCTAAAGTTGTTCAAGCGTCCGAGGAAGTACCAACTAAAGACAAACCCCAACAAATGCACGTTCGGGGTGCGATCCGGTAAGTTACTGGGTTTTATTGTAAGTGAGAAAGGGATTGAAGTTGACCCTGATAAAGTCAAAGCTATTCAAGAGATGCCTGCACCGAAGACAGAAAAAGAAGTTCGAGGGTTCTTAGGTCGATTGAACTACATCTCAAGGTTCATATCTCACCTTACAGCAACCTGTGAGCCCTTGTTCAAATTGTTGAGGAAAGAACAAACGGTCAGGTGGAACGAAGACTGTCAGAAGGCTTTCGACAAGATCAAGGAATACCTGCAAGAGCCTCCAATCCTTATGCCTCCAGTTGAAGGAAGACCTCTGATAATGTACTTGACAGTATTAGAAGAGTCAATGGGGTGTGTGCTGGGCCAACATGACGAGTCTGGTCGAAAAGAGTATGCAATATACTACCTAAGCAAAAAGTTTACCGACTGTGAACAGCGTTATTCACTGCTCGAGAAAAATTGTTGTGCTTTAGCGTGGGCTGCTCGCCGACTGAGACAGTATATGTTGACCCACACTACCTTGTTGATCTCAAAAATGGACCCAGTCAAGTACATATTTGAGAAGCCAGCGCTTACCGGACGGGTTGCAAGATGGCAAATGATTCTCACAGAATATGACATCCAATACACCTCTCAGAAAGCCATCAAGGGCAGTGTATTGTCTGAATATCTTGCTGAGCAACCCATTGATGATTACCAGCCTATGAGATTTGACTTCCCTGATGAAGACATCATGTTCATAAAAGCAAAAGATCATGAAGAGCCTGTTCACACTGAAGGGCCCGACCCGAAAGAAGAATGGACTATGATGTTTGATGGGGCTGTTAATATGAATGGTCGTGGTGTTGGTGCAGTGCTCATTACACCCAAAGGAGTTCACATGCCTTTCTCGGCAAAACTCACTTTCAACTGCACTAACAACGAAGCTGAATACGAAGCTTGCATTATGGGTCTTGAGGAGGCCATTGACCTCTGGATCAAGACATTGACCGTGTTCGGAGATTCAGCTCTGGTAATCAATCAAACCAACGGCAAATGGTACACACACCAGGATCACCTGATACCTTATAGGGATTATACAAGGAGGTTATTGACTTTCTTTACAACAGTCAAGCTTGAGTATATCCCTCGGGACGAGAATCAGTTTGCAGATGCTCTGGCTACCATTTCGTCCATGATCAAAGTTCAGACTGCCAACTTTGTACCCCAAATCTCAGTGTCCAGACTTGACAGGCCAGCATATGTGTTCGCAGCAGATGTTGTCAAAGATAATAAGCCTTGGTTCCATGACATTAAGTGCTTCTTAGAGGATCAAGCATACCCACCTGGGGCATCTTCCAATGATAAGAAGACTTTGAGAAGGCTTGCTGGTAGTTTCTTCTTGAACACTGATGGTTCTCTATACAAAAGGAACTTTGATATGGTACTCCTCAGATGTGTTGACAAGACGGAAGCAGATTTGTTGATGCATGAAGTGCACGAAGGCTCCTTTGGTATCCATGCTGGAGGACATGCCATGGCTAAGAAATTGCTAAGATCAGGCTATTACTGGATCACAATGGATGCAGACTGTTGTGCCTATGCCAGAAAATGCCATAAATGCCAGATTTATGCAGATAAGGTGCATGTGCCTCCCAATCCTTTGAACATAATGTCTTCACCCTGGCCCTTTGCTATGTGGGGCATTGACATGATTGGCAAGATCGAGCCAACTGCTTCAAATGGTCACAGATTCATCTTGGTCGCCATTGATTACTTCACCAAGTGGGTTGAAGCAGCATCATATGCAAATGTTACAAGGCAAGTGGTAGCTAGATTTCTGAAAAGAGATATCATCTGTCGATATGGAGTTCCCGAGCGAATCATTACTGATAATGGTTCCAATCTAAACAACAAAATGATGGCAGAGTTGTGTCGGGACTTCAAGATTCAGCATCACAATTCTTCTCCTTACAGGCCAAAGATGAACGGCGCTGTTGAGGCAGCTAATAAGAATATCAAGAAGATTGTGCAGAAGATGGTAGTCACTTACAAAGACTGGCATGAGATGCTACCATTTGCCTTGCATGGGTACCGCACGTCAATCAGAACATCCACTGGGGCAACACCGTATCAACTTGTGTACGGTATGGAAGCAGTCCTACCGGTTGAAGTTGAATTACCCTCTCTACGGGTATTGATGGATGTTAAGCTGAACGAAGCAGAGTGGGTTCGGGCCCGCTACGAACAACTGAATCTGATCGAAGAGAAAAGATTGGCTGCAATCTGTCATGGGCAGTTGTATCAGAAGAGAATGAAGAAAGCCTTCGATCAGAAAGTCAGGCACCGAGAGTACCAAGTTGGAGATCTTGTGCTGAAGAGAATCCTCCCTCCTCATACAGACCACAGGGGCAAATGGACTCCAAATTATGAAGGACCATTTGTGGTAAAGAAAGTTTTCTCTGGTGGAGCACTGATGCTCAGCACCATGGATGGTGAAGATTTCCCGTCCCCTGTGAATTCAGATGCAGTTAAAAAATACTTCGCGTAAAAGACCCGCTGGACGCAAAAACAGAATGTAAGTCCAGGAAAAAATAGGGCATCCCGGCGAGTCAAAAACAGAATAAAAGACTCGGGCAAAAATAAGGGAAAATAAGTAAAAAATGTACACCCGCTGAGTTGAAAAGCCACATTGGACATCTCAGGCAAAAATGGGTATCCCGATGGATTGAAAACCCGAAAGGGCGATCCATGCAAAATAAGGGAATAAGCGAACAACTGCATTCTGAATTCGTCTGTATCACTTACAACTTGGTAAGCTTCGAAGGGATCAAGCCTCAGTCAGAATCAGCCTTCTTCAGAAAGCAAGATGAGAAGAATGTCAAAAGTCATACGAGTCATAGCAAGAGAGGAAGCTCCTTAAAGCGTCATCAACATTGCCAGCATTTTATTTCTCAATTTGTAACAATCTCCTCATTCCAGGGGATATGTTTCTTTGACTGTAACTCGCCAATTCAGGGCATATGAATTAATAAAATCAGATTTTCAGTCACGTCTCGTTTTGTACATTTTTATTTGCAAAAAATGTCTGATGTCTAAAAGAAACTGATTGCATAGAATACAGATGTTTATCTTTAAATAAAGTCACATGCTTGCAGGAAATGTACTTACTCTCAGAAGTGCCTAACTCCTATGACGGAATCCAGTAAGGGATACCTCGGGATTATCTTGTGCGTTTCCCTATCTTTTTCAGGATTGCAGGTATCCAGAACGCAACTTGGGGCATGTAAGCTTCATTCCAGCAAGCTGGCAAACCAACGCTCACTCCGTTTTAACACCCAAAGTGTGTCCTCCCCAGCTGAGCTGCCACTTATTACTTATCCCCACCAGAGTTGCCAGGCATCACAGAAGGCGCCCATCTCCCCGGCTGAGTCAAGGATCCACTTCAACAGAATCCCTAGGGAGGTCTTTCAGTGATTTCTTTTTCTCCCCAGCCGAGTTGCCATCTCGCCCTCAGCCGAGTACAAAAGTCAAGGAGCTACCTCCCCACAGAGCTCCAGCCTCTATCCGAAAGAGCGGCGCATAGAAGATCACAACAGAGTGAAGAAAGCTTCCACAAACCCCAGCTGGGTCTCTCATTTATAAAGATAGGTCTATCAATGACCCATATCCCCAAGCAGATATCATATCATCAGATCTACCAATGATCTCACCCCTAGCTGGGATGCCCATTTCAAGCAGATCGACCAGAGATCTTCAGAGCAGCGGGATCCGAATCCCGGTTTGGTACCTTTGCATAATCATAGCATTCGCATCATACTCACCCACAAAGCGTAGCATTCCGTTTAATACGGAGCATTACGGCAAAAATCAAGCATATAGCATAATCATAAGCCATGTTTTGAACCAACACTTGTGAATAATGACAATCCATCAATATACAGAATACTTCCCCCATATCCCCAGCGGATTCCCCAGCAAAATCAGTTGCCTCACATTCACAAACACCAGTATATATACTCCCTTTGACACCCGTCCGTGTCATCAGTCCCCAGTAAAGTCGCCTGAACACTCTGTGCAAACAAAACCACTCGGATTACAGATACTTGTTGACACCCACCTGTGTCATAACCCCAGCAGAAAGCCAAATACATACTCTTTGCACTCACATACACTTACACATAACAACCCTTTGACACCCACCTGTGTCATAACCCCAGCAGAAAGCCAAAGACATCCTCTTTGCACTCACATACACTTACACATAACAACCCTTTGACACCCCTCCGTGTCACATCCCCAGCGCAGTCGCCTACACTTCGTATATCAGATACTTGTTTATATTACACTCTTCTCCTTTCGACACTCGTCCGTGTCGCTCTCCCCAGCAGTTAAATACCCATCTATACACCACTCACTCTTATACAGGTACTCGTCCGTATCTTATATACCACTCAAATCCCCTCAAAGTCAACACTCGTCCGTGCTCTTTGATAACTCGTTGGTACTCGTCCGTACCATCATCTCTGAACACGTGTCAGTATTTGTTTCTACCTGATACTCGTCCGTATCGTAGTCTTAAGGATGCTCGTCCGCATTTTTAATCTATACACAATACCAAACACTTATACCTTTTGTTTCTTGGACGTAAACACTCGTCCGTGTTTACTTTTCCCCAGTACATCACCAACAAACATTTTTCCTTTTTATCTGACACTCGTCCTGTGTCATGATAAACCCTGAGAGCAGCCGTACCCTGCTAGGTGGTCGTCCTCCACCTCTTGATGGTCGTCCTCCATCATGCTCATCCGATGGCCGTCCCCATCGTTGATATTTTTAGCAGCCGTCCCCTGCTAGGTGGTCGTCCTCCACCCTTTTGATGATCGTCCTTCATCATTTTATCCAATGGCCGTCCCCATTGTTGATTTTGGTTATCTGACATTCGTCCTATGTCATGACAAACCTTGAGAGCAGCCGTCCCCTGCTAGGTGGTCGTCCTCCACCTCTTGATGGTCGTCCTCCATCATGCTTATCCGATGGCCGTCCCCATCGTTGACCTTTTATCCGACATTCGTCCTATGTCACGATATTTTCGGCAGCCGTACCCTTCCAGGTGGTCGTCCTCCACCTTAGATGACCGTCCCTCATCTTATACCCGACAGAGCAGCCGTCCCCTGCTAGGTGATCGTCCTTCACCTTTGATGACCGTACCTCATCATCTGTTCATTTCATTTATTCTTTAACCCGATGGCCGTCCCCGTCGTGGTCCTTTGTCTTTTTAGCCCGATGGCCGTCCCCATCGTTGGTTATTTTACTTTGTGAACTTGATGGCCGTCCCCGTCATGTTTCATTGATCTCCAGAGAATTTTACAGCTTTATCTTGATGGCCGTCCCCATCATAATTCTTTTATCCCCAGCATGTCGGTCGTCCCCATCATTGCTTTATTTCCCGCACTTCTCCCAGCATGTTGGCCGTCCCCGTCATTGCTCTTTACCCAGCAGTCGTCCTCTGCTCGACGGTCGTCCTCCGTCGCCCACACTTTACAATATACTTTATTTTCCTTTACAATCTATATCCCTTTTCTTCTTCATTCTGTGAGTGCAAATTTCGGACTGTCTTTGGTATTCAACCACAAGTTATCTTGTTTGCCTGTTAAGCCGTTGCTTACATCCTGCACAGCTAACTCATGTTTGAATAGGGGCAGCTGTAAACACCCCAAATTTGCCCTCACCCATTCACACCATGGCTTGTGATCATTTCATATGCATAAACACAATCATACCATCTCATATCTCAATTTTGAGTCTTTGCATTGGTACTAAGTCATCTGCATCTAGGGTTTGTGATCTGAGCAATCCAAGAGCTTCTTGAGCCACTCCAAGGGTCATCAATCACTTCAAAGGGGTCTATGTATGTTCAAGCATCATATTATATCCTCTCAAAGTCAAGAATGCCAAAGAATCACAAGAACTGGAAATGGTATGGAGGCAGAGCCAGGTTTGACTGCACAGTTGACCTAAAATTAGGGTTTTGGTTTCAGAGGCCATGACTCCAAATTTTTTGGTCATTCTTGTTTCCATTGGTCTCTATATGGTATAGGGAGTATGCATATCAATTTTCATGAAGAAATTCCATGGGGAAGTCATCTGATCAAGGGTTGACTTTTCAGACAAGTCAGTGCAAAATCAGGGCATCTGAGGCCCCCAATGACCCAACCAAGGGGTGATCTTCATCATTTTGAGTGTATATGATCTTTATTTGATCATGGAAGAAGGTTGAAGTTCACAAAATTCAAGAATTACAAGTTTTTGCAAAGTTGACTTTTTAGGGCATGGTTGACTTTTAATGAAATGTCATTTTATGCAACTTTTTCAACCCTTACTTTTTGATTCAAAAATGCTTCAAATGGAAAAACTTTGGTCATGAAAGTTGTAGATTAGATCTTTCCCTTTTCGAAAAGTACAAGAACATGACCTAATTCATTTTGGATCAAAAGTTATGGTGTGTCAAAGTTGGCAAAAATCACTAATTTTCAAGATGTGCACCAAAGGAGAAACTTGCAAAAACTTTGTACCAAGGCATTTGTAACTTCTAATTCATGTCAAACCATTTCACAAACATCACATGTGACCTAAAGTTCAGAATGGACTAAGCATTTCTCATTTTTCATGGTTTGTGAAGCAAGGCATTTCCATATGAACCAAAGGTGATCAACTTGCAAAAACCATCATCACACTTCACCCACTTGTTGCCTTGGCTGCTGAACCACCCTAGCCCTCTCCCCTCACCATGCTGCGCAAGTCAAGCCTTTTGTACCAAGCTAGCAATGTAGCCCATGTCCTCCTTACACCAAAGTTGACATTTTGCAAAAGGGGTCATCCCAATCATTAAAGGCCAAGTCACATCATCTGACCAATGGGATTAATTTATGCAAACAAAATGCTAGCCATTTCACATAACAAGCCAGGCTGAAACACACAAGAACATCACATACACAAACTCACTCCAACTTGCATTTCTCTTCGAATCTCTCTACACAGCTTACAAACACAAAAACCAACTCCACTAATCAACTCACCTTGCTTCACTGAGCAAAAACCAGCAAGACATAAGCCTGAACCAAGCAAGAACTGAGCTTCCCCATTTTTCACTCTCAAAGCCAGAACTTTCGAATCTCATTCCACAGGCCACAAACACTTGAACAAACTTCACAAACCTTCTCAAATCATCATCCTGATCACAAAGAACCCCTCACCTTTGCCTGAAACTGCCTGGATCAAGAACACCATTCTCACCTGAGCTTGAACAGAACTTGTTCAAACTCCCTAACCAGCCAGCATAAACTTCTTCCAAGCATTCAAACATCATCAAGGGGTCACAAGGAGTGGTTTGCATCAAAGAAAGGGGTCAGAAAGTTGCAAGATTGAAAGCTTCGAAACTCAGGTAGCTCAAGAACATTTTTTCCAGAAATCATTTTTAAAGTTCTAAAGTTGTTCTTCATGATTCACTGATTGCTCTGATGTCTTTAGTTTTGAAAATGGTGAAGAAATAAGAGTTTAATCGTGTTCTGAAACTCCCTGACCTAGAAAATGTTTTGTTTCGATTCATGAGTTTGAGGAAATGTAAATGATTTTTGTGTTAGGGTTTTGATTCAGTGGGTTATGGGGATCATTTCTGTGTTCTTAGATTCCATTTTAGTTATGTCTTGAGTGTTTTAGAGATTTTCAGGTGGGGTTCCCACCGGAGAAGACGACCGGAGGTCTTCTCCGGCCACCTGAAAATAATTAGGGTTTAATCCCTGTAATTATTGAAGTTTAAATCTAGTACGTTGGATCCTTTGACTCTGTTGACTTCGCGCGCGTGTGAATGGTCCAGATGCACTCATTAAGCCCTAACCTCATTTAATTAATTCGTAATTGAGATTAACCAAGTTTGAATTCCAGCCTTTGATCTGCGCGCGTAGTCAACTCATCCTTCCCCAGATTGAATCTCAGCCCTCCATTGCGCATACTTCCCTTTTATTTCATTTTTAATTCATTTCTTTTGTTTTATTTTGTACATTTATTTAAAAATAGCAAAAATGTTTTAAAAATTATGAAACTTTTTGTCAAGGGTTTCATTAATTTTTAAAACACAAAAATATTTTTATTTTCATTTTTAGCATTAAAAAAGTATTTTTAAATATTTAAAAGTTTATTTTTAATTGATTAATGAAAATTAATTTATTAAAAATACTTTTAGGTATTTAAAAATCACCAAAAAATTCATGAAATGTTATAAGACATTTAGAAACATTGTCCAACCTTCAAACCAAATTTATTTTTTGATCTTGATGCATTTTAAGAATTTTTCATTGAATTAAAATCATTTTTATGCATTAATTTGATCCAAACTTCCAAAAATCATTTCTGCCTAACCTTAAAGAGTTGGACCTTGATTCTTTTTGCATTGCATTGTGTTTAGCATGTAGTTTTTGAGATTAAATGGCCATGATTTGATCTCTCATTTTCCATTTGTTTGATAATTTTCTTGTTAAGGAACCCTAAAACCCTAGAAAACTTAGGAAAATCATATCTTGAGTTAAGTTAGGAGTTGAGACCTCTCCTTTGGGCATTGGGTTAGTATAGGATTAGGGGTCCTTTGAGTGCATTTTCAATTTTTTATAATGTTGTTTGCTTCTGATTTTGGTTTGTATTTGACACTTTGATCATAAACCCTAATTTGGGTTTCCATAGGCATCCATCTTGCATCTTCTTGCATAACATGACTTGCCATGACATTCCATGCCTCCATTTGATTCATTTAACATCATAAGACATATTGAAAGCATGTTTGATCATTGCATCTTGCATTTGTCATGTTGTATGCCATATGCATCTCATAACTTTTCATGTATGATCATGTGTCTTAACTTGCTCCATTTGCATTCATAAGCTTATATGATCATCCACATGTTTTGTTTCTGGTTTATAGCATCTCATAGCATCATTAACATCATGCATATGCTTCTGGTTTGGCTTTGCATCATACCATTTCATCCCACTTTGCATTGCATTGCATTTTCTTTTCTAACTTTTCAGGTGGTAAGTGATTTTGAGAAGTGAATTTGCCTTCACATCTCATAACTTTTCTTTTCATCTCTCTTGCATCCATGCTGCATTTTGATATGTGTTTGATATTGAGCTAGCTCATTCTTTTTCTTCTCACTTTCTTTCTTCAAGTGACTTGACTTCTTGAATGAAGCAAGTTGCTTTGCTTTTCTTGATCCTTTCATCTGCTTCCTGGTGGTTCCATTGAAGATCTTCTCTTGTAAACCTCACAAACCTTAGGAACAACCAAGCATGACAATGATTAGGGTTTTGATTAGTCTCCCCTCTTAGTTTTACCTTTGAGTCTCTCTTGAGTCTCTTCTTCTCATCTCATAATCAGGGACTAAACCCTAAAGGCTTTAAGGCTTTGTGATTAAGCTTATGCCTGCATCCTTATCTTAGGATGGAGTGTATAACTTTAATCCTAAGTGTTAAACCCTTAATGTGTTTAAACCCCTTTAATCAATCCATCTAATAATCATCAAGACACCACACTTGTAACTTGGGCCTTGCATTAGGGTTCTAATTCTTCCTTAATTGGTTAAGAAGGACTAACCCTAGTGTTAATGGACAAGTCCCCCTCAAGTTGTCTTACAAACCCTAAAAATCACTTCTTCATCTCACCATTAAATAAAATCCATCTAATAAAGACTTGTTTTGTCATGAGTTTAATCCCTAATCATGGATTAAGTTGAGGAGCTTTCCTCAGCTTAAACATTCTCATCTGTTATCCTTCTATTAGGATGGTGTAATGAGTCTGTTAAATCCCTGATTATGGCTTAACCTCATTACTTAACACTAAACAAAAACCACAAAAACATCTAAATAATCACAAGTAGGTTAATGATCTTAATCCTTCATCATGGTGATTAAGTGTGAGAAGCTGACTTCACACTTAAGGTACTCTCATTACCCCTAATCAGAGGGAAGATGTGATGAGTTTACTAAATCCATTGGTCTAGGCTTAAGCTCATTAACTTATGACAAACTTTCAAAAGCAATAAAAGACTGAAAACCCAAAAACAAACAATAATCGTCTCCTCCGGGATTCTTTTCTCATCATCTTCACTCATAACCGAGAACTTGCTTCTTCCGTCTAATGCAAGACAGTCTGCATCTGTGCCAGACAGATCATACACTTGAGCATTGACAAGCAAGCAGTTCACAAGTCAATTCACCTTTCAGTCTCTTTGGGTCGAACTACGGTGTTCTGACTTCCTCATTGCACGAGAGGATACGTAGGCATAACTTAACAGTTATCGAACAAAAGTCTCTGTATATTCCTCCTCTTTCAAGCCTCATTCTTTTAGCCTCATGATCTTGAGCATTTCACTCCTGTTCTTACACTGACACTGTATATATCACACTTCACTTCTCATACCCTGACACCTGTACATCCTTTTCCAGCTCTTTATACACAGATTGCACTGACACTACCCCTTTAAAACACAAATCTTTCAAGCGTGGATCCCGTCGAGTACGGCGGACAATCTGGGTGCTAATACCTTCCCAGGTTGTAACCAACCCCCTTTCTCAGTCTCTCTGGTTCGCAACCGTCTTATCCATCTCTTTCTAGGCCTATGCAGCATTGCCTTTCCTCCGGGATAAAAATGCCTAGCTGGCGACTCTATTCATTTCCAGTGAGTTCACGGCTGTGTGTTCTCATTGTCCCTCTCGCCGACCGTTCGCGTCTGTACCCTATCTGACTTAGCTTCATTTATCGGGAGCGACACATGTGCACCCGTGTCAGGCTTCTGAAACCTCCTTTTCCTCTATGTCTTTGCACACGAATCGTCATTTCCTTAGTATCTGATCACCGACTTGTTATCTACCTGAAAATACACTAAAAACAACCAAATTAAACGCACCAACGATAGAAAAGATAAACATGTAACATCCTCGCCACATAATGGAATAACACGAAATAACCTAAACATAAGACTCAAAAACACACAAAAACATAAAAAACAACAACTAACATATCTTGAAATATATAACTGAAAATCACCGATCACCAATGTTAAGACTTGATAACTCCTTATTCATGATCCATGAGATGTGATCATCAGTCTATCTACATAATAGTCTTAATGATTTAAGGCTATCCCATTTCACATTAAAGCTCGACAATGGATGTTGTAAGAATAATGTCCTCGTGTTTAATGGAATCTCATGATTAAGTCACACTTAATATTTCATTAAACAAACTAGCTATTCTAGGGACTTTATCATTTTGGAAAAACCAACATAATAAAGAAATGCATTTTATTATTAATAAATAATTCGATACAAGTACCAAAAGTATTGTCATCTAGGGCTTACACCAACAAATTCCACCTTTTTTGTAACCATTCTTGAGAAGAAACTTTGTTAATCTTTCATACCAAGCTCTAGGAGCTTGTTTTAATCCATACAAAGCCATTCTCAACTTGTAGACATGGCCTGAAAGGTTTGGATCAACAAAGCCTTTAAGCTACTCCACATAAACTTCCTCATTCAAGTATCCATTCAAAAAGGCACTCTTTACATCCATTTGGAACAATTTAAACTTCAAAATGCATGCAACACCCAATAGCAATCATATTGATTCAAGTCTAGCTACAGGAGCAAATGTTTCATCAAAGTCAATGCCTTCAATTTGAGTATATCCTTATGCAACAAGTCTGGATTTATTCCTGGTCACAACCCCTTTTTAATCATATTTGTTCTTATACACCCATTTAGTACCAATAACATTGGTTCTTTCAGGTCTTGGTACAAGCTCCTGCGCTTCATTTCTCTTGAACTGCTCTAGCTCATCTTGCATAACATTAATCCAAAATTCATCAGTCAATGCTTCTTTGACATTTTTAGGTTCAATCTTAGATACAAAACATGAGTTAGAGATAACTTCTCTTTATCTAGTTACAACTCCACTGTTGGGATCACCTATAATAAGATCTTTAGGATGATCCTTCAGGATTCTGATTGAAGGTGCTTTGTTTGTTGATTCTGGATCAGATTCTGAGATAGTTGGATTTAGATCATCTTCTTTATCAGTAACTTCAACAGGAGTATCATAGAAGGTTCCAACATCATATGTGACATCAGCTTCTTTGTATAAATCATCAATAACCACATTTATGGATTCCATCATGACTCTTGTTCTAGAGTTGAAAATTCTATAGGCTTTTCTATTATTAAAGTAACCCAAAAATATGCCTTCATCCCTTTTGGATCCATTTTTCTTCTTTGTTCTCTATCTTCCAGAATATAACACTTACTTCCAAATACATGAAAGTATTTGACATTAGGCTTCCTTCCCTTCTAGAGCTCATAGAGAGTAGTAGGAGTTCCCTTTCTTAGAGTGACTCTATTATGAACATAACAAACAATATTCATAGCTTCAACCCAAAAGTACAGAGGAAGTTTCTTGGCATGAATCATGGCTCTAGCTGATTCTTGGATGGTTATGTTCTTCCTTTCCACAACTCCATTTTGCTGAGGAGTAATGGGAGCAGAAAATTCGTGGCTGATTCCTTCAGATGAGCAGAATTCAGAGAACGTTTGATTCTCAAATTCCTTCCCATGGTCACTTCTGATCCTGATGACATAACTTTCCTTTTCCCTCTAAATTCTTTGACAAAGATCCTTGAACACATCAAAGACATCAGATTTCTCTTTGACAAAATTTATTCAAGTAAACCTTGAGTAGTCATCCACCACCACATAAGCATAATTTTTTCCATCCAGACTTTCAACCTACATAGGACCTATCAAGTCCATGTGTAATAACTCCAATAATGTGGATTTAGTAAGATGTCGAATCTTCGGATGCGACATCTTGGTTTGCTTGGCTACTTGACATTCACCACATACTTTACCTTTATCAATCCGAAGCTTAGGGATTCCTATTACAACTTCCAAAGTTATAACTATTTTCATTCCTCTTAGATGAAGATGACCCATCTTTTGATGCAATAATTTTACTTCATCTTCTTTGGATAGAGAGCATATAGAAGAATAGATGGTATCTTTATTGACCCAGAGATGACAATTATCTCTAGACCTGACTCCCTTCATTACTACCTCATTCTCTTCATTTTTGACAATACATTCTAACTTTGTGAAGTTTACACTAAACCCTTGATCACACAACTGACTGATGCTAATGAGATTAGCAGTCAATCCTTTCACCAGTAGAACACCATCAAGATTTAGAACACCTGAATATTCAAGTTTTCCTACTCCTTTGATTTTTCCTTTAGCAATATCTCCAAAATTTACATAACTAGTGGGATGTGGTTTGATGTCAACCACCAAATTATTTATTCCACTCATGTGCTTAGAATAGCCACTATCAAAATACCAATATTTTTAACTGATACTCTAAGATAATTATGAGCTATCAAGGCAACATGCTTAGGAACCCATTGTTGTTTCTTGATGACAATGTTTTGCTCAGGTTTGGGCTGTGGATTCTAATCAGGGTATCCATGAAGTCTGTAACAGAAAGGTTTTATGTGACCAAACCTGCCACAATAGTGACACCTCCATCTTTGATATATTTTCCTTTGATGAGTAGATATTCTTGTTTCATGATGTTAAGACACTAGTTTCGACATCTGGTTTGAAACATTATTCTTGAGCTCAGGTTTACTGCTACTGAAGAAATTGTTTTTAGAACCATTAAATCCTATCCCGGATAGGTCTTTTGCATTTCTTCTTCTCTGAAGAATCTCATCAAGTTTTTCAGATCCATTGTTCAGCATTTTTATGGACTTGGTTGTTTGATCAAGCTTGGAATTCAGTATAGTGACTTCATCATTCAGATGTGATATTGTTGATAAATGTTCTTTCTTTTCATCCTCCAGTGTTAGTATGTCCCTGTCAAAATAGTGATATGTTTAGATGATTCTTTATCAAAGTCACTCTTAGAGTCTCCATCAGACCATGTTACATATAAGCCTTTCTTTTGTCCCTTCAGATAGGTAGGACATTCAACTCTAATATGGCCAAAACCATCACACCCATGACATTGAACTCTTCTGCTTTAGCTTGGCTTCTCTTTAGGCTTTGTCCTTGACTCATTTGATCTGTTGATGTCGGATGAAATGTTCTTGACATTTGGTCTTGAGCTATTATTCATCCTTTTCACGACCTTGTTGAATTGTCTTCCCATCATGGCAACAACTTCCTTCAAACTTTCTTCATTCTCCTCTTCATCTCTTTCTGCTTCTTCCTCAGTATTTGACACAAGAGCTATGCTTTTGTTCTTCTTTTCAGACACATCACTGAATCCCATTTCAAATGTCTGAAGGGATCCAATAAGGTCTTCAACCTTCATGTTGCAGATGTCTTGTGCCTTTTCTATAGCAGTCACCTTCATAGCAAATCTCTTGGTAAAAGATCTGAGAATTTTCCTCACAAGCTTTTCATCATACATTTTTCTCATAAAGCTCCTGAAGCATTAGCAATATCAAGAATATTCATGTGAAAGTCGTGAACAATATCATCTTCATTCATTCTTAGATTTTCAAATTTGGTAGTAAGCATTTGAATTCTTGACATCTTGACTTTAGAGGTTCCTTCATGAGTGGTTCCGATAATATCCCAGACTTCCTTTACCATCTGATAGTGATACACCAGTCAAAATATGTTTTTGTAAATGCGATTGAACAAAGCATTCAAGGATTTAGAATTCCATAGTGCAAAATCATCCTCTTCTTTAATCCAATCATCCTCAGGCTTCAAAGTTGTATTTCCATCTTTGTCAGTAATGACAGGGTGTTCCCATCCTCTATCTACAGCTTTCCAAGCCTTTTGTCCAGATATTTTAAGAAAGCAACCATGCGAGGTTTCCAGTAATCATAGTTAGACCCATCCAGAATTGGTGGTCTATTCCCAAATCCTCCATCCTTGTCCATAGTACCATAATAATGCCCTTAGATCTCACCCAGAAAAATAGGCAGGGTGCCTTTTCTGATACCAATTGAAATTCTGGAAGATGATATACGATGTCGAATACAATGTCACGACACCGATATCTAACAAGTTAAAAACAAGTAAATATGCAAATACAGAAATAAAGAACACAGGTAATTGTTAACCCAGTTCGGTGTAAACAAACCTACTCTATGGGCTACCAAGCCAGGAAGGAACTCCATTATCAGTAGTATCAATTCAAAGATCCACAACAAACACCTATAGTTTACAATCTTCTCACTTAATCACTAACCAATGCAAGTTCTACCTAGGAACGCCTAGATATGAGACCCCTCTCACTCCCCCTCAATCACCACAATGATCTTAAACAAACAATTCAGAAAAGAAGAAGACACTCTTCAAAACAATCCTTGACCTTGCTTCACAGCTTTAGTCAAGTACAAACACTCTTTCTTAAAAGCTCTGAGTGGATAAAATACAAATGGAAAACCTAGTCCAAAACAATCATCAATAAGACAATTTTTTGGCTCAAAGGAAAACTAAACACACGCACAAAAATGTTGAATGAACAGTCCTTATTTTCAACACTTCAAACTTGGGTAATGCAGCCTTTAAATAGAACCTTGAATGAGCATGGGCCTGCTGAACTTGCACAAATCAAATAATATATTTCCTTAAATTAAGGAACAAAAATAATAACATGATATGTTCTGCTAAAATAACTCCAAGCTGAATCCATTTCCTTCTGATAAATCGTGCTAATTAAACATAACAGATCACACTTTTAAAGATAGCAAAATGCACGCACAAATAAGAATTCATCTAGGTCTTCAAGCCTAGTTAGAGATGTCATGACATCAGTCTTGACATCCTGATACAAGCAACTACACACATAAAAAGCTTCACACCTGCATAACGCTTAAATCACATGTCATAACATTACCTATGACATCCAGAAACAGAAATATGTTTTACCACAAAATATAGCCAATCTAAAACATCTACATAGGACTCATTCTTTCTATTTTAAACTTTCTCCGGTCTATTTTAAAACTCTGTCAGACTTATGTATAAGTCCTGAATCCACCAACTGTTTCTTAAACAGTTTTCAATATCTTATACATAGATTATGAGCATTTGTTTACAAATCTCATCTCCTTTTATTTTTTCATCTTTATGACTAAAGATCTAATACACCAACAACTAGATTGAGCTTCACTCTGGTGAACTGCTTTCTAGGCTGTAGGCAGCTTTTCAGCACCAAAGTCCTACTCCGTGTATGAAATCATCAGATAATTAATAAAAAACAAATTCCATAGGTATCCTTATGTTTAAGCTCTATTATCTGCTTCTGAGCCATCTTTTCTCTTTCTAACTTCTCGTTGTTTTCTTAAACTGTTGTGCTTGCTTAGAATAGAATTGTTTGCCAAAATTATCTTTTTGCACCTCACATTAAAGCAAAGATAATAAAATAATTCTTAATGACAAAGAGAATACAATGTAAAACACATCTGTAATCTTTCTCCCTCGGGGTTTTTGGCCTCTGCTTCTCAGTGTAACCCCCAACTTCATTCTTAATAAAACAACTTAAGAATATTCATATCATAGCAAAGACAATACTAAAAGTTGTTAAACACATTCATTGACACCTTTTATTTGTCTGCATGCATTTCATATGTATATATTTGCATCTTGCTAGAATCTCTAAGTAGTTAGGTTATCTTTATCCAACAGATACACGATTCAAAACACTTAAGATTTCTTCTTTACAACTTACTAGGGGTTTACAAATATAAGAAGTTTCTCGGTGAAGTGCTTGTTTGTAAACCATCCTTAGCCTCCTCTTGGGCTTTATCCAAGGACATATGGGCCTCATACAAGTAATCTAGCCTCCTTTTGGGCTTAAACACAAGGACCCTCCCAGGCTTCCTAAAAGCATAAGGACAAACTTTACAATCAAACACCCTATAATAGTCTCCTTTTCCCCGATGGATGACCAAGATAGCCTCCTCTTGGGCTTTGTACAATTGAAACTCCCAAGATAAAGGAATGTCTGATGACCTCAAAATTTTTTATAAAACAATAGACAAAACACTTTTCATACAGAGTTAGTCTACCAACAATTTTCAGCCTCCCATCTTAGGCTTCGTATAAGATACATATAAATCAAGAGTCAGTCTCTCACAAGTTAGCTTCACATATGAGCTTCCAAATCAGGACACAAATAAAACTTTCCCTCAGAGTCAATTTTCATCCTTTTGCTTCAACCCTGGGCTTCATCCTTTCTCTCTATTGAGCACCTTTTAGCTTCAACCTTGGGTTTCGATCAAGGCACAAATAGTCAAACACTTTACAGTCACTTAAAAATAGTCATAGTATTGGACTTTAACTAAGATAATTCACAAAACAGTCATAGTCTTGGACTTTAACTAAGATAATTCACAAAACAATCATAGTCTTGGACTTTAACTAAGCTGGTTCACAAAACAGTCATAGTCTTGGACTTTGACTAAGCTAATTCACAAAATAATCATAGTATTGGACTTTAACTAAGCTAATTCACAAAACAGTCATAGTCTTGGACTTTAACTAAGCTAAACAACATCAATACAGTCATAGTCTTGGACTTTAACTAAGCTCATTCCCAATAGTCATAGTCTTGGACTTTAACTAAGCTAAATTCCCCACAATAACAATCATAGTCTTGGACTCTAACTAAGTTAAACATCCCGCATTCCTTGAGCTATGCAAATCAAGATAACTCATTCAGCTGTCCTAAGCTATGAAATTCAGGTCAACCATTCAGTCCTCCCCTAGCTATGCAATTCAGGGTACCCATTCAGTCTTTCTTGAGCTATGCAAATTAAGATACCATTCAACTTATGCCTTGAGCTATGCAATTCAAGCAATCAACCAACCAGTTACAAACAACTGTTTTATAGCTTTAATCCCGGGCTTTGATCAGGAAACAAACAGACTTTTCAGCTTTAATCTTGGGGTTTGATCAAGACACAAATCAGACTTTTGAGCATCTACATCCTATGTTTTAATCAGGATACAAATCAACCCAATTCCTTCTAGCTCTAGCCTTTTAGGATGAACTATGATGCTCTGATCCCTCAATTCTCTTTTTGGGGGTACGTAGACAAAAGGTCGTAATATCTTTGTGAGCACATCAAACAAAAAACAACAATTAGGTTTCTAAACCTAAGAAAGAACATCAGAAAATTATGATGATACAAAAATACAAAAACATCAACATTACCATATCAATCAACACTCATCTCATACCCAGACCCATATAAAGAAACCCCTATCAAATATAAGAAAGAATTTTTTTTGCACTAAACCAAATGTGAAATAAGCTAAAGAAGAACCCAAAACCATGTGGGTATCTGCTAAATAACAGTATGCAAAGCGAGGTGATTTAAGATATCGTTTCCCTTCCATAACCAGTTTCACCAGGAAAAAAAGAAATCAGAAAGTAGCAAAAATGTGATAGTGACTAAAGACCACAAAAATCGAGCTACACATACATGCCCCTGTTCGAAACCCAACTAGGGAAAACCAGGGTGTTGAAGTGAGGGAAATCGTCCAACTAGAAAATCCAGAAAATCTGGAGATAGTCGAACCACTTAGAAACGAACCTCCTAGAAATCAAGTACTAGTCCCTGAAGAAGAGGAACCAAGGGTAGTACATCGGGTTTGACATAACAACATGGCAGTAGAGAATAACCTGAAGCCTTGGTCGAAAGGATAATGGCTCGAAATGGGTTGAATATGGGCTTTGTCAGGCCAAATTTCACTTCACCCATAATAGACTATATCCTTCAGTCTGAATTACCCCTTATGACAAAGGTTCCATAGTTTACTAAATTCTCAAGGGACACTACTAAGTCTACTGTCAAATATGTGCCACGTTACTTGATCGAAGTCGGGGAAATTGTAACTGATGAAAGCCTTAAGGTTAAATATTTTCGTAGTTTCCTCACCAAAAATGCATTTACATGGTTCACCACCTTGCCACCTGGTTCGATTTGCAACTGGACCCAGTTAGAACCTTTGTTCCATGAATAATTTTACATGGGACAAACTAAGATTAGTTTGAAGGAGTTGGCTAGTATTAAACGAAAGTTCACCGAGCCAATAGATGATTACTTGAATAGGTTTCAATTACTCAACAAAGGGAAACGTCCTGTTCAACAAACTCCAGCTCAAGAATTCAGACGATGTTACGGCGATGTGGCGAACATATTTTGGATTCGAAGAGAAATACCCGCTCGAATTGGAGGCGATGGTAGGAAGAACGGTCGATGAAATCTTGAAGATATGCCAACGTCCACCGTGTTATTGAAATGTATTATTTATTTTTATATCTAAATCATCAATGTATTGTCTATTTTATTTTATGAATGTTGAATTTATTATTGCTATGTTGAATGTATGATGTTTCTGTCTCTGGGTTTCTTCCACGTCTATATATATGGAAAACTTCTGTAAATACATCTATGAAACTAATTAAAAAAAACGTGAAAAAGGTACATCCAGAGATACATTAGGGAAAACAGAAAGGATATTCTAGAAAACATACATGCTCATTGAGAAATACATGAGGGTGACATAAGAATTTTTCTTTTTCCTGTAATTGTTTCTCTCATTTTTTTCTATAACCAATAACCAATTAAAATTATTTTTACATCTCAATTATTATATTTTTACTTTTATTAATATATTTATATGAGTGATTTTATTTTCTTATTTTTTATTCTGTTTTGGGACGGAGGGACTAATTCTTCATAATGATAAAAAATGCATAAAATTTTAATACTTTATCACAATGATCTAATGTCAACAACAACAAATAAAACAAAACATAAAAGCATAGGCATAAATGTATTCCCTTTCTAGCATCAGCGCCAGCTTTGTTTTTATTTTAATATTTGATTCGTCTAAATCTCATCAAAGAATGTTTCTAACAACCTTGAACTACCATTTGCTAACATTTTAGCAGAATCCCAAAACCACAGTATATTTGATTGGTGTCCCATATATTTAGTAGCAAATAAACCTCTCATTCATAAAACAAACTGTAAAATTCAGCTAGCAAATAAACCTCTCATTCATTCATTCAGATAAAATAGTTGAAACCCATACATTATTCTTTCACATGCAACAAACAGACAAACAAACAACATTTATTCATATGGCCACAAGGCCAATGCAAATCAATTGGATACACAAAAAAGGATAGTTTTAATTGGAGCAACCAGGCCATGCAACGTCTCTTGGAGAGAGTGTTTTAAGAACTGGATTCCTCTCAAAGAAATTGGTTGGTCTCAGCTCAAATGAAGTGCTCAGTAGTGGCATTATTGGGAAATCTTCCTGTGCTGGAACATGATGAATTCCAACCACATGCCACATCACAATGTCCTTGTTCTCAATATCTCTATTCCTGCAAGCGTACATTTTCACAATTCAAATTATAATCAACAAAACAAGATCAATTAATTGCATATTCACAACAACAAAAATTAGTCATACTTTTTGGTCCAAACAGCCAAAGTATCGTCTCCACGACTATGATCAACATGAAGTCCACCAGCCCATTTCTCAGTTCTATTATATGGTGTCACCCAAACATTATAGTTTGTAAAAGCACCGCGTATTTGTGGATAATCATCCTCTGTTAATAGTGGATGAGCTGGAATTGCTGGAATCAAACGATAACCGACTTCATTTCCAACAGCAGTTTTAATGTTTGGATTAACCAAAGCAAGTTCACCAGGTGCAACTCCAATTGTGATTTTTGCATCTGATTCTGTCTTAGCAGTTTGAGTTTCAGTCGTCCAATAACTCTTTCTCTTTGAACTTCCATCTGTGATTCTTACCGTCTTCAAACTTGTTTTCTCAAATGAGTTTTGTGTACCATCAATATCAAAATCAAGATAGTAGATATAGAAATGGTCATGGTAAACTCCAATACTGTTTGCAGATACAAGTTTACCATGTAAATCTTCCTTAATCTCATCCGTGTGCTTAATATTTGTTCCCTTAATTTCAAGTATACCCGATAGTGCTATCTGTATAAATACATGAAAATTGAAAAATTAATTAATCAGAATAGTTTTAGTGAAATGAGGCATGCTAAAAAACTATACACTTACCGAAGACTTGATGGAACCACTTGCTTTGAACTCCCAATCTATAACATTGTCATAGTTTCCAACAGTCACTACGGTTCTTACGATCAAGTTCACTTCCGTTCTAGATTCTTCAATCTGTAAAATAAAGTAATGTGATAACTCGTTACTATTAGGTTAATTAAATAATTAAATTAGTTGAATATTGTAGCAAACATTCTTACTAATTCATTAGGAATTCCAGCTTCGGTGTGACGCCACATGATATTTCCATATTGCTCAAAAACACAAATTGCGTTCTTCAACAAGACTGGGGTACCATCAGCTGCGTGAATATATGTATCAATGAACTCAGCATGTGGTGGACAATCTCTGTTGGGAATCAGAGACACCGTTGAGAGACCAAACCCATACTCTCCAGCATCAAAGAAGGTCTTAAAGTAAAATTCTTCAGTTGGATCTTGATAAGGCACAAAGAGTTCAGAAATGTAGCCTTTGTATAGAACACGACGAGACTTATGCTTTTCGAGATCGTAAACAGAAGCAAGTGATATAACAATACCAGCTCGTACATCAAATCCTATGTGAAACTTCCAGTTTGCCCAACTGTACAAGCAAACACACGTATAGCAATTAAATCAATTTTACTATAGGTTGATGTTGATTCAAATTAAAACATTTCAAAAAATAAAAATAAAAGTAAGAAAACTAAATTTTTTAAATTATTATTTTATATGAAAACCTCTAAGTCCAGATTAAATTTCTATTTTCAAACAGAACCAATCTATGTATATAAATTCTAATATATTTTAATATTACCGTGTGATTTAATATTAGTCAAATATATATATTTTAATAATACTTAGGGTATAAAAAATAAATCAACACACCCAAAAAAGGAAATAAAAATAAAAAATAGGATAGGAGTATTACCTAACACTGTGGCCATTGATCTGGAATCCTGGACCTTGTGGTTGATGACTGGTGAGACTGTGTTGTTTTGGTCCAAATGGTGGGCTTTGTTTTGAAACTTGGTATTCTGTGTTCTCTGCGGTTGGTACTGTTTCAATTTCTCTGTCATGATACTCAACTATTTTCATAAGATCAAGATCAGCAACTATTGTGAGTCCAGAAATAGGTCTCACATAGATATTCACTGTACTTTCTTTCATGAAACAGTCTAGTCTCGCTGTTCTAACATTCTTCTCTTCTCCAAACCAACCCATAGTGAAAGTAGAACACACCACCTCAGAGAGATTCAATCCTCTTTTTTTAACTGAAGCAATAAAAGGAGGATATTTATGTGGAAGCTCTATTGCTAGGAGTTGTTCAGCAACGGATAAGATAGGGAAACCATATCCTTTATAAATATTATCAGAGACAATGCGTCTGATCCTTAAGTTAATTACTATCTCATGGGTTTGGCTATTGATGATAGCAACAACGAAGATTTTACGTGGGATTGATACAAGCGCGGGATGTGTTTCATGTCTTAGGACATGATCTTTTTCAGGGTCATCTAGGCCAATATAGTGGAAACTTAGTCTGTTCTTTGAGATGGGGTATTTGTTTTGGACTATGGTTTGAACAGCTAGAAACTCTTCCTTGGTTAAAGGGTCAAGTGGATGTTGAACTTGCAATGGTGTAAGTGACACAACTGCATGAAATGAGAGGAGTGTAAGAACAGAAAAAAGAGCAAGTTTCATGATGGTCGTGGAAGCCATGCTATAGCTAGCTAGCTTTACTGTCTTGGTTGTTGTGTGAAATGTAAACTCCCCTAGGTGCCCTTATATAGCACTCAATCAACACACGTTAATACATGCACACACGTTTTTTTTTTTTGAAAAGCTAAAAGAAGATTATATTACGGTATCAATCAATTCCTCTCTATATAAAAATCAATTTTTTTCTACTCATAAACATGATTTTGTTCCATTCACACATATGATATAGTTTAATATTCATCCCCATACTTTTTTTTTTTAAACTCACGTGTCTTGTTTATTAGTAAAAATTAATAAAGATTAAGAGAGTACATCACGTTGATGTTAGTAGTCACAAGAGGACCCAACAAAAAGAAATGAAATAAACAAGTAATAAGAAACCAACCACCAAAACATAAAGAAATAAATCAAAATTCCGATAAAAAAACAGAAAGAGGTCTAAATGAAGAAATAAGGCTATAGCTCCTCAATCAAGGATTTGCTAGAACAAATACTGATCTCCACTCCACCTGAAAAAGAAGAACACACTAAAGGGAGATTGTTGGCACTCACACTGCTATTTGCTCAGATGCATAGGTTTTTCGAGACAGGTCGAGAAAACATAAGAGTTATCCACAAACCTATCAAGATATCATTTTTATGACAAGATAATGCTTAAGTCTTACATGTGCTTCGATACCTGATTACATGAGAATATTATATTTGTTCCGGACTGAGCCTCGAGGACACTGTTGGCCCATAGCCCAACATGTCGGGCAGAGACCCATCTAGTCGGCCCCATCTTCTGTATCGTCGGGCAGACTCACAACTGCCCGAGCAGGTGCTTGGTATGTCGGACAAACACCATATCCACTTGGCTGATGACGGGGAGACCATGTCTCCCCATCATCTGTCACGTCACCCAATTGTCCACCATTATCTCCTGAAAGATAGGGGCAGTTAGACCAAGGGCAAGACCACATGCTAGGTCTTACACGCTCTTACGCGTACCTTGGCAGTTCTTCCTTGGGCCTAGCTAATCCAGCCCCAAGAAGAATCTTGACCCAGCGCTGGGGCTCACTATAAATACCATTTTTCACTAAAGGGTCAGGTATGCTGAAACACTTTCTCTCTTACCATTTTGTACCGTATACTTACTTTGGCATCGGAGTGCCTTGCAGGTACACTCCCTCATCGCTTGTCAACCCCTTTATTGTTCGTGTTCGACCACTGGAAGGCCCTCCTGATCAGGTAAGATCAATATTATTTCGAGATTTTTAAATCGACCAAATTATAGTATGTCAAATCATACGACAATCTTCTCTAATCCTAGAAAAATTACAAAAAAGTAAGAACCAACGAAAAAGGGCCACAAGATCTCTATGTAAAACAATAACCCACCCCAGCCAACTAAAGATCATATACCAAACTAAAACCATCACTTTACAAGTCACAAAAAGATGAGACGATGATTCAGTAGTCATCAAATAGAATGGACAAAAGACACCTTTGAAATTAGTGGGACTCACCTCTTAAATAAGTTCTCTTTAGTATGAATTTGATCTTGAAGGAGTTATCAAGAATAAACGATTACTTTGGAATGGGTTGATTACTCCAAGTAATGGAAAGAATTCGCTTTACATATGAGTCTTGAATGTCTCTAGAAAACTCTCGAAAAAGGAGGAAGGTGTAAGCAAATGACACAAATTTCAGGTTTTTGGAATGGTGAAGTTTGGTGCTAGCATATGCACCTGATAGTAGAAAATCTTGAAGGTTATGATTCTGTTTTAGGGGAAGAATTATTGGGTAGTTTGGAAGACATTTGTTCGCAGCAGGAGACAGAAGATGCGTATGTCTGGATCAAAGCAACAGAAGAGTCATTCTCGGTTAGTTCGCGCGTAGAAAATTATATGAGAAAAACGTTTGTATCAAGGCATGATGATAGCATTTTGCAAGCTTTAAACTGTTCGTGGAATGTTAAAGTACCTTCGAAAGTGTTATTGTTCGGTTGGAGGTATATTATCAAGATAATTCCAACAAAAGACCGACTCACTGGTAAAGGCATCCTCTCGAATCCTAGAGACCTTGTTTGTAGACTCTATTGCATTAGCGATGAAACCTTCTTTCATTTGTTCAAAGAATGCGGAATTGTCAAAAGAGTTTGGATATAAGTGTGGAATTAGGTAGGTGAAGTATTCGAAGGTACCTTTCAGGAGTTAATAGACTTTCCTTGGGAAAGAAACAAGGTGAAGAATGCAGAAGATAGAAACATGGTCGGGGTGATTTGGTTGCCTACGTTGTGGAGTATTTGGGTTTTGTGTAACGATATACAATTCAACGAAGATGTTTTTAGTTTTACTGAGTGTATATCGTTGATAGTTCATAGATCGTGGGTGTGGACGGGACTCTCTTGTAAAACTTATTTCATCTCTTTTCATGATTGACACACCTCTCCTATTTCTAGTAATATGAGGTAAGGTGTTTGTCCTCTTTGTATTATTGGAGCACTTCTTTTGCTCTCATTAATTTAATTTTTCTTATTAAAAAAATCCATACGAAGATACTTATGTAAGTATTTTCCTTTTAAAAAAATGAAGACACTTTAATCACCATGAATCAAATATAACTAGTAATCTTATTATAAAAATAAAAATAAAATTATTTTCCCTTAATTATTTTTTAAAATATATTTAAAAAATAAATTATAGCATAGTTACACAAGGTTCTTTTAAGTTATTTTTTAATAGGTTGACCCTTAAGTTTTATTTTTAACAATTTGACCTTTAAGTTAAAAATGTATGCATTGTTACCCTTTTCTTGAATCTTTGATTAAACCAATCACACAAAATAGATAAAGTTGCGCCAAAAGATATATTTTAGCATCCTAGTAGCATCCAAAATACATAAAATAAAATCATGATTCAAGATGTTTGTTAACTTAAAAGACCAAATTGTTACAAAAAAAAAAACTTAAAGGACCTCTAGTATAATTTTTCCATAAATTATTTAGTCAAAATTTCAAATAAACATTATGTATGGTATAATATTAAGCTTAGAGTTATCAAAATACTTTTAGTAAATATTTAGAATAAATTATATTTTTCAATTTTTTTTTAATAATTTGGTTATTCTTATTATTCAATGCCACCTACGAGGTTAGCCGAAAAACAATGCTCGGAACATACTGAAGATCCGTGCTTCATGGCGTGAACGTCCCATCGCGAGTTGGGTGTTCTGCCTGGTCGTGGTACTCAGAAGACGATGGACTCGTTTGAGGATCCTATCGTGTGGGAATGACCTTTCTCGTTCATGGGTAAGGTCTCACCGAATTGAATACATGGTATGCAATACTTGTACCTAGGTATGCATGTCAGGCCGGTGTCGGCGCCGACGGGTGCCTTAACTATAATATTGTTTAAGTTTTTCGGCGTTCCAAGGACGAGAAGTTCTTATCCCTGTAAATTTTCTAAATAATATGCCCCATTGTCCGTTTTTGCTCGGACTCGATAGGGCCCCTCCCAGTTAGCGGCCATTTTTCCTTCTCTGGAATCTTTATGATTTCTCTTGAGGACAAGGCTGCCTACTGCAAATGCTCGTTGAATGGATTTAGCATCGTGTCTTAGAGCGATATTTTGTTTGAGGGATGCTTCGCGTAGAGTTGCCCCCGATCTAACCTCCTCAACCAAATCGAGCTCTTTGCGTAATATCTTGTTGTTAGTGTCTTCGTCCATCGTAGCTTTTATCCTTCTCGACTGGACATGGATCTCTATTGGAATGACGACCTCAGTTTCGTATGCTAACCAAAAAAGGGTTTCCCCTGTGGTCGAATGCGAAGTGGTTCTGTGGGCCTATAAGACGCTGTGGAACTCTTCGACCCAGTGTCTTTTGATCTCATATAATCTTCGCTTAAGGTCTCGAAGTATGACCCTGTTTGCTGCTTCCGCCTGCCCATTTGTTTGTGGATGCTCTACGGATGAGAAATGTTGTTTAGTTCTAACGTTGGCCACAAACTCTTGGAAATTCTTGTCCGTGAATTAAGTTCCATTATCGGTGACAATCTCCCGGGGGATCCCAAAACGAGCGAGGATGTTCCTCTTGAAGAAGTGTAGTATGTTGAGGGTCGTGATCTTAGTCAGGGGTTCGGCTTCGATCCACTTCGCGAAATAATCGACCCCGACGATTAGGTATTTATTTTAGTTTGAACCGACGACGAAGGGGTCGAGGATGTCCAGGCCCCACTAGGCGAACGACCATGGGGAAGATATTATTTTGAGCTCATTGGGTGGAGCGAGATGTATGTCTCCATGTCGTTGGCATTTGTCACATTTTTTCACATGTTCTCTTGCGTCGTTCTGCATTGTCGCCAATAATACCCTGCCCGTAGAGCTTTCCTCGCAAGGGATCGTCCGCCCAGGTGTTGGGAATTAAATCCTTCGTGGATCTCTCGCAAGACGTGGGGTACTAATTCATCCTCGATGCATTTAAGAAGGGGTATGGAGAACCCTCATCGATAGAGTTTTCCCTCGACCAGGGCGTACGAACATGCTCGTCTTTTTGTTACATGGCCTGTTTTGGATCCTCAGATAGTTCTTCGTTGGTCAGATATGTATATACTGGAGTCATCCATCAATTAACATCGCCTACGGCCTTGACATCTAGAGTCTTCTTCGATCTTCCAATGCTGGGTTGCGGAAGGATTTCCTGAATTACAGATTTGTTTCAGCCTTTTTTCTTGGTGCTCGCGAGTTTAGACAATATGTCAGCTCGGACGTTATCTTCGCGCGACACATGTTTCACCTCCATAGAGGAGAATTTAACCATTTTTCCGTTCACTAACGTCAAATATTCTGACAAGATATCGTTTTTGACTTGGTATTCTCCCTTGACTTGCATGGCCACTAACTAAGAATTTGTGCAAATGATAATGTCTTCGGCCCCTAAATCGTCGGCTAGCCTTAAGCCGACAAGAAATGCTTTGTATTCTGCTTGGTTATTAGAAGTGGGGAACGATAACGTGAGGGATACTTCGATCAAAATTCCCTCTTTGTTTTCCAACATGATTCCCGCTCTGCTTCCAACTGAGCTCGATGCGCTATCGACATAGATGGTCCATCTTTTAGACGGGCAGGTGGGACCTTCGAGGAAGATAATTCCAGCCACAAAATCTGCGATGGCTTGTGCCTTGATGGCTGCTTGTCCTTCATATTGGATGACAAACTCGGATAACTCTAATGACCACTTCAACATTCTGCCGGCCATGTCCGGTCGTCCTAGAAGTTGTTTTATGGGTTGGTCGGTATACATTATAATCGTATGTGCGAGAAAATAGTGTCACAACCTTCTTTCCACGTGGAGGAAGGCTAAGGCTACTTTTTCTATTTGTTGGTACTTAAGTTCAGGTCCCTGCGGGGCTTTGCTCGTAAAATAGATTGGCTTTTATCCTTTGGGCATTTCTCGTACGAGCGCAACACTTATGGCTTTGTTAGCGACCACGAGGTAAAGATAGAGGACTTCTCCTACTTCCGATCAGGATAAGACCAGGGGTTTTGACAAAGCCTTTTTGAGATTTGTCAATGCATGCTCGCACTCGTCAGTCCATTTAAAGGCCGCTTCCTTGCGTAGGAGTTTGTAAAAAGGGAGCCCGTGTTGAGCTGATTTCGCTATGAACCGTAACAACGATGCTAGGAATCCGTTTAAAGATTGGATGGATTTCTTGGATGTTGGTGTGGGTGTTTCAGAGAATGCTCGACATTTGTCGGGGTTGACTTCTATTCCTCTTTCTGTTAGATAAAATTCGAGGAATTTTCCTGCACGTACACCAACAGTGCACTTGTTCGGATTAAAACGCATCTTGCACTTTTGTGCTTGGTCGAAGATTTTGTTCAGGTAGAGAGCGTGATTGGTTTCCTCGTGGGATTTAACGATCATGTCGTCCATGTATACTTCGAGCATGTCCCCAATTTCTGCTCGAAAGACTTTGTTCATCATGCGTTGGTATGTGGCGCCCGCATTTTTTAGACCGAAAGGCATTACATTGTAGTAATAATTGCCCGATTCGGTCATGAATGCGATGTACTTCTTGTCGGTCATGACCATAGGTATCTGATTTTACCCAGAATAGGCGTCGAGGAATGACAAGAGCTTGAAACCTGCAGAATTATCTACCAACTTATCTATGTTAGGTAACGGGTAAGCATCTTTCGGGCAAGCCCGGTTAAGATCAGTATAATCAACACACATTCTCCATTTTCCATTATTTTTCTTGACAAGTACAACGTTTGAGATCAAAGTAGTATACCTGGCCTCTGTTACAAATTTAGCCTCTAAGAGGTCTTTTACAGCTTGTTCGGATGCGGCTACTTTCTTCGCAGATTGTTTCCTTCGTCGTTGCGCGACTGCTCGGACATCAGGATCTATGGCCAGATGGTGGCATGCGACCTCAGGATCCAAGTCGGGCATCTCTAAAGTGCTCCATGCGAATAGGTCAGCATTCTCCCTCAGGCAGGCCTTCAGTTGTCTCCTGGCGAGCTCAGGGAGGTTGGTCCCAATTTTGACTCCCTTGGAAGGATTTGTGCCCAGTGCTACCAGCTCAAAATTTCCATATGGCACAGGGAGATCAGAAGATGAGAGTTTTGCTACTACATGCGTCTGTCCTTCTTCCTCAGAGAATCTGCTATCGATGTCGACAAAGTCTACATGGGGTAAGGTCTTTTGCTCCTCTGAGGTGCCTGGGGGAAAAATCCTGATGGGCTTTGGTTTCGCCGTGATAGATTTGAGACCTTTAGAAGCGGCCTCATAGCATTTGCGGACTGCTTCAATATCCCTATGTAGGGTAGCCACTTGTCCTAGCGAGGTATAGTACTTCATTTTTAGGTGTACCGTGGAGGGGACCTCCATGAGGTCGGCTAACGTCGGTCGATCTAAGATGCATTGGTATAAAGATGGGCAGTCTATGACCATAAATTGCACTTTAATGGATCTTGTTGTTTCCCCTGCTCCGAAAGTGACGATCAGATCAACCTATCCCCATGGTTGTGATACTGTACCACTGAAGCCCTGCAAATCAGATCCGACGTATGGTGTTAGATACGTCTCGTTCAGCTGTAGGGTCGCAAATATTTGGGAGTACATGATGTCTAATGAGCTGCCTTGGTCGACGAGAATTCTCCGTACATCAAAGTTCGCCATCTAGGCACGAACGAGGAGAGGGATACTGGCATTGGGCGCCCCTCCTAAGAGGTCCTCCTTGTAGAAGGAAATAGGAGCGAATCCTCCACGGGGAAAGTCGAGGGTCGAGTTCTGATTCGAGCTGGTGTTGATCAGTTGCTCGAATCGTCGCTTGACATATGCCACAGTGATTTTGTTCGGTCCTCCCCCGGATATGACCATTGTAGAAGGAAACGATTCCCATGGGTTGTAAGTAGAGAAGTACGTTGGCCAAGTATATGGTTCAGGAACGTAGAAATCTTCTGGTCGTGTTATGCTCAGGGCGAGCTGAAGATTAGTTTTAGCCACGGGCGGGGTTGCTTCTTTAGCCTTGCAGGTTTCCTGGACTTCCTTCTTTGGAGCGTCCTTGTTCTTGGCGAATTGTTTGAGGTGATCATCCTTGATCAGTATCTCGATAGCGTCCTTCAGGTGGATATAGTCCTCAGTATTGTGCCCATGAGACTTATGGAAACGACAAACTTGGTCTTATCCATGCCCGATTTGTTTGGAAGCTGCTTCGGGAATCTGACTCCAGCCTGTTTGAATTTAGAGTTCGTGCATTCTGAGAGGATTTTCTCTCGCGTCGCTAAGAGGGGTGTGTAGTCGTGGAAAATTCTTGCAGGACCCTGTGCTCCTGTGGTTCACGGGGGCGGTCTTCCTTTCTTTTGTCGCCTCCCCGATGCGAGGTCGAGGGATCGTCATGCTTGGAGGATTTGGCGTCGTCGTTCCTCCTCGTATCTCGGGCAGTGTTGGCCGCTTCCTTCTCTTCATATTGGATATAAGCCTGGGCCTTGAGGAGCAGAGCATCGAGTGTGGCTGGGGTCTCTATTCCGACAGCCTTGCGGAAGTCGCTCAGTGGCCGCAGTCCTTGTTCCAGGAGGTATTTTTTCATATCGTCAGTGGTTGAAACTTGGACTGCTTCTTTGTTTAACCTCTCGATGTATGCCCGGAGGGGTTCCTCCTTCCCCTGGACTATTGCTTCTAAGGATGCCTCAGTCTTGGGGTGGCGTTTGGGCGCCGTAAAGTATCGAGAAAAGGTCCTCCCCAGTTGTCTCCATGATGTGATGGAATCGTACGGGAGGCTCTTGTACCATGCCATGGCACCCTTACACAGAGTTGTGGGAAAAAGACGACATTTTATGGCTTCTCACACACCTCGATAATCCAGCAGAGCGTTTATGTTCTCTATATGCTCGTCGGGGTCAATTGTACCATCGTATGTTCCCAACGGGGGAAGTTTCTCCAGACCTTTTGGGAGTTTGGTTGACATGATTTCCTCGGAAAAAGGACCGCGAGGCTCGTCTTCGTCGCTGGAGAACGGAGTTAAAGAGCGGGACTGGTCGTCGCGATGTTTGCGAGGGGGAGACCTTGATCGACACCTGGTGTCCTCGGGGATGGTCGAGTCTCTCGCTTGAGATATCTATGTGTCTTCTTGGTTTGCGGGGACTTCTTCCGTCGAGGAGACGAATGAGTCCTCTTCCTGATGGAACCAGAGGCTTCTGGTTGTTGGTTTCTTCTGCGTCTAGGTGAACGGCTCCGAGATCGATGATGCCTCCTCGTCTGAGGTGGGGACTTGACATGTCTTGAATTTTCAAGAACGTTCAGTCTTTCGCTTTATTGCAGGAGGAGGAAGTTAATGGCGTTGGTAGCTTTGACCAAAGCTTCTAGAGTTGGAGTTGATCCCTCAGGGACGGGGATCAAAGCGAGGTCATCGAGAGTGACTTCCGATTGATGGGACAGATCGGGCGATGGAGTGGTCGTTCGTTCATCATGAAAGTGATATGGCTTCCCGAGGGGAGGGTTGTTAACATCGCCATCTCGCTGCTTGACGGGGATGTTGTTGGTCGCATGGGTGGCGATGAAATCCTCTTGGTCAGCCATTTGAGGGAGTATTGATAAGAGAAGTTTTGATTTTCACGAATTTTGGAAGTGAAAACGGGAAAAAGTTTCCCACACACGGCGCCTTGATCGTACCTGGAGATCAGATCCCTCTGGCTGTTGACGTAGTCTTCCGACCCTGCTCGTGTAATGTGGAAGATGGGGGGTGTACCTGCAAGGTACTCCGATGCCAAAGTAAGTATGTGCACAAGAGCAAACAAGTATGAGTATATTCGGGGAGAAGATTGAATACCTGACTCTCTCAACTGAGAGGGTTTATATAAAGAACCCCCATCGCATGGCCAATGGTTCTTATTTGGGCCTGGATCGTGGATCTGCCCAAATAAGTAACTGCCAGAGTCCAACCGCCAGACGAGCATCCTGGTCGGATCTGGGTGGTCCTTGCAGCACATGTGCACGGACCGTGAACGGGGAAAAACCTTTAAACGACCACATGTGGGAGAGCAGGATAATGGATCCCCCGACGTTGGATCATTTAATTGTTTTATATATTGGGCACAATCTAGTCGTTGATCCAGTCCAGAATAAGTACTATTAAAAATGAAATTTTATCTATTGTTTTGTGTATTATAAAATTTCAAGATGGCTTATTTTCAAAAACATTTTTATTTTAAAAAGATTGCAAAGCTGCACAAAGTGTTTTATAAAAAGATGTTTAAAATTTAGTTTCAAAACATATATTTGTTAGATGGCAAACATTACTTTCTTGTTTTGGTTTTGAATTCGAGCATAGTCAAAGGAATTAAAAATTCATTACTATATTTTCTAGCTAGAGAATTTTTACATGGAAAACATGAGTAAAAAATTTGTTTTCCAGAAATTATTACGGTCCTCCAATTACAGATCAAAAAGATAAGGAGATGATTTTAGATTCTCCATCTTTTATTTCCAAAGTTACCTCTCATATTACTGCTACTTCCTTGACAACTATAAATCCTACTTTATAAATTCCATTAGCTTTTACCTCTCAAATTACCAGCCTATTATCTGTCCAGAAAACTCACCCGTCTAAATTATCTTATTATACTCCTTCTTCCTTACCAAAATCGATCTTTATTATCAAAGATTTGCATGTACCAGTATTACCTTAGAAACACTTTAGTGTCCTTCAAACTCCTCCTTGCATGTAAAATTGATCTTTATTACAAAATGTTTCAAGAATTTCCCCATTCCCCATCAGACAAATCCGAATGCTAAATCTAAAATGAAGTTTTCTTAATGCAAAATTAGTAAGGTATTATTTCCATCTGATTGGAAGCAACCTCCATCAAACTTAAAATCTTTTTCTAGAACCTTTACTCCACAATACTTTTCTTACTTTGATTAGATGGATGTTTGGTTCAATTATTTATGTGTTAAACCGTTCAACACAATACCTGGATCATTTGTGTGTTGTGAAATACATTTGAATTTTATGTCTTAGAACTTTGAATTCTTGATTTGTCATTCTTTATAAGTATTTTTCATAAATAAAACACGTCTTTTAATATTTTCAACATGTCTTCCAAATAATACTTTACTATTATTATCTTTAACTATAATATTATCTTTATCTTTAGTAACGTCTAAATGGATATTTTTGTGTCTAAATGGATATTTTTGTTTCCGTTTATCTGCTTTTTAAAATATACATAAATATTAAAAAATAAATTAATTTATTTTATTTTTATTTTTATTTAAATTTAAATTTAAATCATTCTTGTAATAAACTTTTTATTATGATATTTTTTCCTTTTTGCATGTACAAATATCATATTTTTCTTAATTTTTAGTTAGTGTTTGTTCTGCTTTTTTAGTGCTTAAATATCATTTTTTTTGAAAATTTTATTAAGTTAAATTTGTATGCGGTATAAAACATTTATTTTACATCTCTCTCTTTCATTGTCTAATATGTGATGGTTTGAATGTGACATCAAATGTTTAATTTCTTAAATATTCTATTCGATGGTTAGGGCACATGTTAGAATATTATAATTAGTAAATATTAAATACAATGAAATCATATTTAAAATTTTAAAAAATTAAATACATGTTTCAAAAAAAAATTATAAATAAATTATTAATATACCCTTAAAACACACGTTAGTATTTCCCATATTCAATTTACCGTACATAAGTTGATTTATAGATTCAATTTTTATAAGTGATATATTCTGCATGTGCAAAGAGTGTCCTTTTTCTATATTGAAACTATACCAAAACTATATACTCCATATAGTAAGACGTAAGATATGCATTAATTCTCGTGACAATAGTTATGAGTGCAAATTATTCTATTTTGACAGCTGAATATGCCAATTACTATTAGTTTTATACAACCTACCATTGATAACTCACAAAGTTGACGTAAAACATGATGTAAATCTCTTTACTTATTTGATTTTATCCAGAAATTAATATTCTATTGTCCTCGTGTCAATAAAATAAGTTGTCATTGCTTTACTCAACCAGTATCAGAAAGTCTAATAATATATGTATAAAATATGTAGTGTCCTCGTGAAATGTGCTGTAAGAGATTTAATGAAAATAATAATATTAGTGGTAAACATGATAAATATATTATTATTGTTTTTAATAGATTTAATTTTCTGAATATTTCAAATTTTGTTTTTAATTCAATTTTTTTTTAAAGAATGATATTACTAAATTTTTCATGAACATTTTTGGTCTCCTATATTAAAATCGTCGTTAAAACTATCATTAATTTAATCGTTAAATAATAAATTATTGTTAATTCAATCGTTAAATTGTAAAAATTGTCGTTAAATTGTATGAAAGATAAAAATATATGAAATTTTTTAGAAAGATTTATTCTTTAAAAAAAATATTTTAAAATATTAATAATAAAATTTAAAATATTTAAAAGGATCATAAATATATTTAATTATTTTTAATTTAATTTTCTTTTCATTTAAATTTTTATAATATTTCCACCGTTTATCATGTTTACCACTAGTATTAGTATTATTTTCACTAAATCTCATACAGCACATTTCACGAGGACACTACGTATTTTTTACATATATGATAAATATTGACATGAGGACAATACAAATATTAATTTATGGATAAAATCAAATCAATAAAGATTCTACATCGTGATAAAACTAATAATTGGCATATTCAGCTGTCAAAATAGAATAATTTGCACTCATATATTGTGAATAATTAAAGGGATAATATTAATTATTGTCAAGCATAACCTAAAAAATTAATTATTGTCATTCATACACTGAGACTGATTAAAAATATAATATTATTTATTATTATACATTATAAAAATCATACATTGAGATTGATTAAAGAGATAATATTATTTATTATTATACATTATAAAATAGTTTACCAAATCTAATGCTATATTCCTGTTGTCTCTAATATTGTCACATGTTATAAATTTATGACATTTAAAGTCCATGTGTGTTTTAAAATGATAGGAAAAATTGAATAAAATAAATGTTAATAAATGTAAGAGAAATAGTCGCTTTTAAAAAGATTTATTCACATTGAAAGAGTTTATAAAGAATTAAGAATTTTAATTCAACAAAAAGGATAAAAGAGGAACCAATCGATAATTGATTCAGTGATGATTGATATTGAATTTGATATGGAGAATCATTGATCCCCCGCAATTACGATAGGGAGAGGGTTGTAACCACTTGATACCAAAACTGATCCCCAAACCAGATTATACTAGTGGTGGAAAAAAAAAGATAAAAAAGGATGAAGTGTGGACAAATCTGATGGTCTCATTTGTCTCCTCCATACATCCATCGTCGGTGTTGCAACCGGCTCCGGCTTTAGGACTGGATCCGTAGAGGCGCTAATAACAGCTTGTAGGTACACATCAGAGTAATCGGGCTACTCTACGTAGATGGCGTTGCGGCCGGACTCACTATCGCTCTTGTTTTGGTCAATGCATGCGTTTGAATTTTGAATTTGAAAAGAAACAACACTTCGTGAAGTGTTGTGGAATGAAAATAGACAACACTTGGAAACAATGCAACTTTCAGTTAAAATGTGTTGTTTCATCAAGGGTCGCAATCTGGTGAAAAAACACATACATGTCCGATAAATACTTCATTCCGAATTCAGAAAATTACATCACAAATTGAATTTCCTCTTGAGCAAATTTCAAACTCTTTTCGCTATAAATCGAGTTTTCGTCGGTCTTACGCAAACTCGATATAAGGTTGAATTATCCTGGGTATTCTTGCGTTCCAACTCTAAAGACATATTTGAGAGTGCTTGAAATACTTTTAAGGAAAATGACACCTTTCACGATTGAGACTTGGATCCATTCAACTTAACAGATATTTCTAAGAATCTTAAAATTATTCAAATAATGGCTTCCGACGCTGCAGTTTCAAGCATCAAAGTTATGAATCAGGGCCTTGTCAAGTTGGATCGCTTTGATGGAACTAACTACACCTGATGGCAAGATAATATGACATTCTGAGTCACCGTTCTAAATGTTCACTATGTCTTAGATCCTGACTTACCACCAATTCCTGAACAAACCAAGGATGACTCTGATGAACTCAAGAAGGATCATAAGAAACATAAATAGGACAAATTGTTATGTTGTGGATATGTCCTGAATACGTTATCTGATCGTCTCTACGACCTTTATACGGATACTCAGTCTACAACAAAAATTTGGAAAGCACTTGAGTTTAAATTCAAGGCTGAAAAGGAAGGTACAAAGAAGTTTTTAATTTCTAAATACTTTGATTTTAAATTTTTAGATTCCAAGCCCATTCTTCCCCAAGTGCACGAGTTACAGGTTCTCGTGAATACAATAAAATATGTGAAAATAGACATTCCTAAAACCTTTAAAGTTAGTGCAATCATTGCAAAATTACCACAATCGTGGAAAGGCTATAGAAAAATATTGTTGCACAGTTTTAAGGACTTTTCTCTAGAGAAAATCCAGAAACAACTTTGAATCAAGGAGGAATTGAAGGAAAGGAAGAAATCTGAATATGCTGGTATTTCCAAAGCTAATGTTGAGGCCGCCAAAGGAAAAAATAAACATGATGGCATGGAGAGTCATCTTGGACCTAAAAAGGAACATAACAAGTTCATATATTATGGCGGTCCGAAAAGCGGCTATTTTGTATGTGCAAAACCCATACACTATGCTAGAGATTGCAGACACAACAAGTCAATAATGAGATCAATGCAGTTCATGCAAATGACGACATAATCCCTACGGTGAGCGAAATAATGGCAATCAAAGGCAAAATGCAGGATGGTGGTATGACACATGTGTTATGTAACACCTCAAAAATAATTAGGATAATTATTTAATTGGTCTATAACAAATATTGGGATTTATCGGTGAACTTGGTAATATATTATGGTGCAAGATGTTTTTCTGATGAGGGTTGCGTGATTGGATGAATTAAGTGATTATCGGAAATTATTATTTTGATTATTATTATTATTTAAAATAAGAGAAGGAACATTAAGGATAAAGTGGTAATTATGGATGGAATTAGGGAGGATAAAAACAGAATAACATATTAAGGCCCAAAGGAGTAAGAGAGGGAAACATAAAATTGAATTTTTGGAGAATTCTTGGATCAATCGTGTTTTGGGTGAAGTGCTCTGAGGAACAGAGGCAGGAAGGCTATGGCGCAGAGGTTTCGTGAAGATCTCAAGGAAAGGGAATTCAGGCTTTGACATATAAGGTATGGGGAGTATTACCTTTCATTATAATTGATATAAGGTTTAGATTGTATGTGAATGGTTTGGGTTTGAGGGTTTATGGGAATCTTATGATGATTTAATGAATTTGGACACAGTGTAGATGTTTGTTGAATTGATGACGTTTAATTGTTGTTATTAGATTAGGTTTAATCGACGGGTAAAAATAGTTTATATGAGTTTAATTGGATGAAAGTTTCAGATGAGGAATTGAGAATTATAATTGTAAGGGTTTTGTAAATATGGTTATTAAAATCGATTGTTGGAAATAGACACTAGTAGGATAATGGAGTTTAACCGATGATGATTATCAGGAGAAGAGTTTAATAAGGTTAGTTAAGTAAATTGGGAAAGTTGAGAATTTATATATATCAAAACTGTGTTTGAAACCGTAGAATAGGAGAAAATATATTATGCGGAAATTGGGAATCCCTGAATGGAATTGCAGAACAAAGCGTGGAGTGGTGTGACGGTCACCACTGATTGTAGGTGACGGTCTCCATAGGCTGTATGTGGGGCGGTCATCATGGAGAGTGGGACGGCCTTCACGGTTAGTGTGACGAGGGCCCTGGTTTTGGAGGTGGTAAGCGTAGCAACCACTATGTATATTTTTATTTAAGTTCCAGATGACCAACCTTGAACCCGTTGTATGTTGTAATTAATTGTTATGATGAACTGCTACTATGAAGTATGATTATGTGTGGTTGTGTATGTTAGTATGTGATATGTGTGTTCCTTAATTTTCTAATTGTGATCCGGTTTTACATACTGTTTGAAGCGATGGAGAGATACTGAAATGATCTAAATGCTAATAAAATAATAGGAAGCGTAAGATGTGGATATATAGTGATTATGTCGTAGTTTGAGTGATGAGATTAAGTGTCGAATTAGTCGTGCATATGTCTTTTTTATACAAATTGTTAGATGAAAACTTGGAATTTGTGATATATTAAGTGTGAAGTATATGATGTTATGATTGTGGTTATTTAATTGTTGTACATATGATATCTATATCTTTATATCTTGTATAATGAATTATGATTACTCAACCTGTCTGTTTGAATATTACCTCTACGTGGGTAACACGCAGATATCCGAGATGAGCTCGCGACGCCTGAAGTCCTAGATGGAAGTGTCGCTCCCGGGATTTCCATCCTGGTACAAACGCGAAAAGTGGCGCGGAAGAAGAATAGAGTCGCCAGCCATGCATTTTCATCCCGAATAGAGGGAATGGTAATGCTGCACAAACCAGAAGAAAGAAAGAGGAAGGACACAGGTCCTGCGAACCAAAGAGACTGAGCTCGGGAGTCGGTTACAACCTGGGAAGGTATTAGCACCCAGATCGTCCGCCGTACCCGACGGGATCCACGCTTGCAAAAGAAAACTGTTTCAAAGGGTGAGGGTATGAAAGCTGCAGCAAATAAATGAAAAGAAACTGGAACTGGAAAGGAACTGAAATAAGAAACGAAGAGAAAAATGTAGGGAAAATAAAGATTGTGCTCGAATGGGCCCTACCCCACTGCCTACGTACCTCATCGGGATAATGAGGATCAGAGACGCCGTAGTTCCCCTGGCTAGGGGTACTAAAAGGAAATTGCTTGTGAATTAAGGCTTGAACTGCCTATGCCATTGCTCAGGTGTTGCAGACTCGGACGACGAGTGCGTAACCGTCTTGCAAAATGACAAGTAGGAGCAAGTTCGCGTACGGAGCGAAGGAGATGAGAAAAGAATTCCCGAAGGAAAGACGCTTATTGTTTGTTTTGTGTTTTTTAGAAGCTTTTATGAGTGTGTCACAAGGAAGTGAACTCAAACTCTCACCAATGGAATGTGCACTTGTCACTACATTCCAAGATGGAATAATAAAACAAGCACACTCAAGTAAGGAGAAGATCCCCAAAACTTGAACCCACAGATTAGGGCTTAGGCTCACTAACTTGCTTAATTATTAAGTGTTTTTTTGGTTATTTACATGAAGAAGTGTTTTTTATGCTTTTCTTTATGAAGAAGATACCTTGATCAGACTTGTGCATCACAAGGTAAACATGTACTATCCCAAGATGGGAAGACTACAAGCATACCTCATGGAATAAGGCTATGGATCAATGCATCACTTCACATTTATTAAAGTGTTTTCTTTTTAAGAGTTATGAGATGAGAAGAGAAGAAGAACCAAAAGATCTCAAAGGAAAAAATCTAAAGGGGGACTAAAATAATCCTAAGTATTCACATGCATGGAAGTCCTAAGAGTTAGTGAGGTTTCTAACCTAATGAAGAAGGAAGAAGATAGAAAAAGAGAAGAGGAAACTAGAAAGGGGAAAGAGAACCACATGATGGCACAAAGCACATCAAACACCACAAAGAAAAAACAAAACAAAAGAGGAAAGATGAAAAGTTGAAATGTGGATAAACATCCACACTTCTCTTACCATGAGCCCCTGAAATGTTAGCAAAATCCAGCAAATTGACCAACACAATCATGGAATTAATCATGCTCAAAGGTTCTTGTAAACAAAAAAAACAAACAACATGCCAAGCATCGCAAATACACGACTTACGCGTCGAAAACATGAAAGCATACATCAACCAGCAAGCAAATCACCCTAAAATATCATGCTTAATGATCATGCAATGATCCAAGGCAATTAGAACAAGCAAGGGGATCAAACAAGCTCAAAACAACGCTAAAAAAACATTCTGCCTCAGTGTTAACCGGTTAACCAAATGCGTTAACCGGTTAACCAGCTCAAACCTGCACAAAATACGCGTGAAACAGGGGCGTTAACCGGTTAACCATATACGTTAACCGGTTAACACTGATAAAACAGCAACAGATCCTGCAGAAAACAGCAACTCAAAACAGCTTATCCAAAAAAAGCTTGCACTAGACCAGCAATCAATTACACATGGAAAATTAGATCAATTCACATTAATCCATATTATTAAGCTCATGAACAATAACATTCGGATCCGGATACAAATCAACCAATCAAATCAAACAACACAAGCAAATACACAAGCACATGGTGGATCTAAAGCACAAGCATGCAAATAAGCTAAAAACAGAGCTAGATCTGAAATTAACCAACCTACAAAGCTGAGGTATGCTTTGGTAATTGTTGATTGAGCTGAAAACAGTAGATCTCGCGCAAAACTTTGAAGATCCGATGCTAAGCTCCACACTCCATGCAAAATAAATGCAAGAACAAGCTCTTGATGCAGAATTTTGGATCCAAAAGCACTTCTAGATCTCAAACCAGATCTGAATCTCCAATAAAACCAGCAAAGAGATGCAAAGAAGCTATGAAAGGAGGTTTAGTTCCAAGATCTACACACCTCAAGGCAAGGTTGTGTGATCTTCAAAGAGGAACTTTGAGTGATTTGGAAAATTGGGAGAGAAAAGTGAGAGAATTGTGAGTGAGAGGAATGAAAATTCAGAAATGAGAGTGAAAAATGAGTGAGAGCTCCCTTGGTTTGGAGAGAAATGGAATAAATATGGTTTAGGTTTGGGGCCCAAAATTTTGGTTTGGGATCCAAAATTATGGTTTGGGTAGTGTGATTTGGATTTAGGGTTGGAATGAGGCTTGGATAAATGCTCTAGATCCTTCTCCCAAATTCAAATTAATTCAAATGAATAAAAATCAGAAAATTGGAAAATGGAACCAAAACACACATGCTGAAATTGCTGCTGGAAATTCAAATTTCGCAGCTGTTAACCGGTTAACCATATGCGTTAACCGGTTAACGCATGGAAAATTTGAATTTCCCTCCCTTTGGTGGGAACCTTCAAAAATAGACCTGCACCAACCGTTTCAAGCAAATTTTGATCCATCTTCTCTTTCTAGGGCTCTGAACATGATACCAGGCTTGTGCAAAATGATCCTATGAGATTCTTGCCAGATCACCATGCTCTTGATTTTGACTTGCGGGTTCGGATTTTCCCAGATGACCGATCATATGCCTTATGCTGGAACATGCGAGTGTTATGCCTCATTTTTCTATGCTAAATGATAAGGATATGGTATGCTCGTGATGATTATGATATGATAACGATGCTAAACAAGAAGAGGGCAAATTTGGGGTGTTACAGCTGCCCCTATTCAATCAACTGTTAATCTGAAAAGGATGAGAGCAACGGCTATCAGACATTCGAGATAAACTGTGATTGAATACCAAGAAGACCTGAAATTTGCACTCTGACGAAGAATGCAACACTGGGAAATAAACCCAACCAGATGACGCTCTGGGGATAAGAAGGAGAGAAAAAGCAGACGAGCTTCTTCCAAGTTGAAACTGATATCTGAAATACTATCATGCTGACAGACGAGTCTTCGCATGACCTGTGACGCCAGGTACAGAGAGCGGACGAGCCCTTAAGGATCTTCAAAGTAACCTGAGATGGACGAATCTCCTTCACTAATCCTTACGCAGATAAGTGGAATAAGACGGACGAGTCTTCTTCGGATAACCCTTACGCAGGCTCCGGGAATGCATATAAGTCTGTGGGATAGACATGCAATCAAGGTAGACGAACCTTCTTCATATATTATCCGCGGATATATGGCATAAGACAGACGAGTCTTCTGAGCAAACCTGTTACGCCAGGTGCAGCAACCATAATTGGTGCTTGAGACAGACGAGCCTCCTTCGGATTTACCTGTTACGCCAGGACCGGTAACCATTTCGACATTTAATTCCCACTGTCAGGATTTTAAACCTCTTCAATACAGACGAGTATTGGATGATCATCAAGAGAACACAGACGAGTGCCAATAGTCAAAGATACAGACGAGTATCGGACGATGATCTGAGAAACACAGACGAGTGCTTCGGGCGATGATACAGACGAGTATCAGCCACTGGTATAGACGAATACCAGAAATTCAAACACAGACGAGCATTTGAAGTAGTCACGGAGATATCAGGGTAAACAGCAAATCTTCACATTCAGGTGCAAGCTAGCACAGACGAGTGCTGAGGATGATACAGACGAGTATCCAGGCAAAGCAGACGAGCTTCAGAACACAAACGACTTCTGGGGGATAAAAGCAGACGAGCTTCAAACACACACAGACGAGTGCTGGACAGTTGCAGACGAGCAACAACAGAGAATACATATCAAGGCACAGACGAGTGCAGCAAAGGATCCAATACCAAACACAGACGAGTGTTGGAAGGTTGCAGACGAGCAACAACAAATATCATCTCAGAACACAGACGAGTGTTGAGGAGTTGCGGACGAGCAACAACGGAGGCATCATGACACAGACGAGTGTTGGAAATTGCAGACGAGCAATAATAAAGTAATCACTTCAAAACACAGACGAATGCCGAAAATTGCAGACGAGCAAACAGCAACACAGAGCTAACACAGACGAGTGTTGAAAGATGCAGTCGAGCAGCCATGAAGCAGTGATATGTCCTCGCTGGGGAAACTTGCTTAGGGATAACACATACGAGTGTTGAAGATTGCAGACGAGCAGCCATAAAGCAGTGATATGTCCTCGCTGGGGAAACTTGCTTAGGGATAACACATACGAGTGTTGAAGATTGCAGACGAGCAGCCATAAAGCAGTGATATGTCCTCGCTGGGGAAACTTGCTTAGGGATAACACATACGAGTGTTGAAGATTGCAGACGAGCAATAAACGAATGCCTGATCGGCAACAAGAGATACAACTCTGCAGGGGAGAAAAAGTCAAGAGGTCTGGATACCCACTCCGACTGAGGTGATGAATACCTGGCTGCATCATCAAATAAACCAACAATAGGGCAAATCTGCTGGGGAATATTTCACGGACGGAGGTGAAAATCAAATATGAACTCTGTGGGAACCAATCATCTTCAGACTTAGCTGGGGAAGCTTCCTGGGCGAATACTCTGACTGGGGAGAGCATCCGATGATTCAAGACTCTGAGGGGATATCAGGCTTTCGGGTACCTGATAGGCAAGGACCCTTACTGGGAACAGAATACGGTTAATTTCATCTCTGATGACGTCATGCTTTCAGGTACTTGCTAGGCACACTCCGCTGGGGAAGAATGGACTACTACTTCACTTAGGAAGAAGAACCTGCTTGGGCTGCTGCCAAGACTTAGTTGGAGGAAAATATCTATTTAGACAAGTCAGGCTTTCAGCTACCTGCTGGAGAAGAAAAATCTCTGCTTGGGGAGATACTCTACTGGGGGAGAGTAAATTGCTCGATGAGAATGTGACGCCATCCTGCAACCTGCAACAACAGAAAACACACGTGTGTCCCGGGGATTTGCATGGCGTGATCTATTCATCCATTATCACCCGACACTCAAAGAGGGTTACAGTTTCCCTGCATGTCAGTTTTCTTTTCAAGATTATCATCATGTTTAGATGCAATGCTATTTTTGCCAAAAATTCAGGACATTTTGCAAACAAAAATAAACACACACAGCTTTCTGACTGAATATTATTTTATTGAATGGCCTCTGAATAGGCACAGATTTACATCAGGAAGCAACCACCTGGAAAGAGGTAGCCACTATAAAAATTGAGAAAAGAAACTATCCTAATGGCAATGTACATGGCATTCCAATGAGTTCCATTTCTGCTATGACCTGCACGTCTTCAAGACTCTCCATTCTGCTTTGGCTTTCTGAGAGAACAAGGGGACTGTTTCCTATCCTTCTGATATTGTCAAACCGTACGAAACAATGACGTGGTTCAGATAACTTGGATCACAGTTGTTCGCTTATTCCCTTATTTTGCGTGGATCGCCCTCTCGGGTTTTCAATCCACCGGGATACCCTTTTTTGCCTGAGCTGTCCAATGTGGCTTTTCCACTCAGCGGGTGTACATTTTTTTTTTTGTTTATTTTCCCTAATTTTTGCCCGAGCTTTTTATTCTGTTTTTAGCTCGCCGGGATGCCCTTTTCTTGCCTGGACTTACATTCTGTTTTTGTGTCCAGCGGGTCTCTTTATGCGAAGTATTTTTTAACTGCGTCCGAGTTAACAGGGGATGGGAAGTCATCTCCATCCATAGTGGTGAGCATCAGCGCTCCTCCTGAGAAGACTTTCTTCACTATGAATGGTCCTTCGTAGTTTGGGGTCCACTTGCCCCTGTTATCTGAACCTGGAGGAACGATCCTCTTCAATACAAGCTCTCCCACTCGATACTCTCGAGTACGTACTCGTTGATCGAATGCCCGCTTCATTCTCCTCTGATAAAGCTGACCATGACAGATAGCCGCTAATCTCTTTTCCTCAATTAGACATAGCTGGTTGTAACGAGCACGCACCCATTCAGCCTCATCCAGTTTGACGTCCATCATCACACGCAGTGAAGGAATCTCTACTTCAACAGGCAGGACTGCTTCCATGCCATACACTAGAGAGAAGGGAGTTGCCCCTGTTGACGTCCTGACCGACGTTCGGTACCCATGCAAAGCAAACGGTAACATCTCATGCCAATCCTTGTAGGTGACAACCATTTTCTGCACAATCTTCTTGATATTCTTGTTAGCTGCCTCTACCGCACCATTCATCTTTGGTCGGTAAGGAGAAGAATTGTGATGCTATATTTTGAAGTCCCGACATAAGTCTGCCATCATCTTGTTGTTGAGATTAGAACCATTATCAGTAATGATCCTTTCGGGTACTCCATATCTGCATATGATATCTCTTTTCAGAAATCCTGCCACCACTTGACGAGTGACATTGGCATAAGACGCTGCTTCTACCCACTTGGTAAAGTAATCAATCGCGACCAGGATGAAGCGATGACCATTCGAAGCAGTTGGATCAATCTTCCCGATCATGTCAATGCCCCACATAGAGAAAGGCCAAGGAGATGACATGACGTTGAGCGGATTTGGAGGAACATGCACTTTATCTGCATATATTTGGCACTTGTGGCATTTACGAGCGAATGAACAACAGTCTGCATCCATTGTCATCCAGTAATACCCTGATCTCAGCAGTTTCTTTGCCATAACATGCCCTCCTGCATGGGTACCAAAAGATCCTTCATGGACTTCCTGCATCAACATGCTTGCTTCGTGTCTATCCACGCATCTGAGCAAGACCATGTCGAAGTTCCTCTTGTACAAAACCCCGTCTGTGTTCAAGAAGAAACTAGCAGCAAGTCGTCTCAAGGTCTTCTTGTCTTTGGAAGATGCCCCTGTTGGGTATTCTTGCTTCTCCAGGAATAACTTGATATCAAAATACCAAGGTTTCTCGTCAGACACGGCGTCTACAGAGAAAGCATAAGCCGGAGAGTCAAGCCTGGAGATGTCAATTCTGGGCACAAAGTTCCAACACATGACTTTAATCGACGAAGAGAGAGTGGCCAAAGCATCGGCAAATTGATTTTCGTCCCGTGGTATGTATTTGAGCTCAACTGTCGTGAAGAACGTCAACAGTTTTCTAGCATAATCCCTGTACGGAACTAGATGCTCTTGATGTGTATACCACTTGCCGGTAATTTGGTTAATGACGAGGGCTGAATCTCCGAATATATCGAGGTTCTTGATCCGAAGATCAATTGCCTCCTCTATTCCCATTATACACGCCTCGTATTCCGCTTCATTGTTGGTGCAGCCAAAAGTAATTTTGGCAGCGAAGGGTAAGTGAACACCTTCAGGAGTAATAAGTACAGCACCAACTCCACGACCATTGATATTGACGGCCCCATCAAACATCAACTTCCATTTGGATTCAGGGTCAGGCCCCTCCTCCGGAAGTGGTTCCTCATAATCGTTTGTTTTGAGGCACATGATGTCCTCATCAGGGAAATCAAATCTCATCGGCTGATAGTCATCCTCAAGAGGTTGCTGAGCAAGGTATTCCGACAATACACTTCCTTTGATGGCTTTCTGAGAAGTGTACTGGATGTCGTATTCAGTTAAAATCATCTGCCATCTAGCAACCCTTCCGGTCAATGCTGGTTTCTCAAAGATGTACTTGACAGGATCCATCTTGGAAATGAGAAGTGTAGTATGGGTCAACATGTACTGCCTCAGTCGGCGAGCAGCCCATACCAAAGCGCAGCAAGTTTTCTCGAGCAGTGAGTATCGGGATTCACAGTCGGTAAACTTTTTGCTGAGGTAATAAATGGCGTACTCTTTTCGACCAGACTCGTCATGTTGGCCGAGCACACACCCCATCGACCCTTCTAGCACGGTCAAGTACATGATTAACGGTCTCCCCTCCACTGGAGGCATCAGAATTGGAGGCTCCTGCAAATATTCCTTTATTTTGTCGAAAGCCCTTTGGCAATCATCATTCCACCTGACTGTTTGCTCTTTTCTTAGCAGTTTGAATATCGGTTCGCACGTGGCAGTTAGGTGAGATATGAACCGAGAAATGTAGTTCAATCTACCTAAGAACCCGCGCACTTCTTTTTCTGTCTTTGGTGCAGGCATATCTTGAATAGCTTTCACTTTAGCAGGATCTACCTCAATTCCTCTTTGACTTACAATGAAACCCAGCAACTTTCCAGAACGCACTCCGAAAGTGCACTTGTTCGGATTCAACCTCAACTTGTACTTGATCAATCTGTCAAACAACTTCTTTAGGTTAACCAAATGCTCCTCTTCGTCCTTGGACTTTGCAATCATATCATCCACATAACATTCGATCTCCTTGTGGATCATGTCATGGAACAACGTGACCATTGCCCGTTGATAAGTTGCCCCTGCGTTCTTCAAACCGAAGGGCATGACCTTGTAGCAGAATGTTCCCCACGGGGTAATGAACGTTGTCTTCTCCATGTCCTCCGGCGCCATTTTTATCTGATTATAACCGGAGAATCCGTCCATGAAGGAGAATACTGAGAATTGAGCAGTACTGTCGACCAACACGTCGATGTGTGGCAAGGGAAAATCATCCTTCGGACTTGCTCTGTTCAAATCTCTATAGTCAACGCACATCCGGACCTTGCCGTCCTTCTTAGGCACTGGTACAATGTTAGCTACCCAAGGTGGGTAACTAGTCACGGCAAGGAACCCGGCATCCCACTGTTTCTGCACCTCCTCTTTAATCTTCATCGCCATATCCGGGCGAGTTCTTCTCAACTTTTGCTTCACAGGAGGACAGTCTTCTCTCAGAGGTAGCTTATGCATCACGATGTCGGTATCCAACCCTGGCATATCTTGATATGACCAAGCAAAGATATCTACATACTCTCTCAGCATACTGATCAGCTCTTGTTTGACGTCGGCCTGCAGATTGGCTCCTATCTTGATTTCTTTCTTTGCATCTTCACTGCCAATGTTGATGGTCTCAATCTCTTCTTGATGAGGCTGAATAACTCGTTCCTCTTGTTTTAACAATCTGACCAACTCTTCAGGTAGGTCACAATCTTCCTCAACCCCTTCATCAGCTTGGTAGACTGGATTATCAAAGTCATGCATAGTCATAGCAGGAACGTTATACGTGGAATCCGGATGATCAATACTGCACAAATGATGTGCTTATTCAGAATCTGCTTATTTTGAAAAGAGACGCTAACACAAAGCAAAAAATGAAAAAACACATTGCCATTTTTATATTGTTTTTTGTGAAAAAGTTTAAAAACAAAGAAAGAGAGCACAATTTGTCTGAAAATGTCCTTTTATTTCATGGCAAAAATAACGATGCAATACAAAACATGGTGGCCCAGTACAATGGATCCAAACATCTTGGGCAGAATGCTGGATTTGACAATGCAGTATGCTAATAAAAGGAAACAAAACAATTACTTTGAGAGCCAGGTGACTTGAACAATGTCCTCAGCAGACCAATTTCCTAGCTCCTCGCCGGGTGCACACGGGCGGATCCAATTGTTGTCCCAGTCTCTGTCACTATCCCCGTCTTGGCTTGCCATACAGATTTGATCGCGGTCAATCGACCCAGCACTTGTGAATGAGATAGCTTTACCACTCCGAGTAGACCCCCCAGGCTGATACCCTAAGCCGAATTTATCACCCTTCTTTTCCACCTCCAGTAGCTTGCCCCAGCCCTGGGCATTGCCTGATTGGACGGCCTCTTTTGCTTCCCGGTAGGAATGAATTGACGTGCCTTCGTTGTTTTTCTTCACCGGAGTCAAGATACTGACATCTGCCTCAAAAGCTTGGCACAAAGTCTCGTGAATTTCCCCGTCCATTTCCACATATTTAAACGTCGACAGGTGGCTGACGAAAATATCTTCTTCCCCGCAAACTGTGATGACCTGGCCATCCACCACATATTTAAGCTTTTGGTGCAGGGTTGAAGTGACGGCTCCAGCTGCGTGTATCCACGGTCTGCCCAACAAGCAACTATACGCAGGCTGGATATCCATGACATAGAAGACACTCTTGAAGACTTGAGAGCCTATCTTGACAGGCAACTCAACCTCTCCGAAAACGGATCTTCTTGAACCATCGAAAGCTTTAACCACTAGATCACTCGGCGTCAGAATAACCCCATCAATGTTAAGCTTCATCAACGCCTTCTTCGGGAGCACATTCAAGGAAGAGCCTGTGTCCACAAGAACATGAGACAAAACAGCGCCCTTGCATTCCATCGTGATATGCAGTGCTTTATTGTGATTCCTTCCCTCCGAAGTAAGGTCTCGGTCAGTGAAGCCCAAACCATGGCTGGCATTAACACTTCCAACAACAGCTTCGAGTTGATTGACTGTGATCTCTTGAGGAACATAGGCCATTTGAAGCACTTTCAGCAAGGCTTCTCGGTGCGCGGGAGAACACATCAACAGTGACAAAATAGAAATCTTTGAAGGCGTTTGATTCAGTTGGTCAACCACCTTGTAATCACTCCTTTTGATGATCTTCATAAACTCCTCTACCTCCTTTTCAAATGTCCCCTGCCCCGCCACAGGAGTAGCTGACTCGTCATTCGCAATCTGCTTCCCTTTGTCTTTGGACGAAGCTTCGGCCTCAGGATCCTTTCTCAGTGCAGGGGGAGCAAACAAACGACCACTTCGAGTAAAACCTCCAACACCTCCCACATTTTCAATGGTCAAGTCAGCAACAGGTCTACTTTCCATCTTTTGTCCCGCCACATAGACATCGGAACCATAATGCCACGGAATGGCTCTATCATCATTATACGGCATTGGCCCAGGTACAGTTATAGTCACAGGACTAATCTGAGGAGCGTAAACGGTAACAGGCTCTTGTCGAACGGGCATGTCAGCCTCATTGTAGAAGATAGTAATGGTTGACACATCATCAGCCTTTTCATTACTAATCTTGCTAAATTGTAGAGTCCCAACATCAATCAACTCTTGCAAACCCGTCTTCAATTTCTCGCAGCCGTTCACAGCGCTTATACAGTCTTCACAATCGAGAGAACAACCAGGAAACACTTGACCTTTCAACAGTCTCTCTTTCACCACCTTCAACGGCGTCTTGACTTCATCAATTCTCAGTACCAAACTCAACTTGTCATCACGCTCAACAGCATTAACTCTTGCCCCTCCATGATTAGGTATAGGGTTCGAGTTGATATTCGGTGGTGGCGCAAAGTTGATTGCCTTTGAATCCACGAGATCTTGAACTTTGTGATGTAGCGCCCTGCACTTCTCGGTTGAGTGCCCGGGTGCCCCTGAATGAAAAGCGCATCGCGCGTTGACGTCGTAACCAGCTGGAAGCTCTCCAGGAGGTGGTGGTGCCAAAGTCCTCAATTGAATAAGGTTCAAATCTAGTAGTCTCGGCAACAAGGCAGCATATGTCATCGGAATAGCTTCAATCACCCTATTAGCAGGACGAGCCTGCCTTGGCTGATAAGGCCTTTGCTGGTAGTTGGCTCTGGGTTGTTGTTGTTGTTGATGTTGTTGTGGTGGAGGTAACATCTGCTGTACGGGAGCTGCAGGAATGGTAACAGCAGCCATATGCTCATAAGGTCTTCTGTAACCACGGCCCTGGCTTCGGCCGAATACAGCATTGGTCTCGCCTTCTTTCCTTCTTGGAGGTCCGCTAAAAGCTTTCCTCGCTCCATTTGAACTACTAGCACCGGGGTCTTGTATCTTCCCCATTTTCAACAGCATTTCGACCCTTTCTCCCGCAATGACAATATCGTTGAACTTTGTAGCAGAACTCGATGCCAATCTCTCAAGAAATACCCCCTGGAGGGTACCCATAAACATATCGGCCATTTCATTCTCTAACAAGGGGGGTTGCACCCTGGCAGCTAGCTGGCGCCACCTCTGGGCATATTCTTTAAAACCTTCTTTTGCTGTCTGAGCCATATGTTGCAACTGGGTGCGATTCGGAGCCATGTCCATATTATATTGGTACTGCCTCACAAAGGCTTCAGCAAGATCTTTCCAGCTCTTAACGTTGACCCTGCTGAGTTTCATGTACCACTCAAGGGAAGCTCCCACTAAGCTGTCCTGAAAGTAATACATCCACAGTTTTTCATCGTCTGTATGAGCGGCGATTCTTCCCACATATGATTGCAGATGGGTCTTTGGGCAAGCAGTGCCGTTATACTTCTCGAAAGTAGGAACTTTGAACTTATACGGGATCCTGACTCCCGGAACCAAGCCCAAGTCTGTTATATCGAACCCCAAAGAACTCTGGGACTGAATAGCCCTGATTTGCTCAGCCATCTCTTCAAACCTCTTGTTCATTTCGACCCCTTGACCCTCGGTCTCATCAAGTAAAGTGAACTGGTCCTCCTGGTGATCCACATGAATGTTATGCATCCCGTCATTGACTACGGTCGCCCCTGGTTGTATAACATGAGGTCCACCCTGACGTGCGCCCGCACCGGTATGATTATCAGCATTAGCAGCAGCAGCAGCGTTTCTGTTCTGATTCTCAACCAACTCTCGCAGCCGTTCTTGATTCTGCCCCATGCCGGCCATTAATGTCATGAAGTTATCCATCCTCTGCTTTAGATCTGCCAAATCTGCCTGCATCTGATCCATGGCTCTCTCTCTGTTAATCTTGGTTGGGTACCTGTGCACTGCCGGTTGTTCTCGAACTTTTTGAGGAGCTATAGTGCCTGAAACACAAAATACGTTAGTAATTGATGTAACACCTGCAAAACAGACAAACAGGTTATATGCAATGCAATGTAACTGTTCATGTTCCCAATTTTAAGCATTTGGCATGCCCCAGTTCTGGCATCTATCTCGGCAATCACTTTTTGTCTTTCAAACCTTTTCTTTAATAAGTGTTCAAACTTTAGCAGCATCTGGACAAACGAGTCTTGCACATTCAAAGTGATAACTTGCACATTAATACTGAATATGGACAAACCACTATAGGCTAAAAGTCAGAGTACATCCAAGAATATTCCCCGAAGGGTTACAAATCAGTACATAAAGACAAAGGAAATGAAAGCAAAACCCCTACAACAAGCCTGTAGGTAGTCTGAAAAATAAACTAAGCTAAGGACCCTGACTCTGCCACCTCTGCCCTGCTCTTCTTGACGCCTGCTCTCAGCTTGAGCTCTTCAATCTCTTTCCTGGCTTCCTCCAGAGCTAATTGGCTTTGGACTAGCTGTTGGGTCCTCTCCCTCCGGATGGCGTGGGCTTGCTCCACTTCCTCCTTCTTAAAAGCCATCTGAACTTCAAAGAACTCTTCCTTCTCTTTGAATTTCTCTTGCTCTTCCTCCCTTTGGCCTTTCAGCCAAACAATGGATTGTCGAGCACTCCTGAGAGTCTTTAAAGTCTCCTTGTGCTTGGCTTCTCTTTGCGCTTCCATCATACCCAATCGGTGGAAATGGGCTTCTCTTCCGGCAAAATCCTTCTCTTTGTTTTCCAAAGAGGCTTGGAGCTTCTGCAGCTTGTCTTCAGCTTCCTTCTTGGCTCCAATGGCCTGGTGGTATAAGCTTACCATCTCAACATTCTCTACTCTGACCGCATGCAGCTGAGCTTCTAGCTTCTTGTACTCCTCCAAGGAAACCGTACTGCTCGGACCTGGTACCTCTCGAGGATAAAGTGGAGCTTCGACTGAAAAAGGCATGAGAACTGACTCGATATGCCTTTGCAACCATTCAACGTATGGTGGATATGCTTTGGGATCAACTCGGCCGAAGTCCTTCTTCCCTTTCCTTTTCCTGTGATCCCAGGATTGAACTGCTTGTTGGACTAGCTCTCTGTTTCCATCAACAGGAAAATACAAAGATTCAGCAAACATTTCCATCTGAGGAGGATCCTTCAAAGGGTAGCCAAACTGCCTTCTGGCTAATGTCGGGTAGTAACTGATGACACCTTTCCTTCCCAGCAAAGGTACTCCGGCAAACCTTCCGCAGCTAACCATCACCTCTTTTCCTAGCAAATCCCTGTCATAACCCCAAGCAATGTCTTCTTCAGTCAATCCCATCAGTCTTCTGGACCATCTCCATTCGTCTCGTATATCCTTGAAGGCACCTGATTTAGGCAACTGTCTAGCGAACCATTCAGCAAACAAAGGAGCACAGCAGACCACTGGACCACCTCTACCTTTCTCGTTTCTGTAATGGACACTAAAATAAAAGTCACCCAATAAAGTAGGCACCGGATTGCCTTTTGCGAAGATTGAGATCACTTCTAAGCTGACAAACTCTTTCTCTCCGGGAAACAAGCTAGACCCATATACCATCAATGCAAGCAAAGCTCCAAAGTCATTCCACTTAGCTTCTGTAGCATATTTCTCAGCTTCTGGGATAAGCACACTCCATGGTAGACCTCTGCCTTTACTCTCTTGCAAAGCCTTTCTGACTGAAGCAACTGGCAACCTACAAACCTTGGCTATGTCTTCATCTCTGAGCACAACCTCTGACCCGTAGAACGACAATGTCTCTCTGATCGGAACACTCAGCATGCTGGAGATCTCTTCCAATGTCGGAGCTAAGATGTAACCTGGAAGAATAAAGCAACGCAACACGGGATCATAAAATTGCAACAAGGTATGCAAGCTGTCCTTTTGGTCTGTAGTAGGCTTGTCCACAAATTTCAGTATCTGGCCATATCTTTTCTTGAAATTACCCAAGACTTGATCGTTCATCAGACCTGCTAACCTCTGAACACTTTTGACTTCCGGCTGAAGAAAGGTGTAATGCACATTCTTTTTTCTCGGATCGCTTTTAATTTCTGCCATGGAGATAAGAATACCAGAACTGGGAATAGATGTGATCAATGACCTGAAAAATGGGAAACATAAACAGTTAATGCAAAGAATGATGCAAATGTAATGCAATGCAAGCATATGACCAACGGGGACCATCTGAACTGGCACACTGACAAAGGCCCTTCGGAACAACTGGCAAACTCAACAGTTCACTGAGTCACCCCCTCTGGTAATCACAACCCTCTGATAGAAGATCTCAGACCCACAGTATCAAGAAATCCAGAATTCCAGGATCATAACCTCGGAACCATAGAATCAATAGAACCACCGGTCATATTCACAGGACCAAAGATCATAACTGAACAGATGAGTGTATGTTGAGGTCATGGGTTCCTGCACACCTGTACACACCCCCCAATCTCACGGGTAAAAGGCTCCGGGTCAGACATCACGGACTCTCAAAGCCACATAGCAATAATACTGTCACCATCTCCGAGAAATGGCTCATGACCAAATCAGGGAATCGGTTAGGCATTATGTACTATGCAGGGAGGCCTCAGCTGAGTCCGGGAAAAACAAGCATCCCTTATAAGTCCCTAGCTTCAAGCGCTGAAATCAAGAAACAATAGTACATTCAGCCCGTAGGATACAGTACTAATGTCATATGACCAGACGCTTTAACTGAGTTCTTATAAGAGAACCAGGCCATCCTATGCGAGTTCCCAGTGGACCCTCGGGTGCGAATGGGTTTGCCACAAAATGTGGTCTGCCACTGTCACCACTGGAGAAGGTTGTTTCCACAAAGGTTCTCAATGATCGGTCCCCAGCTGCACATAACTGTCAGGGTTATGTAATGAGAGAGGAAGATCCCCAAATCAAGACATTTCCAAGACAATCGCAACCTGGGTGCGGAACTCACTACTACCCTCATGACAAGATCTCATGAGGCCAAAGTGGAACCACTCTAAGTCCTATGGTGCACTCGAGCCGGGTACTTGGCTCATATCTCTCAAGAACCAGTAACTCCCATCCCACCAAAGGAAACCAGTCCAGACAGTCCAGTATGATATATGATGCAGAAAATAAATACTGAAAACTGTAAATAAAGCTGTAAATAAAGCAATAAACAAACAGCAATATAATACAACAAGCCACATCAAACAAATATCACCCAATGAAACAGAAACAAACAAGCGCTAGGAGAGACTCACAGGGGAACCAGAGATTCTCTAGCATTAGTCCCCAGCAGAGTCGCCAGCTGTCGCTCCCGGGATTTCCATCCTGGTACAAACGCGAAAAGTGGCGCGGAAGAAGAATAGAGTCGCCAGCCATGCATTTTCATCCCGAATAGAGGGAATGGTAATGCTGCACAAACCAGAAGAAAGAAAGAGGAAGGACACAGGTCCTGCGAACCAAAGAGACTGAGCTCGGGAGTCGGTTACAACCTGGGAAGGTATTAGCACCCAGATCGTCCGCCGTACCCGACGGGATCCACGCTTGCAAAAGAAAACTGTTTCAAAGGGTGAGGGTATGAAAGCTGCAGCAAATAAATGAAAAGAAACTGGAACTGGAAAGGAACTGAAATAAGAAACGAAGAGAAAAATGTAGGGAAAATAAAGATTGTGCTCGAATGGGCCCTACCCCACTGCCTACGTACCTCATCGGGATAATGAGGATCAGAGACGCCGTAGTTCCCCTGGCTAGGGGTACTAAAAGGAAATTGCTTGTGAATTAAGGCTTGAACTGCCTATGCCATTGCTCAGGTGTTGCAGACTCGGACGACGAGTGCGTAACCGTCTTGCAAAATGACAAGTAGGAGCAAGTTCGCGTACGGAGCGAAGGAGATGAGAAAAGAATTCCCGAAGGAAAGACGCTTATTGTTTGTTTTGTGTTTTTTAGAAGCTTTTATGAGTGTGTCACAAGGAAGTGAACTCAAACTCTCACCAATGGAATGTGCACTTGTCACTACATTCCAAGATGGAATAATAAAACAAGCACACTCAAGTAAGGAGAAGATCCCCAAAACTTGAACCCACAGATTAGGGCTTAGGCTCACTAACTTGCTTAATTATTAAGTGTTTTTTTGGTTATTTACATGAAGAAGTGTTTTTTATGCTTTTCTTTATGAAGAAGATACCTTGATCAGACTTGTGCATCACAAGGTAAACATGTACTATCCCAAGATGGGAAGACTACAAGCATACCTCATGGAATAAGGCTATGGATCAATGCATCACTTCACATTTATTAAAGTGTTTTCTTTTTAAGAGTTATGAGATGAGAAGAGAAGAAGAACCAAAAGATCTCAAAGGAAAAAATCTAAAGGGGGACTAAAATAATCCTAAGTATTCACATGCATGGAAGTCCTAAGAGTTAGTGAGGTTTCTAACCTAATGAAGAAGGAAGAAGATAGAAAAAGAGAAGAGGAAACTAGAAAGGGGAAAGAGAACCACATGATGGCACAAAGCACATCAAACACCACAAAGAAAAAACAAAACAAAAGAGGAAAGATGAAAAGTTGAAATGTGGATAAACATCCACACTTCTCTTACCATGAGCCCCTGAAATGTTAGCAAAATCCAGCAAATTGACCAACACAATCATGGAATTAATCATGCTCAAAGGTTCTTGTAAACAAAAAAAACAAACAACATGCCAAGCATCGCAAATACACGACTTACGCGTCGAAAACATGAAAGCATACATCAACCAGCAAGCAAATCACCCTAAAATATCATGCTTAATGATCATGCAATGATCCAAGGCAATTAGAACAAGCAAGGGGATCAAACAAGCTCAAAACAACGCTAAAAAAACATTCTGCCTCAGTGTTAACCGGTTAACCAAATGCGTTAACCGGTTAACCAGCTCAAACCTGCACAAAATACGCGTGAAACAGGGGCGTTAACCGGTTAACCATATACGTTAACCGGTTAACACTGATAAAACAGCAACAGATCCTGCAGAAAACAGCAACTCAAAACAGCTTATCCAAAAAAAGCTTGCACCAGACCAGCAATCAATTACACATGGAAAATTAGATCAATTCACATTAATCCATATTATTAAGCTCATGAACAATAACATTCGGATCCGGATACAAATCAACCAATCAAATCAAACAACACAAGCAAATACACAAGCACATGGTGGATCTAAAGCACAAGCATGCAAATAAGCTAAAAACAGAGCTAGATCTGAAATTAACCAACCTACAAAGCTGAGGTATGCTTTGGTAATTGTTGATTGAGCTGAAAACAGTAGATCTCGCGCAAAACTTTGAAGATTCGATGCTAAGCTCCACACTCCATGCAAAATAAATGCAAGAACAAGCTCTTGATGCAGAATTTTGGATCCAAAAGCACTTCTAGATCTCAAACCAGATCTGAATCTCCAATAAAACCAGCAAAGAGATGCAAAGAAGCTATGAAAGGAGGTTTAGTTCCAAGATCTACACACCTCAAGGCAAGGTTGTGTGATCTTCAAAGAGGAACTTTGAGTGATTTGGAAAATTGGGAGAGAAAAGTGAGAGAATTGTGAGTGAGAGGAATGAAAATTCAGAAATGAGAGTGAAAAATGAGTGAGAGCTCCCTTGGTTTGGAGAGAAATGGAATAAATATGGTTTAGGTTTGGGGCCCAAAATTTTGGTTTGGGATCCAAAATTATGGTTTGGGTAGTGTGATTTGGATTTAGGGTTGGAATGAGGCTTGGATAAATGCTCTAGATCCTTCTCCCAAATTCAAATTAATTCAAATGAATAAAAATCAGAAAATTGGAAAATGGAACCAAAACACACATGCTGAAATTGCTGCTGGAAATTCAAATTTCGCAGCTGTTAACCGGTTAACCATATGCGTTAACCGGTTAACGCATGGAAAATTTGAATTTCCCTCCCTTTGGTGGGAACCTTCAAAAATAGACCTGCACCAACCGTTTCAAGCAAATTTTGATCCATCTTCTCTTTCTAGGGCTCTGAACATGATACCAGGCTTGTGCAAAATGATCCTATGAGATTCTTGCCAGATCACCATGCTCTTGATTTTGACTTGCGGGTTCGGATTTTCCCAGATGACCGATCATATGCCTTATGCTGGAACATGCGAGTGTTATGCCTCATTTTTCTATGCTAAATGATAAGGATATGGTATGCTCATGATGATTATGATATGATAACGATGCTAAACAAGAAGAGGGCAAATTTGGGGTGTTACAGGAAGTTGTTTAGTTTAATCTTGTAGAGTGTTCGGTGTCTTGCTCTGGTAGATGTAACATCGGAGGGAAATATAACACTTATGCGATTATTTGTTATTTTATTAAGATGAGTTTTTATGTGTTGAATTAAGTTGAATGATTATTGTTGAGATTGACCAAAAGGTCTTGAGGTTTGATGAAATAAAAGGAGATATTTTGAATTATGATTCCGCTGCGATGTTTTGAATTTAGTTGTAAATATTTTCAAGAGCAAGTACTATTATTATAAAAATATTTTGAAAACCGTGTTACGGAGCTTGGTATTTTTATCATGATGTTTAAAAGAAGAAAATGTGATACCTTTTATGAAGTACTCTATTTTATTCGAGTTAATTATCGTGAAATCTATTGTGGGTTAGAAGGTTGTTACATGTTATAGTGCATGCCTCTTATGACAAGGAATTTTGAGGCAATTGATAGACAAAAAGTATAAGCGAAGATGAAGATCTAAAGTTGTTGGAACCGGTTTCGTCGAACTCAATTTCACTTCCGGAAAGAAAGTCACTCTTGTTAATGTACTTCATGTCCCCGACATGAATAAGATTTTTTTTTTGAAATCTTGGTATCCGGCCTTTCGACCGACTAATTCAAGAGAATCAATCCCATTATCCACTAGTGGGGTCCCATTTAAAGCCAGAGCAAAGCTCTGTATGGATTGACCCACACAAGGATTGATTGCACCCAGTAAGATTCGAACATGGGACCTTGAGAGGAACAAACTCTTAAGACTCAAGCCTCCACCACTAGGCCAACCCTTGGGGGTTATAAAAAGACTAATTAAATCCGTATTGATCTCATGCAATATTCATGATTTAAAAAAACAGAAATATGTGTCAAATCAAAGATGATCAAGAAACCTTTCAAAAATGTTGAAAGAAAAACAATTATGTTTGATCTTGTGCGCTCTGATTTGTGTGAATTTAATGGGATGCTAACTGTCATACCCCAAATTTGTTCGGATATTTCAAATTCATCTGATACATGTCCATTTATCAAGTTTTATATTTTTAGCCATATGCATTTTTATCTTCAAAAAAAGTCACCATAATCAAACATATATGCATTATAGTTGAAATTCTGGGATCATATATGTGATGTCGAACCAGATGTTTAGACACTGATATCCTAAACAATAAATTAATGAGCTAGTAAATTAATTAACACAGGAAATTGTTAACCCAGTTCAGTGTATCTCCACACTTACATCTGGGGGCTACCAAGCCAGGAAGGAAATTCAATATAAGTAATATTAATTATGGAGTTAAACCAATCAGTTTAATCCTTCACTTAATATCTACCCAAGGAAATTTCTATCTAAGACTCTACTTAGATATGAGTACCTACCCACTCCCCCTCAATCACATAGTGATCTTAAACTTAGAATGATTAATAAGTTTGAAGTCACACTTCATACACACCAGCTTGATCTTACTTATCAGTTTCAATCAAGACACAATTCACTTTTTACTTAAAAGCTTATAAAGTGACTAACACACAAATAAAACTTGCTTAAAATAACTAGCTTCACTAACACCCTTGACAATCTTCTTAATTTCGTTAGATTTTCTTGAGTGTATCAGTTTCTTAAATAGATGCTGAGTTTGTGGGCTTTTTGCAAATTATCCAGACTTTGATAAATCCCACAGTTATCTCCTTGAATCAAGGTGAGTTAGTTTGTTATCTCCTTGAATCAAGGTGAGTTAGTTTTTCTGTTTCCTTTACACTGGAACCAGATAACTTAACTTCCTAAAGAGGCGCCTTGGAGTTCTCATCCTTTACAATTAATTCCAGATATTTACTCCTGATTTTAAGCACTTCTGTTACGCATCATTTAAGGTAGATAGCAGGTTTGCGATGTCACAACATCTGGTATGACATCCTGATGTCCTGAACTAAGTTCATAACTATTACTTTGTTTGTCAAAAATTCTGCCAATTTCTAACATCTACAATAGTAAATAAAAATCAACATAAAGTCAACATTTTACATGTTGAAGAAATTGACTAAAATAGCATTTTTTTTCATTACGACTTTTGAAAAATAAACTCATGATCATTTGATTTTTCATCAAAATATTCATTTGAATTTTATTAATCATTTTCATGAAACATAAAACAAAAATCAATGTTTGTAGAAGGTCCAAAATATCTCTCATTTATTACATCATTATTTCATACATATATTACATCATTATTCACTATTTAATTAAATAATTTTCTAGCAGACACTCACACTCTTTGCATAATTCCTAAACTATCATTTCTTGAGCCTATAAATAAACCTCATTTCATTCATAAAGGACACCACCAATCATTCACAAAAACTAAGTCAAAACTCTATTCATTTTTCTTCAGGTCATTTCTTTCTTTCTTTATTGAGACATCTGCTTGAACATCTTGTTTGACTTCATAGGATCTGGAGTTGTTTGGCTGGTGCTAGACTCAGAATTTTGAACTTTATTAAATCCCAGCCCAGTCATATCCCCTGAGTGCTTGTTGTTGTTGAGAATGGCATCCAGTATGTTTGAGCCACTTGTAACACCCCAAATTTTCCCTCTTCATGTTAAGCATCATATCATCATATTCATCATACTCATATCATTTCCTCAGCATCATATCATGGAAAGATGAAGCATAACATCCCTCATGTCCTAACATCAAGCATATGGTCATCTGTGGAATTCCTTGAAGCCTTTCAAGCCATGACAAGGGTCCCAAGGGTTGTATACAAGTTCTATGGTGAGTATACACTCCATTTACAAGATCAAGTCCATTGACAAAATCTCAGAAGATTACATGATCATCAGAGATCTCAGGACAAGGCAAAGCTCCTATGCAGTGCACCCAAATTAGGGTTTGGGATTCAAGTACCATAGTCTCACAACTTTGGCCATTTCTTGTGGGCCAAGTCTTCTATATGTTGAGAGGATCCTATGTGTCAAATTTCATGAGAAAACTCCCTGTGGAAGTCAGACAATGCCTCAGTTGATTGCAGATGAAGAAAAAAGTCAACAGAGCCCTGAAAAAGTCAACTGTGAGATTTCAAGGGGTCCAACCCCATTTTTCTAGCCAAGGGATGTTCTTATAATGTTAAAAGAGATTTGGCAAGATCAGGGATCAAAATCAGATCAATTTGGTTGGCACCGGCATATTTTTTGAAGGTTCCCACCAAAAGGAGGGAAATTCAAAATTCACTGGCGTTAACCGGTTAACGGATTGGTTTACCGGTTAACGGCCACGAATTTTGAATTTTCAGCAGCAATTCAGCATGTGTGATTTTTGCTCCATTTTTCATTTTTCTGATTTTTATTCATTTTTGAATTAATTGGAAATTAAAGGAAAGATCTAGAGCTTTTGTCCAAGCCTAATCCCATTGCTACATCCTAATCACCCTACCCAAACCATAATTTTGGATCCCAAGCCTAATTTTTGGGCCCCAAACCTAAACCATATTAATTCATTTCTTTCCAAACCAAAGGGGCTCTTCCCTCATTTTTCACTCTCATTTTTTCTGAATTTTCACTCCTCTCACTCACAATTCTCTCACTTTTCTCTCCCAATTTTCCAAATCACTCAAAGTTCCTCTTTGAAGATCACACAACCTTGCCTTGAGGTGTGTAGATCTTGGAACTAGACCTCCACCCATAGTTTCATTGCATCTTTTTGCTGGTTTAATTGGTGATTCAGATCTGTTTTGGGATCTAGAAGTGCTTTTAGATCCGAAATTTTGCATCAAGAGCTTGTTCTTGCATTTATTTTGCACGGAGTGTGAAATTTAGCACCAGATCTTCAAGGCTTTGCGCGAGATCCATCATTTTCAGTCCGATCAACAATTACCAAAGCAATCATCGGCTTTGTAGGTCGGTTAATTTCAGGTCTAGCTCTGTTTTAGCTTATTTGCATGCTTGCGTTTTAGATCCGCCATGTGTTTGCGTATTTGCTTGTATTGAGTGAATTGGTTGATTGATTTGTGATCGGATCCGTGTATTAGTGTTCATAAGCTTCCTGATGCCATTTAATGTGAATTGATGCACTATTTTCATGTTCAAATGCTTGCTGGACTGGTATGAGATTGTTTGGAATAAGCTGTTTGTGAGCTGGTTTCTGCAGGTTTTTGCTGCTGTTTTAGCAGTGTTAACCGGTTAACGGATTGGTTAACCGGTTAACGCACCTGGTTTTTGCTGTTTTACGCAGGTTCTGGCATGGTTAACCGGTTAACGAATTGGTTAACCGGTTAACACTGAAGCAGTGGGCTACTTTTGAGTTATTTTTGGCATGTTTGATCTCCATACTTGTCCTAAATACCATGGGTCATTATATGATCATTGAACATGTTTGTTTGAGTGATTTTCTTGCTGATCCATGCATGCTTCCGTGTTTTCGACACGCAAATGCTTGTTTGTGCCATGTATGACCTAATTATGTGATCTTGATTGGTGTGAATTTTGAGTATGTCATTGCCTTGATGTTATTAATGAGCATTTGCTGGATTTTGCTAACCTTGCAGGGGCTATGGTAATTGTGAGGTGTGGGAATTGAGTTCCACATCTCCAATTCCCATCTTCTCTTTTTATTTTTTTATTGAGCTAACCTTTTTTTTGTTGGGCCTAGGCCTTTCTCATCCCTTCTTCTATCTTCTTCTTTCCTTCTTCATTAGGATAGAAATCACACTAACCTTAGGGCATCCAGGCATGATAACACTTAGGATTCTTTAGTCCCCCTTTAGAATTTTGCCTTTGTGATCCATTTGGTTCTTCTTCTCTTCTCATCTCATAACCATAAAAAACATCTTAATAATGTTTGAAGTGCTACCTTGAGCAATAGCCTTATCCCATGAGGTATGCTTGTAGTCTTCCCATCTTGGGATAGTACAAGTTTACCTTGTGATGCACAAGTCTGATCAAGGTATCTTCTTCATAAAGAAAAGCATAAAAAACACTTCCTCATTGTAAATACCAAAAACACTTAATAGGTTAACAAGTTAGTGAGCTTAGGCCCTAATCTTTGGGTTCACGTTTTGGGGATTTTCTCCTTACTTGAGTGTGCTTGTTCTATTATTCCATCTTGGAATGTAGTGACAAGTGCACATTCCATAGAAAAGAGCTTGAGTTCACTTCCTTGTGACACACTCGTAAAAAGCTTCATAAAAAACACAAACAAACAATAAGCGTCTTTCCTTCGGGAATTCTTTTCTCATCTCATTCGCTCCGTACGCGAACTTGCTCCTACTTGTCACTTTGCAAGACGGTTACGCACTCGTCGTCCGAGTCTGCAAAACCTGAGCAATGGCATAGGCAGTTCAAGCTTTAATTCACAAGCAATTTTCCTTTTAGTACCCCTAGTTAGGGGAACTACGGCGTCTCTGATCCTCATTATCCTGATGAGGTACGTAGGCAGCGGGGTAGGGCCCGTTCGAGCACAATCTTTATTTTCCCTACATTTTTTCTCTTTGTTCCTTATTCAGTTCTTTTCCAGTTCTAGTTTCTTTTCATTTTCACTTCTTTTGCTGCAGTCTTCATACCCTCACCCTTTGAAACAGTTTCTTTGCAAGCGTGGATCCCTTCGGGTACGGCGGACGATCTGGGTGCTAATACCTTCCCAGTCGTAACCGACTCCCGAAATCAGTCTCTTTGGTTCGTAGGATCTGTGTCCTTCCTTTTCTTTTCTTCCGGTTTGTGCAGCATTACCATTCCCTTTCTTCGGGATAAAAATGTCTGGCTGGCGACTCTATTCTTTTTCCGCGCCACTTTCGCGTTTGTACCAGGATGGAAATCCGGGGAGCGACAGCTGGCGACTCTGCTGGGGACCGAACCCAGAATCTCTGGTTCCCCTGTGAGTCTCTCCTAGCGCTTGTGTGTTGCTGTTTCATTGGATGATGTTTGTTTGCTGTGGCTTATTGTATTTTATTGTTGTTTATTTACAGCTTTATTTACAGTTTTCAGTCTTTATTTACTGCATCATGTATATACTGGACTGTCTGGATTGGTTTTCTTTGGTGGGATGGGTGTTACTTGTTCTTGAGAGATATGAGCCAAGTACCCGGCTCGAGTGCACCATAGGACTTAGCGTGGTTCCACTTTGGCTTCATGAGATCTTGTCATGGGGGTAGTAGTGAGTTCCACACCCAGGTTGCGATTGTCTTGGAAATGTCTTAATTTAGGGATCTTCCTCTCTCATTACATAACCCTGACAGTTACGTGCAGCTAGGGACCGATCATTGAGAACCTTGTGGAAACATCCCTCTTTAGTGATGACAGTGGCAGCCCACATTTTGTGGCAAACCCATTCGCATCCGAGGGCCCACCTGGGGATCGCATAGGATGACCTTGTGTCCCGGACTCAGGTGAGGCCTCCCTGCGTAGTATATAATGCCAAACTGATTACCTGATTTGGTCATGAGCCATTTCTCGAAGATGGTGACAGTATTATTGCTATGTGGCTTTGAGAGTCCGTGATGCCTGACCCGAAGCCTTTTACCTGTGAGTTGGGGGTTGTTTACAGGTGTGCAGGAACCCCTGACCTCAACATACACTCATCTATACAGTGGTTCTTGTTATGATCTGTGGTCCTATGATAATGATCTTTGGTGTTATGGTCCTATGGTTCCGGAGTTCTGGTTTTCTGATACTGGTTTTCTGGAGTTCTTGTTCTGGTATCCTTGGTACTGTGGTCCTGAGATCTTCTTCAGTGAGTTGTGATTATCAGAGAGTGTGACTCAGTGGACTTTTGGTTTGAAGGTTATTCAGAGGGGCCCTTGTCAATGATCCAGTTCAGACGGTCCCAGTTGATCATATGCTTGCATTGCATTGCATTTGCATCCTTCTTTGCATTAATTGTTTATGTTTCCCATTTTTCAGGTCATTGCTCACATATGTTCCCAGTTCTGGTATTCTTATCTCCATGGCAGAAATCAGAAGAGCTCCGAGAAAAAAGAATGTGCATTATACCTTTCTTCAGCCGGAAGTTAAAAGTGTTCAGAGGTTAGCGGGTCTGATGAACAATCAAGTCTTGGGCAATTTCAAGAAAAGATATGGCCAGATACTGAAGTTTGTGGACAAGCCCACTGCAGACCAGAAGGACAGTCTGCATACCCTGTTGTAATTTTATGATCCTCTACTGCGCTGCTTTGTTTTTCCAGGTTACATCCTAGCTCCGACTTTGGAAGAGATCTCCAACATGCTGAATGTGCCGATCAGAGAGACATTGTCGTTCTACGGGTCAGAGGTTGTGCTCAGAGATGAAGACATATCCAAGGTTTGTAGGTTGCCAGCTGTTTCAGTCAGGAAGGCTCTGCAAGAGAGTGAAGGCAAAGGTCTACCCTGGAGTGTGCTTATCCCAGAGGCGGAGAGATACGCTACAGAGGCTAAGTGGAATGACTTTGGAGCTGTGCTTGCATTGATGGTATATGGGTCCAGTCTGTTTCCTGGAGAGAAAGAGTTTGTCAGCTTGAAGGTTATCTCAATCTTTGCAAAAGGCAATCCAGTGCCTACTTTATTGGGTGACTTTTACTTCAGTGTCCATTACAGAAACGAAAAGGGTAGAGGTGGTTCAGTAGTATGCTGTGCTCCTTTATTTGTTGAGTGGTTTGCTAGACAGTTGCCTAAGTCAGGTGCCTTCAAGGAGATGCGGGACGAATGGAGATGGTCCAGAAGACTGATGGGGTTGACTGTTGAAGATATTGCTTGGGGTTATGACAGGGATTTTCTAAGTAAGGAGTTGATGGTCAGTTGAGGAAGGTTTGCCGGAGTACCTTTGCTGGGAAGGAAAGGTGTCATCAGCTACTATCCAACATTAGCTAGAAAGCAGTTTGGCTACCCTTTGAAAGATCCTCCTCAAATGGAAGAATTTGCTGAATCTTTGTACTTTCCTGCTGAAGGGAACAAAGAGTTAGTTCAACAAGCAGTCCAAGCCTGGGCTCATAGGATAAAAAAGGGGAAGAAAGACTTCGGCCGAGTTGATCCCAAGACATATCCACCATATGCTAAATGGTTGCAAAGACATATCGAGTCAGTTCTCATGCCTTTTTCAGTCGAGGCTCCACTTTATCCCCGAGAGGTGCCTAGTCAGAGCAGTACTATTTCCTTGGAAGAGTACAAGAAGCTAGAAGCCCAGCTGCATGAGGTCAGAATAGAGAATACTGAGATGGTGAGCCTGTACCACCAAGCCAACAGGGCCAAGAACGAAGTTGAAGACAAGCTGCAGAAATTCCAAGCCGCTCTAGAAGCCAAAGAGAAGGACTTTGCTGGTAGGGAATCCCATTTCCACAGGTTGGGTATGATGGAAGCTCAAAGAGAAGCTAAGCGCAAGAAGACTCTAAAGACTCTCAAAGATGCTCGTCAATCCATTGCTTGGCTGCAAGGACAAAGGGATAAAGAACAGAAGAAATTCAAAGAGAAGGAGGAGTTCTTTGAAGTTCAGATGGCCTTCAAGAAGGAGGAAGTGGAGCAAGTCCACGCCATCCGGAGGGAGAAGACCCAACAGCTAGCCCAAAGTCAATTAGCTCTGGAGGAAGCAAGGAAAGAGATCGAAGAGCTCAAGCTGAGAGCGGGTGTCAAGAAAAGCAGGGCAGAGGTGGCAGAGCCGGGGTCCTTAGATTAGTTGTTTATCTTCCAGACTACCTACAGGCTTGTTGTAGGAGTCATGCTTTTATCTCTTTTGTCTTTATTTTATGCACTGGCTTGTAACCCTTCGAGGAGTATTCCTGTTTGTATTCTGACTTTTAGCCCGTAGTGGTTTGTTCACATACAGTATTAATGTGCAAGTTATCATTTTGAATGTGCAAGACTCGTTTGTCTGGATACTGTTAATGTTTGAACACTCATCAAAGAGAAAGTTTGAAAGTTGAAAATTCAAAGAGATTGTCTGAGAATAGATTCCAGAACTGGGGCATGCCAAATGGGAACATGAACAGTTACATTGCATTGCATATAACCTATTTGCTTGTTTTGCAGGTGTTGTCTCAGGTACTAACGTGTTTTGTGTTGCAGGCACTATAGCTCCCCGTAAAGTTCGGGAACAACCAGTTGCTCATCGGTATCCAACAAAGATTAACAGAGAACGAGCCATGGACCAGATGTAAGCGGACTTGGCAGATCTGAGACTGAGAATGGATAACTTTATGACAGTGATGGCCGACATGGGGCAAAACCAAGAGCGTCCGCGGGAAATGATTGAGAACAGTCAACCCAGGAACACTGCTGCTGCTACTGTTGACAATCGTACCGGTGTGGGCGCATATCAGGTTGAAATTCCTATTGCTCAACTAGAAGTGACTATCATCAATGACGAGTTGAATAACATTCAGATGGATAATCATGATGACCAGTTTACTCTACTTGATGAAGTTGAAGGTCAAGGAGCGGAGATGAACAAGAGGTTCGAAGAGATGGCGGAGCAAATCAAAGCTATTCAGTCCCAGAGCTCCTTGGGATTTGACATAACCGATTTGGGCTTGGTTCCTGGGGTCAGGATCCCATACAAGTTCAAAGTTCCAACCTTTGAGAAGTATAATGGCACTGCTTGCCCGAAGACTCATCTTCAATCATTCGTTGGGAGAATTGCTGCTCACACGGATGATGAGAAGCTCTGGATGTATTATTTTCAAGACAGCTTGGTGGGAGCTTCACTGGAATGGTACATGAAGCTCAGTAGGGTCAATATCAAGAGTTGGAAGGATCTAGCTGAAGCCTTTGTGAGGCAATATCAATACAACATGGACATGGCTCTGAACCGCACACAGTTGCAGCACATGGCTCAGACGGCTAAAGAAGGTTTCAAAGAGTATGCACAGAGGTGGCGCCAGCTAGCTGCCAGGGTGCAACCACCGCTGCTAGATAACGAAATGGCTGACATGTTTATGGGTACTCTGCAGGGTGTTTTTCTTGAGAGACTAACGTCCAGCTCTGCTACTAAATTCAACGATATTGTCATTGCTGGAGAAAGGGTTGAGACATTACTGAAAATGGGGAAGATACAAGATCCTAGTGCTAGCAGCTCAAATGGAGCGAGGAAAGCTTTCAGTGGACCTCCTAGGAGAAGAGAGGGCGAGACGAACGCTGTATTTGGCCGAGACCGGAGTCGTGGTTACAGAAGACCTTATGAACATGTGGCAGCAGTCACAATTCCTGCCGCTCCAGTGCAACAGATGCTACCTCCTCCACAACAACATCAACAACAACAACCTCGTACCAACTATCAACAGAGACCGTATCAGCCGAGGCAAACTTGCCCGGCTAATAGGGTGATTGAGGCTATCCCGATGACGTATGCTGCCTTACTTCCAAGACTGTTGGACTTGAACCTAATTCAATTGAGGACTTTGGCACCACCACCTCCTGGAGAGCTTCCAGTGGGTTATGATGTCAACGCGCGATGCGCTTTCCACTCTGGAGCACCCGGGCACTCGACTGAGAAGTGCAGGGCTTTGCATCACAAGGTTCAAGATCTTGTAGATTCTAAGGCAATCAACTTTGCGCCGCCGCCGAATGTTAACTCGAACCCTATGCCGAATCATGGAGGGGAAAAAGTTAATGCTGTTGAGGATGGTGACAAATTGAGTCTGGTGCTGAGTATCGATGAAGTGAAGACTCCTTTGAGGGTAGTGAAAGAGAGACTGCTGAAGGGTCAAGTATTTCCGGGTTGCTGTCTTGATTGTGAAGACTGTATGAGTGCTGTGAATGGCTGTGAGAAGTTGAAGATGGGTTTGCAGGGTTTGATTGGTGATGGATCCTTGCAGTTCAGTAAAGTTGGTAATGAAGAGGCTGATGATGTGTCAACCATTACTATTTTTTACGATGAAGCTGACATGCTTGTCAGAAGAGAGCCGGTTACAATCAATGCTCCTCAGATTAGTCCAGTGACTATAACCGTACCTGGGCCAGTGCCGTACACAGACGATAAAGCCATTCCCTGGCATTATGGCTCAGAGGTATATGTAGCTGAGCAGAGGATTGAGAGCAGATCTGTTGTTGCTGACCCGACTGTAGAGAACGTCGGAGGAGTAGGGGGTTTCACTCGAAGTGGCAGGTTATTCGCTCCCCCTACGCTGAGAGGGGATCCCGAGGCCGAGGCTTCGTCCAGAGCCAAAGGAAAGCATGTTGTGAATGATGAATCAACTACTCCTATTACTGGGCAGGGTACGTTTGAAAAAGAGGTCGAAGAATTCATGAGGATCATTAAAAAGAGTGACTACAAGGTGGTTGATTAACTGAATCAGACGCCTTCAAAGATATCCATCTTGTCACTACTGATGTGCTCTCCTGCACACCGAGAAGCCTTACTGAAAGTCCTGCAAATGGCTTACGTTCCTCAGGAGATCACTGTCAACCAACTCGAGGCTGTTGTTGGAAGTGTCAATGCTAGCCATGGCCTAGGCTTCACTGACAGAGACCTAACGTCAGAGGGCAGAAACCACAACAAAGCACTACACATCACGATGGAGTGCAAGGGCGATGTGCTGTCTCATGTTCTTGTAGACACAGGCTCTTCCTTGAATGTGCTTCCGAAGAAGGCGCTGATGAAGCTTAATGTTGATGGGATCATCCTGCGGCCAAGTGATCTGGTTGTTAAGGCTTTCGATGGTTCGAGAAGATCGGTTTTTGGAGAGGTCGATTTGCCCATCAAGATAGGCTCTCAAGTCTTCAAAAGTGTTTTCTATGTTATGGACATCCAGCCTGCATATAGCTGTTTGTTGGGAAGGCCATGGATACATGCTGCTGGGGCTGTTACTTCGACCCTGCATCAAAAGCTTAAATACGTGGTGGACGGCCAGGTCATCACAGTTTGTAGGGAGGAGGATATATTCGTTAGCCACTTGTCGACATTCAAGTATGTAGAGATGGATGGTGAAATCCATGAGACTTTATGCCAAGCTTTTGAAGCAGACGTCAGCATCCTGACTCCAGTGGAGAAGAGCATTGAGAAGGAGGGTACATCCATCCATTCCTACAGGGAAGCAAAAGAAGTTGTTCAATCAGGCAGTGCCCAAGGCTGGGGCAAGCTGTTGGAGATGGAAAAGAAAGATGATAAGTTCAGCTTAGGGTATCAGCCTGGTGGATCTACTCCAGGTGGTAAGGCTATCACATTCACGAGTGCTGGGTTGCTTAACCACGGTCAGATCTGTACGGCAAGCCAAGATGGGGATAGTGACGGAGACTGGGACAGTTGGATCCACCCGTGCGCGCCCGACGAGGAGCTAGAAAATTGGTCTGCTGAAGACATTGTTCAAGTCACCTGGCTCTCAGAGTAATTATTTTGTTTCCTTTTATTAGCATACTGCATTGTCAAATCCAGCATTCTGCCCAAGATGCTTGGATCCATCGTATTGGGCCACCATGTTTTGTACTGCATCGTTATTTTGCTATGAAATAAAAGGACATTTTCAGACAAGCCGTGTTCCTTATTTTTTGTTTTTAAACTTTTTCACAAAAAAAAAAATGGCAGTGTGTTTTCCTTTTTTTGTGTTAGCGTCTTTTTTTTTCCAAAAATGAGCAGATTCTGAATAAGCACATCATCTGTGCAGTGTTGATCATCAGGATTCCACGGATAACGTTCCTGCTATGACTATGCATGACTTTAACAATCCAATCTACCAAGCTGATGAAGGGGTTGAGGAAGACTGTGACCTCCCTGAAGAATTAGCCAGATTGTTGAAACAAGAGGAACGGGTTATTCAGCCTCATCAAGAAGAGATTGAGATCATCAACATTGGCAATGAAGATGCAAAGAAGGAAATCAAAATTGGGGCCAATCTGCAGGCCGACGTCAAGAAAGAGCTGATCAGTATGCTGAGAGAGTATGTGGATATCTTTGCTTGGTCATATCAAGATATGTCAGGGTTAGATACCGACATCGTGATGCATAAGCTACCTCTGAGAGAGGATTGTCCTCATGTAAAGCAAAAATTGAGAAGAACTCGCCCTGACATGGCGATGAAGATTAAAAAGGAGGTTCAGAAGCAGTGGGATGTCGGGTTCCTTGCTGTGACTAGTTACCCACCTTGGGTAGCTAAAATTGTTCCTGTACCTAAGAAGGACGGCAAGGTCTGGATGTGCGTTGACTATCGGGATTTGAACAGAGCAAGCCCAAAAGATGACTTTCCGTTGCCACACATTGACGTGTTGGTAGACAATACTGCTCAATTCTCGGTGTTCTCCTTCATGGATGGCTTCTCCGGATATAATCAGATAAAGATGGCGCCGGAAGACATGGAAAAGACAACGTTCATTACCCCGTGGGGTACATTCTGCTATAAGGTCATGCCCTTTGGTTTGAAGAACGTCGGGGCAACCTATCAACGGGCGATGGTCACATTGTTCCATGACATGATCCATAAGGAGATTGAATGTTATGTGGACGATATGATTGCGAAGTCCCGAGACGAAGAGGAACATCTGGTCAACCTGAAGAAGCTTTTTGATAGACTGATCAAGTACAAGCTGAGGTTGAATCCTAACAAATTCACTTTCGGAGTGCGTTCCGGGAAACTGCTGGGTTTCATTGTAAGTCAAAGAGGAATTGAGGTAGATCCTGCTAAAGTAAAAGCTATTCAAGATATGCCTGCACCGAAGACAGAAAAAGAAGTGTGCGGGTTCTTAGGGAGGTTGAACTACATTTCTCGGTTCATATCTCATCTAACTGCCACGTGCGAACCAATATTCAAATTGCTAAGAAAAGAGCAAACGGTCAGGTGGAACGATGACTGCCAAAGAGCTTTTTCGACAAAATAAAAGAATATTTGCAGGAGCCACCAATTCTAATGCCTCCAATGGAAGGAAGACCATTAATTATGTACTTGACCGTGCTAGAAGGGTCAATGGGGTGTGTGCTAGGCCAACATGACGAGTCTGGTCGAAAAGAGTACGCCATTTATTACCTTAGCAAAAAGTTTACCGACTGTGAATCCCGATACTCACTGCTCGAGAAAACTTGCTGCGCTTTGGTATGGGTTGCTCGCCGACTGAGGCAGTACATGTTGACTCATACCACACTGCTCATTTCCAAGATGGATCCTGTCAAGTACATCTTTGAGAAACCAGCGTTGACCGGAAGGGTTGCTAGGTGGCAGATGATTTTAACTGAATACGACATCTAGTATACTTCTCAGAAAGCCATCAAGGGAAGTGTATTGTCGGATTACCTTGCACAGCAACCTCTTGAGGATAATTATCAGCCAATGAAGTTTGATTTCCCTGATGAGGACATCATGTACCTCAAAACAAACAATTATGAGGAACCACTTCCGGAGGAGGGGCCAGACCCTGAATCCAAATGGAAGTTGATGTTTGATGGGGCAGTCAATATCAATGGTCATGGAGTTGGTGCCGTACTTATTACTCCTGAAGGTGCTCACTTACCCTTCGCTGCCAGAATTACTTTTGGCTGCACCAACAATAAAGCGGAATACGAGGCGTGTATAATGGGAATAGAGGAGGCAATTGATCTTCGGATTAAGAACCTCGACATATTCAGAGATTCAGCCCTCGTCATTAACCAAGTTACCGGCAAGTGGTATACGCATCAAGAGCATCTAATTCCATACAGGGATTATGCTAGAAAACTGTTGACGTTCTTCACGACAGTTAAACTTCAATACATACCACATGATGAAAATTAGTTTGCCGACGCATTGGCCACTCTCTCTTCGTCAATTAAAGTATTGTGTTGGAATTATGTTCCCAGAATTGACATATCCAGGCTTGACGCTCCAGCCTATGTCTTCTCGGTAGACGCCGTGTCTGACGAGAAACCTTGGTATTTTGATATCAAGTTACTCCTGGAAAAGAAAGAACACCCAGCTGGGGCATCTTCCAATGACAAGAAGACCTTGAGGCGACTTGCTGCTAGTTTCTTCTTGAACACAGACGGGGTTTTGTACAAGAGAAACTTCGATATGGTTTTGCTCAGATGCGTGGATAGACACGAAGCAAGCCTGTTGATGCAGGAAGTCCACGAAGGATCTTTCGGTACCCATGCAGGAGGGCATGCTATGGCAAAGAAGTTGCTGAGATCAGGGTATTACTGGATGACAATGGATGCAGACTGTTGTTCATTCGCTCGTAAATGCCACAAGTGCCAAATATATGCAGACAAAGTGCATGTTCCTCCAAGCCCGCTCAACGTCATGTCATCTCCTTGGCCCTTTTCTATGTGGGGCATTGACATGAACGGGAAGATAGAGCCTACTGCTTCAAATGGTCATCGCTTCATCTTGGTCGCGATTGATTACTTCACCAAATGGGTAGAAGCAGCATCTTATGCCAACGTCACTCGTCAAGTGGTGGAAAGATTTCTGAAAAGAGATATTATATGCAGATACGGAGTGCCCGAAAGGATCATTACTGACAATGGTTCTAATCTCAACAACAAGATGATGGCAAACTTGTGTCGGGACTTCAAAATTCAACATCACAATTCTTCTCCTTACCGACCAAAGATGAATGGTGCGGTGGAGAAGGCCAACAAGAATATTAAGAAGATTGTGCAAAAAATGGTTGTCACCTACAAAGATTGGCATGATATGTTACCGTTTGCTTTGCATGGGTACCGTACGTCGGTCAGGACGTCGACAGGGGCAACTCCCTTCTCTCTAGTGTATGGCATGGAAGCAGTCTTGCCTGTTGAAGTAGAGATTCCTTCACTGCGCGTGATGATGGATGTCAAGCTGGATGAAGCTGAATGGGTGTGTGCTCGTTATAATCAGCTATGTCTAATTGAGGAAAAGAGATTAGCGGCTATCTGTCATAGTCAGCTTTATCAGAGGAGAATGAAGCGAGCATTCGACCAACGAGTACGTACTCGAGAGTATCAAGTGGGAGAGCTTGTGTTGAAGAGGATCGTTCCTCCAAGTTCAGATCACAGGGGCAAGTGGACCCCAAACTACGAAGGACCATTCATAGTGAAGAAAGTCTTTTCAGGAGGAGCACTGATGCTCACCACTATGGATGGAGATGATTTCCAGTCCCCTGTTAACTCGGACGCAGTTAAAAAATACTTCGCATAAAGAGACCCGTTGGACACAAAAATAGAATAAAAGTCCAGGCAAAAAAGGGGCATCCCGGCGAGCTAAAAACAGAATAAAAAGCTCAGGAAAAAGATAGGGAAATAAATATGAAAAAATGTACACCCGCTGAGTTGAAAAGCCATATTGGACAACTCAGGCAAAAAAGGGTATCCCGGTGGATTGAAAACCCGAAAAGGGCGATCCACGCAAAACAAGGGAATAAGCGAACAACTGCGATCCGAGTTATCTGAACCACATCGTCGTTTCGTACAACTTGACAATATCAGAAGGATAGGAAACAGTCCCCTCATCCTCTCAGAAAGCCAAAGCAGAATGGAGAGTCTCGAAGACATGCAGGTCATAGCAGAAAGGGAACTCCTTGTAATGCCGTGTACATTGCCATTAGGATAGTTTCTTTTCTCAATTTCATGGTAGCTACCTCTTTCCAGGTGGTTGCTTCCTGATGTAAATCTTTGCCTATTCAGAGGCCATTCAATAAAAAGAATATTCATTCAAAAAGCTGTGTGTGTTTATTTTTGTTTGCAAAATGTCCTGAATTTTTTGCAAAAAAAATAGCATTGCATCTAAACATGGTGATAATTTTGAAAAGAAAACTGACATGCAGGGAAACTGTAACCCTCTCTGAGTGTCGGGTGACGATGGATAAACAGGTCATGCCATGCAAATCCCCGGGGCACACTTGTGTATTCTGTTGTTGCAGGTTGCAGGATGGCGTCACATTCTCTCTAGCAATTTACTCCTCCCCAATAGAGTATCTCCCCAAGCAGAGATTTCTTCCAGCAGGTACCTGAAGCCTGGAATTTCCAGCAGAGGTTTCCTCCAGCTAAGCCTTGGCAGCAGCCCAAGCAGTTCTTCTTCCCCAGTGAAGTAGCAGTCCATTCTTCCCCAGCGGAGTATGCCCAGCTGGTATCTGAAAGCCTGACATCACCAGAGTTGGAATCATCAGTATTCTATCCTCAGCAAGAGTCCTTCCTGGTAGGCGTATCTGAAAGCCTGATATCCCCTCAGAGTCTTGAATCATCAGATGCTCTCCCCAGCCCGAGTATTGTTCAAGCAGCTTCCCCAGCCAAGTCTGAAGGTGATCCTGTCCCCACAGAGCTCACATTTGATGTTCACTCCGTCCGTGAAATATTTCCCAGCAAAGTTGCCATACTTTTGGGTATTTGATGATACAGCCAGGTATTCATAACCTCAGTCAGATTTGAGTGTCCAGACCTCTTGACTTGTCTTCCCCTGTAGAGTTGTATTCCTTGCTGCCAATCAGGCATTTGTTTGTTGCTCGTCTGCAACTTTTCAACACTCGTCCGTGTTATCCCTAAGCAAGATTTCCCCCAGCACGGGCATGTTACTGCTTCATTGCTGCTCATCTGCATCTCTCAACACTCGTCAGTGTTAACTCTTTGGTATTGCTCGTTTGCTTTCCCCAACAGTGGTTTATGATTGCCTTGATATTGCTCGTCTGCAATTTCAAACACTCGTCTGTGTTTGGTTATATCAGTTGCTGTTTGCTCGTCTGTAATTTCCGGCACTCGTCTGTGTTCTGATATGATATTTCCTATTGCTCGTCTGCAAATCTCCAACACTCGTCTGTGTTGTGGTATCTCACCTGTTGTTGTTCGTCTGCAACTCCTCAACACTCGTCTATGTTTGGTATTGGGTCCTTTGCTGCACTCGTCTGTGCCTTGCTGTGTATTTTCAACTGTTGCTCGTCTGCAACTTTCCAGCACTCGTCTGTGTTTGGCACGCCTGATATTCGTGGATACTCGTCTGTATCATATCCAGCACTCGTCTGTGTTTGTTTGAAGCTCGTCTGCTTTTATTCCCCAGAAGTCGTCTGTGTTTTGAAGCTCGTCTGCTTTGCTTGGATACTCGTATGTATCATCCCCAGCACTCGTCTGTTCTAGCTTACATCTGTATGTAAGGATTTACTGTTTACCCTGGTATTTATGTATTGCTACTTCAAATGCTCGTCTGTGTTTGAATTTATGGTATTCGTCTGTACCAGTGGCTGATACTCGTCTGTATCATGGCTTGAGACACTCGTCTGTGTTTCTCGGATCATCGTCTGATACTCGTCTGTATCATTGACTTTTAGCACTCGTCTGTGTTATCTTGATGATCATCCAATACTCGTCCGTATTGAAGAGGTTTCAAATCCTGACAGTGGGAATTAATGTCGAAATGGTTACCGGTCCTGGCGTAACAGGTAAATCCGAAGGAGGCTCGTCTGTCTCAGGCACCAATTATTGTTGTTGTTGCACCTGGCGTCACAGGTTTGCTAAGAAGACTCGTCTGTCTTATACCATATATCCGCGGATAATATATGAAGAAGGTTCGTCTACCTTGATTGTATGTCTATTCCACAGACTTAAACGCATTACCGGTCCTGGCGTAACAGGTAAATCCGAAGGAGACTCGTCTGTCTCATGTTTTCCAGTGTTTGAGCACTCGTATGTCCAGCTCCTGGCGTCACAGGATTGTTTGAAGACTCGTCTGTCTCAGGTTATGTTTGAAGTGTTTGAGGACTCGTATGTCCAGCTCCTGGCGTTACAGGATTGTTTGAAGACTCGTCTGTCAACGCATTCTTATTCCAGATATCAGTTTCAACTTGGAAGAAGCTCGTCTGCTTCTTTCTCCCTTGCTTATCCCCAGAGCATTTGTTTGGGTTTATTTCCCGGTGTTTCATTCTTCGTCAGAGTGCAAATTTCTGGTCTTCTTGGTATTCAACCACATTTTATCTTGAATGGTCGATAGCCCGTACTATCGTCCTTTTCAGATTAACTGATGATTGAATAGGGGCAGCTGTAACACCCCAAATTTCCCCTCTTCATTTTAAGCATCATATCATCATATTCATCATACTCATATCATTTCCTCAGCATCATATCATGGAAAGATGAAGCATAACATCCCTTATGTCCTAACATCAAGCATATGGTCATCTGTGGAGTTCCTTGAAGCCTTTCAAGCCATGACAAGGGTCCCAAGGGTTGTATACAAGTTCTATGGTGAGTCTACACTCCATTTACAAGATCAAGTCCATTGACAAAAGCTCAGAAGATTGCATGATCATCAGAGATCTAAGGACAAGGCAAAGCTCCTATGTAGTGCACCCAAATTAGGGTTTGGGATTCAAGTACCATAGTCTCACAACTTTGGCCATTTCTTGTGGGCCAAGTCTTCTATATGTTGAGAAGATCCTATGTGTCAAATTTCATGAGAAAACTCCCTGTGGAAGTCAGACAATGCCTCAGTTGATTGCAGATGAAGAAAAACGTCAACAGAGCCATAAAAAAGTCAACTGTGAGATTTCAAGGGGTCCAACCCCATTTTTCTAGCCAAGGGATGTTCTTATAATGTTAAAAGAGATTTGGCAAGATCAGGGATCAAAATCAGATCAATTTGGTTGGCACCGACTTATTTTTTGAAGGTTCCCACCAAAAGGAGGGAAATTCAAAATTCACTGGCATTAACCGGTTAACGGATTGGTTAACCGGTTAACGGCCACGAATTTTGAATTTTCAGCAGCAATTCAGCATGTGTGATTTTTGCTCCATTTTTCATTTTTCTGATTTTTATTCATTTTTGAATTAATTGGAAATTAAAGGAAAGATCTAGAGCTCTTGTCCAAGCCTAATCCCATTGCTACATCCTAATCACCCTACCCAAACCATAATTTTGGATCCCAAGCCTAATTTTTGGGCCCCAAACCTAAACCATATTTATTCATTTCTTTCCAAACCAAAGGGGCTCTTCCCTCATTTTTCACTCTCATTTTTTCTGAATTTTCACTCCTCTCACTCACAATTCTCTCACTTTTCTCTCCCAATTTTCCAAATCACTCAAAGTTCCTCTTTGAAGATCACACAACCTTGCCTTGAGGTGTGTAGATCTTGGAACTAGACCTCCACCCATAGTTTCATTGCATCTTTTTGCTGGTTTAATTGGTGATTCATATCTGTTTTGGGATCTAGAAGTGCTTTTGGATCCGAAATTCTGCATCAAGAGCTTGTTCTTGCATTTATTTTGCACGGAGTGTGAAATTTAGCACCGGATCTTCAAGGCTTTGCGCGAGATCCATCATTTTCAGTCCGATCAACAATTACCAAAGCAATCATCGGCTTTGTAGGTCGGTTAATTTCAGGTCAAGCTCTGTTTTAGCTTATTTGCATGCTTGCGTTTTAGATCCGCCATGTGTTTGCGTATTTGCTTGTATTGAGTGAATTGGTTGATTGATTTGTGACCGGATCCGTGTATTAGTGTTCATAAGCTTCATGATTCCATTTAATGTGAATTGATGTACTATTTTCATGTTCAAATGCTTGCTGGACTGGTATGAGATTGTTTGGAATAAGCTGTTTGTGAGCTGGTTTCTGCAGGTTTTTGCTGCTGTTTTAGCAGTGTTAATCGGTTAACGGATTGGTTAACCGGTTAACGCACCTGGTTTTTGCTGTTTTACGCAGGTTCTGGCATGGTTAACCGGTTAACGGATTGGTTAACCGGTTAACACTGAAGCAGTGGGCTACTTTTGAGTTATTTTTGGCATGTTTGATCTCCATACTTGTCCTAAATACCATGGGTCATTATATGATCATTGAACATGTTTGTTTGAGTGATTTTCTTGCTGATCCACGCATTATTCTGTGTTTTCGACACGCAAATGCTTGTTTGTGCCATGTATGACCTAATTATGTGATCTTGATTGGTGTGAATTTTGAGCTTGTCATTGCCTTGATGTTATTAATGAGCATTTGCTGGATTTTGCTAACCTTGCAGGGGCTATGGTAATTGTGAGGTGTGGGAATTGAGTTCCACATCTCCAATTCCCATCTTCTCTTTTTATTTTTTTATTGAGCTAACCTTTTTTTTTGTTGGGCCTAGGCCTTTCTCATCCCTTCTTCTATCTTCTTCTTTCCTTCTTCATTAGGATAGAAACCACACTAACCTTAGGGCATCCATGCATGATAACACTTAGGATTCTTTAGTCCCACTTTAGAATTTTGCCTTTGTGATCCTTTTGGTTCTTCTTCTCTTCTTATCTCATAACCATAAAAAACATCTTAATAATGTTTGAAGTGCTACCTTGAGCAATAGCCTTATCCCATGAGGTATGCTTGTAGTCTTCCCATCTTGGGATAGTACAAGTTTACCTTGTGATGCACAAGTCTGATCAAGGTATCTTCTTCATAAAGAAAAGCATAAAAAACACTTCCTCATTGTAAATACCAAAAACACTTAATAGGTTAACAAGTTAGTGAGCTTAGGCCCTAATCTTTGGGTTCAAGTTTTGGGGATCTTCTCCTTACTTGAGTGTGCTTGTTCTATTATTCCATCTTGGAATGTAGTGACAAGTGCACATTCCATAGAAAAGAGCTTGAGTTCACTTCCTTGTGACACACTCGTAAAAAGCTTCATAAAAAACACAAACAAACAATAAGCGTTTTTCCTTCGGGAATTCTTTTCTCATCTCATTCGCTCCGTACGCGAACTTGCTCCTACTTGTCACTTTGCAAAACGGTTACGCACTCGTCGTCCGAGTCTGCAAAACCTGAGCAATGGCATAGGCAGTTCAAGCTTTAATTCACAAGCAATTTTCCTTTTAGTACCCCTAGTTAGGGGAACTACGGCGTCTCTGATCCTCATTATCCTGATGAGGTACGTAGGCAGCGGGGTAGGGCCCGTTCGAGCACAATCTTTATTTTCTCTACATTTTTTCTCTTTGTTCCTTATTCAGTTCTTTTCCAGTTCTAGTTTCTTTTCATTTTCACTTCTTTTGCTGCAGTCTTCATACCCTCACCCTTTGAAACAGTTTCTTTTGCAAGCGCGGATCCCGTCGGGTACGGCGGACAATCTGGGTGCTAATACCTTCCCAGGTCGTAACCGACTCCCGAACTCAGTCTCTTTGGTTCGTAGGACCTGTGTCCTTCCTTTTCTTTTCTTCTGGTTTGTGCAGCATTACCATTCCCTTTCTTCGGGATAAAAATGCCTGGCTGGCGACTCTATTCTTTTTCCGCGCCACTTTCGCGTTTGTACCAGGATGGAAATCCGGGGAGCGACACCACTGTTCAGCATTCTGACAGATTTGGACATATGCTCCATTTTGGAGTTGAGTAGGCTGACTTCATTTTTCAAAGTGGCAATGATCTCCAGATGACTTGCCTTTTCAGCTTTTAATTCCTTAATCTGCTTCTTCTGCTGTTCAATTTCCTTGCATACCTCAGTGCTCCTTTTACACAGCATCCTATAAGATGTTTCAAGCTCTTCAAATGTCAGATCCTCATCACTGGATTCCCCTTCAATTTCACATACTCCAGCTAGAGCAGTGATGTGCTTTGCAGACTCTTCTTCTGACTCACTGCATGAGTCTTCATCTGACCAGGACACAGAAAACCCTTTCTTATGCTTCTTTAGATAGGTTGGACATTCACTTCTAATGTGTCCATAACCTTCACATCCATGACATTGGATCCCTTTTCCTTGGTTAGTCTTCTCATCATAGTTTGACCTTCTGTTAGAGTCATAAGATTTTTTATTCTCAGAGGTTGAGTTTCTTCCACTTGATCTGGGTTTGTTGTCCATTCTTTTGATAATTTTGTTAAATTGCCTTCCAAGCATAGCAATTGCATCTGATAAGTTGTCCTCAGAGCCTGCTTCATGACTTTCTTCTTCCTTATCAATGTTTGAGACCAGGGCTATGCTCTTGTTTTTCTTCACACTAGTATCACTCATTCCCATCTCAAAGGTTTGAAGGGAACCAATGAGCTCCTCAACTTTCATTGTGCAGATGTCCTGGGCTTCTTCTATGGCAGTGACCTTCATGTCAAACCTCTTGGGCAGTGATCTGAGAATCTTCCTTACTAACTTTTCATCACTCATCTTCTCTCCCAAGGCACCAGAAGTATTAGCAATCTCCAGGATGTTCATGTAGAACTCATGAATGGTCTCATCTTCCTTCATCCTCAAGTTCTCAAACTTGGTGGTGAGAAGTTGAAGTCTTGATATCTTCACCTTTGATGTTCCTTCATGAGTAGTTTTGAGGGTGTCCCAAACATCCTTGGCTAGCTCACAGTGGTGCACAAGCCTAAATATGCTCCTGTCAATGCCATTGAACAAGGCATTTAAGGCTTTGGAATTTCCAATAGCTGACTCCTCTTCCTCCTTGCTCCACTCTTCTTCAGGCTTCATCACTTTTGCCCCATCCTTATTGTCTTTGACAGGGTGTTCCCATCCTTTGTTAGCTGCTTTCCAAGCCCTGCTATCAAGAGATTTCAAGAATGCTACCATTCTTGGCTTCCAGTAATCATAGTTGGATCCATCCAAAATAGGTGGTCGATTCACAGATCCTATATCTCTGTCCATGATCCCAAAATTTGCAGTCCCTAGATCTCACCCAGTTATACAGGCAGGGTGCCTGCTCTGATGCCAATTGAAATTCTGGGATCAGATATGTGATGTCGAACCAGATGTTTAGACACTGATATCCTAAACAATAAATTAATGAGCTAGTAAATTAAATAACACAGGAAATTGTTAACCCAATTCAGTGTATCTCCACACTTACATCTGGGGGCTACCAAGCCAGGAAGGAAATTCAATATAAGTAATATTAATTATGGAGTTAAACCAATCAGTTTAATTCTTCACTTAATATCTACCCAAGGAAATTTCTATCTAAGACTCTACTTAGATATGAGTACCTACCCACTCCCCCTCAATCACATAGTGATCTTAAACTTAGAATGATTAATAAGTTTGAAGTCACACTTCATACACACCAGCTTGATCTTACTTATCAGTTTCAATCAAGACACAATTCACTTTTTACTTAAAAGCTTATAAAGTGACTAACACACAAATAAAACCTGCTTAAAATAACTAGCTTCACTAACACCCTTGACAATCTTCTTAATTTCGTTAGATTTTCTTGAGTGTATCAGTTTCTTAAATAGATGCTGAGTTTGTGGGCTTTTTGCAAATTATCCAGACTTTGATAAATCCCACAGTTATCTCCTTGAATCAAGGTGAGTTAGTTTGTTATCTCCTTGAATCAAGGTGAGTTAGTTTTTCTGTTTCCTTTACACTGGAACCAGATAACTTAACTTCCTAAAGAGGCGCCTTGGAGTTCTCATCCTTTACAATTAATTCCAGATATTTACTCCTGATTTTAAGCACTTCTGTTACGCATCATTTAAGGTAGATAGCAGGTTTGCGATGTCACAACATCTGGTGTGACATCCTGATGTCCTGAACTAAGTTCATAACTATTACTTTGTTTGTCAAAAATTCTGTCAATTTCTAACATCTACAATAGTAAATAAAAATCAACATAAAGTCAACATTTTACATGTTGAAGAAATTGACTAAAATAGCATTTTTTTTCATTACGACTTTTGAAAAATAAACTCATGATCATTTGATTTTTCATCAAAATATTCATTTGAATTTTATTAATCATTTTCATGAAACATAAAACAAAAATCAATGTTTGTAGAAGGTCCAAAATATCTCTCATTTATTACATCATTATTTCATACATATATTACATCATTATTCACTATTTAATTAAATAAGTTTCTAGCAGACACTCACACTCTTTGCATAATTCCTAAACTATCATTTCTTGAGCCTATAAATAAACCTCATTTCATTCATAAAGGACACCACCAATCATTCACAAAAACTAAGTCAAAACTCTATTCATTTTTCTTCAGGTCATTTCTTTCTTTCTTTATTGAATTTTATTTTAGGTAGGCTCTTATACTTGTTATTTATTTCATTTGATTTCATTTTTTATTCTTGTCTCAATTAATTAGTATCTTAATCATCACCATTTTGCATGGAAACTCAATTGATTTTAAATCAAGAGTTAAAAGTATTTTTGAACCTCCCTGAACAAAAGTGATTAAATATAAATTAATTTTCATTTATTTAATTTTTCTTTGTATTAGTATTCTTGCTGCACTTAATTAGTATCTTAATCATCACCATTTTGTATAGAAATTCTATTGATAAAAAATCAAGAGTTTAATTTAAAGTATTCTTGAAACCCCATAAGCAAAAATGATAAATGAGATATAATTTTTCATTTTTTTATGTCTTATTTTTCTAATTCTGAACATTTCATGTTGTTCATGAGATCTAGTAGATGAATTTTCATTATTAATTTTCTTAATTTCATGAAAAATTGAACAAGTAATGGTCAAAATAGGGATAAATGTTGTTGTTCTTGAACCTAAAATTAATCTCAACCATCCATTCCTCTTTTATCTGATGCATGAACACGCCATATGGTGTTGTGTGGCTAGCACTAATGAGCTCCTAATTGAGCTTAATTTACTTTTCTCACACACACACACACACACATTTTTCCTTGTTTCTTTCTTACTATATATCTTTTGTTTGGTTAAGTTGGATCTTTTTTTTTTCTTTATTTTGTTTGCTAAACTCATATCTCCTTTATTTTTCTTGCACCCCATTTATTTTGTTGATATTTTTTATTTTATTATTTTCTTCTTTTTTTTATTATTTTAATATTTAATTATTATATTATAAGTAATTAATTTAAATCAAGTTTAGTTAATTAATTATATCATATTGTTTAATTATCATGCCCTTCATACACCTGCATTCATCTGTCAATTTTGCTCATTTAGACTTATATTTATTATTATTGATTTATTTGTTTAATTGAAAATTAAATGAATGATTATATCAATATTAAAAATATTTTATAAGTGTAAAAATCCTTGGTCCAATGTCAAATAGATTTTCAAAACCCCTTGATTTTATTTATTTTATTATTAATGGTTTATATTTGTTTATTTATTTAATTGCTACAATTAAATAAATAAATAGATAATAATGATAATAGATATAGATATAGATAAATAGTTAAAGGAGTGTTTTCAAACACATTAAAACCCTTGGCCCAATGTCAAATGAATTTTCAAATTCTTTTTCCTCGATTATTTTTGTATCGATACAAATTAAATCTTTCCTATTTAAGCATAACATTAAAATATTTTCTTAATAAAATTGGTTAAAAAAGGTTGGGTTAGACTTTCTTTGTCCCTCGTAACCCCGATTATTCTGATGATGGTCGCACTTAGCATCTCGTTCAAATATTTGTCAATCGTTTTAAAACACATTAAATAACCGAATTAAGTTAATGCTTTTGTGAACAAAAAAGATCGGGATGGAGATAATTTTCTTCTCTTATTCCAAGTATTTGTGTGATGGCCACACTTAGCCTACCGTTCAAATACTTGTCATCTGTTAAGGAAACACGACTTGATTCGCCACACAAATTTCATAATTAATTGATTGAAAAAGATAGGGGCGGAAGTAATTTAATTTTCTTTCCTAAGTATTCATGTGATGGTCACACTTAGCCTACCGTTTGAATATTCGTCAATCACTTAAAATATTCAAACACGTCAAATCTATCTTTTCTCACCCCGTGCGATCAAAACCTTTCAGACCTAATTACTCGCCTCGTGAGATTGAACACCTTTTTGCAAAAGAAAATTGTTTAGTCCATTCTAATGTGAATACAAATTAGTGATTCAGTCACTGTCGTGAGAAAACAAGCCAATGTTTGACTGTTAGAATGTGATTTAAACACTTGTTCGTTAAAAACAACAAACCAACAAATCATAGTCTCCCCAAAACTACGTAGCCTTTAATTCTCTATTGCACATGGAGATACGTAGGAACAATACCCACAATCTTGTCAGGCACATTAATAAAAAAACATTTTTTGTGGATCCTTTCATTTTTCTTCTTAATCTTTTTATCACTCGAAGAAAGCAAATAACATAACAGAGCTAAAGGGACACACATTCTTGACATTGTCACAATCTCAGGAAAGGAGAAAGTAATTTCCATTACTAAGGCTAATGTCATAGCAGAGGTAAGGGCCTCCTACAGAGAGCTTGATGAGACCATCAGGGTCAGTACTACAAGAAAAATCTCTCTTCAAATATTGATTGAGGCTATGGCTAAAGAGGGTGCACAAGTAGATGAGAATGTTGTAGAAGGTGAGGAAAATGGTCATGAGGGAGGTGAAGATGATGTTGCTTGACTAGTAGTGTATCTTCTCAGTAGGGTATTTAAGTTTTTTATTTTGAGGGCTTATGACGTAGTTGCATTTTTGTATGCACTTTTGTGCTTTTTGGATGTTATGTAATTCTTGAAAATATCATGTGTTGCCATTACTATGGATGTCTTTTTTTTTGTTTCTAAAATTATTTATTTCCATTGTTTTAATGATTTATGCATATATATATATATATATATATATATATATATATATATATTATATATATATATATATATATATATATATATATATATATATATATATATATATATATATATATATATATGTGTGTGTGTGTGTGTGTGTGTGTGTGTGTGTGTGTGTGTGTGTTTCTATTTATATTTATGCTTATGAGCATATTTGTGATTCCATTTTTGCTTCCATTCTATATGTATATTTACTCATTTTTTTCAATTTTTGGCTAAAAGGAGGAGTAAAGTGTTAGTGTATATAATCTGGATGATTGGATCAGATGTCATGACTCCATGACATGCTTTCATGACATGTTTATACTCTTCTAGGAAGAGTAGCCTTATTTTTTGTTGCTTACTGTATGCAACGGTTACGGGAAAGGTTAATGAGCTTGTTCACATGACTGTCTGTCATGTCTGTGTAGTACAAGGAAGTTGGTGCAAAAAGAAGGATCTACTTATGCTTGAAGTTGTTGAGATGTAATCAAGAGCAGGATGTCAAGCCATATGTTCTGACACCATTTGTGATGCTCTGGATGTTTATGAGACTGTGCATTATCTTTTGGTCTGTTTGAGCAGGTGCCTCTAAGATGTGTTTGGGAGAATTAATTTGTCTCTGCAGTGAGTTGTGGTCTTCAGATGGAGTGGTTACTGATATAGTTCTTTTTTTTATGTGTTTTGGGTTCTTCCATTAAAGGTGGGTTTTAGTTATGTATGACAGGGGGAGTTGTGTACTTGTCTGTGATGTAGTTGTATTGTTGCAGCCTATACAAAGCTTACATGCTCTTAGGAAGCTTGTGTTCTTGTACCTCTGGTGAGGTTGTGATGTCAGATAAGATGTCTTGACATTGTGTTGTCTGATGTACTCTATTTCCTTGACAGTGGGGTTGTGGTTTTGGTTGTGTGGGGCTGTTGTTAGTTTCAATGTATGTACCTCTGATGTGTGCTAGGGATGTTTTAGCCAAAATTTGCTAGAGTGGGAGATTGTAAGTTCAATGGCTTTTGGATAGGTAGTCATTTTGGTAAAAATATGCAGATGTTAAGTCATATGTTCTGTCATGTCAGTCAGAAATCATGCTCAGCAGGTTGTCTTGACATGTGTCAGGACATGTTATACCATAACCCTAGGGCTAGATTGCTTTGGTGTTTGTGTGTGTATTTTGAGTGTGATTTAATTCACACGTTTTCGTTATCCAAAGAGAGGTATGTTGAGAACTTCTGTTTTTACAGATTATGTTGATTTTCGTAATTATCATCGTTGAGCCTTTTTCAGGAAAGTTTGTATTTGTTCCTATTTTTGTGCATGTAATCATGCTAATGATTGGTAGCTAATTCCTGATGTTTCTGCGCTTTAGGAATCCCAAGCCCACAAGGTCTGAAGACTATTTAAAGAGTTGATCTAAACCTAAAGAACAAGAATCACACATTGAAGAATTTTGGAAAAACTAGGATTAGTTGTGTCTTGGTTGTTCCTTTAGGGTTTAGTATTTTTGTTCGTATGTCACTCTTGTATCAGGTTTGATGCATTGAGTTGACTGATTGTTCATTGTTCACTCAAAATTTTTAAGCAAATAGTGTATTGTTCTTGGTTGAAGCTTTTAAGCAAAACCAAGCATTGTCTTGGAAGTGTGATCTTCCTTTTGGGTTATTGTTTATACAATCATTGGGATTATGACTATTTGTATCACTGAGGTGAATAGGAAGTGAGGGGGGATTCTTATATCTAGGAGTTCCTAGTTGGAAGTTTGCACGGGTGGTGATTAGGTGATAAGTTGTAAATGTGGGGAGTTTAACTTTGAACTAATACTATTAGTGGAATTCCTTCCTGGTTTGGTAGCCCTAAGATGTAGGTGAGTTGCACCTAACTGGGTTAACAATTCTAGTGTTATTTATCTTCTGCTATTTACTATGTTTTAGTTATTGTGTGTTCAAACTATTTTTTGATTCTAGTATTGTGACATTTGTCTCGACATCTGGTATCTGAGTGCCAAAATTTCAAAATCTATAAAGCAAAAGTAGAAAATTAATTAAGTATAAGTATCAAAGTCCTTAGAAGTGATATGGGCGATGAATACTTTTCTACGGAATTTGATGCATATTGTGAAGAATATGGCATTATACTTGAATGTTTTGCACCTCATACACCACAACAAAATGGCCTAGTCAAGAGAAAAAAATTGAACATATCATGAAATGATAAATACTATGTTAATGAATTATGAATTTTCATTTAATTTGTGGGGTGAAACATTACTATCCGCGTGTCATATAATGAATAAGATTCCTTTAAATTTAACTGATATTTCTCCATATGAGATATGGAAAGGTAGCTCACCAAATATCAGTTATTTTAGAGTGTGGGGTGTGTAGCATATTACAAGAATATGGATCCTAAAAGAACGGAATTGGGTCCTCGAGGGATCAAATGTGCTTTCGTAGGATATGCATCCAACAACAAAGCATATAAACTTTTAAATATGGAGTCTAACATTATTCTTGAATCCCAAGATGTGGAGTTTTTTAACACCTTATCACGAAGGATAAGGAATATGAGATTCCTAAGAATGAAGAATCTTGTGATAAAGACTATCCACGAATTGTTAAAGAACAACCCGAAAGTATCTCGCAGATTTTCGGAACACAACATGAGCCTGAGGTAAGCAAAAGAGCTTGAAAATATAAAGTTATAGGTCCAAATGAAATCAATTCTTAACTCATTTCCTTTTATCTAGTTGAAGGAAACTGCAAGAATGATGTTCATAAGATCCATATTATTCTCCAATTAGAAGATGATCCAAAAACATATAAAGAAGTAGTGGATTCAAAGGACTCTTATTTTTTGGAAGATGCTATCCAAGACGAAATGGACTCGATTATTTCAAACCACACTTGGGGACTTGTCTACCTTCCAAAGGGTTCAATGCCCATTGGATGTAAATGGGTGTTTAAAAATAAGTATCATATTGACGATACATTAAACACATATAAGGCAAGATTAGTAGCAAAAGGATTTAGACATAAAAATGGTGTTGATTACTTTGTCACATATGCACCAGTGGCAACAACAACAACAATTAGAGTATTTTTCGTCTTAGTCTCTTTGAATGACCTTATAGTTCATCAAATGGATGTTAAAATAACATTATTAAACAGATATCTCGATGAGTAAGTCTACATGGAACAACCAAAAAGGTTACGTGCTTTCTGAAAATGAACAAAAAGCATGCAAATTTGTCAAATCCTTATATGATTTAAAACATGCACAAAAACAACGATATCAAAAGTTTGACTTTGTCATACTTTTCAATGTATTTACTCTAAATACTTATGAAAAATGTTTGTACAAAAAGGTGTTTGGAAACATTGTAATATTTTTTGTGTCTATATGTTGATGATATGTTGATCATTAGTAATTAGATGAATAAAATTTTAGAATCTAAGAAATTTCTGACTTCCACATGGAAAAATATGGTGGTCCCAAACATTATAGTGCCACATGGAAAAATATGGTGGTCCCAAACATTATACCAATTCTCTCTTCCATAAACCCCTCCCCGTGTTTCCATCGGCTCCCAGTCCGTGTGTGGGTCCGTAGGGGTGGTCATAGAGGCGCTAGTGGCAGCTTGTAGGCGGACCTTGAGAACTTAGGCACAACGCATTAGAGAAATCAGGCTACTTGTGATGTTATGAGGAAGCACCTGTGGCGCTCTGGTGGGCTGGGGCCGACCTTTGAATGGGCTTACTATTGCTCATATTTTGGTCGAAGAATGCGTTTGAATTTTGAATTTGAAATGAAGCAACACTTTGTGAAGTGTTATAGAATGAAAAGATGCAACGCTTGGAAACAATGTAACTTTTAGTTAAAAGGTGTTGATTCATTAAGGGTCGCAACCTTGCGAAATGACACAGACATGACCTATAAATACTTCATTCAGAATTCAAAAACTCGCATCACAAACCAAATATCCTCTTGAACAAATTCCAAACTCTCTTCGCTACAAGTCAAGTTTTCGTCGGTCTTACACAAATTTGTTATAAGGCTGAATTATGCAGGGTGTTCTTACGTTCCAACTCTAAAACATATTTGAAAGTACTTGAAATACTTTAGGGAAAGTGAAACCTTTCACGATTCAAACCTGGATCCACTCAACTATACCGATATTTCTAACAAAACATTTGTTCTTAAATAAAAATATTATGTTTTTATGCCTACTATTATTTTATTTTTTAACACCAAAGCAGAAATCATTCATATATATATATATATATATATATATATATATATATATATATATATATAATCTAACTAAGAATAAAAGATACCTAAGCACTATCTAATTTATTATTCTACTACAGATTAATTTAGACTAAACTACGCCCTTACTTGTAATTGACTAATACACATATTTTGGCCAGAGAAAACAACTTTGTCAAGTGGCATAAATAAAGTTACTTGTTTTCACTCAAAAAATTCCATATATCTCTCATGTTTCTGCTTCACGCCTCTCTCTCCCTCTCTCTCTCTCTCTCCCATCTTAACTTCAATTCCCAGTTTCTCTATTCTCCTATCTCTTTTCCCTTTAAACCTTAGCATCGTGTTAGGTGCTTATCCGTAAGCACACAAAAATGTCAGTTATAGTATAAAATTTTGAACCCATAGATATCAATGTCAACCTACTATTATCTGTTGTCGTTTGTAAACCTAAGGCTATCTGTGCAAATATTTGCTTGAAATCAGAATAAAAATGTTTGTTTAAGAATTAATTGAAACGGAAATCGAATGGTTATTTCTAGATACCTTCGGGACTCAAATAAAATTCCTCACCTTATTTGTTTTTAAAATCATTTTTGGAAGAGCTATTAATTTAAAAACACTACTCACTTTCGCGTAACCCTTGTCGGATTCCGGAACCGTAGTGGCATGTTGTCGCATTTAAAAGTTATAGTTTCGTAATACTTTTTGAAAATCAATAAGCCTTAATTAATTAATAAAGCGATGTCGCCGTTTTTTAACATTAAAAAAATCCAAATTTTACGATCAGACGTCGCTTTCACTATCACGCTAAAACATATATCTAAATACTTTCGCTGTCGGGCAAAGATTTTTAGTTTTTGAAACAAAATTCTGATCCAGAAATAATTTCAATATTAAAAAGTAGTGCTGATTATTTTATCGAATCCCTTCGGAACGACGATCCTCACATTTCAGACTCTAAGAACTTAGTTGGATATATTATAAATAACTATTATACTTTTATTAAAATTCATGGCTAAAAACATTAATAAAAACAACAATAATGACTTAAAATAAAAATTGAAATCTGGTAAATAAAATTAAACCTGCAATAAAACTGGAAACGAAGAAATTCTAAAATTTAATTCTAGAAGAATTATCCCGACAAGTTACAATGCGAATGATCCAAGTGCTTACAAAAATTCTCTAAAATCTGATGCAAAGGTGCAAGACTCCCTTAATTTGAGAAACAATTTCTTTTAGAATAGTTAGTTTTTCAGCTTAAAATTATGATAAATACATTTTACACCTAAAACTAAAAGTGAAAAATCCTTAAATAGCTCAAAAATCGTGCTGAAAATACTATAAAGTGGCGGGAGTTGGATGAGAAATATCTGCTGAGTGGATGAGTGGTTTAGCACCTTAGAAAAAAACGGATTATGCTTGGTTGACGGTCGTCACGGTAGCTGACGCCCATCAGTTTCTTCTTATTGTGCTCTTTAAATTGCTAATGAACGTCAAAGGGGTGACGGTTGTTAGCCTGCCTGATCTCGTAGTTTTGCAGCTTATGTCCTTATTTTTCTATCCTTTTCTTTGTTTTTGCTCTTTTGAGATTCCAGTCAATCACACACTGAAAATGCAACATAAAATCAACATGATACAGACAAAAATATATGAAATAACACTAAAAAGGATGTGAATTGAGTCAAAATACAATGTGTATTTTCCTGTTATCAAACTCCCTTACACTTGAACCATTGCTTGTCCTCAAGCATTTTTACTAGAATATAGACATAAGAAGTGCAACAAGGTGATTATAGAGACTTAGAGTAAAGCAAAGTGTTGAAAGCTATTTGTATGTGGCTGATGAAAATCAGTTTGGCTAGGGTTAATTTGATAGGTACTAATCCAACATCAAGGGTATTGTAACAAAATGAACCACTTTTCGTGGACTCAAGCCTCCCTCTTATGCATACCACCAGTGTTAAATTATTCCATTGAAATAAAGTTTAATTTTTCTACCTATTTCTAATCCTCTTTCATTCATAACAGTCACATTAAGGTCTTTTACCTCTCATCTCACATGATAGGTGTTCTGTTAGTGATTATGATCCAAACATTTTTTCTTTTCAAATATATATTTTTTTAATTCTTTCTTTTTCAAAGATGTTTTTCTTCTTTCTCTTTAAAAGGACTTAAACCACTTCCTTTGAGCTAAATAACCAGGTAAGGGTTACCTAACTTAGTAAATGTGGTTTGATCCCTTTCCTTTTATTCATCTTTTTTGCATATTGGGTCATTCACTTATTATTCGTCGACTAATCTACTTATTGATTATAGAAGGTGCCTAACTGGATAAAGAAACTACTTTGAGGAATTTTCAGCTAATAGAAGCTTAAGACTAGAGTTCAATGGGGGTTTAAACTAGTGAGCATAATTAGGACGCTCAAGGTCTTAGAGTTTAATATCGATTTTGTCGAATTTTCCAAAGTCTCCTTTACCTAGCATTTCCTCTTTTCACAATCTATATACTTTCAAAATAAACCCAGGATACCTATGTGTTCTAATTATTTTTGGTATGCCTAAAGAAAAGGGAAAAATCAATAAACTGTGAAAACCATACAAATATGACTCGACAACACATGCAAAGACTCGAAACATACACTACACTATAAAAATAGTAAAAATTAACCAAGAAATATTAAATAGAAAACAAATTAAGGCTAACAGAATGTAATAAAAATGTAGGAAGATAAATGAAAATAGTAAATCACCTCCCCTACACTTATGATAAACATTGTCCTCAATGTTTTGAAATAAGAGCAAGAGAGGGTGAAGAACATGGTGAGTAGTGTAGATATCAGTGCCGACCACGACCCTAGCCTCACCCTCTGGGTTGTCCATAATGAGAAGGAGATCGTGGCATACCGATACTGTGCATATAGTGCAACATATCCTCCATGAGGGTATCATGATAATTCTGATACTGAAACTCCCTACAATCTCTCTCCTCTTGTCCCATCTCTAATAATATCACCCTATTAGTCAAATCTGATATCATAAGCTAAGTTTGTCCCACATAATCATGTTGTTTCTACTGCAACTATTGTATGTGTGCCGTCATATCTACATGTTATTGGTGCATAACTCTTAACAAATGGTCACGTTCAACATCAATGTCATTCCAGTAGCACAGCTCATGAAGGACATCATCAAGGACAGTCTGGATATTAACATAGTCATACTCCTCTCGAGTTTGATAACCAGAAGAGGTACCTGCAAAAGTGTGAGTAGAATGGTGTTAAGTGTGTGCAGGTGAATAGTGGGGAGGAAGATATATATGCATATGGGAGTGTCGCTCTATATTCATACTCCTCATCAGTGTCATCATTATTAGGTGGGTACTCAACAGTAGCCCCAACAGGGTGGCGGACATCAATATTCATCGGGCATCTAATGCAAACAACCAATTATCCTCATGCCTCACATTAATCCTCGCCAAGTTAGGCAAAACAATACTCAATATCAATTTTCCATTTACCATGAGGTAGAACTATGTTTGGTTCTTAACTGCAACTAATTTATGGGCCAAACACAAGTTTAGGTCTAACAGGGGAGTCCTCAATGGGCTCAAGAGTGTCTACCTCAACATACAGGCCTAAGGCTAAAGCTATAATGGTGATAAGTCATCCGATCATAATCCCTCTAGAATGGGCCTTAGCTATATCAAGCATCTTAGAGAGCATAAATTCCGCTATGTGAAATCGTGGACAGAAAACAACATCAATGAAGTACAACTCTTTCGAGTTGACATTACCTTTACCTTTGCATCGACCAAAAATGGTGTGGTCCAAGACCTTGCTAAAATATCTAATTGCAGGGTTATGAATGTGGGATGATTTCCTCCCTTCAATACTAGCTACTACCTCACCGGTGTGCTACTTCCAAAAAATACTAGTATCTAGGGACCAAATTCCAGTTGCGAATATTTTAGTGGCACACTAGTTATGATTATTATCGAACTAGAAAAAGGAACTTATCTCATCATGGTTAAGAGAGTAATCTTGGTTAAATAGCCTAAAGTGGCGCCTCCACTAATATGACGCACTTATGTAGTAATAGAATAATCAAACAAACTCAAATATTATAAAGTAAGCCTAACATATGTCCTTAGCCTAAGTATCACAAAATGACTCATATGAAGCCATCAAACATATAATGGATGAAATCATAAAGTCATAAGGTCCTAAGACAAGAATCATTGGAGTACCGTGTAGATCACAAAGTTCCCTGATAAAGAACTTCATATCTTTCCCACTGAGCCTCAACCCGGAATACTATGTCCATGTGTTAATTCTACCCAGTTGTGGTTGGTTGTAATTTTGGTAAAACAACTTGTGTTAGTCATGTTGGACAAGGTTTTGTGACATTTTGAAGATCAGGTTCTGTTTTGAGGAAAAATAGGTTTTTGGAAGATTTTGAAGGAGATGTCCCATCAAAGGTCTCTCGACATTTGTATTAGTGAGAGTTTTAGTAATTGTTATATTTGAAGAAAATCATAGAATATTCGGTGGAATATTTATGATTATAGCTGGCGTCCAAGTTAGAAGATTTTCAAATATTGAAGGCTTGAAGATCGCAAATCAGGGAGGATTTGTTATAGAAACTAAAGATTGAAAAGTTTCTATTTTCTTGAAGAATTTTAGCAGATTTTCTTGGGATCAGAATACTGGGAGTTTAAAGCCCAAATCCAGTGTGTTCTTTTGTTATAAATAGGTTATTTTAGACCTAGGTTGATAATAAGAAAAAGAGATATATTACTTGAGTAGAAAGTATTAGGGTTTGTTCTTTTGTGAGTCTTTCTTGGATCATAGTGAATGCTAAGAATATGACAACTTTACCGAGATTGTAAAGTGTTTACTCTAAAGCTTTTAAGCATATAATGTATTGTTGATCACATAGTGATTGTTATGAAATAGAGGGCCTTGACCTAGGAAGTGTCTTAGGTAGAAATATAGCATGAATAGTGATTAAGTGACAAGTTGGAAACCAGAGGTTGTTTTAGTTCGAATTAGTACTATTTAGTGGATTTCATTCCTGGATTGGTATCCCCCGGAGTAGGTGTGTTAGACCGAACTGGGTAAACAATTTATTGTGTGTTCTTTAATTTTTTCATATTTAATTATTCATTGTTTGTAACAATAGAGATCAGTTGTTCCAACATCTTATAGGACATTTGTGATCTACTACACCAGAATTTCAATTGGCATCAAGAGCTGACACCCTACTGTGTTATTGGGTGAGATTCAGGGATGATACTTTCTAATATAACGAACAAGGACAAAGTAATGGTGGAAATACCACTTGTTTTGGATGGAACAAACTTTAACTATTGAAAGTCTCTCATAGTAGCCTTTCTTAAATCCATAGATGGCAAGGCCTGGAAAGCTGCGGTGAAAGGATGAGATCCTCTAAGGGTTAAAGACAAGGATGGTGTAATCATTGATGTGGTGAAACCTGAAGAAGATTGGGATGATTAAGATGACAAAAAAGTGCAAGGAACTCCAAAGCATTGAATGCTCTATTCAATGGAGTTAACCAAAACATCTTCAAATTTATCAGCAAGTGCATTGTTGCAAAACAAGCGTGGGAAATCCTGAAGACCGCTCATGAAGGGAAATCCAGGGTAAAGATGTCAATACTTCAACTTCTTGCTACCAAGTTCGAGAACTTGAAGATGAAGAAGGATGAGAGTATTCAGAAGTATCATATGATAATTACATACTTAGCCAATCAATCAGATGCTTTAGGAGAAATGATCTCAGAAGCCAAACTGGTTCAAAAAATTCTAAGGTCTCTTCCAAAGATATTCAATATGAATCTATTGAAGAAACTCAAGATATCAACACCTTGAAAGTTGATGAGCTTATTGGGTCTCTTCAAACCATTGAAGTTGGAATTAGAGGTGATAGGCCTGAAAAGAAAAATGACATAGCCTTTACATCCAAAGAAGACGAAGGAGGACATTACACGAAAGGGAGTCCCTCTAAAACTATTGGGGCTTGTGGAAGACAATTTAATCAGGCGCCTAACAACCGGAGACCAAGACAAGATGCCAAGAACATATCCTTTGACAGGAGGTCAATCCCTAGGAGAAAATCTAGAACTGAAGAAAATCAAGGCAAGGGAATCAAATGCTATGAATGTGGATGGTTTGGTCATGTTAAGTCTGAGTGTCCTACATTTCTAACTAGGGAGAGAAAGGGTCTTGCAGCGTCTTGGTCAAAAGATGACTCTGATAGTGAGGAGGAATATGCCAAACATGTTGTTGCATTCACGAGATTTTATCAAGAATATGAGGTTGAAAAGCTTACTATTGAGGAAATTATTAATGCCTTTAAAGTATTGTGGCTCAAAAGTGTTGAAATAATTTGAATAATGTCGCTCCCGGGATTTTCATCCTAGTACAAACGCGAAAGTGGCGCGGAAAAGGTAGAGTCATCAGTTAGGCATTTTTATCCCGAATGAATGGGAAAGGTAATGCTGCACAAACCGAAGAGAAAGGAAAGGACAAGGTCCTGCGAACCAAAGATACTGGGTTCAGGAGCCAGTTACAGATTGGAAAGGTATTAGCACCCCAGACCATCCGCCGTACCCGACGGGATCCACGCTTGTTAGTTTGTTTCAAAGGGTAAGGAATAAAATTGCTGCTGAATAAAAACCGCTATTGGAACTGGAATGAGAGAGGGAACTAGAAAAAGAAAAGTGTAGGAAAAATAAAGAATGTGCTCGAATTGGCCCTACCCTACTGCCTACGTATCTCATGGGAAATGAGAATCAGAGTCGACGTAGTTCGCCTAACTAAGGCGGAAACTTGTTTGTGTTTTTTATGATTGAACTGCTTATGCATATGCTCAGGTGTTGTAGGCTCTCCTTGACGAGTGTGTTACCGTCTTGCGAAGATATAAGTCGTAGAAAGTTCTTGTTTAGAGTGAATGAGGTGAGAAAAGAATTCCCGCAATAAAGACGAGTGTTGTTTGTTTACTGTCTTTTATGAGAAGTGTTTTTGATTTTGTTGTTTATGAGACATCCTCATGCTAAAACTTGTTCATCATGATGGATATCCTACAGCTCATCCCGATATGGAATGCATGCAAATACCCCATGGTAATGTCTCATGGCGCACGAGAAAGCTCAACCTTTATTAGGTATTTTATTTTTATTTTGAGATGAGAAAGAAGACTCAAATCGGAGAAGGAAAAAAGCTAGGGGAGACTAAGACTCACCCTAAGTTGTTTATTCAAGGGATGTCCTATGGTTAGTGTGGTTTTATATTCCTAGAAAGAAAAGGAAGAAAGTTACAACTCACTTCAATGAATTGAAGATGAGTTTAAACTCAAAGGGAATGAACAAAGTGAAATACCGAAGAAGCACCCAATGCTTATCACAAACACAAGTTGAAATGTAAAAGGATAAAGAAGAAGGTGTATGTAGGATACCCTCCCACACACATGGCTTACCATAATCCCCTACAAAACAAAGGTTAGTAAAATAAATTCAAAGTGATAAAAGGAAAGAGGTAATAAAGTACCAAACATGTCCTATCACAACTATGACCTAAACTAGACTCAATCCTAAGTCTACGAACACTAAAAAGCTAAGTAAAGCCTAAAGTCAACAACAACTACATATCTCTAACACACAATCAACTACTACATGCAAGTAACAATGCAAACAACATTTTACAGTTACCAAACAACATGAAAATAGGTGTAAAAAGATCAAAACAGAATAATGCAGCATGTCTTTTACAACTTCTGTTTCAAAATGCAGCAGTGAAACATGGCAGATTTTCAATTATTTTTCAAATGAAAAAATGGAGTTTTAATGCAAAAAATTAAATGAAAGGCTCATGCATCTTAATGCAACAACTTGAAATGAATAATCAACAATGGAATGCAACACATGAGCAATCAACAAAGAATGCAAACTATGTGAATTGTGCGGTTTTAAATTACGCGCACAATTGATCAAAACATGAGTGGATCACAAATGCAATGCAAAACAGAAATATAAACATTTATTAACATGTTATTGATAATGCTAAATCATGCAAACAACAATCACAACAAGTTATGAACACATATTCAACACTTATGTCAAAAATCAGAATCTAACGAAAAGCATGTCGAAAGTTATCGAAACTACACACACCTGCTCCTAAACAACTCCTAAAAACTCCCTAAAATTATATCCTAAAGATCAATGATGATTGGAGGGGGAATGAATATCAAAAATGTAATAAAAAGAAAGAATTTTTCATTCTAGTTCAGTGGTAACCGGTTACTACCTATGCAGTAATCGATTACCAGTTCAAAAACTAGAATTTTCTGCAATTTTAACACAGGTAACCGGTTACTACCTATGAGGTAACTGGTTTCTCTGCAACTAGAATAAAAAATTCTGCATTTTCATGCAAAAACCAGTAGCAACTTATTCCAATAATCTTTATTCTAATGCCTATCGACTTAGCACGAAAAAATACACCTAGATGCAACATTCTAACACCTATTAACACTAAAATCACAATATAATTCTATATCATAATGATCAAACCAAACAAAGTATCACAAAAGCAAGAAAAAGAGAAGAATGAGCGAGGCGAGATGAAGAGAAATAAGTTAAAACGAGAAGTGATTACGGATTCACCAACCTACAAAGCCGAGGCTTTCTTTGGCAATTGTTGCAATGTCGAGCAATACGCGAAAGTAGAGAAAATCGGATATCTGAAGCTTCAATATGCGAATGCGCAAAATAAATGTGATTGGTGAGAATTATCCAAAACCGCTTCTGAATGGTGAACTAAACACTGCAACCGTAGAAACTTCTTTGATAATCCGCTGAATTGATGAAAATGATGGAGGCTTAGCTTCCGATTCTTCAAGTTTTAATGCAAAACTTGAAGAATCTTGACGATGATGAAGCTTTGGTGTGAGTTTGGAAAATGGAGAGAAATGAGAGAATTGAGATTGTGAGAATAGTGAAATTTGTGAAATGTAGCTAATCTCTATTTGGCTTGATGAACAAGATTTATATAGGAGTTAGCTTCGGAATTAGATTTAGGTTAGGTGCGAGGTTTGGACACTAGGCCCGGATCCTAAGTTAAGAGTTTGTTGGGAATATTCCTAGAATATTCCATTGGCATATTCTTGGAATATTCCTTGGCATATTCTGGGAATATTCCTTTGGAAGAGTGTGGAATGTTCTAGAATTTGGTGGAAATACAAGGCAAAGTGAAAATAGAAAAGGAATGGAAGCAACCAACTGATTTTTGAATTTTTTTCAATTTTGTACGAAGTAACCAATTACTACCTATGAGGTAACCGGTTACTAGTACAAAAACTGGCCTTTTTCCTTCAAATTTCAACAGGTAATCGGTTACTACCCCCGAGGTAACCGGTTACTTCAACTAAAACTTGAATTTTTTTCTTTTTGGTGGGAAATCTTGGACATCCGGTCTTGGTCATATTTTTTGAGATTATTTTCCTTCTGAGACTCGATGATTTCCAAATAACCCTTGATCACATGCCCCGCGCCTCAACCATTATTGTATGCTTTCTATTATTGTTTTTATCATGCAATGTATGGACGAATATGCAGGATGACACGAAAATGAAGCATAAGCTACTCAGAAACAGTGATAATAAGAGGGAAAATTTTGGGGTGTTACAGTTGCCTCTATTTAATCACTGTAGACATGAATGGGTGATAGCAGCGGATTTCAGACATTCATGGTATGGAGAGATTGAATACCCGAATAAATTGGAAAATTTGTACTCTGTGGGGTGAACAAACTGCGGATAAACCGACTCAGACGGTTGGAAAAGAATACCACCCTCGAATGATAATCTAACATAACCCATCATTCTCAAATGATAGCTGCAACAAACAAGACCAACCTCAGAAGGACTTCAAGATTAGAATTTAATCCTCAAATGACAGCTCACATCCTCGAATGAGATTATAATGGTATATTGACCTCGATCGATAACCAGAAACACAAAGACTAACCTCGGAAAGACTCTGCAAGGGGGAAATATATTGACCTCAATCAATACTTTAAAAACGGTTTACCATCCTCGAATGATAATGAAAACAATAAGACAAACCTCAGAAGGAATTGAGAAAAAAGAGAACGTCATCCTTGAATGACAACTCAAAATAGGAAACTAACCTCAGACATAATCGAAAGGAACGAGCTCATCGTACTTAGATGATAACTCCAAAGAAACGAGAACACCGTACTTAGATGATAACTCGGATGGGGATAAAAAGTATTCTCCACGGGGAACCTCCGGTCTGATTGAAGAAATAACACTTCAGGCTTTTGCTTCAAGATACCAAAACTAGCTTATGCTTCGTATCATATGTTTGGATTTTATGGTGTAATTCTCCATAACGATGGAAATGCTATGCTTTAGAGGATGCAAATGTAATGATGATTACTAAATGAAAATGTAGAGGGATCTCCTGATGAGGAGATAACGAGCCCCTCTAGCCTGTTGGGGAAGAAATAATCACTGCATTGATTCGTTGAATCCCTGGGGAAGAGAAACTCTACAGGGGATATTGTTTGATACATTGGCTTTGAAATGCCACCTTTGCCAAAAATAAATCGTACTTTGAGATAGTTGAGAAATGAAGACCCTGTTGGGGAAAGTCTTAACTGGCTTGGTCTTGAGTGGGAGGTACGCCACCCATAGAACTCCGCTGGGGAAGTAATAACTTTCTGACCTGACTGAGGAAAGGATTTGTTGATACTATGTTGAGGAAACAATATGTTGAGGAAGCAAATTCTTCTAGAGAATTCCTCAGGTGCAAAGCCCTCTGTTTGGGGGAGAGATGCCAATGAAGATTGGACTTTGATTGGTGATCTCGCTAGGGAAGATTACCACCAATACATTGTAAGAAAGAAAACCATATGACGTTTCATTATCTCCTCCACTGCTAGGGAATAATGAATCTTCATGTACTGCTGGTAGGGAATAAGAATCTTCTTGTACCGTTGGGGAATACCTCCCTTTTAGGGAAAGACTCTCTGCTTGGGGAGAACATCATCAGTCTTCTGTTGTTCTACTCGGGGAAACTTAACCTCTGACTCTACTAGGGAGAGTTCTCGTAACTCTGACTTTATGGGGAGACCAAGGCATTCGTCTGCCTGCAGGGAATACTTCAGTGCAGGAGAAATATATCCTCTTGGGTACTTCCACCTGTTCAACCATCTTTCTCTTGACAATGTTACCTTAAGTAACATGGATTTAAAGTATCTGCAGGATAGCTCTAGGCTTGTTAGGGCAGTTCCTTCTTTCAAGGACTTCGACCTTTGGTTAACCAAAGTGGAGAAATTCAAGGCTGAAACTTGAAAGAAAATAGGGATTTTTGACTTATTAATGTTGTCAAAAACCAACCTCCCTTACTGTTCGACCTTATTAGCGTCCTCCCTTTGCTCCAAGTCTCTTCAGGTGGCTAAGAAGTACCTGAACTTGGCCAACAAACTCCACCATAATAGGGGAGTTTGCTCTAGTGAATTAATTCTGGAAAACCTCTATGAGTCCATTAGAGAGGGAGCTGCATGCCTTAAAGACTTGGAAGCTAATGGCAATTTGCAGCTGTCTGGACCCTTATGGTTGCTCCAACCGTGGCTCAATGCTACCTTCAAAGTAAACCTTCCAAACAAAGTAATAATTGATGAAGAATTAGTTGAAATCAAGGAGAGGAGGGTCATTCCATTTCGTGATCCACACTTGGCAAAGGTATGACTTTGATCCATTTTGTGAAGTAGTTTATACCCACAAAGATGTATCTCTGATTCTTTGATGATGCTGGTCGAATATCACCTACCAAATCAAAAGCCAAACCTCTAAAGGGCCTTGGTTTGATTATAAAACAAAGTTCGCTTGCAGGGACATGTTGTATTCCAACACGAACTTGACATCTTGGCAACCTTTAGCAAATTCGACACGGTCTTTCAACATAGTAGGCCAATACATGCCCTTTCGAAACAAAAGCCATTTCATCTTGTGGCTTACTTGATATGCTCCACATTCCTCACTATGGACAATTAAAAGGGATAAATATGCATTTGACTCACTAAGGCACTTAAGCAATATTCCCTCAGGATTTTTCTTAAATAATTCATTTCCCAAAAGAGCATAACTTAAGGCTTAATACCTGATCTTTTACTTTGTGGACGATGTTGGATTTTGCAAATATTCCACTATGGACTTTCTCCAATCTTTGTCCGTTAATCTTTCTATTTCCATAATTTTGAAACTATCTTGATCAGCATATCCAAGTTTTGTTGTTTTCAAATCTGACGGGCACAATCCGAAAGACACTACCCTCCCCCTGACTTCAATTGCATCTTATAGCTTTTCCTTTGAAATTTTGTACCCAAAAGCAATTTGAGCTAGGTCATTTGCTTCTTAATTCTCTAGTCAAGGTATATGTCTAATGATGACCACTTCAAACTATTTCAGTAGTATATTGGCGATTACGAAATACATGATAAGATTTTCTTTAACACATGTGTATTCCTTCGTAATCTGCTTTATGACTAACTATGAGTCTCCCATTATTTCGACACGAGTTGCCCCCAATTCTAACAAGATTTCAAGGCTTCATATTTAGCCTCAGTATTTGAGCAATGTCCTTTAACCTTGTACTTGAATCTTGTTGGATTTTATTTGGAGAGATAATCAAACTCATATGTTTGTTCCATCTTTATAACTAGACCTGTCGAAGTATAATTTCCAAGGTAGTAGTTCGAGATAGTTTAATTCATTTTCATTTATGGCGTGGTCAACAACGAAGTCTTCTACCACTTGACCTTTAACATCCTTTAAAGGCTTATATGTTAAAGAGTATTCAGTCAATGCAAGTGCCCACTTACCAATTCAACTATGTAGAATAGGTTTGGAAAGCATATGTTTAATAACATCAAAATGAGACGAAACATAAACATCAACTGATTTTATATATTGATTGAGTTTCGTACAAGAAAAATATAAGCATAAACACAACTTTTTGACCATGTTATACCTAGTTTCCGCATCATTTAAAACCCTATTGAGGTAGTAAATGGCCCTTTCGACGCCATTATCATCCTCTTGAGCTAACATGCTCCCTAAAGTTTTGTCTCATGCAGCTATGTACAATTTCATACTACTATTCCTACAAGGAGGTGACAGGATTGGAGGGTGACTCAAGTATTCCTTGATCTTGTCAAAGGCTTCCTATTGATCTTTCCCTCATTCGAACCCATCTTCATTGAATCAAAGTAATGGTGAGAAGGCATGCGTCTTCCCGCCCATGTTCAATATAAATCTTCTCAAGAAATTTATCTTTCCTAACAGTTATTGCAATTCCTTCTTTGTCGATGGTGCTTTAGCTTCCATGATGGCTTTGGTCTTATTCTGATTGATTTAGATCCCTTTCTTGTGGACCACAAATCTTAGGAAATCCCCTTCCTGTACACAAAAGGCACAATTAAGAGGATTCATTTTGAGACCATGTCCTCCCATCCTTTCAAAGGATTGTCGAAGATGGTCAATATGATCTTTCCCTAAAATAGACTTAACAACAATATCATCAATGTAAATTTTCTTGAAAGTCTCTATAAAATCATGGAAGATTGAATTCATTATTCGCTGGTAAGTTGCCCCAACATTCTTTAGGCCAAAAGGCATTACTACCCATTCGTAGGTGCTTATGGCTCCAGGACATCTAAAGGCTGTCTTGGGGACATCTTCCTCACCAATGCATATTTGGTTATAACTAGAGTACCCATCAAGCATACTAAGGTATTCATGACCTGCGGCTAAATCAACTAGCATTTCTGCCACATGCATCGAATACTCATCCTTTGGGGCTGTAGAGTTTAAATCTATAAAGTATATGCACACCCTTAAAGTTCCATTCTTTTTAATAACATGTATAATATTAGTTAACCATTCGACATACCGGGCTGTACGAATGATCTTGCAACGAAGAAGTCTTTCGACCTCCTCTTTGATTTTTTAGAGAATGGCTGGGGCGAAACGCCTTAGATTTTGTTTGAAGGGATTTTTCCCAGGTTTGATAGAGAATTTCAGTTCAACCAATTCTCTACTTAAACTAAGAATCTCATCATAATCCCATGCGAATCAATCTTTGAACTCCTCCAACATTTGGATCACTTTGACTCTAAGTTGTGGGTCGAGGCTTACACTAATATAAGTTGGCCTTCTGACTTTACCATCATCTAGATCAATTTATCCAAGGATCATGTGGCAACATCTTGATGTTATTTGCTAGCGGATCCTTTTCGAATCCTAAAGGCTCATCATCATTGATTACATCGAGCCTATGCCCTTGCTCTTCACTCTGAACCTTATCAGGTGGTTTTGGGTCAAAGTCCTTACCAGGTCCTTCTTCATAAAATTCTGAAATGGCTTCAACAACCATATTTTTGTCTGCATCCTCCAAGGCCGCTTGTAATTTGGTTTCAGCCACATAGGCCAAAATTCTTATGAGTGTTTCAAATTTAGTTATCAATCATTGAATTCACTTCCCCACCCAGTGGGTTCTCCTTGAAACTCTCCAATGCGAGGGAGGCTTTCTTCATCCACCACTTCTCTATCCCACTGAAATCCTTCAACGGGATGTAGGTACAATGAGTAGTAAGCTTCATCGTCCATGGTGAACTCGAACTCTGCTGGACCACAAGGAGCTATATAGGTCAGGTTCTTGTCGAACTGTCTTCTATTGACATTATTTATTGGGGCCTTGAAGTACCCTTGATCTGCTTTGATATTTTTGAAGATTCCATTTGGGTGCCATATTATCACCCTCTGGTGCATAAAGGAAGGGACTGTCCCAATTCCATGTACACATTATCAACCTAATAGGAGGTTGTAGTTGGCCTTGGTCTCGACCACCATTAAGATTGTTGGTCTCGTGACTTTCCCCACTATTAGATCCACCTGAATGACACCCCTGGTGGTTCTTACCTTTCCCTCATAATTGGAGAGAACGATATTGTGTGGCTTAGTATTTGTATCATACTTGCCAATCTTATTTAGTAAAGCATGCAACATCATGTTGACTGTTGCACCGTAATCATCGAGGATCTTATTTACTGGCACATTCTCAACCTTTCCAGTCATGTAGAAAGGCTTCAAATGACCCCTTATTTCTTAAGTAAGGCGCTCAAAGAAAGCATTTTGTTCTTCGACGCACCCATTATTCATCACATAATAGCATACAGGTTTATGTGCTTCCATCTCCTCCTCAGTATTAACATCCAAATCTTTGACCTTTGTAACTTGGTCAAACTCTTTAGGCATAACTAATACCACATTGACTATGATGTCAAGATAGGCCTCAGATTCATAGTTAAAATTATCCTCATCATTTCTTCTTCGGCGACGACTTTGTTGAATCTCTCTTTAGCTATCTCCTCCTGGGAGGTGAACAACTTTTGACCCACATGGGCCTTCTCTGTAATTTTTGGTTTATGCCATCTGTCACAATCGGCAGGCACATTTGTACTTGATTCGTCTCTATCCTTCACCTGAATCTCCCTTTAGGCATTCCTTAGGCGTTGTTCTCTCCTCTAATGAGTTCGAGACATTGGGTTTTTTCCCTTGTAATTCTCAGAGACATAGGATGATTTGTTAGATTAGAACTCCTTCCTATAAGCAATAGAAGATCCTCTTTCAATGTCGAAGTTCTTCCATTTTTGTTGGCCCTTCTTGTTTCCTTTAACTAGCTTAACCCACTTTCTAGTTAGGGCTTCAGCAGTAGACTTGAAGGTTTTTCGCCTAGTCCCAGGATATTGAGGCATATTCCAGAGTTGGTGTGCAGCAAACCTTCTTGGGTCGAATCTCCTATGACCTTGCTGGACTTTTTGCTCACGCTTTTTGTTAGCCTCTCTAATTCCCTGAATATTATTTACAATTTTCCTATCGAAGATAAGACTGCATCTGGGGCACAACATAACTTCAGACTTCTTCCTCTGGCACTTATGGAGGAAGTCCATAATAGTCTCATCTTGTTTAGGGTAAGCCACCTTATTATGCTCCTCTTAGAAGCTTGCCTCATCGACTCTTATAGTTTGTTCATTGACTTCCACCATGTTGATGTCCATGTCGACATCAGCAACTATGTTCAGCTTGTGGAAATCTGCATCAAGGCCTTCATTGGCCTTATCCATCCTTATGAAACCATCAGTAGTTTCCTTTATGACCATCACCAGGTCAGAACCTTCAGAAATTCCATCTTCAAAGCTTTCAGTATCTTTGAAGTCTTCAACAATGAATCACTTAAATTACTTTTGAAACCAAATGGGAAATAAAGGATGATAAGACACTTAATATAATGCAACTAAATCACTTAAATTCAATTCACTTGATAACCCACTCTCAACAATGAATTATACAGAAGAAACAAGCACAAAAGAAATGAATTTATGTGTTTTGACTTTTTCACAAACACTTGGTGTGCACCCACACAAAGTGTTATATCTATGCTTGAGTAGTGCAGAATTTTTACAAGGTTGCTGTAAAAAATTGATAACAACAATTTATCAAATAGCTGGTGTGCACATACTCAACCAAAACCAATTTCAAACCACACAAGTTTAAGTTATGCAGAAAATATAAGAACGAAATGATTAAAGAACGCACACGATTTGTGTAAGCAGTTCCTTCACCGTCCTCGCTATAAGTACTATGCTCCCAATTCTCAATTGAATTGGGATATTTCATTAATATTGAAATTGTTTATACAAGAAGATAATTGGAACAACAAACCAATCCGAATTGCGATTGTTGCTAAAACTTCTTCTTGCCCCTTGATTCGAGAAGAACCAAGTCCTTCATGTGTGTCGAGAAAACTCCAGGTTGACAGCTCCCTTATTGCAAGGATATTTAATCCCTCAAACCTTGAGCACGACTGATTTTCTTCAATGCTTGTGAACCCACAATAATCTTCGTAATCCTTCGGTTAACGTGATATGAAAGAACGATCCATTTTATCTTCAATCTCCCTCACTCGGCTGAATCTACGAATGATGATTGCGTGCAAAACCTCCAAATCATCTTTGATCTTGGAGGAGAAAACCCATTTGGTTTTACAAGAAAAACCCGCAACTTCTCTACCCAATCTGAAATCCCTCTATCTCAATTGGACATTATCACCATAGATTGCACCTTGATCAACAAAGATTGTTGTGTGTGATTGTTGATTGATGCAAAGAAAGAGAAGATGAAGAGAAGGATGTGTATCTATTTCACTTTTCTTGTTAACATCTCAAAGAAAATGAAAACGACTATTTAAATTAGTTAGAAAATAAAAAAAAATAGAAAGTAAAAATAAATGAAAAAAAATATCAGCTACAGGGATGAGCCGACCTCCCACAGGGGATAAGTCGACCTAATTTGTCCAGTGAGTCTACCAAAATCCCTAGATCACTCAGCCTGTTGGGACCCGAGAGATCATGGGAAAAAACAGTTCATTTGAGTTGGCTCATGGCAACCTGTGAGTCGACTCAAATCAAAAATTTTATGAGTCGACCTGTGCAGAAGGATTAGTCGGCTCATGCAGTTAAAATTCCTTCAATGTGGGTTTTCTACATAAGATAATTCCTTCTTCCTTGTGTTCCCCACACAATTTCAATCATATCAAGTTTTTTACATTTTCAAAACATATGCCACGTCTCACATGGGTAACTCTGACTGAAGTATATAGTCTACTATTGGTGATGTAAAATTAGGCCTAACAAAGCTCATATCCATCCCATTTCGAGCCATTATCCTTTCAATCATGGCTTCCAAATTATTATCCGATGCTATGTTGTTATGTCGAACTTGATGTACCACATTATCAACGTTTTGATTTTTGATCACTAAAATTACCATTGGTTCCTCTTCTTCGGGAACTGGTATTTGATTCCTAGGAGGTTCGCCCCTAGGTGGTTCGACTATCTCCTGATTTTCAGGATTCACTAGTTGGACGTTCTCACTTATTTCAAAACCTTGATTTTTTCTATGTATTCCCTTGTTGGGTGTCGAACAGGAGTAGGTACGCCCATGAATTCGGCTATGTGTGCCATTTGAGATGTCATTTTCTAGTTAGTTTGAATGGTATTCTTGATCAAAGGCTGGTAGATTTCTCCCATGGTTTGGGACAAGGTATGTACCATTTGCATATTGCTTTCGTCCATTTGTTGTCTCAAGTATGTTGCATAACTATTTGTCAAACTATGCCCTTGGGTAGAATATAGTAACCCTATGGTTTGGTTGTTTCGACCCATGTTTATCCCAGAACCTGACTCTTGCAATTGCGAAGGAATCACATTTTTTGAAAACACTGGGGGTGCGTTATGCAGGCTTTGTATCACCGAAGTTGGCATAACATATGTTGGGTTCCAAGGTAACGCCTGTGAGAACCATGAGAGGAGAGCCATGTACATCGACGTGCCTGGCAGTGGAGTTTGAGGATTTGTCTCAATGTATTCCAACACTGGCTGAGTGTAAGGCCTTGTATACGTCGCCCCTGGTCCTTCCATCGAAGGTATTGGTTGTGACACCATGGATGACGTTGTTGGTTCTCTTGTCAAAGGAATAGGGGGTGACATCACATCATTCCTTGGTATATATTGAGGATTGATGTTGCTATTTTGAGCGTTAGAATTGCTCGATTGAGGATTCGACTCAGTCGTATGGGGAATTAAATCGCTTGGATTCACTTGGCTAGACGCCATATTCCGTATTTATATTCTTTGGCCTATATTTGTTCGTAGTGGCTACTTTTCCACTTCTTAAACGCATGCAACAAAAATTTTACAATGCTCTTTAACCAATGAGAAATGCAAAAAACTCTTACAAAAGTTATAAAATTTCAACTAACGGTTATAACACTGTCCCACTGGGCGTGCCAATTTGCTTACCTTGAAAAATGGTAAACAATCGTTGATCCTCTAAAAACACTAAAAAGTTCTCAGTTGCTTACAGGATTGACCAGATTGATCCTATGACATGTGCTATAAATCGTTTTATTTAGCGTCTGGTGAACTATCATAAATGCTTCGACATAATTCATGAAAGTGTTTGGTATCAAAGGATAAAATAAAAATAAAACAATACTCAAAGTGTTGTAAAGTCGAAATAAAGTGCTGAAAGATAAATGTTCAAGAGAAGTTAAAAGAAAACAAAGAAATGAAAGCGGTTAAATTGCTGGAAAATGTAACTTGCGTGAAAGTAAATGTAGAAGATAAATGCTTTAATGTAAATACTTTAATGAAAAGTGCATTGAATATAAAGATGTTGGTGTTTACATCACGTACATTCTTGCTTTCACTCGTTTCTCTATACACGGGTATTTTGAGTGGATATGGAGTAACTTGCACAATATGATTTTCACACACACAATTCTAACACTAGAACTGTCTATTTATAACAGTCGAAATTAACGCTGTTAACAAAATAGAAATATGACACACATTACTCTGCATGTCTTCCACCTTTAGATGTGCGACACTTGTCTATTTTCAAATTAGGAGAAGGACAAACTTCCCTCCAATATTTAAATTCAAATGTCACTCGTCGAACACCTTCAGTAGTGTTCGGTCGAACCACATTTCTTTGTACTTAGAAACATTCTAAGTCCAGAAACATGACTTTCCTTGTCACACACAAGTCCTCTTAAAGAATATAATTCTTAGACTATCATTCCTTAAAATAAGATGAGCGTCTAAATTAGGAGCTAACACTTCTCCTTCTCTCTACCTTCTCTTACTATGTTTCTATGTTTGTAGCAAATGAGGGAAAAGGAAAATGATATAGAGAAATATCAATTAGTTAGTAATACTAACTAGTTCAAAATTGAAGGTATCCAAAATGTCTCTAATATATCAATAAATAAAACCTCAGAATCAGATAATATTGATTAAATTCAATTTGAATTCATCAGTTGTTCTAATTATGTTAACAAATAACTCTCTGAGTATATCAAAACTCAATTGATCTCAATTAATATTATCTAAAACATTAATAAAATATAATATATTACACGGAAAAATTATCTTGACCTAACATCGAAGAAATACTCATCACTCTAGAAGTATCAGGGATAACCTCTCTAGAGGTGGAGGGAGTTTCGTCTAGAAAACAAACTGTCACCAACATTGTTCTTAACTACATCAACAAATTTCTTAGAGGAAGAACCGCCAGCCACTCTCCCCTCCAATCTAACTCCCACATCTAGCTGCACTTAATCTAACCTTTGTTGTGACTGAACTATATATATAGACTTCCCACCATGTTTACACTCAAACTTAAGCTTGTTAACCTGTAGCTTGAAGTCCCTCATCTGAATTTCTCATGTTGAACATCTATGAAACAATTATCTGAAACATCTTTAAACCTGAAAGATAAAAAACAATTTAATCTACAATCTCTTATTGCAGGAATGAAAACATCTACTACTGCAGCAAATAGAGAAAAAACTAACCGCAAATCCCATTCCAATAAAGCATATGATAATTCATGAAGAAAAAAGAGTGCCACACAACCTCCTTAGGCCGAGCATAAACCGACAGCCTCCCACTAAAAGCCATCAACCCCTACCACTACACGAAACTGAAGCAACTACAAAACCAAAACAAACTGTTTCTAAACAACCCGATATTAAAATTAGTTAAGTCACTTTGCCAAATAAAACCATGCAATGTATGAAGTGTTTAGATCTACCATATAGGATAATCATGATATGAATACTCAACTGTCATATAATAGATTAGAGGATGATTATGGATAAATAATATGTTATTTTAATCTATGGTGATAAAAGTGTTAGATTGATTATTTAGTTTATCAAATCTCGATTAGATAATTAATTATTAAAAAAATTATATTATGATAGGTTGTTATTAAATATTAATTATAGATGAATTATTTGATTATATTTTGTGTCTGAATGAATCGTGATGTTGGACCACTCAATTAAGTTTAATGAGAGATCTTTTTCTTCAGTCGTTTAATTATTTCAGCATTATCTCATTAAACGATTAAAATATTTTGGAAATCATAGATGACAATGAGAGTAATAATCCTCTTATAGACATTCTTCCCGACTATAATTTTACCAATCCTTTAAGGTTCGTCATTGTTGTTTTCAATTATTCTATAAAAGATAATAATAATGTGTTATAATTTGTATCTATAATTTTTTTTTTTTGTAAACAAGTGATATATAGAAAATGAGTACAAAGGGTACTCCACCAGGATACAAAAAGAGACCGAGATCTAACTCGCCGAGACAAAAAGAAATTACAAACCCATATGCACTTATGATAGAAAAAATAAGGGGTCCTTGTCAAAATCATAAAAGTTGCAATTGGGGTGAGTAATATCTCCCACAAAAGACCATTTCCAAATAAAAAATTTAACCTTCCAAACAATGTCCGACATGTTCCAAGAGGAATTGTTAAAAATAATGTCATTATTGAACGCCCAAATGCTCCAACAAACCGCCAACCAAATGCTTTCCTCTTTCCCTTTCAAAATTTTATTAGATTTACTAACAGAAAACCAATCCACAAACGATCCTCTTAAATCCGTATCAACAAGATGAACCGCAAAACATAACCAATTTGAAATCTCCTTCCAAACTAATTGAGCAACGGAGCACTCAATCAAAAGATGTTGAGTAGATTCGTACTCCGAAGAGAAAAAGGAACACAAAGTGTCATGATGGTTTTTAATAACGAATCTACCGACAAGGGACGCCTTTGAAGGAAGTCTATCTAATAAACATCTCCAACCAAAAGCTTTGATCTTGAAAGGGACCGATGCTCTCCACACGAGCTCAAAAGCCGAATCGTTCCGATTTGGTGGACCAAGCGGAATGAAAACAGAAAAAGCTAAAGCGTAGTAAGATCTCACCGAGAAGTTACCATTAATCTCTGAGGTCCAACTAACAGAGTCCTTTTCATCGACCAAAGGAGAGAACGATTCCAGAACCAACCGAAGGTTTGGAACAGTATTCTGCGGCGCAACAAAAAACGCTTTTGCACCCGTATCAACAGAAACAGATACTGCAGCCGAGGGAAATTGCTCCTCGCCATGCATCCAAGATTCTGAGGCTAACGATGGAGTTGTTATATATAAGTTGTTGTTCATAACCTCTACTACCTGAGCATCATCGTCCATAAAACGATCATCATAAAAGGGACCTATTGTTTCCGTCGTAGTCTGACCAAAAAATGTTGCAGCAGAATTCACCAAAATTCTGTTAACAACACCATTGCTGCTGCTTGCCATATCAGTGCTAGAATGAATTTCAGCAACAGACTTAGCCCTGTTTCCAACCACAAACAAAGGCTGAACCGACTGCTGCAAATGACGGGTTTCCGACGAGGCAATTCCAAAATCTCCCCATAACCATTTCCCCTCCTTCCAGCCTCCCATGGATGCCACCGAGACGTCCTTCAGATTTGACACATTAAATAAATCTGGAAACCTGCTCCTAAGAGGTCCGCAACCCGCCCAATTAGCTTTCCAAAAAGAAGTACCAAATTTGTTTCCTAACGTCACCTTGCAATGGTCTACCAACACATCCTCCGGATAAGGTTTCACAACCGAAAGAATATCCATGAACCAAGTAGAATAGAAATTATCTTTGTTCAAGACATTACCGGACCCCCACATCATCAACCGAATATAATTGTAACGCGCTTTTAATACCCGATACCAAAGCTCTTCTGAACCGTCGATAATTCTCCACCTCCAGTTTTGAAGAAGAGCCTCTTTGAAAACATCTAATCTCTTAAAGTTTAATCCACCCTTAAAGATAGGCCAACAAAGCAATTTCCAATCTACCCAATGAATTCTCCTTTTGATCTCCGCTCTTCCCCATAAAAAAACTCATTTGAATCCGCATAAACTCCTTCCAAATTTTCATTGGCGCCTTATAAAAGGAAAGGTGAAAGATAGCCAATCTACTAAGAACAAATTTAATGAGAGTTATTCTTCCACCAAAAGACAAAAAACGACCTTGCCAACAAGAGAGTCGTTTATCGAATTTAGATATCAAACTAGTCCACGATGTTATCCTTCTAGGATTTGACCCTATCGGAATTCTCAAAAAATTAAATTGATGAGATTCCATTCGACAAGATAGGAAAGACGTCGTTGCCTCAAGAAAACTCTCTTTAATGTTGATACTAATAAGCTTGCTCTTATGATAGTTGATATCGAGACCCGATACTAATTAAAAAGCTCTAAGGACCGCCTTCATAGCCCACACATGACTCCAACTATCGTCCCCTACTAAAAGAGTATCGTCTGCATATTAAAGGGCATCTATGAAACAACTTCTATAGATATTGAATCCGGCATATCCGCCTACCAACACCGAATTCTGAATCAATCCCGTCAAGCCTTCCGCCACTATCACGAACAAGAAAGAAGACAAAGGATCTCCTTGTCTTAATCCTCTCTCTATTTTAAACTCTTTAGTCGAACAACCATTCACCATCACTGATATTTTGCTAGAAAAAACCAAAACTTCCATCCAACCCATCCAAACCTCCCCGAATCCCAACTTTAACAACATAAATATAAGAAAATCCCATGATACTTTATCATAAGCCTTTTCAAAGTCCACTTTAAGAAAAGTACAATCTTTATTTTCTTTTAGCACATAATCAACAATCTCTTTGGCCACCATAACCTCGTCGAGGAGTTGACTGCCCGAGACAAAAGCGGTTTGGCAAGGAGACACAATTGAAGATAAGACCACTTTCAATCTAGAAGCCAAAATCTTAGACAACTCCTTATAGAGACAACCTATGAGGAAAATAGGCCTATAGTCATCGAGAGATAACGAATTATCGGACTTCGGAATTAAAGTAAAAAATGATGAAGTTATTGACTTAGAAAAAATCGCTCCATGGTGAAAATCCACAAAGAAGCGGATAAAATCCTCCTTCATAAAAAACCAACATTTTTTGATAAAGTGAAAAGTGTAACCATCGGGTCCCGGACTCTTAGCACCACCGCAACTCCAAATAGCTTCCTTAATCTCCTCCTCCGAAAAAGGAGCTTCTAACGATATTTTCTCCTCAAAAGATATAGCATCGAAAGTAAGCCCCTCTAGAAAAGTTCTCTCGGGTTCAATAAACTTCTTTGCAAAGTGGTCATAAACCTCTTTCCTCGCTCCCTCAACCGAATCCACCAAATCCCCCTCCGTAAGAATAGACCCCAAAAAATTCATTCTTCTCCTTTCTTTCATTATGCAATGAAAGAACCTACTATTATCATCTCCATCATTTAACCACTTCAACCTTGCTTTTTGAATGAGCATATTCTCTTTAATTTTCAAATTCAACCAAAACCGGTTAGAAGCCTCTTTACGATTAGCATTAATGATGTCAACTTGAGACCCGTCACACAAAGCTAAACCCTTGTCACCTTCATTAATTCCATTTACACCTTTGCTAACTTCCAAATCGTACCTCCCAAAAATCTCCATATTCCACCATCTTAGACTTTTCTTAAGGAGCCAAAGTTTCTCTTTGAGCACATAGTCGCTTCTACCTTGAACAAACAAACTTTTCCAAGCCTTTTCAACGAAAGGAATGAAATTTTTATCTCCAAACCACTCATTATTCACCTTAAAAGGCTTGGGACCCCAATACGAAGAATCCACCACCAACCAAACCAGACTATGATCCGAAACATCCCTCGGGCCAATAAATTGCCCCACTACTCCCCAACCCATCATAGCACCTTCGGATATGAGAAATCGGTTAATTCGACTCATCACGGAGCCATCCCCATTAAACCAAGTGTATCTCTTCCCTTTTCACGGAACGTCCAATAAGTCAATATTAGAAATGAATTGAGAGAATTATGACATCTCATTGTTCCGACAATCCGCCGATCTACCCTTTCGCTCTCCAGGATTGGAAATAACATTAAAATCTCCCCCAATACACCACTCCCCATCAGTTAACCTAACTTTTAACAAAACCAACTCCTTTCATAACTTCCTCTTTGAAACCATATCACACGGCGAATACACATTGATAATGTAAAATAATTTTTGTCTCCATAAAACCTTCACTCATACAAAGCCATCTCCTCTAAAGCTGCTCAAAACATCCATCTTCGAATTCCAAAGAATAATGAGACCTTCAGAAGATCCAATAGAACTCGAGAAAGTCCAGCCAACATCAACATTTGGCCAAACACACCTAGAGATCTCCGGAGTGATACAATGCAACTTCGATTCTTGAATTAGAAAAATATTCGCCTTACCTCTTGCAATAATCTGCCCAACCCTCTTCTTTTTTAAAACACTACCTCCCCCTCTAACATTTAATGTTCCAATAATCATTGCAATTTTTCTAAATTCACCTTCTCTCCCATCTTAAGGGCCATATTCCCTCTTTCTACTTCCTCCAGTTTGGAAACATAATCCTTGTTCGATTCAGATACTTCCACTCCTAGGTTTAAAATCGCCTTCCATAATTTATCTCCCACCATCGAACCCATGATTTCTCGTAACCTCGCATTACGTCTGAAGATATCTGAAAACTCGGAATTTCTCTGTGAAAGTTCGAAATCGAAATACTATTGGTTTTATTATCCATGGAATTCCCTTCTGTTGATATCGAATTTGAGCAATGTGCAGAGCTTCTTAATAAATTTTTCTTATTCTTGTAGTATTTCCTTCTGCCTTTGCTACCTTATCCAAGAAAATAATTTAACTTTTTGTATTTCACCTTCTTGTTACCTTGACCCTAAGACTCGTGGACGCCACTTCCAACATTCTTCTCCAAATCCCTACTTTCTGCCACCCTCTGTATACTTTCAAAATTCAATATAATATAATTATTCTCCACCATTTAATTTGCCGCGTGGTCCCCACTAAAAGGGACAGGTGACTTTTCAGCTAAATCCAGCCCAAGCTCTTGCCCGCCAGTCAATACCTCATGAGTAGTATTATGTATGGTAAGTGTGCTAAAAGCCTTTTTAAGAGCATTTTCAAAAGTGCCACCTTTATCATAGCTTGATTCATCTCCCAAACTTTCCTTCCTTTTGTTATCTTTTCTTGGAACTGTAACCTCATTGTCTGCCCCATTCCTTATTTTCGTCTCCCTCTTTCCTTCAAAGGCAGAGATGTGACTGCCTTCTGACACCTATACAATATCCCTTTATTCATTCAACTTCTCACCTCCATACTCCCTCACCATGTCTACATCTTCTGTGTCCGAACTACCACCCTTCTCCATGAAGAATCCACCATCTCCAGACTCAGACGAGGAGGACTCGTGCTCCTCCAGTTTGTTCCTGTTTATAACTGGAGCAGTTCGAAGAGGACCATAAGTGTCTTCTCTTTAAAACAAAACAAATTCTCTTTTGTCCACCATAACCTTACACCGATCTTTAAGAATAAAGTTAGCCAAAACTCGCACCATCACCCTTGCAACATCCATGTTAATCCTTTTTGAGGTATCTTCATCCGAACAAATGTACGTTCCAAAAGCATTGCCTAAACTTTCAAAGAAATCAACGCTCCATGCATGGCAAGAGACTCCGTAAACCCGTATCCATATAACTCTCTCATCATCAATATCCCCTTCACTCCAAGGTCTGATTGAACTGAAAATATGGTTCCACCAATTGCTTGCATATGTGATGAAATCGTGTAACACACCATCTTCTAATTCTTCTAGCAAGAAAAATTTGGACCCCAAAGGAGTAGCCCTCAAGTAGAAGATTCCTTCCATCTCGAGATTACGTTAGATGTTAAATGGCATCCCAGGGAAGTGAGTAGTACCCACATAATCTTTCTTCAACCTATCTTTTACTTCTACTTCGGAACCGAAATTAAAAACACAATCTGAAACCTGATTTTTGTTGTTTACAATGTCAATGAACGATGAACGAGTGATTCCGACCGTCCCCATACCTGTTCTTATGTGAACCGTTCCTGGACCTCTAACTCCACTACCACCATTGAACGTCTACGAATCTTTGTTCCTCACCGTCCTCTTACTATCCCTTTCATATCTAGGTAAGTTATCATGCATTTTCCTTCCGTTGATCAATACATTATCTAACTTGACACCAAGAATTTGGGCATCCTCCACCTGAGTAAATCTCGCGAATCCAAATCTCCTTCCATTCTTGTTTCTTCTGGGTGAAATGATCACTTCGACAACCTTTCCAATGCACCTAAATAGTACGAAAAGATCTCTAGCCATAATCCTCTCAGGAAACTCAGAAATGAAGAAGGAACTCATCTCTTTTGGTTTCAACCTCGTGATACCTCCACCAAACATGAAAACGTCCCATTTCTAATTCACCCCCACGTTCTCCTCCGACCTACCGTCGTCCAAGCCATACTAAATCTGAACATTTGCGCATCACAGCAAAACAAGAAAAAACGAGAACCAGATAAAACATTAGAGAGAAGGCAGAGCCTCTCTCTCTAAAAACATACTATAGTGAATTTTCTATAAATTAATTTTAATTTAAATCTTTCAATTGGTACTCCTTAAAATTATAAAATATGTATTTATATGAAGTTAATTTAATTTCAAAATATTTTGAAATTAACACTCTCATAAATTGATTTCTTTTATATACTCAAATAAATAAATAAATAGTATCTAGTTTTTAAGAGTATATTTAAAATCTAATTATTTTAAGAGTTTTATTTTGAATATTTAAGCAATACTTTTAATTTGTATAATCTAATTTCATTTATCATGGATATAATTATATAAATTTTTATATTTTGAATAAAATATAATCAATCTTAATTTATATTATTGTATCTCACCTATTGTGGATGCACTTGAACAAATTTTAATTAGTAAAATAATTAAATTCATTTTAATTATAATAAATGTTATATTGAAAATAGTTATACCCTAGTGTGTTATTATTAATAAAAAAATTGTTCCATGTACTTGTGATTCACTATTGGAAAAACAACAATTAACCTCGATCGTTATTCAACACTATAAATCCAAAAATCGACAGCCAAATCACATTGACATCGAATTAGCATTGGTGTTAAGGGAAGGATAAATGCTGGAAGCTAACACTTTAGTGTTGGCTAAAAGAGTCATGTCTACGCTAGCCTCGACTAGACCGACTCTATGTTAAAGCTAAATTGAAGTCAACGCTAAGAAAAAAATTCCAAAAGTCAACAAAAACTTAATAATGTGGGTCAGGCCGGGGCTAAACTTCAAATTGAAAAGTCAACAAAATTTGTTATATTCGGCTTCACCAAGGCTAAAGTCAAATTCTAAAAGTCAACTAAATACATTAGCTTTAAATCTAACCGAAGCTAGATTCAAATATGAAAATTCAACAAAGTCTTTTAACTTCAGCCAAACCGAGGCTAAAGTCAAACTCCAAAGGTCAACAAAATATATTAACTTTGGTTTGCCCAAAGCTCAAGTAAAAAAATATTAACTTCGGCCTAATTGAGGTTTAAATCAAACTCTAAAAGTTAACAAAATATATTAGTTTTGGCATAACTGAAGTAAAAATTAAATTTGAAAAGTCAACCATTTTTATTTAGTAGCATGGGTGGTGTTTCCTTCTATTTGTTACATAAATATAAATAATATCAAAGCCATTATCTATATAGCTTTAGCATGTATGTCTCCCCTGCCACAAGATTAGGAAAAATATAGGTTAAGTTCTTTGGAAAATTGACAGAATTCGAAATCAAGCCACTGAAGGAAATGTTAATTACTTCAATGCTAAAAAAATAGTTGAACTCTCTCCTAATTAATCAAAGATGGTCTATACTGGAAGCAAAGAGCTAAAGCTCATTGGTTCAAAGACGGCGACCTCAATGCCCAATTCTTTCACGTTATAACTATTATCAGGAAAAAGATTAATACAATAAAATCCCTCACAAATAATAATGGGGAATTCTGTTCCACAACGGAGGAGATGTGTAGCATTGCGTACGAATGTTTTTCTGATCTCTTTCAGAAGAAACCTAGCGCTAGAGAGAGTATTGTAAGCTATTCCCAATTCCATCTCAGATTTTGATAACAACATGTTGACAACACCATTTGTTTTCGATGAATTCAAAGAAGCTTTATTTTCGATGCAAGGGGACAAGAGTCCTGGTCCCGATGGATATAACCCAAAATTTTATCAGCACTTTTGGGATTTATGTGGGAAGGAGATATTTCGTACGGGATGTTCGTGGTTAGATAGTGGCAGTTTTCCTCCCAATCTAAATAAGACAAACATCACACTTATTCCTAAAGGTGAAGTTCAAACCTCATTAAAAGATTGGAGACCTATTTCTCTTTGTAATGTGCTATATAAGGTGATTGCAAAAGTCCTGACCAATCGTCTAAAACAGGTCTTATTCAAGTGTGTTTCTGATAAACAATCGGCTTTTGTTCCTTAGAGATCTATTTTGGATAATGCGATGGCAGCCATAGAGGTGGTTCACTATATGAAGTCTACAAAAAAGGGTAAGGTTGACGAGATAGCACTTAAACTTGATATTAGTAAAGCGTACAATAGGATTGATTGGAACTATTTAAAGGATGTTCTAATTACAATGGGCTTCAATCAAAAGTGGGCTAGGTGGATTATGCTTTTCATGGAAACCGTTGATTATTCTGTTAATCTTAATGGTAATTCGGTCAGTTCGATCACTTCTGCTAGGGGGTTAAGGTAGGGAGATCCACTATCACCTTATTTGTTCATTCTTTGCTCTGAAGGTCTGTCAACTCTCATCAAACAGGCTGAAGTCGGGGAGACATACACAATATAAAGATTTGTAAGAATGCTCCAACCATATCCCACTTACTTTTTGCAGATGACTGTTTTTTTTTCTTCAAAGCTACCTCAGGAGAAGCCACCGAGATGAAGAGTTTTATGTCCACATATGAAGAAGCTTCCTGTCAAGCTATAAACCTACAAAAATCAGAATTCTTCAGAAGTAGGAATGTACCTTCGACATTCCAGAATTCTTTGGCTGACATCTTAGGGGTCCAACAGGTTTTAAGAATGGGTAAATATCTGGGGGTTCCGTCCATTATTAGTAGAATTAAAAAAGCAACTTTCAAGTACATCAAAGATAGAATTTGGAAAAGGATCAATTCTTGGAGTAGAAAAAGTCTTTCTCAAACGAGTAGAGAAATCCTCATCAAATCGGTTCTTCAAGCTATTCCTTCTTACATCATGAGTATTTTCCTTTTGTCTTCATTGTTTATTGATAAATTTGAAAAAAATGATGAATTCATTCTGGTAGTGGCACAACATTGAAAATTCTAAAGGTATGAACTATTTATCTTGGGATTGCTTGGATATGGATAAAAAATATGGAGGTATGGGTTTCGAAAACCTTAGTGTTTTCAACTATGCAATGGTTGGAAAACAAATATGGAATCTCATGAAAAAACCGGATAATCTTGTATCTAGACTCTATAAAGCTCGTTACTTCCTCAACAATGACTTTCTTGATTCTTTCATGGGCCACAATCCAATCTACGTGTGGAGGAGTACTTGGAGTGCTAAATTTGTGGTTTGTGGATGTTACAAATGGAGCATAGGTTTCGGAGAGAGCATTTCGATATGGAACCAAAACTGGTTGAATGATCGTACCTTCCTGACTAATCCATGGCCGCATGTTACTGATATATTTAATTTGAAAGTAGTGGATTTAATCAGCAATCATGGTAAGAAATGGAACTCTGATCTGATCTTTCCTTTGGTAGGTGAGGAAGAAGAAAATAAAATCATAAATACTGCGCTTTTTAAGTCGGTCCAAGTTGATAAAATGGTTTGGAATTTTGAAAGGGATGGAAATTAATCTAAACGTAGTGCTTATCGTTTCTGCATAGATGAGGTTATTGATACATCCCACCTCATAATAGATGCAAATTGGAACTTAATTTGGAAAATAAAAATATCGCAAAGAGTGAAGAACTTTCTTTAGAGACTTTGCAGGAATTGTGTTCCTACTAGAGTTCGCCTTAAGGATAAATGTGTAGATTGTCCTATTATTTGTGATGTTTGTGGCATCGAGGAGGAGAGTAATGAACATTTATTCTTGCAGTGTCCGAAAAGCAAGGATTGTTGGGAGAAAGTCAGATTATGGGTAAAGTTACAGCAGTTGCAAAACATTCATGTATCGTTGGCTGCTATTGTTTTTTATGTCTTACATGTATCTAACTAGGACCAGCAGGTAACTTTCGCTACCATTTTGTCGAGTTTATGGAAAATTAGAAATAACCAGGTTTGGAACCAAGTGGTGGATACTCAGGATACAATATGTAGTCGTGCTATGCACCTTATTCAAGGATGGAGAAATACCCAACAGCTGAAGGTAATCAACACACACTGTTCTCAAGCTCTATCAGATATTAAGTGGAGTAAACCTTTGATGGGTCATCTTAAGTGCAACATTGATGCTTCTTTTTATAATGACAAGGCTGGTATTGGTGCTTGCATTAGAAACAACACTGGTTCCTTTATTGCGGCCCGTACATAAGGGTTCTCTCCCATAACGGAGGTTGTGACGGGGGAGGCCCTTGGATTGTAAGCCTCTATAAAGTTGACGCATGCTCTCGGTTATGACAATATCGATTTTCAAGATGGATGCAAAAATCATCGTCGATAGTGTGAACAATCATCATCCTAATCATTCAGATTTTGGATCTATCACTCGGGAATGTAACTGTTTGTTAACTCACTTATTCTTGAACTCTCATGTTAAGTTTTCTAGAATACAAGCCAATGAAGTTGCTTATGCTCTAGCACATGTGGCTCCATTTTATGCTAGTTTTCACAATTTTACTGATATTCCAACATGTATCCAAACTCTTATTATTAATGAAATGGATTAAGCTTTATCTTGTAATAAAAAAAACTCCTACAACAACAGTATTAAATTTATGTCAAAGAGTCAAATCCTTTCTTTTGAGAAAGGTGGAAAAAAACTACAAGTTTAACATACTACAAGGCTAAATGAAATGGTAAATGCATGCAAGCATACCTTTCATAGATTCTTAAGAGAAATGGTAAATGCATGCATACCTTTCTAGCCTTAATGTTGGTTTTGATTCTTAACTAAGTTTTAATTTGTATCACTAAGAATTAGAGACTATTTTTGTTGGGGTGGGGTGTACATGAGTCGATTTAGGTTGAATTTAGTCAAAATCATGACCCAACCTGTAATACCCTTTTTACCCACAACATAAATATATAAAACTACTTAATAAAAACCAGAGTTCAACATAAAAGGGAATCACATTTCAACAAAACATCACTAATACTCATTTATGTGTCATGTCCTGTAATACGGGTTGCAACATATATCATAATTAAAACAAATCATCAATTCAAAACAGCGGATCATCATTCAATAAACTAATCAACATAATAAAAGGATTCGAGTTCTAATCCAAAACATCATCATCAGGTCATAAAATAGACAAAAACAAAAAAAAACATCAATGCATTCCCAGTGTTGCACGATACAAAGCAGTGCATCACCTAGAATCTATAAATGACAAAAGGAGGAACTCCAAGAAACCTCCAAACACCGAGCTATTCTTGAGTATCGGCAGGATGGCATAATAGACCATCACGAAAGGCATGCAGGGTGAGTAAATTCACATTCAACATAAATAATATAAAGACGGAATTATAAGACAATCATGCAACAATACATCAATTACGCCAATTCTGACCCATACACAACAAAGTCAACCACAACATCATAAAAGAAATGCATTCATTCTATGCCACCAAGAATGAAATGTAGCCTTCATAATATGCATGTGGTACCGAAACATCATCATGGATGGACACTGGGCCATCAACCATCCACAAGGGAGCATAACATAAACAACAACACCTCAATCCACACTATGGGATTGAAGCCTCAATCATCATAAGTATTTCATGAATGCAACGATCCAACAACATCAATATAATCATCATAATCAACATTTGCATTAGCATTCATCATTATTCATCATTCATACATCTACTACTTTACCTACTCATGTCATCAATACTACATTATAATCATTATACAACCTAAGCACATAAGTATCATTTTCATCACAATTCTCATCTATATAGCATATTATAGCATGGTAAGAATTCCCAACAACAACATAACAACACAACGCAACAAAACAAGTCATTTCAAGTCATTCGGGAAAAGAAAATATTTTTAAAAATGCTACACGTCTCGCTAAGCGAGCATCACGCTTGCTAAGTGAGCTACTCGCTGTTTGCGGGATTCCCAAAGTCTCACTCGCTCGCTAACCGAGCTCTTGCTCGCTAAGCGAGAAGGCAAAAAATGGCAGAAAGCCCTGCGATTTTCCACACACTCTAGCTGCGACCAAACTCACTAAAACCATCATTTATCAATAGAAAACAACAAAATTCATTCCTTCTACCTATTATCATCATATAATCATCACCTATAGCATCTAACAACATCAATTCATTATAATCTACCAACAATCCTCCTAATCCTAAGGTTTCCCTTAAAAAAAAACCTTTTCTCATAAGACTATCTACACATTATAGATATTGAATAAGAATTTATCCCCATACCTTAGTCGATTGAGCTTATTCGATCACTTCTGAGTGATTCCAACCTTGGTCTCCCTTGTTCTTCATAGAAACTCTCAATCTTCACCAAAAACACGAATTATGAGAAAACTGGTTGTATTCCTTTTTCTCATAATCTCCTCAAATAACCACTCTACCCCTAAGACCTCCAACTTTTTTTTAATAATAATATTTAAATAATATCCAATTATTCTAATATCACTATTTAATAAAATAACTCACCATAACACCACAAATACCACATGTTCATAAATAATTAAATAAATAATTAAATTATGAAATTAGGGTGTTACAACTCTCCCCCAATTTAGGAATTTTCGTTCTAAAAAATGTTACCTGAAACAAACAGAGTCGGATACGACTCCTTCACCTGATCTTCACGTTCCCAAGTCCAACTTTCACCTGTTGGTCCACCCCACAATACCTTTACCAAGGCAATCTCTTTTCCTCGCAATTTCTTCATTTCTCGGCCATCTATCCATAATGATAATGCTTCAACGGTCAGATTATCTCTTACTTGCACATCATCCATCTGAATCACATACGATGGATCACACACATACTTCCTCAACTACGACACATGGAACACATCATGCAAATTTGCAAGCGATGGTGGTAACACAATCTGATATGCTACCGCTTTGATCCTTTGCGAAATATGATATGAACCAACAAAACACGGAGTGAGCTTTCTAGACTTTAAAGCACGTCTGACACCAGTCATCGGAGTAACTCTCAAGAACACATGGTTTCCCTCTTGAAACTCAAATTTTTTTCTCCTCTTATCATGATAACTCTTCTGCCGAATCTGATAAGCCTTCATTCTTTCTTGTATCATCTTAATCTTCTCAGTCGTCTTTTGCACAATCTCAGGTCCGAGTACTACACTCTCGCCTGATTCATACCAACACAATGGATTCCGACATCTTCTTCCATATAACTCTTCATATGGTGTCATTCTAATACTAACATGATAACTATTATTGTAAGTAAACTCAATCAATGAAAAATTACTATCCCAAGATCCTCCTTGATCCAACACACAAGCTCTCAATAAATCCTTTAAAGATTGGACAGTCCTCTCTGTCTGACCATCTGTCTGTGGATGATAAGCAGAGCTCATCCTCAACTTAGTACCCATAGATTTCTATTTGATACGATACTCGACGGTATCCCATGCAATTTCACAATCTCTTCAATATACAACTCAACTAGCTTTTGCATAGAATAATTAATCTTCATCGATAATAAATGGACTGACTTAGTCAATCTATCCACAATCACCCAAATTGAATCATTTGCCTTAGTATTCTTCGGTAAACCTGTCACAAAATTCATGGAAATGATATCCCACTTCCATTCTAGAATATTCAACGGTTGCATCATACCTAATGCCTTCTGATTTACAATCTTCGACTTTTAACAAGTCAAACATGCATACACAAATTCCACAACATCCTTCTTCATACCTATCCACCAAAACAAATTCTGCAGATCATGGTACATCTTCATAGCACCGGGATGGATACTCAAACTACTTTAATGTCCTTCTTCTAAGATACTCTTCTTAATTTCTGGAACATCAGGAATACATAATCTATCTCGAAATCTCATCACACCATTCTCATCAACTCGGAATTCACCTCTGGTTAATCAAAGTCAACTGATCAACCAACTTCAAGTCAGATTTTTTTCCTTCTCGGATCTTTCTCATAATTTCACTAGTTAACCTCAGCATTCCCAACTTCACACTCTCAAAATTAGCCTCACACAACAAACTCATATCTCTGAATTGTTCAATCATTTTGAGTTCTTTCACCATCAACATCGACATATGCAATGTCTTCCTACTCAAAGCATCTGCAACCACATTTGCCTTACCAGGATGGTAATTCAAATCAAAATCAAAGTCTTTCGACAATTCCAACCATCTTCTTTGCCTCATATTCAGTTCCTTCTAATCAAACTGATATTTCAAACTCTTGTGATCACCGAACACTTCAAATTTCGAACCAAAGAGATAATGTATCCGAATTTTCAACATAAATACCACAACTTCCAACTCTAAATCACGCGTAGGATAATTCCTTTCATGAACTCTCAATTGTCTAGAAGCATAAGCAACTACTTGACCATTTTGCATCAAAACTCCTCCAAGTCCCATCTTCGACGCACCACAATACATCACGAATGACTCATTTGAATCCGGAAAAATCAACACTAGAGAAGTTGTCAACTTCTTTTTCAAATCTACAAAACTCTTTTCATATGCAACATCCCACACATACGCTTGACTCTTTCGAGTCAACTGAGTCAAAGGTAACGCCAACTTCGAAAAACCTTCAATAAACTTCCTGTAATAACCTTCTAAACCCATAAAATTTCTAATCTAAGTAGCAGATTTAGGAGTCTCCCACTGTAACACTACATCAATCTTCGACGGATCTACAGCAATTCCACTACTGGAAATTACATGTCCAAGAAAACTCACTTTTTGCAACCAGAACTCACACTTTGACAGCTTTGCATACAACTTCTTATCTCGCAACACTTGCAGCACAATCCTCAAATTCCCTGCAAGTTCCTCTTCTGTCTTGGAATAAATCAGAGTATCATCAATAAAAACTACCATAAATTTATCCAAGTACTCATGGAAGATTTTATTCATGTACTCCACGAACACACCGGGTGCATTGGATACACCGAACGACATCACCGTGTACTCATAATGACCATACCTCTTCTAAAAGCTATCTTCGGAATATCATCATACTTAACACGAATCTGATGGTAACCAGACCTTAAATCAATCTTATTAAATACATAAGCTCCCACCAACTGATCCATCAAATCATCGATCCTCGGAAGTGGATACTTGTTCTTGATAGTAACCTTGTTCAACTACCTATAATTAACACACAACCTCATGCTACCATCTTTTTTCTTGACCAACTGTAACACGGTGGTAGAACTGACTTTCTATTTATGTTGCGGATGGGAAGAGTCGCCACCGACTTTTATTTTATCCATATGGAAACGGCATAAAAGAACAAGAAAGACCTATTTTAAAAGACTTGAGTTCGGGGGTAGGTTATATAAAGGGAAGGTGTAAGCACCCTTTATATCCATGGTTATCCATGGGCTCTTAGTTACTTAGCTCACTTATTCGTTTGAAAAAGGAAAGTGTAGTGTGTGTTTAGAAATTTGTCTAAGTACTTTGTAATGATCCTCGTATGAATTTATACAAAGTCTTGTTTTTGAAGATGTTTGAAAAGAGTGAGGTGTGAAAAGTATTTTTGAAATGTGAGCAAGTAACTAAGCGGTACCTACCCTAGACTAGTCTTTCATCTTATTTTATTTTCTTTCAAGGGTAAGATTGTCCCTACTATTAAGGAGTAGGTAGTCATTACCTTGGATTTGTTTGAGGGACGGGCGTAGGGTCATCGTATGGTCAATGAAGGCAACTTAAGAGGTGTCTTTAGCAATTCTTAGGGGCTATCATCATATTTACCGGAGGGACAAGATCGTTATATCGTAGGAAACCTCACAGGGACTTGATCTTTTAATCTGGAAGGGACTATGATGATTTACTTTTAGGGACTTTTCTTTAAAGACACCCCCATTTTCAAGGGACCTGACCATTTGTTTAGGGCAACTGAGAGGGGTAACCCTAGGAGGTGCAGATGGCGATCGTAAGACGATCGACTTACGTGTGTGAGTGATTATATTCAAGTATTTATCTTATTTTTTAATTATCTAAGTCCAATTCATCCTAGAGTTTTGCACTCCTAACCACTAGGATGGGTGCAGCCAAGACTGTTGTAGGCCTAACAACAAGGAGAACAACACCAACCAAGAGATCAACCAAGACTTGGAAACTTTAGACATATGTATTTTGTTTAGACTGTTGTATTTTTTTTTAGATTAGTAATGTGTAATGTTGTATTAAGACATATAGTATTTTGTTTAGGCCTATGTTATGTGTTAAGATATATGTTTTTTTGATTAGGCATATGTTATGGGTTAAGACATATGACTTGTGTTATTTGGATATGTTGAACAATCCTGTCAATGTTATTTTGTCAATGTTATTTGGATATGTTGAGCAATTTTGTCAATGCCTTGTGTTAAGACATATGGTTTTTGGATTAGGCCTTTGTTGAGCAATTATGTCAATGTTATGGTATTGTGTTAATATTATGGTACTGATAAACAACTGGTACTGTCAACATTGATAACAAGTCATAGCAAATGGTAATATTGATAACAAATTACTGTCAACATAACAAATGGTAATATTGATAACAAATTACTGTCAACATAACAAATGGTAATATTGATGACAAATTCTCTATTACAAATGTCAAACTGGTACTGTCAACTACAATGAGAACAAATTGATAAACAACATCCTAAAGCATTCTAAAAACAACTACAATCAGGCCTATGAACAACATCAATTTTCACAATTTTATCAACTTCATGAGATTCTTTATTCCATTTTCCACATTGCTTATTTTTTCCCCATATTCTTCTATAGTCAATTGAGCTTCTGCCTCTTTCTTTGAAAGCTTCTCAATTTTATCCATCAAATATTGCTCTTTCTCATCTCTAACATCTTCAAAATACCATCCAAAGTACCCACAACCAGCATTGCTTGAAACCCTACTAAATATCATCTTCAACATCAACTTTTTTTAAACACACATACATCAACTGTTTTTAAACATACATATAACATACCTTAAAATTAGGACATCCCCAAAAATATTTCCCATAGTCCTTGACTGTTGTGGCCATACGAAGAACAACTAAATTCCAACAGTGACATATAGGTTTCCAAGTTATGCTTGTATTGACATTCAATCCTTCCTTCGAAGAACACCCACCATAACCGTGTTTTGTTTTCATAACTAGGGTTGACCAACCGGATTTCATGTTTGTGTCCAGCTTGAATCCACAAACCCTATGCTTTTTCTTGAATCAAATTGGGGATGAAGTGAATTTTTTCAGCAACCCTAGATTCGCATGAAACAAGTTGTGGATGAACAAACTCAGTATAAAGGAGGAAGAAGACTTTAAATGTCATGTCAGCTGTCACATATGACAAAGTAAACGTTCGTTTGGGGGTGGTTGACGGAAATGATCTATTTGAGACATTTTAAAAACTTAAGGGATCATTTTGTCACTTTTAAAAGACGATAGACTAAATTGGACCCTGATATAGAATTAAGGGATCAATTTGAGTATTTTACTTATTTATTCATTGTGAGAAGTATATTATTTAATCAATCATTCATGACATTTTGGCTTAAGGAAAAGTTAACATAAAAGAACGATATTTTTTAATCATTGATGACATTTTGGCTTAAGGAAAATTTAACATATAAGATCAATATTTTTTAATCATATCACATTGCATATTAGCTTATCATACTATGCATCTATTCTAATTTAGTTTTCCTTTAGACCATTTGGTAAGGAGTTTTATTGCATTAGTAGTTTCATTGTAAAAGAATGAACAAAGGTAAACCGAATTAGAAACTTGTTATGCAATATAGTGATATCCCCTTTCATATTTTAGTTTTATCCACCATTCATACCATTGCTTTATTAAAATTTAAAGAAAAGAAAGATCGAGGTTGATTAGAAAACTTGAATTAGATAGGTTTGCATTTCACCTTCATGATTTATTTTTCCATATTTTCTTTCTCCATCATTAAAAACAACTTAAATCAAAATGAATTTGAATATGATTCCATCTTCAATTTACACGTTTGACATGTTTTTATCATTAGCATAAATCATCACCATGTTCCAATTCAATTTGACAAAATACCAACAAACAAACAAAATCGAATCCCATTTTCATAAAACTAATGACACGGTTTGCATATTATCATCAATATCCCAAAATAATTTGAATAGAACATTTTGAAATTAGAATTGAATTGTGTTTATTTTGGTTTCCATGATCATACCACGTACGATTTCTTCGTCAACATATTTTTCAAATTCAATTTGAACCCAAAACATAAATTTACTTTAAAACTCATTCATTCTCATCACATGGCATGCCATTGTATGCATCATATGAACAAATTGCAAAACGAAATTGAAACAAAATTGGATTGAATTTAAATAATTTTCAAATCTCATTTCATTGATTGATATTATATTGAGTACTTAAGTATTATCCATTGTGAAATTTTTTTTTTAATCAAATTAAGAATTATATATATATATATATATATATATATATATATATATATATATATATATATATATATATATATATATATATATATATATATATATATATATATATATATATATATATATATATATATATATATATATATATAGGGTGGGAATCAATTTACTCCATAATTAAGATTTTTTAACTTACTCCAAATTATAGCGTTTAAATTGAATTTAATCCAATGATTGAATTCGCCTTTTACATAATTGATCATTAGAATATATTCAATTAAAAGATTATGATTTGGAATAAGTTTAAAAACTCCAACTATAATAGCACAAGACCCTACAAAAAATCAATAAGATTTTTACACCACTCATAATAATTACACTTAAACTTCTTCTGTGTGGTTAGATCTAGCCACCACCAAGATGAATGGATAACTTTATGGAAGATCTCATTCGGGTCGGCAATACCGTCATTAAACATGACTTGATTCCTACTCCGTCATAAGCACCAACAAGTTGCAAGCCATAATACCAAACATGCATTGGGTTTTGACAATTTATTTATTTAAATTAAGAACCATGCAAAGAAATGATCATTGCATCCAGAAATAGTAGGTAATGTGATCCCCATCAAAGACTTCATCATCTTCCACACCATTATTGTTTTCAGACAGGACCGAAAAACATGATCTAAATCTTCCACCGCAAGGAAACAAAAACCGTCAACCATATCGTGAGAATTTAAAATCCCGTCTCTATCTGTTAAATTTGCGCGTGAAGGCAGTTTGTTCAATAGAAGTCGCCAACCAATTTTTGAACTTTCAACGGAACACGTGATTGCCACAAAATATCCAATGCCACTTTTACGTCTTGATCTGTAACAACACTCCCAACACCTCTAATGTTTATATCATAACAAGATTTGACACTAAATATGTTAAACTCATTTTTAGGCCAATATACTACATCATTAGTAAGGAATGTTAGTCTTGCCTCATCCAATAGTTGCTTGAAATTCCAAACCAGCTCTCTATCACACTCGACAATATCTATTAAAACCATGTACCACTACCATTAATTTTGAATCCACTCTCCACAATCTTTAATAGTAGCACATTTCAAACTTGAAACTTGATACAAAACTGAAAACAAGGTTTTCAGTTGTGAGTATCCCAACCAAGGTGAGGACCAAAAAGAAAAAGTTCGATTGTTTGCCATCTCCGAAGACAGTTGATTAATAAAACTTTCTGGTTCAAAACTATTTCCAATCAGCATAAGGTCCTTCCACCAAAGTGATTGTAATCTACTTACACCTTGAACCTGCTTTGCAAGAATTATTTACTTCGTATTACCGTATTTTGCACGTAACAAACCTGCCCAAATGGTGTCTGACACTTTAATAACCCTCCAAATCCATTTGGTTAACAAAGCGATATTGAAAGCTTCCTCATGTTTGATACCTAAACCACCAACATCCTTTGGTATACAATTGTTTACTTGAAAAGGAAGATCAATTCTTATAATTGATATAAGTACCAAATATTTTCAATTATTTACTCAAATTTTGTCTTATTCTCTAAGTGTTAGTGATCATTGTATTCAAGTGAAAGTGGTGTATTTTTTCTTGATGTTGTAAAATCAAAAGGTGGTATGCCTTTGTGATTGTGTTAGATAATTAAGAGGCTCAAGTTGACCGACTATAACATATCTGACATAATAAAATCTCTAACGGGGTATGGGGACTACAATACCCTTGTTTGCAAAGGGAAATCAAGATATATCTCGGTGTTTTTTACTTTTTGTATTTATTTTTTAGCATCTTTACTTTTACATCGGTTCTGAAAATTAAGAACATCATTACTAACGATAATAATTGAGACACCAGTTCTGAAAAATTAATAACAACATTACTAATGATAATAATTGGAAAAAAAATCAATTATATATAAGTGGGGATCTACTTACTCCAAGAGTAAGTCTTTTTAACTTATTTCATAATCGTAGCCTTTAAATTAGAATCAATCGAATGGTTAAATTAACATTTATACTTATAGTCATTCGATTGAATCTAATTTAAATGCTACGATTTAGAGTAAGATAAATAAAACTTACTCTTGGAGTAAGTTGAATCTCTCTCTCTCTCTCTCTCTCTCTCTCTCTCTCTATATATATATATATATATATATATATATATATATATATATATATATATATATATATATATATATATATGGTGAAGATCAACTTAATGGTTAAATTAGTCTTTTACTTAGTTCACCATTAGTTTTGATTCAATCCAAAGGCTATGATTTGAAGGTAAAAAACGTACTATTGGAGTATGTTGATCCCCACTCAATATATATATATATATATATATATATATATATATATATATATATATATATATATATATATATATATATATATATATATATATATATATATATATATATATATATATATATATATTTTATTTTATTTTTCTTCTTCTTTTTTACAACACTGTGCATGTTTTTTTTTTTTAATTTTAGTAGTTGCTACTTTTATTTTAATTTTTATTTCGCCTAAGTATTCATTTTTTGTTTGTGTTTAATTTGATCCTAAATTGCGACTTTATTCTTTATTTTAATTATTACACTTGTTGTAATGTAGTTGAAACTAAATATTATAATATAAAAAATTGATGTAACGTATGCTTAATTGCTTAAAAGCTTAAAAAAATCATGTTTTTGTTTGTGAAAAATATTTAATTTACAGCGTTAAAAATTGTCATTATCAACGGGAAAAAAAACGTCAACTTTTTCTTTATGGTTTAAACATGTATTATTCTGTAAATTTTTAGTTAATTGTGGCGGTTTAAACGGCTATAACGACACTTTTTAAGCGTCACAATTTGCATTATTTTATAGTGAAAAGAAGACATAATTTTATGTCAGAACCTATGCACATACCCAGTCAAGTCGGAATTGAAAATTGCATATATATATATATATATATATATATATATATATATATATATATATATATATATATATATATATATATATATATAACTTAAATAGATAACATGTTTTAAAAAGAAAAATGTTATAAAAACTGATTTTCGTATTTATGGTATTGTTTATATGAGTGAGAATATTCTTGCTTTAAGAATAAATTAATAAAAGTTACTTCACATCTTAAACATTAAATAATTTTTAATTCATGGTTAAAAATAATTAGTAGTTATTTATCATATTTTTCTCTCTTCATATTTAATTATTGATTATTTTCCATCATTAATTTTAAATGATTTAATGATCATAACAGCGAATAAATTTTATAAACTTTTTCTTCTAATAAGAATATCTCCACATTAGATGTAAATAGTGATTTTCAACCTACTATTCTTGTTTACTTTAAAAATATATATTTTTGTACATAATTAATATGAACTCAAATCATTTAACTTTAAATCTCTACTCACAAAATTTGCAACAAACACAAAAAGAAATTTGATAATTTTCAGCGGATAAAATAAAATAATCTTTAATATAAAAGTACTACATTAATGTTATTTAAAGATACTATATTAAAGTTTATCTATTTTATAATATAGGTTTTATATAAACTAAAAATAGATAAAATATTGCTATTGTTATATATTTTATCCGTCTCATAATAAGTGTTATCTTTCTTATTTTTATTTGTCTCAGATTATTTATTCTTTTAGAATATTAATATGATAATTATTATTTCTTTTCACGAATTTATCCTTATTTAATTTATCCTTATTTATTGTATTATTTATTGTATTTATTTTATTACTTATTATTAATAAGATTATTTTAATAAATAATTCATGTTTTATGATTGAAATCAACATAATTAATCATTATTTTAAAAAGTATAAAAATCTCTTAAAGAATATCTATTGTGAGACAGAGAGAGTAATATTTTATCAATAGAAAACTATATATACTCGTGTAGTGGTTCCTAAAAATACATGCAACTCGTGTACCACGTGTTATTGAATGAGTGTGACTAATAAATGCACCACAAACGTGAATGATTGTGACTAATAAGAATTGTTATTTTTAAGGAAAATACTTGTGGCTAATATTTCATTTGAGAAAAAAGTTCCAACATTTGTCGGATTATAAGAAGATAAATTCCTATATTTCTTAGGTGTGTTATTATTTTTCCTCATTAAAGTTTCATTGAGACCTTCGTTTGCAACTTTTTATAATTGATAAGTTGTACATGATCAGATAGATGAATATATATAGTGTTGGAATAAAATGCAATCTTTAAGATTATGTGAATCGGTATTGATAAATAAAAATCAATCATTTTTATGGATCGTGTCTTTTTTTTCCTCTCTTCACTTAAGTAATTTAATAATAGCTTAATTGTAAAATGATTATACCGCATAAAGATTTAAAGAAAGAACTTTTTAAAAAAAAAAGAGACTGAATTAAGAATTTTGGAGAAGATGATTTTATTTAATTCTAACTAAATTACACATATTATAAATAAGGGTGTTCTTATTTATAGTTGAGATTACTTACACACCAAATAATTTCTTTAATTAATTTTATTTAACTAAGTATAATATGCATTTTGACTATCTATCAAATACCTTAACTTCAACTCCCACTTAATAAATTTGACTTTATCAAAGTAATCTTCTTTGGCAACTTTAAACAGACTTCGACACTATCAAATACAATTTTAACACAAAGAATACATATTTAACACACCACCAAATTCATTGTATCTAATATATTTACATTCGTCATCTTAAAAATTTGACTTGTATAGCCTTCTTCATTATGTCTGCAATCTGATTCTCGATCTGCAATGTTCCAAGCTCAACATTCCATTCGCTACTTGTTCTCTTAGATAAGGGAATCTCTTTTCGATGTGTTTACTTCTTTCATGTACTATCAGATTCTTCACTAGGTACATAACAAACATGTTGTTGATTTTCATGGTCATTGCCCTATGATTCTTCCATATAATTTCTTCGATCAAATTCACCATATGTTGCTTGGCATGCACATAGAGAGGCAACTATGTATTCAGTCTCACATGATTATAATCTTGTAATAGGTTCCTTTCTTGAACTCTAAGAAATTGGTGCACCACCTAGCATAAACACATAACCAGCTGTTAATTTTGTATCCTTAACATCACCACACCAACTCTAATCAGTGTATCCCACTAGATTGCATTCTTTTCTGTCATCTACTGCATGAAACAAAATACCATAGTCGAGTATTCCTTTGAGATACCTTAATATCCTCTTTGTGGCTGCAAGAAGAGTAATATTTTGCTTCTACATGAATTTATTGATCATGCTTACATTATAGGTTAAACCATGTCTTGTGTGACAATGATATCTTAATGATCCAATAAATCTTTTGTATTCTGTTGTGTTGTATTGACATCATCTTCAGTCGAATCTTCCATCAGTTGCAATCTTGGTTTACCTGGTGTCAAAGTTGCATTACAATTCTCCATGTCAAATCTCTTGAGTATTTCACATGCATATCTTCTTTGGTGCATCATTAAGCCTCTATTATTCTTGTGAAGCTCCTCGTCACCTTCGGAGAAAACGAGACTGCTAGGGAAGTCAAAGTCCAATTCTTGGTCATCGAGTGCCCCTCGTTGTACCAATGCATCCTAGGACGACCAAAACTAGTTGAGCTAACCGTCGCATCCTCCACGGTTCATCTGAAGATGAAGTACTACACCAAGCTAGGCAGTATGGTCACATTGCACGGAGACATCAAAGTCTGAGGCGGCCACCAAAGGACAAAATGTGGTCAACATGCTTTGAGGCGGCCACCAAAGGACAAAATGTGGTCAACATAAATCCCATGGCGAAAAAGAAAGCCTGAGTCGAGGAACAAAAGTCGCCACCTCGAATCAATTCCATCGACCTCAATTTCCACCTCAGTGAAGACGACGTCGGGGAAGTGACCATCTAGACTCCCAAAAAATGGGGACCTTCTCACCTCGTGCGCCTCATCCTAGACGGAGACTTTGAGCTTGTTCCTCTCAGCGACAACCCCAATAAGAGCGTAAAGATATACACTGGACTACCAGAATTAGCAAAGGAACAATTCAAGACCTGCCTCAGAGAGAATGCTAATTTGTTCGCATGGAGCGTCATGGAGATGCCCCGACACCACCCTAAGGTCTCCTGCCACCAGCTCTCCATAGATCCTGCCGCTAGGCCAATAACACATTGTATGCGTAAGCAGTCTCCCAAGAAAGCAGAGGTTTCCGAACAGACTGTAAAAGACCTCTGAGAGGCAGATTTTATTTCTGAAACCCGGTACACAACCTGGCTATCTAATGTTCTACTTACTAAGAAAAATAACGGAAAATAGCGAATGTGTGTTGACTATACCGATCTCAATAGGTCACGTCCCAAAGATGCATACCCCTGCCTCACATTGAGAAATTAGTTGATAACTTTGCAAGTTTCAAACTCCTTTTTCTCATGGACGCATACAACGGATACAATCATATCCCCATGTCAAGGACATACAAAAGGCACACGACCTTCATAACCGAATCAGGCAATTACTACTACAACATAATTCCTTTCGGGATGAAGAACGACGGAGCAACGTACCAACAAATGATGAACAAAGTCTTACGGACGAATATTAGTGACATGCTCGAGGTATACATGGAAGACATGATCGTGAAATCCCAGGAGGAATCTGACCATGCTCTCCACCTACAAAAGGTCTTCGACAAGGCAAAGAGATGCAGGATGAGATTCAACCCGGAGAAGTGCACTTTTAGAGTGCGGGCAGGGACGTTCCTCAACTTTTACCTAACAGGAAGAGGTATCAAAGCCAACCCCGACAAATGTCGAGTTTTCTCGGAATTCCCAACACCCAGGTCGAAGAAGTCGATCATCCCTAAAAGGGATGCTCACTTCGCTATCTCGCTTCGTGGTTGAATCAACCTAACATGCACTCCCTTTCTTTAAACTCCTTCACAAAGAAGTAACTTTCGAGTGGACCGAGGAATGCGAGAAGGACTTGCTCCACCTCAAACAAACTCTATCTGAGCCACCAGTCATCTCCTGACCTAGGATGGGAGAGACACTTTACCTCTACCTATCTGTCACCGCAGAGGCAGTCAGTGCAACCCTCATCCGCGAGATAGTTAACGGGAAAAACCCATATATTTAACGAGCAAAACCCTATAAGGGTCCGAGCTCATATACCAATAGATCGAGAAGGCCTCTTTGGCCCTAATCAACGCGGCCAGAAGATTGCGACATTATTTCCTCGCCCCCACAATCAAGGTGTGAATGGACCAACCCATAAACAGATGTTCAGTCGCCCAAACATGGCTGGTAAAATGCTAAAATGGTTTTCAGAACTATGAAAGTTCGACATCTAGTACAAGAGAAGGAAATCCAATAAAGCACAGGTCATGGCCAACTTCGTGGAAGAAATGACCCATCCGCCGTCCCCGGCAAGCGGTGCCTAAAAATGGACAATCTTCGTGGACAGAACCTCCAGCTCGACAGGGACCGGGGCAGGCATCATCCTCGAAAACAAAGAAGGCATCTTGATCGAGGTATCATTGTCCTTATCCTTTCTGACCTCGAATAACCAAGCGGAATACGAGACTTTCCTGGAGGGGTAGCCGAGGACCTAGGCGCAAAGAAGGTAAAGATCTTCACTGATTCCCAACTTGTTGCCTCCCATGTACGAAGTGAATACCAGGCCAAGAATGACAACCTCGTCGAATATCGGGCCCTGGTTAGGAAAAAATGGATAAATTTGACTCTTAGGAATTCCAACACGTCCCCCACGAACATAATACGCGGGTCGGCGTACTGTCAAAATTGGTGAGCACACGTAAAAGGGGAGCAACAAATCCGTCATCTAAGAGATATTCCCCCGACCGAGCATCGAAAAACTTTCCACGCTTGTTGACGTGAACGCCATTGGCGACAACAATTGTTGGATGACCCCGGTATACAGATACCTCACCATGGGCGAACTCCCAAGCGACCAAAAAGAGGCCATAATAACCAAAATGAGAGCCTATTCCTACGTCTTAATCGAAGATAAACTCTACAGACGGGGATTTTTCATCCCCTACTGAAATGTGTCGAGGAGACTAAGGTCCCTGACATTTTGAAAGAAATACACGAAGGAGAACGTTGCTGACAGACACGAGGACATGCACTTAGCCACCCGCCAACAAACTCGAGACCTTGTCGTCCTCATGGCCTTTCGCATGGTGGGGATGAATATCCTGGGAACCTTCGCGATAGGGTCCTATCAAGACAAGCACCTGATTACTTCACGAAGTGGATCGTGGCCGAAGCCCTTGTCAAGATCACAACGCATAACATACTCCATTTCTACAAGAGGAACATTCTTGTCTGCTTCAGTGTACCTCAAGCACTCGTCACCGACAATGAGACACAATTGACCGACGGAAAATTCCAAGACTTTGTCGCCGAATTGGGCACAAACAACATTTCACGTCCTTCGAACACCCTCAAACGTCGAAGATTCCCCTCGAGCATCCCACCTCCTCGGGCGATACAGACCACTTTTCCCCTCTTTAAAACTAAAGGTTCGAGGAATCGTCCCCGAACATGCTCGCGACATGATTGCACATCCTTGTTCCGACATAAACTGGTCCTTAAGTCATCACCCCACATTGAAGTTGCGACTTGGGGGGCTCTTATTTTGGACTGGGTCTTAGGTATCCCCACTATCGGGAAAGGCCCAACCATGGCGGACACGACCCAATCCGGTAACTAACGATCCACTATAGGAGGCCCAGACTGATGACCAGTGGGGGCACCTCCCCCACGTGTTTGTCAGCAATGTGCATCCAACTACCCCCTACAGAATAATCTCCCGCTTCCTAGATTGTAGGGGCAGTTGGATTAGGATGGAGACCACGCACTAGGTCTTCCCCTACATCTTCGTAGACCCTGACAGTCCCCATCGTGGGCCTAGCTAATCCAGCCCACAATGGGGACCTTGGCCCAGCGCTAGGGATACATTATAAATATCCTCTTTTACTAAAGAGTCAGGTATTCTAACACTTCTTACTATTAGTATGTACTTAATTTTCTCTCTGATCTCATTCTCACTTTGATATCGGAGTACCTTACAAGTATATCCCCTTCTCCTCTTCCTTCTTCTCTCAATCTAAAAAATTCAAACTTGTCATCATCATCATCACCACATAAACAACAAACACAATTCAAACTTGTCATCCTGTTCCTTTTTATCCAAGTTATTTTTTCTTCTAACACATTATATCTAATACCTTATGTGCAGATTCAAAATCACCACCACCACCATCTTTCACAAACATATCATTCAACTAACAACCAATACAAACATGAGAATTGTTGTTCGGATGCATGCTTTGTGGAGTTGGAAGGTATTGAAATTGTTGAAGTTTGGTTGTTTATGTGGTGATGATGATGATGATAAGTTTGAATTTTGGTGGTGGTGATTTTGAATCTGCACATAAGGTATTAGATATAATGTGTTAGAAGAAAAATAACTTGGATACTCTTTACTCATCTTAGCCTGAATAATGAGCAAAAACGGAAAATTAAAGCAGTTTCCAAGACCACATAAAACAACAATTTTGTGTTTGTTGTTAGCGTTATTGTTGATAGAAAAAAAGATAGCATGGATGAAAGTGATGACATGAACAAGATTATAAACAATAGAAGCAAATGTTGTTGATACCATAGCCAATGCAATAAAAAAAAGATTTTAGATTTGATACAGTGATAATAACATGTTTAAATATTGTGTTCAATATTACAGTGTTTGATTGGTTGGATGATTAAGAAATGGGAGGATGATGATGTTACACAGAGATTGAAAATGGAATATTACATGATGATGATGAAGTTGAATGTAAATATAATTGAAAGAATTATTAATCACAACAAAAGTTGTAGCCCAATGATTCAGTTTCCTTGTCCTTAAGGGAGGGAGCTAGAGTTCGGGTTTTTCAAAAACCCCTCATATGATAAGAGGAATAATAGATATTAACTTCTTCTTTTTTTATAATGCAAGTAAGATAGAGTTCTTAATACCGATCAAATTAATCTCATGTTAGATCTAACTGTTATTTGTAAGGGCATAGGACCACAGACCACTTATGTGTACATTTCTTTTGGTCAGGATTTAAACATTTGATAACCTTAATTATGTGAAATCAATCTCTAATGTTAAGAAGTGTGTTTGGCAAATACAAAAAAATACTAACTTACTAAGTAATAAAGTAACTTAAAATCTAATATATTTCTTATATTTTAAAAGTTAATTAGAAATATCATACTTGAACTAGGGTTTGCATTTTTCTGTTATTTAAGGCAACCTTAGGGAGCTTACATTTCACACAAACTTATCAAGCCACCAGTGAAGCTAGCCGTAGCTCACCATGACTTCCACCACAGCCATGAAGCTTGCTCTTTTTTCTGTTCTTACATTGTTCTCATTCCATGCAGTGGTTTCAGTTACACCATTGCATTTTCAACATCCACTTGACCCTTTAACCAAGGAAGAGTTTCTATCTGTTCAAACCATAGTCCGAAATAAATATCCCATCTCAAAGAACAGACTATCTTTCCACTATATTGGCCTAGATGACCCTGAAAAAGATCATGTCTTAAGATATGAAACACACCCAACTCTTGTATCAATCCCTCGTAAAATCTTTGTTGTTGCTATCATCAATAGTGAAATCCATGAGATAGTAATTAACTTAAAGTTGAAAAGCATTGTCTCTGACAATGTTTATAACGGATATGGTTTCCCTGTCTTATCCATTAATGAACAAGAGATTGCCAATGAACTTCCATTAAAATATCCTCCTTTCATTGCCTCAGTTAACAAGAGAGGATTGAATCTCTCTGAGGTGGTGTGTTCTAGTTTCACTATGGGTTGGCATGGAGAAGAGAAGAATATTAGAACTCTGAGAGTAGATTGTTTCATGAAAGAAAGTAGCGTGAATATCTACGTGAGACCTATTTCTGGAATCACAATAGTTGTTGATCTTGATCTTGGGAAAATAGTTGAGTATCATGACAGAGAAATTGAAACAATACCAACCGCAGAGAACACAGAATACCAAGTTTCAAAACAAAACCCACCATTTGGACCAAAACAACACAGTCTCACCAGTCATCAACCACAAGGTCCAGGATTCCAGATCAATGGCCATAGTGTTAGGTAATATAGACTTTGATTTTAATATACTTTATGATTTATTATTTTGTGCTATGTATATAACTTGCTTTATAAATAACATATCTCATGTGTTTGTTCAGCTGGGCCAATTGGAAGTTTCATATAGGATTTGATGTACGAGCTGGTATTGTTATATCACTTGCTTCTGTTTACGATCTCGAAAAGCATAAGTCTCGTCGTGTTCTATACAAAGGCTACATTTCTGAACTTTTTGTACCTTATCAAGATCCAACTGAAGAATTTTACTTTAAAACCTTCTTTGATTCCGGGGAGTTTGGGTTTGGTCAATCAACGGTGCCTTTGATACCAAACCGTGATTGTCCACCACATGCTCAGTTCATTGATACATATATTCACTCAGCTGATGGTACACCAAGCCTCTTGAAGAATGCAATATGTGTATTTGAACAATATGGAAATATCATGTGGCGTCACACTGAAACTGGAATTCCTAATGAATCCGTAAGAATCTTTATTAAAACTCAGTGACAATTTAATTAAGTTAATTAATATAGTACTAACTAGCTATCCCTTTTGATTTTTTTTTACAGATAGAAGAATCTAGAACGGAAGTGAACTTGATCGTGAGAACCGTAGTGAGTGTTGGAAACTATGACAATGTTATAGATTGGGAGTTTAAAGTAAGCGGCTCCATAAAGCCTGCGGTAAGAATATTGGGAACCATGGGTTAACAAAAATATATTATTGTCATTGTTAAATATATTTTTTATCCTCTTGAATATTTTTTTAAAAAATTTTAGTCCTAAAATATTTTAATGATCTTCTAAAAATTTTGCATCCATATTCTAAGTTGTAGAAGAAACTAAAATGTAGGTAAGAGATTAAAAATGAAATTTGAGATATTGGAGAGGATCACAAGTATATTTAACTATATTATAATTATTATTATTATCTCGATCGTTTGTGAAAAAAAAAATGTTTGCTATACTAAAAAAAATTTTTTTTTAATGAAGTGATATATAAAGAAAATAAGTATAAAGAGACCTGAATACAAAACAAGAACCAAGTTGAAACTTGCCACTAGAAAATAAAGTTTACAAACCAAATCGCATTAAGTTGAAGTTGATTTGAAGTGACTTGGGATTGTTTTTGTCTTCTTTTTTTAAGGTTGTTATCTTTAGCATATGATAGGACCATGAGACAAGGACAACATATCCCCGCAGGGCCGGCCCTCGGCTAAGGATCAAGATTCCCTATGATTGAAAAAGCATGCACATGCACTCACAAAGTCATGCATCAAGAATCGTCTCATTAGCATCAAATGATCTTGATTTAAATTTATTATTTTTGGATTTATAAAATTCTGTTTTTTCTGATCATCTGATCAAAATCTAACGTCTTATAAAATCATGATTGCATGACTGTGAAAGCAGTGACTTAAGCAAATTCAAATTCCTCGGCTAAGGTCTAGAAAATCTCAGAAACGAAGCTGATATCCCGTGACATTGTACTTGCATATCCATGCCCCAAAATAATTCTAATTTATTAAAATTTCAATATTTATGTATACAGATAGCTTTAACCGGTGTACCTGAAATTAAAGCAACAAGTATTAAGCACAAGGATGAGATTAAGGAAGATATACATGGTACACTATTGTCTGCAAATAGCATTGGGGTTTACCATGACCATTTTTATACGTACTATCTGGATTTTGATATCGACGGTGTAAACAACTCGTTCGAAAAGAGGAGTTTAAAGACCGTAAGAATCAAAGACGGAAGTTCAAAGAGAAAGAGTTATTGGACAACCGAGTCCCAAATTGCCAAGACTGAATCAGATGCTAAAATCACAATTGGACTTGCACCAGCTGAACTTGTTGTGGTTAATCCAAACATTAAAACAGCTGTTGGAAACGAAGTCGGTTATCGTTTGATTCCAGCAATTCCAGCTCATCCACTATTAACAGAGGATGATTATCCGCAAATACGCGGTGCATTTACAAATTATAATGTTTGGGTGACACCATATAATAGAACTGAAAAATGGGCTGGTGGACTTTATGTTGATCATAGCCGTGGAGATGATACTTTGGCAGTTTGGACTAAACAGTATGAATTTTTATTTACATCCAAACTTGCAATTAAATGATCTTAGTAAAACTTCATTTTTACACTAATTAATTTAAACGTTTTAATTAAAATTGCAGGAATAGAGATATTGAGAACAAGGACATTGTGATGTGGCATGTAGTTGGAATTCATCATGTTCCAGCACAGGAAGATTTTCCATTAATGCCACTATTGAGCACTTCATTTGAGCTGAGGCCAACCAATTTCTTTGAGAGGAATCCAGTTCTTAAAACACTTTCACCAAAAGATGTTGCATGGCCTGGTTGTTCTAATTAAAACTATTCAGCTTTGTGTATGCAATTGTCATTAATTTGCATTGGCCTTGTAGCCATATGAATAAATGTTTGTTTGTTGCATGTGGAAGAAAAACGTATCGGTCCCAATCCCAACTATTCTAGTGTCTTCATATTTAGATTTTGCTTTACAATTGATCTGCAAGCAATAAAATGAATGGATTTCACAACACGACAAGTCTCTTTTGATTTGCAGTCTTTTTACATTCTTACGTTGTACTACGTTGTTTAATCTCGCTTCGTTATTTGCTTCCGGCTTGCACTGTTGTGGACTTGTGGTCATTGCTCATCCTTAAAATGATCCCCCCCCCCCCCCATGCAATTGTCATTAATTTGCATTGGCCTTGTAGCCATATGAATAAATGTTTGTTTGTTGCATGTGGAAGAAAAACGTATCGGTCCCAATCCCAACTATTCTAGTGTCTTCATATTTAGATTTTGCTTTACAATTGATCTGCAAGCAATAAAATGAATGGATTTCACAACACGACAAGTCTCTTTTGATTTGCAGTCTTTTTACATTCTTACGTTGTACTACGTTGTTTAATCTCGCTTCGTTATTTGCTTCCGGCTTGCACTGTTGTGGACTTGTGGTCATTGCTCATCCTTAAAATGATCCCCCCCCCCCCCATGCAATTGTCATTAATTTGCATTGGCCTTGTAGCCATATGAATAAATGTTTGTTTGTTGCATGTGGAAGAAAAACGTATCGGTCCCAATCCCAACTATTCTAGTGTCTTCATATTTAGATTTTGCTTTACAATTGATCTGCAAGCAATAAAATGAATGGATTTCACAACACGACAAGTCTCTTTTGATTTGCAGTCTTTTTACATTCTTACGTTGTACTACGTTGTTTAATCTCGCTTCGTTATTTGCTTCCGGCTTGCACTGTTGTGGACTTGTGGTCATTGCTCATCCTTAAAATGATCCCCCCCCCCCCCCCCCCCATAAATCCACATTGTGGTCATTGCTCATCCACATTGTCGTGGTGCTTATATAATACAGTGTGTAAAATGAAACAAGCGTGCCAATCCACATGGTGGGGACGTGGTTCCAGGACATTGTAGAAATAAGAGGTTAGAGTATCTCCGATTGATGTTGTTTAATACACACTAGGATTTATAAGTTTATGGAATATTTGTGTATTGTTTCATGAATCAAACCAAAAAATATATTGTTTATCATTAAATAGTATTAATCTTGATAATTAATGGGGTCAATGTATAAATTATTTATTGAAATCATCGTTGGAGTAAAATTGGTTTAGTTTATTTAGATGTTGCTTAAATGTTGTGTGACAATTTGATATCACAAATAGTTCAAGCAATTAAAATAAGTTTTCTGAATTGGAGATGCTACTACAAAGTTTTAAGTCCTAGCCCAAGATACGTTTTGTTAGGTGTGGATATAATTTTGGGCTAGAAGTTTGTGAGGTGGGTCCGGTGAGTGGTTATTTGATTTCGTTGTCATTTTTGTTTCTGAGAAATTGAGTAAATGGCTTTTGTTGGAAGTGGTTGTTCTCTATTGGCCAAGTTGTTTAGTTGCTCGATTCTTTTCTTCTGAGTGTGGGCATGTCTATAGAGTTTCATATTTAGACTTCATTCCTTTGTTGGAGAGACTTTTTTATAGAATTTGGGGAGTTCTTAGGTGGCCTCCTCTCTAGTCAAGATCTATTACAAAGAGTGGATCAAGGAGCTCTATCAAGTGCTTGTTGTGGAAAGGAGAGTCATTATGCTTCCTACAGATCAGAGGATGGGTTCAGGTAAGCATATCAAGCTATCTCTTAAATGGTTTTTTTCTTAATGATATTATGTTGTATGTTAGTGATCTAGTTACAAGTACGAGAAACGTGGTAGAAATGGGACACACTCAATCATCTTTTATTTCGTTTCGTCCAATGATTCAATCTAGCAATATGTACTAGTCTGTTAGAGACCCTGAGTGATCTGACTTCATTCTTCAGGATGTTATTCGGATCTTGATTAGGCCTAAAGAGGTTGAATTCTCCTTTAATCAAGAGGATTATTTTGAGCTTATGAAGTTGGTTTGGTTAGAAGAGAGAAATATTTTGGTTAAAAGAGTTAGGGAGGCAGAAGGGTTGCAATAATTATTGGTTCCTTCAATGTTATAAGGTTAGGGGTAGTGCAAAAAAAGGTTTGGTTAAAATATTAATTTGGACTTTGTTGTTATTCAAGAGGTTAAGTTTAGGTAAGTTGAGGAGCTCTTGTGTAGTTCTCTATAAGTAAATCCAATTTGTGGATGGAGCTTTTTTCCGGGGACATGAGGAGAAAACGATGGTTTTCCTTGAGTGGGGTGTGAATGTTTGCTCATGTTTTGTTATGAATGTTTATGCCAATTATTCTTTTAAAGATAAAAGGGTGATGTGGGACCATTTGGTGCAAACTCGCAACCAGTTTCCCATAGATGTTTGATGTGTCTTAGGAGATTCCAATGTGGTGTTTTGTCTGGCTAAGACAAAGAGAGTGAATGTGGGGGCTAAGGGTTCGTTCTCGGTGGAATCCCTTGAGATTAGAGTTTTCATCGACGCGATGAAGTTGGTGGACTTACCACTGTCATGTAGGAGGCTTGTACCACTCTTAAGGGGTTACTATTAGTAGGTTGGATTGTGATATTTTTTGTGTGGGAGGAGGAGTGGGGTCGGGGGAGCCTTTGGCCCATAACCTGTGATGTTTATGATCATTTTCTAACTACGCTCAACTATCCCTCTCAACTTTGGGGCCCAAAGCCCTTTAGGTTTAACGACTTTTGGATGGGTGCTCATAGATTCAATTTGTTAGTTTGTGATTCTTGGGGGTGGAAGTTTGTCATCGTTGGATGGCGTGCATCAATAGGGATAAGGTGAAAGCTCTTAAAAACATTTTAGGTTTGAAACTAAAAGGTGTTCAATAACCTGAAGTTTAATTTAAGGCTTGTTCGAGTAAGCTTAAGAGTTGGGAGTTTAGGGCGAAGGTAGTTTACCTTGATCAAGAGGAGTTGGAGGGTAAATCGTTGGTTTGTCATGAGTTATATGAGCTTATTTAGTATCGTGATTCATATACGTTTCAAATATCAAGAGCGGTGTGGCTTAAGGAGGGGTGCGAATAGAAGGCACTTTCATGGTCGTGTCAAGCAGATAAGTCGTAGGAATAGTCTGATTTCTCTTCGTGTTTGGGACTAATAGGTGAATAAGGTGTCATAGGTCATAGAGGAGGTTTTTAGGTTCTTAAAAAAGCATTTCACATATTTTGTGTGCTCTAGGCCTTCCATTAATGGAGTTTCCCTTCCTTATCTCTCGTTTACTAAGGCAGAGTGATTTTCTTTTAGGTTCATTCCTACAAAATTGGAGGATGTGGTCTTCGGATTGATGGGTCCAAGAGTTCGGTCTCGAATCAGTTTAAGTTTTCCTTCTATAAGAAATTTAAGGGGATTATAAAGTCGAAGGCATTTGAGATGTTTGACCAGTGTTTTCTAAACGTTGTTCTGCAAAAAGTCTACCATCTCTTTTTGTTACCCTTATCTCTAAGGTATATTTTACTCTAGGTTTTGGAGATTTTTGGACTATTTCTCTTCTTATTTCTTTGAATGAATTGGTGTCTAAGGTATTGGATTCTATGCCGACAGGGGTTATGAGGAATCTAATTTCTTCTAAGAAACCTTTGTTAAGAGAATGTAGTTAGTATATGGTGTGGTTTGCATGAATGAGGTTTTAGATTTGTCTAGGAGGTAAAAAAAGATGTTTTGTGTTTAAATTTATTTTTTAGGACACTTATGACTAAGTTAACTGGTCTTTCTTAGACTACTTGATGGTGAGATTTGGGTTCGATGGTAGGTGGCGAGCTTGGATTAGAGTTTGTGTCTTTTCGGGGAGTTTTTATGTGTTGGTGAATGGGTATCCATGAATGAGTTCAGTATCTATAAGGGTTTGAATCAAGGAGACCCCTTGACATACTTCCTCTTTCTTTTGGTTGTTGAAGGCCTTAGCACTTGTTTGAAAAAATTGGTTTCGGTGGGTGTTTATGAAAGGTTTAAGGTACAAATTAAAGGGATACAAATGTCTCGTCTTTAGTATTTTAATGATACAGTGCTTGTCGGGAGTTCGTCTGTTGATAACCTTTTTACTATTAGTGTGGTTCTCAGAAGTTTTGAGCTTGTCTCGGGCCTTAAAGTGAATTTCACAAAGAGTTGTCTTCACAATGTTAACGTGGTGGACAAACATTTTTGGATAGGTTTGGGAAGTATTTTCATTTTAAGGCGGGGCATCCTTCTGTTTAAGTATTTATGGCTAATAATGGGTGTGAAGTCGAGGAAAAGAGAAACATGGGATCCTCATGTTCACTGGTAATCTCTAAGAGATAATTCTTTTCAAAACTTTAAAATATATAGAGATAATCTTTTTTAAATTTTTCGAATGATTTTATTAAAGATAGATTTTTAAAATCAGTATAGGATCTTCAAATTATTTGAGATAATCCTAACAATGTGTATTATAAATAAAAAGTTTACTAGGACAAATTAGAAGAGATTGAAAAATCTTTAACTTATGGTACTATATTGGAATTATATTTTATATATAATCGTTGTGTGATAAATGAGATCAAACTAAATTTATATTTATATTTATATGAATCGTACTCAATAATATAATAATTTATAATCAAGTAGAATATCAATACTCATTAATTTTAACATATTCTTAACTAAATGATCTTAGTAAGACTTGTTATCTATACTAATTAATTTAAATTGATTAATTAAAATTGCCGGAATAGAGATATTGAGAACAAGGACATTAATTCACCATGTGTCAACACAAGAAGATTTCCCAATAATGCCACTATTGAGCATTTCGTTTGAGCTGAGCCAATCAATTTCTTTGAGAGGAATCCAGTTCTTAAAGCACTTTCAACAAGAGTTGTTGCATGACCTGATTGTTCCAATTAAACCTATCCTGCTTTGTGTGTGAAATTGATTTGCATTGGCCTAGTAACCATATGAATAAATGTTTTGTTTATGTTTGTTTGTGGAAGAAAAGATGCATCGGTCCCAACTATTCTAGCGCCTTCATATTTTTTATATTTTGCTTTATAATTGATCTGCAAGCAATAAAATGACAGGCCTCTTTTGATTTGCAGTCTTTTTACTTTTTGACATTGTACTACGTTGTTTAGTCTTTTTCGACCCACGTGTGTTCTTTTCCTACGGGTTGCACAGTTGTGCTCAATGCTCATCTTTATAATACAAAAACTGGTTTTTTTTTCCCATAAATCGATATTGTCGTGGTGCTTATATAACACGGTGTATAAATGAAACAATATGCAAATTCTGCGGAGGGACGCGTGTCCAGCACTTTATGGCACGTGGTTAGCTTTCAGCCTCATTGTGTGGTCCGCTACTGCAAAGTTATAAAATCCTAGCGCAAGATTCCTTTGGTGCTCGCATTATGAAAAGTCACAACAGTTTCTAACGGTTGGAGATCAAAATATTTGACTTGTAAATTGATGAGCTGCATTTACTAATTAATTTGTAAATTATTTTACTAATTAATTTGTGTCAGATCATTCTTTCTATCTCCTTTATTTTTTGAATAGTCATTCAAAAAACTCTTTTAATCTCTTTTGCTGCAAACCATTTCAAAACTTCATTTAAGCAAGTTTTAGTTCATTCACTCTATTCTTTTTGTTGAAGAATTTATAATATGATTTTGTGCATCCATTATTTTTTCTACAATGACACCGACCTTAACCCTTTTTCCATCTTCCGACATTACTTGTTTCACACCCACTGTGGGTTTAGCCCAACTTTTCACATTCTTTGTTATGTGATATCGACAAAGTAATGAATTAGAAGCAGGAAATACTTTTGCAACTACATTCATCAAAGCGGTATTGCGGTCTGTAACAATCACTTTAGGCATTGGAACATGTTTCTTCAAAAGAGATCAACACGTCTCCAATGCCCAAGTATAATTATCCTCCTCCCCGCACTCCAAAAATGCAAAACCAATGACATATGTCTTATTCGTAGACGTAATGTAACACCCCCTTTCTATACCCCAAATAAACAATTAAATCACTTAGGCACATATTAAAAATTCCATCAGAGTATATTTGAAACATGGTACAAAAGGGGCATGCCACATTATACTTGAAATTAAAACATACAACACCTGCTCATTTAAGATATGCAACAAATGGGATAACTTGCAAACACTAAGGATTTTATCCTTACACCCGTATTCATTAATTCAAATAAACAGCGGAAACAAACATAACAATTTCAAACTTATATACTTATCATAAATATATCTACAAGTTTGAATCACCAAAATATTTCATGTTTACATAAAACATCCATCACCAAAATACATATACAAATGTATCACAAAAAGGCATCAAGCCGACCCTAGCTACCTGATGCTACATATCAGAGTCGACCGACCTCAAAAGATGAAGACAAGCTTCATAAAAAGACCTTCAGCAACCTACTCTGCAATGTCTCATAGAGCATCATAAAACAGCAGAAGGGTGAGAAACATTATCATAATAACATTGCATATAATTATATATCTCAATCATATAAAATGCACATAAAGCATGTTCTCACCACAAATCATTTATCATCACCCATATATATATATATATATATATATATATATATATATATATATATATATATATATATATATATATATATATATATATATATATATATATACAATATCAAGCATATTCATCATGCACCAATTCACTATTCACACATATACACCGCAATATATAATTACACATATATGTATCCACACATCCATACATATACAAACAAGCATGTTTTCATCAATACATATTTTCATCCCCATATAAACATATATATATATATATATATATATATATATATATATATATATATATATATATATATATATATATATGTGTGTGTGTGTGTGTGTGTGTGTGTGTGTATTCATGTTTATTCACCAACATCAATTATAGATGATAAATGCAAATTGTAGAGACCGACACACGACTCTATGCAGATGCAAATGCGGTACCGACTCAATCATCAACAATTTCACTCGGGAACTAATGGAACCATCGCTCGTTACCTAAAGTAACTCCCCGTCGGGCATACGATATTCACCCATTGCTCACACCTCACATGGGCACACAATGTTTATGGATTGCTCACACCCCACACGGGCACACAATCTGATTGCTCACAACCCACACGGGCACACAATCAATGTGAATAAATCACCCATCGCTCACACCCCACACGGGCACATGATGTTTCTGGATTGCTCACACCCCACACGGGCACACAATCTGATCGCTCACACCCCACATGGACACACAACCGTGTTGTAGTCATCGCTCACACTCGACATGAGCACACGATGCTACAACGGATTCACAAAGAATCCCACAATACAAGAATGCATACATTATGCTTCACATGCAAAATGACACACAACATTCTTGAAAATGCATACATTATTCACAACATAATATTGCACTCAACTCATTCAATTAGCATACATTGACATTCAATTCAAGCAATATATTCATTTGCCAAACGGCCACAACATCACATCAAACCCACAATTCCATAATTAACTCATTTACGTTTTATCGGAAAAGTCGGATGAAAGTCGGCTAAACATTACATTTCTTAGCATCATTAGTTTCTAGCTTCGAATCGATATAAGTAACACTAAAAACGAATACCCGAAACTAAAGCTACGAATTAAAACACAAATTCCTCAAAAACCTACAGGCTCGTTGAGCACCCTCTCTCTCGCTGAGCGAGGAAATCCCTGGAATTCTCGCTGAGCGAGGGATAGCTCGCTGAGCGACAACTACGAATTCCAGAATTTCTCAGCTGCGAACAGACCTACCAAACACTTCCCAATCTCCAAAATACTTCCATAAACATGATCTAAAGCATATATCTAACATCATACTTCGATTATAACGATTTCTAACCGATTAATCTACCAATTTCTCACATTTTCACTAAAACCCTAACTATTCATCATCTCTAAACTTCATCAAAACCAAAACTCAATCATTCACACACATACATAATCATACACAATATCAAGATAACAATGTTTATCACCCTTACTCGATTATTTCGATTCCTAGGAGCAATCTTGAAGAATCCAAGCTTTTCCCTCTTTTTCTCCTCTTTTCTCTTCTCTTCCTTTCTATTCCCTTTCTTTCTCTTCTATTTCCTTTTCTTTCTCTTATATTCTTTTCTTTCTATTTCTCTTACTATCTATTCTTTCCATTAAATATCATTTTTCTCACAAAAATATAATTCCATCTAATTCTAACTTATCACTAATTAACAAAAGTCTAAAATACCCTCTTATCCAATTTTACCCGAAAATTCACAAAACGGTAAAATCACATATCATACCACCTTAACACATCAACATATCATATTATCACATCAATTTCACAAATGAGGCAATTAACACTCAAATAAAATAAAAGACTCAACAACAATTGGGAAATAATCAAATCGGAGCGTTACATGTAACACCAACCATCTCAAATAGTGGAAGTCGATACTTGTTGGTCTTGTAGGTACAATCAAGAATTAGCACTGTTGAGAAAGTGTTAAACAACTACGGAATCCAGATGTTTCCAAAAAATATCTCGGACCGTAACTCTATCATCGTGATAGTTGTACCAAGACACATAATTGTTACCTCCAGAAGTTTCAACAGTTGTATCTCACTTATATCTCCCCTAATTGTTTTATTTGTCTGATACTGAATGTTATACACTTGCTTTATGTTTGCTACATTGTTGAGTTCCTTCTGTTTCAACGTGGCAAGTATATTTTTCGGTTGGACAAGATTCAAAGTCATGTCGGCAATACATGTCTTCTCTTCCGAGTTTAGCCGACATGCACTAGGATGACCTTGAAACTTTGAGCACAATTCGTGATTATGTTTATCACAAACAACACTAAATCTCCATTTTTTAGAAGCTACAGGGTAACAACGAATCTTAAAAGGGCACTCACATTTTCTACTATCGGTGTCGTCTTTTTTAACTTTCGTATAGGAACCTGATATTTTCCACTTCTTTCGGACAAAAGCATTTCTTCTATCCGAACTGTTGTCCGATCTTCCGATATTCACACCGAAACTAAGGCCAATAGTCGTTCTTCGAATATATGGGAGCATACTTTCACGATCGTCAAACTCTTGCTTGTTATTAAAGTCACCGTCGACATCAACCGACTTTACGATAATCCCATCAACTTTCGGAGAAATCGTCGAAACTATTTCTTTTGACACGTTATCGGGGTGCACCATATCTATTAATAAACAATAATATAACAATAAATATACATAACTAGATTCAAATAATAAAATTTGAAAATTAAAATTAAATACTGCCAAACATTCTTCCGGATGTGCACATCCGGAAATATTCATCAAAAAGAGCTACCGGATGTGCACATCCGAGAGTCGCGTAACTTCATTTTCAGTAAAACTTGATTGATAATATAAGCAATGTAGTGGATGAAGTTGAATATTTACCTGAAATTCAATCTTCTCTTACTTCCTTTGATTTGTTGCACCAAAAAATTGTGTTTTTGAGTGAGAAATGATATTGATGAAGTAGGGTTTTTTTAGGTTGGTGAGGGTGAGTGTGGAAGAAGAAACGTTGAGAATGGAGATAATAGGGGAGTGATCATGCAGTTTGAAATATATCAGTATTTCTTTTGGATTTGCATATACGGAGACTTTTCATATACGCACATCCGAAAGAAAGTTTAAAAAAAACGCAGTGGTGCGTTCTGATTTGCACATCCAAAATTAAGGGTTATAAATAGAATTTCATACGGTATCTAAATAATACAAGGAAAAGAATGTATTAAAAAATCCTCATATAATTTATTCACTCATGAACTTTTAATGTTTTGTTATGTTTTTAAATGCAAGAGTATAAGAAATGTAATTATTTGTTTGGTTTTTTAAATGCAAGAGTAAAGAAAAATGTACTTATTTGGTTGGTTTGATAAGAAATGAATGTTATGGTAAACAGAATATTATTATTGCTATCCAAAAATTAACGGAAGAAAATAAATTAATGAAGTGATGAAATGAAGATGAAGATTAAGATTTCGATGATGTAGATGAAATTGACTTGATTCATTATGTCCCAGCATCATTTGTTTCAAAATAGTTACTTCATCCGTCACAAAATAACTGTTATGGTTGTCATTTTATATGGATTATAAAAATATAATAAATAAAAAAAGAATTTTATCAAATTATTCTTATTTATTATTGATAGTATTCGAATTATCATATATAGAGTGAAATAAATAATAAATTAATATTAATTAAAGAATATAATTGAAAAAGAAATATTAAAATAGTTGGAAACTAAAATTAAAAATAAATATATCTTGTTTGTGATTTATCTAAACGTTCTTTACAAGTTTTTAATTATGTATTGTTTTGCCTGACTGATTAAAAAAAATTATGGGAAAAAAAGTAGTTTAAATATTTTGATTAAAGAAAAAGTTTATGAATTTTTAAAATACATAAAAAAAAATTGTAAATTATAATGGTTCTTTTGGTGTTTTTCATTTTTTAAAAATATTTAATAATTTTTTTACTATCAATACAATCAATTATGTTACTTTATTTATTTAAGTAACTCAAAAATCATTTATCAATTCATAGGGGACACGTTTCATTCTTCACAAAATTCATATAAATTTTTTTTTTCCACATGAAGTCAAACAAACATAATCCATTTTTTTTTATATAAACGAAAAAAAAATTATTTCGGTAAATTTGCTATTGTTGAAGAAATAGAAGACAAATCATTTTTTTTAAGAAATAGAAGACACCAATTCTAATTTTATAAATTATTTTCTAAAAAGTTAAATGAAAAATATAAATCTTAATTATTAAAGAGAAATTATTGAAAAAATTCTAAATTTTATATTTGTTAATAGAGTCTTGAAAAGTTTATATATAGTGACATCTTTCACATTTCAAATAGATTTTATAAAGATGAATTAAGTCAAACTCTAATGAGAATATCTTAATGCATTCTATAAGCCTTTCGGTTACCATGCGTGTTTCCGTAAATACTCTTGGTTCCGGCAATATATCTCCGGAAGTACCCTTTCTTTATTCACCCAAACTGAATGGCACCCCATACGTTTGGGTTTGACTAGTTCCGGAGATGTATCTCCGAAACTATTTGGAAAGAATATCAAAATTAATTAGTTCAGAGAAATTTTCCGAGATATATTTCTGGAACATCTGAGCTACAATTTGAATTTTTCTATCACATTTACATGTCAGATTGTTCCGGAGATACATCTCCAGAAATTTCTGTTGTATTTTCAGCATGCATGATCACTCCCCATTGTTGTCATTCCTCTTCTTAACTCTAACTCTCTCCCCTAAAAACCATACATTCTCAATCTCATTTTACACTCTAAATCTCAATCTTTTTTATTCAACATATCATAGGGAGCAAAAGAAGATCGAATTTTAGGTAAAGATTGTTCATTTTCATATGAATTCCTCACATTAATCATGAAACTTTGTTGGAAATAACTCATGTAGCTTCTGAAAATGTATTTCTGAAACGTGTTGAAGATTAACTTATCCAAATATACATTTTCGGAACGTTTGTGTTTTCATTTTTATGCAATAGTATGTTAATTTTTATTATTATTTGTATTGTTCACAAATAAATATGGTGCACCCCGATAATATCTCAAAAGAAATAAATTTTACGAACTATATTTCTCTGAATGTTTAATGGGTTGTTGTAAAGGAGGTAGATGTTGGCATTGACTTTAATAACAAGCAAGATTTTGAAAATCGTGATAACATGCTCGAATGGATTCGTATGATGGCATATAGACTTGGATTTGGTGCGGTTATCAGAAGGCCGGATAATGACTCAGATAGAAGAAATTCATTTGTTACTATATTGTGCGAAAGAAGCAGGAAATATCAGACTCCTCTACAGAATTTTAAAAGAGACGACACGGGTAGTAGAAAACGTGAGTGTCCGTTTAAGCTTTCTGGTTACATTTTGACTAGAAAAAAATGGAAATTTAATGTCATTTGTGGTTTGCATAACCATGAATTGTGCTTAAAATTAGTCGGTCATCCTAGTGTATGTCGGCTAAAGCCGAAAGAGAAGGCATGCATTAATGACATGACCTTGAATATTGTCAAACTGAAAAATATACTTACAACATTGAATCAGAAGGAACCCGACAATATATCAAATATCAAGCAAGTGTATAGTATTTGGTACCTCACTAACGAGGCCATTAGATGAGATAGAAATAAGATGCAACAACTGTTGAATTTGTTGGACGATAATAGTTACGTGTCCCGATACCAAACTTGCGACGATGAAGTTACGGTTAGAGATATTTTTAGGACTCATCCGGATTCGATAAAGTTGTTCAACACGTTTCTAATAGTGCTCATTCTTGATTCTACATACAAGACCAACAAATATAGACTTCAATTATTTGAGATGGTTGGTATTACCTCAACTGAGAAGACGTATTCAGTTGGGTTTTCATGTTTAGAGTGTGAAAAAAGGACAATTTTACTTGGGCATTAAAGGTGTGTCAGTCACTTTCGGAGGATCAATGTGAAATGCCTAGAGCTATTGTTACGGGATGCGATACCACAATGATGAATGCAGTTGCAAAGGTATTTCATTCTTCTTATGCATTACTTTGTAAGTATCATATAACAAAGAATGTGAGAAGTTAAGTTAAACCCGCGGTAGGGACGAAACAAGTTGATTCAGAAGGTGGAAAATTGGTGAAGTTGGGTGTGATTGTTGAAAAAATAATGGATGCATGGAATCCTATAATAAATTTCTCTACAAAAGAATTATATATTGATTTCGTAATTCATTTTCGAAAAGTGTGTGAAAAGTATCCTGCTTTGTTGAAATACATTGAAAGCACCATTTTTGATCAGGTGAACGAGAAGATAGTTTGTGCGTGGACTGATAATGTTCGACACCTTAGAAATATAACTACCAACAGAGTTGAGTCTACCCATGCTACTTTGAAAAATTGGTTGGGAAATAGCAAGGGGGATTTGTGTCCATAATGGGACTCCCTGGACCTCATGATTCAAAACCAATATAATAAGATACAAACAACATTTGGTCGGAGCATAACGGTTTTGGAATATCGATTTAAAGACAACAATCTTTATTCTCATTTGGTCTTCAATATTTCTCGGACAAGGTTGAACTATATTTTTCACGAGGCCAAACGAGTTGATAATGTAGGCTCCGATAGCGAAAAATGTGGTTTCACTATTGTGAAAATACATGGTCTCCCATGTGCTTGTGTTATTGCTAAAATTTTGAAACTAGGTGAGCCAATAAGAATGGATGAGGTTTACTCTCATTGGAAAAGACTTAGGTTTGATGATGATGTATCCATGGATGAAGGTAAATCAAATATCTTTATTTTGACCGAATGGGAAGCGATACAAGAGAGATTTTCAAAGGCCAATGACAACATGAAACTCCACATCAAAGAATAATTGAGAAAAATTTCCTATCCCGAAATAATCGACATGAAACCACTTTCTCAATCGGTAAAAACAAAAAATGCTCCAAAGAAAATGAAGCTTACACCGAATGACAACTCGACTACACGATCTCCTTCATATTTTGTACACGTTGACAAACTTTTTCCTGAATCACTGACTCTTAAATCTAAAAAAAATGTTGTTAAAGGAGCCCACATTAGCAAACCACCTCCGACGTCGCTTCCACCGAAGATTCCATTCATCGACGAGATGTCAATTTTTATGCACAAATATATTGATTGTATCGTTAATGTTGAAGGAGACTGTAATTATGGTTACCGAGCCGTTTTGGCTTTTCTTGGTAAAGGAGAGGATATTCATGCACTAGTTTGTCCTCAACTTATCCAAGATTTGAAGACGCATAAAGAATTGTACACATGGTTGTACGAAAGTAAAGAAAAATTTGATGCGGTTTATGAGTCTCTTGTTCCTTGCTTGAGCGGTCTGACACCGGAGTCAAAATGGATGACCTTCCATGATATGGGTCACCCTATTGCATGTACATATGATAGGGTGTTCATTTACCTTACACACTACGGGTTTTCAGAAACCTTTTTTCCACTTTGTACCGCACCACCCCAAAATCCATATGATCGCATCATGTGTATTGGATTACTATCAAAATAAGTCATTTTGTTCAAGTATACTTAAAACCGGGATATCCCATACCACTTACATCACTGGAATGTATGACTCTCTCAACCGCAAATGTCGAGACGTGGTTGGGTTATTTTATGGAAAGGATGCAAGAATTTGAGAGATTAAACAACATTCAAAAGGAAACGAGTGCAGAAAATTCCAAGGGGGTACCACCTATAGATTACGTCGAAGACACTTGTTTTGATTCGTTTTGACTTTTTTGTGCAATCAGAAAAATAATTGATTATTATTTAGTCTTACTTTTTATTCATATTTCATGTTTATGAATTTTTGCAATTTTGTTTGTGCAATGCTTTTTATAGTTATGTTTTGAAATTGTATCAGAAAAAGTTCTGGAGATACACTTCCGGAAGGTTTTAAAATTTGACTGGTTTAGGAAAAGTTCCAGAGATACATCTTCTGAAGCAGATAATATGGTGCATTTTCGTAGATATATATATATATATATATATATATATATATATATATATATATATATATATATATATATATATATATATATATATATATATATATATATATATATATATATATATATATATATATATATATATATATATATATATATATATATATATATGGAATAATAATAATAGTAATTGAGTGGTCAATATTGAACTAGGTTTTCTATAAATTTGGGTGTTCATGTGTTATACTTCACACATACTCAAAATGTCTCAAATGTATGAAATTAACATTCGTTGGAAGGTCACACGTGTCTCCTACTCCGACGGTAAAACACCTGGGAGGACTTTCAAACTTACTGATCTCACCCCTCAAAGATATTCTCGATAAAATCCATTATCTACTTCCTTATGGAGAGAAACGAAAGGTTGTGAAGCTCGAGTACCGTTCAACTTCAGTTTACAACGAAGGGAGCATTGTGTTCAGCAAATTTTAGCTCAATAATCGAGCGGATGTTGTGGCGAACATTTTTCAATTTCGAAGAGAAAGTTTCACTCAAGATGGAAGCGGCATTACAAAGAATGGTCGAAGATATCTTGAAGATGTGAAAACGTCCATCGGGATATTGAAATGAAGTATTTAATTTGCTGTTGAAATCATCATTGTAATGCCCATTTTATGTTATGAATGCTCATTTTATATTTGCAAAGTTTATTGTGTTGAAATTGTATCTGAGTTTGTTTCGAAAATATAACTACGATAAGGTTCTAGAGAGGTATCTCCAGAACAAATCAAAACCAAGTGAAAAAAGATGCGTCAAAATATATATCTTCGGAAACTGAGAGTATTTTCGAAAACCTGCATGATGTCTAAGAAGCTTATAGGGTGCATTAAGATATTCTCAACTATAATATGATATCAAAATCTATCAGTCAGATCATGAACTTCCATCGTTTATATCCATAAACTAAACCCAAATGAATATTGAGCGTGATAGGATGTATTGGAAAATTCCAAATCTCATATCGATTAAAAATATATGTTAAGAGTTTATAAAAGTGACACAACCAAGAGAAGTACTAAAAAAACCTTATGAAATATAAATTAGGCATTATTGTAAATGAATAAATGTAAGATAATGAATTTAACTAAGTTTATATGAGTTGAAAATAATAATTTATAATTTATTTTTGTGGGGGCTTGAGCCCCCAATTCAATGTACATAGATCCATCTTTGGTTGCTTAGAAATTTTTAATTATATGTTGTTGTTTAGGATTATGATTGTCAGTGAAAACTATGTTGTAACACTCTTGAATTATGAAAGGAAAACATGTTGCCTTTGAACCTATAATTTAATTGTTGTCAAAATTACATGACCTATTTATTTGAATGCAAAATACTATATGACATGTTTATTTGAGAGAAAACCTTATCTATAATTTGAATGCTTTCAAAATTGGACCTTTAATTTGAATACAAAAACAAGACTTGTTTATTTGAATGCCAAACTTACCTATAAATTGAATGAAAAAATAGAACATGACATTTGAATTCAAAATAAGGACCTATAATTTGAATGTAAAAACAAAACATGACATTATGATAGAAACTACAAGACTTGTTTTTAGTTTTAACAGTAGCATGATATATTTTATAACATGCATATAACATGATGTTATGATATAAACTTTGTCATAGAATGTATCTTAGAAACTTGAACAGATCATATCATTGTCATAGAATTTACCTTTAGCATCATTATAAAAATTGTCCTTAAAGTGCCTAATATTGTCATGGTTGGTTAGAAAGTGGTTCTTGTGAGTCTTTCACCGTTTATGTCTGGCCTTCCTTTACATTCTTTGTCTTACATTTTTTTCATTTGCACTCTTTTTCTTTCACCTTTTCTTTTTGTTTTGCATCTGTTGTCTTACCTTTTCCATTTGCATGAGTTGCTTTGCCCTTTCCCTATATATCAATTGTTTTTACCATTCCCTTTGAGGTTACTTTCTGAGTCGAAGACTGTCTTTTTTTTCTTATTTGCATCATGTTAAATGATCTAGCTATCCATTTTCCTTTACAACCCTATTATAATGAGACACAACTCCACATTCTTTTGCATGTAATGAATTTTAGTTTTCTTGGTAGTATATGTAGATTTCTAAGCTCATCGTTGATCTCATTTTTCATCTTTTTTAGACGATCAATTGTCATTCTCATGACTGTTGTACTAACGACTAATTAGTCATCTAAAGGTCATAATCGTGGTTTGTTTGTAGGATAAATCATATGCAAATAAGTTGTCTCAAATATGGATTTCTTGTACACAATGACAACAAACATTAATACATTAACATTTACACTAAACTGATGTAAATTCTCAAACACCTGATGCACATTCATTTTATATGATTGTACCACAACATTATTTTTAGGATTTGATTTGAGTAAATCTTGTGTATATTTTCAAAGATGAATGAATTGGTCCCTTATATCTAAAGTATATGTGTAATTATTTTTGCTAGTCATTCAAATTTTGTTCGTTTATTTTGCGTTGTTCTATGACTTGTGTGGTCATCATAGTAACTTATAATTTACTAACACTTTCCAACTCTTTTACTAATTCTCTTGAAAAACTTGCAACCATCCCTAGAACACATAACCATCCTCGTTACACATTTTTTCTTTATGAAAAAAATTCTTTTTTTCCTATTGCATAATCATTTATTATCTTTTGTAGTGTTATATTTATAAAAGGCCATGCAAATGAGGACTTTCTGGGACCGTCCTAGGAGAGAAGACGACGAAAGCTCTCTCGTGAGTCTTCCCTCCCCCATACGGACAAAAATGTGGGATAATACGTGTCTTGGATAAAGAGAAAGTCAGGGTCATCACTGACTCACGTCTCCTTTGAAAATAGAGATTTAATTATCCACCACTTAACTAAATGAATGGTTGCCTTTCTGAGAAAACCCTAGGTCCTAGAGACACCTATAAATACCTCATCCCTCGAGAAAATAGAGGACATACTCTATGTCACACTCATATGCTACTACCTAAAAGAGCATCACGCTCCATTTAACCATAACCTACTATAATTCTAACCACCCGCCTGCAATCAGGAAATCCTGGCTATTAAGAAGGTCTCTCACCTCACATGAGTTGGTCCCCTAAATAGTCTAAAAAATCACTACACATTGTTTCTCTCTGTCATGAACAAACTCTTATCGATTAAATGTGTTATACTTCTACTAAGGCATCTGAGTCTCCCTGTCACTGCAGGGGAAATATACACACATATATTTTTTTATTAGTATATTGACGTCCACCGTGCGACCCCAATAAAACTAATATGGACCACACTTTTCACTTTAACCATTTCATCTCCCTTTTTTTTTGGAGATAATTGCCAAGGTCCTACGTCACGAAGCCAACGCCATCGTCAGGGGTATCTCCGGGAGGGGCATCTTCAGATCCACCGGAAGAAGATACGTGAAATAGATGTTTGCGACAAACATGATTTTCCTGGAATACTTGTCTTCCGTTAAGGAATCGTGCCTCAGATCGCCTCACATATTTAATCATAAAATATGATGAAAAAATATTAATTTGGCGTAGGTCTTTTTTCCCCTGAGTATTCGGATACAAGTCGTATAACTTGTCGTTTGAATACACGTCATCCACCTAAAAACAACTTTAACTCATAAAACCTACTTTTTCCGCCAAAACGCGACTAAACAACTTCTTTCACAAACAAGTGATATTTTATCCATTCCAACACGAAATAAACAAATGTTTTATCCCGTCCATGCACGATGCCTACCCATGCACGACGAACAAGAAATGTTTAACCGCTCGAATGCTACTTAAACATCGTTCATTAAAATCAACCAACGAACAAACATTTACTATAAAAAAAATTAAGTAGCTTTTAATTCTCCATTCACATGGAGATAGTGAGATTCAACGTCTCATCAAACATCATGATAAAAACATATTTCCACTTTCTTTTTTTTGATGAATATCTTTTAATAATTAGAAGAAAAATAAAACATGTGTAGCTAACACTCCTTTTTCTCCGAGTGATTTATTGATGAACCACTTTTATATATCATAAGATATATATATATATATATATATATATATATATATATATATATATATATATATATATATATATATATATATATATATATATATTTATTTATTTATTTAAAGGATCTAGGTGAGTTAAGGAAATAACGGGAATACAAATAACTTTTATATTTCATAATGGCCTTTAATTACTCTTAGAAATTGACACAAAAACTATAATAATTGCCCAGGTAACTTTTACTTCTCTATTTTTATATGGGTGTATTTAATTTATTTATTAGAAAAGGTAGAATCAATAAGAATTGTCCATGTAATAAATTGTAAATGTGAGTGTTGAAGAATTAATAGAGAATGAATAGTTAATAGAAGTATTCCTTGGAGAAAAAGAAACTATCATGAAATCAAGGCTATGTGCAATCATCCAAAATGGATTTGACACACCTCAAGGCTATAACTTAATTATTTAAGTCCAATCATCCAAAATCCAAGTGAGATGGAGAGAGAGAATCATGGTGGGGTCGGGGCGAGAGAGTCGTTGAATGTTAATTATTGTTGATGAGATAGATCTTTCGTTAAAATGTTTTCTTTTAGATTTTAGAAAAATTAGAGAAAAAGAAATCATTCAAGGGAAGTTTTTTTTAGGTTTTGTTAATATGTTTAGATTATTTTATATATACAATATTTACTTAATAAAAATTAAATCTTAATCACTTAATTAATTTTTAGAATTAAAATTTTGAATTATAAAATTAAATATTTTGTAAGTCCATTTAATTTACATATTTTTTTTAATTTAGTGGGAGTAATAAAAATTTGATTATAATTATATTTTAAATTTACATCGGTTTTTATAATTAAAAAAAAGGTGTCTATTGTCATGTGCTAATATTTAAAATAACTCTTTAATTACAAAATTGTCACCGTATTTTTTATTTACATCTGTTTTAGTATAACGAGTGTAAATTTTAAAATTGTATTATTGTTTTTGCACTAGTGGATGATTCAAAATTTCTCAACAAATTTGATGTTTTGTAATATAAAATAGAAAATAATGAATCGTTGCTTTGAAGAACTCGGGTCATTGAATCAAATTCTATATGTTAAAGAATGAGAGATGAATTACAAGATGCATACAATTCGAAAAACATTGATTAATCTAAGTTGATTTATAAATATAACATAATTTTTATATTATCATTTTCTAAATCAATTTAAATGAATGTGTGTTTAGTGAGGGATTAGTGAAACAAGAAATCTATATACGATATAATAAACTTAAATGGAATTGAAAAACGAGACAAATATTTTGAACAAAAACAACATATCAACTTATAAAATGTTTCACAAATGTACCTTTTGTTGAAAAGATTCGTGGAGAATGAAAATGGAGAAATGAACTACTTCTCTCGGAATGGAATCCATAATGAAAAAAGGATGAAGCTGAAGTGAGAGCGGCAAACTTGTGTCTCATGATCTGGGTCTTTCACACAAGTATGCAACTTTCACATTAGAATCGTCCTCCTTGTATTTTTTTCTTCATAACAACATAAGCAATTTGTGAACCACACCTACAAGTCAAAATGTATATTATCATGCTAACCTGATTTGGAAACATAAACTAGCATGTCATTGTAATCCTACAAACTACATGTTAACTTGATTTGGAACATAAACTAGCATGACATTAACAGTATGTTAACATAAACAGAAACCCAAGTAATGTCTAATACATTGAAGTCTCTATTTAACTGGTGTCTTGAATGTAATAAAATTGACCTAGACACAAATTAGATTTTTAAGAGGAACACAAAAAGAGAGATCATTTCATGGAACATATATGGTAACAGAGATTTTTAAATTTTTAAGAACTAGTGTCATACATGGAATAAATATGGTAACTGAGATCCATTTCAAAAATAGAAATTCAATTAGAGATCACCCAAAAAAAATACAAAAAATCATGTCAAATGAAAACTATAAACCTTAAATCATAAGTTTTTGGCCAAATAAAAACACGAAAATCTTGCAAAACGAAAGCGTATGAAAAACAAAGAAAAATGGAAGAACGTATACACACAAAAACTGGAAGAATACATATGAATAACATGGAAGAAAGTTTATGAAGAAGAAGAAGAATGATAAAGCGTATGAACTTGACTACCTTTTAGTAAGAAGAGACTTATGAGGACGAGTTTGCTGCATGTGGAAGAGAGATGTTATGATTTTGTTGTTATAGTGACGACTATTATGTGTGATAACTTGATAACTTCGCATATATATATATATATATATATATATATATATATATATATATATATATATATATATATATATATATATATATATATATATATAAGTTATCACTACGACTGTTAACAAAAATCATTATAAAATGTAACTACTATTCACAACGGTTTCTGGTAATAACCGTAGTAATAAGTATTTTAATATTAATATATTTATAAGACTATAAGAACAAACTTTTTTGTAACAGAAAATATAAAAAAAGATATTGGCAGTGTGATTCGAATCAAGTAATATTTCATCTATCACAATGTTTGTTATTAAGGATCGGACGAAATATCCTTAAATAAAATATTAAAAAATTTATGTGCGCAAAAATGAGTTATTAATACGGTTGTTTAAACGACTGTTGTAATATGGTGTTATCAAAAGTATATTTTGTAGTAGTGTTCTTGTAAGACTAATTCGAAGTATCTTGGGTACAGAGCCCCTAGAGTGTAGGGGTGATTTTACCAAAGTGGATTACTAATCTCTTGTGTTATTTTATGGTCTGCATTGTTTATTATTGTTGTATCATTGTTGTCAAATTGTTCTTAAACTAGTTTTAAAAATTAGACAAGTTGTCTCAACATTTAATCCAATATTTGTCCCATGAGAATAGAGGTGGAAATAGGTTGTGATGAGCTAGGCTTTGTCAAGCCTAAATCTGGTCTATCAAAAATCGAAGTCTAAGTCTGGCATGTAGTCTGCCATAGGCTTATTTTTAGACATGAGTCTGAACTTTTCTAATGTCTGATTAGCCTGTTAGCCTATATAAAAGTCTATCATTTTAGACATATGTAAAAAAATAATTAAAATAATATTTAATTTATCTATTAGTATAAATTTTGTGAGACTATTTGTTTAAGATAACTTATGAAAATAACTTATAATATTGTTCATGAGATGTTTTCATCTTATTTTTATAAGTTCTCCATGATAATCAATTTTTATTTATGTATTTTAGTTCAAAGTACAAAACAGCATGACATAATGATAATAAAAAATTATTTATATTTATTTAAATAGGCCGATCTGTTAGATTTAAAAGGTTTTTTTCATGGTAAGAGGTCATGTCTTTTTAATTAAATAGACTTATAAAAAAAACATAGATATTTTCTATTTAAAAGAAAAACTTAACCTGGCGTGACCTGTTTAAAGGTGCCTAAAGAGATTATTAAGTTACAAAGGAATTTTCTTTGGGGAGGGGAGAAAGGGAGGAGGAGGATTAATTGGTTGGGTTTGAATAAGATGTGTTGTGATAAGGGCGATGATAGATTAGGAGTGAAACATTATGAAATTTTAACCCAAGCCATATTGAGTAAATGGATGTGGAGAATTTTAAATGTGAAAGATGCGATCTTGTAATGGTATTCTTCTGTTTAGATATCTTGTCCAAGATTAGTGAGGGGTCTTCTATTGAATTAGAGGAAGAAGTGACTCTTTGGTGGCAGTATCTTTCCTTATTTGATATTGATCATTCGGTTAATCCATTCAAGTTTTCGGTGCTGATTTCTGTTTATTCGGAGCTATATAGCTGCATTGGGAGGCTCTTGGAATAATCAAATCTGGAAGTGGATTTTTCAGTTGAATGTGGATGATTTGAATGAAACGGCAAGGAATCAGTGGCTTGATATTTATGTCTGCTTTGCAGGATGTTTGCCGGTTCAACACAAGGAGGACTCGTTAGCTTGGTGGTCCGGTTCAGTTGGTTATTCGGTCAGAGCTGTTTACTGTGGTATGTCTGTGTTTCTGTCTGCAGGTTCAATAATTTTGGCCAATATGCAGCAGGCCTTGGACGCGGTTTGGTATGTTATTATGCCATCTAAATTGTATTCGATTGGCGATTGTTGTTAAATATTCTGTCAATGAAACTGGAATTATTTCGCATACATGTTTTGGTTGATGTGCAGGATTTATTTTGTCCTCACTGTTTTATTACATTACACACATATTAACATCAATTTAATAAGCACTCAAATGCAATAATAAAACAGAAACAGGTTTAAAAGTGAAATAAATAAAACAAGATGTGAGCTTAAAAAAACAAAGAGAGACTGCAACAACTTTTGTGTAAAAAATCAAAGGAATATTAAATCACAACTCCTGAAGTAATTGAGAATTTTTTTTAATTCTGAGAACTCATATATGCCACCAACCGAAACTCATACTCTTGCAATTCTCTAATAATTATGAATAACTTCTGAAGCCCCGACATGGATAACACCAGTGCATAACAGTTGTGTTGCGCTAACAATTATTGTTATCGTTTCAAGGGTTCTCTGGAAAAAATCAAACCAAAAATAATTAATATTAACTTTATCATTCAGAATATTAAAATAAAATTGAACTTGTGATTCAGAATTTTGTGCATTCTATAAAAAAACTTACTAGGTTTGAATCAGTCCAGCCAAGTTCAATCTCTTTACATGCAAATCTGCAAGAAAATAAGTCACACATTTATATTACATTTATCATGCATTAAAATTTTTGTCAAACACGGATCCAGACACAGACACCAGAGAGACAGACACCAATACCGACACATCAAAATTGATAATAATTTAAATAACAAAAACTTAACATAATCACAGGTATCCGTGTGAGTATCTGACATCTATTTTTAAAGGTGTCGGTGCTACTGAGTAGAAATTTGATGAGGCTCACCCCATAGCTAGTAGAGTTAGTGCCCATGTTGTCAATGAAGACATAGCAGCAGCATTTAAATTATGAGCATTCCACTGGAATATGTTATTCAATCCAGTTATTGAGGTAGTGAAGCCCACAACACCAGCAATAAGAGTGAAAATTATGAAAAAACCAGTTGTCATGTTCCCCATTGGGAAGTATATTGGGAATATTCTAGCTGGAGTAGCCAAAACTGATGCTGCAAATACACAACCAAATGATCTCAATTCAGTAAATAGTATATATGATGGTGATTATTAAGAGATGAAATTGAAATGAATATTTTTTGTTTTTATTCATTTACCTGCTTCCCTAGATCTTTGAATCCCATGATTCATTGCCCATGAAGCAATTACGATTACGATGAAATACAGCACTAGGTTTAGGGCTAAAAGGATTAAAGCTATTGATTTTGATCCTCCTGAAGCCATTGAACTTTGAATTCAACCTCAAACACCAATGATCAAATTCTGAAGAAGAAAAAAACTTGGATTGTGGTTTTCCTTGTTAAGCTTAGAGGTTTGACATATATATTACCGGAACATTGTGTTTTGTAGAATAATATGGTTCTTTTCCTTGCTGTCATCAGTGAAAAGAAATTTCTTCAACAGAAAGAAATGTCTTTATTCTTTGATCATAGTAAGGTTTGTCTCATGAAGGGGAAAGGAATGTTTTTCATATATTATTATATCCTTGTGAGAATATATAAAATATAGTTTTGCTGTATAAAAAGGAAGGGAAAAAAAAAGTCCATTTACATTATTAATAATCAGATAGTTGCTTTTCTGGAATTTGATCTGATAAAAAGGAACAAATTTGTTCTTTCTATCAGTTTTCTTCTCCTTGCTGACATGATTATCAAAACTTATTGCACCTAAAAACATAATGCACATAGAGAAAGTTTTGTTTGGTTACTGTAAAACTAATAGTCTCTTTGACTAATCATTGAACATATTGAAAAAGAATGATATTCTTTATCATCAAAATATTGAAAGAAAAAAAATACAGCATAAACCCCACTAGTTTAATGTATAATGGTCAGTCGCTGACCGTAATGCCTAGAAATATGCTGGCCGAATAAAGGACTAATTAATGGGCCTTAAACAAAAAATCAAGGAAGGCTTTACCATATACCCCCACACCCATACTTTTATCCCCACAATTTTTTTAAATTGCCCATTTTAACCTTATTATATTTTATTATATTATTATTTTATTATTATTTTTTTTTACCATTTGTGTCAAACCGTCAAATTATAGTAAAAATTGGTCCCAAAATAGACGTTCCGGAAGACTTTGTAGATGTGTTCCGGTACGTTAATTAACATACCGGAAGACTTTATGTAAGTCTTCCGGTATTGTGATGTTTGCTCACCGGAAGACTTAATAAAAGTGTTCCGGAACGGAAGACTTTTATTAAGTCTTTCGGTATCAATGAATATGTGTACCGGAAGACTTTATGTAAGTGTTCCGGTATTGTAAGAGTACAATACCGGAAGACTTTCATAAAGTCTTCCGGTTTGTAATTTTTTTTTAATTATTTTATTCTTTTTTTAAAAAAATATTTTTATTTTGTAGGTGCAGTACCTTTATACGAAAAAGAACCGATATGTGTGAATACATCAGATGTATTTACAACGACAGAGAGATTTGGTACACGAGAAGAGGTGATAAGATGGGTCAAAGACACCGGATTACGAAATAAAGTGACGGTCATCATCACTCGTTCAGATACACAAACAGGCAAGAGAGGAAGAAAGAACAAAATAATAGTTTGTTGCGATAAAGGTGGGAAATACAAGGATATTCGTAGTGGAATAGAAAGTGCGACCAAAAAATGCGGATGTCCATTTAAGATCAGGTCAACTCCGACAAAAGATGGATCTGGATGGAAGATTGATGTAAAATGTGGCGTTCATAACCATGATTTACCTGATAGATTAGAAGGTCACTCATTTGTTGGTAGGTTGACAGCGGATCAGAAGCAACATGTTGCTGATTTAACAAAGAGAAAGGTTGCACCTAGAAATATATTGCATTCCTTGTACGAGCGAGATCCAGATTGTGTCACTCGGATCACACAAATATACAAGCAAAAGAGTATGATGGAAAAAGAGATAAGAGGTCCTAGAAGTGAGATACAACATTTGTTTAAGCTTATCGAGGCTGCAGGTTATGTTTATTGGAGTAGAAAAAGAGATGACTCTGAAGTTATTAAAGATATATTTTGGGCACATCCAGATTCAGTTAAGTTGTTGAATATGTTTCCTATTGTGTTAGTTATGGATAGCACTTATAAGACAAACAAATACAGGCAACCTTTGTTTGAAATTGTTGGCATGACATCAACCGAGTTGACTTTTGCTGTCGCATTTGCGTATATTGAGTCGGAGCAGACTGAGACTTTTTGTTGGGTGTTAGATAAGCTTAAACAATTGTTTGTGAAGAAAGATTTATTTCCACAAGTTATGATGACAGATAGAGATCTTGCTTTGATGAAAGCCATTGAGACTGTGTTTCCACAGACAAATAATTTGCTATGTCAGTTTCACATTAACAAAAATGTTGGTGCAAAAAGGAAACTATTAGTGGCTCCTGATATGCAGGAGTCAATTGGCAAATTATGGACGGATGTTGTATGGGCTAGTGATGAGGTTGAGTATGCTCAACATTTAAAAGAACTTGAGCAAGAGTGTGTTGGTTGTCCTAAATTTTTTGAGTACGTGAACGACACATGGTTAACACCACATAGACAAAGATTTGTTTGCGCATGGATTAATCGAGTCCTACATATGGGTAACACAACGACTAATCGGTATGTTTTGATTTAGATCCCAAAATATACTTTTTGTGAATTTTGTATTTTTCTTACTTAGTTTAAATATGTATTATTATAGGGTTGAGTCTGCTCATTGGAAGTTAAAGCAGATGTTGGGAAACAGTATAGGTGACATGGTCAAATGTTGGGAGGCCATGAATGACAACTTAAAGATACAAATTAGCAACATTCGAGCTTCTTTTCAAAAGAGTGTGTATGAAGTTGCACATGTCTATTCAAGTCCATTTTACACATATTTACGTACTTCAGTGTCGCGAGCTGCATTGAGGCGCGTTGCTGAAGAGTTAACTAGAGTTGATTATATTGGAACTAACAAAGACAGATGTCGATGTACTCTTAGAACAACCTATGGATTACCTTGCACGTGTGAGTTGGCAGGGTATAGAATTAGTGGTATTCCGATACCAATTGAGGCTGTGCATGTACATTGGAGGAAACTAAGTATGGAAATTAAGTTGGAAGAAGACTTAGATGAGGAATCAGATGTGGGTATGAAATCTGCAATGGATGAGTTATGGAAAAGGTATAGGTCACAAGATGTTGTTGGAAGAAGGGCATTACATAGTAGGGTTTATGAACTTGCATTTCCCACAACGACTTCTTTGTTAGCACCACCTGAAAAAATAAAGACAAAAGGTGGAGTCAAGAAAAAAGACAAAAAACCTGAAGGGTATGATGTTTACAGGGATCCTTCGTATCATGAATATATTGATCAAGCATCACAATCTTCACAACGACAATCTCAATCATCACAAAATTCAAAAAAGAAATCTCAACCATCTCAACCATCACAACCTGTGAAAAAGAAGTTAAAATTAGCACAAACTTCACAATCATCTAAACGGTTCATCCTTCAATTTCCTTATCATATTAGGTCATTTATTGATGACGTTGTCAACGTATTGTCATATGGTAATTGTGGATTTAGAGTGATTGCTTCATTGCGGGGTTATGCTGAAGATGGTTGGCCAATGGTTCGTCGGGACTTAGAATTGGAAATTATACATAATGAAAGATCAGCTTTATATGCCAATTTATTTGTTGATCGGTTAGCTGAAGTGAGAGATTCTTTGAAGATAGAGGGAAGTGGTTGTCAACCAATAAATAAATGGTTGACTCTACCAGATATGGGTTACGTGATTGCGAATCGGTATAACGTGGTACTTGTCTGTCTAGGAGTCGAATGTTTGACTTTCTTCCCTATGACAACTACATTCTCACCGAATGTCTCATTTTATTGCATTGGATTTGTAAACTCAAATCATTGGATTCAGGTAAACATTGTTATAATTTGATATTATTAGTAAATTATTTGAGTAATGTTAAATAATGTATTATTTAATTTTGAATATAGGTTAACATGAAAGAAGGATTTTCATTGCCACCAGTGACAACAGATTTGAAGAACTTTCATTATCCAGCAGCAACATCGTGGATGGTAGGATTTGCTGCACGTCTACAACATTGGCAACAACTTACGCCTATATTACAAACACATTATGAATTATAAACTATGTTATTCATTTTTATTCATGAATTATATTATATGTTTTAATTTCACTATGTTATTCATTTTTAATTTCACATTCATGAATTAAATTTTAATTTCAATTTTTTTGTCGAAAAACTATAAATAACATATAACAAAAATATGATCGTACATATAAGTTCAAATGTCAATATATTAAGAAACAAAGTCTAAAAAATAATATGACATAAACATAACTATACATCATTGTGAACGAGCAATACGTAAAGCTGCAAACAGATCAGCAAAATGTGGATCATCCTCTTCAGCTGCATTCTGCTGAAGGTAGCGATGAATCAAGGTAGACATAGAACCCCGTGCAGGATCAGATGGTCCCGCATCGTAATCAGGAATAGATGCAACTGGCGGCTCATCATGGGTAGGAGGTACCAATCGAGGATGCGAAACACGATAATACCACTCAAGGTATCCATCCTCTACCTCAAATGGGGTAGTCGCCAGTGCAGCAGAACGAATCACCTGGCCAACATTATGGGTGTAACTAATCCACTCAATATCAATATCACCAGCCATCCTAGGATCAATAGGTGCAGGTGGAATGTACTGACGGTATCCAAACTGTCGAAGACACCTGTCAGGCATGTATGGAACAATAGTATCTCCCCACCTCAAACAACCCCTAAATAGAGAAATCTCATCAAAACGACGATGAACTCTATGATCCTCGAACGACCTCCATATGACATCGGTCGGTGTCAGCTCATCCATAATGGGTCGCAACTCATCCACCTTTAACGCCCCCTGTTTGTACGTCCACCTCATCGCTCGCGGGAGACCACAGTTCTGAGCAGGTATCCAATTCTCTCCTTTTTTCCCAAGTGTAGGAAAATACTCATGAATCCAGCACTGTTAAAAAAACAATAACATAATAATTAAATATAACATAATGAACATAATAAAATTAACATTAGACTAAAAAAAATAACATATATAACATATAACATAATAAAATTAACATTAGACTAAAAAAAATAACATAATATAACATAATAAAATTAACATTAGACTAAAAAAATATCAATAAACTGAATTTAAATATATACTTGTAAGAGAATCGGATAACCATCAAGTTGTTTGCAACTAAACATAGACGCATCTCCAAGAAACCTATACAATGTCACCAATGCAGTTATTGCCCAACTATAGTTGGACAACTCATCCAGGTCCCTAAATAATGCCAAGTATCGCGCCTCTACGAGTGTAAAAGACTTATCCGCAAAGATCGTGCAACCCACTAACACCATCAAATAACATCTGGTCGCAAATGCCCATGATGAAGCTGCTCGATGCTCTACAAATCGATCATATAACCACTCTATCTTGAAGTACGAACCTCTGCACTCACGAACCTGGAATAGTGCCACTCTCGATGACACTCCAAGATAGTCAACCGCCCACTCAATGGCTAGCTCCTCACTGATGGGTTGAGGGTTCCAGAATACCCCCTGATAGGCAGATGAAGCAGACATGCCACATCATCTAGAGTAATCGTCATTTCACCGAACGGCAGGTGAAATGAAGATGTCTCTATATGCCACCTCTCCACAATTCCTTCTTTGGGTCAACTTCAACCCATGTCCCGCCACCTTCAATTCCTTCTTTGCCCCTCTCTCCTGAAATCAAATAAAATTAAACAAATTATATAATAGCTACTAATAATTTCGGTTTTTATTTAAAACTAAATAATTATAATTTCCTTACCTCACCAAACCATACACGTCTAGCCACATGATGCTCGTACGAAACCAAAATACTGGTATCGTACGGACCTCCAGGATACCCCACAGGGTCTGTTGCAGCTGCAGATGTACCAACATCATCTGCGCGTGTCCTACTCGTATCGCCCCGTCCCATAGATCGAACTGGTATCCTCCCATCTCTGCCTCGTGAACGCACCACTGGAAAAAAAACAATAAAACAATTATTTAATTAAAAAATAATAATAATTTTCCGGAAGACTTTCTTCAAGTCTTCCGGTACACACTTTTTTTAAAAAACCATTCCGGAAGACTTCATCAAAGTCTTTCGGTAGTCATTTTAAAACGCATCATTCCGGAAGACTTTGATGAAGTCTTTCGGTAGTCATTTTAATCATTCCGGAAGACTTTCATAAAGTCTTCCGGTACCGGAAGACTTTCACAAACTCTTCCGGTAAACAAATTTTCAAACCGGAAGACTTACTTATAGTCTTCCGGTAAACACGTCTGAAAAGCTAAAAAAAATTTCTCTCTGTAACTTTGGGCGAATGGTAAAAATGGAAAGTAAATTTGATTTATTAACTATTTATACAAGGGCAATTTGGTCAAAAAAAATTTGTTGTGGGGGTATGGGATTAAGTGTGGGGGTGTAGGGTAAAGCCTTCAAAATCAAGAGTTAATAAGCATGCATCCTCTTTAATATAAGCGTATTTCGGTCCGTTACCTAATGTAGGTTTTGATAACGATTTTTTTGAAAAAACCATTGCCAAAAGGTAGGGAGGGGGGAATCAAAATTCGCTAAATTACACGGATGTAAATGTCTATTAATCCAAAAATCAAAGAGGCACAGTTAAATAGACAAATGAGAATTTATCCTGTAAACAAGGTTTTAAAAATCAAATCGGAGATTAAATTGATGAAACTTTTTGATTAAGTTTCAATTGATTCAATTGGTTAAATATACGTTGTCTAACCATTTATTAAATAAATTAATAATATGAAACTAAATTTCATATATATACATATAATTGGATCATACATTCACAACTTAATAAAATAAATGGATAATTGTTATTTTGTCATCTGTCATATGAGCAAGGTTTGAAAAAATCTCGTACAAAAAAGTTTAGATTCTCCCTGAAATTTAAAGATTCCTTCATTTTAGTGTGACGTGTCGGAGGATCTAAACTAAAATGAAGGAATCATCAAATGTCAAGGAAAATCTAAACTTTTTTTCAGTGGTTTTTTATACTTCGCACATATGGCTGAGGGACAAAATAGTTATTATTCCTGAAAAAATATTTCAAAAATCAATTACAAATTTTATACAATAATATTGATAGGACATATAATAATACAACATAGGTGTACACTTCATTTCAACCTTTATTTAACAATAATTTGAATAAATTGAAAAATTACAATAAAATAAGTTAAACTAGTTCAAACAAAAATTAAAATAATAAAATATAGTAACTAAAATAAAGTTCAAATAACTAAGAATACATCAATCAAATAAGATAAAATACCAAAAATAAACAATACAAGATACTTAATTAAACAACAAAAAGTAAATTTGAGTTGAACTACAACAAAGAAGTCATGATTGAAAACAACAAACAATATATTGACTTGAACGACAACCAATATTGAGTTTGACATCGTGACTATCACTACTACAGAAAACTCATTTAACAACAGTTGAAAACTACGTATAATGACACAGATCATGGCGTTGTTATGTAGATGTAAGTACGTTACTTATAATGACGGACTTTGGACCGTTTGTTTAATTCTGGAAAGTGTGTGATTTATTACAATGGTTAAGTGTAATACCATTGTAATATATATTGAATATCACAACGGTTATCAGTTTCAACCCTAGTGAAACGCACCCTTAGTTTATTATATACAAACGTATATTACTTGTTTTACCATACACCTAATTAAAGAAATACAACCATTAAATTGGTAAAGAAATATAATCTGTAAATTAAATTGTTCTTGAAAACCAACTTAAATCCACCATTAAATAGGTTGATTTTCAAATACATCTTAATTTTCAAATTATACATTTCTATGTCAATTTAAATTATTGCATTTTCAATAAAAGGATATTCAATCAAACAATATATACATAGTATATAATAAACTAAATTTCATATACAATATCAAAATGACTTTATATATATATATATATATATATATATATATATATATATATATATATATATATATATATATATATATATATATATATATATGTGTGTGTGTGTGTGTGTGTGTGTGTGTGTGTGGGTGGGTGGGTGTGTGTGTGTGTGTTTGTGTGCGTGCATGCGCTTATCAACTCATACAGGTTTGCTACCACCTTCGTCATCATCATGTATCATCTTTACTATGCAGCTTCAGTTATTTTAAATAGGAAAATTAGTTAGTATTCAAAACAAAACTAGCAAAAGTTGAAACAAAGTCCTAAAAAGTGGGATTGTAACCTAAGTGGGACTATAACCTAAGTTGAAATAACATGAAGCAAATGAGATAATGGGAACTATCTAACAAGAAGATTGAAGTAGAAGAATACCTTATTTTTCATAGCTATAAAAACAATATGTATATTACGCTTGTTACTGCCACCATCGTCACCATGTTCATCTCATTTGTGAAGCAATGAACACTACGTCAAAATTCGCTTTTGGCAACACAACAAATACAACGCTTTTATTACAAAGCGTTGCTATAAGTTTTGGAAAAAATTAGTTAAAAAAAGCACTGCTAAAGGCCGTACATAGACCTCACCTTAGAAAATGCTTTTCTAAAGTCGATGCTAAAGGTATAACCTTATAAGGCACTTTTACTACTAAATGTTAACCTTAGAAAGCGCTTTTGAAAAGCGTTGCTATAAGCCAATGAAAAGAAAGTGCTTTCTAAGGAAAAAATGTTGCTAAATCTAGCACTTAAGAAAGCGCTTTTCAAAAGCGCAACCTTAGGTCATTTATTTATTAAGAAAATAAAAACACCACATTTTCAGAAGAGCCCTAATCATTTTCACTCCTTTCTCTCTCACGACTGTTCTTCCTTTCTCCTTCTTCCTTTCTCTGACCGGCCATTTGTTCTCTCTCACGTCTGTACTTTCTCTAATTTCCTATGTTCTCCGACCGCCACTGTACTTTCTCCGACCGCCATCATTCTCTCTCGCGTCTGCTATTTCTGTTTTCGTTCGAAGAAGAAGAAACAGAAAACGAAAACGAAGAAGAGGTATGTACCATTTTCGTTCTCTCTCGCCATTTTTGTTGTTGAATGTTGCTTCTATTATTGTTGTTGATTTAATGTTGGTTCTATAGTTGTTGATACAAGGTTGATAAATATGGTTCTGTATTTTCTGGATGTGGTTCTGTTGTTGTTGGTTATGTTGTAATGTGATTGTTGTCGTGATTTTTGTGCGATTTTTGTGTTGATTGTTGTGTTGTATTGTTGTTGCTTTTGTTGTTGTTGTTGATTTTGTTGTTGTTAAATTGTGATTTTTGTGTTTAGGAAGAAGGTTAAATAATAATTAACACATATTATATAGTGAGTGAAGATTATTAGCAGGAAAAGAAATGTAGTTGTTAAGAACATAAGTGAAAACCTATCAAAATGAGATAAATATAGAAAAGAAAAGTGAAAAACATAGGAGAAAATAATAATCATGACTCATTTAGATTGAATATTGAATATAGTACCAAAATGACATAATATATTTGAATATAATAATTCAAGAATAAGCATGACTCGGTTAGATTGTACATTCATCTCAAGTGCCAAAAGCAAGATTAAGACCAAAATCAAGAACTTCAATATATTACATATGATTATAGGTTATACGTACAAAGATGATATAACTAATATCAAGAACTTTGATATAATACATATAATAGTTATATTTATTATAAACATGAAAAGAGAAATACTAATTAATCTAAATTTCAAAGTGGGATATGAAAATTAAAACCAATAAGGTAATTTCAGAATATGGAAAAGATAAACATGAAAGTCACAAGATTTTGTTATAGAAGATTAAGGCCAAAAGTAAGAACTTCGAGATATTGCCACACATGTTTAACCTAAACCCTATTAGAAAAATCATTCATTCATCAATAATCAAAGTTTTAATGGTTAGATTTTAATTTGTTAATCAAATTGAAACTCGGATGATATTGTGAATTTATTTTTGATAATCATTGTGAATTTATTTTGAGAACTTTGAAGTTAATCTCCCTTAAGTTATGAACTTACTAACTTTTTTATAATCACAGGTCGGATCCTACGTAAGGTGTTAGGTGAGTCTCGTTCATCTGAAGTGTTGAGAACAATTGTGAATACATGATGTCGCACGAACTGCCTTGGTCGACTAGTATTCTGCGAACGTCGAAATTGGCCATCTGAGCCCGAACGAGCAAAGGGATACTGGCGTTGGGTGCCCCTCCCAGTAGTTCCTCTTTGTAAAAGGAAATAGGCACAAAGTTGCCTCTGGGTGGATCCAAAGTAGCGTTCTAGGATGGTCCATTTGCAATCAGTTAGTTGAACTTCCTTTTCACGGAACCGACGGTGATCTTGTTGAATCCTCCTCCTAAAATCACTGTTGCAGAGGGGAAGGCTTCCCAAGGGCTGTAGGACGACAGATACCCTGGACTTCCCAGATGATCGGGCAGAAAGAAATCCTCAGGTCGGTAGATGCTGAGGGCGACCTGCTTGTTGGTGTCCGCGGGCACCATTACCGCTTTTTCAACCTTCTTGGTTTCTTGCGCCTCTGGTCTGGAGGTTTCTTTGGATTTTGTGAACTGTTTGAGGTGGCCGTCCTTTATGAGTATCTCGATTGCGTCCTTTAGATGGATGCAATCTTCAATATTGTGTCCGTGACTTTTATGGAATCTGCAATATTTGGTTTTGTCGGTACCCGGCTTGTTAGGAAGTTGCTTGGGAAAGCGAACTCCTGCTTATCGGAACTCCGAATTAGCGCAGTCGGACAATATTTTCTCCCTCGATACCGATAGAGGTGTGTACTCACAAAAGCGACCTATCGGCCCCATCTGATCTCGTGGTTCAAGGGGCGGTCTTCCTTTATTTTGTCTCCTCCCCGACAAGATGTTGAGGCCTCATCAATTTTGGAAGGATTGGCGTCCTCCTGACGCCTGGCATCACAGACAGAATTGGCCGCTAGCTTCTCCTCATACCGGATGTACGCCTGAGCCTTCAGGAAGAAAGCGTCCAGAGTGGCGGGCGTCTCAATGCTACCCCCCGGTGGAAATCGGTGGACGGGCGTAACCCGCGCTCCAGCAAATACTTCTTCATATCATCCATGGTGGAAACCTGGATGGCTTCTTTGTTGAACCTTTCGATATAGGTTCTGAGGGGTTCATCTTTGCCCTGAATAATAGCTTCGAGCGACGCTTCTGTCTTGGGATGGCACCAGGATGCAATGAAATTCCTGGAGAAAGTTTGACCGAGTTGCCTCTATTAGGTGATGGATTCAGGTTCGAGACTCTTATACCAAGTCATCGCTCATTTCCTTAAGGTGGTCAGAAAGAGACGACACTTGATTGCTCCCTGGAAGCCCCTATAATCGAGCAAAGCGTCAATGTTTTCGATGTGTTCATCTGGATTCGTCGTCTCGTCATACGAACCAAGGGGTGGAGGCTTTTCGAGTCCTCGCGGTAGTTTGGTAGCCATGATCTCAGAGGAGATTGAGCCTCTGATATCATCCTCCTCACTAGATGTGAAAGAGTATTGACGAGGGAGATCGTGAATAACGTCTTCTATTTCGTCGCGGGGACGGAGATTTTGATCTATTCTTTCTTAATCGTCTTGGAGACGATGATCAGGATCGTCTCCTCTTCTGGGGAGGAGAGCGTTGATCTTTATTCTGCAAGCTCTGACGAGTCTTGGTTGGTACAGGCGAGCGGCGTCTTCGTGGAGACGATCGGGCCCATTTCCTGATGGAAGATTCTTCATGGTGGCATTTGCCCTTTCTTTTATGGGGAGATGGGTTGCTTCATCCCCGATGCCTTTTCGGAGAGTGAGATGATCGGCGACCGGTTTCTTCGAGGTGGGTTATCTTCTCGCCGTGTGCGAGGAACAGAAAGTTGGTCTGGTTTAGCGTCTCAGCTAACGCATCGAAGTCTGACCCTGTTGGCGCAGCCAGAGAGGGAATGGCCTTTGGATGACTCTCGAGCGGTTGATCACGCTCGGGAGAGGGTGAAGCGATTTTTCCGTCTTGGCGATCTTGGACGGTTTCTTCATCTGAGGGGGTGATCACGTTGCTCCCCTGCTGGGTAAGCAGAACACCATCAGCAGTTCGGGCTTCGCACGGGTTATCACGAACGGCCATGGATCTTTAGAGAGAAAACTTTGGTTCTTGAGAGTCTTTGAAGAAGAAGAACGGGGAAATCAGATTCCCATAGACGGCGCCACCTGATTGTACCTGGAGATCAGGATCCGATGTGGTCGACGTCGAACGTGGATGAAGCACGGTTGATGGTAAGAGAAAAAAGGGGTGTACCTGCAAGGCACTCTGATTCTAAATTCAGAGAGCGAGCAACGAGTGAGCAAGTACAAGATTTAGGGTAAGAAATTGAATACCTGGCCCTCTCAAATGAGAGGATTTATATAATATCCCTAGCGCATGGCTATTGGTCCCTTTCATTGGGCCTGAATCATGGATCCCCCAATAATCGGTAACTGCTAGAAACTAATCGTTGGGGCGACGCTTGGACTGCTCGGATGAGACCCTGGTCGGATGATGTTAATACTGAGTGAAGGACTTGTCGGGCAAACGTTCCTCGACTGATCCTGGGGGTTCGACCCTTGTTAGGTGCGAATCATGTTCGGCAACGCTGATGGCCGGTCGGAAGGGACTTTCAGGCAGACTGAGGATGTGTCAGTTTCCAAAGAGTTGTTGGGCCGTCATGGGCTAGAAGATGGATTGGGCCCAAGTATGAGAATCGAGTCAGTCCGGAACAGTATTATAGATTCATATGTGTCAAAATATTCTATAGATCCCTTCATTGACATTTTTGAGTTTGAAATCTTTTGGATGGAAGTTCATTGTAACTTTGAAATGGTTCTTAAACAACTTGAAAATGATTTAAACTGAATGTCTTTCTTGCTTGTTTGTGAATTGTACATGATGTTTAATTCTTTGATGGGAAAGATGGCCCTCAAAATATGGATTACAACCTTATTTGGTCATGATATAAATTAGCATCCTGGGGAAAATGAAGTGGAATTGTCTTGAGGAAATTAAGGAGAAGTCCAAGGATTAGGTCTAGGATTTGTTTAGGGTTAATGTTGGCCAATGGTTAAGAGTTGACCAAAAGTCAACTTTTGAACAAAAAAATCAATTGTTGGCCTTTTGAATGTAATCTTCTTTTCTTTTGCTTTTCTTTGTGACTTTACCTTGTAAATGATTAATACTTGAAGTTTCACTTTGAATCTTATGTAACACTTTGAATGAAATTATTCCCTTCATCTTAAATTCAAATCTTGTTATTTCCAATTCAAATTCCTTAGTGCAATCCAAAACCATAATGCGACCCACTAGCCTTCAATCATCTTCTTTCTAACTTTCCAAATTCAAATCCACAATGAAATCCATTAGTAACTTGTATCACAAGAAAATGAGAATCCAACCCTTGATGAATGAACAAAACCACATATCACCCATATTGAGAGCAATACACATACTGAATATCAACCTTAATCCAAGAAAATCATTTGACTACCAAGCTTAGCTTATATTGAAAAATCAACTTAAAAAGTTAAATCCAATACCCCAAACCTTTGACCTAATATGATGAAATGATGAATGTATATAGATAAATGGACAAAAAATCAAAAATGTAAATAATGAATGATATAAATAATTACATGAGCAGCACAAACTCGAGCAGTGAACAAGTTACTTACGGCATTCGTAAACACTTATATTGATGTGAATAAAGCAAAATCATCCTCCAAATATGGCTCGTCTTTGAACCCTAACAATGCTTCCTCCATCCTGAAGGAAATTTCTGAAGGAAATTTCACAAATCTGAGATAATGAGATGCACTGCGAAAGACTGAAAGCCCTCTTCTACTTTTATGAAAAACATTTAAACAATTTTGTTAATAAAAATATATTTCTTTACATGTGTATAAAGAATCTTTTAAAAAAAATGATACAATCCAATTTTTTGAAAAAAAAATATATACACAAAATATATATAATTTTAGCAGGATAAAAAAATAGATAAGAAAATAGACCCAAAAAATAGGTAGTAAAAAAAGGAAATAGATAAAAAAAATGTAAAAAAAGGAAATAGATAAAAAAAAAGTTGAACACGTTGATACCCTTTGAATTAATTGGGTACTGGAACCCTTAATCAATTAAACAATATGGTTCAATACCACATTATTTTATTATTTAAAAAAAAATTTTTACAATTTGAACTAAAGGTACCCTTACCCATCTAACTTATATGTATTATATGTATGGATACCAAATAAACAAAGTAGACACTTTGGATAATAATGGCGGTTGAAACCGCCATAAAATTAATCAAAATTACGTCATTCAATAACCGACCTAATAAAACCTCGACATTTTACCCAAAAAAATTGGAGTGAGAGAAAATTGATCACTGTGGGTTGGCATAGGTGTTGCAAACCTATTGAGCAAGGATGGTTGGGCATTAGATCATTAGTAACTCTGAATGATGCCTCAAATCTGAAACAATGTTGGGATATGATGAATTCACAGGAACAATGGGCTAGCATTATAAGAATTAGGGTCATTAGAGATGGAAATTGTATTAGGTATAATGTGTTTTTTTCCTTATGGAGTGGTATGAAAAGCTCTTTTACAGAGGTTAAACTTAACACTAATTGGGTTATAGGAAATGGCAACAAAATTAGGTTCTAGTCAGACTATTTTGGAATTGCAATCCTTTAACTGAATCCTTGGGAATCTCTCACTTGAATAATCAATTTTCCAAAGACAAAGTCAGCTCTTACATAGTTAATCATCAATGGCAGCTTCCTCGATTCATCCAACTAGCCTTCCCAAATCTTCTTCATATTCTAAATCAAACTCACATCCCTTTAGAAGATAGAGAGGACAAGTGTATTTGGAGTTCTACTGGAGATGGAGTGCTTACTCTGAAAGTGGCCTATGATTACAAAGTTAATCCTTCCCAAGTTGTGCATTTTGTGCATTGTGGAAAACTTATCTGGAATGCTCACATTCCACCTTTGAGATCTTTATTGTTTTGGAGGCTTGTGAAAAACAAATATACCTGTTAAGAGTTTTGCATTAAGGGGTTTTGGTTTGGACACCTTAAATTTTTGTCTCTATATTCTCTTATTTTTCCTCTAATATATTTTGCTGTGGTCTGACCATCTTTTTCCAACAAAAAAATCAGTGATTAAAATGCCCCAAATAGAACTTTCTTTTCTTTCTTGAAGAACAAGCAATAGTAAACAAATATATTACACAACTCTAATTTAATTCTAAAAATAAAATGTTTCAAATAAGACTTTGTTTTCTTTCTTGAGGAACAAACAACTGTATATTATTAATCTCAATTCGTGAAAAATATCTTGCTACAAATAGGAGTCGATTTCAACCCAATGATCTGAATATCTGAGTTTGAGCATCCTCTGAGAAAAACATCTGTCAACTGGAAAAAAAAAAGTATATAGCATTCAAAATCTTGTCCAGCAAATTAGCTAATTTCTTAGTATAAAGCATTTGTTAGAGTTATTCACCTGCGAACATCCAACAAGTTTAAGTGTCCTCAACGACATGCATCTATTGACAATCAAAGCTAAATCACGGTTTGTGAGTTTTCGACAATGTGATAGATCCAATGTATGCAGATTTCTGGCATTCTTTGCAAGTGACATTGCTGTCAAATGGCTAACCTGGATTAAACCGAATATGTATTTTGTTTAACCTAAGTTGCAACAAGATTAATTCTTTCATAGGCACAAACAATACAAATGAGAGATACTAGGCAAGAAAACATGTAAAACATTACCTTGTCAATGCTATTAAGTGAAAGTTCTTCCAAGGTTTTACCAGCTATCTCCAAAAAACCAGCAATTGCCTCATCACTGTAGTGGAGAAAAAGTTAATATTAGTATAAGATCAAGATCAATTACATGCAGTAAACACCCTGAAACATCATCCAAAGATCACCTGAATGGATTACGGTAGAGCTTCAAAGTACTCAATTGTCGAAATCTATTCTTAAAATAACCTAGAGATGCATTTGTCAATTTGCACATATTCGAAATATCAAGCACCTTCAACCTATGAGAAAAATCAGCAACGAATCTCATCGATACATCGGTCAAATTTCTACACAAGAAGAAATTTAAACCAGTAAGCTTAACTGAGAAGAAGTAACTTTTAGCAATATACAAAAGAGTAATGAATCACAGTACTTACATACAGTCCTTTAAAATAAGACCTTCAAGGTTTCGACCGCATGCCATGATGTAATCCTTGATAAACTCATCAGAAAGATCTAGAATACCAGCTAGTGACAACACTTGTAACCATTTCAATCGCTTCAAGGCTTGCAAAATCCCTTTAACATTAATGAGATTGAAACCATCAATATACAACTCTTTGAGAGTTGATCCAAATGAATCAGCCAAAATGTCAAGACCAGCAGCAGTCAGTCGGACACATTTGGTTAGGTTTATATATCTAAGTGCTGTTACAGAAGAAACAAGTAACTCCAATCCTTCGTTATTAAGCTCGTACGCACCAGCAATAGATAGGCTCGTTAGTTTAGACAAGGAGTTTCCTGGTTTTGCCAAAGTATCATATACTGTTTCATCAGTTATGATGGAACCACACTTGTCAAGTTGTAGCACCTGTTCCACAAAATAAGAATAGTAAACAAACACGTTGAAATTGTAGCAAAATTACAAGAATGAAACATACCTCTAATTCAGAAGTGACTAAAGTTTCAAAATATTTGAGAAATTCTACTTTAGTCAACCAGGAACAATCTCTAAGCTGAATATGAGTAGGAAAACCAGTAAGAAGTAGTTGAAGAAAGCGAACATTCATTTCTCCTGAGTAACACAGCAAGTTGGTAAGCCTTTGTTTCTGCTGATTACTAACACCAGCAAGTAAAGCAACTGGATAAGAATGCTTGTCAAGAACTTTAAGAGTTAGTTGTCGCAATGACGGAACGCGAGACTTTGTTGTAGTGATAGGGATATAGAGATTGGTATGACTGTCAGGGTCTGCAAAATTATACAAGTTAATGCCTTCAGAAGAAACTTGATGCAGAAGACGCTGGTAATAATAATGAGTATCATCTACAATTTCTGTCTTGCGAATAAGAGGTTGAATGTATGTGATGTAGTCTCTTGGATTTTGATTGGCAATGATGAAAGAAATTTCATCGTTGGTATCACCGTGATCCTTTAGTCTTCGTATGTTATAAGCTATATCGTAGTATGAAGAAGAACAAGGTTGTTGGTGTTTTTGTTGCATTTTGTTTTCTGTTCTTTTTTCCGACCTGAAACTGATAGCATGATTGAAAACTATAATTTTCACATTGTTATAAAAAGATTGTTCCAATAAATAACAGTAATTACATTTATTAAAAAACATCTTTTTATACTTGATTCTAAAACCGTTTTTATAGAAAGAAAATATCGAAAAAATAAATCATTCATTTGATTTTTAACAAAACATATTTTTAAATAAAATACTATTCTTGTTAGGATTTATCTAAACTATGCAATATTGCATAGTAATTAATACACAATTTTTATTGAAATATCATTTAGGATTTAATTATATGCACCGATAGAGTAAAGAAGTTTTACACTGTCAGTGAATCATAATCGTCGGATGTTATAACAAGTTTGATTTTTATTTTGAAGACTTATAAAATATAATAAACGGGTGATGGTGATGAATTGACAATATAAAATATTTTACACGTACATATCAATTAATCCCTATCATTTATTAATTATATGATATCCTATGCATCATTACATAACAATGCATTATTTTTAAAAGAAATAATATCACTAGTAAATTATCACTAAAGTAGTAACTAATACTCTATATTTCAATAAAAATTGTGTATTAATTATCTCTTATCCTATACAATATTGCATAGGTTAGAAAAATCTAATTGTTTATATTAATATTTTATTTGTATGAATTAACCAACTAGATCCGTTATTTTTTTGTTTATCACTATTGGTTTAATTTGGTTCGGGGTCAGTTATGACATCAAGTGATTTCATCTCCCTTCTGATCGTAGTTGTGGGGATCGAACCAACTAACAATCAGTACTAGATCCGTTATTTTGATACATAATTAAAAACTATATGCTTCTAATATAAAAAAATATAAAAAACTAAAAAAAAAATCTAAAAACTAAAATCTCCGGTTTACTTTTGACATGGAAAAAAATATTAAATAATCATTTAATAAATTTTTTATATTATTAAAAATACAATTAATTGTCATAGTGCATTTAATACATTTAATGAATTTTACTAAAAGAAAAATAATAAATAGGAACAAATAACAAATTAAGAGCGCAATGATTAGGTTTTATACCATATTGCATTTACTCCATATAATTCTATCAACTTCTCAAATAATTATGTCAATATTTAATATATTTATTGAGTGTTTTTTCTGTCAAGTATTTAATGGAAAAATATTGAAATAAAAACACAATTATTTTTTTATTAGTAGAATATGGTACATTTTTTATTTTAAAGAGATCTTAAAATCTCCTTATAAACAAATAAAAATTTAAAAAAAAAAATTCATAAACAAAATAACATGATGGTTATATATAATAAAATTATCGATTAAATTCCTAGTATTCTAAATTGTAAAATTGAATTATGTAAACTATTTTAATAGCTCACTCAAATTTCTTATTACAATTAAAGTCACACATATTTGAGATATAATTAGGTTATACAATCATAGTTCACTCTAATTGATTTTGCTAACAAAAGGAAGTTGTGTTCTTTTCAAAGTTGATTTCACCAAGGCATATGATTACGTGGATTGGGCTTCTTTTTACGCAATATAATGCAAGTTATGGGTTTCTGAGGAATTTGGTTGAGATGGATGGAAGGAGGGGTTTTCACTAGCTATATGTTTATCCTAGCTAATGGTAGTCCTAAAGAGGATTTTCGTGTTTTCCATGGATTAAGGCAAGGAGACCCGCTATCTCCATTTCTTTTTTCATTGGTGGCGAAGGTTTTACTCATATGGTGAACAAGGCTGAATCATTAGGATTATATCATGGCTTTAGGATCAATAATGTTGATTCGTACAATTTACTTCAATTTGCTGACGACACCATTTTGTTGTGTAATGAAGATTGGGATAATTTGTGGGCATTTAAGTCGATTCTTATGGGTTTTGAAATGGTATTGGGCTTGAAGGTTAACATCAGCAAGAGTTGCTTATATGGTATTTGTGTGGACGATTCTTAGCTTGTAGAATTGATCGTGTTCCCTTTAAATTTCTTGGTTTCAAGGTTGGTGATAATCACAAACAGATCTCTTTTTGGGAACCGATAATCACTCGTTTCAAGAAGAGATTGTCTAATTGGAAGGGTCGGTTGATATTTATTGGTGGTCGAGTGACTTTGCTTAATTCGGTTTTATCGAATCTATCTATTCATTATTTGTCCTTTTTCCAAGCTCCAAAGAAAGTCATGAAAAAACTCATTTTTATTCAAAGGCAATTTCTTTGGCATGGTTTGGAAGGCAAGAAGAGGATGGCTTGGGTAGCTTGGGACTCGGTATGTAAGCCGAAGAAATCAGGTGGGCATTTCTTTAAAGAACCTTATGCCATTTGGAGTGCTATTCTTAGGGAGAAATACAATGATTATGTTCATGACATCAGTTTTAGGGAGGAATTTAAATCTCGACATTTTCAATCGTATTGGTGAAAGGACATAATGAGGGATTTTTTGATTGTATATATGTTTGGTTCAAAAGAGGGGAGGGGAAGAGAGGAATTTTAATTAAAATATGTTTGGTTCACGAGGGGAAGGGGGGAGATTTTATTAATAATTTACATTTTTATCCTCAGGATATAACTAATATAATATTTAGAGATGAAAATTTTATAAATAATTTTTTGACAATAAAATTTGTAATATTTAGTGATTAAAAAATCATAACTTATCACATAACCTTAAAAAATTGAATACATTTAATTTGTATTATAATTTTCCGACACAAATTAAACTTCTAAAAACATAAAATTATATGTAAACTTAAAAGTAAAAATTATAAAAGAAAACAAAATTTTGCAATGATTTTAATTTATATTAAATAAAAAATAAAAATAAAATAATTTGCAGGTGAATAATAATTATAATAAATTGATGGATGAAATAAAGAAAAATCAAATAAATATAAGAGAAGTAAGAACACAAAATAAAATTGAGGATAATTTAGTAAATATAATAATTTATTAAATATTAAAATCTAAATTACCTCCCCTCCCCTCCAAATTGGAGGGAGACAAAAAGTGTGATTTGGAGGGATTTTACTCCCCTCCCCTCCCCTCCTAAAAATTGAACTAAACACATTTCATTAAAAATATCACCTCTCCTTTCATCCTCTCATCTCCATCTACCTCAAACCAAACACATCATAACGTTAGCAAGATGATAAAGTGATTTACATGTAGTAAAATTCTTGTGAAAACATTTATAAATATAATTAATGTACGTAACATTGGCTAGCCTAGTGGTAACAAATCAAGTGGAAGCAACTATCACAGACTTCATGGCTTCAACCTTGTTGTCAATATTGCGTTTTTCAATTGCCTCCTTTCAATAATAAGGGACGATTTGTTAGACCTACATTTTCTAAATTGCTACTTAAAGGGAATACACAACAATCATATTCTCAAGACAAATGTGTGTAGATTTAACTAAACGTATGACTGGAGATCATCATGAAGAGGGGTGGGTGGTAGGACTAGAGATCATCATGAAGAGGGATGAGTGGTACAAATAAACTTTGAGCCTTATATCTTTGTTTCATAAACCAGGAACCAGACCATGTTACAACCCTCAAAAGACCTAATTGAGGCAATGTTATTCTAAAAGCATACTACATTAAGGTTGTGTAAACTGACTCCAAAAGGATCTTTTGCAAATCATTTTGTTTTACCTTTGCTTTACTTTTAATGTCTTAAACCGCCATGTATTTTTACTAATGATTCATTTACTTTGCATCTTTTCCAACAATGATTTTATTTTCAAAAAGTTGCATTTACTTTAAAATTATCATGTTTGTATGAACACTTTTGTTTGCAAACTATCTTTTATCACAAGAAATTTTCAAACAGTTAAGAAACTTGGTTCAAGTGATCTTATTAAACAAAGTCTCTCCACATCCTGTTGAGAATCAGTTCAAGATTGTTGTTCGGTGCAAGTCCATTTCAGAGTTGGTTTATCCATAAGGTTTTACAAGACTTATACTAAGGCATGCTTCCAAGCACATCATAAGGTAGTCATTTTCAAAATCAGTCAAGCTGAAGCAACGATCAACTCAACTACAACAGTCTGCGTAATCTGGGGCAATTCGTTGGAAGAATCCTCAAGCAACTCCTCATCCTTCCTCCAAGGATCATTAGCTTAATACAATTTATCAGTGTGGCAAAGATATGTTCAGCAACAGCATCTCTAATCACCAAGAAGAATATCAGTGATTTCATAGTGTTGAGGAATCAGTTTTCCATTCTTGTTCGTTCCACAAAAGAGTCAAACCATGTTGTCAGCATCTGCATTACATGCGTTTGATCATACATCATAACAAATTCATATAATATGCATAACAAGGTGTTTTATCCTCATTTGTATTTTTATAGGTCATGTTGTGGTCAAACATTTACCTTACTTCAAAAGTTCAACTCATTTGACACTTATCAAAACATATATGTATGTTTATCCAATGCAACTCTTGGGTATGTCTGTCATTTCATCCAAAGCTACGATTGGATTTTATTCTTATTGTCATCCAATACAATTTGTGGGTGTCAGTTTCTTTTCTACTTCGTCCAATACAATCCATGGACGTTATTTCTCTTCGACTTCTCCCAATTCAATCCATGGACGTTGTTCCTCTTTGTCATCCAATATAATATGTGGGTGTTAGATTTTATTTTACTTCGTCCAATCCAATCCATGGACGTTGTTCCTCTTTGTCATTTGATACAATCCATGGATGTCAGCTTTTATTTTACTTCGTCCAATCCAATCCATGGACGTTGTTCGTCTTTGTCATCCAATACAATCCATGGATGTCAGCTTTTATTCGACTTCGTCCAATCCAATCCATGGACGTTGTTCCTTTTTGCCATCCAATACAATCCATGGATGTCAGCTTTTATTCGACTTCGTCCAATCCAATCTGTGGACGTTGTTCCTCTTTGTCATCCAATATAATATGTGGATGTCACCTTTTATTCGACTTCGTCCAATCCAATCCATAGACGTTTTTCCTCTTTGTCATCTAATATAATTCGTGGATGTCAGCTTTTATTCGACTTCGTCCAATCCAATCCATGGACGTTGTTCCTCTTTGTCATCCAATACAATCCATGGATGTCAGTTTTCATTCCACTTCGTCCAATCCAATCCATGGAAGTTGTTTCTTCTTTGTCATCTAATACAGTCCATGGATGTCAACTTTCATTCCACTTCGTCCAATGCAATTTATGGATGTTGTTTCTTCTTTGTTATTGTTCTTAGTGTCAGTTGGTCGCATCGTGCCACTGCACATTCACTTTGAATATTTTCTTGTCATACTAAGTGTTAACTTGACTTTATCTGTGTTAGTTGAACCAACGCTTTAGATTTCCTTTTATTTCCGTTTTTTGTTACTCTTAGTGTCATTAGTTACACTTGAACCTGTTGATTTATCACTTCGAATACTTCTCGTCTCCGTTTCTTCATCCTCAGTGTTCTCAAACTTTTTCCCCAGTGGAATTCTCTCTTGTTAGTCTGTTTCATGTGGCATCATTCTACGCATAACTCAATCATTCATGCATTCATTAACATTGCATCCCATCTGTATTCGGTCAAAATTCTAGGTATTCTGTTATTTAATCCTCTTCTAACTCAAATGTCTAAAAAAAATTGTTGTTCATACATTCAGGTTCAAGATGATTAAATAGGGGCATCTGTCACACCCTAAATTTTGACCGGACATTTTTTTCATTCATCTGACGAATTTCATCGCAATATCGATAGTCGGTCATTTTGCATTTTAGTCCGTTAATCATTAATCATACATTTTTAGTCAGTTTTATTGTCTCATTGTCGGTTTTATTAATCATTTAAAATTTCAGTTTAATCATTTTAGTTTTAGTTTAGATCTTGTTAACTAGTTTATACTTTAGTTAAGTTTTAATTTTAATTTAGTATACCTTCTAATTCTTATTTTGATTTATTTAAATCTTAATTTTAATTTTAATGCAATTAGTTTTTTTTATTTAAATTAGTTTAAGTGTTTATTTAATTTTAATTTAGAGTTAATTTAATTTTAATTTAAGAGTAATTTATTTGAGTTTAATATCTAAGAATTAGTTTTAATTTTAATTTTAATTTATTTATTATAATTAGTCTAACTTAGTTAATTTACTTTTATTATATTTTTTTAATTTAATAGTTTGTGATTAGATTATATTTTAATTTAGTTTGTTTAATTAAATTTTATTAGTTCAATACTCCAAGCCAAACTCATTCCACTACCAGCCTGTAATTCGTATCAGTCAACAAAGACAGTGGACTGCTACAAACTTTGTTGTTCCACTACTTTCATGTTGCAACCCTTTTACCACTTGCAGACCACTACCTCCACTATACACAAAGCTCAGAATTTGTCCCTTAATCACAAACCCTTCATCCACAAGTAATAGGGTACATAATTCAAATTCACAACAAAAAACCTAATCAATATCATATATAATACAGTTCATTATCAGTGAAAAAAGGGGACGAATTTGAGAAATAGAAAAAGAAAATGAGAATAAAAAAACTCAGTAGAGATACTTTGAAAATTCTGAAAAAGAAATCACAATTTTGATTCCTCTTCATCACCTTCCTCCATCATTGACAAATCGCGCACACACACTACTCAATATCACCACTGCAAAACTATCCCTCACAATCTCAAACCCAAACAATCCACCCATCACCTTTATCAATACATACAACATCTTCATCAATACAAACAAGATCTTCATCAAAATTCAACCTTAATTTTCCAACAATACCTCCACGAACAACCACCGTCGTCCACCTACGAAACAACAATAGAGTAAAAAAAAATCTTCAATCCTCTTCCAACTCCATCAACAACCCTTCGATCCGCCCCAAACACTTCACCCACCGCCAGACACACACTAGAAGAAGTATAGCGCGATCGGAGAGAGGAGCGAGACCGACGAATCCAGAACTCACCGGAGAGAGAGAGAGAGAGAGAGAGAGAGAGACGAAGACAAACAGAAGTAGAGCGATCAAGAGGGACCATCGGCGGATTCGTTAACAAAGAAGGAAAGAAACGTGTTTGTGAGAAAGAGGCGAATAGGACTTGAAAAGCGTATTTTGGTTAAGTTGATTTTATTGGGTTATTAGTTATTACTATTATTTTCTTTTTCTATTATTAGGATTATTTAGTTTCTTTTTAGGTTTATTTTTTTTCTGATGTATTTAGATTAGGTTTTATTTTGTTTCCTCATTTCGGAAGGCTTTACCATATACCCCTACATCCATACTTTTACCCCTACAATTTTTTCAAAATGCCTATTATAACCTTATTATATTTTATTATATATATATATATTTTTTTTTTTTTTTACCATTTATGTCAGACCGTCAGATTCTAGAAAAAATTGGTCCCAAAAAACACGTTCCGGAAGACTTTAAATATGAGTTTCGGTACATTTTTTATCATACCGGAAGACTTTGGGAAAGTCTTCCGGTTTTGTAATGTTTGTTCACCGGAAGACTTAATAAAAGTGTTCCGAACGGAACACTTTTATTAAGTCTTCCGGTATCCCTGAATATGTGTACCGGAACACTTTATGTAAGTGTTCCGGTATTGTAAGAGATACAATACCGGAAGACTTACATAAAGTCTTCCGGTCTGTAAAATTTATTTTATTTTTTTTAGTTTTTTTATATTTTTTATTAAAAAATATTTTTATTGTGTAGGTGTAGTACCTATATACGAAAAAGAACTGATATGTGTGAATACATCAGATGTATTTACAACGTCAGAGGGATTTGGTACACGAGATGAGGTGATAAGATGGGTTAAAGACACCGGATTACGAAATAAAGTGACGGTCATCATCACTCGTTCAGATACATAAACAGGCAAGAGAGAAAGAAGTAACAAAATAATATTTGGTTGTGACAAAGGTGGGAAATACAAGGATATTCGTTGTGGAATAGAAAGTGCGACGAAAAAATGCGGATGTCCATTTAAGATCAGGTCGACTCCGACAAAAGATGGATCTGGATGGAAGATTGATGTAAAATGCGGCGTTCATAACCATGATTTACCTGATAGATTAGAAGGTCACTCATTTGTTGGTAGGTTGACAGCGGATCAGAAGCAACATGTTGCTGATTTAACAAAGAGAAAGGTTGCACCTAGAAATATATTGCATTCCTTGCACGAGCGAGATCCGGATTGTGTCACTCGGATCACACAAATATACAAGCAGAAGAGTATGATGGAAAAAGATATAAGAGGTCCTAGAAGTGAGATACAACATTTGTTTAAGCTTATCGAGGCTGCAGGTTATGTTTATTGGAATAGAAAAAGAGACGACTCTGAAGTTATTAAAGATATATTTTGGGCACATCCAGATTCAGTTAAGTTGTTGAATATGTTTCCTATTGTGTTAGTTATGGATAGCACTTATAAGACAAACAAATACAGGCAACCTTTGTTTGAAATTGTTGGCATGACATCAACCGAGTTGACTTTTGCTGTCGCATTTGCGTATATTGAGTCTGAGCAGACTGAGACTTTTTGTTGGGTGTTAGATAAGCTTAAACAATTGTTTGTGAAGAAAGATTTATTTCCACAAGTGATGATGACAGATAGAGATCTTGCTTTGATGAAAGTCGTTGAGACTGTGTTTCCACGGACAAATAATTTGCTATGTCAGTTTCACATTAACAAAAATGTTGGTGCAAAAAGGAAACTATTAGTGGCTCCTGATATGCAGGAGTCAATTGGCAAATTATGGACGGATGTTGTATGGGCTAGTGATGAGGTTGAGTATGCTCAACATTTAAAACAATTTGAGCAAGAGTGTGTTGATTGTCCTAATTTTTTTGAGTACGTGAACGACACATGGTTGACACCACATAGACAAAGGTTTGTTTGCACATGGATTAATCGAGTCCTACATATGGGTAACACGACGACTAATCGGTATGTTTTGATTTAGATCCCAAAATATACTTTTTGTGAATTTTGTATTTTTCTTACTTAGTTTAAATATGTATTATTATAGGGTTGAGTCTGCTCATTGGAAGTTAAAGCAGATCTTGGGTAACAGTATAGGTGACATGGTCAAATGTTGGGAGGTCATGAATGACAACTTAAAGATACAAATTCGCAACATTCGAGCTTCTTTTCAAAAGAGTGTGTATGAAGTTGCACATGTCTATTCAAGTCCATTTTACACATATTTACGTACTTTAGTGTCGCGAGCTGCATTGAGGCGCGTTGCTGAAGAGTTAACTAGAATTGATTATATTGGAACTAACAAGGACAGATGTCGATGTACTCTTACAACAACCTATGGATTACCTTGCGCGTGTGAGTTGGCAGGGTATAGAATTAGTGGTATTCCAATACCAATTGAGGTTGTGCATGTACATTGGAGGAAACTAAGTATGGAAATTAAGTTGGAAGAAGACTTAGATGAGGAATCAGATGTGGGTATGAAATCTGCAATGGATGAGTTATGGAAAAGGTATAGGTCACAAGATGTTGTTGGAAGAAGGGCATTACATAGTAGGGTTTATGAACTTGCATTTCCCACAACGACTTCTTTGTTAGCACCACCTGAAAAAATAAAAACAAAAGGTGGAGTCAAAAAAAAGACAAAAAACCTGAAGGGTATGATGTTTATAGGGATCCTTCGTATCATGAATATGTTGATCAAGCATCACAATCTTCACAACGACAATCTCAACCATCACAAAATTCAAAAAAGAAACCTCAACCATCACAACCTGTGAAAAAGAAGTTAAAATTATCACAAACTGCACAATCATCTAAACGGTTCATCCTTCAATTTCCTTATCATATTAGGTCATTTATTGATGACGTTGTCAACGTATTGTCATATGGTAATTGTGGATTTAGAGTGATTGCTTCATTGCGGGGTTATGCTGAAGATGGTTGGCCAATGGTTCGTCGGGACTTAGAGTTGGAAATTATACATAATGAAAGATCAGCTTTATATGCCAATTTATTTGCTGATCGGTTAGCTAAAGTGAGAGATTCTTTGAAGATAGAGGGAAGTGGTTCTCAACCAATAAATAAATGGTTGACTCTACCAGACATGGGTTATGTGATTGCGAATCGGTATAATGTGGTACTTGTCTGTTTAGGAGTCGAATGTTTGACTTTCTTACCTATGACAACTACATTCTCACCGAATGTCTCATTTTATTGCATTGGATTTGTAAACTCAAATCATTGGATTCAGGTAAACATTGTTATAATTTGATATTATTAGTAAATGTTTTGAGTAATGTTAAATAATGTATTGTTTAATTTTGTATACAGGTTAACATGAAAGAAGGATTTCCATTGCCACCAGTGACAACAGATTGGAAGAACTTTCGTTATCCAGCAGCAACATCATGGATGGTAGGATTTGCTGCACGTCTACAACATTGACAACAACTTACGCCTATATTACAAACACATTATGAATTATATACTATGTTATTCATTTTTATTCATGAATTATATTATATGTTTGCTACACTTTATGAATTATAGTCGATGGAATTAAATTTTAATTTCAATTTTTAAGTCTAAAAACTATCAATAACATATAACATAAATAAGATCGTACATATAAGTTCAAATGTCAATATATTAAGAAACCAAGTCTAAAAAATATCAATAAAATATAACATAAACATAATTATACATCACTGTGAACGAGCAATACGTAAAGCTGCAAACAGATCAGCAAAATGTGGATCATCCTCTTCAGCTGCATTCTGCTGAAGGTAGCGATGAATCAATGTAGACACACAACCCCAGGCAGGATCACATGGTCCCGCATCGTACTCAGGAATAGATGCAACTAGCGGCTCATCATGGGTAGGCGGTACCAATCGAGGATGCGAAACACGATAATACCACTCAAGGTATCCATCCTCTACCTCAAATGGGGTAGTCGCCAGTGCAGCCGAACGAATCACCTGCCCAACACTATGGATGTAACTAATCCACTCAACATCAATATCACCAGCCATCCTAAGATCAATAGGTGCAGGTGGAATGTACTGACGGTATCCAAACTGTCGAAGACACCTGTCAGGCATGTATGGAACAATAGTATCGCCCCACCTCAAACAACCCCTATATAGAGAAATCTCATCAAAAAGACGATGAACTCTATGATCCTCGAATGGCCGCCATATGACATCGGTCGGTGTCAGCTCATCCATAATAGGTCGCAACTCATCCACATTTAACGCGTCTTGTTTGTATGTCCACCTCATCGCTCGCGGGAGACCATAGTTATGAGCTGGTATCCAATTCTCTCCTTTTTCCCAAGTGTAGGAAAATACTCATGAATCCAGCACTGTTAAAAAAACAATAACATAATAATTAAATATAACATAATGAACATAATAAAATTAACATTAGACTTAAAAGAAAATCAATAAACTGAATTTAAATATATACCTTGAACATAATAAAATTAACATTACACTTAAAAAAATATCAATAAACTGAATTTAAATATATACCTGTAAGAGAGTCGGATAACCACCGAGCTGTTTACAACTGAACATGGACGCATCTCCAAGATACCTATACAATGTCACCAATGCATCTGTTGCCCAACTATAGTTCGACAACCCATTCAAGTCCCTAAATAATGCCAGGTATCGTGCCTCCACAAGTGTAAACGACTTATCCGCAAAGATCGTGCAACCCGCTAACATCATCAAATAACATCTGGTCGCATATGCCTATGATGAAGCAGCTCGATGCTCTACGAATCGATCATATAACCACTCTATCTTGTAGTACGAACCTCTGCACTCACGAACCTGGAATAGTATCACTCTCGATGACACTCCAAGGTAGTCAACGGCCCACTCAATAACTAGCTCTTCACTGATGGGTTGAGGGTTCCAGAATACCCCCTGATAGGCAAGTGAAGCAAACATGCCACATCATCTAGAGTAATCGTCATTTCACCGAACGGCATGTGAAATGAAGATGTCTCTAGATGCCACCTCTCAACAAATGCAGAAACCAAGTTTGCATCGATCTTCTTCAAACTTGATCTCTGTAGGGAAGCTAAATCGGACCTAGATATGATAGCCTCAATCTCCGGTGGAAGCTGCTGTGGAACCATTTGGGTCAACTTCAACCCATGTCCTGCCACCTTCAACTCCTTTTTTGCACCTCTCTCCTGAAATCAAATAAAATTAAACAAATTATACAATAGCTACTAATAATTTCGGTTTTTATTCAAAACTAAATAATTATAATTTCAATTTTTTTATACTAGTAGTAAAAAGATTATAATTTCCTTACCTCACCAAACCATATCCGTCTGGCCACATGATGCTCGTACGAAACCAAAATACTGGTATCGTACGGACCTCCAGGATATCCCACGGGATCTGTTGCAGCTGCAGATGTACCAACATCATCTACGTGTGTCCCACTCGACGTATCGCCTCATCCCATCGATCGAACTGGTATCCTTCCATCTCTGCCTCGTGAACGCACCACTGGAAAAAAACAATAAAAAAATTATTTAATTAAAAATAAAAATTAAAAAACTTTTAAAAAAAAAATTCGGAAGACTTTCTACAAGACTTCCGGTACACAATTTTCTGGAAAACCATTCCGGAAGACTTTATGAAACTCTTCCGGAACACTTTGCAACAACGTCTCATTCCGGAATACTTCATCAAAGTCTTCCAGAAGTCTTTTTTAAAACACCTCATCAAACCGGAAGACTTTCAAAAACTCTTCCGGAACACAAACTATCAAACCGGAAGACTTACTTTTAGTCTTCCGATAAACACTTCTGAAATGTGAAAAAAAATTCTCTCTGTAACTTTGGACGAATGGTAAAAATGGAAAGAAAATCTGATTTATAAACTATTTATACAAGGGCATTTTGGTCAAAAAAATTGGATGTGGGGGTATAGGATTAATTGTAGGGGTGTATGGTAAAGCCTTCCTCATTTCGACTCCTTAAGCCTATATCTCAGACTTCTATCCACGCCCATTCCATAATACATCCTAGTTTCTTTTAGTAAAATTTAATATTTAGATTAATTTTGTTATAATTTCTAAATATCAAAAATATATTTGTTAGTTTAAGTTATTTGTTTTCTTAGTTTTTGTAGATTAGTTAATTATTTTATTTTAGATTAGGGACCTTAATCAATCTATTTTATTTAGGTTAATTTTAACTTGTTTAAAAATATATAGTATTAGGATTTCTAAAATAATAAAAAAAGGATTTAGTTTAGTTTTATTTAGATTAATTTTGTTAGTCAGTCATTTTTAAAATATTTTTAGTATAATATAGTAATCACATCTTAAAAAAATAAAGAAAAAGAGTTTTTTATTATTATTATTATTATTTATTTCCTATTTTATTTTATTTCCATATTTTTAAAACTTAAAAAAAAAAATTGTTAGTTTAAATTATTTATTCTCTAAAGTCTTATTTATTTAGTATAAGTACTTTGTTAGATTTCTTAGATAATAATATTAATTTTAATTTTAGATTCATAGTTAATTTTAAGATTTAATTTAGTTATTATTTAGATTAAATAGTTGGCTAATTTATTTTTTAGGATCTTTAATGGTTATAACATATTAAAAAACTAAAAAATATTTTAATTTGTTTTAGTTTATTAGTCTTTTTATTTTTATTTTAGTTAATTTATTGTTTTAAATATTAAAAATCCCAAAAAAAAAATTAGATAGATGTTAGGCTATTTCGATTTATTTTAGTTTCGACTCGATGTAGTTCTTGTTGGAACCTTTGACGATTTTCCTTTGTCGCCGTGTCATGATAAGCTCGGTGTCGATGGTCTCGTAGTGTGGGTTCACGAGATGCTTTTTCTCGTTGGTTCCATACGAGGACCTCAATCAAAGTAGATTCATTGGATGGAGTTGACACCCGGCAAACAGTTATCGTGCGTGGCAAACAGTCTGATGGGTTTGTGACTTTGATAATCTTTGTCATCCATTTTCTATTCACGATGTTTTTGCCATGCATACTTTGTCTTTACGATGTTCTTCCGTATACGATGCTTGTTCAATTTCTCATGATGTTTTTGCCATGAGCGTATTCTCGATTCTACTTTTTTGTCATGATGTTTTTACCGTGAGCGTACTTTCATTTATTCGTTGTCTGATACTCGTTACCCAATCCAAGGGAAGAAGATGTTGTATTGACTTATTGTCATTTACTCATCACCTGTGTGTTTCCACCTTAGTTTTCACCCTTTAATCTTTTTTTACCCGTAGTTTTCCGAACTACGAAGCTCTAACTTTTCCATTGCACGGGGGAATACGTAGGCACGAGGTTTATCCTTGGCGAGCACAATTTTCTTTTTTCACATGTTTCTTTTTTCATATTTTTCTTTTTCATCTCATTCTTTTATTCTTTTTTTATATTTTTTCATCCTTCCCATTTTAGTTCCCATTCAGTTAGCAGAAAATTAAGCACAAAATATAGATATAACAAGAGGTTTTCGTAGAGTACTACAGATACTTAGGATGCTAGCACCTTCCCTAGGTATAACCAACTCACGTACCTTTGATATCTGATTGCTTAGCTCTTAGCCCCGTCTTTTAGCTTAACATGTTTATTAGAGTTTCTCGAACTTTTTCCCTTCCCTTGGATAAATTAAAGTTTGGTGGTGAATTTTATGATTTATGATTCAAGTTAACTTAAAAGCTTGATATTCGATTCTCACCGCGACACTAATTTATAGAGATATTGTAATAGTCACCCTCAAATTAAAAGCTTACTATACATAAAAGTATACTTACCGCCGTGAGAATCATCCATAAAATCATTCATCGTCAAATCATTCATCGTCAAGATCAAGATTTGAATTTCTGATGAATAACACTTTTGTCCTTGCATATTTCATTCTTTTCCGATCAGAAACTCTCACAAAATCAAAAAATTTCCCAAACCCTAAACCGAATTCAAATACCTTAAACCATTATCAACTAAATCAAACCAGAAACCAAAACACGAAAAATTAAAACCTGAAGGCATAAACCACAAAAGACATAGACACACAAACAAAGTTATAGTAATCAGTATTTTGTAGATGAAAAAACTGGTATAACATGAACATAGTAGAGTAGTATAACATGAACATAGTATAGTAGAATGAAGATTCAACCACGAAGACATAAAATCACCTTAAAAATTTGCTGTCAATGTCAAGCTTGGATTAAATAAACAGGGTTATAGGGAAGAAATTAATGAGAGAGATCGAAGAATAAATTTTTGGATGAAAGGAAATGAATGGTAGAGTGAATATATAACTGATAAAAGGGAAGATTGGAATTTTAATAAAATGAAAAAGAATCTCTGTACATTGTGCCACTTGACATTTTGTTTGGTTTTCATTGGGCAAAATCTAATATTTTAGTAAATTATAAGGCTTAATTGCAATTTTAATCCCTCTATTATCCACTTTTTTGGTTTTTGACCCATCCATTTTAAAATCCGGAATTTTAGTCCCTTTATTTTAAATTTTTGAGGATTTTAGTCCTTTTATAAATTTGAGGACAACTTTTAATGACATGACACTTATTTTACTGAAGTGTCACATGGCAACTCACTAATTCCAAATTATTTTATTATTTATTTTGAAAATACACAATTCATTAAAATAAAATATTATTAATTATGATTTTATAAAAAACCATTTTCTCTTTAAATAACACAACATTTTTAATGTTTCTAAAATCTAAAAAAATCAAATCAAATTTGAATTTGAATTATATTAATACAAAATACATCAAAAAAATATCATGTTTTGATAACACAATTTTTCAATTAATTAATAATTAAAAGCATTAAAACAATACAATTTTATTTATTTTTAATTAATTTTTTTTTGGTATTTTTGTTTTTCACTGTCATCAACACTTATCTTTCTAAAGAATATTCATCTGCAGCACAATATCATCACAATAAAAATTATTAACCCAGAAAATTATTTCTCTATTCTTCTCCAATCACCTTTACCAAAATACCATAATCAATACAATATCATCACCAAAAATAAAGGAGACAAACAAATTATATATCTATGAATGGATTTTATAGGTTGAAGCTCAAAAACTTCAGATCTTATAGGTTGAAGCTTTCTTGATTTGGGTTGTATGAAATTTGTGAAAAATAGATGACGAATTCAGATTTGTTATTACTGTTAGATTTTGGTGGATTTCTGGATTTGTTGTTGATGTTAGGTTTTTGTTGATTTCTGGATTTGTTGTTGTAGTTAAATTTTGGTTGTTGCAAGATAAACACATGAACTAGATTTTGAATTTTTCAGATTTTATAAGTTGTTCTTATTGAAGTTCTCATAAAAGGGAGAAATTTTATGAGTTTATGTGTTGGAACTAATCAATGATTTCCTCTCTTTGATTTTACATAGAGCAACTTCTCTACCTACATCTCAATAATAGACCTAGATTATGGCTTCTCGGTTTTTTGGTTTTTCTGGTGAACAATGATGTTACGTTTTTTTTGTTGTGAAGTTGTGTTGTTAATAGTGATGAACAATGATATTGATGTTTCTGGGTTATAAAGTTGTGTTTTTATTTTATTTTTTTGGATTTTTAATTTTGAGTTAATTTATTATAAATTATGCATTTTAAGAAATACAATAAAATATATCTGAAACAAATAAAATGATTTGGAATATATCATTGATAAGTTGGCATATGACACATCAGCAAAGTAAGTGTCATGTCATTAAATATTATCCTCAGATTTGTAGAGGGACTAAAATCTTCAAAAATCCAAAATAAAAGGACTAAAATTTCGGGTTTTAAAATATAGGGACCAAAAATGAATAAAATGGATAACAAGGGGATCAAAACTGCAATTAAGCAAAATTACAAATAACGATATTCCCAAGGGTATGTTTGGTTTTGAAAAGAAATTGAAAAGAGAGAATAAGATGAGAAAGAGTGTGAGAAGAGAGAAATAAATGAGAAATAAAGTAAATTTATGATATTGTTTGATTCAAAAGAAATAGAAGAGAGAAGTGTATATAATTTTGAAAATGACAAAAATATCCTTATGTGATATATTAAATTAATATTTGATAAATATAATATAATTATTATTTTTTATTATTATTATTTTAGTTAGACTTAAATGCACTTTTGATCCCCATAGTTTCATTTTTCTAAACAATTCATCTCCCTTTAAAAAATTCAGCTTTTAGGTCACTTATTTTATTTTATTTTTTGGGAAAATTTTGGTCCCCTCTTCAATTTTGGGTATGTGGCACTGTAAAGGTTGATGTGGCATATTGTATGTTGTTCACAGCTGGAAATAAATTGCCATGTCAGTTATTAAGTCATATTTAATGAAATTTTAATATTAAAATATTAATTTAATTAAAAAGAATTATAAGGAAATTTTTTATAAATACGTATGTGTTAGGATGTTCTTCCCTAACTCGTTTCTTTGAACCCTAGATTTCATCTATTTCCCCAATTCGTCCCCATTTCGTTTGTTTCAATCTTCAATCCTCAAGATCCAATCGTCACGACCATGTCTGGGTACTCAGCTTCAAGCAATCGAAATGTTTCTCACGCGCATCACGTTGAATACAAGTGTGGTATTCTGTCACCATTGATGATGGCTTGGACAAAGCAAAACCCAGGTCGACGATTTTTTGGCTGTGGGATGTACAAGGTTAGTTGTAAAAAACAATGTTTCATAAAAATCCATATTTTGTAGTAACATGTATGGAATTCCTAATATCTTCATCTCTATGTCCAGAATCAGGGATACAAGAGATGTTCTCATTTTGTCTGGTTTGACAAAGAAATGTCGCAACGTGCCAAAGAAGTTATATCTTCAATGCATCAAAAGTTGAACCAAGAAAAGGTTAAGTTGAACGAAGTTGTGGTTAGAGAAGATAAATTGAAGTTAGATACCAATTTTTTGAAGAAGATGAACAAATTGACTATGGAAATGACATTAGTGTTGTTAATTGGGTTTGTGTTAACAAATGTATCAAATTAGTGTTAGTTCTAATTAGTGTTAGGTCTGATTAGTGTTTTGCATTGTAATGTTGAAATTGTTAAGTTGATAGCATTGTAATGGCATGTAACAAATGTATGAAATTGTTAAGTTTATAGCATTGTAATGACATGTTGGTTTGTAATGAAATGGTGCTTCAAACTTTTCAACATTTTAATGTCTTTCATATATCAGTTTAATGGTTATTCAACATTTAATGGTTTAATGGTTTAATGTATAAGACCTGTAATGATTTATCAGTTTAATGGTTTATCAGTTTAATGTATAAGACATATAATGGTTTAATAGTATAAGACCTGTAATGGTTTAATGGTATAATTTGTATAAGACCTGTAATGGTTTAATGGTATACGACATGTAATTTAAGACCTGTAATGGTTTAATGGTTTTTGACCAGTTTAATGGTCTTTAATATGCCAGTATAAGGCCTGTAATTAATGGTCTTTCAGCATGTATCAGACCTGTTGTATCATTTGACAAAAAATACAGAATGTATCAGACCTATTGTATCATACATTATCATTTGTATCAGACCAAAATGCAGAATGCACAATATTCAACATTATCATTTGTATCAAACACATTATAACACAAAACACATACTACCATTACTCAAAATATCAATATTCATATTACATTATAGGTCATGATGGTAAATCCAAACATAAAATCCAAATACCAAATCCAAAATGACATCATACGTCATGACAATAATAAGTTTCCAAAATGACACTAAATCTAGAAAGTCCTAATCTTGAGCAGGCTGTAGAGCTTGAGAGCGTGAACCAATCTCTTGAGTTGAATCCTTGAGGTCACACTTAGAATAAGTTTTAAAATGTGACATGCTCCAATATTCAGCTGGTACCTGTTTCATGTCCTTCCAAGCAACTTCATTTAATCCTTTTATCCTCATCATTGCCCTCTCCCATCCCTGAACAGTGGTGGCCCTTGCAGCACTCCACAATGCTTCCTTTAATTCCATCCCAGGATAATTTTTCTTCCAATTCCCATACAAATGCTTGACACATAACCTTTGCTCCACATACTCACTCAAACCTTGGAGAGCTGGAACAAGGCCCTGCAATTTACAATTGAATATCAGATATGAAGTCAAAACGTTAATGTGGAAATTAATTAAGTATATGTTATTTAATTAAGTATAATATCATTTACCTTTTGTTGATCAGATATGAAAGCATATGCTCTTTGATTTTTTCCTTGCAGGTCATCAAGTAGAAAATTTAGAAAATACTCCCAAGAGTCCTTTGTTTCTGCCTCCACAACATCATAAGCTATAGAAATATTTAAGTATTTCCATCCCTACCTACAGCTGACATCAACTGTCCACCAAATTCCCCTTTAAGAAAACATGCATCAGGACCAATAAGTGGTCTACAGTAGCATGCAAACCCAACCTTACATGCCTCTAAGTAGATGTAGATTCTCTCGAATACTGGTTCAGTAGCAGAGTCAGCACATTGCAACACTATGTTACTATTAGGGTTTGATGCAAGAAGCTCATTAACATATATTATTAGATGGTTGAACTGATCCTTACTAGCACCTTGAAAAATGTCATTGCTCTCCTCTTAGCCCTATAAGCTTGATTAATTGAAAGTTTAAAACCTCATTTCTCAAAATCATAGCCACTAAACCATCAGGTTTCAAATCAGGACTATGCCTTAAAATATGGCTAAAATGTTTACCCAAACATTAAGTCTTGGCCTGTCTATCTTTGGTAGTTCTATGACAAGTATGCTCATCATACAAGGACACTACCTGCCAATATTGCTTACCAACCCTCCTTCCTATTCTCATATAGAATTTGCAAGCAGTCATACACTTTACAACCATCCTCTTTCCATCATTCTTGTGTAGGTAAACATTCTTTTTCTCAGTCATGGCATACTTCTTAATAGACTCCTTCACCAACTCCTTTGTGTTAAATCTCATTCATAGCTGAAACTTTGTTCCCTCACCAACTTTAAAAGCTGGGAAACTCTCACATTCATGATCATCTTCACTTTCATTTGGGGTGTTCAGTTGGTCAGAATCTTCACCATTGTCAAAGTCATTGACATTTGGGTTAGCATTCTCATTAGGTAAAACACTTGTCTAATCTAACTCATGCTCACTAACCACTTCATCATCCAATTCTTTATCCATTTCAGATTCCATTTCATCATCCACCTGATTTCCAGCCACACCCTCTTCACCATTCAAATTAGCATCCTTCTCCCCACTCTCTTCATCCTTGTTCACACCTTCATCACCATTCAAATCAACATCCTTCTCCCCACACTCTTTATTCATATCCACACCCTCATCACCATTCAAATCAACATCCTTCTCCCCACACTTTTCATCCTTGTCCACGCCCTCTTCACCATTCACATTAGCATCCTTCTCCTCACCCTCTTGGACATTCACCTCAATAACATCATCATCAGAAAATATATCACGGCCTATATTTATCTTTTCTACAATGTCAGGTACACTAACATTATGCTCCACATACAGATCTACCATTTCACAACCTTCAACCTTATTTATCATTTGCAGGACATCATTGCAGAATTAAATGGTCTAAGCCCAAGACTAAAGCTTTTCCCAGGGTTCAAATACCATATAAACTTAATGTCTACATATCCCTCTTTCTTAATCAGTTCCAACAATTCCATGTATGAAAGATAATCAACATTCCACTTCAAGTTCATTTTTGTCACAAACCCACATATATAGAGTCTTATAGGAGTATCAAATAAATCACCTCCATGATGAATCCTAAACCTAATTGTGTGACACTTGGTTGGTCTGTATTATATCATACATACATTAGTCATAATGGGACCACAAACAACACATTAAATACGAACAGAATGTAGGACCACAAAATCCTAAATGACAAAGCTTTATAAATCCTAAAACAAGGTCTCCACCATGTACATTATAATACAACAGAAAGAACCTGTTCCGGACTGGGTCTCTAAGTTTGCGTCGGGCAGAGGCCCAACCCGACGGGTAAAAGGTTCACATCGTCGGGCACACACACGGCCCACTAGCTGGCAGTAGGGGAGACTACGTCTCCCCCACATATGACACATCACCCAACTGTCCACTATTATCTCTTAGAATATAGGGGCAGCTGGACCAAGGGCAAGACCACATGTTAGGTCTTACACGCTCCTACGTGTTCCTTGGCAGTTATTCCTTGGGCCTAGCTGATCTAGCCCAAGAAAGAACCTTGGCCCAGCGCTGGGGGCACACTATAAATACCATTTCTCATTAGAGGGCCAAATATTCTGAACCTATTATTATTCTACTTCTGTACCCTTACTCACTTAAGCATCAGAATGCCTTGCTGGTACACCCTTCACCTCCTCTCAATCAACCATAACGTTCATTGCTCAGCACCTGGAAGGCCCTTCTGATAAGGTAAGATCAGAACACTAAAAACATTAGGGGACCACCATTAACATTAAAATAACCAAACAGGTTTTGTGGGGGAGAGAATACGTACCTGAGGTAGAATTTGGCTTTGCTCTTCTCGGAACTGGAAATATGATTGGGAATAGGATTCTCCATGGAAGACGGTTGCGATAATGACTGATGATTTCTCACGAACGAACGGTAGTGACTGATGACTTTAAGGTTTTCTGTCTTCAGGATACGCAAGCTAGAAACACAGTGATTGATGACTTTAGGGTTTTCTTGCTAAATTTAAAAACCATCATTCAATATGATTATTTATTTACTCATTTTCATAATTTAAAAATTCACATTATTCATGATACAAATGACCTGGCATTACAGTCAGAAACATTGGTCAACATAAACATTGTCATGTCATTAATTAGAGCGTCACATAAGCTAAACTGAGAGAGGACCAAAATTTTCCCAATAAAAACAAAATAAGGGACCTAAAAGCTGAGTTTTTTTAAAGGGGATGAATTGATTAGAAAAATGAAACTATGAGACCAAAAGTGCATTTAAGCCTTTTAGTTATTAGTTAAATTAATTTTTATATTTTAATGATCGGTTAATTAAATATAATAATAAATTTGTTATTTAAAATAATTATTCACACTTAAATATTTTTTTTCATTTTATTTGAATTAATTATCATAGTCATAATTTAAATTGAGTGAGGAGGACAAAATAGTAAATTATGCAGAATCTTAAACATTTTGTTGCCTTTTTTCGCTAGTTTGGAGAGAAGAATAAAAGTGTGGATCCCTTACCATTTTTCTCTATCTCCCTATGGAAAAATTAAACCTTGTACCCCTACATTTATCCCCTACCCTTGCATAATTTCCAAAATTCCAATTTTTCCCTTTCAATATTTAATTAATTATTTTTAAATTTTACCGCGAAGTCAGAGTAAAAAAATAATATTTTTTGACATTGGACGAGACGAACCGGAAGTACAATGTGTAGGTTATCTGGTTCAGAAATTTACAAACCAGAAGTAGCCATGTTAGGTTATCCGGTTCATGAAATTTCCAAACCGGAAGTAGCATGCTTGTGTTATCCGGTTTTGGAATTTCTTAACCGGAACTAGCTATGTTGGGTTATCCGGTTCGTATAATTTTTTATTTTTTAATTTTTTATTATAATATTTACAATTTTTTTTAGGAGACAAGAATCTGCCTTTGATGATTTGCGCGAAGGATGACTCAAAAGTAGATACTACATAGATATTCTCTACTACATAAAAATTTCCTACAAGAGAAGAGGAGACTCGATGGATCAGGGAGATTGGACTCAGAAATAGGGTCACTATTATAATCACCCGTTCGGACACAAAGGCCAGCAAGAGAGGAAGAAATGACAAAGTGATATTTGGCTGCGATAGAGGTGGAATAGACAAAGAAACTGAAAGCAAAACACAAAGTGCTTCCAAAAGATGTGAGTGTCCTTTCAAAGTTAGATCAACACCTTCAAAGGATGGGTCTGGTTGGAAAATTGATGTAAAATATGGAGTTCACAACCATGGTTTACTTGATAGATTTAAGGTCATACGTTTGTTAGTCGGCTCACTGAAGATGACCAACAACATATTTTAGATTTGTCAAAACGTCGTATTCCTCCAAGACATGTATTGTTATCTTTGCAAGAGCGAGATCCAAAACAATGTGACTCGAATCACCCAAATATATAAACATAAAAGTAAGATTCAGGAAAAATCAGGGGAAGTAGAACAAAAATACAACATTTGCTTAAGTTGATTGATGAATCGAATTATGTTTATTATAGTAGGAAAAAAGATGAATCTGAAGTTGTGAAAGACATCTTCTGGGCCCATCCAGACTCTGAAATTGTTGAATATGTTCCCGATTATGTTGATTATGGATAGTACGTATAAAACCAATAAGTATATGCAACCTTTGTTTGAAATAGTTGGTGTCACATCAACTGAATTAACATTTGTTGTTGCATTTGCCTATATGGAATCTGAGCAAACAAAGACTTTGTGTTGGGTACTAGATAAACTGAAACAGTTATTCACTAAACAAGGGTTATGGCCCCAAGTAATTTTAACTGATAGAGATATTGCTTTGATGAAAGCAATTGAAACTATATTTCCAACAACAATTAATATGCTTTGTCGATTTCACATATTCAAGAATGTGAAAGCAAAGTATAAGGAGTATGTTGTGGACGATATGCGAGAACCGATAGAGAGACTTTTCTACGAACTTATTCAGGCTAGTGATGAGGTTGAGTATCATCAAAGATTGAAATTATTTGAGAATGCTTGTTTGGATTACAGACTTTTTATTGATTATGTGAAAGACACATGGTTGACACCTCATAGACATAGATTTGTTGAAGCTTTGATCAATAAAGTAATGCATTTAGGCAATGTCACGACTAACAGGTATTGTGTTTGTTATTTATGGGTTTAGAAATAGTTAATTTATAGTAATAGTAATGATATTGGATTTTTTTTTTCTTTTTAGAGTTGAATCTGCCATTGGAAGCTGAAGCAGATGTTGGAGAACAACTTAGGTGATATGGTCAAATGTTGGAAGGATATGAATGGTAACATCAAGATTCAAGTGGGCAATATTAGAGCGACGTTTCAGAAGAGTTTTTACGAGGTTGAGCGTGTCCATAAAGGTATGTTTTATGTGAATTTGGTTGGATCAGTATCTAGAGCTACTTTGCATCACATTGATGAAGAGTGGCACAAAGTTGACATGGTGGGTACAAACAGCCAGATATGCATGTGTTTTCGTAGAACAGTTTATGGTTTACCTTGTGCCTGTGAGTTAGGGAAATACATATTGAGAGGTGAACCAATACCAATAAATGCTATTCTTATCCATTGGAGGAAACTAAGTATGGAAGGTGAACAAGAGGTGGACACAGAGGATGAAGCAGAGATCGACATGACAAATGCAATTGAGGCACTGTGGAAACGGTTTCATTCATTGGATGTTGCGGGAAAGAGAGCATTAAAAAGTAGGCTGTGTGAAATAGTTTACCCCATTACAACAAAGATGGTACCACCACCTGAGAAGATAAAGACCAAATGAGGAGTGAAGAGAAAAGGGAAAAAACCTGTTGGTTATGATGTTTATCATGATCCTTCGTATCATGAGTATGTTGAACAATCACACAACAATTCTCAGAAATCTTCGAAGAGGCCATGTTCACAGTTATCACAGACGTCAAAGAAAAAACCATCTCACAGGTACATTGCACAATTTCCTACACATATCAGACCTTTTATTGAGGACATTGTTGATGTTAAGGATGATGGAAATTGTGGATTTAAAGCCATTGCATCAATGCATGGGTATGGTGAAGATGGTTGGGCAATGGTTCGTCGCGATTTGGATGTTGAAATGAAAGGACCTAGAAATAGTCTTTATGCGAAGTTATTTGGTGATCGCTTATCAAAAGTAAAAGAATCCTTGTTGGTATCATCTTTAGGTTCACAGCCATATGATAAATGGATGACACTACCAGAAATGGGTTATGTGATAGCAAATAGGTATAACATTGTTCTTGTCTCTTTAAGTGCTCCTAGTTTGACGTTCTTCCCTATGACGACTAAACATAATCCTAATGTCTCCATTTACTGCATTGGTTTTGTAAACATAAATCATTGGATTAAGGTAAATATAAGAAACTTACACCAATTCTCCCATTTACTTCATTGGTTTTGTAAACTCATACGACTAATATATTTTTATTTTTGTAACAGGTTAACATGAATGAAGGATTTCCCTTACCACCAGTCACAGTGGATTAGCAGAATAATCGCACATCAGATGCAACATCTTGGATAACAGGATTCTCTAGACGGTTACAACATTGGCACAAGCTTACACCAATTCCCCCAAACAATATTATATTATGAGACCTTTTCATTTTTTTTTAAATTTCTATGGTATGATTCTGTACATGTATTTTTTTTAATGCATCTGAATAATATAAGTTTCGTCGATACAGAACTTTATAAATAATATAAGTTTCACTTGATCTGAATAATTGTGAACAATACAAGTTATCTGAGTATATAAAACATAAAACTATTACAACAAAAGATTACTACAACAATGGATCATGCATCATCATGAGGTGTCGGTCCACCATGAGGTACCGATCCATCCTTCGTTAGACGTAGAGCACGAAAAACCTCAACAAACTCATCATCATCATCCTCATCCTGGTGACGCTGCAGATAGAAACTAAGCTCATGTGAAATATGCCACAACCTCGGATCTGACGGTCCATCATCAAACTCGGGAACCAGAACCTCTGTGTCATTTTCCCGTCGTGGTTCCTTCGTTAGACGTAGAGCACGAAAAACCTCAACAAACTCATCATCATCATCCTCATCCTGGTGACGCTGCAGATAGAAACTAAGCTCATGTGAAATATGCCACAACCTCGGATCTGACGGTCCATCATCAAACTCGGGAACCAGAACCTCTGTGTCATTTTCCCGTCGTGGTGGAGTCAAACGAGGATGAGATACTGTGTAGTACCAAGCCAGGTACTCTGCCACTGTATCATATGGAACATCTACAAAACACGCATGCTGAATTACCTGCCTAACGCTCTGGTGGTAACTGACACAATCAATGACTATGTCCAGTGAATCAATGTCAGGTGGATGTGATGGTGCATACTGCTAGTATCCAAACTGCCGTAAGCATCTATCAGGTAAATAAAAGACAGATGTATCGTACCACCGCAGACTACCCTTGTACAAACTGATGTCATCAAAGGGTCTATGATGCCTATTATCCTCGAATGGGCGCCAAATGACATCAATGGGTGTCAATCCATCTAACTGCTCATTGATCTCTCCAACCTTCGTCATCGATTGCTTGTAGCACCACTTCATCGCCCTCGGAAGTGGACTACCAATACCACAAATCTTCGAGAATCCTCTCTTCCCAGTAGTTGGAAAATACTCGTGAATCCAACATTGTCATCAAAATATGAAAATTATCAGTTAAAAGTATTATTAATCAAATAATACAATTATAAAGCAACCTAAAATACAATATTTTTACCTGTAATACGGACCTCTAGAAACACGGACCTCCTCAGCTGCATCCTCCAAAGGAATACCTATCAGACGAATAACCAGACTGATAGCCTCTGTGTCAGTAATCCCTTCTTCAGGGATACATAACTCGCCTCTAATAGGTACGTGAAGGAGGCAGGATACATCGTCCATCATGATGGTCATCTCGCCAAACGACATATGAAACGATAACGTCTCAAGATGTCATCTCTCAGCAAATGCAGATATGAGATTCGCATCGATCTTAGACAAGCTGGTCCTCTGAAGATAGGATAGACCAGACTGAGATATCAATTCCTCAATCTGAGGTGGGAGATACTGTAGAACCCATCCTATAAGTTTGCTGCCATGTGCAGCAACCTTAAACTCCTTCTTCGGTCGTCTCTCCTGAAAATGATACATATTATATGTCATTATCCACTAAAAATTAAAATAACATTTATTCACTATTGAAAGGTTATAGGTTGCCTTACCTCGCCATCCCACAAATGTCGAGCAACGTGATTCTGGTACCTCACCAAAAGTGAGGTATCAAACGGTCCTCCGGGGAATGGTGGATGCAGTGGAACATGAGGCGCAACAGGATTAGCAACCTGAAGTGCCTCAAGTTCCTGCTGATACAGATGAGTAGGAACAGTCCTTCCATCGGGTAATCACCAATGAATATATCTGTCGCGTCCTCTGATACGAGATACTGCAAAACAAAAAAAAAAATTTAACTAGCTAAAAATAAACAAATAAAAATAAAATAATAATAATAAAAAATATTACGGAACACACCGGAAGTAGCATAGAGGCTACATCCGGTGTGTAATTTTTTTAAAAAAGGAACCGAGTTTAGCTTACTTGTGTTATCCAGTGTATAAATTTTCTGAACCGAAAATAGTCTTTCTTGATTATCCGGGAGCGAAAGCAAATGCAAAATTTTTTGGACAAAATTTGTTTCTTGCAAAAATGATCAGAAAAAATTTAAATTTTTGAAATACAAACTATTTATATCAAGGCAATTTCGTCCAAAAAAAATTGTGTATGAGTACAAGGACAATTGTAGGGATACAAAGTTCAATTTTCCTATCCATGTCATTTTTCTCGAGTTCGGCTTTGCTCTATTTATCATCTCTCTATTTATTTCATTTTATTTTATAGATTTGCAACATATATTAAAATCAAATCTACCGATTAATCGATAAAGAAAATTTATCTTTAACTCTTTAATGTTGATAGATAGATAATAAACATACAACATCATGTTTTATTTTATTTTGTAAATAGAGAAAAATTGTAAATAGAGAAAAATTATTAGAACTTGTAAATAGAGAAAAATTGTTTAAAAAATAAAAAAATTCACTGACAGGTCAAATTAGAATGAGGAGTGAGCTGGTTGGCTCAACCTATTGGATCGCTTGTCTTTTCAAACCAATTGATTAAACTGTAAAAACTGGTCCGTTCGATTCATATGAGAGTATGATGAGACCCCATCATTATTTTTTAAAGGAGCTTTATCATTATTATTACTGCCCCGCCACCGTGTACGACCAATTTGCATCTTATAATAATAATAATAATTTAATTTATAACTTGAATAATTCTTGGTAAACCTGAAAAGAAAAAAAGAAAAATGGTGACGTGGTAGATAGTGATATTTGTTTTTTTCAATAGGAGAAAGAAGAACAAGTTGGAAACACAGAGACCCACCCACCGATCCCCAACAACAAGACTCTCTCTTTTTTCTCTCTTTACTTCTTCTTTCTGTCTCATAACCGTCACCAACCCTATTTCTCTCTCTTCCAATTTTCTCCTACCAATATATATATATGAATAGTATTTGATTTATTCATACGTCTTGTTCAAACTTGAAAGCATCTTTGCTTCAACTTTTCAAATCGTCTTCATCCTTCGAATCTATGGAACAACTTGTCAACTTCATCATTCGTCCACCACGGTATCTCCAATTTTTCTGATTCCTTTTCAAATCATTACTTTTTCCCTTTTTTTATTTCCCTAATTTCCCAATTAGGTTTTTACTTATGCATCATGCGTTATTAAAGTGAGATCTGTAACAATTGTTTCTTCTGTTTTGATAACTCCTTGCAGAGCTGAATATGACCCCAAAAGTGATTTGTTAGATCAAGAGTTCTTGCTCAAAGGGAAATGGTATCATCGGAAGGATGTAGAGGTAGGCTTAGAAAAGTGTTTCTTATTCTAATCTAGAATTTCAGTATGATAGGATAAGTTATTTACTTACGTATAAATAGTGAAATGTAGTAAGATAAGAAAAGTTCTATTCTAGAAGAATTATTTTCAACTCTGTGTTTAAATATTGTGGTGATTACTTTCGTGTAGAATACTTCTTTTGCATTTTTCATACGTAAAAGAGTGTGTATTTTGCTTTGAATCAACTCATACTGAATCTGTTTTTTTTTTCCAAACCTATATGGTCAGCCTCTAATGTATATTGATATTTCGCAGTTTAAAAATAGCCGGGGTGATGTTCTTCAATGCAGCCATTACATTCCAATTGTCAGTGCTGAAGGAAAGCCTCTTCCTTGCGTAATATATTGTCATGGAAACAGGTGACTGTAGGATAATATGTTTTTTTTTTTTTTTTTGACGAGTAATTATCATGGGACAATGTTTGATTGAACTGCAAAAAAATTTCTGGGCATTTCAGATTCTCCTTTGAAGTTTGTGTGTGTGTTTTCCTTTCCTATACTTTTTTTTTTACCTTTAAAAATTAGGTTAAACACTTTGACTGTTAATTTTGTTTTACAGATGGTTAAACATCGATATATGTTCCATCGAGTTTGATTCATTTTAAGGAAAGGATTTTGATTTACTAACTTGTACTTTGATAAATTTCAATAGTTAGTTTCTATGCACATTTTCTACTAGGGTACTACCCAACCTATAACTAGAACTTAACTTGCATTCATGATATACTTAAGACCTGTCATTATCCCATTTTAAGCTGTAGAGATTTATTAGATATTCTATCTTTATTTACACAATATGATATACCTATCTTTTACAATAAATACAGGCATCCTAATCTTATTTTCACCACCTTCTTTGCGTTTTTTCCTTGTCTATGACTTACATTTGGTGTAGTATAGTTTATTAATTTCAATTTTATAGGCTCATGCTGATTGGTTGCAATGTTTATTAACAGTGGATGTAGGGCTGATGCCAGTGAAGCTGCTATAATTTTACTTCCTTCAAATATTACGGTTTTCACTTTGGATTTCTCGGGATCTGGAATTTCTGGAGGGGAGCATGTCACTCTCGGATGGAATGAAGTAAATACTTTCTCAGTAATCTTTTAAAAATGTTCAGATCGGACTGTTTTATCATCGGTATTGCTTAGTCTTATTCCTATGTCATTTGTACACTATGGCGAAGGAGTAACTTCTGTCTTTGTCCATTATTATTGTGAGTGAGAAACTCATGAAATGAAGGGTTGAATGACAACTAATCTTTCCCCCCCTACTGCAATCTTTCACACATATGGGCAATAACACACATCACTGAACTTTATGTAAATATATCTTCAAGTTCAAGAACTTGCACATTGATGTTTTTGCAAGTTCATTTCAAATTAGTCCAAGTTAAGTTTAATAAAAGTTTTATTTGAATGTCATATCTATATCATCAGTGGAAATTATAAAACTTGTTATATGATTGGGGAGGACACTTATGCTTTGATTCGTTTTACGATTCTCTTTTATTACATTTGAACATTTAGACTCAGTCTGTACTGGGATTTTGCAGACACATCATTACTACCATTTTGCTTTGTTGTCATTATTTTACTGTGATATGATTGTGTGACATTCTTGACTTTTCTCAGAAGGATGATCTAACGGCTGTGGTCAACCATCTGAGGAATGATGGAAATGTATCTTTAATTGGCTTGTGGGGCCGCTCAATGGGAGCTGTAACGTGGTAGGTTTTCATCATTCTCTTATTCCTTTGAACTTCACCTTTGAATGATGTTTAGGAAAAGTTTGCTCCTAAATATGGGCCTTGTAGCAATGAAGACTTCATTATGAAGTGTAATTTGTTTCATTATTATGACTAATACTTTTGAATGATGTTTAGGAAAAGTTTGCTCCTAAACATGGGATGTGTAGCAATGAAGTGTAGTTTGTTTCATAATTATGACTAAGAACTATAAAGTATTCCCTAATTTGTCGGATACTACTTCCGTTGAGATTTCATTATGATTTATTATAGGAAACTACAGGGCATAGATTGCAGTCTATTAGGTGGTGGATGAAATGATTTGTAAAAGAAAGTTATCTTTCAGTGCCATTATGAAATTAGATTGTTTATATCACTAGTTCTTAATCTGAGAATGATGAATCTGATCTTATATTCATGTATGCATTTCTGAACTACAAAATTGAGTGTTCCCCATTCGTCTAGACTTGTGGCAATGTATTTTTGGTATAAAAACTCCTATATCTTAAATCCCTTCTGATTCAAATGTTTCTCCGTATTCAGTGCACTCAATTTATGAACTCCTTGGTTATGTAGCCATTCAGACCTACATTTTAGCTAAATAAAATGGCTTTTCCTTATGCATCAATGATGTTACCCCTTTCAGCCTTATGTATGGAGCTGAGGATCCTTCAATTGCAGGGATGGTTTTAGATAGTCCCTTCTCTGATTTGGTTGATTTGATGATGGAACTTGTAGATACATATAAAGTCCGTCTGCCCAAGTTCACTGTGAGTATCTTGTATTACTTTTTTTTTTGGGTAAAAATAGAAATGATCTATCTAAATGTTGAATGTATAGTCTCATTTAATGCTTTATATCCTTTTACAGTGTGGTAGTAAGAACTATTTTGAGTCTGGTTTGTGCCCGATACAAGAATATTTGACTGGAGATGTTATAACTAATATCAATACCAATGAAATTCCCTTCTGTCCATTCTGAAACTTGTTACCATCTAAAGATCGAAATACCTGAAGTTTGAGGCCTGCATTAGAAGATATAAAAGCCGAATTTGTCATACTGGTCAGGAGCAATTACTATAGGACTTTCTTTGGTGGTTAGGCTAATAGAAATATGGTGGATTGTAAAAAGAGGATCGGAGGGAGTAGAGACATTAATGTATTATAAGGAATCTTAAGGTTAAAGGCCCCCAGGTCTCTTGTAAACCTAGAAGAACAAAGAAATTGCATGCTTATTGAAACAAGTATTTGAGGGTCTGCCAACCTCTCTGGGCACTAAAACCTTCCAACATAGGCATTCTGTTATGCTGTAGTAGAATACTCCCCACTATGTATTCCATGCCCACAATATTGTGTGCTAGTTCTCTATTCATAGTGTGTGTGTGTGTGTGTGTTTCTCTGCCCTCAAAACTAGGACTGTTAAAAAAAAAGCGTGAACCAAACTGAACCACCGAACCGAACTGAAGTTAAAATAACTGAACCGTTATGTTTGGTTAGTGAACCGATCCATATTGCGGAAACAATTTTAGAATCGAACCATATGGAAAGTAGTAAACCAAACCGAAATGAAACTGAGCCGAAATTGAAAATGAGATACTAAAAGCAAGTTTTAAATTTAAAAAAAAATTGAAAATTAGTTTAATGGTTCGGTTTGGAAAAAATTGTCTTCTAACATTTTGGTACAGATCGGAATTTTGAAACGGTATACCAAACCAATAATTTTGATTCGGTTCGGTTCGGAGTAAATTGAAATGGTTCAGTTCGAGTGAATTTTTACGATGCCTTGGTTAGGTTCGGTTTGGTTTTCTCACTGAACTGTACCATGAACAGCCCTACTCAAAACCATTTATTGTTGTTTCTAGATAAACTCCATATAGATTCAGAAAGCTTTCAGCAGTGGTTTGGTAGTCTTGTGCAGAGTTATCAATCCCGGATAGCGGAGCCGAGCTTCCGACTCCAAAAATGGGTTTGGCGGATAACGGGATGACTGCTATTTAATTATTTTTTAAACAAATTATATAAATAAAAACTACAAAAATAAATCAAACAAATAACTCAATAATACAACAAAACAAAACCCATAGAAGATTTATAAATCAAACTATCAAAATACAAGGTTTAATAAAAAACTCTTGATCAATTCAACATCAGCAAGTCTTAAATTTAATCAAAACATCACATCTCAAAATTCAAACTTCAGACTATTAATAATTTAAAGAAACATATGCTAACTATAAAACACAGAATTATATTGATTTAGATAGATAATTTATACAGGAAGAAGAAAAAAAGAATAGAGGAAGAAGAAAAGAAGAATAGAGGAAAAAGAAGAAGAAAAGAAGAAGAATAGAGGAAGAAGAAGAAGAAGATGAATAGAGGAAGAAGAAGATAGATACGAAGACGGCGGCAATGGCTTGCCCTTCGAATCGAATAAAACGCTACAAAAAGAAAAAGGGAGAGGAAATGGAATTTAGGGCAAATGAAAAAGAATAGAGGAAGCTATATTCTTTTGGATTTCTCTTTTTCTTTTTCTTTTTCATTTTCCCTAAATTCCATTTCCTTGCCATAAAAGAATAGAGGAAGAAGAAGAAGAAGAAAAGAAGAATAGTATAGAGTCATACGCGATTGAGGGAGAGGAAATGGAATTTAGGGCAAATGAAAAGAAAAAAGGTATTTTGGGTATTTTGCAACAGAACAGGTATTTTTGGGGATTTCGCAACAAAAACACAGAAAGTGGGTTGGACCGGGAAACCGCTCCGCTTCGCGATCTACTATCCCACATGTAGCGGCCGCGATTTGAAACTGTGACGTGCAGCACTCCTCCGTAGCGGAGGGTGGCCGCTCCGGGACAACTTTCCGGGATAGCGCCGCTCCAGGCATCTATTAATAACACTGGTCTTGTGTACCACTTTCCCAATGAAAAAAACATAGATTATTCTACCATGTGAAACTTTTAGCCGAGATATGCAACGTTAAACGAGAAAGCTGTTATTGCCTTGCCTTGCATACGTTTATCAAACAAGCTATTAATTTACCATTTGGGTTGTTGGGACTTTTGAGAACTGGCAAGAAACCTCATTAGTCATACAAACCTTCTTCTATTACTATAGTCGCTGCTGCTGCAGAAAATATCTTAAATAAACTGTATAGATCTTATAGTGAATAACTAACATCATATGATCCGCCTAATTAACATACTTGGCGAATGTTTTTTTCGGTGCCAATACTTTTTGTTATGTTGATTCTGTTTCATTTTTCTTGTAACAGGTAAAGTTTGCAATCCAGTACATGCGAAGAGCAATCCAAAAGAAGGCAAAATTTGACATATCAGACCTCAATACCATCAAGGTTGTTTTTCCTTTAATTTTATTGTCATTATTTGGTTTTTCATTTTTTTTGACTGAGTTATTTGATTGAATAAGTTACTATTATTTGTCTTTTTATGAAATGATCAATTGGTTCAACATAAAGTAATAAGCTAGTAACCTTTGTTTTTCCTCATTACTTTCAACATAAATGTCAAAATTTGCATCCATGCCCAAGCTTAGTTAAACAAACATATAGATTTTAGCTTGGACTCGAAGAAGTCACTATTATTTCCCTGTTTTTATGAAATGAACTATTGGTCCAACATAAAAGTGATAAGCTAGTAACCTTTGTTTTTCCTCATCACTTTTCAACATAAATGTCAAAGTTTCCATCATTGCCCAGGCTTAGTTAAAAAAACATATATTTTAGCTTGAACTTGAAGAAAGTAAATGCATACATCGTGCCTCCTTTTTTTCCACCGTGGTTATAGACTTATAAGTTTTAAGTTATTCAGTCAAATGAGTCTCCAAGTTCATATATAAGATATTCATAATATATTTCCCATAAATTGTGTTGAATACTTGAATTTCTTGTACGTTTACTTGATTAGTTGTGAATATGATTGGCAGTGAAACCTTTGCTAGTCAATAAATGAGGTATGCTACTTTGATTCAAATAGTTCATAATTTCAACTGTTGTATAGAAGAAAATTTGCAATTAAAAGTATACTTTTGGTGGTACTGGGGTGGGATCTTGCATCTTCTGCTTGTGCTTGTTGCTTCCTAATTGCTAAACCGGAAATTTGTAAAATTTTAACCGGAATCAGCTTTACTGTGTTCATTTTCAAAATTTTGGATGCTAATTGATAAACCTGTGGAAAATTGTTAAGTTGTTTAAGTACATGCTAAAGACTAGTGATTTGTGTTCCTTACAATATGAGTCCCAGGCTTCATTATGTTTTAGAAAGATCTGATTTTGTCCAGTTTTCTTTTGTTCTAAACTGATTTTGTCCAGATGATGCAAAGCAGATAATCAAAAGCAACTAAATAATGTGTATAACTGTTTTATTTTCCTCTTGATCATGTATTGCTTTTGGTTTTTCAAAATTTTGTACTATGCATCATATTCACTCATTATCTGTATGCTTGCAGGTAGCAAAATCTTGTTTTGTTCCAGCCCTATTAGGGCATGCCATTGAGGATGATTTTATACAACCTCATCACTCTGATCGTATATTTGAGGCTTACATGGTAAATGTTTTAACGGAGTTCCTTTTTCAATAGAAAACAATTACTATCTTATTTATAATTTTGAACTTCTTGTTCTGTTGATCTAGCCTAAGTCCTTGTAACATTTTGTAGGCTTTAGAGCATGGCTAATGCTTTTGAAATTACAAAATATGCCCTCCAGATGTTTAAAGTTGCTTTCATTTGCTCCTCTTTGTTTTATATTAAAAGATGTTTTATGCCCTGTAATATGGATCTTCAATATGGGTGTTTGCTTTGCAGGGAGACAAAAACATAATTAAATTTGAGGGAGATCACAATTCTCCACGTCCTCAGTTTTACTTTGATTCGATAAACATCTTTTTTCACAATGTTCTGCAACCTCCCAAGGATGAGGCTGGGGAATCATTTTTTGACCCTGTGAATGATTACTTTGGTAAGGTAAAATCAGCAATGCATATCATTGATTCCATTCTGATAAAATTTCGTTGTTAAATAGTGCACATTTTTAAAACTCGACTCTTTACTCAGGATGCATGGAGATCTGTGCATGAGTTAGGCAACATCAATGAATCATCATCTAAAAACAAAGGCATGATTCAAGTCACCTAATTTCTCAACTATTTCTTCTGCATGGTTTCTATTAGGATTTGTGTTTATAAATCTCTTACCTTGTTTATTTGTTTGATGCAGAACCATCAACTAGCAGTACTATAGATGCTATTAAGGAAGTCCGTTCAAGACGACCAATGAGTAGGATGGAGGTTTGTATTTATTAGCTCTTAGATGTGTTTAAAAAACATTGAACTATCTTCAGGGACATCCGATAATATTGGAAGAATACTGAGAAGATTAGCATGACACATGCACAAATCAAGAAATCGTCCAATTTTCACAAGTTAAAGTAATGGGAAAAAAAAGAATTAAACTCTTTTATTTTTTGTTACACATTGCTTTCAATTGTATGGCCATTGGCCAGTGAAGATGTGTCTGCATGATACGAAGATTTCAATTGTATTTAAATTATTTTTGTGGCATTATATTTAGTTTTTTTATGAATTTATATTGCATGACTTTTCTCAGGTTCCATCTGATATTTCTTCAAAAGATGAACAATGCGGAAATGAGGTATTTCCCTTTCACCTTTTTTTATCCCTTTTCTATATCCAGATCACTGCATTTATTTTGCCTGTGGTGGATGATCACTTCTAGTTTAACCTACTACTACTATCCATAAGGGCCTACTATCCATAAGGGCCCAGTACCCGGGCTTCAAGAATGTCATTCAGTTTGCAGAAATGAACTAGATTCTCACAGTTTGCATGATTTTCTTTCAAGCAGGAAGAGAAGTGCAGTGATACATCCCCGCCGTCTTCATCCATGATAAGCTTTGAGTTGTCCGATGGTAATCCCTATGCCCATGTTCCCGCAGCGTTGGATGACGATCAGTATGTGGAATATCAACTTGAAGACCTTGCAGGTTTTCCATCTAGTGCAGAGGAGGAGGAAAGAGTGAGTCAACTTGATGACTTTACATGATCTAATTACTACCTGATCAATATGCTTGATGATTTAGATGCTCTATGATATTCAGATGTTAATGGAAGCAGTAATGGAGTCACTGAAGGACCTGGAAGTACAAAATCCAAAGGCAGAAATACCACCAGCCAGTAGTAGTGTTGCTTATGTATCTGTAGAGCTATCCGATAAAGACAACTCGCATGATTCTTCACAGGAGGTTTCTAGACCTATGGAGAAAGAATCTTCTCTAGTTGAACACAGAACAGATTCAAAACCTAAAAACATTTCCATTGCATTAGAAGAATCTACACCGTTGAATGCTGAGCCAAATACCGTTGCAGTGAAACATTCCCTAAGTTTGAAGTCCGAGCCAAGTCTAATTGGGGGAGTGCAGCTGCCACCATCACAGGACAACACATTATCCGTAACCGAGTCTAGCAATACAAGTGGTTCTGCTCGCAGTGATAGCTCTGTTAGTTTACAAAGTTCATCAGACACTGACATATCACATAATACAACAGCCACGGTAACCGTTGTCAGAAATCCTGCTGGCCATGTCATGGATGGCTTAATGCGACGATGGGATTTCAATTTTTTCAAAAATAGTAATAACCGGTGAGCCCGAAAGGTTCTCTTTTATACATGGTTTGGTTAGTCTTGTTTTTGTAACTAAAGAAAAAAAATCATAGTTTGTATGAAAGAAATAGGTTGGTCGTGTGTAAATTTGTTAATGTTCAGATTCTCATCTAACAAATTATCCAATATTCTTTGCCTGTAAGTGAGAATTGTCATATTTTGTGAATTTAAATGGGGAACAATCGTTTTTCACTGTTGTAAGCATATTATGTTAAGCACGATACTGTTGTTGATAATATTCATTTGTTTTATCTATTAGTCTAATACTACCTCCGTTCCTTTTTATAAGAGAGAGTAATTTTTTAGATTCATTGAATAACCAATGTATTTGGTCAGTTTGCAGACTAGATACATTAATTATTCAATGAATCTAAAAAATGACTTGTCTCTTATATAAAGGAACGGAAGTAGTATTATATTTGAGTGCATTTAGAACAATATTACTCAAACTTTAAACTTTATTCTATTAGGTGAGACGACTATATGGATCAATTTTTTTTTTTATCAAAGATTATATTCCTATCATTTTTATAGTTTTATTTGTGAGCTTTGCTAGGGTTTGAGTGATTTTCGACGTGGTGGTCGATGATTTTTGGCACGGTGGCGGATGTTATTGACAAGGTGCTAGGTGTTTCATGCGTAATACTACATGATTCCATGATGTTTACTTTGATATTGGTGTAAACTCAACCCTACGGTTAGGGACCTGATTGGTAGGGACTCTAAGGAAGAGTCTTGAATCAAGTTGTTTATTTAACTTTTGGGTCTGCTCATCTTCTACGTCATTGTGTCTTCGGTAAATTAATAACTACATTGCCACAATTAGAGTTTGTTCTCACAAACTCGAACATGCAAGAAAAGGATCTCATAAATTTCGTCTCCAACAAGGTTAGGAATTTCGAAAAGTTAATTTCAACTTCTGTTGAAATAGAAGATTATTTTGTTAAAGCTACACAAATTGCGTCTATCTTTTACAAAAATATTGTGATAGGGGAGTCCTCTAGGAAATTTGGGTCAAACAGCGAAGAACTTGACATGCAAGATCTTGAAGAGGGATTCCATGAAATCAGGGTTAAGAAAATTGGATCGGTGGATATGAATATCATGAGTTTATTCTTTCTGATTTGGAAGAAAGACGGATTGCCAAGCCTTGGGAAAAATGATCATAATTAAGATGTTTGGGTGAAACCTTGGCTATAGGGCGCTGGAAAATCGTTTGCAACACACACATGTGGGCTAAAAGAGGGGTTCTCAACAACATTGGTCTTGGACAAGAATTATACCTTGTAACTTTCACTAGTCAGGAAGATCAACCGCTTGCTCTTCTTGAAGGCCATTGGATGATTTACGACCATTATCTCACAGTGTGTGAATGAAGCCCAAATTTTTGGTCTTCTAGAGACACAACTAACCAACTTGTTATGTGGGTGAGAATCTCGGGTCGCCCTATTGAGTACTACAATCAATTTGTGCTCACTTTCACTGCTGATAAGATAAGAAAAGCCGTCAAAATTGACAAGAATACATTATCTAGAGAAAAGAGGGAAGTAAGGCGAGGTTGTGCATACAAGTGGATCTCACTAATGCTCCACTGGTTATGTTTGTAATTAAGGGCAAATATTTCAAAGTTGAATATGTAGGTTTCCATATGCTTTGCCTTCATTGTTGAAAGTATGGTCACACAACTGAAGGTTGTGAATCCTAAAAGGTGGCAGAAACAGAGGTCATAAGACAATCCCTATTAGAAGCATTAACCCTGAGGTTAAAATTGGAGTTCAAGGGACTCAAACAGTTCCTTGCACTATTTTCAGAAGGCCAAGAGATTAACTCTGCAGACTTAGGACCACGACCGAGAGCTTAACTCCATTATCTAACGGAAGCCAACTCCGATCACGACAAGTTCTCTACACCGTCGAGCACTGACTCTGTCGAGCAAGACCCCCATACAATTTGCAAACAATATAAATATTAACCGAGCAAGACCCCCATACAATTTGTTTAAAATATTATATTTTCAATCCACTTGAAAAAAAAAAGCTTTGTATATCACGAAAATGTTTTAATCTATTTAAATTAATTAATATATTTTAGGGTTGATGAAGTTTTTGATCCTCCTAAAAATCTCATATTTTATTTTTAGTCCCTCCAAAAAATTTCTTCAAAGAATAATCCTTATAAAATTTTTAATTTTAACTTTTGGTCTCTCCTGCCAATTAGTGACGGTTTTAACAACTTAGGGACAAAATTAGTGATAGTTTTAGCGACGATTTTTTTATTTAACGACAGAATTAGCGACGGTTTTGGCAAGAGGGACCAAAAGTTAAAATAAAAAATTTTATGAGGACCATTCTTTGAAGGAAATTTTTGGAGGGACTAAAAGTGAAATATAGATATTTAGGAGGACAAAAAACTTCATTAACCCTATATTTTAAATCTATTGCGGAATAAAATTAGCTTTATACTTTCTTTAATTATATTGTAACTTATCTCTAAAATATATAAAATAACTATATCATTTCAATAAGGAAACTTTTGACAAGAAGCATAACATTTGAGAAGAGATTCTGGAGTATACAACACTCTTGGGTGATAATAGATTTGATAAGACTAATTCATCTCCAACAAAAGTTTCAAAAAGAGTATGATGAGATAATTGCACAAGAGGAGATTCATCGATATCAAAATGTTAGTGATGATTGGTTGGTGCAGTGATGACACTATTTTCAAGGAAAAAGCTTTAACTTTTTTAAAGGTATTTTAGGTCATACATCTCCTATATTCCCCGTTATTATGGGTGACTCAACTATGGATATGATCCTTACCGAAGAAGTTTAAAACTCTTTTAAGCCATACATCTCCTATACTCCCATGCACAATATGATGGAAATGAAGGGTTTGTTTGAGATGGATAGTATAGGAGATTATTATACTTGGTCTAACAAGCACATTGAAGGCACTATTTACTCTAGAATATATAAGGTCGTAGAAAATATGGATTGGTTTCAGGCTCATTTGGACACATCCCTGAAAATCTTACCTCCAAATGTATTTGACCATACTCTTTTTTACTTATCAGGTCAGTAGCAAGATATAATAAAAAAAACAAAATTTAAGTTTATCAATTGAGTGATTAATATGGAAAGGGTATGTGATAAATGTTTCTAGAAGTTAGAGGGAGCCTATGGTAGGCATACCAATATATGATTTATGGAACAAGCTAAAAAGATTACAACATATTTTAAAGAAATTGAGCATACATATTGTTCATCTGCAACAAAACATTGCCAAAGTTAGATCTGATCTTAAGAAGCCTCGACTTTATCTCATTATGATAAAATGAATAACCATTTGATTGAGGAAGTAAATAAGTGTACTGAGAATATTATATAAGATGGAATGAGATTGAAGAAGATATGTTAAATTAAAAGGATAAGAGAGTTGGTCAAGATTAGGGGATGAAAATAATTCTTACTTTCCATGCTTCAATTAAATCAAAGTAAAATGCAAAAAGCATGAGGGTTATGTATAGGGAATATGTAACCAATGTGACAACTCAAGAAGACATTGAGGATGAAATGTTGGATTACTATGGGAAGTTAATGGTAAAGAAGAATAACAACTTACAATACATATATATTGAAGCCATGAGAGATGGAGCTCAACTTACTATGGAACATAGGAAAAATCTTGTTAGACATGTTATAAAGCAAGAGATTTATAAGGCTTTAACAGATATCAATGACCTGAAATCTCCTGGTTTGGATGGATTTGGTGCCATACTTTTTAAATCCAGTTGGGTCATTGTAAAAGATGTTGTGATAACATCTATTGTGAGAACAAGTTTTGGCCGTGCATTTGGCCTTTTGTTTTGATGATAACATTGCATTGATTGATAGAGAACAATTTTGTATGCTAATGATTTTTGTCTAGTGTGTAGATGTGGTTTAACAGGTTTTGACTCTGAAGCTATGACGAGTGACGTCATCAAATTCTGAATCAACTCACTCTAGACAACGGTTTTGAAGAACGTTTGTGCTCAAAGCTTATGACTCTGACTCGATATGAAGAGCCTATGAAGAAATTTTTATCTTCAAGACTCTGTGCTCAAGCTGAAGATTCTGAAGAACGAAATGCTGAAGATTAGAAGACCGGATCAAGTCGTTTCAAGAGAGATAAATAGCACACCATACCAAATTAAAACATTCCTTCCACTAAGCGGGTTTCATGGAGTAAGGACATCTATTATATACGATTTTTGTCTTCCACCATTGATGACAGTTATTCAAGGATCCAGCTCATACCAGAAGATTCTCATTCTACCCTCAAACAAATCTTTCTCTTGGCTATATAAGGAAGACTTGGAAAAATGGATCAAGCCGCTAATGTGCTCTATATTCATATGATATTCAACATATTTCGATGCATTATTCTTTGATCATACTTTTGTGAATATCATATAAATACACAAAACTTTTGTTCGCATTGTTTGATTAAGTCATTGTACTTAAACTTTGTGTTAATCAACTTACTATAAGCAATTTTTATAAACACAGTCTGTAAATCTCAAAATTTGTTTGAGTGATTACCTTGTGTGACTAGGGTTTAGTTTGTATACTTAAGAAGCCAAAGAGTACAGTTGTCTTTGTTGTGTCTGTAATTTGTTTGATCATAGTGGATTGAGTCCTTTTTTAGAAGGCGAAATCACCTCGGCGAGTGTACTGGAGGTAACTTCATTAACAACAAATCAGGGTAAATATAACTTATTATTTTTTATTATTATTGTTCGTGTTTGTTTGATTGGTTTTAAAAAGCTTTGATTTTTAGAAACCTAGTTCAACCCCTCCCCCTTTCTTGTGTTTCTCGTAACCTTCATCTGTCATGGATTTTTTTTTGGAAAAGAAAAATTGAACAAGTTATTCAATTGCACTATGGTGACACTAATTCCAATGAGTGATGCACTACTACAAAAAGCATGTATTACCTTGAACGCGAAATGCATTATATCTCGGTTATAGAAGCGAGGTAATAGATGTCGATATGACAACTCGCAACTTATCACCTCACTGCTTTTAAAACCCAGAGGTAAAATTAAATGCACATGGATTCGAACCCCACAATAACACTTTTATTATTTTCAAAACTAGCGTATCTTTCATCTCGGTTTATCTTGAAAACCGAGGGGTAAGGTGATTTTTTTTTTAATTGTTAAATTATTTATTCATAATATTACATTGTTTATCTAGAATATTACATTGTTTAAACAAAATATTAAAATAAAAAATCAAATTCTTTAGGGATCTAGATAATTAAATTCCCCGATGATCTAGATTTTAGATCTTCGAATTATTGAATCTTGGAAAAGATAGAATGTTAGGTTTAAGATTATTCTGTACGGATCTTGCATGCATTTGATTCCGAAGCAAATCAAAATAAGGGTAAGATAAATAAAATTAATATTCAAATATATGATTTTGGGCTCAAATAAATATTTAAGAAAACATATTTTAAACCCAAGTAAATTTCTTCTCTTGCAATCCATTTTAGAGAACTTTTTCAAATGTCTTTATGTTTTATGCGCTTCATATTTCCTTTAGCATGATTTTCAATGCATGCTTTTATAATGGATGTTCATTAGGTTTCACGCAAATCACTAATGACAGATTCATGAGCGTTGATAAATAAAAAATGGACGACAAATATTGATTTAAGGGCGTTAGAATATAGTAAAAAAACATTACTTTAATCACTTCCAAAGTATTCTTTTGTTTGAGAGTTTGGAGAGGAACGAGTGGAAGGCTTTCAAGAAAAGAGAGAAGAATTGAGTGAAAGAAATCGAGGGATTTAGAAAGTGGCAGGAAGTAATGAACTAAAAAAATAGAAAGAATGTGAATAACATATGAGTTGATGTAGAAATTGAATCAGCTTTCCATATCCAACAATCATGTATCATGGAGAATCTACTAAAGTTTATCTAAGTTATTGATATTTTACATATCTTCCATCAAATCCAGTGCTGTCTCAAACAATGACTGAGTTGTGAGTTTGTGCCTATTCAGTCCAACACTCCCACAGAAAACATTAAAGTTCTCAAGCTCTGATGTTGTCTCTAACATACTTTTCAATGCTTCCTTCATTCCTAGATCTCTCAAGATATGTATGTTTTCTGCTTTATCTTTCATCATCCAAATTAACAATTCTACTGTGAATCTCCTTATCCTTGGGACTTTAGATGTTGGATACTTGTGTTTCTTGAGAATCTCTGCTAGTTTATTTGCAAGTTCAGCCTCAGTGATTCCAGCATCTTGAAATAAAATTCTTGATTCATGAGAATTCATGTATTTGAAAACATTTGATGCTAGTCCAGCCATCACTTCTTGTACCTTGTTTCCTTCTGACATAATTGCTTGAAGTATCTGCATGGTTCAAAAATGTCAAAAACATTATCTAGAGTTTTGTGTTATTACATACTATTCTCGAGACTAGATACATAAGTTATTCAATGAATCTGAAAAATTGAATCCTTGTTTATAATAGTGACTAGAGAGTGTAAGCTCGTTAGGAAAAGACTTACTATAGGTGTTGCAGCTGCTACTTCCTTTAGCTGATGGAACCATTCTGATCCACTATAAATGCATAAATTTCTTAGAATTCTAGCTGCATTGACGCGAAGCAATGGATCTTTCAATGCTTCTATAAGTCTTTTCAGTAATTTCAGCTTCATAATTCGATGACAGTTACTCTCGCTATCTAACGCCAGCATTGCTAAGGCCTCACCCGCAGCCACGGTTACATCATGTTTCCCGTCTTCTGTAATGCTGCGCTTGAAAAATATGTAGAACAATTCTCGAAGTACTCCACCTGTAGCCCCAATTTTCTCGGTTGCGTCACTTTCTAATGCTAGAAAGGTTAATATTTCAATGCTGAGTTTTTGTAGATGTGTGTGTTTCTCTCCATGACTTAAAATATCTCTGATATTACTAATAGTGAAAACTATTTCCGATATCTCTCTTCGAAGATGCTCCCCGCCTATTGTGCTAGCCAGAATCTTCAAAAGTTGCAGAGATCTCTTGACAGTTAGAATTTGTGATGGAGATACATTTTCGCTTTTGAGTAATTTTTCTTCAATATGTGTGAAATCTATGATCTTATGAAGAAGGCCTCTTGTATTTCCTATCTTTCCACAGTTTTCGTAGTCGCGCGCAAGCTTTTTTAGTATGAGAAGTCCTAAGTGGTTAGATGTCCAAACATTGTAACTTAGATGATCAAATTTAGGATTCTTTTCACCGATTTCACCGGCTGCAGGAATTAAACTCCTGTTAGTTTGTAGAAGAGAAGATATAGATTCCATAGCTCCTGGTATCTTGGCTATACGGAGAGAATTATGCTTCATACTGGCAAGTTTTGATAAAATCTCTGCAGCTGAAAGCCTAATTTCTTGCTCGTTACGATCTGTCCAATTCAACATCTCAACTAGTCTCTCGACGACTGATATCGACATTCCAATCTTTTGAAGCGTATCTTCGGAGAATCGCGCGCTGATTGAAAACTGCTTAAGAATTCTGGCTCCAATGAGCTGCTCATCAGGTGAACTAGAAGTCAAGAGTTCCATAGAAAAACTAACCATGTCCATTTTCAAACCATCAAATATGCTTCCATAGATACATCTCGAATAAGCATCATAAAAGAATCGTTTAACGGATACCATTCCGGACGGTCCTAAATCGCATTCATCATTAACCTCTTCCAACAGTTCATAATAGCTGATTTTCCATTCCCAATAAGCTTTTTCCATTAGAAACAACAAAGCTTCTGCAAGAGCCAGGGAATAAAAGATATAGAGAGCGGATTTACGGTTCCTCTCATCGGTGTCTCCGTCTGCAACCACTCCAAAATCATGCCTAATAAGCTTTATTGATGACAGAACAACACAAGCTGCTGCAGATATAAGTTGAAGCCAATAGAGAATTCTACTGAAATGTCTTGAAAGAAAAAACCATCTAGCATACGGTAGAAGCGGAACGTCCGAGCTAATCCACGTCCTTGTCGTTGTCCGTGATGTTGTTGTTACCTCAGTTTTGTGTTTTGAACTTGACACCATTTCCTTGAAACTTTTGACTCCAAATCTAACATCAGTAATAGACCATGTAGCTTGATGCTGCCATTCAAGCTCATGGCTTCTGCTGAAAATTCTGGTACCTTCAACCACAAGTATGATGCTAATGAACCAAAAATCGGTTTTTTCTAACGTGATAGCGAAACCACCGAGAAGTACGACAGTAGCCCAGATGAAACCAAGAGTTCCTAATCCAGTTGCTGCTTTTTCAAACACTGCGAGTTGAAGAGCAAAAAGGGTTAACTTCTTTTCTGGTGCTATATTTGTCGAAATTATTGGAGAGACGGAATTAGCAGTGTCGTTTTCTGATTTATCGATGCTACTATTTAGTAAAGAAGGCTCAAACATGGTTGTGCCTGTGCTGCCGGTTTCGCTAACTTGTAGATGAATGCTTCCATCTCTTTCTGTAGAAAGATTGTGATCCATGGTAATGAGTAGTGACCAACTAGTTTGAACTTTGTTGATATTGATTGATGTTTATTTAAATACAAGGTGTGATGAATATGAATGTTTGTAGAGAATGTTGAGTTTTATAGAATGATAATGAGAATGGAAAGCTTGAGGGTCACGTTTATATTCTAATGCATGTTGGGGAAAGAGTAACGTCAAGCTTTTCTTTCAGCTAAATTTTCTAACAGGTTGGTTATGCTTTTGTAACACAACTACTAACAGGGTGTTTAAGGGGTGACTTTCTATTTGTCAAAGATTGAAAGTTGTGGGAATTTAGACAAAATGCTAAGACAAAATCACATGAATTTTTATTATTATTATTATTAATATAGTAGTTTCATACATAAATAATCTTAATTTTTTTTTCCTTCCTGTATTATCCTATTTATAGTAAGAGGGGCTTGAATATTTTGAAGAACGCAGAATTTATTATTCAGACTTCAAATATCGACATAACTTTGTTAGAGAAATCTTATTTAATATATTTTGTTGGACCGGACTATTTGTGAAGAAATAGATACTCGTGAATTTTTTGACTGACTACGGAAGAGGAGACCAACACTTAGGTATGTTTTGGTGTAAGGTTGGATAAGAAGGAATGCATGTGTGGAGTTTACTAGGGTCCTCACATTGATGTGATTGAGGATTTGAGGTTTGATTGTGGGACAAACAATCCTTAAAGTCGTTTTAACTAAAATGGTCAAATAAGAGAAAATGTATTTTCATATCATTTTTCTTTTGATATTTTTTATTTCTTAACAACAAAGACAGTTGATATTTTAAAGAGTCCAACGACTAATGTATAACAACACAACACAGTTTGTTGTTCGTTTACCGAATAATATTTATATATAATTGAAATTTTGTTAATAGTATATCAGAAAAGTTGTACGGTCTTCAAAATCTTCAAAATCTGACAATATATCTATGGGTGTGTTTGGATTGACAGTGAACAAAATTGATTCTAGCAAAAAATTGAATTTGGTAGAATTGATTTTAACATAATTTATGTTAGGAGAATTGATTTATATTTGGATACATTAATGTAAAAGTGAATTAAACAATAAATCTCAGTGTAAAAATCACCCAAAATCAATTATGGAGAATGAAGCTATAAATTTATAACTTCGAGTAAAATCAATTCTGGAGATAGAATCAATTCTAATTTTGATAAAACAAACACCTTAAAATGACTCAGAATCAATTCTACACCACTAAATTTTGAATAATCAATCCAAACATACACTAAAGGCGTCTTCAAAATCTGACAATGCATCTAAATCTTAAAAGCAGTTGACTTGATTTAATGAAAAATAAATTGTAGTTTCTCTGCCATTTAATATTAACAAACAGGTGTTATAAACTCGGTTTATCTGTACAACATTAAACAAACATTTGACTCTTTTCAATTTATGAAGCTTAGGTGTCTCTAATCATTCTGTTTCAGGCTATGTACAGTATTTATGCGTGCTTCCCACTAGATAGAAAGGTGGATAATCATTTTGATTATTCAATCCAATTTCGTGGTAAATCATTAAAATCTATACAAAGCACAATCTGCATTGTTTTAGTTGTCATTTAAAAGCAAACATTTAGAATAATGGATCATATGCCAGCTGGAGTGACATGATACAGTCATTCAGAATTTGGTCTTCAATGTCAAGTCAAGTGAGCATAGAATGTATGACCATAAGGTTAATACAGCAACTACATAATATGACATAGATTTTCATCAAAATAGCACTTTTACTATTTTGTCAAATGTTGAAAGCTCACTTATTATACAAGAATGATGGGAACAGTATCCTTAAAAACTGTCAACAGATATAGCACATGAGATATAGTGAGCATACTTGCACTGCCATCATTTCATGCCTTTTTAAGATTACTTGTCCTCTGTTATAAACAAACTAGAGAGCAAGACAATCATAATCAGACATTGTGAAACCTTCCAAACTTCAACACCTAATAAAAAACATCAGTTAGAGACTTCATTAGCCTTTTGGCTTTCCCGTTGTGATAGCAATTCACAATTATGCAACTGATATCTTTGTACAATTTAGATGATGATTGATCTGGGTCTGTTGTGGAACGAGAATCCAAATACCATTTGCTAGGCACAAGGGCCGATTTCAGATTCAGCGACAAATTCAACATATCCAAACTCTACCAGTTACTGCCGGCTCCACCTGGAGCAGCAGCAACTTTTCGTGCTATGTATTGAGGCTTCGTCTGAAGTCCATTAGAACCTTCAATCCCATCTTCTGTTCTCTCGTTTTTACAGCTTGGATTTCTTTTAGGATATGAACGGCTTGAAGCAGCATACTGAGCAGAAACAGATGGATTTCTAACTGTCTTCCGCTGGTCAGTCCCTGCTACCCCGCAATTGTAATGCAATACGGACCCCGCATCTTTTCTGGGCCGTGGGGCAACATCTGAAACCACATCAGAAAAAACAATTGAAATATTCTTAATAGAAGGATCAATTAATAAATTCACACCCAAAGATGGTAGAGAAGACATAAGTGTAAGGGAGAACCAATGTATTAAAGGGTGAGAACAGTATAGTAACAAATGAACCTCGGTGAAAGAACTGTAACATCGCCAACTATACCATAGCATATAATCTTATTTGTTTCAAAGAATGGTGAATGAAATGTAACAAGACTCGAAGGTGAAAACGACATAGTTTGAAGATAATTCCTGCTGTGCACATAAGAGAAGCAGAAAGGAAGAAAGCAGAGAAGAGAGGTGGAGGTGGCAAAATACATACTTCGATTAGTCATGACATCTTGAATACTTTGAGGAGCTTGTAAAGGAAGCCTGTTCATAGCAACACCACCTGTCCTATCACTGGCCGGCTTCTCAACTTCTTTGATGCTGCACTTGGAGAGATCTTCTGCTGCAACCTCAGCCATATTCTGTCTAGAGTCGTCTGGATACAACATACGCTGCCTGCATTCACAGCCACAAATAAGCACAGCTGGCAGTTCAAGAGTAGATAAATGGGTGTGTTGATAAGATAAATGTGCACAGCAAAAGAAGAAATACAATATACTTCAACAAAGATTAGGATACCTAGGTAAGGATGCATGTTGTCTGTCGAGTGGACTAATAGTACCACCTTTTCCATAATGCTCCTCGAGGTATGCAAATTGTTTCTTGAAGTGGTCCACAGCACTATCGTACGAGTCAGGAAAAAATGAGAGGAAAAATAAATATACAAAGGATGAACTGAAATACTATAGAAATTATTACAAATGTACAAGCACCCATTAAAGCATGAAATTTTACGTAAACTTACACTTTCACTAGTCTAGGTAAAAGTATATAATAGCATCCAAACAGTAAATGTTAAAACGAAATATTTACGATTACGATATTTGATGCTCTCTAGAGACGAACAACTAGAGCAAATGTTGGATCTTGGATGGAGAAAAAACGTAATAGTACAAAAAGATCTTGAATGGCTAATGAGTAACAATCAAATGCTCCCTTAACCAAACTATTGACCAAATTTATCAAGTGTAATTGTTTAGTACCAATAACACGAAAAATATCTAACAATGCTGTTCACAAATTTACAGATTGTAGCAAAAAATGAAACAGGAGTTTGAGTGCGGGTTCAGAGATCAATACCTTGGATACATGAATCCTGTTGGCTCTGCTCCTTCTAGATGTTCCTTTAACATCTTCGGATGGTACTCCAGAATCTCTCTGTATATAAGCTCTCGCACGTCTTCCTTTGTAACCCTGCGTCTCTCAAATTCAAATTCCATCTTGCTAACTGGCTGTGCACAAGGCTCTCTTTCAAACTTTGCCAAGCCCTTAAAATATGGATCCGCTAGAGCCTAACAAAAATACATAATAACCGATGTGAAAACCAAATATGATGCGTGGAAGCTGAACTGCAGATGGATAAAAAATCAACCTCTTCAGCAGTAGGTCGATCCTTAGGATCAAATGCCAACATTCTCTCTAACACACGGAGAGCAAGGGGATCTGCATTAGGAAACTTTTGATACAAAGGAACAGGCTTCTTCTTACGCATGCTGCTCAAGTATCTCCGAGCCTTCTCGTTTCGTATCTGTTAATATATACCATCAAGATTCTATTCTATTGAGTAATATACAAGAAAACAATGCTAGAAGGATAGGCAATTGAACATACCCTAGCAATGGCTTCAGGAGATGGTGTTCCAAGGAAGTCGGTCATGAGATCCAATTGATGGACAACATTCTTCCCGGGGAAAAGAGGCTTTCCAGTTAAAAGTTCGGCGAAAATGCAGCCAATGCTCCATATGTCTATAGCTGGCGTATACTGAAAGAAAAAAAGGTTGCAACGTTAGAAGCATTATTAACGATTTTCTTTTCACGCATGAGCCAACTATATCAAACCTCACTGATGGCAATGAAAATAATAAATATACAAGTAATAGCAGAAATTAAACCTTGGAGAAAAAGGATCCACACAACTCAGGAGCCCTATACCACCTAGTCGCAATATAATCCTGCGAGTAACAAAAGGGCATAAGCATGATGACCTGAGAACGACAACTACATTCAAGGGGAAAGAGATACTTACTGTCCAGAATATAGCAGTGGGTGTATCATTGAAAGCTACTCTAGCAAGACCGAAGTCGCAAATCTTCAGTTTGCAGTCAGCATTTGCTAAAATGTTTTTCGGCTTAAGATCACGATGAAAAACATTTGCTACAAACCACAAGAAAATTTGAAATGAAATCAGCCGCAATGATCATATAACTCAATTAGTTCTCAACTACAAATACTAAAACCATAACTCCAAAAACACTAGATTACCAAATTCAAAACTAAAAACTAGCTAAATACAAAGATCAGATCAGATCAGATCACAACCTGTGTGTATATACTTCAATCCTCGAAGAAGCTGATAGAGAAAAAACTGGTAATGCTCCGGCGTCAAATCATCATTCGCCTTAATAACTTGATGTAAATCCGACTCCATAAGTTCAAAAACAACATATATATCTTTAAACTCCCTTCTAGAAGGCGGTAACAAAATATGTTTAATATCCACAATATCAGGATGCCTTAATAATCTAAGAAGCTTAATCTCACGCAAAATGCGCGTAGCATCCGAAACATGTTCGAATATATCCGTGATTTTTTTTATGGCAACCTTTTCGCCAGTATGTGTATCATACGCGGAACAAACCACACCGTAACTTCCTTTACCAATCACTTCCTCTATCATGTATCTACTCCCTTCACCATATTCAGTAAAGAAATCTACATCTACAGATGACTGCATAAACACAACAAATTAAACATGTGTTAATAAACTATATATATAAAAAATGCTACATAATAAACACACATTTAAAGATAAAGTTTATATATAAAATTTGAGTGACTTTACCTTTTTTTTCTGATCAGGAGGCATATTAGAAACTAAGAATAAAAACTCAGATCAATGAACTTCTACTAGAATCCCCAGATCACAGGGAGGAAAAAAAAAAGTTGAAGTGTGCTATGTGAGGAAAGAGAAACAAGAAACGAGGTAAAAGAAAGACAAAATAGGCGGAAGTAACAAAAGTACTAGGTTAGAGACGATGTTGGAGAAATTAAGGTGAGAATCAGCGGGAAAAACTAATAAGGATCTAGTGTGGCGATAATCACTAACGCAGCTAAAAGGGAATGGATAAATTAAAATTAAAAAGAATAATAATAATAATAAAAATAAATGGTTGAGATTTGAGAGAGTAATAAGAAGATCGAAAGTTGAGAGTGAAGAAGAAGAAGAAGAAGAGTTATGGATCTTGAAGAGTAGAGAGTAATGGAGCATGTACTTGAAGCTGAAGGAATGTGAATATGGTTCAGAATCGGCGAGAAATACATTTATTTATTTTTTTGTTTTATTTTTTTTGGTCAAAAATTAAAGTTTTGTTTATGGATAAATAATAAGACTTTTATAATTTTAGCTAAGAAAATATTTATTTGTTGAATTCTTATTATAAAAATATTAATTGTGATAAACTATTAACGGAAATTTTACATTATATTTAAGGGAATAGATAAGAAGAGAAAAAATCATTTATGTCTGTTTGAATGGTTTTGAAAAAAGCAAATTTAGAGAAAAGGTTGGGATATTTTAACTATAGTATAATGTCTATGTTCCAAATTATGTAGTATTTTAGTTATTTTGCAAACATTGTAGAATGTAATTAATTTTATATAAAAAATTATGTAGTATTCTATTAATGGTGTGGTATGAAATAAAAATTTGAAAATTTGTAAAAGAAAGAATAATAAATGATAAAATATAGTAAAACGTAAACATTAATTTTAAATAACTTGTAATTTGATAATAAAGCGGTAGTACATTGAGTTTAATTAAATAAAAGTATTAATTATTATTTTAACCTAAGCAAATAATGTTTACTTTAAAAAATAAATGTTCAAATTATTATTTTTTGATGATTATTTAATTTTCAAATTTATTCTCACTACTAAAACAAATAATGCTTATTTGAAAACTACTACCATGTTATTGAACAGTTTGAAATTTTTTAAGATAAATAAAAACAAGTTCGATTGTTATTTGAAATTTAGGATGTATTGAATTAACATTTACAATTTTATTTTTAAATAAACACAATTTTTAAAAAATGAGGACCGATATGTTTTTTTCAATTTACTTAAAATTATAGTCTTTGAATTAAATTAAATTTAATGGTTAAATTAACTATTGAATAAGTTGAACCATTCTTTTTAAAATGTACAATTAAAAACGAATTTTCTTTAATATGATTTAGACTTGAATACTTTTTCCAAGTGTATGATTTACATAAAGAAATTGATTAAGTTATAAAAAATCATATCTCATTTACAATGAAAAAGTTTCTAAATTTTGTTGGGCTAAATATCAAAACATATACATGTTTAATTTTAATGACAGACCAGTTTTATGGGCAAAGTGTAATTTGTAATAGAGGGAGTATCTCATTACGTAATATATTATGTTGTTTTACCAACACTCTTTCAATCAGGGTTGATGAACGCATTTCTTCTTATTGGCAGTGGACTGCTATTACCATTGTCCATTTATAGTATTTACGTAAAGAATATAACCCCATTTTGAAATCCATCTTCTCATCAAAACATTGAAATAACTTTTGACAAGTAACAGGTGGTCAGAATTTCCATCTATATCAAGATGATTAAACATTTTAACAGTAATATTAAATACATTGCCAATTAGTGTTCTTTTTTCGTAAAAGTATTTAACAAAAATAACTATTGTTAATTAAATTATTTATTCATTAGTATAAAACATAATATAAAACGAGGTATCTTGCAAGATTAATAAGAAATTTCGTTACATAAATTTCGTTACATACATTTAGGGATGAAGGAATATGTTCTACCTTAAAAAAACTGAAGTAAGGTGATCATAAATTGTTTCAATGAATATGTAAACTACTTCAGGAGAATCATACACAGCAACAATACAAAAAGTCCCAAGTGTTGTATCCCAGGCCCAGCATATTTGAGCTGTGATTGTAGGATTCGTGGATAAAATTATTGTAATTAAAAATAGACAAACAGACAAGGCATCATGTGAGATTTCAATCACATTTCTCATCCAAGAAATAGATAAGAGGGTGATATTGCCTTCCTGGCCCCATCAATCTAAACTTATGAACTAATTATACATAGTTAGGATCTGGTTTTGAACTGGTTTACATTAATGAAGTTAGGACAGTACAGGACAAAAATCATACATTGTTTCTGAAAATATTGATAGGCAAGTAACCATGTGAATAGATAACCCTTGCAATGTGAATAGAGAAGATTTGCACGTTTTTATCTTGTAATATTCAGATTTTACATGAAATTCATCTGTCGACCCACAATAGTAATTCCTCCAATTTCATCAAAAGATATTGTCCAGGATTCATTATAAGATGTTTGATAACTCCCAAATACATTTAGACACATGCTACTCGATAATCATTTTATGGATTTGGAACAATAACAACATAATTTAACAGTGGTATTTAAAACATAAATTTTTCTGAGTTGTTTAAACTAATTTCAGAGCTAGTTGATACTCTACAAAACATTGACAACTAGACCATACCAATTCAAACAACTATTTATAATCCAACATCATACTAAAAGTCTTTACCATTCAAAACAAGTATGCAATACATTCCGATACAATCAAAAATTTATAGAAGAAATCAGATAAATTATACTGACCAACTAGGTTTCCCAAAATAAAATAAAACCACATCACAAAAAAACAGCTCCTGCAATTACTAGGGAGCTAAGATCCTCCATTACATCCAGTTGAAATCACAAAAATTCTCAGTAGAAGAAGCCAAGGACCTTACCACCAACATTCTTTCGCCTAGCCTCCTCGTGATCCATAATGCCAGCGGAAGTGGTCAAGACGATGTAACCAAACTGCATATTTTTGAATTACAAAAAAGTTAGGGATAACACAGAAGAAACCATACAGAAGATAATACATCTGAATTAAATTGAAAAGACCATCAACAATTCAACACCAGAAACAAACAATTCTTGAGATGAACCACAATACCAAAAACACAAGATAAAAGACCATACATCTGAATTCAATTGACAATAAAGTGTTCTAATGAAAATACCATCAACAAGGTCAAAAATTCAAACACTAAGCACACACACAAACAATTGTTGAAATGTGTCACTAAACCGAGACATACAGCCAAGAATTGGATCAAAAGTTCAAATAAGACTTTCAGGACCAAACCGATATTTTTCATTCCAAACCCAAAACATAAAAATTAATAACTACACAAAAGAAACATGCCAGGCAACAACTGTTACTTACAACCCACACATGAGCCTAAAAATGGCCATCCAAAACCAGAAATTCTAAAGGACTAAATCGGTAAACTTCATTCCATAGAGACCAAACAATACCAAATGAAGAGTTAGAAACCATACAAAACAAACATGTAATCTTATTAAAGGAAGGATCATAGTTTCAAACTAATTAACTTAGCTAGGCATAATGATGGTACAATACAACAGGATAATGATTAAACAAGCTCTTAAATTTTAGATACGGCAATAGATATACATATTGTTGGTAGTATATGCACTAGAAGTAGATCACGCAAGTATAGTAATTCAAGTGTGGGAATGAGGAAAAAAATTAGGGTTCCTCAATACCTGTCTAGATGGGAGAAGTCTGGCAGTCCAACCTTCAATCTCCTTGACACCAACATCAAAACGAGGACTAATAACCCCACATTTGTTCAACCTACCATTCAATTCAACAACAATCTTTCCACTTCTGTGATCATCAACATATTCAAATTCTCCAATATATCCTATAGATCATCAACCATAAAAAAAATCAAATCAAAAACCCTAAAAACACTTGAACACCCAACAATCAACCAAAAAAACATGAGTTTTGAACAATACCGTGTTTCTGCATAACAATAAGGAACTTGATGATAACTTTGGATGAGGGCCTTATCATGACTTGACGCTTTCCTCTTTTCTCAGCATTGTACATACTTTTTAGAGCATCGTTCAACACACTGACTCTCACCATGGTTACTGAGATTCACAAGTTTCGATTACGATCAATTACAGCTAAATAATGCTTAAATGGAAGAGATTTCAGAAGATCGATCTTACCAACAAAGAGAAGGGTGGCTGAAACACCGTCGCCGTCGATTCACGCTCAGAAATCGTAAAGAGTTGAAATGAAAATCGCGGCTCAGTTTATAAGTGAGGTTGAAAGTTATAAATCTAGGGTTTTGATGCATTTTTTCGATTATGGGGCTTTCTTAATGGGCCTTTTTCTTACTTCCTGATCCAAAAAACGCAAGAATTTAACCTCTCACCCTATACTTTAACTTGGCACCCCTCAAGAGTTATACTTTTACTGTTCTACCCTTAATATTTTTCGTTTTTTAAAAGTACTGTCAACTAAAACAATATTTTGCGTTTATTTGAATAAATATCGGATATTGAAAAGAAAAATAGATTTTTTTATTTGAAAAAATATCAAATATTTCAAAATTTCGGTATTTTTCAAATATATATGATGCATTTATATCGATTTTTAAAAAAAATATGATAACCTATATTATGTACGGGATATATTGAAAAATTTAAAAATATTGGATTTTTCAATATATCCAGTACATACTAATTTTTTTGAATATTTGAACAATCAAATAAGCAATGGTGTTTTTTAAAAGTTTTTTTCTTAACTTAAGCTTTTGACATTTTTAAAGAAACAATTAGATAATACAACAATTAATCCGATAAAATATATGTATATAATGCAAAATGTATTATAATATTAATATAAAATAAATCATGTTGATTTCCTAACTTTTCTTTCCAGTGCCTTATATGTCATAGGCTCTTGCACCTTCACAACAATTATGTCTATATTAGTAACGGGAGACAATGGATAATCGGATTTCAACTTCACTTGAACCTAATGACCATTGTTAACAAAACCAACTATATGATAAATTTTTAAGATCCAAGTCTAGCTTATGGTCTAGTATAGGCTCTCTTTTTTTGTCTGACCTAGCCTTTATAAAAGTTTGGCATGACATAAAAGTCTATTTAAAAACTTGTTTCACATTAAGACTTTCAAAAAGTCCATTTTAGTTATGGAGTTTATAGGTCGACCTGCATATGCATGTATAGACTTTCATAAGTTTTTTGTAAGTCCTTTTCATCAAATAGTATCACCAAACTTATACTAATAGGTAAATTTGATTGAGTCAATGAAAACAAACATTTAGTCTCATTGAACTTTTAATTCTTTAGTCTATTTAACATTAGTTGATTTTCTTATTTACAAATGTTCAAATTATGTAGACTTTTAAATAGGTTAGTAGGTCAATTAGGCCTTCGAAAAGGCATGGCCCAAGCCTAAAAATAATCTCATGATAGGCTACAGGTCAAACATAGGCTTTGAATATTTTAGCAGGTATGACTCGGGCTTGGCAAAACCAAGCTCGACCCATCTTATTCCCAAGCCTAAAAATAGACTGTTATATTGTTGCTCAATGTTGATAATACTTTTTTGAAATGCTACTCAGATTGAACGTAGTTGCAACTTCAACACAGTGTTCACAGCATCCTAACTTTTGCATAAATATTCTTGGCTAGTAGTTAACATGTTTTTTAGTCTATAATGAGCAGACTCAGCCCTAAAAATCATTAATTGAAAAATATGTTATAATTTGATAATTAGTAATGTAATTTATTCGAAGTCACGTTGATGTATCGGTTTGTTGTTGTGTTCCTTAAATGAGTGACTCTATTAGTCCATGCAACAACAAATCTTTCTTTATAGTGTGTTAACCATGTTTCGTGCACAAACAAAACGAATTAAGGAATATTATCACATACTACCTCAAAATGTTTGAAGTGTTCCACAAAATCAAACTCCTTATTTGAATACATGATTTTGTTCTATAGATCCATAACATACTCTTGCTTATTAGATTCAACATATTCTTTTCAATTTGATCTTTCCAGCTGATCAGAACCTTTAGTAGGCCATAGACTGTGTCGCCGAGTTGGATTGTCGAGGAGAGGAGGAGGTTTACCTGCAAGACATTCTGATGCCAAAATAAGAACGGGCAGAAGAATGAGCAAGTACAAGAGATAATATTGTTAGAATGAATATTTGATACATGACCTTGTCATATGACAGGATTTAAATAATACTCACAATGCTTGGCCATTGGTCCCTATTTTGGGTCTGGATCATGGATCCCCCAAAAATAGGCAACTGTTAGATACTAGTCGTTGGAATGGACAAACTTGCTCGAATAAGAGGCTTATGTCGGACAGGGCATGATGTCGAGCAACTGGGTGACTTCTCCTAGATTTCGGGCAAAAGTCCCGGGGAGGCATAGATGGACGATCACGTTTAAGGTTGGTCGGTCATCTCTCCCCGACTGAGGGGCATATAAAATTGGTCCCATTTTGCCTTTAGTGGGATGGATTTTGACTATTGGGTCGCCCAGATGCGGGAGTGGATTGGGTCATGCCTAGTCATTGGGTTAGTTCGGAACAAGATCCCCTTCAAGTTGTTGCTTTTGGTCACGGAAGTGATGACTTAAGGGTAGCTCGCTATTCGTGGAATGGTTTAGGTGGTCAGTGAGCCTTTTTCACGCATGATGTGGGGAATTACCTCTTCATTGACACATTTGAGGAGGGGAATGAAAAATCCTCGTAGGTATAATTCACCTTATATTAGAACATAGAAGCATGTTCTAAGCCTTACTATGCTAGCCTCTTTTGGATATGGGGGTAATTCATCCTTGGCTAGATAGTTGTAGATCGGGGAACGTGTTTTACTTTTATGGATGCAAATTTCTCCATCTTTTCCTTAACCAGGGCCAAGTGTTCAGATAGGTTGTCGTTTTTGACCTGGTATTCTCATCGGACTTGGAGGGCTACAAGTTGGGAGTCTGTGCAGATGACCACTTCCTCGACGCCTAAGTCTTCGACCAGACGTAGGCCCGTGAGGAAAGCCTCGTATTCTAATTGGTTGTTAGATATTGGAAAGAACAAGGCGAGTGATACCTCGATGAGGATGCCTTCCTCGATCTCCAGAATAATCCCTTCCCCGCTGCCTGTCAAGCTGGAGGCTTCATCGACGGAGATTGTCCATTTCCGAGCCTCACACACCGTATGCTTTTGGATGGTTATTTCCGCCACGAAATCGACCAAGACTTGGGATTTGAGGGATTTTCTAATTTCGCATCTGATATCGAATTCAGACAGCTCTAGGGACCATTTAAGCATTTTACCGGCCATATCTAGTCGACCTAGTAGTTGTCTAATGGGTTGGTTTGTTCGAACGACGATCATGTGTGTCAAAAAGTATTGCCATGACCTTCTTGTCGCGTTGAGGAGGGCCAAGACCACCTTTTTAATATGTTTGTACCTGAGCTCGGGGCCCTGTGGTACTTTGCTTGTGAAGTAAATGGGATTTTTGCCCCTCGGGGTGTCTTGTATAAGGGCAATGCTTATGACCTCGTTAACAAAGACAAAATATAAGTTGAGGGTTTCTCCTGCGTCTGGTCGGGAGAGAACGGGGGGTTCCGACAATGCATTCTTGAGGTGGATAATGGCTTTTTCTCACTCGTCCGTCCACTCAAAAGTTGCTTCCTTGCGGAGGAGGTTGAAGAGGGGAGAGTGTGATGGGCCGACTTTGCCACAAATCAGTATAGTGAAGTGAGCATCTCGTTTAGTGATATGAATTTTTTCGAGCTCGGTGTTGGAATCATAGAAAATGCTCGACATTTTTCAGGGTTTGTTTCGATTTCACGTTCGGCTAAATAAAACCCATTGGATTTGCCTGCTTGAACCAAGAATATGCATTTTTCTGGGTTAAAACGCATCTTACATTTTCTTGCTTAATCAAATATCTTATTTAAATGAAGAGCATGTTTGGTTTCCTCGTGGGATTTGATGATCATGTCGTCCATATAGACTTTAAGCATATCTCATATTTCTGCTCAGAAGAACTTGTTCATCATGCGCTGGTAAGTCATGCCTGCGTTTTTCAGACAGAAGGGCGTTACATTGTAGTAATAGTTGTCTGATTCGGTCAAGAAGGTCGTGTATTTCTTGTCAGTCATGGTCATGGGTATCTGGTTGTACCCAGAATAAGTGTCCATGAACGACAGTAATTTAAAAATTATGGAATTATCAACTAATTTATCTATGTTTTGTAAAGGATAAGCATCTTTCGGGCATGCTCGGTTGAGATCAGTATAATCGATAGACATGCGTCATTTTCCATTATTCTTTTTTACTAGTACAACATTGGACAACCAGGTCGTATACCTGGCTTCCGAGATAAAGTTTGCCTCTAGGAGGTCTTTTACAGCTTGCTCAGTAACCTCAATTTTTTTGGAGACTACTTCCTCCTACGTTGTGCTACAACCCAATAAGCGGGATCTATTGTCAGTTGGTGACAGGAAATCTCTGGTTCTAATCTGGGCCTTTCAGATGCATTCCAAGTGAACAGATTTGCGTTCTCCTAGAGACACGCCTTCAGTTACTTCCTCGTCAAGTAGGGGAGGTTCGCTCCAATTTTCACCCCCTTGTTGGGGTCTTCTCCGAGCAAGACCAACTCAAAGTCACCATTTGGTACATGTCGTAGTATGGAGGAATTGCTCGACGCTAGTTGTACTTCTTTCTCTTCCTTAACGAACCTATTGTCCAGGTCGACAGAGTCAATCCGGAGTAATGGCTTTGGCTCCTCTTAGCTGCTGGGCAAGGTTGGCTTTATTGTAGTATTTGGTTGGGCATTGATGGTGTTGAGGCCCTTTGAGGCCGTTTTGAAGCATCTTTGGACAACTTCAATGTCACCATGCAAGGTTTCCACCTGTCCTATAGAAGTGTAGTACTTCATCTTCAAGTGTACCGATGACAGTACCACTATAAGCTCGGCGAGGGTTGGTCGATTAAAGATACACTAATAGAGCGACAAGAAATCCACCACAAGGAATTGCACCTTAATAGCCCTGGTGTTGCACCCCAAAATTTGCCCTCCACTAGTCAAGGCATTGTGTACCAAGGATCCTCTCAAGGTTCACAAGGTTCACAAGTTTCACAAGGTTCACAAGGTTTATAATTAGTCAGAAAGTTTGGAAATTCCCTCAGACAAAGCCTCCTCCTAAGCAATGCACCCTAAACTAGGGTTTTGAATTTCATCAGGTTAAATGGACTTTCAAGGCCTCAAGTGAACTTCATAACATCCCACATGTCTTCAATAATCCCTATGTCAAGTTTCAAGGCCTTCCCAAAAGGTTTGCTCAGTCAAATGATCAGATAGGCTAAAATCAGTCAAAGCAGTTAAAAAGTCAAACTGAGGTCAACTGTGGTCAAACCAAAGTCAAACTTCATGATTTTTTGCCAACATCAAGTATATGAAGTAAAATTCATCATTTGATCAATGGTTGATCATGATTCATCAAGGAGATTTCAGATCATCAAGAATCAGGAGTTTCTAAATTAGGGTTTTCATAGGAAAAGTCAACTGAACTTTGACCAACCATAACTTTCGCATGCTTCATCAAAAATTCTCCATCCAAAGCTCATTTTTAAGGAAATTTAATTCTATACAACTTTGTGTCTCACAAGCCAAGTCCAAAAATGCTTCATTTGGAAGGTATGAGCTAAGACATTATAGGTCATTTTAAAAGTCAACAAAAAGTCAACATCTTCCAAAGGGCATAATTTGAAAATGGTAAAGGATATGGACATGAGATCAAATATTTTGGTTAGAGGATTCTCTAAGCTTTCCAAAATATCCAAGAACACCTTCATAGCCTTAAAATTGAGGGATTTATGCCTTTGCAAAGTTGGAAAATTTTTGGGAGGTATGTGAAGCAAATGAAGCTTTAAAACCAATTTTTGCCAAATGGGCCTACCAAACTCCAACCCAATCTCAAAGATAACATTAAACACGACCCTATGATCATTTTTTCAGATTTTTTATATTTTATATTTTATTATTTTTGATTTTATTTAGCAAAATTCAGTTTTAATGAAAATAAAATATAAAAAGTCAAATAAAAAAATCTGATTTTGGTTCTATAATGATTGAGATGTCATTTAATGTTGATTGAGAAGATCAAATTTCGTGCAAAGCCTTTGAGGCATGAAAATATTTGATTTTTTTCACTTTTAAGATCACATCTTTCTTCATCATTAAGTTAGATCAAAGAGCCCAAAAATCCATTCACTTTTGACCTAAATTTCCTCCATTATAAGTAGACAAGTGAACCAACACAAGAGGGGACGATTTTGCAGCTGTTTAGAGGATACACCAACTTCAAAATTTGACAAAAAAACAAGTTTTCGGTTTTGGTTTTTGGGTTGGTTTCAAAGCAATTTTAAGGTTGAAATATGTTCTTTGACACTTACTGAACATATCCCAATCATTCTTATCATCAAAAACGTGTTCATACGCATATACCGATTCTCATTTTTTATGCATTCTTGATTTTTTCAGATATATAGATTCTTGATCTTTAAATGGTTTTTGATGATTGTGTGTTATTCATAGTGATCTATACATCATTGCTGGCTGGTTTGTTTGAAGTTTTCGTGCAGGTACCGAGAATCACCATTGTTAGGGTTTGAAGTCCCAATTTGGGGACTCTTCATTTAGACCGTGTAAAAACGTTTGGACAACATAGGCAAACTGTAAAACATGTGGGGAATTGTTTGGTGTGTTCAATTTGGACCAATCGTACATGTTTATGGTGTTTATGAAAACGCAGGTTTACTTACGAAACCAAGGTCGTAGCAAAATCCCTAACAGATTTCGCAGGAAAATTTGTCGGCTAGAGGTTGAAGATGATGGAATTCGCGCGCTTCAAAAATTCAAATTTTAACTTGTTTTATTATTTATTTGTTTCATATAGATATCACAAACGCGCATGTGGACTGGTGGTTAAGAAGCGAAGTTGTGAAGGAGAGGGCGTGGGTTCAAACCCAGCCTCTAACAGATTTTTTTCAAATTAATTCCTTTTACGTTAACTTTATTATATTATGTTTTGTTGTGAATTACTAATACCAACGCTCCTGTAGCCCAGTGGATGGAGGCAAGATCAGTGAAGGAGAGGGCGTGGGTTCGAGTCCAGCCTTCAGTTTTTTTTATAATTTGTTATTTTTGATGGCTTTGTATTATAATACAATTGTTTCAGGTAATTAACCAATGCGCGTTGATAGCCTGGTGGATAGGGAGGGCTGCTGTGAAGGACAAGAGCATGGGTTCAAACCCTAGCTCCTTCAATTTTGATCCCTGGTTTTATTTTCTTTTTTTCTTTCACTTTCTTTCTTATTTTTTAAATAATTAATAACTAACCAATTAAAATTACTTAACCAATTAAATTAATTAACATTTTGTTTATAAATCATAATAACTTTTTTTTTTTTATAATTTCTTATAACTTGTAAATTTTTTTATATATATATCTCATGAAATTAATTCTAATTAATTTGTAAATAAATTAACTAATTAGGTTTAGATTAATTAATTAAACCTAATTTTCTTAACCCTAATTTTTCTATTAACCCTAAAAATTAACCTAATTTTTTTCTAAGCCCTAATTAAATCATTAATCATTATTTTTAATATGTAAATAATTTATTATTTTATTATTATTATTAAACTTATTTTCTTAATTAATTTCTAAAACTTCTCTAATATTAATTTTTTCTTGCTAAATTCTTATTTCTTTTATTTATTATTCTAACCCTTATTTTTATTTATTATTACTAATATGTGATTATGGTTTATTTATTTTTATTATATTTATCATTATTATTTTTATTATTATGTAATTGCTAAAGCCATGTAATAGGTTTATATCTTTTCTTTATTTTTCGTAATTATTTTTATTATATGGTTAGTAACTTTAGGGTGTGCATAACCTATGTGTAAATAAAATAACTTAGAAAATTGACTTAAATAAGATAAATATTTGAACATGAACACTCACACACGTAAGTCGATCTTTGATCGCCATCTTGCACTTCCTAAGTTACCCTCTTGGTTGCCTTAAATATGGTCAAGTCCCTCGAATATAAGGGTGTCTTAAGCAAAGTCCCTTCATAAATATCATCAAGTCCCTACAGTTTTTAAAGATCAAGTCCCTTCGAGGTTGCCTACGGTAATGATCTTGTCCCTTCGAATAAAAGATGATAAGTCCCTACGAATTGCTAAAGACACCATTACTTGTTGCTTTCTATGACCATACGATGACCCTAATCTAGTCCCTTAAATATCCAAGGTAATGACTACTTATTCCTTAATAATAGGGATAGTCTTACCCTTGAAAGAACATATAAGAACATGAATGACTTAGTCCAGGGTAGGTACCTCATAGTTACTTGCTCACACTTTTCAAACTTACTTTTACACCTCACAATTTCTAAAATAGGCTTTGTATACACCCATACAAGGGTCATTACCAAGTACTTAAAGAAATTTTTCTAATCACACACTACACTCTTGCAAACAAACAAAGTGAGCTAAGTAACTAAGAGCTCATGGATAACCATGGATACAAAGGGTGCTAACATCTTCCCTTTGTATAACCTACCCCCCGAACTCAAGTCTTTTAAAATAGGTCTTTCTTGTTCTTTTATGTCCTTTCCACTTGGATAAAATAAAAGTCGGTGGCGACTCTTGCTATCCGCAACATTTATAGAAAGTCGTTTCCCCAACCCTGAATGTCACAATCAAATCTATATAACCCCATGGTCTGGTCACCGAGCCGTTGAATCCATGTAGGTCAGAGCCTACGTAGGGGATGAGGTGTGTCTTATTAAGTTGTAAAATGGAGAATAGTTGAGAGTACATAATGTCCACTGAGCTTCCCTGGTCGACAAGGATTCGACGTCCATCAAAATTTTCCATTCGGGCCCCGAAGAGCAGGGGGTTTAAGAGTTTGGTGCTCCGCCGAGGAGTTCCTCGCGGTTAAAGGAGATGGGAACGGAGCTTCCTCGAGGCTGGTCGAGGGTATAGTTTTGGTTCGAGCCCTTGTTGATAAGGTGGTCGAACTTGCGTTTCACCGAGCCTATGGTGATTTTGTTGAAACTTCCTCTAGATATTACCATCACGGAAGGGAAGGATTCCCATGGGTTGTATACTGCTAAATACGAGGGAATGACAAGCTCGTCGGGCACATAAACGTTTTTGGGCCGTGTGAAGCTTAGAGCAACCTAGAGATTTGCATATGTGGTTGGGGGAGCGGCTTCCTCGACTTTCTTAGATTATTGTACCTCTGGTCGGGGAGCTTTCTCACCTTTAGTGAATTATTTCAGGTGACCGTCCATGATTAGTATTTCAATGGCATCATTTAGATGGATGAGTCTTCAATATTATGGCCATGGCTTTTCTGGAATCTACAGTACTTCGTTTTGTCCGTATTAGTCTTGACCGAAAGTGTTTTAGGAAAACAGACACCAGCCTGACGAAATTTGGAATTTGCACATTCTAACAAGATCTCCTCCCCCGAGAATGAGAGAAAGGTGTATTCATGGAACCGACCAGAGGGTCCCTTGTGGTTCCGCTACACCCGCGGGTGTTCTTCCTTTCTTTTGTTAGCTCCCTGACGAGATGTTAAGGGTTTGTCGTTTCTTGATGGTTTGGTATCCTCTAGATGCCTGGAATCATGAGCGGTGTTGGTTGTTTCCTTCTTCTCATATTGTAAATATGCTTGAGCCTCGAGGAGGAAGGGGTCGAGCGTGGTTGACATTTCAATGTCGACAACTTTGGCAAAATCACTTCGGGGACGAAGCCTGCATTAGATGAGGTATTTCTTCATGTCGTCGGTCGTTGAGACCTGGACTACCTCTTTATTGAACCTCTCAATGTATGCTTGCAAAGATTCTTCCTTGCCTTGTATAATTGCCTTGAGAGAGACTTCGGTCTTGGGATGTCGACGAGAGGTAGTAAAGTGTCGAGAAAACTTCCTCCCCAGTTGTCTCTAGGAGGTGATTAACTCGTGGGGGAGGCGTTTGTACCAGGCCATCGCTCCCTTTCTGAGCATGGTCGAAAAAAGCATGCATTTTATCACGCCCCGAACGCCGCAGTAGTCGAGCAAGGTGTAACACGGTGGGAGAACTGACTTTAGTTATGTTGCGGATAGCAAGAGTCGCCACCGACTTTTATTTTATCCAAAGGAAAGGCATAAAAGAACAGGAAAGACCTTTTAAAAGATTTTTGGGTCCGGGGGGTAGGTTATGTAAAGGGAAGGTGTTAGCACTCTTTACATCCATGGTTATCCATGGGCTCTTAGTTACTTAGCTCACTTTAAACTGTTTTTGAAATGTGAAGTGTGTGAATATAAATTTTCTTAAGTATTTTATAATGATCCATGTACGGATGTATATAAAACCTTTGTTTTGAAAATTGTTTGAAATGTATGAAGTGTTTGAATTGTTTTGAAGAGTGAGCAAGTATCTAAGAGGAACCTACCCTAAGTTTAAGTCTTTTATGTTCTTGAATCCTTTAAATGGTAAGACTATCCCTATTATTAAGGAATAGGTAGTCATTACCTTGGATGTATGGGACAAGTGAAGGGACATCTGTTTATTTAGGCAACTGTGGGGTGTATAAGCAATTCGAAGGGACTTATCATCTTTATTCGAAAGGGACAAGATCATTACGAAGGCAACATCCGAAGGGACTTGATCTTTTTATCTGTTAAGGGACTAGATGATGTGAGGTGAGGGACTTTGCTTTATACACCCTACTTGACTTTTTGATTAGGCAACTTGAGAGGTATCCTTAAGGAAGTGAGATGGCGATCAAAGATCGACTTACGTGTGTGAGTGTACAATTTCAAATATTTTATCTTTTAAAATTAATGATCTAAATTCAATTTTTAAATACAAACATGTTTCACTCCCTATTTTACTAACCATAGCATTTAAAATAAATAATAACATTACTACTAAAATATTACATAAAGGAGACAATTACATAATAATAATAATTAAAACAAATTAAATAAATAAGCAAAATAAGTAATAATAAATAATTGGGTTAGTAACAATAATAATAAATAATCACAATATATATATATATAAATGGGGTTAGTAATAATAAAATAAATATCATATGAAAATAAATAGAATTAATAATAAAATAAACAAGAATATTAGCATAATAATTAAAAGTTCAATTTTTTTTATAAACAATTATTTTTTAAGATTAAGAAGAAAGCATAAACAATTCATAATATATACTAATTTTTATAAAGTTTTAAATTATGTACATGTTATAAAAATAAGGTTAATTATAAGCATATTATGAAAATAAATTATATTTACAAAATTAAATTAAGAGTTTTAATTATTTTAAGCATAATCTAAAATTATTTATATACAAGAATTATATTAAAGAACAATTATAAACAAATTATAAGAATATACAATAAATTAAAAATTATAATTAACAAATAAATTAATATTTACAATTAGGGTTTTATAAAAATAATTAGGTTTTATAGAAATATTAGGGTTATATGTTTAGAAAAAATAAATTAGGATTAATTATTTAATTATACAAAATTATACACTATTAATAATATACAAAAATAAATAATTTTTCTACTAAGATTTAATTAAAAAAAATGAGTTCTAAATAATAATACAAATATTCCATTTTTTTCTATTATTTAAATTTATTTAACTATAATATAAATTAATTAAATAAGAAAAACAGAAAAAAGAATGAAAAACAAAACTTACCTGGGATGGGATTCGAACCCAGCCCCTAAGCTTTAAACAACCTCAAGACCAATACACCAGCCACTGGGCTACGCGCGCGCAGGTGTTAGCAATGCACTCCATGAGGTTTTGTTGTTAACCTGGAAAAATCATGACAAAACAAAAAAAGAAATAGCACAAAAGGCCTGGGGGGATTCGAACCCAGGACCTTTTCACAACACGCAAGCACACTTACCATCCAGCCGGGAGGGCGCAACTGTTTGTATAATCACCACAATAAATTATATATTAAGTCCTGTGATTAAATGGAAAAATAAGAAAAAGGTTGTTGCATCCAGGATTCGAACCAAAGCCTTCAAGCATAACATGCGCATCCCTCACCACTGGGCCAACACTGCAATTGTGAAATAAATTAACAACAACATAATAAAATATTAAAACAATATTTGAATTCCAGAATGCGCGCCAGGAACTTCATCTTCTTCCTTGGACGCTGCAAATTTTCCTGCGAATTCTTCTACGAATATACCTGCGTTTTTCATTCCTGCGAATCACAAACTTCAACCAAACAACAAGATTTCACAAAATTATTTATGCCATTGAGTTCCTACTGAGATTTGCAATCGTCCTATGTCTTTAGAATTCATTTATCATGATCAAATCATGAAACCCTAAAAGAGGCCGTGAACCCTAATCATGGTGAAATTCCATACCTGCATAAAAAACTCAATTGAATAGCCCAGAATCATTCTAGGGTTCATCACAAACATCATCAAACAATCAAAAACAATTTTAATCCAGCCAATCAATGGAATCGAAAATCAACAATTTCTTGAAGAACATGATTCGGTCTATGCATTATGTCATGTTTTAGAAGCATGTGAGTATTGGTTTCGATTCAGGGAAGCTTAATGAAGCTTGTAGTGTCTTCAAAATACCTTGAAAGGCTTGGTAATGAGAAATCTGAATTCAAGTTTTTTGTGAGTTTTTTTGAATGTGCAAACTTACTCTTGAGGCTGTGAAAATCGTCCCCTATGCTTGTGTTCTCTTCATATACTTATAGTGAATGAATTAGGTCAGAAAGATTGGATCATTGTTTGGACTTTTTGATCTTTGGAGATTGAAAAAGATTATGGCTTAAATTTCATATATTTGTGAATGAGACCTTTCTATTTCAAGCCAATCATCATCAATTGTGTATCAATTCAATCCAATTCATGTTAATGACCTTCTAGAACAAAAATATATTTTAAATTTTCATATTTGATATTTTATTTAAATTTTAAATGATTTTTTAACATAAAAAATCATAATAAATAAAATAAAATTATGAAAATATCAAATAATTTTCGTGCATGATGTCATGGAACACTTTGGGTCACAAAAAGTTCAGCCCATTTAGAAAAATTTGGTTTTAAGACCCTATTTTCTTCATAAACCACCCAAAAATTTCCCAACTTTGCAAGGGCACATATCCTTCATTTTTAATGCTATGAGGGTGTTCTTGGACTTTTTGGAAATCTTGAAGAGTTCTCTAACCAACCCCATTGGTTTCATGTCCATATCATTTACCATTCTCAAGTTATGCCCTTTTGAAGTTGTTGACTTTTTGTTGACTTTCAAAAGGACCTATAATGTCTTAGCTCATACCTTCCAAATGAAGCATTTTTGGGCTTGGCTTGTGAGACACAAAGTTGTAGAGAATTAAATTTCCTTCAAAATGAACTTTTGATGGAAAAAATGTGATGAAGCATGTGAAAGTTATGGCTGGTCAAAGTTCAGTTGACTTTTCCTGAGGAAACCCTAATTTAGAAACCCCTGATTCTTGATGATCTGAAATCTCCTTGATGAATCATGATCAACCTTTGATCAAATGATGAATTTTACTTCATATACTTGATGTTGGCAAAAAATCATGAAGTTTGACTTTGGTTTGACCACAGTTGACCTCAGTTTAACTTTTTAACTACTTTGACTGATTTTGACTTATCTGGTCATTTGACTGAGCAAACCTTTGAGAGAAGTTCTAAAAATTTTCATGGGGATTCTTAAGCATATATAAGATGTTATGAAGCTCACTTGAAGTCTTGGAAGTCCATTTAGCCTGATTAAAGTCAAAACCCTAGTCTAGGATGCATTGCTTAGGAGGATGCATTGTCTGAGGGAATTGTCAAATCTTCTGACTATCTGTGAACTTTGTGAACCTTGTGAACCATCATAAGATGTCTTGTGAACCTTGTGAACCTCATAAGGTGTCTTGTGAATCTTGTGAACCTCAGGGGAGGTCTTATAAACTTCATGAACCTCATGGGAGGTCTTGTGAACCTTGTGAACCTCATAAGGTGTCTTGTGAACCTTGTGAATCTCATAAGGTGTCTTATGAATCTTGTGAACCTTGTGAACCTCTTAGCACACAAAGTCTTGTATTGTGAGGGCAAATTTTGGGGTGCAACACAAGGCATCAATATTCTCTATGTGTTTGTCTGGGTATGTCGTTCCGTTGTAGGAACCTAGAGGAGAAGGCTTCTTTTGGCCCTTAGGTAACCTTGTAGACATGATCTCCTGTGAGAGGGCTCCTCAAGGCACATCCTCGTCACTGGAGTTATACGAGAGAGAACAAGGACGATTGTTTCTAGGGCGTCGGGAAGAGGGAGTTCTTGAGAGAACCCTGGGTCTGGCTGGGGGAGAGCGTTGGACTTCCATTTAGGGCTCTCTTCTTGTCTTCTTGGCTCTAGGGGAGCACTGTCGTTGGGGATACATATGGTCGCGTTTTCTGATAGATCCTAATTCTTCTGGTCGTTGACGATTCTTTCTTCAATTAGGTCTATGGGAGAAAGACTTATGGACCTCATGTGCCCGTGAGTTGGAGGATATTTGGGATGGCATGCATCCTCCAAAGCCCTTACCCTCTCGCTCTGTCGGAGGATCAAGATGTTGGTCTGGTTCAAGGCTTCAACCAGGACAACGATGGTCGAATCAGTGCCCTATAATACCGGGAGAAGTTAGGGATATTCAGGAACAAACTCTGGTTCCACAATGGGGTCAGGAGACAAGGAGGTTGTGGCTCTGTCTCATTGATGGAGGTTATTATCCCCGAGGAGGGGATGAGTTCCGTCACTATTCGTCAGCTTGATGGGGACATCAGTGGTAATCTGAATGTTGGTAAAGTCATTGTGGTTATCCATGAGAGGAATCTTGATTGGCTGCTTTAATCTTTGAGTTCCAGGGAGAAAAGACGAGGAAACCTGTTTCCCACAGACGGTGCCACTGATCTTTCTGGTTGATTAAAACCTTGAGTGGACCACGGACTGCGTCGCCAATGCTGGATTGTCAAAGAGTGGATGAGGTGTACTTGCAAGACACTTTGATGACAAAATAAGAATTAGCGGAAGAATAAGCAAATACATAATATAGTATTATTATAGTGAATATTTGATACACGACCCTCTCATGTGAGAGAGTTTATATAATACCCCTAGCGCCTGGCCATTGGTCCCTATTTTGAGCCCGGATCATGGATCCCCCGAAAATTGGTAACTACCATAAACTAGTCGTTGGAATGGGAATGCATGCTCCAATCAGAGGCTTCCGTCAGGCAGGGTGTGAATTCTAGCAGGGGCGATCCTGGACTGTTTCTGGGTGACTTCTCATAGATGTCGGGCAGAAGTCCCAAGGAGGCAGAGATGGACGACTACGTTTGAGGTTGGTTCCCCGACTGAGGGGAAAAGGAAAATTAGTTCCTTTTTGCCTTAGTGGGCTGGATTTGGACTATTGGATCGTCTCAGATGCGAGAGTGGATTGGGCCAATCCGAAACACAATTCATACTAACATTTTTGTAAAAATGGAACAAACACAACATATGAGTTGAGTTTGGGAACACAACTTTCATCATCAAATCTAATTCATAGTATATCACCAAAACCTTCGTTATAAACTTCTCAGAAGAAAACAACTCTTTCAGCTTCTACAGTGCCCATGTGAAGTTTTCCTTCCTTTTACGTTCAAATTAGGCAAATCCAACCAAAAACGTCAATGAACACCAACAATATTAAGTAGTGGTAGCCGATACTTATTTGCTTTATATGTACGGTCAATAATCAACAACTTCCCAAAATCAAATAAATCAAAAGTTTCATTTTTTGGAGAATTCAGTACCTGTTTGTTTTTTATGTAATGTACAATAAAAATCAACACCAAGTGGAACTTGTTCAACAATTTCACTGAAATAGGATATGTCCAAAAGATATCATCAATAACATCTGAATCATCCTTGTTTTTGTCCCAGTACATGTATTTCTCTTTATGAATAAGGCTCAACAAAAGTTGCATTTCAGTCAATGGACCTCTCTTGCTCGTCTTGTATGTAGATCTTGCCTTGTACACATGGGTAACGCTCGTGAAGTTTTCTGGATCTCTATCATTTAAAGCAACAATTATAAAGTCATATTGTATTTTGTCATGTCACTCACAAATTGTCTTTCTTCATCTTTTAAATGGCTTAATATGTCATGACCATCTAAATTTGTTGTTATATTATGACTGTGAAACTCACATCTAACCATCACCTTCCAACTATTACCATTTGACACAGATTTCAACATAAATGGACATTTAACTATTATATTATAATTGTCTTCTGAGGAATTCTTCCTTTGTATAGTTTCCTCCTTTCTCACAATTCAAAATCAATTTATCTTTCCTCCCTCATTTGTGGTATCAAAACAAATAGTAATAATAATAAAATCATGTTGTTTACTAATGGATTGTACATATGCTAGCCTATCAGATTGGGAGGATAATATTTGTCATTTACAACATATATATTAAGAACAAATTATCAATGTGAGATACCAAAAACAAAATAAATTTTGAACAAGTTAAAAACATATAACTTCAATGGTGAAAAACTATGTAAAATCTCCAGAGGAACCATCAGGATCTAGACCACACAAATGAATAATTTTGAACTATCGGTTTTTTTATGTAGGCTAAAAATCCGGTATACCAAAATTTTTAAAATTTCCAGAAGTTTTTTATGTTTCCTGGATTTTTATGAAAAATTTGGTAGACAATATAGAATCCCCTAGAAATACCAGATTTTTAGAAAAATTCGGCATAAATGTACTAGATTTTTAAAAAGTTCAGTACAAATCCCTAGTAATTCCAGATTTTTTGAGAATATACGATATAAATGCATCAGATTTTTAAAAAGTTTGGGTAATATGCAACAAATTTTCAAAAAATACCATATTTTTAAATTTTTTTGATAAAAACTCATAATTTCCACCCATTTTCAGAAAATACCAGATTTCTCCAAGTATTTTTTTTTAGGATTAAATATGTTTTTGGTTCCTATAAATATCTCACCTTTTATTTTTAGTCCCTATTAAAAAAAAGACATTTTTCGGTCTCTAAAAAAAATTTATGTAAGCATTTTTAGTCTTTCCTATTTTCTAAAATTTTAAAAACTATTTAATTACCCCTAAACTTTTAAATTTTTGAATAATTTTTTTCATACGTGTTCAAATTACTATAAAATGTTTATTTACCAAATTATATAATTTTTTAAAATGAGAATAATCAAATATGAATTTTTTAAATTTCAAAAGATAATGATAAAAGTAATGAAAATATTGACTTATAAATCAAATTTTGAATTCTTTTTTTTTTTTCGAGAAACTTTTTATAACGTTCTAAACATATCTCCAAAAGAATTATTCAAAAATACACATTGGTTTAAAAGTATGGACTAAACTTACGTGCATAATGATTTTGTATGGACCAAAACTCACGATTTTTTTATAGGGACCAAAAACAAAATTTGTTAATTTTATAGGGACCAAAATCATATTTAACCATTTTTTTATCAAATATAATTTTTGAATAGGTAAATATTGAGAATGACATTTTTGTCAATATGAAAATATTGGGGAGGGGTGGGTGGGTTTGGGGTGGTTAAAGTGTAGGGGTGACAATACAAGTGTTATTTTTATTTTCCAATAAACCTGTTTTAAATAAATGAGACAACTTGACGAGTTTGGATGACACAATTTTATCATTTTTATCTTGTACCCCACATTTAACCTCATACCCCTACATATTTTTAAAAATTCCAATTTTATCATTTTTATTTTTTATTTATTTTTATTTAATTATTTATTTTTATTTTTTAAAAATTTTCAGAATACTAAATATTTCAAACCGGAAGTAACACCATTGTTACTTCCGGAGTATTTTTATTTTTATTTTTTCTCAACCGAAAGTAATACCCTTGTTACTTTCGGAATGTATTTTTTTTTATTTTTTCTCTCAATCGGAAGTAAAATTCTTGTTATTTCCAGAGTGTATTTTTTTCTCTCTACCGGAAGTAACACCCTTGTTACTTCCGAAATGTATTTTTTCTGAACCAAAAGTAACACACTTATTACTCCCGAAGTGTATTTTTTTATTTTTTATTTTTATTTTTCACTCTAGTTAAGAAACATCAATGTTCCTTTGATGATATGCGACAAAGACCAGACAAATGTAGATACAACAGAGATATTCCCAACTACAAAAAAAAATTCCTACAAGAGAAGAGGCGACTAGGTGGATTGGGGAGGTTGGACTCAGAAATAGAGTCATTGTTATAATAACTTGTTTCTTCCTCTATTATCAGTCTTTGTGTCCGAACGAGTTATTATAACAGTGACTCATTTTTAGTAAACTTCCCTAATCCACCTAGTCGACCTCTTCTCTTGTAGAAAATTTTTCCATAGTTTAAAATATCTCTGTTGTATCTATATTTGTCTGGTCTTTGCCGCATATCATCAAAGGAACATTCATGTTTCTTAACTAGAGAAAAAAATACACTTCGGAAGTAACAAGGGTGTTACTTCTGGTTGAGAAAAAAATACACTCTGGATGTAACAAGGGTGCTCGGTTGAAAAACAAAATATAAAAATACACTCCGGAAGTAACACCATCCGGTTGAGAAAATATTAAAAAAAATACACTCCGGAAGTAACATGGGTGTTACTTCCAGTTTGAGGAAAAAATAAAAAATACATTCTGGAAGTAACAATGGTTTGTAATATTTTGTATTCCGAAAATTTTTAAAAGATAAAAATAAAAATAAATAAATAAAAAGGATAAAATTGAAAATTTTAAAAATATGTAAGGGTATGAGGTTAATTACAAGGTAAAATTTTCCAATTCTCATAAGAATTCAAAACATTATTACAAGCAAGAGATAAACTATTGTGCAAGTATTATGAGGAACTCGTCATGTGATTGGATGCACCTTAATCAAGAAATCATGGGTGAGAAACATTAGAAGACTTACCCTGAATTCCTAAGGCTGAAAAAACATAAAATACCATTTTGTTGAATTAGTTTGAGTTGTATAACACTACCATTTGAGGTGCCACTAAGGACCAACTACAAAATTTGTACTGGCATATAATGCCTACACCGAATGTTGTGTGCCCATAGAGGACGTGTGGGACACTCAAAGATATATGGTTTTGTTGCTTATAATGCCTACATCGAATGTTGCATATAATGCCTACACCGAATTTGTACTTGCATGTAATCTCTAAATTGTTTCAAAGAGAAGCACTCATGAACCTGACTCATATCACAATCTTTACCTCAAGTTTGAGCAACATATGCAACCGTCATAGGCTCGAAAAATGACATCTTCATGTGATATGACTCCTTGAGTAATAAGACGTTGTTCCTCCCTTAGAATTTCTCCAACACATGTTTCTAAAGAAGGAACATAATTCCTATTTAGAAAAGCACCTTTGAGAACTTCAAATTCTGGGTGAAACTTCGTGAAAAATTGATCTTGGCTATTTATGTTGTAGACCTTTTGGATAGTCGTGAGAGAAGTCTTAGGAACATCAACATCTATAAGAGCGGAATGTTTCTCCACATATTCAAAAAACTAAAATAATATAATCGAATAGAAAAAGTACCTTATTTGTAATTAGCTATCTCCAACTCTAACTGGAAATGTTTCGCTGCATTGTTTTGGTTGTAAAGACCCTTCAAATATTTCTTGAGCAGTTGAAAATGAATACAAATTATTAATCATTTGAAGATCAATCGAATTGAGGATCTAAGTGATTATTTGAGCATCTTTAGTTTCTCATGCAACCAATATAACTTTTATGTATATGCCTTAGAGACATAGTCTAGATGATTCAATAATCTTTTTTCCTTCATATTGAAATTCTCAAGTTGGATAATTATTGCCAGGAAAATAAACACAAATTTTGTTTTTTTTTCATTTTCCATAGCCATGATATAAAGAACACTTTTACAATAAATAATCAAATAAAAATCTCCTTGTAGCACGTGCAACATATATATATATTTTTGTAAGAGTACCAAATAAAAAAAATAAAAAATTAGGATTGAAATAGTAATTAAACCAGGGAAATCATGAAAAGCAACACAAGACATATTCTTCGAGAATAGGCATGACAATGAGGCGGGGGCGGGTTTAGCTAGCCCCGCACCCGCACCCTCCTCCCTGTAGCAGATTTGCCTCGCCCCAAACCCAATCAGGGGTGAAAATTTACCACCCAGATCTACCTTCGATGGAAACGGGGTTGTCTGCCCCCACCCGTAAAAAAATAATTTCTTTTAAATAGTAATAAAAATTAATAATTTTATTAAAAACTTGACCATTTTAATAATAAATTTGTTTCTAAATATGAGGGTTTGAATGAATGGTGAGAAATGACTAATGAAGATTTTTAATTAATTATCAAAAAATGAATAAATGTGTATGAAATAATTTCAATAAAAGTATCGAAATAAATTTCATAAGACCGAGCGGGGCAGGGTGGATGCGGTGCGGTAGTAGCTTCCCCGCGCCCTCGCATCCGCATCCTCAATTACAAATCGAGTTTTCCCCGCACCCACACCCAATCAAACTGAGTTTCCCCAATTAATTTCGGGTCCAGTCCGGGCGGGCCCCGACAAACTTGGGTTTTTTGCCATGCCTAACCGAGAACAAGTAAACACAAAACCTAAACACCGAGATCAGCAAAATAGAATCACAAAATCACAATCTGCTAGTAAGCATTGAACAACAATCAACGATCACCAAACCAAATTCAATCGCAACCAAACAAACATGAATCAATTGTGATAACCATTTGTTGTGAATATGATACCTTACAAATAAAGTATAATAGGTTTCTCAAGAAATCCACAAGGGTTAGGGTTCAGGGTTACCAAAGATAACAACAAGGATTGATTATAAACTGTTATTCTTTCCTTTCTCTTAAAACAAGATTACAAGTATACAAGAATAACAAATAACCTCTCTCACTTTTGAATTAGGGTTTTATCTTCCTATTTTCCCTTCTGCAAAATATGAGAGACTAGTATGCTATTTATAATAAAACTAACATAGTAACCTAGTGGTTTTTTTAACAATTACCCATTACAAGCTAACTTTGGGTACAAGCTAACTTAAACAATTAGATCCATAACACAAGGCCCAATTAAACAATAACATGTGATCAGACTTCGACGACATGTTATTCGTACTAGGGTTTATTCTAATATTCCACAAATCTCGACCTTGAAACACACCCTATACTAACAAGAAACAAACTAGCTTTCTTCATGCAACTTTATCAACTGCATACAGTGGAAAAACTTGCAACTGGGCAACGTCTTGGTGATCAAATCAGCAACATTATGATCTGTCGAAACCTTCAGCACTTGGACTTCTCCATGCTCGATTACCCTTCTGACGAAATGTAGCCTTACATCAATGTGTTTGGTTCGCTCATGATAGACTGAGTTCTTCAATAGCTGTATCGAACTTTGACTATCACATTTAACAATGATACTTCGACCTTGAAGTTTAAGCTCCTTTGTAAAACCTTCAAGCCACAATGCTTCCTTTACAGCTTCAGTTAGAGCGATATATTCTTCTTCAGTGGTTGATAAGGTAACAACCTTCTGAAGTGTTGTTTTCCAACTAATTGTTGTGTCAAACATAGTGAAAATATATCCAGAAACAAATTTTCTGGAATCCATACAACCTGTATAATCAGAGTTGAGATATCCTTCGATTGATGCTTTACTATCTTTACCCAAGGCTCCATCGTAAATTAAGACTCTATTCAGAGACCCATTTATGTACCTTAAAATCCACTTCAATGCTTTCCAGTGAGCCTTTCCAGGATTCGACATGTACCTGCTTACAAGACTTACTGCATATGCTATGTCGGGTCTAATATAGACCATAACATACATCAAAGAATCTATTATATTAGCATATGAAATGCTATTCATATAAGCTCTTTCGACATCAATACTGGGACAGTGATATATACTCAGCTTGAATTGAGGGTTTGTTGGAGTCATAACAAGCTTTGAATTCGACATACCAAACTTATCAAGAATCTTCTTCAAGTATGCCTCTTGAGATAAGCATAATCTTGATTCCTTTCTATCTCTCCGGATGTCAATCCCAAGAATCCTAGACACAACTCCCAGATCCTTCATATCGAACTCCTTATTGAGTTCAGCCTTCACCCTCATTACATCTTTGACATTGTTGTTTGCTATTAGAATATCATCCACATAAAGCAACAAAATAACAAATGAATTACCAGGTCAAAATCTGAAGTAAACACAATGATCGAACTTACTTCTGATGAAACTTATACGTGCCATGAACTTGTCGAATCTCCTATTCCACTATTGAGAAGATTGTTTCAACCCATATAAAGATCTCTTCAGTTTGCACACATACTCTTCCTTCCCCTCTTCGACATACCCTTCAGGTTGTCTCATCAGGATTATTTCATCAAGATCACCATACAAGAACGTAGTCTTCACATCCATCTGTTCAAGTTCAAGGTCGAACTGTGCCACCATGGAAAGCAACATTCGAATGAACATGTGCTTCATAACAGGAGAGAACACATTATTGAAGTAGTCACCTTCTTTCTGAGTGAACCCCCTTGCAACCAACCTTTTCTTGTATCTCTTCGACGTCACTCCTTCGATTCCTTCCTTAACTTTGAAAATCCATTTACAGTTGGCTAACCTGGCTCCAAAAGGTTTCTTGACCAGTTCCCAAGTATTGTTATCATGAAGAGATTTCATCTCATCATCCATGGCCTTCAACCATTCAGTCTTATTTCGACTCCTCATAACTTCCTTATAGTATCTAGGTTCTTCGTCTAGAACCTCACTTGCAGAGATTAAGGCATAAGCTATAAGATTTGCATACCCAAGTCTTTGAGGTGGCTTGATGACTTTTCTTGACTTGTCTCTTGCCAGCAGGTAGTCATCATCAGTCTCCTTATCTTCGACATCAATTTCTGCTTCTTCGACTTCATTTGGGTCATGCAATTCAGAATCACTATGCTCCACCTCAACAGGAATTTCTCCCTATTCCAGCTCTTCGACAACATCGTCAGATTTCTTGAAAGCCATCTCAGCTTCATTGAAAACTACATCTCGACTGGTGATACACCTCCTGTGACATGGCTCTAGGCACCATAGCCTATAAGCTTTGACTCCTTTAGGATATCCCATGAATATGCATTTCAGAGCTCTAGGTTCGACCTTGTCTTACCTAATGTGAGCATAGGCTACACAACCAAATACTCTCAGTTTGTCGAGATCTGGTGGATGTCCTGACCAAACTTCTTCAGGTGTCTTCATATCTAACACAATCGAAGGACATCTGTTTATCAGATATGTTGTTGTCGAAACAACCTCATCCCAAAACACCTTCTTCAATCCAGCACTAACTAACATGCATCTAATCCATTTGAGGATTGTTCGATTGAATCTCTCAGCTAGACCATTTTGTTGAGGAGTACCTGCTACATTCTTATGCCTTACAATCCCAGACTCGACACAGTAACTGTCAAAAGCTTCATTGCAAAATTCAAGGCCATTATTAGTTCTCAATCTCTTGACCTTTCTGCCAGTTTGAGTTTCGACCAAAACCTTCCAACTTTTGAAATTCTCAAAATTTTCATCCTTTGTAATATGAATGAATACCCATAACTTTCTGGAATAGTCATCAACTATGGATAGAAAGTATCTTGCAATGAATGCGAAGGATTCCTCGCAGGCCCTAAAAGATCAGCATGGATGTAATCAAGGGATCCATGTGTTCTTTGTTTACCTTTGTTAAACTTCACCCTACAGGATTTACCAAATACACAAGGTTCACAAAACTCTAACTTCTCGACTTTGTCACCACCTAACATGTTCTGTTTCCCCAGTTCGACCAGGCCTCTCTCGCTGAAATGGCCCAATCTCATGTGCCATAATTTTGTCTTCGACAAAAGTTTCGTGGATGCAACATTTGTCGATCCACTTACAACTTCAACCTCAAGGCTATACAAGCCTTGTTTCTTCATGCCTCTCAAAACTTCCTTCGACCCCTTCATGACTCTTAGGATACTTTTCTCTCCTTGAAAGACATATCCATTCTTGTTGATAGTCAGGTACATACCTAACTTCAGTCAATAGTCTTATTGACTCATCATGGAGCTTGAATCTCACAGATCCAATACCTGTAATTTTGCAAGCTTTGTTGTTTCCCAGCAGCACCAATCCACCATCTTGATAACATAACTCCTCGAACAAATCTTTGTTTGGAGTCATGTGACAAGTGCAACCTGAATCCATAATCCACTATTTTCTTGAGTCGCTGCTCGAAACCACAAGAACATCAGATGAGTCAAAATCATCTTGAACAATGGCAGTATTGCCATTATCATTACCTCCATGATCTTTCAGGGGTTCAGGACACACCTTTCGAATGTTACCCTCCTTCTTACAATGATAGCATCGAACACTAGATGTTTCACCACTATAAGACTTATGCTGACTTTTGCCCTTCTTCTTGTCGAACTTACCATCATTTCACAAGAATTTCTCTTTAACGGACAAACTTTCACAACCGTCGAAGGTTTATGCTCCTTTCGTTCGTTTAAGTCCTTAGAGTACAAGGCAGATTGAACATCTTCAAAGGTCATGGACTCTCTTCCATACAAGAGGGTTTCTTTGAAGTGAGCATGTGTTATGGGCAAAACGCATAACAACAACATCGCTTGATCTTTGTCATCGATCTTCACATCAATATTTTCAAGATCAAGAATCCGTTTGTTGAACATATCTAACTGCTCAGCCAACACTTTGGCTTCACTCATCTTGAATGAATACAAGGCTTGCTTTAGGTAGAGTCGATTCACTAACTATTTGGTCATGTACAAACCTTCAAGTTTCAACCATAACCTTGACACCGTCGTCTCCTTTGATACTTGTCGAAGAACCTTATCACCAAGGCTCAACAATATTGCGTTGTGTGCTTTCTCAATCATAGTCGTCTTTTCAGCTGCCGTCAATGCAATATTCATGGTTGTCTCTCCCTTCAACGCTTCCAAACAACCTTGCTGAACAAGTAGGGCTTTCATCTTCAAGCCCCACAGACCAAAATCGTTCATTCCAGTGAACTTTTCAATCTCATACTTTGTTGAAGGCATCTTCTCCATGCTCACCGCACCAATTTATTGTGAATAGGATACCTTAGAAAACAAAGTATAATAGGTTTCTCAAGAAACCTACAAGGGTTAAGGTTTAGGGTTACCTAAGATAACAACAAGGATTGGTTATAAACTGTTATTCTTTCTTTTCTCTTAAAACAATATTACAAGTATACAAGAATAACAAATAACCTCTCTCACTTTTGAATTGGGGTTTTATCTTCCTATTTTCCCTTCTGCAAAATATGAGAGACTAGTATGCTATTTATAATAAAACTAACATACTAACCTAATGGTTTTTTTTAACAATTACCCATTACAAGCTAACTTAAACAATTGGATCCATAACACAAGACTCAATTAAACAATAACATGTGAGTAGACTTCGACGACATGCTATTCGTACTAAGGTTTGTTCCAATATTCCACGCCATCAAATCAAGATTGTTAAGCAGCAACAATGACGAAATTACGAGACAATAACCAAAAACTCATAATCCTAAGCAACTACATTCTTTGGTTTATAAAGAAACGATTTTGAAACAAATACAAACGGTGAATACAATTTTGAGAGCAGCCTAACGAAGTGTTGTTGTTCAACCAAGAAAATAAGGATTCACAAGTTTGATCGAATAACTTATAATATCATGTAAGAAATTTTGACTTCATGTCATTCTTTATTGTATTACCTCTATTTATAATTACATAACCATTTAAAATAATTAATTATAAATATTATCTATTTAATTTTCTAATCTGTTATGAGACACTGAACTTGGCTCATATCACAACCTTTACCACAACTTTGAGCAACATACACAACCGTCACAGGCTCAGAAATGACAACTTCATGAGACATGTCTCCTTCAGTAATAAGACGTTATTCCTCCCTTAGATATTTTCCAACACATGTTTTTAAAGAAGGAACGATATTCCTATTTAGCAAAGCACCTATGAGAACTTCAAATTATGGGTGAAACTTCATGATAAATTGATCTCGACTACTTCTATTGTAGACCTCTTGGATAGTCGCAAGAGAAGTCTTGAGAGCATCAATACCTATAAGAGCGGGGTGTTTATCCATATATTCAAAAAAACTAGAATAATATTCTTGAACATATAAAGTACCTTATTTGTGATTAACTATCTCCAACTCCAACTGAAAACGTTTCACTGCATTGTCTTGGTTGTAAATACGCTTCAAATAGTTCCACATATCATGAGCAGGTTAAAATGAATACAAATTATTTATCATTTAAAGATCAATAGTGTTGAGGATCCAACTGATTATTTAAGCATCTTTAGTTTTCAATGCATCTAATGCAACTTTTCTATAGGCTATCTTAGAGACACCGTCTAGGTGACTGAATAATCCTTCTTCCTTCATATAATTTTTGTATTGAAATTTTCAAGTTGGATAATTCTTACGAGAAAACAAACACTTTTTTTTTCCAGTTTCCATAGCCATGATATAGAAAACACTTTTACTCTAAATAATACTTTTCTTCTTTTTTTATAAGAGCACTAAATAAATAAATAAATTAGGATTTGAATAGTAACCAAACCAGGGAAACCACGAATAGCAACACATGATATATTTACCGAGAATAAGCGAACACAAAACAAAATCGCCAAGATCACTAAAATAGAATTACAAAATCACAATCTGCTAGCGAGCATTGAACAACAATCAACGATCACCAAACCAAATTCAATTGCAACAAACAAACATAAAACAATTGCGATAAACACGAAATAAAGATTGTGAAGCAACAACAATGAAGAAATCAACAACCAAAAACTCAAAATCTCAAGTGTTAAAAATCTCACATCGGATAATATATGACATGAAAATTCATTTATAAGTGGGAACAATCCTCACTCTACAAATTGATTTTGTAGGATTGAGTTAGGCCGAACCACACTTTCTTAATACCAAACTACTACAAGCTTTTGATTTATAAAGAAACAATTTCTAAAAAATACAAATGAATTCACATATTCGATCGAATACCTTCTAATCCCATATTAGAAATTATGGCTTCATGTCATTCTTCATTGTATTACCTCTATTTATAAATTACATAAATTACATGAGCATTTTCAACAATTAATTCTAAATATTATCTATTTGATGTTTAGTCTATTAAATCATATCAATTCATCCCATATTAACAGCCTCACACTAGAAAGACTTCAAAAAAACAAAAAAAATACAAAACCAAGTAACACAGTGATAACTGATAAACTTAATGCAATTTGTAAAAATGAATAATGAATAAAGAGCAATTGTACCAACAATCCTTCCAAGAGTTCGATTTGTGCCTCCATTATTCTTCTCGTAACCACCATCAAAGCAACAAAGATTGCCTTGCCTTGATAACAATTGATAGAAACAGGTACCATGTTGAATTTGTAACTTAATAACAACTGTTCTACTGAATAATTCTTTGGCAAGGATTCCCAAATGAGAGACAATACAAACAAACAGACTTGCACAAAATTGAAATTACACAGAAAAATAAATAATACATACACAGTCTCCTCTAAGGGTTAGAGAGCCTTGAAATTGTCCTATTCAGTTTCTTTCCCTTTTATTCTTACACAACACACATAATAATTAATTACAAAGTATTCATACCAGTAACATCTCCATAACTGAGTATTAACAGATTTATCACTTAAGATATTTATTAAACCAATCCAATAAGATCTGATAGGCCTCTTCTGCAGCCTTCACCGCTTCCGGATCTTCCGTGTTATACCTTAAAGTCCAGCCATGCGAGACATTAGGAAATATTTTCACAAAACTATCCACCTGCACAAACAACACCATCCCATGAGTGATATATCTTAAATGGTAGATAACTACAAAACGAATGAAAGATTCACTTACTTCAGGTTTAGCAGCCAAGACTCGTTCAAATTGTTTTATAACCTCTGGAGGTGTGATTGTGTCAAGCCCAGCTCCAAGTATGGCTATCGGAACATTAACACCTGAAACGAAGACTAGTAATTAGCCACCCGAATACGAACATTGTTTGAATATGCCACTGAAAGTTCGTACCATCGATGTCGTCTACTGTAATAGACGATGGATGTGCTAACACAACAACTTGGCTGAGTTTGGATTTCCCAAGCTCACACACCGTCTTAGCTGATACAAAAAGGAAATCATGTTATATTAAGCGAGTTTATAATATAAGTTACTTGTATTGAAAGGCACTCACCACCCCAACAAAAACCAGCAGCTCCAATGGTAGAGATTCCTTTATTCTTTAAGGCTTCAATTATGGGTTGTGAAGCTTTAAAACCTTTGTCCTATAAAAATTATGTGTTACCAAAGTTCTATTATAAGGATTTATGCTTAAAAAAGTACTAACCGGTTGATGTTGTTCTATCCAAATAGGTAAAGGTTTGTCGAGATTCTCAGGATCAAAGGGATCACCATTGAAATAGTCAGGAAGTACCACATAATACCCGGATGCTGCAACTCTGTCAGCAAGTTTTCTTCACAAAATATCACAAATTCATCATCTATGAAAATAAACCATGTAGTAGTAACAGATGTGATTATGTTTGACAATTCATTATACCTTATAATTGGGGCTTCATATCCATAAATATCGGAGACGAGGAGAATGGCGAAGGGGGAAAGAGGAGAGCCGGTGAGATAAACATTAAGGCCACCGAGTGTTTCAACATGGCCAATTCCACAAAAAGGGTCCAGAATTGGTGGATTAGAGCAGCAAGCAAGACCTGACATGATTGTTTCTTTCACTTGCTAACTCTGCAATTACCTCAAACACTCTCACGTTTCTTATAACAATGTATGTAGAGGAAATAATAAGACATTTCTATCATTATTATAACATAAAAACTTACATCACTTTTGAGGTACATTTCAACAGATGTTAACTACAACACTATATATAGTTACCATCTCACATTAAACAAATATTTTTACGCCAACAACTATTTTAAAATATAAGAAATGTTGTTTGTTGACTTAATAATTTTGTTTGTTTAACCTAATAATTTTGTTGATAGCTGCATTTCTCTCTGGCCTCACGCAATATTTTTATTTTATTCATGTGTGAAAACATTTGGTTCATAAAAAACTAGTGGGATAAAAAACTAATGGGAAATCCGTGCATCCGTACGAATTCTGGTTTGGTCCGCGTAAATGACACCAACTATAATTAAATAAAACAATATGAAAGATATTATTATGTTAACATTATATGAAAAAGAATATGGTAAAAAATAAATCATATAAAGTAAACTAAAAACGCATATGAATAGAAAAATATAAATATTTATTTATTTTAATAGTGAAATTCAAAACCAAATAATTAATAGTGTTTAAAGATTATTATGTAAAAAATAAAACAAATTAAAAAAAACTAAAACGGTACATTGATTGAAAAAATAAACATTTGTTTAAATGTTATGGTATATATTTAATACTGAAATTAAAAACAAAATAAGTTATAGTTTTTTATTGTTTAATAGTGTAATTAGAAAGTCAAATGGTTGAAAAGAAATTTAATATTACACCATTTAAAGTTGTTAAGCGCAAACACCAATTTATTGGTATTGAGTAAGACTTTTGTGATTTAAACTTTAACTATTACCCTCACGCGCGGTTACTCAAAAGTCATACATTCATCAACCCTTCACATTGGTTCATTATCATTCGCTCCAACCATTTGTTGTTATCAGTCTCTCCAACCCAGACGATAAGAAAGTTGAGGAGGTTACGATCGACAACAGTCCACTGCAGATTGTCATGTCTATATCTTGTCCAAAAGACTTCTGCATCCCCGACAATTTCGAGGGTTCGGGCTACTTCACAACCCATAATACATTGGAGGCCTTCCCTTATGCCATGATCATCACAAGTACAACGAGCTTACTGTGGGTTCAGTTAGAAGGAAATTTGAGCAACTGGTTAATTCCATCCCCAACCAGTTGTCTTCCCTTGAAAGGGTCAGAGGAAAGTCGCAACCAATCATGTTCTATTTGGAGGAACTCCTAGGCAGCTCTCTCAACGCCCACATACCTTTGCTCATAAGAGGAAAGATGGCCAATACAGACGTCCGCAAAATTCTCGTTAATCAAGGAAGTTTTGTCGAGATCATGTATACCAGTCTGTTTCATGCCCTCCAACTCGAGCAGAAGAACATATCCCCTTATGTGGGATCTGACCTACAAAGGTTTAATACGGCCACTGCGAGACCATATGGGTATGTCGAGCTCATGGTCACCTTTGGGGAGGGAGAAGCCTCCAAAACAATCAAGACATACTTCTTAGTCATCGACTGTACCTCCTTGTACCAGTGCATTCTGGACAGGCCAACCCTCGCGGAGCTGATCGCAGTACCATCTAAAGTTCATCTAAATATGAAATACTACACCGAAAAAGGTCATGTCACCACTTTGCATGGAGACATCGAAGTTGTCAAGAGATGTTTCGAGACTACGACCAGGGGATAAAGCGCGATCGACACAACACCAAAGGTTGTCAAACTGGAAAGACACGAAGAGCTTCCCAGCGAAGAAAGCCAACCCGAGAAGAAACCAATACTTCAGGTCCACTCCATTGACCTTGACAGCCGAATCTCAGAAGAACGCGAAGAAAATAGCAGCGAAGATACCACAAATTGCAACTCCCCCGCCTCAACTATCATGTGCCAAATGCCAGATGGAGAATTCAAAATTATCGATCCTGAACCTGACGCTGCAAATCTTTCTCGTCTAGCTTGACGACATCTAACGTGCAGCGATCTTTCTGGTTCTGCATCAAAAAGAAATTCAGCCGAGGGCTTACCTTGCATACACAGATTAGACAATTATTAGTAATAATCAAAATTTATAACAATAACAGAAAAACAAAATTTTAGTTGCAAAGCAACAAAATTTTAATTGAACTAAAATTAAAACTTATATTTTGGAAGTCCCCGACAACGGCGCCAAAAACTTGATCGGAAAAATAGCAAGTATACTATTTTTTCCAATGTAATTAAAATAGGGGGTTTATCCCCAGTATCGATCTCGAGGACTGCGTATGAATATAAGTTCTTGAATTAATTCAATTAAATAAAAAATGTTGGGGGGTTTGAAATTTGGTTTAGCAAAATGATAAGTAAGTTGTAATAAAATGTTACAAAATAATAAAATTGGCTTTTAACAAATATGAGAAACATGTTAGGGCAAGGTGTATGAATTGCCTTGTAACAACCTTAATCCTTATTTTAGAAACATGACTTAAAACAAACATTTACCAATTTCAAGTGTATTTTTCCTTAATGCCTCAGGAAGAAAAACATTTGATCATCATCATAAACCTTAAGTCCTTAGAGATTTAGGATGAAATCAAGCATTTAGTTTTATCAAAAGTATTATGGTTACTACAGGGTATCCCTAGTCCTAGGTGATATCTACTATAGTATTATTGCACAAAAAACATTAACAATGGTTTGTTCGACCTGAATGTTAACTGTAAATCGAGATTCCTATTTGTCTGAGAGAAAAAGCGCTAAAATATTGTACGATAAAAATGATAATGAGAATGCAATGAAATTACTGAATAAAGGAAATCAAGGTCATCACAGAGTCAATTCAGGGACACCCCCTAGCACGGGGGGTTTAGCTACTCATAATATTCAAAGAAAATACAAAACAAAAACTAGACATTACAAGAATATTGGATGACTTCGTTCTTCAATCACTCTCACTCATGAAAATTTTCAGTTCTCCAATAAAATTTGATCGCTCAGTTCTTGATCTTAAAATTCTTCTGTCGTCAAAAAGTCCCTTTCTCAGACACCAGATTTATAAAAAGTTTGGTGAAAATGTAATAGTTTTTCCAGAAAATACCAGTTTTTTTCAAAAAACATCGATAAAAACTCATAGTTTCCACTCATTCTGGAATTTTTCGTGCCTGGGCTTTTTTACTTTTACATCTTCTCCAAAGTAAATTTTTTTAATCAAATATAATTTTTGAATAGGTAAATGATAAAAAGGACATTTTTGTCAATATGAAAATAAGGGGGGTTTAAAGTGTGGGGGTGACAATACATGTGCCATTTTTATTTCTCAATAAATTTGTTTTAAATAAATAAGACAATATTACAGAGTTTAAATGACTCAATTTTCTATGTCAATTCTCATAAGAATTTAAAATATTATTACAAGTAAGAAATAACTTATTGGAAATAATCTGGAGTGGAAACAATCATCCCACTTTAGGCCAACTAACACTAGAAAAGTTAACTACATAATTTTTATCTACCAATTGACCAACAAACAATAAATTGGAAGTAAGTCCAGGTGATACAAGCACATCCCAAAAATCATAGTTGATGTTGTCAATATCAATGATAGATGAAGTACATCAACTATTTGAATTTTTTATTACCACGTTAAGATTGTAAATCGTGTAATTATTCAGTGGAACCCGTCATATGATTGGATGCACCTGAATCAAGAAACCATAGGCGAGAAACATTAGAAGATTTATCCTGAATTCACATGACTGAAAGAGTAGAAAATGTTATTTTGTTGAATTAGTCCAAGTTGTATAACACCATTGTTTGACGTGTCACTAATGGAACGACCAACTGCAGAATTTATAGTTGCATATAATGCCTACATCGAAAATTGTGTTGACTTTAAAGGACGCGTAAGACACTCAAAGATAATATGGATATGTTGCTTGTTATAATTACAAAACCTCTTATTGCATATTGCAGCTACAAACAATATGTCTAAATTGTTTCGAAGAAAAGCACTGAACCTGACTCATGTCACAATCTTTACCTCAACTTTGAGCAATATTTGCAACCGTCACAGGCTCGAAAATGACAGCTTCATAAGACATGAATCCTTCAGTTATAAGACGTTGTTCCTCCCTTAGATATCTTCCAACACATGTTTCTAAAGAAGGAACGAGATTCCTATTTACCAAAGCACCTATGAGAAATTAAAATTCTGGGTGAAACTTCATCAGAAATTGATCTTGGCTACTTCTATTGTAGACCTCTTGGATAGTCGCGATAGAAGTCTTGGGAACATCAACATTTAGAAGAGTCGAATATTTGTCAATATATTTATAAAAAACCAGAATAATATTCTTGAACAGATAAATTACCTTATTTGTGATTAACTATCTCCAACTCCAACTCCAACTGAAAACGTTTTGATGCGTTGCCTTGGTTGTAAATATGCTTCAAATAGTTCCACATATCTTGAGCAGATTAAATGAATACAAATTATTTATCATTTGAAGATCAATAGTGTTAAGGATCCAAGTGATTATTTGAGCATATTTAATTTTCCATGCATCTAATGCAATTTTTCTATAGGGTACCTTAGAGATATCGTCTAGGTGACCGAATAATCCTTTTTCCTTCACATAATTTTTACGTTGAAAATTTCAAATTGAATAATTCTTACGATTTTCAGTTTTCATAGCCATGATAAAAAAACACTTTTACTTTTACTAATACTTTTCTTCTTTTTTTATAAGAGAACCAAATAAATAAATAAATTAGGATTGGAATAGTAACCAAACAAGGGAAACCACAAAAAGCAACACATGACATATTTATCGAGAACAGGCGAACATAAAACTGAATCACCGAGATCATCGAAACATAATCACAAACTCACAATCTACCAGCGAGCATTGAACAACAATCAACGATTACCAAACCAAATTCAATCGCAACAAATAAACAGGAATCGATTACGATAAACACCAAAGAAAGATCATGAAGCAACAACAATGACGAAATCATGATAACCAAAAACTTAAAATCCCAAGTATTAAGAGTTCCACATCGAACGAACTGAACATGCGTTTATAAATGGGGGCAGCCCTCATCCTACAATCCGGTTTTGTAGGGTGGAATTAGGCCGAACATCTTTCTTAATACCAAGCAACTACAAGCTTCTGATCCCATATCAGAAATTCTGCTTCTGATCCCATATCAGAAATTCTGGCTTCATGTCATTGTATAAATTAAATAATGAACCACCATCAAAGCAACAAAGAGAAACAGGTACCGTGTAGAATTTGTAACTTAATAACAACTGATCTATTGAATAATTCTTTGGCAAAGATTCCCAAATCAGGGACAACACTAACAAACAGACTTGCACAAAATTGAAATTACACAGAAAATAGATAATACAGACACAGTCACCTCTAAGGGTTAGAGAGCCTTGAAACTGTCCTATTCAGTTTCTTTCCCTTTTATTCTTACACAACAAACATATGACATAACTGACTAGACATATAATTAGTTAAAAACTCTTGATAGCAGTAAGATATTTATTAAACCAATCCAATAAGATCTGATGGGCCTCTTCTGCAGCCTTCACAGCTTCTGGATCTTCAGTGTCATACCTCAAAGTCCATCCATGCGGGACATTAGGAAATATTTTCACAAAACTATCCACCTGCACAAACAACACCATCCCATGAGTGATATATCTTAAATGGTAGATAACTACAAAACGAATGAAAGATTCACTTACTTCAGGTTTAGCAGCCAAGACTTGTTCAAATTGTTTTATAACCTCTGGAGGTGTGACTGTATCAAGCTCAGCTCCAAGTATAGCAATCGGAACATTAACACCTGAAACGAAGACTAGTAATTAACCCCCCCGAATACGAACATTGTTCGAATTTGCAAATTTTGAAATAATTCAAACACCGAAAGTTCATACCATCGATGTGGTCTACTGTAACAGATGTTGGATGCGCTAACACAACAACTTGACTGAGGTTGGATTTCGCAAGCTCACACACAGTGATAGCTGATAGAAAAAAGAAAACATGCTATATTATGTGAGTTTAAAATATAAGTTACTGTATTGAAAGGCACTCACCACCCCAACAAAAACCAGCAGCTCCAATAGTAGAGATTCCTTTACTCTTTAAGGCTTCGATTATGGGTTGCGATGCTTTAAAACCTTTGTCCTATAAAAATAATATGTAAGCACCAAAAACTATGTGTTACCAAAGCTCTAAAAAAGTACTAACCGGTAGATGCTGTTCTATCCAAATAGGTAAAGGTCTGTCAAGATTCTCAGGATCAAAGGGATCGCCATTGAAATAGTCAGGAAGTACCACATAATACCCGGATGCTGCAACTCTGTCAGCAAGTTTCCTTCACAAAATATCACAAATTCATCATCTATGAAAATAAACCATGTAGTAGTAACAGATGTGATTATGTTTGACAATTCATTATACCTTATAATTGGGGCTTCATATCCATAAATATCAGAGACGAGGAGAATGGCGAAGGTGGAAAGAGGAGAGCCGGTGAGATAAACATTAAGGCCACCGAGTGTTTCAACATGGCCAATTCCACAAAAAGGGTCCAGAATTGGTGGATTAGAGCAGCAAGCAGGACCTGACATGTTTGTTTCTTTCACTTGCTAACTCTGCAATTACCTCAAACACTCTCACGTTTCTTATAACAATGTAGGTAGGTAGGAAATAATAAGATATTTCTATCATTATTATAACATAAAAACTTACATCACTTTTGAGGTACATTTCAACAGATGTTAACTACCAACACTATATATAGTTACCATCTCACATTAAGCAAATATTTTTTACGCCAACTATTTTCAAATATAAGAAATATTGTTTGTTGACTTAATAATTTTGTTTGTTTAAACTAATAATTTTGTTGATTGCTGCATTTCTCTCTGGCGTCACGCAATATTTTTATTTTATTTATCTGCGAAAACATGTGGTTCATAAATAACTAGTGGGAAACCCCGCTAACCACATCTATAATATAATATAGGAACATTAATGGTCGAGTAAATCATCCCACTAACCTTCTTAATGATGCCACGTCACTTTTTAGGGGTATTTTTTTTTGTCTAATTGCAATTAAATCCAACCGGATTTGTATCTAATTAAAAAATAACCACATTTAATGAATTACATTTATCACAATAGGTTAAAAAACAGTAGCAAAAGCAACCCGTTTTTGAGTTTTGTGTTACCATATTTACAACTAGTGGGGATACTGCAATGAGTATCATAAGATTAATATGTAATAACAGAATATATTTCAATGAAAAAAAAGTGTTAGCCACATTCAAAATAAATTAATTAATCAACAAAAAATTATTCTCCATTTAAAAATATTTGAATCCACAATATATATTTGTCCGTAAGTAAATATAAATATTATATTATATGAAATTTTATATAAAAATATATAAAAGTAATGTCATTTGGGCATCTTCCAATGAAAAAAAAGAAGTGATACCAACATTTAAGAAATTTAAATTAATCAACAATATATTTTGCCTCTTTAAAAATATTTGAATTCACAACGTAAGTAAATACAAATATTATACTACATCAAATTTTATATAAAAGTATATAAAAGTAATGTCAATTGGCTATGTCTGATTTTTATTTTTATCTAGACTATAGAATGTGTTATTATGTCCATAAATATCAGTAGGAGATCCGTGCATTTGCACAGATATTTGTTTTAAACGCGCATTGTGTGTAAAAAAATAGATGATTGTAAAAACATATGATTCAAATAATAAATTGTTATAATTATTTAGATGATAAATAAAGTATTATAATTATTTTACTTAAATAAAATTGATTTCGATATTTAAAAGTATTTGGATGATAAATAAAGTGTTATAATTAAAAAATATTAATTTATTTGTTTTATATTTTTTTGGACATATAATTATTTTATTAATTTAAAAATATATAATTTGGATAACAAATTGATTAGCCTATTTATAATAAATAAATAAAATGTAACACAAAATTTAATATAAATAAAAATTTAATTAAACCATAAAATTATAAAGCTCCACAGAACAAAAAATAATGTTGTCGAATAATAGAAATTAATTAATCATTCCAACCGACATTACAATATGCAAATAAGGAAGTTTAGTCCAATAAAAGAAAATATAGAAAGCTTGAAATTGAATAAAATAAGTTATTCAAATTATCAAATCTGAAACGACGCGCCGAAATAAAGTTGTTCCATGACCAGTCTTGTTCATCATCATCACTTGAACCAAAGATTGAATAGTCTTGTTCTTCATCTTCATCATCGCTGAAGACTTTTGTCCTTCTGACCCTTTTAGTCGATTTTGTTTTTCTTTTTTTCCGTCTTCTCCGGCGCACACCCGATGGATGAACAACCATTACACCATCCTGAACAACTTGTTGATTATGCTGGAGCTGTATAAGAAAAAATTAAACTAGCGCATAGTGAGTAAATCCAATTAAGAGATGCATATGAAGAAAACAAATAAAGACAAATCAGTGTAGTTGCATGACGGACCATATGTCTTTCTTCAACATCGGAAGGTTGTTGTGGCAGCAGAGGTTGGAGGAGCACCAGAAGTGGTTGAATCTCCAGTTGTGGCTCGAGTCGGACAGGGTGATCTGCATTCTGTAGTGGGTGTTGTGGATGTCGGTCTGAGGCGGGATGTTGTAGCTATTGAGGTTCGTCTACAACCCTCAGAACATCGTTTGACGCCATATCGGTTTTTGAGTTCTGAAGAAGTTTGAATTTGAAGTTGAGTTGAAGTACATAGCTTTATATAAGTGAGATTGTGTGATGTTCTTCAATTCCTTGAAAATATGAAATTATTTATTGTATTGAAACTGTAACATTTTAACATTGGGTGGTCAAATAATTAATGAAAATAACTATCAAGTTTCATAGTATATTTTTGATATAATGTACTAATTGATGGGCCATTATAGAAAAAGATCTATTTATGGACCAAGAACAATGTAATGTGTTATCAATTACCGTGGAAAAAATAAAAATAGCAGATCAGAAGCCACTTTGATGCATTTCTCCACATTAACTAACAGAACGTCACCTATATAGGTGGCAAAATGTCTGTTGTAAATCATATGCCACACTGCCCGTTCAACCTCCGTATAAAAGTTGCCACAACAAGAACGATCATAGCAAACATGACGAGTGACGCCAGTGTCTATCCACCAACCATCACTTTCACCCACTATGTTGACTTCAGTGATCATAGCAATGAATTTCTCCCCAGTCAGGTTAACCTCAGCATTTAAGCCAGCAGCATGTTTAGACTTGTTCTTACATTTTTTTTGCCATATGACCCGGTTTCCCACAATTGTAACAAGAGAAAACTGGAGCATCATTTCTTTGAGGTGGTGGTTGTTGCCTAACAAATGGAGCAGATGGGGCCCTAGAGGGATTCCCATTCTTAATTCGGTTCACAACATTGCGGTTCTGATTCTTTAAAGGTTTGCCCGTAGGCTTCAGAACCGCACCGAATCTCTTTTTATTGTTAGAAACAACTAAGAATTCATCTTTTTGATCTTGTTTTCGAGCTTCCTCTTCAATTCGGAGGCAAGTAAAATTCTTTTGTTTTGTGGCGAAGATTTTTTTTGAAATCTTTCCAACTAGGGGGAAATTTGTCAATAATAACAGCAATTTGAAATTGTTCATTGAAGGGCATACCTTCTGTAATAATTTCATGAGAAATTTTCTGAATTTCGTGGCTTTGAGCTTCCACTGACTTTTCATCCACCATCTTGTAGTTCAAGTAGCGGCTGACAACATATTTCTTCGCACCTGCTTCTTCAGTATCATATTTCCTTTGCAGAGCCTCCCATACATGTTTAGCAGTCTTGTAACTATTGTAGTAGTCTTACAGATCATCAGCAAGATCGTTCAAAATATGATTTTTGCACATATAGTCATTCTTGTGCCATAGGGCAATTTCTTTCCTGACCTATAAGTCATCTGCTGCAGCCTTAGCTTTTGCAGCGTCTGATTCAAACATTTGGGAAGTCCCGTCTAATTCTGCAAGTGACTTACCATTAGGTAGTTCAGTTGATCCAGAAAGGACAACCGGGATATCCTCAGTCAGAACGTGGACAACCTTTTTTAGAGTTAAGAAAAATTTCATCTTAGCCTGCTAACGTTTGAAATTGGAACCCTCAAACTTGAATGGTTTATCAGAGACAAAAGAGGTCGCGGTAGTACCGATAATTTTCTCAATTGCCAAGGCAGTTATGAAAACGTCTTAAAATTGTTGTTACCGGTTTGAAAATACACTTGGTACAGAGAAATTATCGGGACGAGTTGCGTACTAGGTCGCTTTCTTTAAGACGTTTCATCGTACTGCCAAAAAGTATGCAAAACAGTCGATTTGCGACGACGTCTCCAGGATAAAACAACCCATTCGAAAATACAATTTATCAGTTGCACTATGATAAATCGATCTAGAAAGACATCTTCGATGGTTTAAAACCAATCACAGTATCTAGAATAAATTCAGTCGTTGATGGCAGAAAAGTCACTCGAGAAAGAGAAAAATAGTAGATGAAGTGAGCAAAGAGAGAGAAGAGAGAATTCGAAAATTCGGGCGGTTACAAATGAATTGCATACTTGTATTTATAGGCAGCGAATCAAGTGGAGAAAATCGTGGAAGAGTGGAACCGACCCAGTCAAAACTAGCGGTTACATAATTGATCAGCACTTGGAGGGCAAGTAAACCAGTCAAAACTTAGGTTAAGACTTGGTTTCGGATTCAAAAAATTAATTCATCTAGGTCGAACCGAACCAGACGGTCGACGACACGCGTGTCATGATTGCTTATGGGTGTGTCCTCACTCCTTTTACAAAATTGGATGCCCCTTGGGGTCCAATCCCAATTGGCCAAGTTGGAATATATATATATATATATATATATATATATATATATATATATATATATATATATATATATATATATATATATATATATATATATATATATATATATATATATATATATATATATATACTACTAATATTTGTATTCTCTCCTATGTGAGACTAAAATTAATTCTTTCAAATTCATTTCCATATTAGTTCTTACTTCTGCACATTTAATGTCAATAAATCATTCCAACTCTCACTCCAAATTAACATCATTCCAACTGTGTATGTTATGAGTTCTTTGAAATAATAAGAATAATTGGATCTGGAATACTGAAAAGAATGACGCGAAGCATATCATATTTGGAAGGAATCGTTCATAGCTCAAAATTATTATGTTAACAGTGACAGTGATCAACAAAACCATCAACAACCTTTATGGCATCCACCCAACACTGGGTGGATGAAATGTAATGTTGATACTGGTTTCAATAGACAAATGGGAACAACAAATAGAGCGTGGTATTATAGAGATTGCGGTATTATAGAAATTGCAACGGTAGATTCATCATGGGAACATCTTTGGACGTTGGTCTTTATACAACCATAGAAACAAAGGCATTTGCATTAAAAGAAGTTGTATAGGGAGCCATTCAGATTCAAATGGATCATATTATTTTTTAGAGTAATTCTCAAACGGTGGTTCAACGTATTCATGCTAATTATGGTGGTAATTTTGAATTTAGTGTGATCATACCTAGCATTAAGAATTTGTTAGATTTACATTCCGATTTGAGGTAAAGTTTGTTAAGTACCAAGTGAATTCAATTGTCCATTTGTTAGTGGCCAATTCTTGGATTAGGAATAGATTTCTCCATTCGATTCCTCCTTGTGTTGAGCGACAATTGTTTAGTGAAATGAATTGAGTTTGATTGTGTCAAAAATAAAATACATTTATTTTGATTTCTAATCATCACCAATTATTGTCCTCTTTTATTGTTAATCAATGTGCTCACCAGAGGTTGCAATCTCAATAAAGGATGTATAATTCACATGGAATTAAACAACGATTTTCACTTTACATGTTTGGCAAACCATTCTAACAAAATTCGATGGGACTCATCTGCAGCTTGTACAGCCATTGCATCTTCAATGTTGTACCTGATAGTCCAACCATGTGAAACTTCCGGAAATAACTTTACATAACAATCATCCTGAAACAACAAAGTAGTTCATTAGCGATACCTCAACGAAAAAAGAATGTGAAAAGTTATGCAAAGGGATCATATACTACGCCAAGTTCAGCAGCTAGGAGTTGTTGAAACTGTTTGAGGAGTTCTGGAGGACAATATTGGTCTATCTCAGCTCCAAGTATTGCAATTGGAATGCTAATTCCTGAAAGTAGCACCAAATGTTTACTTGTAAGTTAAGCGTCAGCTAGAACAACAACTAGTAACAAAAGTAACAAATGAGAAAATAGAAACACAAATCACAGTCAATAGACACGGTATTTGCTGACGCAGTTTGGCCATGTGTGCCTACTCTACCACTACAGGGCAGTTGTAGTTCCATCTTATTATTTGAATGAATTAGAGTTTGAATATTACAAGTCATGTATATAATGTTATGGTTCTTATTACAAGAATACTCTTAAATTGTATAGCCGCTTTCTCGGCTCCCCCCTAACCCTTTGCGTGATTATGAGCCATATTCAACATGTGCATATTACTTGGCTGTTTAAGAACTCAACCATTATGGTCTTTCAGAATTGATAAGCAGTGAACTAACAAATGGTTTTTCAACCAAAGTCAAGCACACAAAAAAGAATATGATATCGACTGGTGGAGTATTTATGCTGCAAAATTTTACGAAACTTGTATGATATTAAGGATGCATAGACAAAAGATTTCTAGGTTCGTGAATTTGTTAAGAAATGTCAATCATCACATAACATTTGCATGTAAATCTTCTTACCCTTGATGTCGTCCAAGGTGATAAATGATGGATGTAGTAGTACAGAAGCTTGGATTAATTTAGACTTGGCAAGTTCTACAACAGTCTTGGCTAATAAGTTAAAGGGAACTGAATATCAACACCAATAAATCACCTCAGGAATTAAGCAATATACTTATGTGATAATCGTACATTTGATGAATCAAACATGCTATTACAATAAATAAATAACAAAAAGAAACACCACCGGAGTCTAGCGCAAGTGGTTGGTGTGCAAAGCATAAGTGTTGTAAAACGAAATTCTGAAGTAGGATGAAGATAAGTAGGAACTGGGAACTCACCACCCCAGCAAAAAGAAGCAGCTCCAACAGAAAGAACACCTTTGCGTTTTAAAGCTTCAATTACTGGTTTTGCATCTTCAAAAGCTTCATTCTGTTAGCATAACCTTTGCATTTTAAAGCTTCAAATTCTAAGCAAGCACACAAGTTATATGTTCACAAAGAATATCTAATCTTTGAAATAAAAGAACTTACTGGTTCATGATCTTTCAACCAAACAGGTAGAGGTCTGTTAGCATTCTCAGAAGTAAAAGGATCTCCGTGTAAAAAATCAGGAACCACTACATAGTACCCAGCAGCTGCAACCTTGTCTGCAAGTTTTCTTTTCAACAGAAACAAAAGAGATTAAAATCATCCATACCGTGGTCAACTCTGTATTAAGGACCATTTTGAAAAGACATACATTAAAATCATCCATACCGTAGATTCGGAGCTTCAAATCCTGCAGAATAAGTTGATCACATATTCATATATAAAAGTAAAGGAAGTAGTACATCATAGAATAAGGCATGATGATGATAAATGATAACCCAAGTTCTAAGAAGGGGAAGAGTTTTAAGGTACCAAAAACTTCAGAAACTATAAGAATCGCAAAGTTGGAGTCGGAGGGACCGGTGATATAGGTGTTTAGACCACCAAGTTTTTCAACATGGCCTAACCCTGAGTTTGGGTTGAGGTTTGGTGCGTTTGAGCAGCATTCAGGACCTGCCATTTTTCTTCTGTAATGTAATTTCTTCACAACATGGCCTCATTTTCTCTTTTTCGGATTTATAAATAAACCATCAACTAAGATGTTCATTAGATTAAGATTTTTCGATAAGACTGAGTTTACTACTTATTTATTATTGACGCAATGACTGAAAGCAACATAATCTTTAGAGAGGAAAATATATGATAAATAAATAATCTTCAGTTTTCAACTTGCGTAATCACTGACGTTCTGTTGATTGCTGGGCATGACACAGTCAAAATGACTGTTTATTTCATCACCTTTGCAGAGTTTTCATTCATTCACCATAGAATAAACAAAGAACATATACTTTGATTAAAGCCAAATATCTAAAATATAAGTCTTAAAATATGATTTCTTAATATCACAAATTACAACTGTCCACAGGAAGAAACATTACATTTTTATTATGTTTACACGCTGCTGAATTTATCTATATAATATATGTCCAATACGAAACAATACAGCATTTAATTTGTGGTAAACTGAACATTGTGGAATACGCAGCATGTTGAATACTGCACTTCAAGTACACACATAGATTGAGACGATACCAACTGACAAAGATTTCTCACTTGAGATGTTTAGCAAACCAGTCCAGCAAGTCCTGATGTGACTCCTCTGCAGCCTTCACTTCTTCTGCATCCTCCGGTTTGAATCTCACAGTCCAACCATGTGAAACTTTAGGAAATATTTTCACAAAACTTGACTGCACAATAAAAATAGGTACATGAGTCACTAGTGTTTAAAAAAATGAAGAAGCTAAGTAAAACAATTTGACTAATTGTATATTCTTGAAACTAATAATACGTGTGTGCGCGCGCATTCGTAAGAACCGCCAAAAAAATACTCCCTTTGGCCTTATTTATTAGAGAAAATTGACTTTTTAAATTCATTGAATAATCAATGTATCTGGTTCATTACACAGTTTAGATACATTTATTTCTTCAATTAACCTAAGAAGTAAATTTTCTCTTATAAATGGGATTGGAGGTAGTATAAGATTAGAATATCAAAGGATGGCAGATAATCACGGTCTAAAGAAAAAGTAATCTGACCACAGAGTTAGCAGTAAGGATTCCTTCAAACTGTTTCACAAGCTCTGGAGGAGAAAGTTGGTCAATCTCAGCTCCAAGTATAGAAATTGGAATGTCAACTCCTGAATATGAACATCTCGTTAGTGAAGAAATTTGTTTCTACTACTTCTGCTTTGTCTTTATTCAATCGTTGCAATATCAAAAGTGACTCGAGTACAAAAATTGAAAATCCATACCCTTTATGTCATCTACAGAGACAAATGATGGATGCAATAGTACAACAGCTTCAATAAGTTTGGATTTCGCGAGTTCAGTAACAACCTTACCTGAGAAAAGGAAGTAAGCATATTACATTGACCGAGTTCAATTTTCAGCTTAGTTGCATTTCACACATTAAATCTGAACGATAAGTAAACCTCTATCAATCGATTCAGGAGCTGGAATGTCTTTGTAGAAAAGGAGAGGGGATGCATACAAAATAAGTAGAAAAGTAGCACTCACCACCCCAACAAAATCCAGCAGCCCCGACAGATGCAAAGCCTTTACTTTTTATGGCTTCAATTATGAGTTTTGCATCTTCAATACCTTTGTCCTATTAATACAACAATAATAGGTATGTATCAGGGAATGACGATTTGTAGATTTAATTTGAGACAAATTGTTATGTTCAATCAACAATTCATAACTGTCAATAAAGTTGAGAGGTAGCGGTAAAAAAATTACATAAACAAGACACCTGAATTTTGTCATACACCTTCCAAAATCAAAATCCAATAAGAATATAAAAATTGGATTTCAATTTACTAGAGAAACAAAGTCCGTCTCTTTTTACTTATCAAAGAAAAAAAATCATAAACAACCAAGGATTGTTAAATAAGAACTAACCGTTCCATGATCTTTTATCCAAATAGGGAAAGGCTTATTAGGGTTCTCTGGATTGTAGGGTTCACCATTAAGGAAGTCGGGAACAACCACGTAATAACCAGCTGCTGCAACTTTGTCTGCAAGCTTCCTTTATGACAGAGAACAAACAATATTACTTAACAGGTGTTTAAGTTACAATGAACACAGTAAAGAGAGCGAGAGCCTATTAAAAGTCTACTCTAAATTAGTTACATGCTAATTTACCTGCCAAAATTGATATCTGCTATCAACAGAACACGAGGAATTACAAATTCTTATTGAATAAGTATATATGCGTCATTGGATTAAAGAGAACATGAATACGGAAATAAAGGAAAAATCCAAAATAACAAAACGAGATAGATGTAATAGAGAGGAGAATCAGCCACACCTTAAATTCGGCGCTTCATATCCTGCAAGAAAAATTAACCATATGCAGTTAGAAGTTAATATTTTTGTCAAAATACAGAGAATACGGATGGATAAAAATGGAAAGGATTTCCTCCAGCTATTTTGGAGTTGCAGAGAGCAAAAAAAGAGAAAGAGATGATACCAAAAACATCGGAGACGAGAAGAACGGCGGATTTGGAATTAGGAGAACCGGCGATGTAGGCAGGGAGAGTACCGATCTGGTCAACGTGACCAGATCCTGCACTCGGATTCAGTGTTGGTGGATTTGAGCAGCATTGTGGCCCTGACATGCTTACTTTCTTGCTTCAAGATTCCCGGTGCTGGATACTCCACGTATATCTATTTATATACTAACTAGTATGTATTCTCTATTTTATTTTATTTTATTTTTTAATTTTTTTAATTTTTTACATTTGATTTGATGTATTTAGTTCATATATTAACCAGATTCATTAATGGTTAAATATATTTAAAAAATCAAATTTATGAGTAGTAATTAGAAATTTGTATACATATACACCACTTTTTTTTTAAATTTTTTTCCAAATAACCCACTTTTAAAAAAAATTCTCAATCTATTCCACTTTTTTGAAAATTAGAGAGGAGTCTCCACATGGATTGTCGACAATGTATATCCCTTATGAAGGGTCACCAATTGGTTTGGAGACACCATATGGAGTCTTCATTCCAATTGGCGACTATGTGTTACCCTTAAGAAGGGTCGCCAATTGGTTTGTAGACCATGTGTATTTACAAAATTGTCTTTAAAAAATACATAATTTAACATAAAATGATATAAATAATAGATGAGATTAATAATACATTACTTTCATTAAATAATAATAGATGAAAAATAAAAATATATTAATAATTAATTATAATTAAAAGTACATAATTTAATGACCACGACCAGGTTGGGCTTACCGCCCGCCGGTTCCACATCCCATAGGTACCCTCACTCGCTGCCCTTGTTGTTGATTCACTTCAGGTGTTTGTGGAGTTGAGGTCTCCGGAAAATCATTAGACTCCCTCGGATATTTTGTCATTTCTATAAAGTCTTGCGTATTGAAGGACGACATGCCGTAACTGAGGTCGTGACCCATGCCAGAGTAGTTTGGATGTGATGATGGGGTCATAGGTGTGCGACCTGGACGATTGAAAGGGGACATTGGTGTGAAGGCTTCGTTGGTGAAAGGTTGAAATGATAGTGGTGTTTGAAAGCCATATGGTGGTGGTGATGGTTGTGTTTGTCGGTTGTGGTGTAATGTTTGTGTGTGTCGGCTATGGTGTGATGTTTGAGCGTCTTGATAAAAGTCATTTTGTTGGACACGGTAAGGGGACACTCTTGGTATTGTGGTTGTGTGTCTGGCATGTTTGGAAAGTGGGTTTGTGTTTGTGTAGGAAGTTGCGAGTGTCGTTCCCTGGATTTACATCCTAGTACAAACGCGAAAGTGGCGCGGAAAAGGTAGAGTCACCAGTCAGACATTTTTATCCCGAAGGAACGGGAAAGGTAATGTTGCACAAACCTAAGGAAGAAGGAAAAGACGAGGTCCTGCGAACCAAAGATCTGGGTTCGGAAGTCGGTTACGATCTGGGAAGGTATTAGCACCCAGATTGTCCGTCGTACCCGACGAGATTCACGCTTGTTTGTCTGTTTTAAAGAGTGAGAAATAAGATGTTGCTGAACAAAACCGCTAACTGAAATGGAAGTGAGAAAGGGAACTGGAAAAAGAGATAAAAAAGAAAGGGGAAAATATAGGAAAAATAAAGAATGTGCTCGAACGGGCCCTACCTCGCTACCTACGTACCTCATCGGAAAAAGGAGGATCAGAGTCGACGTAGTTCGTCTAACTAAGGTGAAAACTATTTATGTTTTTTAGAGTTGAACTGTGTATGTCTATACTCAGGTGTTACAGGATCGTCTGGTACGAGTGCGTTACCGTCTTGCAAATGAGACAAGTCGTCGCAAGTTCGCGTTTAGAGTGAGATAGGTGAGAAAATAATTCTCGCAGGAAAAGACGATTCTTCTTTGTTTATTGTCTTTTGAAGAAGTGTTTTCTGCTTATTGTTTGCGAACGTTCCCACACTAAGACTTGTTCATCGTGGTAGATGCCTTACACCTCGCACCGAAATGGAACACATATAAGTAACCCACGACAAAGTCTCATTTCGTATGAGAACCTTCAACCTTTATTAGGTGTTTTATTGTTTTTCTTTTGAGATGAGAAAGAAAGCAAAACGAATCAAAGGGAAAAGTCTAAGGGGGACTAATTATCCTAGCGTTGTCATGCATGGATGAACCTAGGTTAGTGTAGTCTTCTAATCCTAATGAAAAACAAAGGAAAATAATTAGAATTCAACTTACTTCCTAAAAAAGCTAAATTGATTCTAAGAGGGGAAAAGCCTAATAAGCACAAGTATGAAATATAAGGCAAAAATGCAAATTAACCGCATAAAGAAGTAAAAAGAATAAGTTGTGAAGAACTTACCTCAACCTCCCTACAAAACAAGGGTTAGTAGGATAAACATGATAAAAGGAATGAGGTAAACAAGTACCAAACAAATCCTAATTCATCTAGGACCTAATCTAGACTCAATCCTAAGTCTAAGGGACCTAAAAGCTATGCAAAACAAAAATTCAGCAGCTACTACAACACCTAAAGTACAAATAGCTACTAAATGCAATGCAAAAATGCAGCAGTCTATTACAGCTAATCATGCAACATGCAAAACACATGTGAAAAGTCCAAAACATCATGAATGCAACATGTTTTTACAACTCTTATTTCAGAATGCAGCTACGAAAAACATGGCAGATTTGGATCATTTTTATTTATGCACAAAATGAGATTAATGCACAAAATAGAATGTAAAGGTTACACAAACTTGATACAACAAAATGCAATGAATTATTAATGATGCAATGCAACACCATCATGTAATTAAATGATGCAAACTAAATGATTTAGGTAATTTTTACATTATGCAACTTTTCAATATGCAAATGATTGAACTAAAATATGAATGGATTTCATAATGCAATGCAAAAACCAGAGGTATACACATTTATTAACATGCTATGAAGGATGCTAAATTGTGCAAACAATGATCACAAAGATGCTATGAACATATATGCAACTTTTATGCACAAAAACGAAAACTAATGAAACTCATGTCGAAAGCTACCAAAACTACACAAATATTTGCTAAACCAGTTCCTATAAATTCCATAAAATCAAGACCTATCAAACTATGGTGGTAAAGGGAAGAGTGATGCACAAAAAGGCCATGAAATAATCAATTTTTTCAATTCAACACATCATTAACTAGTTAACGGTATTGGTTAACCGGTTAACGATTTTCAAACTACAGTTCCAGTGGCAAAAGTAACATGTTAACCGGTTAATCCATAGTGTTAATCGGTTAACACTAATCAGAATGCAAAAAAACAAGAGGAAAAAAACACTTCTCATAATCGACTTATTTCCTAAAGCTCCTATTACACCCATGTACATGCTAGCACAAAATTTCTACTTAAATGAGGTATCCTAACACCTATTAGCACCTAGAACAAGCTATGATTCTAGCTACTAACAATCAAAATGATCAAAATGCAAGCAAATTGTAAGCAAAACGTGAACGATCAAAACACAAGCATAACAAAGAAACGATAAAGAATGCCATACGGCGAGATGAAGTGAAATAAGTTAAAAGCGAAGAAAATTTCGGATCACCAACCTACAAAGCGGAGGGTTGCTTTGGTGTTTATTGCTATGTCGATCGAAATGCGAATGAAGAAGAAAATTGGAGATTCTTAGCCTTGATCCGCGAATGAAAAATAAATGCAATTGATGACGATCTTGATGAACACTTGCGAAATCACTTCTGAAAAGCTAAAATCAATCCAAAGAATAGCAGCACTTCTTCAATAAGCCATGGAATTGATATTGATGAAGGTTTTAGCTTCAAGTTCTTCAAGTTTCAATGGAAAACTTGAAGAACCTTGATGAATAAGTTTTAGTGAGAAGGTGAAAATGGAGGAAAAATTGAGAGAAAATGATAGAGATGAAGTGAAATTGTGGAAAAAATAGTTGAACCCCTTTGGCTTGGAATGAATTCACCTTATATAGAAGTTAGGCTTGGAGTGAGGTTTAGGTATGGAGCTAGCTTGGGTTTTAGGCTTGGAAAATGAGGTTTGGACTTAGGTTTGAAGTTAGTTAAAGTTGGTTAGGATTTCTAGAATATTCCTTGGAATATTCCTTGGAATATGCTAGACGAGTCTAGAAAGTGGTGAAAAATTCTAAGGGAAAAATGGAGTGGGAGTGAAGTGTAAGGAAATTTGAAAAATATGAAGGGAAAAGAGAAACCAACTAAATTTTGAAGTTTTTATTCAATTTTCGCATGCGTTAACCGGTTAACGCTATAGGTTAACCGGTTAACGGACCAAACACTTGAATTTTCCTTTTTTTGCATGGGAAACCTTAAGATTACATCTGCATCGTCCATTCTGAGTTGATTTTAATCCCTTCCAGGGCTTTGTGGATGGCATTGAGCTCCTTGCTGAATCAGTTGGCTCTTATTGACTTTGCATATCGAATTGCTGGATAACTGATCACATGCCCTATGCTAGTAACCATGGATGTTATGCCTCATTTTTCTTATGCAAAATGTTCAAACATGTATGCACTATGCTATGCTATATGATATGAAAATGAAAGGGTAAATTTTGGGGTGTTACAGCTGCCCATATTCAAGCATTTGTTAATCTGAAAAGGACGAAAGCATCGACTGTCGGCCGTTCAAGATGAACAGTGGTTGAATAATCAAAAAGAGACCCTGAAATTTGCACTCTGATGGACAAAAAACAGGGAAATAAACCCAACCAAAGAAAACAATTGTCTGATGAAACGAGGTAACCAGAAGTAACCGCTGAAAATGAGAACCTGTCTTTTGTGGAACCATGAGACTACTGGCTTGCCATAGCGACGATGGACTTGGAAGTGTCTTTTGTGGAACCAGGAGACTACTGGCTTGCCATAGCAACAATGGACTTGGGATTGTCTTTTGTGGAAACAGGAGACTACTGGCTTGCCATAGCGACGATGGACTTAGGAGTGTCTTTTGTGGAACCAGGACACTACTGGCTTGCCATAGCGACGATGGACTTGGTACACTTCAGTCTGTGGGATAGACGTGTACAACTTCAAGATTCGTATTAACAAATACGTTGTCTTGATCTTGATTAGAATCCGTATAACCATACGCTGTCTTGATTCTCTTCGTATAACCTAAAGGCATACGGTAACAATTGTGCAATCACGAAAATCCACGTAACAACGTGTTGTCTTGATTTTCTGCACTGTTTCGATAAAATAACTCACTGTCAGGATCTGCAACCAAGAATGCACTGTCTTGACCCTCTTTCAGAATCCATATAACTACACATTGTCTTGACTCCAAGCTTCAAAATCCGTGTAACAACATGCTGTCTTGATTTTGCTTCAAAATCTGTATAACAATATGCTGTCTTGATCTTGGTCTATGAAATCATCATTCTAACAAGTAGATATGTATTTCCCAAAGATCCATTGGGCTGGATCGCTGCCAGAATCCGTGTAACAACACACTGTCTTGACTCTAATTCTTCAAAATCTGTATAATAATATGTTGTCTTGATTGTGAATATGAAATAACCATTCTAACAAGTAGATAGGTATTTCACAAAGATCCACTGGGCTGGATCGCTGTCGGAATCCGTATAACAATACGTCGTCTTGATTCTGATCTTCAAAATCCGTATAACAATACGTTGTCTTGATTTTGAATATGAAATTACCATTCTAACAAGTAGATAGGTATTTTAAATAAAAGATCCACTGGGCTGGATCGCTGTCAGAATTCGTATAACAATACGCCGTTGTGATTCTGATCTTCAAAATCCGTATAACAATATGTTGTCTTGATTTTGAATATGAAATAACTATTCTAACAAATAGATAGGTATTTCAAATAAAAGATCCACTGGGCTGGATCGCTGTCAGAATTTGTATAACAATACGCGGTCTTGATTCTGATCTTCAAAATTCGTATAACAATACGCTGTTGTAACACAGTGGGAGAACTGACTTGGTGTTTTTGTTTGAAAAAAACATATGCGAATAGCAAGAGTCGCCACCGACTTTTATTTTATCCAATAGGAAAGGATATAAAAGAACAGGAAAAACCTTTCAAAATTTTTGAGTTCGGGGGGTACGTTATACAAAGGGAAGGTGTTAGCACCCTTTGTATCCATGGTTATCCATGGGCTCTTAGTTACTTAGCTCACTTGTTTGTTTGAAAATAAATGTGAAATGTGTGTTTAGAAATTTTCATAAGTCTTTGTAATGATCCTCGTATAGATGTATACAAATCTTTGAGTTTTTGAAAATTGTTTGAAAGAGAGGTGTGAAAAAGAGTTTTGAAATGTGAGCAAGTAACTAAGAACTACCTACCCTAAACTGGTCTTTCATGTTTCTTTATTTCCTTTCAAGGGCAAGACTATCCCTACTATTAAGGAGTAGATAGTCATTTAACTTGGATTTATTAAGGGACAAGCGTAGGGTCATCGTATGGTCAATGAAGACAACTTATAGGGGTGTCTTTAGCAATTTGTAAGGACTATCATCATTTATTCCATAGGGTCATCGAGGGACGAGATCATTTATTCCGTAGGCAACTTCGAATGGACTATGATCTTTTAACTTTGAAAGGGACTTGATGATTTATCTGTTTGAAGAGACATTGCTTAAGACATCCCACTTTCGAGGGACTTGACCATATGTTTAAGGCAACCAAGAGGAGAACCCTAGAAAGTGCAGATGGCGATCGTAGAACGGTCGGCTTACGTGTGTGAATCTTGTTTTCAAATATTTATCTTGAAATTAATTATCTAAGTCCATATTGATCAGTTAATTCTTTTCACGCCCTAAATTACTACCCACATAGTTAATATAAAAAATAATGGCAGAAATTAAAAGGCAGAAAATAAAATTCCTACACTATTACATGGCTTCGAGGAAGTTACATAATAATAATGGCGGAAAATAAAACTTAAATATTACAAATGTGACACAGTTACATAACCAGGTGAACAATAAATGAATAACATAAGAAAGAGTGAAAATAGGAAATAAAATAACAAAAGGTTTACAAATTAGGGTTAAGGTTAAGAAAAAGAATTTAGGTTTAGAAAAATTTTAGGGTTTATGAAAATTTTAAGATTTAGGTTTAAAATGAAAGTTTTAGGGTTTATGAAAAAAATAAATTAGGGTTTATGAAAAAACTAAATTTAAAAATAATTAACTAAATTAATTAATTAAGACCTAATAAATTAATTATTATAAAACAAATATATGATAAAAAATAAAATAAAAAGTTTATTTAAAATATTTAGAAGAAATTAATTTTAAGGGCTTAATGGTTAATTATTTATCTAATTAAGTTAATGGTTAATTATTTACTTAATTAATTAATATAATAAAAATAATAAGAATTATGAAACAAAAAAATAAAGAAAAAGAAAGAAAATTAGCGCAAAAAAGGATATGGGGGAGGTCAGGCTCAAACCCACGCCCTCAGCTGCAATAAACGTACCTCCATCCACTGGACCAACATTTGCGTTGTGATAATGATATGAAACAAATAAATTATAAAACAAACTGAATATTCAAATTCTGAAATACGCGCACACCACCTTCTTCTTCCTCTGGCCTGATTCTTTTTGCCACGAAAATGCTTCAAATTAGCTACGAATTTTGCGTAGCTAATTGACATGCGTTTTTCAAACATCATGAATACGCACGATTAGTCCATAATTTTTATATCAATCGAATGCCCATAACCTGCAAAGTCCAAATACATCATCAAACAATATTTATATTTCCTAAATCAAGAAGCCCCAATTTAGAGCTTGAAACCCTAATAATGGTGTTTTGCGTGTTTGGCCACGAAGCTTCAATCTAAATTCTTCCAGGATCTCAAATATTATTATTGGGACGAAGCTTTACTTTTCAAGAGAGGACCTGACGGAATTTTTCGTCGATGCATACCCGAAGAAGAAATCGAGGATGTCATTTCCCAATGTCATTCATCTCCGTATGGCGGACATGCAAGTAATTCGAAAACTTGTGAAAAGATCTTACAAGCAAGCTTATTCTGGCCTACCTTATGGAAAGACGTCCACATCGCTGTTATAAACTGTGATCGGTGTCGACACACCGGTAATATCTCAAGACACGATGAAATGCCTCAAAGAGGAATACTTGAAGTAGAAGTCTTTGATGTATGGGGAATCGATTTCATGGGACAATTCCCATCTTCTTTTGGAAATAAGTACATACTCGTTGTTGTCGACTATGTTTCGAAATGGATTGAGGTTATAGCTTTTCCTACCAATGACACACGAGTAATGATTAAACTTTTCAAGAATGTAATCTTTCCAAGATTTGGTGTACCTAGACTTGTCATTAGTGACGGTGGCTCCCATTTCATTTCAAAAATATTCGACAAATTACTATCCAAGTATGGAGTCAGACACCGAGTAGCAACACCATATCATTCACAAACAAGTGGACAGGTCGAAGTCTCAAATAGAGAAATAAAACAAATCTTAGAAAAACTGTCGCTATATCTAGGAAAGATTGATCATCAAAGCTTAACGAAGCTTTATGGGCTTACAAGACACCTATAGGAACTACACCCTTTAAACTTGTGTATGAAAAGTCCTGTCATCTCCTGGTAGAATTAGAACACAAAGCATATTGGGCAATTAAAACGCTAAATATAAACTACACTGCCGCAGGAGAAAAGCGAGTCCTCGATATACACGAACTGGGAGAATTACGATTAGACGCTTATGAGAACGCTAAGATATATAAATAAGGAACCAAAAGATGGCACGACAAGCGTTTATCTAGGAAAGAATTCAGTGTGAGAGAAGTTGTTCTCTTATTCAACTCTAGACTTAAGCTCTTTCCTGGGAATTTAAAATCTAGATCGTCAAGCCCTTTTGAAATTACAAAAGTGTTCCCTAGCCGAGCAATAGAAATCAAGGGTAGAAATAGTGAGCCGTTCATAGTAAATAGACAACGATTAAAACAATACCATCATATTGAAAATAGAGACTATGCGAACAGTCTAAAACTATTTGAACTGCCCACTAATTCTCCTAATTAATCTACTACTAAGCACTATGTCAGACTTATGACGTTAAAAACAACGCTTAGTGGGAGGCAACCCACCACATTTCTTTTTTGAGTATTTTACTTTAATATTTCTTTTATTTATTTCATTTTGTTTCTATTGATTTTCTGTATTTTCATTATCTCATTTTCTAAAATCTTTATAAAACTGTTGTGCTGAATTTAAAAACTTTACTTGAGACAAAATTTCTAAAAGTCTTTTCTACCTTACCTTCTTTCCTTCTGATTTGTTTCTCCGACTTTAATATTTACTATGGAACCACAACTACATAATTTTATGGAAACTACTTTTAGAGGTAGAAACCAGAGAAGGAAATTTGAGGAGTTATCATAGAGAAACATTGCTATGACCCTTTATTATAATGAGGCGACCTTGGACACCTTAGGTATCTTAGACATTGTCTTATATCTGTTTAACCAGATGGGATGTGAAAGAGCACAAAGATTAAAAACTCATGCAATTTTCATAATCACATATAAATTAACTACACTAAATAGTCATACAATATTAACGGTATAACCAAAATTATAGATATAATTATAGGACATATTATAATATAATTTTTTTTACAATAAACAAGAATCTTTATACTTGGATCCATTTACTCGAATACAAAAACAATAAATAGAGAATACAATTGTCGTTTTTTTTATGAGACATTGGCGCTTAATATCTGACCTAATTGGATAACCAGAATATATACCGACTAAGTAAGAGAAGAAACCTCTAAATAAGCTAACCAAAAGAATGACTCAATCCATCACGAGTCATTCAATAATTAAGCACAATATAATACACATTATATATATATATATATATATATATATATATATATATATATATATATATATATATATATATATATATATATATATATATATATATATATATATATATATATATATATATATATATATAATCAACTTACTCCAAATTAAAGGTTATGCTTATGAAATAAATCAAAAAAATTTATTCTTGGAGTAAGTTAAATCAGTTGATCATGACTTTTATATATATATATATATATATATATATATATATATATATATATATATATATATATATATATATATATATATATATATATATATATATATATATATATATATATATATATATATATATATATATATATATATATATATATATATATATCATGAATCTTAGGAATCGAACTATACATAGTTTAAGTTTCAACTCATTTAATTAACGAACTTAGTTTTTTTGCTCATGTTTAACTCATTTGGTTCATGAACTTAATCCAACGATTTAGTCATCGTTTTAATTGGTTCGATTGATTACCAAATCTATTTGCGTGAGATGGTTGAGACAAATGTGAATTATAAGTCCCACATTTCTTAGAAAAATGGAGATTGAACACTTTATAAGTGAGAGACACCATATATTCACCCAAAACCTTAAAGTGATAGGTGTATGGGTCCTCTGACTTATAAAGTGCTTAACCTCCACTTTTCTAAGTAATGTGGGACTTAATACTCACAATTGTTTCAACAATCTCCTCCTTAAGTGTGAGTATCTTTCATCCATATGCTTGTATCGCTATTGAGATACGCTTTTATCTCGTCATGAAAACTTCAACAGTACACACCGCCTGACCACCATGTTAGGAAGACTTTCGACACAAAGAACTAGTCCCTAGCTTACTCAAACCAAAATCTAATACCGCTTTTGGATCATCATGAGGGATAAACATATACATTTGGTCAAACACTCACCTAAAAGTCAAAGACTCGTCCAAACAAATGAAATATATCACAAATTTACCAAAAACCTTAAGGTGATAGGTGTATGGGTCCTCTCATTTTTAAAGTGCTTAACCTCCACTTTTCTAAGCAGTGTTGTACTTAGAAGTCACACTTGTCTCAACAATTGCAAACCATTTCAACAAACTATTTTTGAATGGAAAAATAGAAAACCCTATCAACATACAATTTTTGAACGAAAAAATAGAAAACATTCTCTCAAGTATGAGACCATCCATTATGTTTCCTCAAGCACAAACTCTTTATCAACATGTTTGTACTGCCATTTGGAGACACCTTTATCTCGTCATTGGTACCTCAACGAAACACGCCGCCATCACAATGTCACAAAGACTTTTAACACAAGAAGTTAGTCCCTTACTCGAACCAGACTCTAATACCACTCATGAATCATCATGAGGGAGAAGCATATACATTGGGTCAAACATTCACCTAAAGGTCAAAGACTCACCCAAATAAGTAAGAGAAACATCACATATTCACCCAAAACTTTAAGGTGATAGGTGTATGAGCCCTCTCACTTGTAAAGTGCTTAACCTCCACTTTTCTAAGCATTGTGAGATTTAGAACTCACACTTGTCTCAACAATTGCAAACCTTCTCAACAAACTATTTTTGAACAGAAAAATAAAAAACCTCTCAACAAACTATTTTTGAACGCAAAAATAGAAAACTTTTTCTCGTGTGAGTCCATCCATTATGCTTCCCTTCAAGTAAAAGCTCTTTCATCCACATGTTTGTACCATCATTGAGAGACACCCTTATCTCATCATGGATACTTTAACAGAACACGATGTATGGCCACCATGTCAGGAAGACTTTTGAAACATGAAGTCGGTCCCTTACTCTCGAACCAGACTCTAATACCACTAATGAATCATCATGAGGGAAAATCATACACATTTGATCAAACACTCACCTAAAGGTCAAAAACTCACCCAAACAAGTGAGACACACACCACATATTCATCCAAAACCTTAAAGACTCACTCAATAGAGATTTGTATTAAAAAAATTGAATAAGGTGTGTTAAAACAAAGATTTTCTTAAACACATGTTTAACTTGTCTTGTCTGACACATATTGTATGAATGTTATTCGCTTGTCGAACATCGATTTAAAGCGTCAAAGCAAAGAATAAATCATTCGTTTGGGCCCACTTGTATAATTTTTTTTGACAATTGTCTGATTTTTTCAATACATGTCGTACGAATGTCATAGAAATATTGGAAACTGAAACGTATCAGACACTATGACTGACCTACTACATATGTGTTTGTGTTTCATATATTATAGTTTAAGAGTATATGGATATTAAAAATTTGGTTAAATATATCCGAGATCCTTATAAATAACCTATAATTCAATTTTAATCATATAAAAATTCCTCTAAATAATGATCCTTCTAAAGTTCTCCATTTATAATTTTAATCCCGACGTGACACGTCAAGTGCAAAAGTTTTTGATGGCTACAAAAATTGTGTCAGTTTGCATAAATTACAAACCTCCTTAAAATAACCAAAACTATGAGAAATCAATGGAACCTACTTTGAAACAAATCAATTTTGGAATCAAACAATAAGAAATCAATAGAACCTACTTTGAAACAAATCAATTTTGGAATCAAGCATGGTGAAAAGGTAACCGTTTGTGGGTCAGTTGGAGCTAGCAAGTCTTCATTGCTCCATGCTATTCTTGTAAATCTGGGGTTTAAAACCACTCACACACTCTCATGAAGCAGCCTAACTTTTGAAATGACTCATGATAGTAAATAAAACATAATTAAATTCATTACGGAATATCATGTAGTTGGTCAAACCACACCATAGTTGCAAAGATCAGCATCATAGTTGCTCCGAACATTATTAATATGAAGATATATATGACATGAAGTATACAAGGTTGAAGCAAAATGCTGACATAATCTCTTCTTTACTTGGCTTATCTAGTAGACTGTTTTTAGCGGGATAAAACCTTTAGCTTTAGCAAGTACTACTCTAACTACTCCAGGATAGTATAATTGATGATATGATGTTCTTTTCGTTCTTGGAGTAAGATAAGAAAAGTATGTTTGAAAGGTGCGTAGCTATGAAGTCAAGAGATTCCATAATCTCTCCAGTGCTATCAAGAATAAGGAATAGCCAGCAAGGTATTCTTATACGCACGAGCAAAGAGATTAAGTTTAGTGTAAGGTGCAAGGAGAAAGTCATAATGGAAATCGAACTCCCAGTCTCCTACTTCCTCCTACTTCCTTGGTACGAGCTGCATCACTGGCTCGTTCATCTGACGAGCGCTACCTGTTACAGAGTTCGGTTGCACGATAAAAACCAATGGAAACCATGAAAAGAATACAAAAAGGAACGTCTCACTATTTTTTAGTCTCCCTGAAAGTTGAAAACAACAAGAAAAGTTAACCAAAACTTAGTCCAATCATTTAGGAGTGAAAAGTAAGAGGGGTTAGAACAAATTCATTATAAGACTACTACAGGAAGGAACTATTAACGATAGGAGGAACAAAGCATGTTGAAAATGAAAACAAACAAAAAGCATACATTTTGCACCACAACACACAGAAGCACAATTAATCATTTTACAAAATTTTACTTAGAAAAACGACATCAAGAAAATCATCCATACCTGAGGTTCGGAACTTCAAATCATATAGAATAAGTTGAACATATGAAGATAAAAATGCCACATACCACATTTTGTACATGAAGAAAAGTATAAACACACATCACAAAAGATTACAGGATGATAAGCGATGAATCAAATACCAAATACCAAAAACATATAAAATGGCAAGATTGGAGTCGGCAGAACCAATGAGCAGCATTCAAGACTTGACATTTTTCTTCTGTAACGTAATTTCTTCACAACATGGCCTCATTTTCTTTTTTTTTTTAAATTTATAAATAAAACATCAACTATGATGTTGTTCATTAGATTAAGATTTAATGATAAGACTTTCTGGATTTACGGCTTATTTATTATTGAGGTGATAAAGGAAAGCTGCATAATCTCCAAAACATATTCAGACTGAAATTGAGTTATATGAGTTAGGCCAATCAATTGATTTAACAAATTGTAACAAAATTTATAAGTAAATATTGTAACAAACTATATCTTAAAATATGATTTCTTAATATCACAAATTAGAACTGTCCATAGGAAGGAACATTACATGCTGCTGAATTTATCTATAAGCCATGTCCAATACGAAACAATACAACATTTATTTTGTGGTAAACCTAAGTTTTTTGGAATGTGCAGAATGTTGCATACTGCACTTCGGGTAGACACGTAGATTCAGACGATATCAACTGACAAAGATTTCTCACTTGAGATATTTAGCAAACCAGTCCAGCAAGTCCTGATGTGCCTCCTCTGCAGCCTTCACTTCTTCAGCATCCTCCGGTTTGTATCTCACAGTCCAACCATGTGAAACTTTAGGAAATATTTTCACAAAACTTGTCTGCATAACAAAAATAGGTACATGAATCACTAGTGTTTAAAAAGGTGAAGAAACTAAGTAAAACAATTTGACTAATTATACATCCTTGTAACTATCAGTATGTGTGTGTGCGCGTGCATACATAAGAACTGAAAAACTATAAGATTAGAATACTAATCTGACCACAGAATTAGCAGTAAGGATTTCTTCAAACTGTTTCACAAGCTCTGGAGGAGAACGTTGGTCAATCTCAGCTCCAAGTATAGAAATTGGAATGTCAACCCCTGAATTTAAGAGCAATAATTGAGATGTGAACACCTCAATAGTTAAGAAATATGCTTCAACTACTTCGGCCTTGTCTTTATTCATTCTTTGCAAAGTGAAAAGTGATTTGAGTTTGCAGGAAAGAAGGTCCAAATAAAATAGAACTTTTGCATAGTCAATTAATACCGACATAAGTTCAATAAACGGTAACAAAAGAATACAAAAATGAAAACATTGAAAATCCATACCCTTTATGTCTTCAACAGAGACAAATGATGGATGCAATAGCACAACAGCTGGAATAAGTTTGATTTTCGCAAGTTCAGTAACAACCTTACCTGAGAAAAGGAAGTAAACATATTTACATTGTCGAGTTCAATTTTCAGCTTAGTTGCATTTCACACATTAAATCTGAACGATAAGTAAATCCCTATCAATCGATTCAGGAGCTGAAATGTCTTTGTAGAAAAGGAGAGGGGATGCATATGAAATAAGTAGAGTAGAAGCACTCACCACCCCAACAAAATCCAGCAGCCCCGACAGATGAAAAACCTTTACTTTTTATGGCTTTGATTATGAGCTTTGCATCTTCAAAACCTTTATCCTATTAATATAATAATAATACGTATGGATCATAGAATGACACGATTTGTACAATCAACAAAACAAGCATTAAAGGTGGGTGGGAGGGAAATAGCTGAAGTGATAAGAGAAATAATATAAACAAGGCATCTGAATTTTTTCATGCTCCTTCCAAAATCAAAATTTCAATAATTAACCAAATTGGATTTCAATTTATTAGAAGAAAAAAACAGTTTGGTTTTTACTTATCAAGGGAAAAAAATCATCAAAAACTAATAATCGTAAAATCAGAACTAACCGGTCCATGATCTTTTATCCAAATTGGCAAGGGCTTATTAGGGTTCTCGGGATTGTAGGGTTCGCCATTGAAGAAGTCGGGAACAACCACGAAATAACCAGCTGCTGCAACTTTGTCAGCAAGCTTCCTTCATAGCAGAGAGCAAACAATATTACTTAACAGGTGTTTACATTACAATTATATGCCCCTTCTAGTTTGCATATAGATTATCATTTGATAATCATAACTTCTCTACCCACCATTAAAAGAGATTAAGAAGCTTCATAAATTCTCATTGATTAAGAATATATATGAGTCATTCGATTAAAGAGAACATGAATATGAAAAGAAACCAGAGCTAGGGCTCACATAAGCCGGCACTAGAATTCAATCACAGGAAAAAGCTTAAATATACATCACTTTGAGTTTGGGCACAGTGACGCAAAAGAACTTGATGAATCAGATAAATGATAGACCCAAGTATCATACCTAAAATTTGGCGCTTCATATCCTGCAAGAAAATTTGAGCATTTGCAGTTAGTTGAAGTTTTTAGTTGCAGAAATTAATTTGAAATAAATTGGTTATGCAAAATTAATTTTGATTAAAAGTTAGTCAAAGATACAACAAAAACTAATTCAAGAAACAAAACTCCAAATTATAAGCAATTATAAAGAAAGGATTTCCTCCAGCTATTTGGGAGTTGTAGAGAGAAAAAAGAAAGAGAAATGGTACCAAAAATATCGGAGACAAGAAGAACGGCGGAGTTGGAATTCGGGTCTCCGGCGATGTAGACATTGAGAGCACCGATCTTATCAACATGACCAGATCCTGCAACTGGATTCAGTGTAGGTGGATTTGAGCAGCATTCTTGGCCTGACATACTTACTTTCTCGCTTCGATGATTCCAGGTGCTGGATACATGCATGCATATACGTATTTATACTCTATACTACTACACCTAATACTAATAGTATCAAACTAGCAATATATAATTACTTTTTTTTTTTCTCTTTCTTTTTGTGTGTATAAATATTTTATACCTTATTTTCAAGCCTTTAAAGTTTTTAACGAATTTCATTTTAAAAAATCTTCAATGTCAACTTTTACTCTGCGTTGTTAAATGAATATAAAGCATGAATAAAAAGAATATTTTAATATATGAAATTTGAATAATTTTTTTATATAAATTACTATTAAAAGTAATCTAAATAAAGTAAACACTATAGCAAATAAATATCTCACTAAGGAATAAATATTTTAAGTTTAGAAATATATATAAAAGTTATTAGAAACTTTTTTTCTGGTTAATTATTTTTTCTTTTTTGTGCGTATAAATATTTTATACGTTATTTTTAAGCCTTTAAAATTTTTAACACATTTTACTTTAGAAAATTTTTAATGTTAGTTTTTTTTTGGATAAACAAATTAATGAAACAAGATTTCACTCCAAAGAACAACAAGCAATCCAAAGGTCGATTACAAAAACTCTAAAGGCGATTTGTACCAATCATACAAACTACAGAACAACCTAGGAGGCCTACCAAAAATCAAACCATTCCAAGAGGAAACAATAGTGTCGAAGGCTATGTCGTCTACATTACAAAAACTATCATTAAACATAATGTTGTTTCTAGCCTTCCATATGTTCCATCATATAAAAAATCAAATAGCATAAACTTTATTCTCCTTACAGCTGCCACAAACCCGCAAAAACCAAGCGTTAGCATGAACACCTAAATCCAATTCTACAATATAATCAATATCCACCAATTCGCATATTCTTATCCAAATGTTCTTTGATTTATCACAACAAAAGAACAAGTGATTAGCATCTTCTTCGAACCGAAAACAAAACACATACGCCTTCTCGTGCACGTTATCAATGATTTTCCTTCTAACTAAATTCAATCTCGTAGGTAGCCTATCAATGATCAACCTCCAAGCAAAGACTTGAATTTTCAAAGGGATGTACGTCTTCAAAACCGACCAAAGCGCAGTTGCCCTGTACTCATCAAAACCTGCTGCTATGTTCTCGTTATATCCCGCAAAAGCGCTACTAATGTTGTAGTAAGAGTTAACCGAAAAACCTAATGTGACATTCTCCTTCCAATACCATACATTCTCCTTATTTTGCTGAAGGGAAACAAATTTCAAAATATTATAAAGATCATGCACTTGATTTCCCAAACTACTTCCGCTAGCTGTTACTCTAACAGGAGGATTCCAACTCCAAAAACCATCAGTCAATTCTCCCATTTCACTAACAGTAGACCTTTTTGAATTGCAGCCTTCAAAAACCAAAGGAAATACAATTTTTAATGGTTCATTAGCAATCCAAATAGATTTCCAAAAAGCTATATTTTCACCGTCACCCACCGAACTACCCACTAAATTGCAAAACATCTCCAGAATTAGAATGAGAACAAGAAAGAACATCCTTCATCCAAACAGAATCAGAACGCAAGCTACCAAATTCTGGAAATAATTGAATTTTAATACTCATATTATCGTACCTCGTAGTAAGAAAAGGCCTCCATAATTCATTGTCGGCACAAGAAAATCTCCAAAGCCACTTCGTGAGCAGTGCTCTATTGAAACGACCAATATGTTTCACCCTTAATCCTCCACAATTTCTTGGTTTACAAACGTTGTTCCAACTTACCCACGAAACAAAAGCTTTAATCAAAGTGTTGATGCGTGTTTTTCGTAAGTGTACGAACACGTCAGAGTAATATAAAAGATTGTCGAATCCACAGAGACCAAGTGTCAATCTATCGTTATCTATTGTTATGGTGTGTATCTAAGGCAATTGAAAAAATGGTTTTAAAGAGTGCGCAACGATAAGTAAAATAGTAAATTAAAATTAATTGATAAAGACATGTTCGAATGCAATTCACATAATCAATTGATAATTAAGTACTTGCTAATAGAACTATTTATGGGCAATGTTTCCTACTTTGAAAAGAACTAATTTAACGGGAACTGTCGCTTTCGCGTATTCAGAACCAAGTTGTACTCCCTAATCAAAGCCTCCTATTGTCCCGGATAAAAAGGTGGCGTTAGAGTAGTAAACCTATTTTTAAGAAATATAGTATCTTAACTAAGTTGAAAAGTATTTTGACCTGGATTTTCTAGCAAAAAGAGGTTCTCACGAACCAGACTCTAAACTTTTTAACGCGTCCAAAAATAATTTTAAAATCTTTTTTCTTTTTAATATAAAAACTCCTAATGAACCAAACAAAGCGCTTTTGGCTGTTTTTGAAATAGTTAAAAACAATTAAGTTAAATAGGCGTTGGACGACTTTCGATCTTACCCAACAGAACTTTAAAGAACATGAAACTTATATTGAAAGTCAAAATAGCCCTTAAGTGTTTCTACAAACAATTGTACAGATTATCGGTTTAATTATAATCCTCACATTCTAACCTTTATAAAATTAGCTAGACATGGTAAAGTAAAAGTTCATTTTAATATTTTTCATAAAAAGTATTTAGTGCGAGTGCGGAAAGTAAATTAAGTAAAGTGCGAGTGCGGGAAAGTAAATAAAAGTAGTGCTAGTGCAGAAATAAATAAAAGTAAAGCGAGTGCGGAAAATAAATAAAAGTAGTGCGAGTGCGAGAAATAAATAAAAGTAAAGCGAGTGTGGAAAATAAATAAAATAAAGCGAGTGTGGAAGTAAAATAAAGTAAAGCAATGCGGAAAGTAAAATATGAACTGGAATTAAAATGGCGGCAGGATTGACTTCCTTCCAAAGTGCTCCAAGATTCGATCACACAGACGTATACAGACTCAATCACTCGATTGTAGCAACACTCCGATGTGAAGTGATTACTATTTTATAACTGGTATATGCCTAAGAGATTATAAGTTTGAATGAAGAAAAACGAAAATCTAAAGTCCTATTTATAGGCAAGAAAATAGTATGAAACGACATGGATGCCATTGTAACCGAAAAATGGAGGGAAACTTCATTTTGCCTTGTGGCGCCCGCCACACCCCCATGGCGCCCGCCATGAGTGCAAAATGAAGTGTTGTAGTGGAGATCATGGGGAACATGGCAGTTGAGGGGAGGTGGAGACGTGTCCACGTCATGGCTGACCCCATGGTGTAACACCCACTTTTCCCATTTTCAAAATTATATAAATTTCTCATTAAATCATAGTTAATCAACTAAAGTGAGTCGCTACATCATCAATCAACCATCATTCTTTTATTCAAAAATAAGCAGCGGAAATAAAGCTTTAATATCAAATTGCTCAAAAGCATTACAATTCATTCATAACACTGTTCCTTAACTCAATACTTAGTTATATAAAAGTTTATAAAAATCAAATGAAATATTATAATAAAAATCCACGTTCCCGTTACATATCAGAGCTCCTAGGACACGGACATCAACATCAAAAGCGTTCCTCACGCACCTGAATTATCTATACTTTCGAAGAAGCACAGACACAACAAAATAAACAATAGGGGTGAGAAATAGATTCATAATATAACGACACACACGACATATATGAAGAAGTAATTCACCCCTAATCATACAAAATTATCAATCATTTTATTCAATCAATCATGATGCAATGTGACTCAAATGCACAATGCAAATGCGGTACCGACTCACAATAACGGTTCATTAAATAGAACCCCGAATGCATCGTTAACGTCTCCAACAAGACATGATCATCCCTGCAACCACGATTCTCAACGAATCCCGAATAATCACATCCACAACATGATTATTCCATCGAATGTATGCACATGCAGACACAACAACGCATACCATATCCCAATACACATGAACACATCATGCTTTACGATCCTCATGATCTCATCAACCAATCATCAGTGCATCTTATTCACACACAGAGCATACACATATCTCATGTTATTCACAATTAATCACATATCTCATGCAACTAATCATCAAGTCCTATATTCACCATTAGAACATCCTCAAAGTCTTATTTAACTAATATAATCCTACATTAGAAGAATGAGTCAAATCCACCTTAAAACGGACAAAAAATCACATTTACAGCGGCCTGACACGGCCCCCCGTGTCCCCTAACACGACCCGTGTCAGATGGCCTGGGGACACGCCTCTCAAAATCAACAAAACTCATTTTCCGTAGCCTGACACGGCCACCCGTGTCATGGGACACGGCCCGTGTCAGGGCACCTGAGTCCCAAATTCTGATTTTTGTGTTTTTCCCATCTTCTTCCTCCTTTCTCACCTGCACGAACCCCAATCATTCTAAGTCGAATTTAGCACTCAAAACCAACCAATCCACATGTTTATTATCCATTTATACATATAACATCAACTAGTTTTATTAATAAACTTTCCTAGATCAAATTAGGGAATCAATGAGATTTAATCCTCTTCTCTGTTCATCATATCCTCCATAACCTTCATATGCCATTCTTCCCAATACCAAACACACAACCCCAAATATATTTTCAAAATACATCGCATAATTATATTCATCAACAATTTCACAATATTGCATCAATTCAATCACTATTATCATAATCTCTTAATATACCTAAGGGAGGAAGGAACTCCCAATTACCCTTCTATGTCCTATCACCAATTATAAACCCTTTTCTCCCCCTTACCTTAATCGATGGCTGCTTCGAATCTCCGATCGAATTTCCACCCCTTTGCCTATGTGGCCCTTTTTCCTCTCCTCTTTCATCCATAGAGATTAGAAATACGAACATGTTTCCATTGAGTTCATATCTTGACCAAAATTTAGCCTTCATCACCATCAATCCCGTAACCACTATTTGACCAATTTCCAGCATGAACTTCCAAACTTCAAATGCATTTTTCTTATTCAATATTGAACTTATTGACACGAAATTATATATCAATTCGAAGGGAATTTCGTAAGCTTTCCAGAAATCCAAGAATCGTTTTAATCAAAATTACGAGTAAAAAGTTATCACCTGTTTAGTGGAGGCTGTACCGTATGTGCGAAAATTAAGATATGAACATGAATCCTTCTTTCTCCTTCTAAAACCCTTATTTTTCGCTAAGACCCTTATTTTTCTCTAAGACGTTTTCCTTGTTTTCCCTAATTTCCACGATTCCCTTTTCTTCTCTTACTTCTTCTCTTTTGACTCATTCTATTATTCCTTTTTATTAAAATAATAATAATCCAATAAAAAATTAATGGGCCTAAACACTGCACCCCTTTAATTGCCAATTCCGACGAAATCCAAGCCCAATAACCAACATGCTCCAATAATCAATACTACCAATGATAATATTATTTCTTCGATTTTCCGATTTAACAACTTAATTTACCATAACGTTGAAAATTAATTAATAATTCACGACTAATTATTTTCTCCCGACTTAATTAGATTATCTTCCAACATTTGACCAAATGGTCCAAGCATCTAAACAACTTATCCAACCATAAACGGGAGAATATTCCACATCAATTCACACAACTTAAATCGACTCATTCAACTTAATTCAAACAAACTTAGCAATTTTTCACAAACAACTCTGATAATTCAACATAAATCAACACCAATAACGCGAATATAATTAATTAAATAATTAATTAATAAACAGAGTGTTACACATGGCGCCAGCCATAGTGGGTGCCACAAGTGCAAAATGCTTAATTACTTGATTTTTGCCCTTTTCAGCTCATTTTCCGTTCCTTTTCTCGCTCAAGGCTCCGATTAAAGTAAAAACCTGAAAACAAAGAAAAACATAGTAATAACATAACAAAATAACAATAAAACACTTAGAATGCATGCGAAATCGGAGTCAGAAACGCGGTGAAATTCAGTGTTATCAAATCCTCCCACACTTAGACTTTTGCTTGTCCCCAAGCAAAATATTTAAAGCTCAAAGAAAGAAAACTAGTGTCGACGCATGATTTGGGCTAAAAGGGCTTCTAAGTTCAAGTCAGGATGCAGTGACAACTACTAACTAAGTGAACAAAGGGTATTATAATGACACGGACATAAACTTCAATCCTATATTAACCAACCCATATCATCCCACAATACCTAGGCCTATATTTTCATCTCTTTTTGGGTCCCTTTCATTCAGGCGCAATCACATTAAGCCCGTTATCCGTACATGCTTCATAGTAGAGTGACCAGTTTGTGATTCTGATCCAAAACATAGGGTTTCTAGCACATAAGTATTTGTAAACCCTTTTATTCGACCCAAATGTAGTTGTGGGGGATCGAATCGTAATCCGCCATACCAAGTTCAGTGTCAGATACCTCTGAACCAACTAACAATGGGTGACTGTTATTTTTTTTTCTTTTTGTGGCAATATTTTTTTTTTTGGTTTAAATGACTTTGTGAGGGTCACCTATCCCAGAGTTTGCCCTTTTCTCTTTTTATTAGCACTGGATCATTCACTTATGTTCATCGGTCCCCTACGTAGAGCATGCTTAGGCATGAGTTAACTGCTAGAATAAACTACTTAGGATGATTTTTAAATGATAGTAAAGGCCATGGTATGCAGGGTTTATGAGTGATTCATATATTTATGAAGTCTATGGTGCCAAAACGATACTGATGTTCCAAAAAGTTCACCTAAGTCACCACATCCTAATCCAAACCTGTCTTAAATCCCAAAAAACATGTGGAACAACATTGTTTTCTTTTGAAATTTTTTTGGTAAGGATAAAGGAATGGGGAAAATGAGGGTGCACTAAAGATACACTGTACTGGTGACTCGTCAGACTCATGCATTATCTAAAAAAAACTTAAACTAATTAACTAACTGAAAAGAAGAAAAATAGAAAGAAAATAAATAACTGAGAAAAGGAAAAAAAAACAGAAAGCAATAAAAGCAATAAAATCCCCTCCCACACTTAAATCGAACATTGTCCCCAATGTTTCGAAATAAGATAAGGAGAGTAACCTGTGAAACTACTGCGAAGGACCACTGGTGCCCTCGCCGTCCTACTGAGGATGCCTGAAACGACGGGATCTACTGCGGTGCTGGTCTCTCCGGTCTAGTCGGGCCGATAAGGCAACCTGGGCATCTCTGACCTCTCGAAGGTTACCTAGGATGGAACCCTGAGTGGCCTCCATAAGCTGGTAATGCCGGCGGTTGGCTTCTTGCTGGCGGGACTGTTCTGCTGTGATCGCAGTCAAGGTGCGGCAAACGTTCCCGTAGGCACGATCCGAACTCAATCGCGATTGTTCCATGTAACTCATGTTATCCGCCAGTTGTTGTGAAATGGTAGAGAGTAGGTTGTATCTCATTTCTTCTCTAGTCGTCATATCACGCCACATCTCCTCAGTAATATAAAATCCAGGAGTAGCACCTGCAACAGGGTTAGAGGAAGATGGTGCGGTGTGTGGATGTGAAGGATGGTGGGGGGACACGTGAGGTACGGGAGATTGCTCTCTCTGATCAAATTCTTCATCAGTGTCATGTCCCTCCCCATCAGGAACATTAGGAGGAAGTGGACCTAGAACATGTGGAGTATTTAAATCATAGGTCCAATTCCTTTCATTACGTACGTCTACTGCAAGGCAAATCAACAAATGGGATAGCTACACCATGAATCATCAATTTATAACCACCTGCTCTTCTCACTCGGTACAATTTCATGTCTTTTAGAAATTTTAAGTTAACTATGCGAGGAGGTAGGGGTTCAAGTGTGGCTATCTCATTGTTCAGGTTAAGGGCCCGAGCAATAGACGTAACAAGTCCTCCAAAAACAACCGGTCATGTTTTATTAATAGTTAAAGCCATGCGTGTAAGCATAAACAGGACTGGATTGATATGACTATTTGTGAGGCTTCCGTGCAAAAATAGAAGCTCTTTAGCATTCACCTTATTTGGATTCTCCCGGCCAAAAATAGTACATGCCAACAGAAATATGAAAACTCTGATGGTCGGGTTATGGATGGTCGATGCGAGTATTCCTTCAAAAGAATTTATTGAAGTATTTGACAGTCTCTGCCAGAAGGAAAATACATCGGCCTACCATTCTGAATCCAAAGGGGCCTCACATATAGCACCTTCCCAATGAGGGATTCCTAACAAGCCTATTAGTTCGTCGGTACTGTATTCATATTCAATTCCAAACATTCTAAAATTGACAGTACCGACTGTGCTAGCAGTGTTAGGACTGACATTATATATTAAAGAACTCAAAAACTCAATTGTCAGCCTCTCAAAGGTAGGTTCCTGATTTGAAAAAATATTGTGCAAGCCTAAAAAATCTAATAAATGATAAATACTATGATACAGACCCAAAGAATACACACAGTTATCATCCACGTACCTAGTCGAGAGAATTTCTCGACTCTGAAGCTTTTGAATGATCCTTATTTGCCTATCGGGCTTTCCTTCGTGAAGAATAAATTCATCGAACTCCATTGTTCTTGCTCCTTGGGTGAGTTGAAGGTGGTGAAAAGTGGTTTAAATAGAAAATGGTAAAGGTGGGTTTTTTTTATGGTTTGTAATGAATGGAAATAAAAATGGAATTTGGAAGGGTTTAATGGATGGTGAATGAATGATAAAGGTGAGAGCTTTAATGGGGTTCAATGGAGTTTTGGAAGTGAGAAAAAATGAGTTTTGAAAGTTTGAAGGTTCAAAAATGGTGGGGGGAATGAACCTGTCCCGATTTTAGTGGGACGTCATGGTGGGCTCCATGCTTCCATGGCGGGCGCCACAAGGCCATTTCGTGGCTGGGCCCAAATTTTGAAAAATCTATGTGGGCTTTGCATACCTTTTTGTCTTTGGGGGTCCAAATAGAGTTTGCTTTCTTCTTCTTAGGCACGATACTCGCACAACCTTTAATAAATATTAAACATAAAAAAGAAATTTTTTTTCTTTCTTTGTATTAATTTTTTTTTTGTTATTAGACATATATAGAATAAATAATCATGCATATAATATAACATATATATATATATATATATATATATATATATATATATATATATATATATATATAATGATTTTCAACCAAAGTATATAGGAAATGTAGCATATGCGATAATATAAAATATGTCCAGAGATGCGAGAAATAAAATAAAGCATAAAATATTCAATACTAGGGCAATAATGTCAGCATAACACGATCATGTAGTGTGCTTCTCTGCCTGGTCTGATCCACGAATCTCAGCGATCTCCCTCTGAAGCTCTCCAATCTCCTGATATAAAGCGTATGCCTCTGTGATGTGGGTGAGATCGGATACCACAATCTGTAAAGCCAAGTCCGCTACTTCCTGTTTGAGCCTGGCAGTCTCTATGTGGAGCTCATAAATCTGGGTTTGTAAATCAGGCGGCTGCAAAGACAGATTGTTAGACAAAACAATGACTATGGGAGAAAGAGGTGTAGGAGTATACTCAGCAGCAGGAGGTGATTTTGGCTCCTCAACAGTCTCTCCATGACCCTCTAAAGCATAACTCCAATTAGCTGGGTCGTGGACACTAGTCATCAGCGGGTCAGGTAGTGTGAAGTAGTGTATCACCTCGCCATCGATCAATAATCTGAATATGTTGGGATCAAAAAAGGCTCTCCTCATCAACCCTCTGTCTAGGTAAAAGTCGACATCTATGGTGGTATAGTTGCAGAAGGTCCTGAGATGTAACAACTTACGGGACAGACCCAATGCAGTAGCGATCTGGGTAACAATCCCACCGACATGTATAATGCCTACAGATGACCTGGCGACACTGCTAAGGCCATTCAGTAGGACGTTTCCACATGCCACATGGCATGATTGGGTCGCACAAAATAATAGGAATATCTCCTCCTCGCTAAGCAATGTCTGAGTATCTGGTAAACCGAGGAAATAGTGTGTTAGGATCACCTGGAAGTACCTCAGTGCAGAGTTGTGGATAACCTGGGATAGCTGAGTGGAAGGATCCTGACTCCCTCCACCTGAGATATCACTCCAAAACTTCTCCAATTCTCTACTCATAAAGTATCCCATCAGCGTCTCTGGAATAGCATCAGGGGTAGTCTAAAAAACTAGTAAATCACCAAACTCTTTGTGAGAGAAAGAATACTCAGTCCCGAACAACCTAAAAATAACATGTCCATTGGGTCCAGCCCAGGGGTCATAATCAAACGAGCTTAGAAACTCTAGAGTCAAGTTCTTGTAAGTGTTGTTCATGTTGCCGAACTGGTCCCATTGGAGTTGGTGGCATAGAAATTTGACGCTTGGCTCAATCCCCAAAGCACCCATGCATTCCTGGTCTGGGTACCGCGTAGGTGCCATAGGGCGCCTCATGTGGACATAGTAACGCTCCCTCTGGACGTCGTCTCTGAAGGCCACGTGCATGTCATCGAGATTCTGCATCCTGCACAGGGTTAGGAAAAAGGTCCTGAAATCACAAAAACATTTAAATGTTAGTCCTGAAAGAATAATAAAGAAAAAAAAACAAAATAAAATAAGAGTAATTAAAAGTAAATAAGAAAAGAAAACCATGGGTTGTCTCCCATGCAGCGGTTGTTTAACGTCGTTAGCTCGACGACCGGATTTTATACATCATTCGTAGGATTTGGTGGATCACTTAGAGTATGGCTGGAATATGTTGTTGGAATGTCTCCTCCTTCATAGGGCTTCAGTCTCTGTCCATTGACAATGAACGGTTTACATGTCTAGTTCTTGATTTCAATAGCTGCATATCTAAGGATCTTAGATACTTCGAAGGGGACAGTCCATCTCGAACAAAGCTTCCCTGGAAAAAGTCGTAACCTAGAATCGAACAGGAGAACAAGATCACCTATTTTGAAGTCTTTTCTTATGATTCTTTTGTCGTGCCAAGATTTTGTTCTTTCTTTGTATATAATGGCATTCTCGTAGGCTGATTGTTGGAGTTCTTCCAATTTGTGGATATCAAGGATACGTTTTTCACCAGCAGTTAGGTAATCCAAATTCAAAGTTTTAATGGCCAAATAGGCTTTATGCTCTAACTCGAAAGGTAAGTGACATGGTTTTCCATAGACTAGTTGATAGGGTGTTGTCCCTATAGGGGTTTTGAAAGCAGTTATGTAGGCCCATAACGATTCTTGATGTTTCTGCGACCAATCTTTTCTAGATATAGAGACAGTCTTCTCAAGAATTTTTTTAATCTCCCTATTAGATACTTCCACTTGTCCATTAGTTTGTGGGTGGTATGGTGTTGCTACTCTATGCTTAACTCCATACTTGCTTAAAAGTTTGTCAAATATTCTTGATATGAAGTGTGATCCTCCATCACTTATGACTAAACGGGGTGTTCCAAATCTCGGGAATATATAATTTTTAATTAATTTGATTACTACTCTGGTGTCATTTGTGGGTGCGGCAATAGCTTCAATCCACTTAGACACGTAGTCAACAGCTACTATGATATACTGGTTTCCTAGAGATGATGGGAACAGTCCCATAAAATCTATACCCCATACGTCGAAGAGTTCTACTTCTTGGATATTTCTTAGAGGCACTTCATTATGTCTTGAAATATTTCCTGTACGCTGGCATCTGTCACATTTGACAATGAAAGCATGAACATTACACCACATGGTAGGCCAGAATAAGCCAGCTTTAAGAATCTTGGCGTAGGTCTTAGAGGTGCTTGCATGTCCATCATAGGGTGCAGAGTGACAATGCTCAATTATATTATGTACCTCATCTTCTGGGACGCAACGGCGGAAAATGTCATCTTTACCTCTCTTGAAAAGAAATGGTTCGTCCCAATAGAAGTTTCTTTCATCACTATAGAACTTCTTCTTCCGATGGTAATTGAGATCAGGGGGTATGATGTCAGCGGCTAGATGATTAACAAAGTCTGCATACCAGGGTACGTTACTTATAGCTAAGGATTTTTGAGAATTCTCATGAGGGTCTAGGTTATCGTCTTCAATAATTTCTAGTTTGGCTATCAGTCTGTCATAGGCAAAATCGTCATTTATGGGTACTGAGTCATGCTTCAGGTATTCTAGCCTAGAAAGATGATCAACCACTACATTATCAGTGCCTTTCTTATCACGAATATCTAAATCAAATTCTTGTAGTAACAGAATCCATCGAAATAACCTGGGTTTGGCATCCTTTTTACTTAGTAGGTAATGGATGACGGCATGGTCGGTGTAAACTATAATTTTGGCTCTTACTAGATAAGATCTAAATTTGTCTATAGCAAAAACTAAAGCTAGGAGTTCTTTTTCAGTTGTTGTGTAGTTGAGCTGGGCTGCATCTAGGGTTCTACTAGCATAATAAATTACGTGTAACTTTATATATCTTTTCTCTAACCTAGAACGGCTCCAACAACATAGTCACTAGCGTCACACATTATCTTAAACGGTTCTGACCAATCAGGGGGTTTCATTATAGGTGCTGGAGTCAAAGCTTGCTTCAAGAGATTAAATGTTTCATTACATTTTTCATCAAAGACGAATTCAACATCTTTCATTAAAAGGCCGGTTAAGGGTTTTGTTATTTTGGAGAAGTCCTTGATAAAACGCCGGTAGAATCTGGCATGTCCAAGGAAACTTCTTACTTCCCTGATAGTCTTCGGTGGTTTTAGATTCTCTATGACTTCTATTTTAGCTTTGTCTACCTCTATTCCTTTTTCGGAGACTATATGTCCTAAAACAATCCCTTTGGTAACCATGAAATGACATTTTTCCCAATTTAGCCCAAGGTTTACCTCCACACATCTTTCCAGGATTTTCTCAAGGTTGATAAGACAATTTTTGAAATCAAATCCAAAACCGAGAAATCGTCCATAAATACTTCCATGATTCCATCTAGATAATCTACCAAGATAGACATCATGCAGCATTGAAAAGTGGTTGGGGCATTAGAGAGTACAAAAGGCATTTGTATGTAGGCAAAAGTTCTAACAGGGCATGTAAAGGTAGTTTTTTCTTGATCTTCGGGGTGAATAGGTATTTGGAAGAATCCTGAATATCCATCTAGGTAACAAAAGTAAGAGTGTATGGCTAGGCGCTCCAACATTTGATCTATGAATGGCAAAGGGAAATGATTCTTCCTGGTTGCTTTATTTAATTTTATGTAGTCTATGCACATACGCCATCCTCCATCAGTTCTTTTTGCTACATGTTCTCCTTTCCCGTTTTGCACGATTGTGATACCTCCCTTATTAGGTACTACATGCACAAGGCTCACCCATTTACTGTCCGAGATCTGATATATTATACCTGCCTCTAGTAACTTAAGAACTTCGGTCTTAACTACATTACTCATCATATGATGTATTTTTCTCTGATGTTCTCTGGAGGGTTTTGAATCTTCTTCGAGCAAAATCCGATGCATGCATACATATGGTTTGTTTCCTCTTAATTCAAGGTAGCACTGACTATAACTGGACAGTCCATTTCTTCATCAAGAAATTCATATCTCAAGTTCTTAGGCAATTCCTTAAGTTTTACGGTAGGTTTCATGGGGCAAGGCATAGGATCTGGGGTAAGAGATAAACATTCGTGAAGGTTATCATCAATGTAGGTTTTTTTTTGTAATTATCATCTTCCCAAATAAGAGTCGATGGTAACTTAATTGTTTCAGATACTTCTTCTTGTTCTAATTCCCTAATGCATTCATCAATGATATCTAAGGCATAACATGCATCTCCTATTACAGGTGCCATAAGAAATTTCGAGAGTACAAATTCTATCTTCTCGTTACCTATCTTCTCGTTACCTACTTCAAGTATGCCTATAGGGTATTTAACGGATCTATAGGCTAATTGAAGTGACATCTTAGTAGGTTGTAATTCTCCTAAGTTTAACCTTTCACAAACTGCTAAAGGTATTAAGCTCACACTAGCTCCTAAGTCTAGAAAGGCTTTTTCGATGACATGATTCCCCAAAATACAAGGAATGGAAAATTTTCTGGGATCTTTATCTTTCTTTGCTAACTTATTCTCGGAAATAGAATTACATTGCAAGGGTTTTAGATCTTCGAGTCTACGTTTATTGGTAAGTGTGTCTTTGAGAAACTTTGCGTAAGAAGGTATTTGGGTTATGCCATTTGTAAAGGGGATTTCTACGTGAAGCTTTTCTATAACCTTAAAAAATTTCTGATATTGGTTATTGATCTGGGTCTGTTTTAGTCTTTGTGGGTATGGTATTGGTGGTTTTTATGGCGGTGGTGGTACATAGGCTTTGTTTTTAGGTTCTTATCCTTTTTCTTGACTTTCCTGTTTTTCAGATTCCTCTGGTTCCTTCTCTTCATTTCTCTTAGAAGTTTCGGGCTCACTTAATCTTGGGTTTAAGAGTTCCTCATAAGCGGTCCCACTTCAGAGAGTAATGGCGTTTGCTTGCCCTATCGGGTTCTGTTGAGGTTGTCCAGGGAATTGTCCACCATGTGTAGTCTGAGGGGCTTGGTTTAAAGCTACTTGAGAGATCTGGGTTTCAAGCATCTTATTGTGAGTGATTATTTGGTCAACCTTGGTCCCTAACTAGGTAATCAGTTCGTTAACATGAATGTTTTGGTTCATGAACTCTTTGTTTTGTTGTGTTTGAGCAGTGACAAAATTTTCCATAATTTTTTCAAGGCTCGGTTTTGGGGGCACAGGTTGCATAGATTGATTTGATCTCGGGCTTGGTAACTTTGTTGTTTCGGAGGTGCAGTATTTTGGATAAGGTTATTATTTTTATAAGAGAAGTTTGGGTGATTCCTCCATCCTGGGTTGTAGGTGTTTGAAAATGGGTTCCCTTGGGTGTAATTCACTTGTTCGGAGCTGGTCTCATTTAATAGACTGCATTCTGCGGATTCGTGTCCTTGCGTTCCTCATATCTCACAATTCGACGAAACTGCAGCTACAGTATTCGGGGTTGTATACATATGTTCAACTTTAAGGGCCAACGCGTCCATTTTAGCTTGCATCATGTCTATAGAGCTTAACTCATGTATTCCTCCTTGGACTTCCTTATTTTCCACCGTTGCTCATTCTACTCCCCATGATTGATGGTTTTGGGCCATATCTTCGATAAAGGCGCTAGCTTCAGGATAATGTTTGTTCATCAGTGCGCCATTTGTGGCAGCATCGGTGGTCATCTTAGTGTTATAGTGGAGTCCATTATAGAAGGTTTGAATGATTAACTAATTTTCTAAACCATGATGTGGGCATGCTCTTAATAGCTCTTAATAGCTCTTTATATCTCTCCCTGGCTTCGAACAGTGATTCTCCTTGGTTTTGGGTAAATCTGGTTATTTGGTTTCGAAGAACAACGGTCTTACTCGGGGGAAAATATCTAGCAAGGAATATTCTTCTAAGGGCTTCCCAAGTTGTTATAGAATTGGGTGGAAGGGAATCTAACCATGATAGAGCTTTATCTCTGAGGGAAAAAGGAAATAATCTTAGGTGGATCGCCTCAGGAGGGGCTCCATTGGTTTTAAAGGTGTCTGCTAACTGGAGAAAGTTTTTTACATGTTGGTTTGGGTTCTTGGTAGAAAGACCTACGAATTGTCTCTACTGTACTAATTGCAGTAGGGATGGTTTAAATTCAAAATTATTAGTTGGGATGATGGAGTTTACTATACTGAAACTAGGTTCCTCGTTTGATGGTTGTGCGAAATCCTTAAGAGGTCTTCGATTTTGATCTTCGGTCATAGCTCTCCTAATTCTATGGAAATATAAACGTGCGCGAGCGTAATGTTCAGGTTAGCTAGAGGGTCTACTAAGCTTCCGGTACTGCGAATCATTCGCATTGACCGGCAGGTAACAACCTTAGTCTAAACAGTATAACTACAGGGTATGAAATTTGACGAAATTGGTCCCCGGCAACGGTGCCAAAAACTTGATGCATGTTTTTCGCAAGTGTACAAACACGCCAGAGTAATATAAAAGATTGTCGAATCCACAAAGAACAAGTGTCAATCTATCGTTATCTATTGTTATGGTGTGTATCTAAGGCAATTGAAAATAATGGTTTTAAAGAGTGCACAACGATAAATAAAATAGTAAATTAAAATTAATTGATAAAGACATGTTCGAATGCAATTCACATAATCAATTGATAATCAAGTACTTGCTAATAGAACTACTTATGGACAATGTTTCCTACTTTGAAAAGAACTAATTTAACGGGAACTGCCGCTTTCGCGTATTCAGAACCGAGTTGTACTCTCTAATCAAACCCTCATATTGTCACGGATAAAAAGGTGCGTACTGTGTTAGAGTAGTAAACCTATCTTTAAGAAATATAGTATCTTAACCAAGTTGAAAAGTATTTTGACCTGTATTTTCTAGCAAAAAGAGGTTCTCACAAACCAAACTCTTAAATTCTTAACGCGTCCGAAAATAATTTTAAAATCTCTTTTCTTTTTAATCTAAAAACTCCTAATGAACTAAACAAAGCGCTTTTGGCTGTTTTTGAAATAGTTAAAAACAATTAAGTTAAATAGGCGTTGGACGGCTTTCGATCTTACCCAACGGAACTTTAAAGATCATGAAACTTATATTGAAAGTCAAAATAGCCCTTAAGTGTTTCTAACAACAATTGTACATATTATCGGTTTAATTATGATCCTCACATTCTAACCTTTATAAAATTAGCTAGACATGGTAAAGTAAAAGTTCATTTTAATATTTTTCATAAAAGGTATTTAGTGCGAGTGCGGAAAGTAAATTAAGTAAAGTGCGAGTGCAGGAAAGTAAATAAAAGTAGTGCGAGTGCGAAAATAAATAAAAGTAAAGCGAGTGCGGAAAATAAATAAAAGTATTGCGAGTGCGAGAAATAAATAAAAGTTAAGTGAGTGCAGAAAATAAATAAAATAAAGCGAGTGCAGAAATAAAATAAAGTAAAGCAATGCGGAAAGTAAAATACGAACTTAAATTAAAATGGCGGCAGGATTAACTTCCTTCCAAAGTGCTCCAAGACTCGATCACACAGACGTATACAGACTCGATCACTCGATTGTAGCAACACTCCGATGTGAAGTGGTTACTACTTTATAACTGATATATGCCTAAGAGATTCTAAGTTTGGATGAAGAAAAACGAAAATCTAAAGTCCTATTTATAGGCAAGAAAATAGTATGAAAAGACATGGATGCCCTTGTAACCGAAAAATGGAGGGAAACTTCATTTTGCCTTGTGGGGCCCGCCACACCCCCATGGCGCCCGCCATGAGTGCAAAATGAAGTGTTGTAGTGGAGATCATGCGTGTTCCGGATTGGGCCTCAAGACTAAATTAGGCTATGGCCCAACATGTCGGGCAGAGGCCCATATAATCGAGCAGGGACACCTAGCAGACGGGCAGAAACATCTTACGGTCGGGCAACTTTATCATACTACGGGCACTCATTCAGGACGGGCGAAGAGCAAGTCTACCAGGTTACTAGCCACGTCACCCAACTGTCCCTTATTATCTCCTGAAAGATAGGGGCAGTTGAACCAAGGACCAGACCACTTAGCTAGGTCTTCACGCTTCTCACGCGTTCCTTGGCAGTTCTTCCTTGGGCCTAGCTGATCCAGCCCAAAGAAGGACCTTGGCCCAGCGCTGGGGGCTCACTATAAATACCCTTTCTTAGTAAAGGGTTAGGTATTCTGATTCACTCTATAACTTACCTATTTCATTGTACCTCTACTCACTTAAGCATCAGAATGCCTTGCAGGTACAACCCCCTTTCTCCCATTCTTTGGCCGTTACATCAAATCGCTGGAAGGTCCTCCTGATCAATGGGGAACATGGTAGTTGAGGGGAGGTGGAGACATGTCCATGTCACGGCTGACCTCATGGAGCCAGCCACAGTGGGTGCCACAAGTGCAAAATGCTGAATTACTTGATTTTTGCCCTTTTCATCTCCTTTTCCGTTCCTTTTCTCGTTTGAGGCTTCGATTAAAGTAAAAACCTGAAAACAAAGAAAGACATAGTAATAACATAACAAAATAGCAATAAAACACTTAGAATGCATGCGAAATCGGAGTCAGAAACGCGGTGAAATTCAGTGTTATCAAGCGCCAACCCACAAAAACGCCTTTGAATTGCAATAATATCCTTCACAACTTTTTTTGGGATTTTAAAGAACACTGAAATTCTGTGATCAGGTATGAGATGTCGAATGAGATGTTCCAACACTTGACAAATTTAACCAAAACTTAAAGTGCATAAAAATTAAACAACACAGTAATTTGTTAACCCAGTTCAGTGTATAACCACACTTACATCTGGAGGCTACCAAGCCAGGAGGAAATCCACTATAAGTAATATTAATTCTAGACTTAAACCACCCAGTTTAATCTTTCACTTAATATCTACCCAATGCAATTTCTACCTAAGACACAACTTAGATATGAGTACCAACTCACTCCCCCTCAATCACACAATGATCTTGTTTACAAGTTTAATAAAATTGAAGTCATACTTCAAACAAAACAGCTTGATCTTACTTCACAGTTTCAATCAAGACACAAATACACTTTTGCTTAAAAGCTCATAAAGTGGTACAATAAAACAACCTGCTATAAAAAATATAAAACACCCTATTTTGTCTTCTGAAATTCGTACCCTATTCTGAGAGTTTATGTTTCTTAAATAGGTGTTTGGATTTTGGGCTTTCTGTAGGTTAATCCAGTCCTAAAACGCATGCAGCTTCCACCTTGAATTAGGGTTTGTTACTTCCTAGATTCTAGGTGATTTAGTTCTTCTGATTATGCTGAAGTCTCATAACAACACTCCCTACAGATGCGCCTTATTCTATTTTTGTCTATCCATAATTAATTCCAGATAACTTTCCTTAAATTTCTCAGATCAGTTAGTCATTAATTAATTCTGGTAGCAGGTTTGAGATGTCACAACATCTGTTGGGACATCCTGAAAAACTGAACTTAAATCATTAACACAATGTCCCAACATCTGGTGTGACATCCTGAATTAAGTTCTTATACTCTGTTTGATAATGTCCCAACATCTGATAGGACATCCTGAACTGAATTCAACATTTCTTGTTGGTCAAAAATTCTGCCAATTCTAAACATCTACAAACTCCCCCTTTGGCTAATTTTTGGCTAACATTCTTTTCTGATTTTCAGAGTGCAGCAGAAGTTCTTTTATCAGAGTATATCAGTTCTTTTCTGTTGAGTCATGTGTGAGTTTACTCCCCCTCAAACATACATGTATTCAGTCTTGTTACAACAGAAATTTTTCATTAACATCACAGATTTAGTTCAGAAGCAAACAGAGATTTTTCATTAATAACCAAACAGCATTATACATTGTTGTTGTTGTTCTTGTTTCTTGTTCTCCCCCTTGTTAGACATAAATTTGGGGCCAAAGTTACTAATTCAAAATTACAATGCAGAAGCTGTCATTATATATTCCTCACATACAATTTTCACTCAGATTCCTCATAGTCAGTTTCTTCCTCTTCCTCAGTCTCCTCATCAGAAGTAGCAGCTTTCTGAGCACTTTCTTCAATCTCCAGCTTTTGGATAATCTCCTCAAGCTTCTTCTTCCTTGCATCCAGTTCTTTGCAAGTGCTCTTCAGTTCAGCAATCAATGCAACTTTGGAGATTGGAGACTTTGCCTTTGAAGGACCAGCAGATGTCCCAGAGGGAGCTTCAACATCAGCTGCATGATGACTCAAAAAAAGCTTGTAGTGGAAGGCCAGAGGGCTTTTTCTTTTGCAAATTGTGTCCTTCTCAGTGAGGATACCAGGATACTGACTCAGCACTATTCCACACAGCAAGGAAGGGAAGGCAATTGGCAGCTTTGTTGCAGATGATCCAACATGCTTCAATGTCTGATCAAAGATATAAGCTCCATAATCCAGCTTTGTTTGGGTGCCTACATCATATATGAACCTGCTCAATCCAGTTGATATTTAGGATGTATGATTGGTAGGAACCCAGTTGGCTGTGCCAATCCTATTCAGCATGGCATATTTCCTTGTCAGCATGCTAACTGAGAGCTTTCCTTTAACTGGCCAAGTCTTGACCGGATTAGCAGTGATAACCTTGCAAACTTGGTTATCAGTCTTCCCTAACTCATTTGGACCATCAGATTCTCTTCCAAGGTATTGGTTGATAACCCTAGGAGATAATTCTACACACCTTCCTCTTACATATACTTTTCTAAAGTCAGCAGACTTACCATTAGCACAATCTTCTTGGAGGCTGACTATGAATTCCTTGACAAGCAGCTCATAGCAAGGAGAGAAGTTGGAGACAGTTTTGAAAAGGCCAGCAGAAGAGATGAGATCAATTAACTCTGTGCACTCAAGTGCATTACTGCTCAGCTCTCTTTCAAGTGCTACCCTTCTTTGATAAACAAACTTCCATCTGTTCACACTTGAAACATGATGAAAGGAGATGTTGTCCAAAGGATCTTCTGGAACAGCAGTTGATGACCTTGAGGGTGCTGGTTTCTTCTTTGGAGGAGATGTTGGGACATCTTCTTCAACATCTGAATCTGGAGGAGTGACAGCTTTCCTCTTTTGTGTTTGCACCTTGCTCCATTGTTTTGTAGGACCAAAGACAACTTTAGCTTTGTCCTTCTTTGGTGTAGCTTGCTTCTTCTCAGGAATTGCATGTCCTGCATTCATCTTTTCTTTCCTAGTCCTAAGCCTTTTGGCTATGCTAGGCTTTATAGAAGCAATGATTTCTGTATCAGAATCATGCTCTAGGTTCACAACAGGAGGAGGTTGAGCAGTCTCCTCTTCAGCTGGTGGTTCAACAGAGATTTGATCTTCAGTGGAGGCCTTGTGCTGGTCCTCAGATATTTCTTCATCACTATCAGTGGAGGCCTTTTTCTGATCCTCAGATGTTTCAATAGCAGCATCAGATGAGGCCTTTTGCTGGTCCTCAGATGTTTCAACATCTATTGGGACATCCTGTTGATCAGGAGTGTCCTTTTCAGCCTGAGTTTGTTGATCTTCTTGTGGAGTTGGCATGGTGTTCAGAGGGATAGATATGCCACTTACCACTCTTTGCTCAGATAGGATCCTGTTTACCAACTCCTTTATGGAATCATCCACGTATTCAGAAGCTTTTGGAGTGGTGTTTGATGGTAAAGGTATGCCTCTGGCCTTGCTGAAAACAGGATCTTTTGTTCTTTTTGGAGTTCTTGGCTTTTGAGCAAGAGGAACACTTCCTCTGATTTCGTCCAATGGAGTTGAATCCATGGGTACCACAGAGATGGGGGTTGCATGCACCACATCTTCCTTGTTGAGGATTTCTTCAGAAGTGTTAGGGTTTTGATGTTGAGACATTTTCGAAAAAGATGGATGAAGAGTTTTAGGTTTGATGAGTTCTGAAAGACAGTTAGAGAATGCAATTCGTTTTTGAGAGTATGATGAGAAGATGGATAGCTGAAAACAAGCTGATATTTTATAAGTAGCCGTTACTTTGAGAATTTTTAGGAGTGGAATACCCAAGGTGCTTGACCAGACTGGTGTTGCCATCTGTTGCTCATGCCACACAATGTCATATGACATGTTGGCACATCTCCATAACTGCTAAATTTCACATAAGCAGATCCCCAATTTACCCCTTAGGTTTTCAAATTGAGTAGCATCCAAGGCTTTGGTAAATATATCAGCCAACTGCAGATTTGTAGCTACATGTTCCAGTGAAATCACTTTCTCTTCTACAAGATCTCTGATGAAATGATGTCTGATATCAATATGCTTGGTCCTGCTATGTTGGATAGGATTCTTTGATATGTTAATTGCACTTAAGTTGTCACAGTACAATGTCATGACATCTTGTGGGACATTGTACTCAGTGAGCATTTGCTTCATCCAAACCAACTGTGAACAACTGCTTCCAGCTGCTATATATTCAGCTTCAGCAGTAGATAAGGATACACAATTTTGTTTCTTACTGAACCAAGAAATCAAATTGTTTCCTAAAAAGAAGCATCCTCCTGAAGTGCTTTTTCTGTCATCAGCACTTCCAGCCCAATCAGCATCACAGAAGCCAGTGAGAATTGGTTTGCATCCATGAAAGTACATTATGCCATAGTCACAAGTACTATTAACATATTTCGACTTGGTTAAGATGACTAACTTTTGGATCAGCTTGATATCTTGCACATTGTAACACGGTGGGAGAACTGACTTTTAGTTATGTTGCGGATAGCAAGAGTCGCCACCGACTTTTATTTTATCCAAAGGAAAGGGTATAAAAGAACAGGAAAGACCTTAAGAGATATTTTTGGGTCCGGGGGGTAGGTTATGTAAAGGGAAGGTATTAGCACCCTTTACATCCATGGTTATCCATGGGCTCTTAGTTACTTAGCTCACTTTTGAATTGTTTTTGAAAAGGTGAAGTGTGTGAATAGAAAAATTTTCATAAGAGTTAATAATGATCCATGTACGGATGCGTAAAAACTTGTGTTTGAAAATTTGTTTGAAATTTGTTAAGTGTTTGAAAATTTGAAATGGAGTGAGCAAGCAACTAGGAGGTACCTACCCTAAAATTTTAAGTCTTTCTTGTTCTTTATCCTTTAATTGGTAAGACTATCCCTACTATTAAGGAGTAGGTAGTCATTACCTTGGATGTAAGGGACATGTGAGGGACATCTGTTTTGTGAAGGCAACTGTGGGGTGTATTAAGCATTTAGGAGGGACTATCATCATTATTCGAAAAGGGACTTAATCTTTAAAGGCAACCATTAGGGACTTGATGATTTTTCTTTTAAGGGACTTGCTTTATACACCCCACTTGACCTTATGATTAGGCAACATTGAGGGATAACCTTAGAAATGTGAGATGGCGATTAAAAATCGACTTACGTGTGTGAGTGTTCAATATTATTTATCTTATGATTAAAATGATCTAAATTTGATTTTAAGAGAATACATGTTTACACTCCCTAAATTACTAACCATAGCATAAAAATTAAATAAATTAAATATTACAAAATTACACCAAGAAGCAATTACATAATTATAATAATAAGCTAATTAAAGATAAATAGCAAAAATAATAAATAAGCAATAAATAAATAAAATAGGGGTTAGTAATAATAAGAATTAAAAAATAGGGTTAGTAAAATAATAATGAAAAATTAAATAATATTAGTGAAATAATAATAATAAAAAGTTAGTAATAACATGGTTAATAATAATAAATATAATTAGCAAAATATTATAAGAACAAAAATTAAAATAATAAACAAAAATTAGATTTTTAATATGAACAATTATAGCATTTTAATTTATGTACAAATTATTAATTTATTTTTAGACATATTATAATTACAAAATTATTTACATATATTAAAAGAACAAAATTTTATATTATAGACAATTTATAATTACATAAAGAAAAGTTTGATTATATTTATATTTATTAAAATTAATTATGTTAAATAAACACGTACAAAAATTATAAAATAAAAATTAGGTTTTTAATAAGTATTTAGAAAATAAATTAGGGTTTTGAAAATTAGGGTTTTGTTTAGAAAAATATTTTTAGGGTTTAATTTGTAATAACAATTTCTTTAATTAAATAATACATATATATATTTTAAATAAACATACAATAATAGATACTAATTTTTTTTAGAAAATAATTTCTTTTAGGAACTAAAGCACACAATATATATATTTTTTAATATAGAAACTAATAAAACAATACAATTTTAATTTATTTTATATATAATAATAATTAAGTAAAAAAACAAAGCAAAAGAAAAAGAAATCAAAACCTGATGGGGCTGGGGTTTGAACCCAGTCCCCTATGCCTGCCAACATCAGCCTCCACCACTGGGCCACCAGCATGCGCGTGACATCATAGAGAGAAGAATTGGTTTTGTTCTTTGCAACCTGGAAAATTAGAAAAAAAATAAGAAGCAAAAAGGCCTGGGGGAGAATCGACCCCAGGACCTCTCAATCACACGCATATGTACATAACCAACCAAGCTGGATGAGCGAACCTATCCATGTAATGACTATGACGCATAATATAGGAGACTTCAAAATTGCCCTGAAAAATAAGAAAAAACTTTGCCCAAAGCCAGGATCGAACTCATGTGCTTACCATAATCTGATACTTCACTTACCACTGGACCACATACGCGCTTCTGTCATCACTACAATGCAAACATATTATAAAATAACAATTAATTTGAATTTATAACTGAGCGCCAAAAGCTCATCTTCAACCTGCGATTTTTGATACGAGCTTTGCTACGAATTTTCCTGCCACCTTCAACCTGTGAATTTCATATATCAAGATATACCTGCAATTTCACCAAATTGATCGTACCTACACAATCCTTACAGTTCATACAGTATTATTACATCCACAACAAGCATTTATATGGTCTAAATCATGAGACCCCAATTTTGAAGAACAAACCCTAATAATGGTGAAACGGCTCTAGGTCCATGAAACTCAAAGTTAATCGCCCAGAAAGCTTCAATAGCTCACAACAAACACAAATCAATGAACAATTTTAATTCATAATGCCTGAATATATGAAATCGAAAAAAAAATATTATGAAGGAGAAGATGCATTCGGCCATGGTATGTAAGTGATTTCCAGATGTTTTTGATGGTTGAGATAGGTTTAGTAAGGTCCAAAGCAACCTCCTATGTCTGTAAAATACCTTTAAACACTCCTTGATGATGAATCCGAAAATTGAGTTTAGAGAGATTTTTTGAATTTGCAAACTTACACTTGAGGCTGTGGAATCCGTGGCTGGGCAATGGGGTTGTGTTTAGTATATATAAGTGATTGAATTTAGGTCAAAATATGGATTGGTTGTGTACAAGATTTGATATGAAAAGATTCACAATGATAAGCTTTGAATTTTCAATATTTCTTGCATCCATGCTTTCTATTTCAAGCCATTCAATATTATTCTTGCATCAATTTGTTCCATGCTGAATTCATGATTTTCTAAAACCAATAATGGAATTAAATCTTCATATTTAATATTTTATTTAAATTTAAAATGATTTTAAGTATAAAAAATCATAATAAATCAATTAAATAAAATAAAAATTATGAAAATATCATGGAATTTTCGTGCATGATGTCATGGATGGTCTTGGGTCATTAGAAGTTCAGCCCATTTGACAAAATTTGATTTTAGACCTCCATTTTCATCATAAACCATCACAAAATTTCCCAACTTTGCAAGGGCACATACCCTTCAATTTTAAAGCTATGAGGGTGTTCTTGGACATTTTGGAAAGCTTGAAGAGTCCTCTAAACAACCCCACTGGTTTCATGTCCATATCATTTACCAATCTCAAGTTATGCCCTTTTGAAGTTGTTGACTTTTTGTTGACTTTTGAAATGACCTATAATGTCTTAGCTCATAACTTCCAAATGAAGCATTTTTGGGCTTGGCTTGTGAGACACAAAGTTGTAGAGAATTAAATTTCCTTCAAAATGGGCTTTGAGTGGAGACTTGGTGATGAAGCATGTGAAAGTTATGGCTGGTCAAAGTTCAGTTGACTTTTACTAAGGAAACCCTAATTTAGAAACTCCTGATTCTTGATGATCTGAAATCTCCTTGATGAATCATGATCAACCCTTGATCAAATGATGAATTTTACTTCATATACTTGATGTTGGCAAAAAATCATGAAGTTTGACTTTGGTTTGACCACAGTTGACCTCAGTTTGACTTTTTAACTACTTTGACTGATTTTGACTTATCTGATCATCTGACTGAGCAAACTTTTGAGAAAAGTCTTGAAACTTGACATGGGGGTTCTTACACACATATAAGATGTTATGAAGCTCACTTGAAGTCTTGGAAGTCCATTTAGCCTGATTAAAGTCAAAACCCTAGTTTTGGATGCACTGCTTAGGAGGTGCATTGTCTGAGGGAATTGTCAACTCTTCTGACCAATTGTGAACCTTGTGAACCTTGTGAATCATCATAAAATGTCTTGTGAACCTCATGGGAGGTATGGTGAACCTTGTGAACCTTGTGAACCTCATAAAGTGACTTGTAGACTTCATGAACCTCATGAAAGGTCTTGAAAGCATTGTGAATCTTGTGAACCTTGTGAACCTCATAAAGTGACTTGTAGACTTCATGAACCTCATGAAAGGTCTTGTAAGTGTTGTGAATCTTGTGAACCTTTTTAGCACACAAAGTCTTGTATTGTGAGGGCAAATTTTGGGGTGCAACAGCTGCCCCTGTTCAATTTTCTGAAACCTGAGGGGTTAGATTGGTATGTTTGCCAGTCGTGACCTGGAAGGTTGAAGGGGATTGAACACAAAAGCCCAAAAATTTGCACTCACCAGTGCATAGAGTGATATGGATGTCTAGTTGAATATGCTTGAGTGGGCTTAAAGATGCCACTTGGAGGAAAGTTCTTCAGATACATGTCTTGGAGGATAAAGCAGTCCAAAATATGGAGGTACGATGATATCTGTCAGGAAGATAAAGCAATCCTGAGGTACGAGAAGCTGTCAGGAGGATAAAGCAATCCTGAGGTATAAGATGATAGCTTGTCAGGAGGATGAAGCAATCCTGATGTAATAATATGTTTTTCAGGAGGATGAAGCAATCCTGATGTAGTAAGAAGCTGTCAGGGGGATAAAGCAACCCTGAGGTATTTGATAATATGCTCTCAGGAGGATGAAGCAATCCTGATGTAATGATGTGCTTTCAGGAGGATGGAGCAATCCTGATGTAATAGGAGTTTTCAGGAGGATGGAGCAATCCTGATGTAATAGGAGTTTTCAGGAGGATGAAGCAGTCCTGATGTACGAGAAGCTGTCAGGAGGATGAAGCAATCCTGAGGTATAAGAAGCTATCAGGAGGATGAAGCAATCCTGAGGTAATAATGAGCTGTCAGGAGGATAAAGCAGTCCTGAGGTAATGATAAGCTATCAGGAGGATGAAGCAGTCCTGGTGTAGTAATATGTTCCCAAGAGGATGAAGCAGTCTTGAGAGATGATAAGTTTTCGGGAGGATAAAGCAATCCTGATAGTCATAAGTATTGTTTGCTGGATAAATAACCTGAAACAAGGTAGCATTTGTATAATAATATTAGTTTATGTACTATGTATGCATGTATGATATGGTGCACTTAAGTAATATATTATGTATCTATGGATATGTATGTTATGGTATGATGTAAATGATGTATGTATGATATGATATTGCCGGAAGCGTCTGGATATCTTCATACAACAACTGCTGGCCAGGGAAAATAAATCCCGATTCGTTGCTGAAGAATATGAGGAACTTGTTCCCGTCTTGTTTGATAATGAGATATACATAACCTTCCGTCTGCTGGGGATAACAGGGTATAGATAACCTCCCGTATGCTGGGGATAGTAAGGTATATATAACCTCCCGTCTGCTGGGGATAGTAAGGTATATATAACCTTCCGTTTTCGTTTGATAGTAGTGTAGATAGAACACCCGTCTTCGTTCGTCATACCTTTATTGGAAAGTAATTTCCCGTATATCCGTATGAGGATAAAAGAGATGGATATAAATTCCAGGGGAGATGAGACTTTATGAAGATGGATTTGTCCTACTGAGGGATTTGTAACTGTCTTGTAAAGATGAACCGGCGAAGCTTCGTTGAAATCCTTCTCTTGTTCGTCCTTAGTAAATACTATTACTGCATTTTCATGCATTTCTGGTAAACATCAATGCATTTTTGGTAAACATCAATCATATTCAAAAGCATACATACATTCAAACACAACCAATGGACGTTTCGCTTATGTAAATAGGGTAAAAGTAAATCTGGATTCAAAAGATGGAATTTTATTTATATCAAAAGATGACCCATACACGGGTAAGTTTGTACAAGGAGACATAAACCCTAGTAAGAGGATTTTGTCATAAAATTTTACAAAACAAAGAGAATCAGCTATGTGGGAAATAATCCTATTGAGTTTCAATTCTACTATTGCCATTATCTTCAAGTATCTCATCTTCTGCTGTTGGGACGGAAATGATTGGATTGAGCTTTATCTGTTCGAACTTGAGTAAGTAACACAACTGGTTGCAGTTTCATGGGTGATCCAAACGAGACATAGTCATACGCTTTAATCCCTAACTTTTGCCTGGATTGCCCTTTCAGGTTTTCAATCCACCGGGATACCCTTTTTTGCCCAAGCCGCCTTTTCAGGTTTTCGACTTGCCGGGTGTACATCTTTTTATATATATATCCCTAATTTTTGCCCAAACCCTTTTGGTTTGCCGGGATGCCCTTATTTTTGCCTAGGCCTGTCAACCTAGCGGGTCTCTTTTTATGCGTAGTATTTTTTAACTATGTCTGCGTTTACAGGCTGTGGGAAATCTTCACCATCCATTGTAGTGAGTATCATGGCACCTCCTGAGAACACTGTCTTGACCACAAATGGTCCTTCATATGTTGGAGTCCACTTGCCCCTAGGATCACCCTGTGGTAATATGATACGCTTGATTACCAAGTCACCAGCCTGATATACCTTTGGCTTAACCTTCTTGTTAAAAGCCTTGATCATTCGTTTTTGGTACATCTGGCCATGACAAACTGCTGCTAACCTCTTCTCATCAATCAAATTTATCTGGTCCAGTCGAGTTTGAATCCACTCATCTTCATCCAAGCCTGCATCCTTCATAATTCTTAAGGAGGGAATCTGAACTTCAATGGGCAGAACTGCTTCCATACCATAGACTAAGGAGAATGGGGTTGCCCCTGTTGAAGTACGTATTGTAGTACGATAACCATGAAGAGCAAATGGTAACATCTCATGCCAATCTTTGTAGGTAACAGTCATCTTCTGTACAATCTTCTTAATGTTCTTATTAGCAGCTTCAACTGCCCCATTCATCTTTGGACGATACGGAGAAGAGTTGTGATGCTTAATCTTGAACTGCATGCAGAGATCAGCAATCATAGTGTTGTTCAGATTAGAGCCATTGTCAGTAATAATCCTTTCAGGGATGCCATACCTACATATGAGATTATTCTTGATAAATCGAGCCACAACATTCTTGGTAACAGATGCAAATGAAGCTGCCTCTACCCACTTCGTGAAGTAATCAATAGCAACCAGGATGAAACGATGCCCATTAGAAGCAGTAGGCTTGATCTCACCAATCATATCAATGCCCCACATGGCAAAGGGCCAAGGGGCAGTCAACACATTCAATGGTGATGGAGGTACATGTACTTTATCAGCATAAATTTGACATTTGTGACATGTTCTGGAGTGTTGATAGCAATCAGCTTCCATGGTAGACCAATAGTAACCTGCTCTCAAAATCTTCTTTGCCATGGTATGACCACTAGAATGAGTGCCAAAGATCCCATCATGCATATCTTCCATGATCTCTGTTGCTTCCTTCTTATCCACACAACGAAGCAAAGTTGAATCATGATTGCGCTTGTACAGAATCCCATTACTCAAGAGGAACTTAGCAGAAAACCTTCTCAGAAACTTCTTATCTTTGACAGATGCCCCTTCAGGGAACTCCTGAACTTCAAGATATCTTTTCACTTCATAGAACCAAGGCTTCTCTTCTGCCCCTTCAGTGTCAATCTCATTGCAGTATGCAGGCTTTTCAAATCTATCAATGGTAATCTTGGGAGCTTCATCATCCCAACTGATCTCAAACATAGATGCCATGGTGGCTAATGCATCTGCCAACTGATTCTCTCTTCGTGGAATATGTCCAAAGGTAATCTCTTTGAAATGCGGGATCAAAGACAACACATGTTCTCTGTAAGGAATGAGGTTATCATGCTTGGTATCCCAATCTCCTTTAATCTGACTTACTACCAGGGCTGAATCTCCATACACATTAAGGAACTGAATCTTCATATCGATAGCAGCTTTAATACCCAGGATACATGCCTCATACTCAGCCATGTTATTGGTACAATAGAAACAAAGTCTGGCAGTAATCGGGGTATGACAACCTTCAGGGGAACTAATCACAACACCAACACCATTACCAAGTGCATTGGAAGCTCCATCAAAAACCATAGTCCATCGGGATCCTTGTTCAGGTCCGTCATATTGTCCAGGTTCTTTGGTAATAATCATAATATCTTCATCGGGGAACTCAAAACTCATTGACTGATAATCATCTACTGCTTGATGAGCCAAATGATCAGCAACAACCCTTCCTTTGATGGCCTTCTGAGTAGTGTACTGTATGTCATATTCTGTCAAGATCATTTGCCATCTTGCAATTCTTCCGGAGAGAGCAGGTTTCTCAAATATGTACTTGATTGGATCCATCTTCGAAATCAATAAGGTAGTATGGGTCAACATATACTGTCTTAATCGGCGAGCAGCCCATGCCAAAGCGCAGCAAGTTTTCTCGAGCAGTGAATATCTTGTTTCACAGTCGGTAAACTTTTTGCTAAGGTAGTATATTGCCTGCTCTTTTCGACCAGACTCGTCATGTTGCCCCAACACACACCCCATTGAGTTGTCTAACACTGTTAAGTACATAATCAAGGGTCTTCCATCAACTGGTGGCATCAAAATTGGAGGTTCTAACAGATATCTCTTGATTTCATCAAAGGCAGTCTGGCACTCATCATTCCATTCCATCACTTGATCTTTCTTCAACAACTTGAAAATTGGCTCACAGATGGTAGTTAACTGGGAAATAAATCTTGCAATGTAATTCAATCGTCCCAAGAAACCTCTAACCTCCTTCTCAGTACGGGGAGCTGGCATCTCTCGTATAGCTTTCACTTTTGCAGGATCCACTTCAATACCTTTTCCACTAACAATGAAACCCAGGAGCTTTCCAGATCTTACTCCAAAAGTACACTTGTTTGGATTCAATCTTAGCTTGTATTTCTTCAACCTCTCAAACAACTTGTGCAGATGATCAAGATGTTTCTCTTCATTCTGAGATCTGGCTATCATATCATCCACATATACCTCTATCTCATGATGAATCATATCATGAAACAAAGCCACCATAGCACGCTGATACGTTGCCCCCGCATTCTTCAAACCAAATGGCATCACCTTATAACAAAAAGTGCCCCACTGTGTCACAAATGTTGTCTTCTCCATATCTTCAGGTGCCATCTTGATTTGATTGTAACCAGAGAAACCATCCATAAAAGAGAATACCTTATGCTGAGCAGTGTTGTCTACCAGGATGTCAATATGAGGGAGTGGAAAGTCATCTTTGGGGCTAGCCTTGTTCAAATCTCTGTAGTCCACACACATACGTACCTTACCATCTTTCTTAGGAACTGGTACCACATTTGCAACCCACTGAGGATAAGAAGTCACTGCTAAGAACCCTGCATTGAACTGTTTCATTACCTCTGCCTTGATCTTTTCTGACATCTCAGGACGCATACGACGAACCTTCTGTTTCTTTGGACGACAATCTTCTTTCACTGGTAAACGGTGAACCACAATGTCTGTATCCAACCCTGGCATATCTTCATAAGACCAAGCAAAGATCTCCACATAGTCACGTAACATCTGAATCAATCTGCTCTTGACACTGTCCTCTAAATCAGCCCCTATCTTGACCTCTTTCCTGTTTTCTTCAGTTCCCAGATTCACAACTTCGATTGGCTCTTCATGTGGCTGTATAGCTTTCTCTTCTTGTTGTAATAACCTAGCAAGCTCTACAGGTATTTCACAATCGTCCTCATTTCCGTCTTCAGTTTGATAGATCGGATTCTCGAAATCATAATTGGCAATAGTAGAACTGTTATCAACAGGATCCAGAGTGGATGAGGATCTGCATTTTAGTGATGTGGGTGTGTGTAAGAACACATAGCTGATAAAACAAAAATAAAAGAAAAAGAAAGACAAGGAACACAATATTTACGAAAACGAAACATCCACTGATTTTATTGAATGAAGTATGCAAATGAAATGACAGCCCGTAACAAGCACACCATTGTGCCCCGGGTAAGGCACATGGCTTGAAAGTTTTTAATTGTTCAAGAAATTACAAACTTAAAAAGCAACAACACAGTAATAGTATTTACTCCTGACTAAAGGAGATAGGGATAACATCTTCAGCTTTCCAATTATTGAGTCCAGCACCCACAGTAGGAAAAATCCAAGCATCCAGATTGTAGTCTTCATCATAGTCTCCCACAGCATTGATCTGATCTTTCATAACCCCTTGATTGGTGATACGAACAGCACGAGCACGACGAACAGCCTTCTGGGACTCTGCAGTGAAACCCAAACCAAACTTGTCAGACTTGTACGGAATATCAGGAAGCTGACCCCAAATAGTACAACCACCTTCATCCACCACAGCTCTAGCATCATTGAGGGAGGCCATTGCCATTGTTGGAGGTTTTCTGGTGACTACAGGAACTTTCTTCACAGCAGGAGGAGCTACATAATCATTAACAACCCAGGGAACCACTTCAAATGTCTGACATGGAGTTTCGATGTATTCACCTTCCATTTCCAGATACTTGAAAGTGTTTACATGGCTGACAAAGTATTCTTCTTCTCCATAGACAGTAACAACCTTTCCATTCACCGGATATCTCAACTTTTGGTGTAATGTAGAGGTTACAGCACCTGCCCCATGGATCCAGGGACGACCAAGCAGACAAGAGTATGAAGGACGAATATCCATCACATAAAATGTAGCAGTAAACACCTGGGAACCAACTTTGATTGGAAGATCAATTTCCCCATGCACTACTCTTCTAGAACCATCAAAAGCCTTTACCACAATATTACTGGGCTTCAGCACAGCGTCTTCAGGACTCAGCTTGTTCAGGACTTCCTTAGGCAACACATTCAGAGAGGAACCATTGTCTATCAGTACATGTGACAGGGTAGTGCCCCTGCATTCAATTGAAATATGAAAGGCCCTGTTATGATCCCTCTTGGCAGGGGTCAAATCAGCATCAGAAAATCCTAACCCATTGTCATAGGTCAGGTGGGCAACACAATTCTCAAATTGGTCAACAGAAATGGCATTGGGCACATGAGCAGTCTTCAGAAACTTGATCAAGGACTTGGCATGAGCCTCAGAACATAACAACAAGGACAACATAGAAATCTTTGAGGGAGTATGCCCCAATTGATCAACAATGTCATAATCACTCTTGCGAATGATTTTCAATACTTCTTCCATCTGCTTAGAGAGATCATCAGCAGCTGGCACATCAGTAGATACAGGCTCAATAACAGGACCTTTGCCCCGAGCATCAGTGGTGGAAGTAGCAGCAGGAGTAACTGCATTTTTGGAAGTAACTGGAGGAGAGAAGACTCTTCCACTACGCGTGATCTTACTAGATCTAGCAATATTATCAATGTCAGCAGGCACATCAGGTAAAGGCTCCTGCTTAACACCATGGATGTAAACATCAGACCCATAGTGCCAAGGCACAACTTTATCAGATGTATAAGGAATAGGACCAGGAGTAGTAATAATCAGAGGGGCCACTCTGGCTTCAGCAACAACTTTCACAGGACCTTCAGTAGTAATCTTGATTGGACCCTGATGAGTGATTTTAATAGGTCTCTTTGAAGTGATTCTTACCGGTACTTTGTCAACCATATCAACCTCTTCAATCTTCCTACCTTGAGTCAGATGATCCACCATACTTTCTACAGACGACGGAGTCCTCTCAAACACTATAGTATACTTATCCATGAGACGTTGAATTCCATCTCTCAATATGAAGCAACTATCCGGCTTATAGGTACAATACAAACAATCTTCACGACAACCTGGAAAGATCCCAGCTTGTACTAACCTCTTTTTGATAACAGACAATGGTGTGGTCAACTCCATTACTGAATAGACATGTAGATCTTCATCAATGGCATTGACAGTCTTCTCGTGATTTGGCATTGGAGCAGTAATCACATTTGGAGTACCCGGAGGGTCAAACTCAATCTCTCCAGCCTCAATCATATCTTGAATTTTGTTCTTCAAGATCCAGCAGTTATTAGTATCATGTCCCTGACAGTTTGAATGATATGCACATCGTGCATTGGGATTGTACCTGGGTGAGGTAACATTAGGATTCTGAGGAGCCTCCTTCAAAGTAATGAGTTCAGCTTTCAACAAATGTTGTAATGCCTGAGCCAGTGACATGTTGATCTTTGTGAACTGCCTTCTAGCCCTCTGTTGGTTGCCCTGTGGCTGCTCTGTTGTTGCAGGAGCTGGATTTGAAATATGAACTGCACTAATAGACTGATGCCTTCTGTTACGATCAGGCTGACCATAAATAGCATTGGATTCTTTCTTCCCAGTGGGAGGCTTCTTTGCAGCACCTGATGAGGAAGTACCCACTTGGATCTTGCCATTCTTTATACCATTCTCCACTCGTTCTCCTGTCATAATCAACTCAGTGAAGCCAGATGATTAGCTTCCAATGAGATGACTGTAAAACGGACCATTCAGTGTGCACATGAACATATCAACCAATTCCCTATCAGTCAAAGGGGGTTGAACTCTTCCAGCTAAATCTCTCCACTTCTGAGCATACTCTTTGAAACTTTCTTTGGCACCCATGGACATGCTCTGAAGCTGCATGCGAGTGGGGGCTAAGTCAGCATTGTATTGATACTGCTTATAGAAAGCTTCAGCAAGATCATTCCAGTCTCTGATGTTGGCACTCTCTAACTGATAATACCACTCCAACTGAGCTCCTGATAAGCTCTCTTGAAAAAAGTGGATCCACAACTTCTTGTCAGCAGTGTGAGGTTGGATCCTTCTGACATAAGACCTCAAATGCAGCTTGGGACAAGAGACCCCATCATAAACAACAAAGGTAGGAACCTTGAAACCAATGGGTATGACTACCCCAGATATCAAACTCAAATCCTCAAAATCCAGCCCAAATGATTTCTGCAACTCCATGGCATTCATCCTATCCACCAGCATCTTGAATTTGTCTTCATTAGGCTCATGGTAGTAATTAGCCTCAGAATCAGAGTCCCCCATAGTGTTGTGGAGACTGCCTACCTCTTTCTCAGATTCCTCAGATTCATAGTCTTCAACCTGCTCTTTGGTCTTGACAGGACCTTTGAACCTTCTTCCCATGTTGAGCAGGCCCCCTGACCTTCTAGTCTTCTTAGTCTTCTTGGCCAGCAGTGCCTTCAATTCATCCTGCCCCTTGGATAGGTTCAGGATCAGCTCTTGGAACTGTGCATTTTGTGTTTGGAGATCCTTAACTGATTGTTCAAGAGCCATTGCTTTAATAAACAGCGAGAAGATGAGAAACCTGTGCACAATTATAAACCTGTGATGCAATGAAATGGAATGTAAATGTATATGCAATGTTTTCAAGGACCGCAGGATTTAAATTTGCTTAAACAAACACGAAAGTAAACTTTTATTAGTAATAACTTTGTTTTGCCTTTTAGGCTTACAAAAATGAAAATAAGATAAGTACAAAAGATGGGGTTTTAAGTCTCCCATGGACGTTTCCTCTTTGTATTGAGGTATGAGTTGAGGTTCCGTTCCTCGTGAAGTTGCTTTGTTAGCTCTAAGACTCTTTCTTGGCTTGCTTTGTAATGAGCCTCGAAAGTATCCCTTTGCTCCTTCAACTGGATCCAAGATCTCTGTAAGTCTTCCATGTCAGTAGGCATGTCTGGGTGAAGGATGGTATAAGCAGTGTCTCCTTCAGCAACAGGTTCCATGGTAACTGGCAGGATAGCAGGATATGGCATCATGAGAGTCTGAGCACGAGATCGCACCCATCTGAGATAAGCTTCCATAGGAATAGTGTACTTAGGCTCCAGTGTCTTGCTGTCAACCCTGTTTACTTTTCCCCAAGCTCGTATGAATCTCTGACGGTAACCCTGAAGATCGTTGTCGTAGTCAAACACAATGCCCTGAATCAACATGTCATGTGGACCATCACTCCGAGCGTAACCAAACTGTCGTAAAGCTAGAGAGGGGTTGTAGGTGATGCCTCCTCTTATGCCTAGTAGTGGCACATTAGGAAACTCCCCACAACGGTCGATGATGGTGACATTCTCCATAGATCTGGAGCACCAATGGATATCTGAGTGAGAAAGTGACATGATCCTCTTGGACCATCTGAACCCTTGCTCATTCTTCATTACTGAGCGAGGAAGGTGAGAAATAAACCACCTAGAAAGCAAAGGTATGCAGCACATCAAAGTTCCTCTTGCCCTTGTAGTACGGGTGTGAAGAGAATGTAGGATATCTCCAAGCAATGTAGGCACTGGATTGTGACTCAGGAAAATGTTGATGGCATGAACATCTATGAACTGATCTGGATTGGGGAACAATACTAAGCCATATATCAGCAAGGCTAAGATCTCCTCAAAAGCATCATAGCTCATGGCTTTCAAGAACATTTGAGCTCTATCCATTAATACCTTGGCAAGAATACCCTTAACTCCGCTTCTCGTTTCTAGAACAATATCAGACTTTTTCAGATGTAGAGCTGTAGCAATAACCTCTGGTTTAAGTTCCTTCTCCAAGCCTGTGAAGGGTCTTTGATCAAGAACAGGTATACCCAGAAGTTTAGAGAACTCTTCCATTGTAGGAACCAGCTGATAATCAGGGAATGTAAAGCAATGGTGCTTAGGGTCAAAGAACTGAAACAGAACACTCATCATGTCTTCATTGAACCCTGAAGTGACTAGATCCAATAGGTGACCATGTCTCTTGATGAACTGGGAATGATCAGACACTTGAGAAACCAACTCTTTAAGCTTGGCAGGTATGCCCACAAAGTTGATCCTGATGGTGTTTCTACGAGCAGAAGCCATGACCTGCAACAAAGAACAAAGATAAATCCTATTTTGTCTTCTGAAATTCGTACCCTATTCTGAGAGTTTATGTTTCTTAAATAGGTGTTTGGATTTTGGGCTTTCTGTAGGTTAATCCAGTCCTAAAACGCATGCAGCTTCCACCTTGAATTAGGGTTTGTTACTTCCTAGATTCTAGGTGATTTAGTTCTTCTGATTATGCTGAAGTCTCATAACAACACTCCCTACAGATGCGCCTTATTCTGTTTTTGTCTATCCATAATTAATTCCAGATAACTTTCCTTAAATTTCTCAGATCAGTTAGTCATTAATTAATTCTGGTAGCAGGTTTGAGATGTCACAACATCTGTTGGGACATCCTGAAAAACTGAACTTAAATCATTAACACAATGTCCCAACATCTGGTGTGACATCCTGAATTAAGTTCTTATACTCTGTTTGATAATGTCCCAACATCTGATAGGACATCCTGAACTGAATTCAACATTTCTTGTTGGTCAAAAATTCTGCCAATTCTAAACATCTACAAACTCCCCCTTTGGCTAATTTTTGGCTAACATTCTTTTCTGATTTTCAGAGTGCAGCAGAAGTTCTTTTATCAGAGTATATCAGTTCTTTTCTGTTGAGTCATGTGTGAGTTTACTCCCCCTCAAACATACATGTATTCAGTCTTGTTACAACAGAAATTTTTCATTAACATCACAGATTTAGTTCAGAAGCAAACAGAGATTTTTCATTAATAACCAAACAGCATTATACATTGTTGTTGTTGTTCTTGTTTCTTGTTCTCCCCCTTGTTAGACATAAATTTGGGGCCAAAGTTACTAATTCAAAATTACAATGCAGAAGCTGTCATTATATATTCCTCACATACAATTTTCACTCAGATTCCTCATAGTCAGTTTCTTCCTCTTCCTCAGTCTCCTCATCAGAAGTAGCAGCTTTCTGAGCACTTTCTTCAATCTCCAGCTTTTGGATAATCTCCTCAAGCTTCTTCTTCCTTGCATCCAGTTCTTTGCAAGTGCTCTTCAGTTCAGCAATCAATGCAACTTTGGAGATTGGAGACTTTGCCTTTGAAGGACCAGCAGATGTCCCAGAGGGAGCTTCAACATCAGCTGCATGATGACTCAAAAAAAGCTTGTAGTGGAAGGCCAGAGGGCTTTTTCTTTTGCAAATTGTGTCCTTCTCAGTGAGGATACCAGGATACTGACTCAGCACTATTCCACACAGCAAGGAAGGGAAGGCAATTGGCAGCTTTGTTGCAGATGATCCAACATGCTTCAATGTCTGATCAAAGATATAAGCTCCATAATCCAGCTTTGTTTGGGTGCCTACATCATATATGAACCTGCTCAATCCAGTTGATATTTAGGATGTATGATTGGTAGGAACCCAGTTGGCTGTGCCAATCCTATTCAGCATGGCATATTTCCTTGTCAGCATGCTAACTGAGAGCTTTCCTTTAACTGGCCAAGTCTTGACCGGATTAGCAGTGATAACCTTGCAAACTTGGTTATCAGTCTTCCCTAACTCATTTGGACCATCAGATTCTCTTCCAAGGTATTGGTTGATAACCCTAGGAGATAATTCTACACACCTTCCTCTTACATATACTTTTCTAAAGTCAGCAGACTTACCATTAGCACAATCTTCTTGGAGGTTGACTATGAATTCCTTGACAAGCAGCTCATAGCAAGGAGAGAAGTTGGAGACAGTTTTGAAAAGGCCAGCAGAAGAGATGAGATCAATTAACTCTGTGCACTCAAGTGCATTACTGCTCAGCTCTCTTTCAAGTGCTACCCTTCTTTGATAAACAAACTTCCATCTGTTCACACTTGAAACATGATGAAAGGAGATGTTGTCCAAAGGATCTTCTGGAACAGCAGTTGATGACCTTGAGGGTGCTGGTTTCTTCTTTGGAGGAGATGTTGGGACATCTTCTTCAACATCTGAATCTGGAGGAGTGACAGCTTTCCTCTTTTGTGTTTGCACCTTGCTCCATTGTTTTGTAGGACCAAAGACAACTTTAGCTTTGTCCTTCTTTGGTGTAGCTTGCTTCTTCTCAGGAATTGCATGTCCTGCATTCATCTTTTCTTTCCTAGTCCTAAGCCTTTTGGCTATGCTAGGCTTTATAGAAGCAATGATTTCTGTATCAGAATCATGCTCTAGGTTCACAACAGGAGGAGGTTGAGCAGTCTCCTCTTCAGCTGGTGGTTCAACAGAGATTTGATCTTCAGTGGAGGCCTTGTGCTGGTCCTCAGATATTTCTTCATCACTATCAGTGGAGGCCTTTTTCTGATCCTCAGATGTTTCAATAGCAGCATCAGATGAGGCCTTTTGCTGGTCCTCAGATGTTTCAACATCTATTGGGACATCCTGTTGATCAGGAGTGTCCTTTTCAGCCTGAGTTTGTTGATCTTCTTGTGGAGTTGGCATGGTGTTCAGAGGGATAGATATGCCACTTACCACTCTTTGCTCAGATAGGATCCTGTTTACCAACTCCTTTATGGAATCATCCACGTATTCAGAAGCTTTTGGAGTGGTGTTTGATGGTAAAGGTATGCCTCTGGCCTTGCTGAAAACAGGATCTTTTGTTCTTTTTGGAGTTCTTGGCTTTTGAGCAAGAGGAACACTTCCTCTGATTTCGTCCAATGGAGTTGAATCCATGGGTACCACAGAGATGGGGGTTGCATGCACCACATCTTCCTTGTTGAGGATTTCTTCAGAAGTGTTAGGGTTTTGATGTTGAGACATTTTCGAAAAAGATGGATGAAGAGTTTTAGGTTTGATGAGTTCTGAAAGACAGTTAGAGAATGCAATTCGTTTTTGAGAGTATGATGAGAAGATGGATAGCTGAAAACAAGCTGATATTTTATAAGTAGCCGTTACTTTGAGAATTTTTAGGAGTGGAATACCCAAGGTGCTTGACCAGACTGGTGTTGCCATCTGTTGCTCATGCCACACAATGTCATATGACATGTTGGCACATCTCCATAACTGCTAAATTTCACATAAGCAGATCCCCAATTTACCCCTTAGGTTTTCAAATTGAGTAGCATCCAAGGCTTTGGTAAATATATCAGCCAACTGCAGATTTGTAGCTACATGTTCCAGTGAAATCACTTTCTCTTCTACAAGATCTCTGATGAAATGATGTCTGATATCAATATGCTTGGTCCTGCTATGTTGGATAGGATTCTTTGATATGTTAATTGCACTTAAGTTGTCACAGTACAATGTCATGACATCTTGTGGGACATTGTACTCAGTGAGCATTTGCTTCATCCAAACCAACTGTGAACAACTGCTTCCAGCTGCTATATATTCAGCTTCAGCAGTAGATAAGGATACACAATTTTGTTTCTTACTGAACCAAGAAATCAAATTGTTTCCTAGAAAGAAGCATCCTCCTGAAGTGCTTTTTCTGTCATCAGCACTTCCAGCCCAATCAGCATCACAGAAGCCAGTGAGAATTGGTTTGCATCCATGAAAGTACATTATGCCATAGTCACAAGTACTATTAACATATTTCAGAATTCTCTTGACTTGGTTAAGATGACTAACTTTTGGATCAGCTTGATATCTTGCACATTGTAACACGGTGGGAGAACTGACTTTTAGTTATGTTGCGGATAGCAAGAGTCGCCACCGACTTTTATTTTATCCAAAGGAAAGGGTATAAAAGAACAGGAAAGACCTTAAGAGATATTTTTGGGTCCGGGGGGTAGGTTATGTAAAGGGAAGGTATTAACACCCTTTACATCCATGGTTATCCATGGGCTCTTAGTTACTTAGCTCACTTTTGAATTGTTTTTGAAAAGGTGAAGTGTGTGAATAGAAAAATTTTCATAAGAGTTAATAATGATCCATGTACGGATGCGTAAAAACTTGTGTTTGAAAATTTGTTTGAAATTTGTTAAGTGTTTGAAAATTTGAAATGGAGTGAGCAAGCAACTAGGAGGTACCTACCCTAAAATTTTAAGTCTTTCTTGTTCTTTATCCTTTAATTGGTAAGACTATCCCTACTATTAAGGAGTAGGTAGTCATTACCTTGGATGTAAGGGACATGTGAGGGACATCTGTTTTGTGAAGGCAACTGTGGGGTGTATTAAGCATTTAGGAGGGACTATCATCATTATTCGAAAAGGGACTTAATCTTTAAAGGCAACCATTAGGGACTTGATGATTTTTCTTTTAAGGGACTTGCTTTATACACCCCACTTGACCTTATGATTAGGCAACATTGAGGGATAACCTTAGAAATGTGAGATGGCGATTAAAAATCGACTTACGTGTGTGAGTGTTCAATATTATTTATCTTATGATTAAAATGATCTAAATTTGATTTTAAGAGAATACATGTTTACACTCCCTAAATTACTAACCATAGCATAAAAATTAAATAAATTAAATATTACAAAATTACACCAAGAAGCAATTACATAATTATAATAATAAGCTAATTAAAGATAAATAGCAAAAATAATAAATAAGCAATAAATAAATAAAATAGGGGTTAGTAATAATAAGAATTAAAAAATAGGGTTAGTAAAATAATAATGAAAAATTAAATAATATTAGTGAAATAATAATAATAAAAAGTTAGTAATAACATGGTTAATAATAATAAATATAATTAGCAAAATATTATAAGAACAAAAATTAAAATAATAAACAAAAATTAGATTTTTAATATGAACAATTATAGCATTTTAATTTATGTACAAATTATTAATTTATTTTTAGACATATTATAATTACAAAATTATTTACATATATTAAAAGAACAAAATTTTATATTATAGACAATTTATAATTACATAAAGAAAAGTTTGATTATATTTATATTTATTAAAATTAATTATGTTAAATAAACACGTACAAAAATTATAAAATAAAAATTAGGTTTTTAATAAGTATTTAGAAAATAAATTAGGGTTTTGAAAATTAGGGTTTTGTTTAGAAAAATATTTTTAGGGTTTAATTTGTAATAACAATTTCTTTAATTAAATAATACATATATATATTTTAAATAAACATACAATAATAGATACTAATTTTTTTTAGAAAATAATTTCTTTTAGGAACTAAAGCACACAATATATATATTTTTTAATATAGAAACTAATAAAACAATACAATTTTAATTTATTTTATATATAATAATAATTAAGTAAAAAAACAAAGCAAAAGAAAAAGAAATCAAAACCTGATGGGGCTGGGGTTTGAACCCAGTCCCCTATGCCTGCCAACATCAGCCTCCACCACTGGGCCACCAGCATGCGCGTGACATCATAGAGAGAAGAATTGGTTTTGTTCTTTGCAACCTGGAAAATTAGAAAAAAATAAGAAGCAAAAAGGCCTGGGGGAGAATCGACCCCAGGACCTCTCAATCACACGCATATGTACATAACCAACCAAGCTGGATGAGCGAACCTATCCATGTAATGACTATGACGCATAATATAGGAGACTTCAAAATTGCCCTGAAAAATAAGAAAAAACTTTGCCCAAAGCCAGGATCGAACTCATGTGCTTACCATAATCTGATACTTCACTTACCACTGGACCACATACGCGCTTCTGTCATCACTACAATGCAAACATATTATAAAATAACAATTAATTTGAATTTATAACTGAGCGCCAAAAGCTCATCTTCAACCTGCGAATTCGCAGGTTTTCCTGCGATTTTTGATACGAGCTTTGCTACGAATTTTCCTGCCACCTTCAACCTGTGAATTTCATATATCAAGATATACCTGCAATTTCACCAAATTGATCGTACCTACACAATCCTTACAGTTCATACAGTATTATTACATCCACAACAAGCATTTATATGGTCTAAATCATGAGACCCCAATTTTGAAGAACAAACCCTAATAATGGTGAAACGGCTCTAGGTCCATGAAACTCAAAGTTAATCGCCCAGAAAGCTTCAATAGCTCACAACAAACACAAATCAATGAACAATTTTAATTCATAATGCCTGAATATATGAAATCGAAAAAAAAATATTATGAAGGAGAAGATGCATTCGGCCATGGTATGTAAGTGATTTCCAGATGTTTTTGATGGTTGAGATAGGTTTAGTAAGGTCCAAAGCAACCTCCTATGTCTGTAAAATACCTTTAAACACTCCTTGATGATGAATCCGAAAATTGAGTTTAGAGAGATTTTTTGAATTTGCAAACTTACACTTGAGGCTGTGGAATCCGTGGCTGGGCAATGGGGTTGTGTTTAGTATATATAAGTGATTGAATTTAGGTCAAAATATGGATTGGTTGTGTACAAGATTTGATATGAAAAGATTCACAATGATAAGCTTTGAATTTTCAATATTTCTTGCATCCATGCTTTCTATTTCAAGCCATTCAATATTATTCTTGCATCAATTTGTTCCATGCTGAATTCATGATTTTCTAAAACCAATAATGGAATTAAATCTTCATATTTAATATTTTATTTAAATTTAAAATGATTTTAAGTATAAAAAATCATAATAAATCAATTAAATAAAATAAAAATTATGAAAATATCATGGAATTTTCGTGCATGATGTCATGGATGGTCTTGGGTCATTAGAAGTTCAGCCCATTTGACAAAATTTGATTTTAGACCTCCATTTTCATCATAAACCATCACAAAATTTCCCAACTTTGCAAGGGCACATACCCTTCAATTTTAAAGCTATGAGGGTGTTCTTGGACATTTTGGAAAGCTTGAAGAGTCCTCTAAACAACCCCACTGGTTTCATGTCCATATCATTTACCAATCTCAAGTTATGCCCTTTTGAAGTTGTTGACTTTTTGTTGACTTTTGAAATGACCTATAATGTCTTAGCTCATACCTTCCAAATGAAGCATTTTTGGGCTTGGCTTGTGAGACACAAAGTTGTAGAGAATTAAATTTCCTTCAAAATGGGCTTTGAGTGGAGACTTGGTGATGAAGCATGTGAAAGTTATGGCTGGTCAAAGTTCAGTTGACTTTTACTAAGGAAACCCTAATTTAGAAACTCCTGATTCTTGATGATCTGAAATCTCCTTGATGAATCATGATCAACCCTTGATCAAATGATGAATTTTACTTCATATACTTGATGTTGGCAAAAAATCATGAAGTTTGACTTTGGTTTGACCACAGTTGACCTCAGTTTGACTTTTTAACTACTTTGACTGATTTTGACTTATCTGATCATCTGACTGAGCAAACTTTTGAGAAAAGTCTTGAAACTTGACATGGGGGTTCTTACACACATATAAGATGTTATGAAGCTCACTTGAAGTCTTGGAAGTCCATTTAGCCTGATTAAAGTCAAAACCCTAGTTTTGGATGCACTGCTTAGGAGGTGCATTGTCTGAGGGAATTGTCAACTCTTCTGACCAATTGTGAACCTTGTGAACCTTGTGAATCATCATAAAATGTCTTGTGAACCTCATGGGAGGTATGGTGAACCTTGTGAACCTTGTGAACCTCATAAAGTGACTTGTAGACTTCATGAACCTCATGAAAGGTCTTGAAAGCATTGTGAATCTTGTGAACCTTGTGAACCTCATAAAGTGACTTGTAGACTTCATGAACCTCATGAAAGGTCTTGTAAGTGTTGTGAATCTTGTGAACCTTTTTAGCACACAAAGTCTTGTATTGTGAGGGCAAATTTTGGGGTGCAACACACATACACCTACTGCAAATGCTATGTCTGGTCTGCTAGCAGTCAGATATAACAAGCTTCCAATCATACTTCTGTATAGGCTTTGATCTACATTCTCACCCTTGTCATCTTTAGTCAGCTTTAAATGTGTGGGGGCAGGAGTTCTCTTATGAGTAGCATTGTCCATCCCAAATTTCTTGACTATGTTCTTAGCATACTTGCTTTGGGAAATGAACATGGAGTCCTCCATTTGCTTTATTTGCAGTCCAAGAAAGTAGGTTAATTCTCCTACTAGGCTCATTTCAAATTCAGATTCCATCTGATTGACAAAATGTTTCACCATCCTTTCTGACATCCCACCAAAAACAATGTCATCAACATATATTTGAGCAATCATGACATTTCCTTCTTCATCTTTAACAAATAAGGTTTTGTCAATTCCACCTTTCCTGTACCCTTGCTTGATAAGAAAAGTAGTTAGCCTTTCATACCATGCTCTTGGAGCTTGCTTCAAACCATAAAGAGCCTTCTTTAGTTTGTATACATGATTTGGACAGCTTGGATCAACAAATCCTTTAGGCTGTTCTACATATACCTCTTCATTAAGATATCCATTTAGAAAGGCACTTTTCACATCCATTTGAAATAGCTTGAACTTCAAGATACAAGCAATTCCTAAAAGTAGTCTGATTGATTCAAGCCTTGCTACTGGTGCAAAGGTTTCATCAAAGTCTACTCCTTCAATTTGTGTGTATCCTTGAGCTACAAGTCTAGCTTTGTTCTTTGTAACAACTCCTTGCTCATTTGACTTATTCTTATACACCCATTTAGTTCCAATCACATTTATGTCATCAGGTCTAGGAACAAGGTTCCACACTTCATTCCTTGTGAATTGACCTAATTCTTCTTGCATAGCTCAAATCCAGTATTCATCAGTAAGAGCTTCCTTGATGTTTTTAGGTTCTATTTTAGAAACAAAACAGGAACCTGAAATCACTTCTCTTGATCTAGTGCTTACACCTCTGTTGGGATCACCAATTATCAAATCTTTGGGATGATCCTTCTGGATTCTGATGGAGGGAGGTTTGTTGGATTGTTCTGTCCTTGCATCAGTTTGAGTGAATTCAGAAAGATCACTCTTTTCTTCAGTTTCAGATTTGATATCAGCAGATGTTCCAACATCTTCTGGAACATCTGTAGGAGCATCATCAATTATCATATTTATGGACTCCATGATAACCTTGGTTCTAGAATTAAATACTCTATATGCTCTGTTGTTTATAGAGTATCCAAGAAAAATCCCTTCATCACTTTTAGGATCCATTTTTCTTCTTTGCTCCCTATCTGCCAGAATATAACAGTTACTTCCAAACACATGGAAGTACTTAACTGTGGGTTTTCTGCCCTTCCAGACTTCATAGATTGTGGACAAAGTTCCTTTCCTTATAGTAACTCTGTTATGGATGTAACAAGCTGTGTTCATAGCTTCAGCCCAGAAGTACAAAGGTAACTTTTTGGCATGGATCATAGCTCTTGCTGATTCTTGAATAGTTCTATTCTTCCTCTCAACTATCCCATTCTGTTGAGGAGTGATTGGTGAAGAGTATTCATGATTGATTCCTTCTGAAGAACAGAAATCTAAGAATTTTTGGTTCTCAAATTCTTTTCCATGATCACTTCTTATTCTGATCACACAGCTGGCTTTTTCCCTTTGTATTCTTTGGCATAAGCCTTTGAATACATCAAATACATCAGACTTTTCTTTGATGAAATTTATCCATGTATACCTTGAAAAGTCATCAACCACTACATAGGCATACCTCTTACCACCAAGGCTCTCAACCTGCATAGGTCCCATAAGATCCATATGCAATAGTTCCAAAACTTTGGAAGTTGTCAGATGTTGGAGCTTTGGATGGGACATCTTGGTTTGCTTGCCTATTTGACATTCACCACATATTTTGCCATCATCAATCTTCAGTTTAGGAATACCTCTTACAACATCCATGGATATTATCTTCTTTATGCCTCTGAAATGAAGATGACCTAGTCTTTGGTGCCAAAGTTTCACTTCTTCTTCTTTAGCTAAAGAGCAAGTTGAAGTGAGACTGAGATTTTGGGATTCCCACATGTAACAGTTGTCTTTAGATCTGGCTCCTTTCATGACAACCTCTTGTTCTTTGTTAGTCACTATGCATTCAGTTTTGGTAAAGTTTACACTGTACCCTTGATCACATAATTGACTTATGCTGATCAGGTTAGCAGTTAAACCTTTAACTAGCAGCACATCATCTAGTCTTGGTACATTTGGACAGTCCAAAGTCCCAACTCCCTTGATTTCTCCTTTAGCTCCATCTCCAAAGGTTACATATCTGGATGAATATGACTTTAAGTCTACTAGCAGATTCTTCAGTCCAGTCATGTGTCTTGAGCATCCACTGTCAAAGTACCAATCTTCTTTAGATGATACTCTTAGTGATGTATGAGCTATATATGCAACACCTTTCTTTGACCATTTGAGTTGAGATTTCTTTTGATACCTCTGCCCTGTGTATTGTTCATCAGTAGAGCTCCAAGGTTGTTTGTTGATCTTGTTCTTGGGCATGTAGCTTTGATCAGCATGAAGACTAGCTTTTGGTCTCCATACCTTCTTGATGACCTCTGTCTTCTGCTTAGGGGGTTGCTGATCTCTTTGATGTCTATGCAACACTTTCTTGGTAACTTCTATCTTCTGCTTAGGAGGTTGCTGATACATCTGATTTGGATATCCATGCAACTTATAACAATGAGGTTTGATATGTCCAAATCTTCCACAATGATGACATCTCCATCTTTGATACTTCTTCTTCATTATGTTCTTTTCAGGATGTTGAGACATCTGTTGGAACATTATGTTTGGCTTTGTGTTCTTTTCATGATGTTGAAACATCTGTTGAGACATCTTGTTTGACTGTATGGACTTTGAAGTAGTTTTGCTAGAGCTGGCTTCAACCTTATGAACTTTGTTAAATCCTAGTCCACTTTTATCCCCTGAATGCTTATTGTTGTTGAGAATAACATCCAGTGTGCTTGAGCTACTGTTCAGCATTCTAACAGATTTGGACATATGTTCCAACTTGGAGTTGAGAAGACTTACTTCACTTTTCAAGGTTTCAATGATCTCTAGATCACTTGCTTTTTCATCCTTTAGTGCCTCAATCTGCTTCTTTAGCTTTATACTCTCCCTGCATATTTTAGTGCTTCTTTTGAATAGTTCTCTGTATGATTGCTCAAGTTCTTCAAAAGTAAGCTCCCCATCACTGGATTCACTTTCAGATTCACATAATCCAGCTAGAGCAGTGATATGCTTAGCTGATTCTTCTTCTGAATCACCTCCTGAGTCTTCATCAGACCAGGTTACAGAGAGACCTTTCTTTTGCCTTTTTAAATAGGTAGGACATTCATTCCTGATGTGTCCATATCCTTCACATCCATGGCATTTAATTCCTTTTTCTTGACTGGTCTTTTCATCATGATTTGACCTTCTATTAGCATCATAAGGTCTTTTGTTTTCAGAAGAATTTGTGTATCTTCCACTTGGTCTGGACTTGTCTTCCATCCTTCTGAGAATCTTTTTGAACTGTCTTCCAAGCATAGCAATGTTTTCTGATAAGCTTTCATCAGATTCTGATTCATCATTTTCTTCTTCTTTATCAGTATTTGACATCAAGGCTATGCTTTTGTTCTTCTTTACAATTGTGTCATTCATTCCCATCTCAAATGTTTGAAGGGAACCAATGAGTTCTTCAACTTTCATTGTGCATATGTCTTGAGCTTCTTCTATTGCTGTGACTTTCATGTCAAATCTTTTTGGCAAAGATCTGAGAATCTTTCTTACAAGCTTTTCATCAGTCATCTTTTCTCCCAATGCTTCAGAAGTATTGGCTATTTCTAAGATGTTCATGTAGAATTCATGAATTGTCTCATCTTCCTTCATTCTCAAGTTTTCAAACTTGGTGGTGAGAAGTTGAAGTCTTGACATCTTTACCTTTGATGTTCCTTCATGAGTTGTTTTGAGAGTGTCCCAAACATCTTTGGCCAGCTCACAGTGATGCACAAGTCTAAAGATGTTCCTATCAATGCCATTGAATAAAGCATTTAAGGCCTTGGAGTTGCCAAGTGCTGAATCTTCTTCCTCCTTACTCCATTCTTCTTCAGGTTTCAACACTTTTGCTCCATCTTTGGTGTCTTGGACAGGATGCTCCCATTCATTGTTGACTGCTTTCCAGGCCCTATTGTCAAGTGATCTTAAGAATGCAATCATTCTTGGCTTCCAGTAGTCATAATTAGATCCATCTATTATAGGTGGTCTATTTACTGATCCTATATCTCTGTCCATGTTTCCAGAATTTGTATTCCCTAGATCTCACCCAGAATAAACAGGCAGGGTGCCTGCTCTGATGCCAATTGAAATTCTGTGATCAGGTATGAGATGTCGAATGAGATGTTCCAACACTTGACAAATTTAACCAAAACTTAAAGTGCAGGAAAATTAAATAACACAGTAATTTGTTAACCCAGTTCAGTGTATAACCACACTTACATCTGGAGGCTACCAAGCCAGGAGGAAATCCACTATAAGTAATATTAATTCTAGACTTAAACCACCCAGTTTAATCTTTCACTTAATATCTACCCAATGCAATTTCTACCTAAGACACAACTTAGATATGAGTACCAACTCACTCCCCCTCAATCACACAGTGATCTTGTTTACAAGTTTAATAAAATTGAAGTCATACTTCAAACAAAACAACTTGATCTTACTTCACAGTTTCAATCAAGACACAAATACACTTTTGCTTAAAAGCTCATAAAGTGGTACAATAAAACAACCTGCTATTAAAAATACAAAACACCCTATTTTGTCTTCTGAAATTCGTACCCTATTCTGAGAGTTTCTGTTGCTTAAATAGGTGTTTGGATTTTGGGCTTTCTGTAGGTTAATCCAGTCCTAAAACGCATGCAGCTTCCACCTTGAATTAGGGTTTGTTACTTCCTAGATTCTAGGTGATTTAGTTCTTCTGATTATGCTGAAGTCTCATAACAACACTCCCTACAGATGCGCCTTATTCTGTTTTTGTCTATCCATAATTAATTCCAGATAACTTTCCTTAAATTTCTCAGATCAGTTATTCATTAATTAATTCTGGTAGCAGGTTTGAGATGTCACAACATCTGTTGGGACATCCTGAAAAACTGAACTTAAATCATTAACACAATGTCCCAACATCTGGTGTGACATCCTGAATTAAGTTCTTATACTCTGTTTGATAATGTCCCAACATCTGATAGGACATCCTGAACTGAATTCAACATTTCTTGTTGGTCAAAAATTCTGCCAATTCTAAACATCTACAAACACCATGTGATGGATCGGACAATTGGCGAGGACTAAATTTATAAGGGTGTTCCTTCTTCCTATATATAAATTATGCCCATTCCACCTAGACAATCTCTTCCTTAGGCAAGATAAAATAGGTTCCCACAAAGAAGTTCGATGGTGATTTCCTCCAACAGTGATCCCAAGAAATTTAATAGGTAAGCAACTTGATTCACAATGAAGGAATTGCTTGGCTGCAATTAAGAATTCTTCCTCCAAACCGATACCATAAATACAACTCTTTGAATAATTTATCTTGAGGCCAGAAGAGAGTTCAAAAGCCCTTAAAATTACTTTAAACGCCCAAATATTATACATCGTTCCATCTCCAAAAAGCTAAGTATCGTCTGTAAACTGTAACACACTAGAAGTAGGACACTCTAACACTTTAAACTCGTTCAGAATATTGAGTTGAACCACCTTTTTAACTAAGCTAGTCAATCCTTCCACGACCATTGCGAACAAAAACGGAGATAAGGGATCTCCCTGCTTCAACCCTTTATGGACCTTGAAATCTTTAGATGGGCTTCCATTAATTAGAATATACATATAGCTATTAAAAACTGACCCTTTAATCCAACATAACCACTTAGGACCAAAACCCATGAAAATAAGTATATCTTCAAGATACCTCCAGTCCATGCAATCATACGCCTTCGCAAAATCTACCTTGAACAAAAAGCATTTTTTCTTAAATCTCTTTGCAAAGTCAACTGTTTCACTAGCCAACAGAACGCCAACCAATAGTTGCTTACCCGATATGAACGCCGTTTGGTTGGTGAAATCAACTTATGAATTACGGTACCTAATCTTTTTGCAAGCATTTTGGAGATAGTTTTAAAAACATTGCTAATTAGACTAATATGTCTGAAGTCTTCAAACACCTGTGGATTATCTACCTTTGAGATCAAAGAAATGAAAGAGGACAAAAACGCTTTAGGTTGAAAACCAATAGAGAAGAATTCAAGGATGCAGTTTGCAAAATCTTCTCCTATCACCTCCCAAAAAGATTTGATAAACTTGAAGTTAAAACCGTCATTCCCTGGACATTTGTTACCATCATAACTAAACAGTGCATGTCTAACATCTTTCAATGAGAAATATGATTCCAATAACAACTTGTATGAAGCTTCCAGTTTAACAAAGTTATCTTCACTTAACCGAAACAGTAATCCTTCATGCCTCTGATACTTACTTTCAAAAAACTTTACTGCCTCTAATTTAATTTTTTGAATTAGTGTCACCATCCTTAATCCAATTTATCCTTGATTTTTTACTTTAGCATACTTTAATTCATTCTTAACTTCTTCCATAATTCATCCTGAGCTTTTAAACAAGCCATAATTGAATCCTCCTTAATGTCAGCATTATCTTGAGCCATCACCAGATCGTGGTAGTTAATCTCATCCACTGCATTCTCAATCTTCAAATCAAGCCAACCAAAGATCTCCTTGTTCCAAATTTTTAGATCCCTCTTAAGACACTTGAATCTATTAAACAAAATGTTACAACAAGATCCTGAAAAAATATAGGAATTCCAAGACAAAGATACAAATGGCCGAAAATTACTATGCTCAAACCAATAGTTAAATGTCCTAAAAGGCTTATGGCCCCAATTCACAAGATTTGATTTCAACCACACTGGCCTGTGATTGGAAATATCTTTGTCTTCAATCAATTGACTCCTCAATGAAAGTTTTATAATAGTTAGTTCATCAACCAAAAATCTGTCAAGTCTACTCGTATTATTCCCATTTGAGTTGAACCAGGTGTACTTATTACCTACAATTGGAATATCAATCAGTTTAAGGTCTTCAATAAAGGAATTAAATTCCAGAATCTTGGCATTATTAGAGCCACTCCTCCCTCTTCGTTCGTCTCCGTTCTTGGCAGAATTAAAGTCTCCACCTAGAATCCATCCACCAATAGGTAAACGGCTCTTAACATTGATCGAATCCTCCCATAATTTTCTTTTATCATCTAAACCACATGGTGAATACACATTAACCACAAATAAGACTTGATTCTTCCAAACAAACTGGATCCCAAGAAACCCTTTACCACGAAAACTATTTTGAGCCGTAAGTTTCTTATCATTCCACATTGTGAGAATACCCCCTGACCCGCCCTCAGAGTTTAAAGCAGACCACTCAACATCTTGATCTCTTCACATACTTTTCATAACATCAGAATTCTTCTTGACATGATTTTTTCGTAAAATTCATGTTCTTGACTCCTCCCACAACGAAAGCGTAAGAATTATTCTTTGAAACTCCCTCTTGTTTCTCTCTACCAAGATCACCTCCAACATCCACCTTAAAATGTGAGTTCCTCCCCTGAAAATCTCTTATTTCCTATACCTCGGACATGGGGATATTAACAAACATTTTTCCCCTCCAAGACAATGTTATCCAGCTTAATAGCTAATATTCGTGCATCATGGACTTTTCTGAATTTCGTAAAACCAAACCTTATACCTCAACTATTTCTTCTAGCAGAAATAAACACCTTAGAGATGACCCCATAAACTTTGAAGACCTCGAATAAATCTTTTGCGTTCATATTTTCTGGAAATTAATCTGCCTTATTAAATATGGCACGAATAAATAGAATATTTTAATATACGGAATTTGAATAAATTTTTTAATATTAATTATTATAATATTATTTTTAATAAGAAAATATATTTCAAGGATACAAAAGGGGTATCCTAACCCATTTACAAAGACATCTCCCTTAAAAAACAAGGCTTACAAGAATTCACAAGGAACACTGACCCATTCATAATAGATACAAATATTTGCGTTTTTGTGTTTTTTGCCTATCCACCACCAAGTAAATAAAGTAATCCTATGGGTAATTGTATCAAAATCCCAAAACTCCTATCTAAATATAATATTATTCCTAGAGGACCACAAGACCCAAGCAATAACTAACCACAAACCGACGACATTAATAACTCTTATATTTTTTAATAAGCATCCCTGAATCCAATTCCTCATATTTTCTGGCACATCCCCCTGGAAGGTAAAACTCACTCCCATCCAATCAAAAACAAAGTTCCATATCATTTGAACTTTAGTACAAAGGAAAAACAGGTGAACCGCCTCTTCATCTTCAAGAAAGCAAAAAGGACATATCAATTCATGAACATTTGCAATTGCACCTCGACGACAAAGGTTATCCCGAATCGGTAATTTGTTATGCAAAAACCTCAACCCAAAGATGATTATCTTCAATGGAATAGGTGCTAACCAAATTATCTTAAAGCCATCTCTAATATCATCCTTAATTGTTGACACAAGTTGCGATAGTTGAAGAAAAGCATAAGAGAATTTAACCGATAATTCTGTGTTAAAATCCGAACGCCACAACACAGAATCAGAGCAGCCTTGTTGCACTTAAAACTACTGCAAAAACGAATAAAGTGCTTGCAAATCCTGCTGCAAATCCGACTGCAGAACCTGATGCTTCAACAAAATATTCCCGTTGCCTTAGTTCTTAGGTCCCCTTTTCACCCGTAGTCCACAAACTACGGAGCTCTGACTTTCCCATTGCACAAGGGAATACGTAGGTACAAGAATCTTAATTCTTGTTGAGCACCCTGGGAATAAAACCATTCATTCTCCATATCATTTACCCTTAAGAAGACATTAACATATGTTAGCATTCGATCACAAACTAGACTAAGAGGTTCTCGTTGAATACAACGGATGTGAAAGGTGCTAATACATTCCCTTTATGTAACTGACTCCCGAACCTAAAATTTGGTTCCAACGACCAAGTTCTTTCCTTTATAGGTTTTATCTATATCTTCCTTTTCTTTCGTTAGAATAAATAGAATTAGATGGCGACTCTATTGTTTATTTTTCCGCGTCCTTCACGAGGATCGTATTTTTCGAGGTATGACAATGTCATCACCGAACCTGACCAATCACTGTCGGTGTAGCCAAGTAATCCTGAGTTGGTTTCGGTAGTGTACCATATACCTAATTCTTTTGTTCCTTGTAGATACCTCAAAATTCTTTTTCCTGCTCCGAAGTGTATTTGACTTAGGCTTTGCATGAATCTTAAGACTTGTAGCATACATTATGTTTAGCCGTGTAGCTGTCAAATATAAGAGGCTTCCAACTAGACTTCTGTACATGGAAGCATCAACTTTTGGTGCTCCATCATTCTTATGTAGTTTCTCATTTGTTATGAGTGGAGTAGCGAGAGGTCTGCAACCATACATCTTGAATTTCTTAAGTAAGCTTTCTGTGTATTTCTTTTGCGAGATGAATATCCCTTCATTTCTCTGACTTACCTCTATACCGAGGAAGTAACTCATCAAACCAAGGTCAGTTATATCAAAGGTATTCATCATGTCTTCTTTAAAATCCACCATCATCTTATTATTGTTTCCCGTATAGATAAGATCATCTACATATAGAGAAAGTAAGAGAATGTACTGACCTTGAGACTTGATGCAAAGTGTAGGCTCACTCTTGCTCCTCCTGAATCCCCGATCCATGAAATACTGATCGATTATGCTATACCATGCTCAAGGTGCTTGTTTTAAACTGTAGAATGCTTTTCTTAGTCTTAACACTTTGCTTTCTTCTCCTTCAGACATGAATCCTTGTGGATGCTCCACATAGATCTCTTTTTCAAGTACGTCATTAAGGAAGGAAAATTTTACATCTATGTGATGGATAATCCATCCTTTTTGTGTCACAAGAGCTATTAGAGCTGTAATGGTATCAAGACGAGCTATTGGTGCAAATATCTCATTGTAGTCAATCCCGAGTTGTTGTGAGTAACCCATAGCTACTAGTCTCACCTTGTGTTTCTGGATGGTTCCATAACGGTTGAGCTTTGTCTTATAGATCCATTTAACCCCAATGATATCTTTTCCAAGGGGTGAATTTACTAACTCCCATGTGTTGTTTTTCTCGATCATCTTTATCTCTTCTTCTATTGCCTTGACCCATACTTCATACTTTGATGCTTCTTAAAATCTTTCAGGTTCAAGTATGGCCAAGTTACAGGTTTCATATATATCCACCAAAGCTCTTACTCGTCTTAGAGTAGACTCTAGTGATGATAGTTCTTGATCTTGTTGTTGTGGTGGAGGTGAAGGAGATTCACATGGGTCTTCTTCCTCAGCTTCTTTTTGAGGTAGTTAAGCCGATATAAGGATGTTTTCTCTACTTTTTCTTCATCACAATTCCAATAAGCATTCTCATCAACTTCAACATCTCGACTGATGATGAGTTTTTTTGTTTGCAAGTAGTAGACACGATAACCTTTAGAGATTGTGTTATACCCCAGGAAGATACCTCATATAGTCTAGTCTTCAAGCTTGTGCCTCTTCACGTCTAGAATATGAATGTAGCATATAGATCCAAAGATCCTTAGGTGCTTTGTTGGTGGCTTTTTTCTATTCCAAGCTTCAATTGGAGTCTTATCTTGTACTGCCTTAGTTGGACATCTGTTGAGTATATAAACAACAGTGTATACTGCTTCAGCCCAGAATGTGTTAGGAAGTCCTTTCTCCTTGAGCATCGATCTAGCCATTTCTATAACTGTGTGATTCTTTCTCTCCGACACACCATTTTGTTGAGGAGAATATGCGACCATAATTTGTCTCCCAATGCCTTCATCCTTACAAAATCTGTCAAACTCGCGGGAGGTGCACTCTTTGCCATGAACATTTCTTAGTAGTTTTATTCATTTTCCACTTTGATTTTTAACTAGGGCCTTGAACTTTTTAAATACTCCAAAAACTTTTGATTTTTTTCTTATAGGAAATAGACCAATGTCATTCTAGAGAAGTCGTCAATGAAGAGTATGAAGTACCTATTATTCTAGTGTGATGACGTCCTCATTGGTCCACAGACGTTAGTATGTATCAACTCCAACAAATATTTTGCTCTCCATGCTCCGCTTGTTGAGAACGAAAATCGATGTTGCTTTCCAAGGAGTCATCCTTCACACACTTCATTATTCTCCTTTATGCTTGGAAGATCTCTCATCATATTCTTCTCATGTAACAACTTCAAGGCATGTGTGTTAAAGTGGGAAGCTTCATCTCAATGTTAATTGCATATTTTAAATTTAGTGGGAAGCTTCTATTGCTCTTATTCATCTTCACTTGAGCTATCTCAGGCCTTTTATTTTGTTGTCTAAGATTTTGCATACACCTCCTTCAAAGTGAATTGTGTAGCCTTTCTCCATCATTTAGCCAATACTTATGAGATTTTCTTTAAGGATGGGAACTAGTAAGACATCATGGATGAGTCGCATACCTTTATTTATCTCCACCATAACAGTGCCTTTTTCCTTTTGATTCAATCACACTTCCATTTCCCATTCGAACTTTGACTTTGACAGACTCGTCAATGCTTTTAAAAATAGTCTCATCCTTGGCCATGTGATTGCTACATCCACTATCCAAGTACCAACTTCCTCCTTTTTCTTTGATTGAGTATTGAGTGGCATAAAACATACATTGTTCTTGATCATGCTCCTCTGCGATATTAGTTTGATGCCTATTTTTGTTGCGACAATTTTTCTCTACGTGTCCGAACTTCTTGCAATGGTTGCATTGTGACATTACGGTACCAACAATTTTTCTCTGTCTGACCTATTCTTTTGCATATATTGCATGAATTATTTTTATCTAGCTTGTTCTTGAGGAAATTTCTAGAAACTTCTCTCCTTCTAGAAGTTTCTCCAAAAAATTCTTTCCTCCATTTTCTTTATTTTGGGGCTGAAATTTTAGTTTTGACTGAAAGGAATTTGCAAGTGTATCTTCTTTATGCCTATACAGTCTTTACTCATATGCTTCAAGAGAGCCCACCAGTTATGTCACTGATAGGGTGGACAAATCTTTAGTTTCTTCAATCGTTGTCACGATGGGGTCAAACTTTGGGGGCATGGTAATTAGAATTTTTTCAACGATTTTCTTGTCAAGAATAGTCTCCCCTAAAAGCTCTCATTTGATTAACTATTTCTTTAACTTTAGAATAGTAATCTTTAATTGTTTCAGACTCCTTCATCTTCAATAGCTCAAAATATCTTCTTAAAGATTGAAGTTTAACGGCACATACCTTATCGCTTCCTCGAAACTCCTCCTGCAATGTGTTCCACGCTTCTTTGACAGTTTTAGTTCCCATAATTCTTGGAAAAATTGCACCAGTCACCGCTTGTTGCAAAGTGAACAATGCCTTTGAATTTTCTGTTTATTTTTCTCCAACTGTTTTTCTTGAGTTGCATTAAGAGTTGAAGTATCAGCGGGAACGATGAAGCCTTCTCCTACTATGTCCCATAAATCTTGAGAAGAAAAAAATGTTTTTATTTTAACACGCCAGGAATTATAATTTTCAACATTGAAAATAGAGACAGAAATAGATGATGATTGAATGATGTTATCCATAGCTTAGAAATATTTTTTGGAGTGGGTTAATACTTCAAAGAAAATTTTTGTAATAGATTGAAGAATTTTAGAATGTTAAGTAAAAATTCTTAGAAATCTGTAGTAATTTCATCATTAACAAATTGTAACAAAATTCATAAGTAAATTTAAAAATTATATATTAAAATATGAATTCTTAATATCACAAATTACAATTGTCCAAAGGAAGGAACACAAAACAAAACATCATTTATTTTGTGGTAAACTGAAGCTTTGTGGAATGTCCAGAATGTTGGATACAGATGAAGATTTCTCACTTGAGATGTTTCGCAAACCAGTCCAGCAAGTCCTGATGTGCCTCCTCTGCAGCTTTCACTTCTTCCGCGTTCTCCGGGTGGTATCTCACAGTCCAACCATGTTTAACTTTAGGAAATATTTTCACAAAATTTGTCTGCACAACAAAAATAGGTACATGAATCACTAGTGTTTAAAAAGGTGAAGAAACTAAGTAAAACAATTTGACTAATTATACATCTTGTAAATAAAAATGTGTGCGTGTGTGCATAGATAAGAACTGAAAAAAAAAAATATAAGATTAGAATATCAAAAGATGGACCATAACCACTAATGAAAGAAAAAAATAATCTGACCACAGAATTAGTATTAAGGATTTCTTCAAATTGTTTCAAAAGCTCTGGAGGTAAACTATTGTCAATCTCAGCTCCAAGTATAGAAATTGGAATGTCAACACCTGAATTTAAGAGCAATAATAACCGTAAGGATATGAACACCTCAGCGTTAAGAAATATGCTTCAATTACTTCGGCCTTGTCTTTTTTCATTCATTGTAAAGTGAAAATGCAAATTAAGAATACAAAAATGAAAACATTGAAAATTCATACCCTTTATGTCTTCAACAGTGACAGATGATGGATGCAATAGCACAACAGCCGGAATAAATTTGAATTTCGCAAGTTCAGTTACAACCTTACCTGAGAAAAAGAATTAAACATATTACAATTTTCAGCTTTGTTGCATTTCACACATTAAATATGAACGATATGTAAATCTATCACTCTATTCAGAAGAAGAGTAGAAGCACTCACCACCCCAACAAAATCCAGCTGCCCCGACAGATGAAAAACCTTTACTTTTTATGCCTTCGATTATGAGTTTTGCATCTTCAAAACCTTTATCCTATTAATATAATAATAATAATACATTTAATTTGATAAAATATGTGAGAAACCAATAAACAACCAAGGATTGTTAAATAAGAACTAACCGTTCCATGTTCTTTTTTCCAAACAGGTAAGGGCTTATTAGGGTTCCCAGGATTGTAGGGTTCACCATTAAAGAAGTCGGGAACAACCACGTAATAACCAGCTGCTGCAACTTTGTCTGCAAGCTTCCTTCACGGCAGAGAACCAACAATATTACTTAACAAGTGTTTACATTACAATGAACACAATAAAGGGAGAAAGAGCGCATATTACACAAATATGTCCCTTCTAGTTTGCATATAGATTATCATTTGGTAATGATAATATATATCTACTGAAATTGAAATTGATATCTGCTATGAAAAGAACACGAGGAATTACAATTTAAAGAGGTTAACAACCTTCACAAATTCTCGTCCATTAAAATATATATAAAAAAAAAAAACTTATTGAAGCAGATAAGTTAACTAAACTTCCAAAAATTATAATATGAGATATATGTAATAGAAGCGAGAATTAGCCATACCTAAACTGTGGCGCTTCATATCCTGCAAGAAAAATTAGGCATATACAGTTAGTACAAGTTTTTGGTCAAGATAATATATATTTTCTTTCGCATGAATTTCACTAGTCTCAAAAAATATATATAAAAAAAAAACATCAAATGAATGATGAGAAAGATATAAATATAATAAGGAATTCAACATCCTACAGTATTGGTATTGAAAAATGAAAAGGATTTCCTCCAGCTATTTAAGAGTTGCAGAGAGATATATATGTTACCATAAACATCAGAGACGAGAAGAACAGCAGATTTTGAATTTGGAGACCCGATGATGTAGGCATTGAAAGCACCAATCTTCTCAACGTGACCAGATCCTGCATTTGGATCCAGTTTTGGTGGATTTGAGCAACATTGTGAGCCTCCAGAATTGGATTCAGCGTTGGTGGTTTTGAGCAATATTAAAAGAATTGAAAGAATCTGAACATACATAAAGCGAGGTCGAGCCATGTTTACTTTCTTGCTTTGATATTTCATTTTCAGGTGCTGGATACACTTATTTATACTCTATATACTACACCTAGTATCAATCTAGCAATATATAATTACTTTTTTAGGGTTAATTTTTTTTTTTGCTTTTTTGTATTTATAAATATTTTATACTTTGTTGGCAAGCTTTAAATTCATTTTAGAAAATTTCAATGCAAATTTTAGTCTGTCTTGTTAAATGAATATAAGGCAAGAATAAATAGAATATTTTGATATATGGAATTTGAATAAAATACTTTTTTTTTGTGTTTATAAAATTTGTTTGTAGTCCATATAAATATTTTAATTTTGATTTTTAATCTCTATAAATAGAATATTTTAATATAAGAGATTTGAATAAAAATATATAAAAAAAAAATTAATACTTTAAGAAATAAATATCTCATCAAGGGATAAAAATCTATTATTTCCACTGTCAAAGAAAAATCTATTATTTCTAGTTTAGAAACTAACATTTAGGAAAACACACGTTGATTGTAAATAAAGAGTTTGACTTTGTTCAATTGAGAAATTTTTACTGAAATATCCATATTTAAAAAAAAAATTTAAATAACCCACTTTTCAAAAATATTTCCAATTCACCCTACTTTTTTGAAAATTTAATAGTAGTCTCCAGATGAATTGGTGATTGCATATACATCTTAAGAGGAGTCATCAATTAGTTTGGAGATACCATATGCAGTCTCCATTCCAATTGGCGACTATGTGTAAATTTTGTGAATGGTCGCCAATTGATTTGGTGACAATGTGTATTTACAAATTTTCATTAAAAAATAAAAAACTTTAATAATAGATGAAAAATAAAATGATATTAATAAATAATTATAATTAAAAGTACATAATTAATGACCACAACCGGATTGGGCATACCGCACTCCGATTCCACATCCCCTAGGTACCCTCACCCGCTGCCCTTGTTGTTGATTCACTCTAGATGTTTGTGGAGTTGAGGTCTCCGAAACATCATTAGACTCCCTCAGATATTCTTGCATTTCTACAAAGTCTTGCATATTGAAGGACGACATGCCGTAACTGAGGTCGTGACCCATGCCAGAGTAGTTTGGATGTGATGATGGGGTCATTGGTGTGCGACCTGAACGACTGAAAGGGGACATTGGTGTGAAGACTTCGTTGGTGAAAGGTTGAAATGGTTGTGGTGTTTGAAAGTCGTATGATGGTTGTGATGGTTATGTTTGTCGACTGTGTTGTGAAGTTTGTGTGTATCGGCTATGGTGTGATGTTTGAGCATCTTGATAAAAGTCATTTCGTTGGACATGGTAAGGGGGACGCTTTTGGTATTGTGGTTGGGTGTCTGACATGTTTGGAAAGTGGATTTGTGTATGTGTCGCTTGGTAATTTAGTTGGGTAGGAAGTTGTGAGTAACAAGGCTGATAGTTTCCTCGTTGGTTAGACATGGAAGTTTCTTGTGTCACTACAAGAAAAACCTTCAGCCACGTGATTATTACGTGGCAAAAAAAAGAGAGTTGCCACGTGATAATCACATCACTACAATTTTTTATAATAAAACATAATACATAACGTTAACCTTAGTATATGTCAGATTTAAATATATATATATATATATATATATATATATATATATATATATATATATATATATATATATATATATATATATATATATATATATATATCTTTGCGAAGTGATAAACACGTGGCAAAATTAAAGTTAATAAAAAAATAAAAAATACTCAAATGTTCACATGGAGGGAGTTTTGAAATTTTCAAAAATTTTGTTGTGACGTGTTAATCACGTCGCAACATATTGGAGGGAAAAAATTCTGACATTGAAATGACCAAAGACAGAATGGTGCAGGAAAAGCAAATAACTTTTTTGGACATTTAAATTTTGCCACGTGAATTTCACTTCACAAAACAGTGACGTGAAATTCACGTGGCAACGAATTTGTTTTCTTTAATTCAACTTTTTTAATTACGTTCTTATAAATAACTAAATACAGTTTGCCACGTGAATTTTACTTCACAACATAGTGACGTGAAATTCACGTGGCAACGATTTTTTTTAAAATTCAAATCATCCAAATCCGTTCATTGGAAATATGACCGTTGTTTTTTGCGGCGTGAATTTTATTTCGCAATTTTGCCACGTGAAATTCACGTCGCTACATATCTTATATTTCTCAAATTTTAATTTGCCCGTTACCCACTTTCTCTTTCTCTCTTATCCATATATCCTCTCATATTCTCTCTTATACACACTTTCTCTTTCTCTTAATTCCTCACACTTCTTCCTCACACTTTCTCTTTCTCTTCCTCACATTTTCTTTTTTCATAAACACTTCTACTTCCTTTTTCTCTTCTTCATCACATTCATCTTCCATTTTTTTCTTATTTTTCTAAGGTATGATTTTCTTCCCTTTCTCTTTTTTATTTATTTTTCAAAATTACTTATTATTTCTTTTAATATATTCTGACATATTTTTTTTTTTTAATTTTTTTGGATCAAATGTTATAAAATTTTAGGAGATCGAAGAAGGCGAAGATATTAGAGTGGAACAAGAAGAATATTGAAGAAGATTGAAAAATAGGTATTTTTGTATTTTATGGGTATTTTTTTGTGTGTATTTATGTATTTTATTTTTCTGTATTTTTAATATATATAGCTACTAACCTGTATTTTTTAATATATATATATATATATATATATATATATATATATATATATATATATATATATATATATATAGCTTAAAACGAAAATATATTTTAATTATAGTTAGTATATTAAAATAAAATATAAAAAGAAAAGAGATGCTAGACGTTAGTATATTAAATTTTAAAAAACACACTTTTTTGTCTTAAATTATAAATTAGACATTGAATATGTAATGCTAGTTGTTGAAGATTGCATAAACGTTAATGAGATAGGAAGAAAAGAGAAATTTGTAGTTGAAACGGTTGATTGGCATTAAAGTTGAGAGATGAAACATAATAAGCAGTATAAAAACGTAAACCTACCCAACTTGCATTCCTTCAATGCGTTTCTGCCACCATACATACTTTGTCATTAATAGAATATATATATATATATATATATATATATATATATATATATATATATATATATATATATATATATATATATATATATATATATATATATATATATATATATATATATATATATTTAATAGTATACGTAAGATATGTTTAATATGTTTTAGAATAGTATATATATTTTGAATAGTATGAATTTTTATAGTTTATGTTTAGTATTAGTATATACATAATATGTTTAATAGTTAAAACAAAATTAATATGTTTAATAGTTAAAATAAAATTAGTATGTTTAATAGTTAATATTTGTAGCTAATTAAAAAGATTGATTGTATAAATGTGCAGTATGGAATATTATCGATATTATCGTAGTTGGATGTACGATAGGTTATATCCTGGAAGGCATGGACTTAAATCCAATTTTGAGGAATGAGTTAAAGGGTTTATCAGTTGGGCCTTTTCTCAAGAATGTTGTCGAAGCGAAGGAGGAGTAAGGTGTCCTTGTATTAAATGTGGATGCAGGCCTATAATTGATGACCCAGAGGAAGTAGAATGTCATTTGAAGAGAAGGGGTTTCATTGAAAATTATTGGGTTTGGACATATTATGGAAAGGAATTGCCCGGTAGCGTACCAGAGACTAGTAATGTGCATGCTTCAAGTAGTCGACCACCGATGGAACATGGGGAAAACTTTAATCTGATTAGTGAGATGGTGGGCGATGCTTTTGGTGTGAATGTGACCTATGATGAACCTGAAGATTTTGATGGGGAAGAGTTGCCGAATGAGGAAGCGCAAAAATTTTATCAGTTGTTGAATGAGATGAATACACCGTTGTTTGAAGGGTCGTCAGACTCAAAACTGTCAATGTGTGTGAGATTATTGGCCGCTAAGTCAAATTGGAATGTTCCTGATCAGTGTTTGGAATTCTTCGCAAAAATGATGCTCGATGCGACCCCTATGAAAGACAACTTGCCTACAAGTTATTATGATGCAAAGAGGTTGGTGTCGAAGTTGGGTTTAGAAGTAAGAAAGATTGATTGTTGCATTAGTGGTTGCATGTTGTTTTATGACAATGAGTTTGGTATTAAAGATGGAACGTTAGAGGAATGTAAGTTCTGTCAGAGTCCAAGATATAAAGTTCGTAGTAAAGCCATTGACCGTAAGCAAAAACGTGTAGCAGTGAAGACCATGTTTTATCTTTCAATAATACCAAGGTTAAAAAGAATGTTTGCTTCAATGCACAGTGCAAGTCAAATGACATGGCATCATACAAATAAAACAAGTTCAGGCACTATGCGACATCCATCTGATGGTGAGGCATGGAAGCACTTTGATAGTGTGCATACTGATTTTTCTGCAGAACCTAGAAATGTGAGGCTTGGATTATGCTCTGATGGTTTTACTCCATACGTGCAAGCGTCAGGAAGTGGATATTCTTGTTGGCCAGTTATTGTAACCCCTTACAACCTCCCTCCTGAGATGTGCATGACAAAACCATACATGTTTTTGACCTGTCTCATTCCAGGACCGTCGAGTCCAAAAGCTGGAATCGATGTGTACTTACAACCTTTAATTGATGATTTGAAGAGGTTGTGGATTGGAGAATGGACTTATGATATATCAAGTAAACAAAACTTTAATATGCGAGCCGCCTTGATGTGGACTATTAACGACTTTCCAGCATATGACATGTTTTCTGGATGGGGTACGCATGGCAAAATGGGATGTCCGCATTGTATGGGGAACACCAAGGCATTTACGTTGGAGAAAGGGGGTAAAAGTTCGTGGTTTGACTGTCATCGTAGATTCCTACCAAGAAGTCATCCCTATAGAAGAAACAAGACTGATTTCAAAAAAGACGAACGGGTAACAGATTTACCGCCGCCTCGATCGTCACCAGAAGAAGTATGAGACCAAGTTAGGGAACTACCGAAATTCACAGATACTGGTAAAGCATGTAGAATTCAAGGATATGGGGTCACACACAATTGAACAAAAAGAAGTATATTTTGGGACCTCCCATATTGGAAAGATAATTGGTTGCGCCATAATCTTGATGTTATGCATATTGAGAAGAATTTTTTTGATAATGTATTTAACACAGTGATGGATGTTAAAGACAAAACAAAAGACAATGAGAAGGCTAGACAAGACATGGAAATTTTGTGTGATCGAAAAGAATTGGAGTTAAAGTGTCAACCTAATGGAAAATTATTCAAACCCAAGGCTAATTACAGTCTAACTTCCCAAGATGCTAAAGTGGTTTGTCGATGGTTAAAAGAATTGAGAATGCCAGATGGTTATGCTTCAAATTTGGCAAGGTGTGCAGACGCTAACACTGGGAAGTTGCATGGTATGAAAAGTCATGATTGCCATGTTTTTATGGAAAGATTGCTTCCAATTGCGTTTGGTTCACTGCCCAATCATGTGCTCAATCCACTAATTGAGATTAGTCAATTTTTTAGAGATATTTGTGCATCATCTTTAAGAGTGGATGACATCAATAAGTTAGATCGAAATATTCCAGTCATTCTCTGTAAGTTGGAACAAGTATTTCCGTCTGGTTTTTTTGATTCTATGGAACATCTACCTGTGCATCTTGCATATGAAGCTTATCTTGGCGGCCCAGTTCAATATAGGTGGATGTATCCGTTTGAAAGGTTCATGGGAGATTCAAAGCGATCAGTTAAAAATAAAGCTAAAGTTGAAGGATCAATATGTGCACATTACTTGCATCGGGAAACATCTCATTTTTGCAGTCACTATTTCAATCATTTGATGTTAACTCCGACAATCATAAGGAATCCTGTGAATGTTAACGAAAGAAGTCAATTTATTTTATCAGTCTTCGGACTTCCAGGTTGTCCCTCTGGAAAAAAGGGTGTTCATTGGTTGACCCAAAAAGAAATGCAATCTGCACATGTTCATGTCTTGATTAACTGTGTTGAAGTTAAACCATATCTTGAGTAAGTATACCTCAACTATTTAAATTTCTTTACAATGTGAATAACTTATTACTTTGGAACTTATATTGTGTTTCTTTTTAGGGAATTTAACAACTCCTATTTTCATAGCACCGGTGTACAAGCAACATCTGGTCACATACATGCTTATTTTCCATTATGGTTCAAAGAGAAATTGGCATGTGTTGTTGCACCAACTAAAGAAATACTCCATTTGAGAAACTTGTCTGAAGGTCCTAATCAAAGTGCAAATGAATGGCATACATATTTCGTGAACGGATATAAATTTCACACTGAGACATGAACAGAAGGGGAAAAAACCATAAACAGTGGTGTGTTTGTAAAAGGAGTTACAGATGGTGGTGAAGACGACTTCTATGGATTTGTTAAACATGTCTACGAGTTGGTATACAATTACTTGGACTCAGAAAATAAAGTTGTCTTGTTTTTGTGTGAAGGCCCAATTGGAGGAGCAAAAGCGTCTATTGGAGCAACAACAAAGTCAAATGGAGGCCATGAATAAAAGGCAAACTGATATGGAGGCGATGATACGCCAATTTATGCAATCACAAGGGAGTCAAGGGAGCGGTGGTAAACAACCAATAAATGACGATGATGACTCTGGTTTTGACCTTGAGGAGGATTGATATGTCGCATTTATTATATTTTGTTTTAATTTTGATTATAATTATATTTTTATTATTTTAAATTATATGTATTTGTTATTCAATTTAATATATTAATATTTTTTATATCAATTAATATAAAAATAATATATATAAATTATTAAATATAAATATAAATATATTTAATAATTAAAACGTAAATAGGATACATTTAAAAAAAAAACTATTTGCGACGTGAATTTCACGTCACTAAGTTGTGAAGTGAAATTCACGTGGCAAATTTTATTTATTAATAACCCATTCACCGTTCGAATTTTAAAATTTAAAAAAAACAAATACTCTGCCACGTGAATTTCACGTCACTAAGTTGCCAAATGAAATTCACGTGGCAAAATAATTAACCCATAAAACATTTAAATTTTACAATTTAAAAAAAACAAATACTTTGCCACGTGAATTTCACGTCACTAAGTTGCCAAGTGAAATTCACGTGGCAAAATAATTAACCCATAAAACATTTGAATTTTACAATTTAAAAAAACAAATACTTTGCCACGTGAATTTCACTTGGCAACTTAGTGACGTGAAATTCACGTGACAAATACTTTATGGGGAAACGTAAGCCAACTGTCTTTTCAGAATAAAGGCTGACATATGTGCAGAAAGTTGCCAAGTGAAATTCACGTGGCAAAGTGGCGACGTGAATTTCACGTGGCAAAAAAGTTGCCACACAGCCTCCTGCGACGTGAATGGTCACGTCGCAAAAATTGATTTGTGAAGTGAATTTCAGTGTAGTGATGTAAAATTCACGTGGCAAATAGCAGTTTTTTTTGTAGTGTGTGTAAGTGGTCTGGCGTGGGTCGTGTAGATATCTATCTTCGTATAGAAAACCAATTGCAACCGATCTATACCAAACCATATAAGTATTAGTTGGTATAGACGGGGTTGCCATCACCAGTTCACGTAAGACATATTGGTGATGGTTCCTCCATTTACGACACTCGGATTTTGCAAAGTCTTTCCAATCCCTAAGGTTCCATTGGTCGTTGACTTTTTTTAGATGTCATTGACCAAGATCAGTCGGGGGATCGGGGATGTTTTGATGCATTCCGAACTGGAGTTTGACACGATCACTGTTGTGTATCTCCATAGTGTTGAATCTGATGATCGACACACATGTAGTCCAAAATGATGTGTCTTCATCTCTGATTTGGTTATCATGGTCAATTCCTAGATATGGACGCCAAATAAACTGTAAAATAGAAAATGTTATGGTAAAAAATAAATTGATTATTTTAGTGGCATTACATCTGTAGGAGTAAGGTGATCCAAGAGATTGCGGTACTGAATGATATAATGTCTTGGACATCTATTATAAGTCATACTGCGTGCCGACCATCTGACACAGAAAATAGTTTAAAAATAACAATTAGAAACAATAATCAATAAAATGGAATAATAAAGTGAACTAATTAATATGAAAGAATTAACTTACTTTTGAGCATACGGGAATGAGAAGGCGTTTTCGTTGACCGGGGCAATGGATGGCAACCGAGACCAACCCTATGCTTGGAGCAAAACGACACATCCAGAAAATGTAGATGTGCCTTTCGTTGCATTTTTACATAAGGAGCTATATAAATAGGACAAACATGCGGAACTCCAACTATACTCCCTAGTCCTTTCTAGGTTTGTTAGTAATGAAATATACATAACGTACATAGAAGAACCAGTGCCTTCGGGAAATAAAAATGTACCAAATAAAATCATAAGATAACACATAGTTTTAATTTTTTTTTTTGTTCTTCTATAGAGCCTTCATTTAAAACTAGAGAATGGTAATATGCCTTGAGACGTGAAAGTAAGATACCTTGGCCTTTGTGATTTTCTTCCAACAAGTCGGTACCCAAAGGTTCCACACAAATTGAATTTGCGAGGTTTATCGGTCCATTGACTGCCTTATCATCAATAGGCAACCCAAGAAACATGTACACATCTTCTAAAGTGACATTACATTCACCCCTTGGAAAAAGAAAGTGTGTGTCTCTGGACGCCACCGCTCTTGTAAAGCTAGTATAAACTTTGCATCCACCGAGTAAGACATGATTTTGCTCACATGTCTGAAACCAACAAGCTCAATAAAAGGTTTGATTAAAACGTCGGGTGCAACATATTCATGGACACGAGGATGAAATCTAGAAACATCCTATAAAGATTAAACATTTGTTAATGAGACATTTAACAAAAGAAAAATTGTAAATAATAGAATGTAAAAAATAAAATTTGTAAATGAGAGAATGCAACACAACTCGATCTTGTATTAAACAACACCACTGAAAATGAAACACAACTCGGGTCATCAATCAATCAGAAGGTAATGATTCTAAGGAAACTGGAACAAAATATTCAGGTGAAATTGCAGCGGAAGTTGAGATTGTTGATAACGCAGAATAAGAAAATGAAACATAACTCGATCTTCTGTTGAACAACACCACTGAAGACGACGCCTATCCAGTTCCTCAACACCAGACATATTGCATGCCTTAACATATGACAGACTTGGAGTTGCATGATGATGATGATGTCTCCGCAGATTTTTTTTTCAACCCTTATAAACACTCTGTTGGTGAATTGAAAGAGGGAGAACAGTACCGTACAAAGGAAGAATGCGTAAGAGCTATTATAAAATATCACATGGATAATTCTGTTAATTTCACCGTGGATCGAAGCGACTCAAGAAGGTATTCTGGGCATTTCAACCATGCATCCAAGGTTTTGCATTCTGCAAACCTATTATTCAGATTAATGGAACATGGTTATGCGGGAAATACAAGGGTACGTTGCTGATGGCAGTTGCACAAGACGACAACAATAGTGTGTTTCACATTGCCTTTGCTCTAGTTGAAGGTGAGACTACTTCTGCTTGGAGTTTCTTCCTTAAGAATCTCAAAATACATGTTGTTCCACGAGCCAATCTCAGTTTGATTTCAGATAGGCATGCTGCTATTGAGAGTGCTTACAATAACCAAGATAACGGGTGGCATAATCCTCCATCTACCCATGTCTATTGCATTAGGCATATCGCACAAAACTTCATGCGTGCAATCAAAGATAGGAACATGAATTATAAAGTGAAATCGAAGAGTAACTTAATATAGAAAAGATATTGAATGTCAAAATGATTGAAATTTATAAATGGTAGAACGCATACATACATTTTCCTCACTCGTTTCTCAAATGCGTAGAAACTCTGAGTTTACAGATATATGAGTACAATTGTGGTCGCCTTACAATATGAACATGAGTCCCTTTATATACTACTCTAAAATAACTACCTATGAACGATCGACTAACCTTATCACGACATGTTTCAGTCCTATGTAGAAATTTCCTCCAACGAGTTCCCATGTGTCTTCGAGTAACTGTCTGTGTTAAACCAGTTCCCACCTTTATGACACCATTAAAATATCTTAACACGGATGTCATGCTGCTTATTGAAATCGACATACCCACTTAGAGGTGATCTCACTTAAATGCAAAAGAGAACGTGGTGGGGAAAATATGTGAAGCTAACCTAATTGAAAAGACACAAGATGTTACCCACATCATGAAATTTGCTGCCAAACAAAGGGCAATCATAAGATATAACTCTAAGGTAGTCTCAGGGGAAATGAAAGAGGGTGACCTAGTACTTCTACGAGTTATCATGTTGTCCCAACAAGGGAAACTATAGAGCGATTGGGAAGGTTCATAATGCATATGTCAGAAACTATCTAACATGGCTTACAAGTTCGAAGAGTTGAACGAATGACTCGCCCTAAGGATATGAAACTCATCTAACTTAAGCTATTACTATAGTTAGATATTCTTTTAATTATTTGTTTAGCGATGAAAGGTAGTTGCCAATGTACAAATATCTTTGAAAGACTTTATTGTTATCGTATTTACTTTAGGTTATTTTATTTCTTAGTTAATATAAATACTAGACTTCCACAAGAAGATCATTGTCACCCACAAAGGGCAACCTAAATGATGTACTTCCACTGGAAGATCCTTACTCCCTTAATGGATAATGAAAATGTTGGACCTCACTTGAAAGATCATTATCGCCCTCAAAAGGAAATATAAATGATGGACTTCCACTAAAAGATCATTGTCACCCTTAAGGATAATACATAAACTAAACCTCCATGAGAGGATCCATGTGGAGCATAAAACAACAGCTCAATTTACAATCTCGTCTAAGAGACTCAACTTAAAGTCTATCCTGAGGGACTAAACATAAAGTCTCATATTAGGTGCTCTGAATAAGAAAAACAAGATAAATGACTTCGTCTTTCTTAAAGATCTCGTGCTTAAGGGACCGTGCACCAATATTAATGAAAATGTATCCCCTAGAAGTGGGCGCCAAAATTCTCTTAGGATAAGCGATGTAACATGTTGTCTTTATGAGAAACTCCTTAGCCGACCATTTCTTTGTTATGTAACCCATTTCCTGGATCACTCACCCGTTTGTAAGAACCTGAAGTGATGTGTCCCGATCCACAACAATACATGAGAAGGGTCAAAAGGGGAAAATTTGGGTTTTTATGAACAATATGGGAGTTGACTATCCATGCTCTTGAGAGCGGTTACTACTCTCTTAAAAACATAAGGTTCAGGCTCAAGAATTTCTTATAAATACTTTAATCTTAAGGTTGAAAAGGACATTAAATTCATTATGTGAAATACCACATGCCGAATTTCTCACCAACCCTGCGAAAGATTGTTTAAACATCACAAAAACCTTAAAAACCTTTTACAACCTTACAACTTACAATACAATATGTTATCACATATTGTACTTTTAGCAAATACATGTATATTTTCTTTTTATTTATTAGTTTTTTTTAAAATTTATTTCATATATTTTTATATACTTATAATTAAAATTGTTTAAGTAAGTTTTGTAGTATAAAATAAAATTAATTCAAATCATGTGGCTTATCATCAAAAACATAGTAATATGATTTTGAATATTGATAATAGTAGTCTCATTAATCTCAACATCTCAGTTTTTGTGGATTGATTTTAAAATGTTGATGGTGTTTGGATTTACGATTTTCAGGGTAATATTGGTTATTTGGACATCCTACATAGCAGGAAATGTTATATCATGATTTGTATATGACTTGAGAATTTAGCATCAAGGACCTGATGAGTTATTCTTACTCAAAACCTACTATCAAACTTATCTCAGACATCTCTATGTCGCGATTATATCTAAAGAATAACTAGTTCAAATATTTCATAGTTTTAAGAAGGAGAATTTTTATGTTGACTTATCTAACAAAACAGTTATTTATTTATTAAGTTACACACCAAAACCATAATTTTGGTTTATAAACCGCCTATGAAAACTAACAAAACTGTAAAATAATCCTCTACCTTTGTCCCTGTTTTCTTCCATAGGATAGGGTTTTTGCAGGGTTTACTCTTAATCTTCAATGGGTTCTTTGGAGAATGGAACACCCAAACCAAGAGTTGAAGAAAATGAAGAAGAAGAAGAACCAATCCTAATGAAACAAAGTCAGAGGTTCTGTATGTTTCCAATTCGCTACAAACAACTTTGGGAGATGTACAAAAAGGCTGAAGCCAGTTTCTGGACCGGTGCGCAATACTCTTATTCAACCATAAACTTCACGCTGTTTTCTTTCTTTTCTCAAATCCTCTGTTTTTTCATAATTTTTCTTTACTATCTTCTTACTCTGTTTAACTTCTAGACCCGGGAACTCAATTCTTGCTTCATTTTTCTTTGGAAGATTGGTGTACTTTCATGTAGAATTTTCGTGCTAACAAATTGAAGTTTGTTGGGAGACATTTGAATTTCATAATTTCAATAAGGATTATTCATATTCATATAGTGATTTTACAGAATTTCTAAACGATGATTTGAACGTTTTATATTTTCTTTTTAGTGATTGAATCATATTGCATAGTTTCTCTTATGCTATATTTGGATATCATAACATAATCAGAGGGAAAATGGAGCGGAGCAGAGTGAAATGTAGATTTGATTCCATCGTTTGGAAATTTTAGAACAGAACAAGATAAATTATTCATTCCACCCAGATTGGGTTGGAAGAAATATGATGATAAGTGATGGTATGAAATGAAATTCATTCCGCTCCGCTCCATCTGATTTTAAGACTATGTTTGGATATCATAAAATGAGTGAAACGGAATGGAACGGAGTGGAGTGGAGAGGAATGCATATTTCATTCCATCTTTTATATATTTTAGGACAAAACAAGGTAAGTTTTTCATTCCACCCAAATCGGAAGGAAAGAAATATGGTGGTAAGTGATCGGCCAATTTTGCCTACGAACTGCAGAACGGTTTCAGTTTAAACATGTATGACTTGTATTTAAATACTAAATCCTCTCATTCAACCTTGCCAATTTACCAATTATGAGTCATAACTCAAAAGTTTTGAATGTATATTTGATGGTTTGCAAGATGGTTCTTTTGCTTACTCCTATGAGATTTTAACAAACGAGGATTTCTTATTTGAAGTATATGTACATTTTCTTTTGTTTCCAAAGACAGTCACTTTTAAAACTATAATGGATCGATTCGAAGCATTGTCCTTACTATGATCATTCAGTTTTAATAACTTTGAAGTTGGTTGACAGCCGAAGAGGTAGATCTTTCCAATGACATACACCATTGGGCAACCTTGTCTGACTCCGAGAAGCACTTCATATCACATGTTCTTGCTTTTTTTGCTACATCTGATGGAATCGTTTTGGAGAATTTGGCTGCAAGGTTTCTGAACGATGTTCAAATCCCGGAGGTAGTGTTTTAACCTTTTCTATTATGTTCTATTTTGAAGCATTATTAACTATGCCTCAGTTTACCAATTAGTTTCACATATACTACTTGCTTTGGATGCTGTTAGATAAATAAAAGAATGAGTAGTGAAATCTGATGAACCATTGACTATTTTTATTGGCAGGCTCGAGCATTCTATGGGTTTCAGATAGCAATCGAGAATATTCATTCTGGTATGGCTTAGTATTTACGCCCTCTTCCATTCCTTAGCATAATATCTGCTCGCTGCCTGATTTGAGATTCTATTTTTGTCAGAGATGTATAGTTTGCTGTTGGAGACATATATTAAAGATTCAATAGAGAAGCATAAATTATTCAATGCGATTGAAAATCTTCCTTGTGTTGCAAGGAAGGCTGAATGGGCATTGAGTTGGATTAACAGGTAACGTTAATCACAATTTCACTACAAACTTCTCGATAGAAAATTTTTTGTCGGACCATTTAACATAATTTGCTGAAGGTATACAGAATTCTCCCTGTGAATGAGTTTTCTGATTTTTATATTGAAAACTTCAAGTTTAATACCTTTTAGGTTCTTTCATATTTAGCACCGTTATCGTTTAAAGGGAACATAGAAACTGCTTTCTAATAAATAACTTCTCGTAATGCATGGATTACAGTTCCACTTTATTTGCGGAGAGGCTTGTTGGCTTTGCATGTGTTGAAGGGATATTTTTCTCAGGAAGGTATGTTATCTCAAGAACAAAACAGCTTATAGAACTAACTTCCCTCGTTTGTTTTACGAGAGCTGTACCAGCTATAACTAGTCTTGTTTCATTTACTTAACGTTTTCTTCTTCTTTTTCAATTGTGGTTTGCTTTCAGCTTCTGTGCCATATTCTGGCTTAAAAAGAGAGGATTAATGCCGGGTCTGACATTCTCAAATGAGCTAATCTCTAGAGACGAGGGTCTTCATTGCGATTTTGCTTGCCTTTTATACAGGTAATGTTGGTTGATTTTTTTAATCATTGGTCTAAATAATTGAAACGGATTGCAATTGCCTTGCAGCTTGTTACTAAGAAAGCTAGACTGCCAGCGGGTTCTTAATATTGTACACGAAGCTGTTGAAATTGAAACCGAGTTTGTCTGTGACGCACTCCCTTGTGCACTGATTGGCATGAACTCAACGCTTATGAGTCAGTACATAAAATTTGTTGCTGACAGGCTATTGGTATGACAATAAATTATTTTCGTTTTTCCTCGGTTACGTGGGAATAAGAAGTTCTTCTCCCAGAGATTGTTTACCCGGTTTTCTTTTCGCCCTTTCAGGTTTCCTTGGGGTGCACAAAAAACTACAAAGTGGAAAATCCCTTTGATTGGATGGAGTTTATTTCACTGCAGTGAGTATTTCTATTTCACAGATACAAGATACAATTTATTCCACTACTATTTTTTTCCTTAAGGAATCGAACCGATATCCAAGATTTACGGTAGTTACACATCGCACAAACAACTTATGAATAAACACTCTTAAATTACTTTTGAATAAGCATTTTGTTTATCCAAAAACATAATACAATGGCTTATATGGCATACTCGACATGATTGAGCAGAGGAAAGGCCAACTTTTTCGAGAGAAGGGTGGGTGATTATCAGAAGGCATCTGTGATGTCGAGCCTCCAAGACGATGGGAAGAACTTCGTTTTCAAGCTCGACGAGGACTTCTAATCATGAATCCGTCATCAAATTTTTTTTGTTTATTATTGTTGTCAACTTACAGATTAGCCTACACATATAAGTAATTCCGAGGCGGAATTATCAATCAGAGCACATGTATAATATTTATTTGTTCTGTTGTTGAATTGTAAGTTATAGTACACAATAATTATACATATAATCTCCTTTTCTTTGCTGTTGTGTGAAAGAACCAATAAATGTTAGCCCTGTAGGACTCCCTACCAGCCTGTGGCTTTTTTTTCTTTCTGATTTCAGATTAAAAACAGAACAAAACACCAACAATTGAAATGCTATGTCCCTTTGTGTCATTCTCATTGGTGTAGTGTGGTGTAGCTAACCCTCTATAAGTGACTGAAATTTAAACTTGCTAATTTGACTAGGACCCATTGTATAGCTACAAGCTGTATATCGGTTCAATAGACTAGTTCTACATGTTCACAAAGAGTTGCTGTTTATGATAAGAATCTTGTCTTCAATATAATGTCTACATGAAGATAAATTGAAAGGTTTTGAAAAGTTCAAATCTGTGTTGAAAATTTAGATAAATTGTTCAATTAAGATATATGTTGATATAATATTTAAAAAACTAAAAATAGTATAATATTCATTTATTATTTTATACAAAATTATTATTTAAATAAATATTGAATTTTTTTTTCTTCAAATTTCTTTCATTCTAAACTTTTCTTTCTCTTTCCCTCCTAAACTGAAAAATACAGCTTTAAAATGACATTTTTCTCTTATATATTCAATTTTAATGAGTTTTTCTCTTATATATTCAATTTTAAGTCTACTTATAAGTTTTTTTTAAGAAATTCGATAGTCATATCTAAAATCTATTAATCTTTGAGATCAATGTCACCATTATCTATTAGATGTTCAATTAACCCATTTATAGTGGATGTTAAACCAGACAACAACAGTATTACAAGCGTGGATAACCTGATCAATAGGAATAAGGGAGTTTGGTATAACGCCCATAATATATATATATATATATATATATATATATATATATATATATATATATATATATATATATATATCTAGAATAATATCATATAAGTGTTATTTTGGTACTGACACCATCATAAGTACCTACTAGTATAATTTACATTCTTGACCAATTCTAAAATCTATACAACAATGGTACAAGACATGAAAATCATACTAAAATAAAAACACTAAGATCAATACAATATCCATTATTGTACAAAGATACAAAGACACACAACGGAAGACTAAAACTATGCTTCACTTGAAACATCCTGAGCATAGTTCCACTTGTAAATCAAACCTGCAAAGGAAACCTGAAAAACAACAGCAATAATAGGGTGAGATAACAACATCTCAGTGGGTTCCCTCCCTATCTTAGAGTCCTCTCAGCTCTAAAGGTTCTATCAAACCTAACTCAAGTCCTTGGTTACTTCTCAAAGGGGTCCGGTACGAGATGGAACAAATGGTCAATACAAAGCTCACACCACTAAACGAGTGAAACATCTACCTCAAGTTTTTACGGATGCTTCTCGTGGGACTAAAGATAACCCACCTCAAGGCTTACTCAAGACTTTACGGAGGACTCGATATCACGCTCACCCAAGTCTATACAGATGCTTCTCGTGGGACCAAAGATAACCCACCTTAAGGCTTACTCAAGACTTCCTACGTAAACTAGTGTAATATTCACCTCAAGTTTTTACGTATGCTTCCCGCGGGACTCAGAATAACCCACCTCAATACTTACTCAAGATCTTACGGAGGATCTAGTAACATACACACCTCAAGTCTTTACGGATGCTTCTCGTGGGACTCAGAATAACCCACCTCAAGACTTATAGAGGTCCCAATGTAATACATACCTCAAGTCTTTACGGATGCTTCCCGTGGGACTAAAGATAATTCACCTCAAGACTTACTCAGACTTTTACGGAGGACCTAGCGTATTACACAAATCAAACCACTATCCCCATCTCACTACGTTGTATCTCAAACCTTTACGGATGCTTTTCGTGGGACTAAAGATAACCCACCTCAAGACTTACTCAAGACTCTACGGAGGACACCGTGTAATACACACCTCTAGTCTTTACGTATGCTTCCCTTGGGACTAAGGATAACCCACCTCAAGACTTACACAAGACTATTTTGGAGGCCTAGTGTATAGCACGCTAACGGTTCGCAACAATCTGGGTAAAACTAGGCACCTCACAACTCATACCATCTAACAATTTCTAGTCACAAAACTAGGCCACACTATTGGTTTATGATAAGATTTCCTCACTCTTCTCCATTCTTGATGCTTTTAATTATATAGTTCTCAATTACATAATTCTAACATTTTAGTTTAATTATCACCATTAAACAATTCTCACAATAATCTCATGTCTCTATTCTCAATCAATCCTCATGATTAGGCATACCTTTCACAATAGATTACTACCCCAATTCCTTAACTTTACAAAATTACAGTTAATTGGAAAAGTCGGGTAAAAGTCGGGTAAAAATAATAGTTGTCGCATCATGTGAAAGTACATAACTTTATCTTTCAAACGGTATAAAGAACACTTAAATCGGATAACCGACTAAAAAGTTATGTTTTTTCAAAGTTTGGAATTAAAACATTTTCTCCCATACTTACAGTGTTAACCGGTTAACACATATGGTTAACCGGTTAACCAAACCAAAACAGAGGCCACTACGCAAACTTCAGACGCATTAACCGGTTAACGGATTTTGTTAACCGATTAACCGAACACAAAATGCAGCAAATATGTTAATTTCATGACAGTAAGTCCCAAAATTCATTTCAAACCATCATTAATCATTAGAATAACATAGCAACAAGTTCCTATATCTATATGCAACAAGCACAAGCAAGTTTATCGATTTCTAATCGATTAATTTACCGATTTTAGGATTTTTCACAAATTTGACCTAAAACTCATAAACTCTAAAATCTCTACCAAACCAAAAGTAAAAGTTTATAGCTATGAACCCACCTTGCCAATGAAGAGGAGGTTGGTGAAGATGAAGATTTGATGAAGAAATGGTGATGATTCTTGATCTTGAAGCTTCTAGATTTTTTCCTCTTCTTTTCCTTCTCTTCCTTTTATTTCTCTTCCTCTTTTTTCCTTTCTTTTCTTTCTTACCAACTTTCTTCTTCTTTCTTTCTTATAAATCCTTCTTTTCTCTTTTAATAAAAATAACCATTAATTATCCGTTAGTACACTAACTGGTCCAATTTGAGAGTATCCAAAAATGTCTCTGAGTTGAATAATACTAATTAATCTTAATTAATATTATCCAGAGCGTTTAATTAAATACGGGGTATTACATCCTCCCCCCTTGAATTGAAATTCGTCCTCGAATTTCCTTTACTCAGAACAACGACAGTTTACAACACTGTCTCAGATCCATACTTATCCTCAGTTCTCTTACATATTCTGTTATACTCAAATTCCAATTTTACTTTGCGGCTAAAAATCCTCGTTTCACAACAAATCAAACTTCCGCGTCTTTGCTCATACGCTTTTCCCCAATATTGGGTTAACCTCTAACTCATTATTTACGTAATTCATTTGTTGTTTCATACCGAAACACTTAGTCGCATTCCTCCTTCGGAGAAAACATACCATGCAAGTTCCTTCCATTGCGTCATAACACAAAACATAACACTTCGGCTTGATTTCGAAACACTCAACACTCGACAAGGTTCCACAGGGTATCTTGGCGAGATCTTAACCACATACAATTCTCCAACGAAACTCTTATTGCAATCTTTCAATCACTAAAGCCATTTCAAAAGTTGTTAAACGACTTCATTACCAATTCCACTTGATCTTATATCAAAACTGTAAACATTTACATCAGACACTTATAAATAAATCCCTTTGAATACTCATAATCTGACAGAACCCTTTTTATATGTCTCCCTCCACTATGCTTCCAAAGCCTAACAATGGAGATACCACGAATTCTCAAGCGATACCAAGTAGTTGGTAGTCTGCGGAGAACTCACGTATCCATTGGAGCTTTCTCCAACCAGCGGAACAAAACTTGCAGACATGCAACGATATAATAATTCACTTGTTGACTACACAATAAAGACATCGGACCAAAGCTCTCCAACGACAAGATACAGGGTTGTACTGCTGTAGTCACAAGCGATACAATTCCAATTCCGTTCTAAACTTGAAACAATTTATCCAATTAAGCTTAACCAATCTAACAATGGTTACTACGCTCCCTATGAATTTATTTACAACATTTCCATCCACTCGAGATTTCTGTTGACACAAGGGCTCCATCAATAATAACGTAGTAATGCCACATAACTTACAATAACCAGTGAGTCACCAATACCAAACTCAAATCATCCCTAGTATACTTGCAGGTTTCCATAACACCTGCCTTTTGCATACAATATTCTACTTACTCGCCCTTTTAGGATTTTACAAAGCTCATCGTTCGAATTCACTTCTTTCAAGGGTCTTGTTCCTTAAACGATCCAATTTACATGCTTAACTTCGGGACATTCATCTCTTATTCACACAATAATTCAGATGCCAAAACATTTCCGGAAAGACCAACACTTCACGAATCTCTTATAACTTCTCAATTTAGGTCCTTAGTAGTTGCAATGACAACACACCAAAAATTAAGATCATTTACTGTTTACCAATCATGCTCAAAAGATAATTCAACGCTTTAACCTCTGATACTTCGAACGGAAGCCAAAACAAACTTACAGTTCAGAGAGTACGATTCTCTAAAGTATTCTATATAAGTCATGTGTCAATTGATTACCTATCTGAGGCTAAACGGTCGAACACAACTAAACTTGCTCCTCTTGTTAACAAATAATCCAACTTGGAATTACCAATCTAGTCCACACTAACTTGTAATATGATTCTCACTCGCGGTTTCTAAACACGTGTAACAATCGCCCATCGTTCACAACTCAAGGTAACACAGAACGACACCACATACAGATCACATACTCCAACAAACGACGAAGTAGAACTACCATTCTGTTACGATCACAACACGAATATTCAATGGAATGGTTTGATTCCACTCGCACAACGGAGTCAGTAGGAAAACGACAACGATGACCCTAAAAGGGTTCTAGTCGCAAGCTAACACTTGGTTTATCCATAAACAATTCTAATACACAATCCCTATTGGGTAAACAAACAATGGACATCTCATCTCTAGTATACAACTTTGTCCTCTCTCTCTAAATTTCTTGGCGAGAATTAGTATCAACAACAACATCCCCAATCTCGCAAGAGGCATATTCCAAATACTTCGATTATTCACAAATACAGGAGTTCTCCCTTACACCTAAACACTGAGGTAAATCACTCCCTTGAAAAACCTTACTGTCTCTGTTTACATAACAATCGGGGTTCCCTTACCCGCTGCTAATCATTATATAGAATGTTTCTACAGCTTCCCATCGGTACCAAGAACGCTTCGACCGGGAACTTAAGTCCTAATGTATGCATCTTAGAAAAAAACCAATTTTCCAAAACTTAACAATGATAACCGGTCACTACCAGGAGGGTAACCAATTACTCAGTGCAATCCTGGACTTCCAGTAGCTAAAGGAGATTTAGAAACACAATTTTGTAACTGAGTACTACCCAGAGGGAAATCCGATTACTCAAACACAAAAGCAAACTTCTGGTCTTCATTGTTACATAAACCTCCCAAACTCATCCCAATCACATCCAAAAATTACAGCCATACCCACCGATGATTCCACACATATAGTAGTCACACCACCAGAGTCCTAATGAGCGAATTGTCATTGCTCACACTTCCTTAACTTTAGTCTTGATAACAACTTAACAACTCGATAGTACATTCGTCCAAGAATATTTTCTGATATCGCTTTCTCATATCTCACTGCTAATACCGTTTCCATACCGTATTGACTTTACGCTCTGCGGTAATATTCTCACACCCAAACATAATCCATCTTACTAGAAATTCTTCCAAATCCAATGTGTTTATTCTATCACTTATCACAACTTTATCAATTTCGTACTTCATACATATCATATCGCTAAATAGAGCTTATTCTTCCTTCGACATTATATCTTATACTATTCCTTGCGTCACTCAACAATTCTGAATTAATCTCTTACTAAAATATAACACCCTGGGGCATTACTCTAAACTTTGTCTCTTCGGTCTCAACCGGACATACAACTCCAAACTTCTACTCTTTGTTAGGGGTATACTTGTCTCACTTGAAACGTGTAATCACATCCTTGTGTTTCTCTTCACGTTTCACCATAACTTTATGTTCCCATAAGTAACAAACATTCTTTACTTGTAACTTCTATTCACCCGTAAGGTATTATCCGAATACATTCTTTGAGTTACTCTCGTTCATCTATGATGCCACCACAATCTTAGAACTGAAATACTAACAATTAACTCATTTCCGAACCTTACGTCACCCGTTCTACAAGCATCTTCTCTTTTCGTGGAATGAGATTTCTCAATACTTTTGTCCATACCAGTGACCAATATTGATCCCCCAATGACTTTACGTATTCCTTGATACACTGACCACTCATCTTGCAGAGATTTATACTCTTTCAGACTCTATCCATTTCCAGGGGATTTCTCGAACAACACACTTCTTGGCAACTCCATGTTACAGGAAGTAAAACTTGTAAGAAGACTCCAACTGAGCTGACCAAAGCTCCATTTGCTAACTCTTTGCCAAATTGACATAGTGCCAAAGAGGGATTATAAGTAATTTCCCATGATGCCAAGGAGTGGTACATTAAGGAATTCTCCATAGCGGTCAATGATAGTGACATTTTCCATAGATCGGGAACACCAATGAATATCTGAATGAGAGAGTGACATTATTCTTCTAGACCACCTTAATCCTTGTTCATTCTTCATTACAAATCGAGGAAGGTGTGAAATAAACCACCTTGATAGTATAGGTATGCAACACTTCATATTTCCTCGCGCCTTCGTAGTACGAGTGTGAAGAGAGTGCAAAACATCTCCAAGCAAGATAGGCACAAGATTATGAGTCAGAAATATGTTAATGGCGTACACATCTATGAGTTGGTCTGGATTAGGGAACAACACCAAACCATAAATCAACAAGGCTAAGATCTCCTCAAAATCATCGTAACTCATAGCATCCAAGAATACCTGAGCTCTCTCTATCAATACTTTAGTAAGAATACCCTTAACTCCAATTCTTGTTTCCAGTACAATGTCTGACTTCTTCAGATGTAAAGCTGCTACAATAATTCCTGGTTTAGGCTCCTTCTCTAATCCTGTGAATGGTTTCTGATCAAGAATAGACACACCAAGTAATTTGGAGAATTCTTCCATTGTGGGCACCAGCTGATAATCGGGAAAGGTGAAACAGTGATGTTTAGGGTCAAAGAACTGGTACAAATCACTCATCATCTCTTCATTAAACCCTGAAGTAATCAAATCAAGTAGATGACCATGCTTTTTGAAGAATTGAGAGCTTTCAGAAACTTTTGAGACCAATTCTTTAAGCTTGGAAGGTATTCTTACAAAGTTGATCCGGATAATATTCATACAAACGGAAGCTATAACCTACAACAAAGAACAAAGAAAAATCCCTTGGTCCTTGAAATGGTTAGTGAAAATGCTATGTTATAATGTCATGATGTTGTGATGTCATGTTCAAACAAGTAGATGGCAAACACAAACAAGTCACACAATGGCCTTAGATTTAAAGGCTTGCATGAAGTTCATAGGTAAGTACCCTCCCCACTGAAGTTAGTTGGTTCAACCTATCCTAGTAATAGTAACCGGGTTCTAAGGTATCTCAATATCATTGATTCTTTTCAAAGGTTGTTGTTCAATATGGAAACTGACTTGCCAACCAAAACCTCCTAAGATTAGAATCTCAATGAGTGTAGCATCGAGTATCAACCAACTTTAGACTTCACCAAAGCCGGTTATCTCACCACCTTCTAATGGCCAAGATGGGTCAATTAGGGTTCTAAAGGATAGTTAGTGTTAATGACACCATATGGAAGCCTGATATTATCCTCAACTGACTTGAAGAACATCAGTACCAACCAAGATGTCACACTAACTGTAGCCACCAGATTAACCATATCGATATATGTCGTAAAGTTTCCTTGGTCTATTGCTACTTATCTAAGGTACACTAGATCCATGTTAGGATCTTTCTCACAGTATCCCCACAACAAGTACCCTTAAAAATAAAGCAATCAATTCAGACAAGTAAAATGTCCTAACTCTAAGGTAACCCCTCTTTTAATTAGTAGTCCTCAGCAGAGTCGCCAGTTCTGTAACACGGTGGGAGAACTGACTTTGTCATTTTTGTTTTCAAAAAACTATGTCGCGGATAGCAAGAGTTGCCACCGACTTTTATTTTATCCAATAAAGAAAGGCATAAAAGAACAGGAAAGACCTTTGAAAAAGATTTGAGTTCGAGGGATAAGTTATACAAAGGGAAGATGTTAGCACCCTTTGTATCCATGGTTATCCATGGGTTCTTAACTGCTTAGCTCACTTTACTTTGTTTGAAAAAAATATAGTGTATTGTGTGTTTAGAAAAATATTTTAGAAGTTTAACTTTTTAATGATTCTCGTACGAATGTATACAAAGTGTTTACTGTTTGAAAATATTTAAAAATGTGAGGTGTGGAAAGTATTTTGAAAGATGGTGAGCAAACACTTAAGAACTACTTACCCTAAATTGTAAGGTCTTTCTTGTTATTTCATTTCTTTATGGACATAATTGTCCTTACTATTAGTTAGTAAGTAGTCTTGTCCTTGGATTTTAAGGGACAAGCGTAGGGTCATCGTATGGTCATAGAAGGCAACAGGTAAGGGTATCTTAGCAATTTAAAGGAACTATCATCATTTTTCCATAGGGTCATCGAGGGACGAGATCATTTATTCGTAGGCAACTCGAACGGACAACGAGGGACTATGATATTTATATCGAAGGGACTTGATGATTTTTATTCACAGGAAACCTTGCTAAGATACCCCTATATTCGAGGGACTTGACCATTTTGTAAGGCAATAAGAGGAGAAACCCCAGGGGTGAGTGTGTGAGAAGTGTGTTAATTACAGTTATTTTAGTCTTAGAAATTAGGGTTATCTAAGTTCGTTTATTTTTGTTCACATACATTCTTTTCACACCCAATTATTACTAACCACGCAATTAATAATAAAAAAACGGAAAGTAAACCCTAGACTATTACATCATGGGGAGGGGGATACATGTTTGTAATTAGGGGAGTGCAAAAAGTAAAAGTGCAGAAATTTAAATCCTAATTAAGCTATTACAAACTAGGAGCAGATACATAATCGAAGAAAATAAATCTACGTTATTACATAAGTCGCATATCCTATACAATTTTCTAAGAAATTAAAATATAAAAATAAAGAAAATTAGGAAAATGTTTTTAAAGTCCTAAAACTTAATAAAAAAATTTATGATGATTACTTTTAATAAGAAAGAATTTAACTAATTAAGAGAAATTAATTAAAATTTTATTAAAAAATAATTTTGCTTCAAAAGTGTTAGTTAATTAGAATTATGTCAAAAGATTAGATAAATTGGGTTAGATAAAAAAATTAAGATTGGTTAAACCCTAATTACTAAGTTAATAAAAAAAATTAATTATGAAATTAATCAATAAAATAACTTAAAACTATTTTTTTTCTTTGTAAAAAAATGAATTTATTAATCAAGAAAAAGTAATTAAGTTAATTAGAAATTTTTTATAATTTTTTTATATATTAAAAAAGCATAGAAGTATTTATTTGGTTAGTTAATTTAAAAAAATAAAATAAATAATAAAACAAAACAAATAAAGAAAATAGGAAAATTAAGGGTTGCAAACCTGGGATCGAACCCAGGACCTTCCCTTTAACATGCGCGCCTCCTACCATTGGGCCATTGTGCCTGCGTGTAAATAAATGGAAAACAAATAATTATAAAATAAACAGAAATTTAAAATATAAAAACGCGCGTGTCATGGTCTTCTTCTTCCTCATATGTTCAATACTTCTACCTACGGTTTTGTGTCGTAGTTAAAATCTTTAGTGACCGTTTTTTTCGTCACTAAATCCGCTGCATATCTCAAAATATCAAAACAAACACGATTAATGAAAATTAAGAGCCCAGATCAATTGAATATCGTCCCATAAGTCTATTGGTCCCATCAATTTGGCTTGAAATCGCATATGCCCGAAGTTCCCAAAATTCACGAAGATGAACCCTGGCTATGGCGTTTCACGATACCTGCACTCACACTTCAATCAAATGATCCAGACAGTTCCTAAACATCATCACAAACAATAATATATGATCAAATTCAATTTATAATGCATGTATAATATAAATCGAAAATTGAAAATATGAGTGAAAATATGGATTCGGTTTGGGCAATTTGCGATGCTTTTGATGATGATGATGATGATTGAGACATGTTCAAAATGTCCCCAGGAATGCATTGGAACCTTTAAAATCTTTGGAAATTGGTTGCAAGTAAGAAATTGAATTTGACACTTTCTTTGGATTTTTTGAAAGGTGATAAGGGTTCTTAGCTCAGATTTTCGTCCTTTGTCCATATGGCATTCTTGTACACTTATAGAAGAGCAAATTAGGTTTAAAAAATTGGGCTTGGGTGTTGGATTTGAGATTATTTTGGAATGAAGAAAGGCACTTTCTAATTTTAGTGAAAATTTGATATTATGGCATTTCCTTTGATATACACGAATTTGGGATCCATATTATGATCATAAACACCAAAATCTCATCCTAAAATTATCTTAAGATCAAATATTTGATTTTCTAATATTTATTCTAATTAAAATTGAATTTATATAAATTAAATCCAATAAAATATAAAATAAATTTAAAAAATCAGAATATATGACTTATGGGTCGTGGATTATCTCATGATTAAGTTTGGGTTAGAAAAATATGGGCCCATTTGGCAAAAACTTAAGTTTTGGTCATTATTTGCCTTATACACCTCCTCAAATTTGCCCAACTCCAACAATGCATAACTCTCTCAATTTTTATCCCATGTATGTGTTCTTAGACTTTTTAGAAATCTTAGAGTGACCTCTAACTACTCATTTTGGTCCCATCTCCATTTGATCTTCCATGTTCAAGTTATGAGCTTTTGAAAAAGTTGACTTTTTGTTGACTTTTTAAAGGACCTGTAATGTCTTGGCTCATATATCTCAAATGAAGCATTTTTTTGCCTTGGCTTGTTAGACACAAAGTTGTAGGGAATTGAATTTCCTTCAAAATGCGCTTTGGATGGGAAATTTTTTATGAATCATGAGAAAGTTATGGCTGGTCAAAGTACAATTGACTTTTCATGCAAAAACCCTAATTTAGTAACTTCTGATTCTTGATGAATTTGTGGTTTCCTTGATGAATCATGATCAACCCTTGATCAAATGATGAATTTCACTTCATAATCTTGATGTTGACCAAAAATCTTGAAGTTTGACTGTATGTTGACCACAGTTGACTTTTTGACCAAGTTAACTGATTTTTGATTATTTGAGCATCTGACTGACCAAACTTGTAAGGGAAGTCTTGAAACTTGACATAATGATTATCTGAAGTATGTGGGGCACCATGAAGTCCACTTGAGGTTTTGGAAGTCCAATTGACTTTGAGAAACTCAAAACCCTAATTTAAGATCCATTGCTTAGGAGGAGGCTTTGTTTGATGAAACCTTGAATCCCTTTGAGCAATTGAGAATCTTGTGACCATTAGGAGACCTATTGAGATATATTGTCTTGAATATGTGAGGAAAATTTTTGGGGTACAACAAATAGCATCACCAACAACATACAACAACAATTATCTCATGCAATAACATCACCAATAACATACAACAACAATTATCTCATGCAATAGCAACACCAACAACAAATATCTCATGCAATAGCATCACCAACAACATATAACAACATCAACAACATACAACAACACCTAACAACTACTACATCATATAACCACAACTACAACAACAACACATAACAACATCAACAACATATATCAACAACCTACAACAACACCAAACAACTACTACGTCATATAACTACAACGACAACAATATCACATAACAACATTATATAACTTCAATCAACATCTACATCATGCATCATCAACTACAACAACATATGGAAACCTCGATAACACCTATCAACACCTACAACAACAACATATCATCACAATTCAACAACAATGACATATCATCACAACTTAACAACAATTTATCAATAACAACATATCATGTTAAAACATCAATGAATACATACATGAAACATTAATACATAATTATCATCATATAAGTATTATCATATCATAAAAGTCAACACTCTATCATTATATTTTAGCTCAACGTAAGCATCATTTAACCTTCAACACATAATTAACATCACAAAGTCGTTAGCACTTAATTATCATCGTCTATTCATTGGACTCCACTACAAACAACCTTATCGCATTACCTACACATTTACATCAATATAACTAATTCCTACACATCGTTTTTACCATCCCTAATTATAAGACATCACCATTCTCCCATTTAGAACAAGATTCATCATCTATAGCAACATGTCTTTAGTTCAATATACAACGACTCACATTCCAACATCAATTCATATTATTTAAATTGTTTCTAGCAACATGAGACTATTTTTAAATGAAAGTGAATTATCTTAGCTTCACATAGCTTTAAACGGCGCACAAATCGGACACTCAAAGCTCGAGATATGAATTTTCGAAGTTTTGAAACAAAACTGCCAGGAGCCGCTCGCTAGTACCTTGCTAGGACCTCACTTATCGAGCTACTCGCTGTCTGCGAACTTGCTAGAGGTTCTTGTGATGACAACACTTTTCCCCTTCAATTCTACACCCTTAAACTGCTTTTTTTTACCTCTATTGACTCAAATTAAGGCAATATAACCAATATCTAACCCACATACATCAATAACAACAATCACAACACATCAATTCATCACAATTCATCATTCATAATCTCATTAACCCTAGGTTTTCTCCCCAAACCCCAAAACTTCTAATTAACAACACTACACCTAATTCCTATTATTAATCCCTTAAGAGATGAAAATATCTCACCCTTACCTTAGTTCGATGAGCAATTCTTCCTTCTAGCCTTGACCTTCCTCCTTCTTTCTTCTCCCTATTCACGATTCTTCTTCGCAATCCCAAAACACGACTGATTATTCTTCTTTTCATAATTCCAAACTTATCCCTTAGACCCCATCTACAGTCTTCCTCATTTACCCTCATTAATCTTCTCCACTTTACCACTTTACCATTCTACCATTTCCTCTTTATTTTTCAATTAATTTTAATTATTCAATATAAAGTATTTCCTTTAAATTAACATCATATCAAATAATATTATGATTTCTTCCACACCAAAATACAACAAATCTAATTAAATAAATAATCGGGGCGTTACAGGCGGAGGAAGCGACTATGCATCTTTCAAAGAACCAAACCATAAAAGACAAAAGGGAAGGTGTCATCTTTAAATCGAATAATATGTAGGTGGTTAATGCGATGAATCAAGGGATAAAGGAAATACCCAGGACTGAAATGAAAATAATTTGCAAAGCGATGTACATAAAGAAGAAAGCTTTCAAGGAAGTTATGTTTGTTCATAGAAGAAGATATTTGAAAAAAGAGGCTCATGGGGTGGCTAGGGTTGTTGCGGAGAGGGAAAGCAGACATAGAAAAAAAAATTAAAGTTCACAACTAGGTTGTAGTGTGGTGTTTTGGGTTGTTTGGTTTTGTGGGTGGGCCGTATAACCCATCTGTATTTCAAAAAAAAAAGATTAATTACTCACATCACAATTGAATTCAACAATATCTCTCAACCTATATTTGCATCACCTCACTATTATAACTAACAAAACATGCCTCTTGACTATATCACCTAGAAGAATTTCCCTACAAGGATCTGCAACTAGGATACATTCCCACTTTCTAACCTTGTTGTTTTGTGATTGTACTACCATTATTGAGAAGTGGGGGAGATTCATGAGCAACAAAATAAATAAAAGTCACCTCTCATATTTATTAAATATTTAACTCCTTCATAATAGACATCCAAAATCTTAAGACACTATAAAAAAATATAAGGTATCTCTCATTTTTATTAAATATTTAACTCATTCATAATCAGAGTGAGACTAACCCCTCATATTATAACATAACAATGTGTATAGAGGTGGAAATTGGTCATGTCGGGCTAGACTTTAAAAATCCTGAGTTTGATCTACGATAAATGTTTAAGGTTTGAGTTTGACATATGACATATTATAGGTTTTAGTTTTTTAACTTGAGCTTTTTAAAGTCTAATCTGGCCTGAAACCCTATTTAAGAGGAAAATTTATTATCCCACCACATGGGTCTCTCACACACCATGTGTGTTTCCAATTATTCCCTCGCTGATATACCTCTGGACGTACCCTTTTTTGTTTTACGTTGAAATCTTCCGCAGATATATCTGCGGAACTAGTGAATTTCAACTAAACTTTTTTTTAATTAAACCAAATTTGTTAGTCGTAAATGTATATATAATGTTATAGAGACTATAACTTATGCTACATGTAACAATATCATTTGTTTATTTTGTGTCCACTCTACCATCTGTCTTGGATAACAGTAAAACATTATTTCTTTGACGTTATCCAAAACAGAAAAGAGCTTCTAAAATTAAATGAAAACAATAATAATTTAAAAGACATTATTTAATAAAAAGTAAACAAATGATGTTGTTACATGTAGCATAAGTTATTAGTCAAACTTTGTAGTTGATCTGCAATGAATCTATTTTCATCATACAACACATTGGATGAAGATTAATGGCTACACTAAAACAACATATTGAAGAGATACAGACAACAAAGTTTTCTACTGGCGGGAAACCTAATCCCTTGACTCAAGATCTTCATCATGTTGACTTTAAGTATATGTTTTTAGTCTCTATAAAATTATATATACGTCTCCGACTATTTAGTTTTACTTAATTAAAAAAATGTTTTTTTTTACTAGTTCCCCAGATATATCTACGGAAGGTTTCAACGTAAAACAAAAAAATGGTGCGTCCGAGAATGTATCAGCGAAACCATGGGACATAATTGGAAATGCAACATGTGACTGAGAGATACATGAGGCGGATTGAGAAATTCTTTTTAAGAGTATGTTTCACATTAAAGGCTTTCAAATAATCCATTGAACCTATATTTTCACATAGACAATAAGGTTTTTTATATATTATTTAACTTATTTTCTAATAGATATGCATATATACGACGATTTATAAGATTTCATATGTTTATTTTAATAGTTTAAATTTGATCTATTTAATGAAAAATACTTAAAAAAAATTCTAAACCTACTTTTTTTTATTAATAGGTCAAGTCAAACCAAATTAAATAGTTCAAACTATATGTCTATTTAAATCGACCTAAGTTTATTCTCATCTCTAATAGTGCAAACAAAACATCTTTTTTTTTAAACAACCAAAACAATGTAACTATTATTAATAAGAGGCATAAGAAATTCCCAAAGAACAAGATTACAGGCCTTGTTATTCAGTTAGATCAAAACAATAAGAACATAATCCATAGACTGCATCACCAAATACAAATATCACAGAACCTCTAGACAAAACACCTAATACAACATAGTTCAAAAAGATACACCAATCCAATTAACACCACTGAAAATTCCACTGGTAATGCCAATCCAAACCAAAATCTAACATCTAGGAACCTGCCAACCCAATGGACTAGAATATAAATTAAAGAAACAACAATAGAAAATGGAACTAGACAAACAAAGCACCTAAAACTCCACTACTGAGAACCTTCTTTTCCTGATCGAACACAATGACGGATGCTGCCTCATAAATGACTCTGAAGCACACCAAAGACACACAGGGACGAGAGGGACATGCTGCTAGCTGCTAAATAGAGCTCCGAATCAAAGCATACATCACCAAAAAAACCTACATAATTGTAACAACCCCAAATTTGCCCTCACTTTTTCTCATGCCATGGCTTGTGATCTTTCATTTTTGCATTAGCATTAGCATACCATCTCATATTGCATATTTGTTTCACTACATAGTTCCATTTCATCTGCATCTAGGGTTTGTGATCTGAGCAATCCAAGAAGTGATCTGAGTCATCCCAAAGGTCTTGAAGCTTGCCAAGAGGGTCCATGTGTGTTCCATGATCATAATATTCTCTCCAAAGTTCATAAAAGTCAAGGGATCACAAAGAATGGCAAAGGCATAGAGGCAGAGCTAGGGTTTTCCTGCACAGGTGACCAAAATTAGGGTTTTGGTTTCAGAGGCCTTAACCCCAAATTTTTTGGTCATTCTTGTTTCTAATGGTCTTAATATGCTATAAGGATCATGTGTACCAAATTTTATGAAGAAATTTACTGTGGAAGTCATCTGATCATTGGGTAACTTCTTGAGCAAGTAAAGTCAAAATCAGGGCATCTGAGGCCTCCATCAAGGGTACCAAAGGGTCATCATCATCATTTTAAGTCTCTATGATCTTTATTTGATCTTAGAAGTGGTTGGAAGTTCACAAAGTTGAATAATTTTGGGCCAAATGCAAACTTGCTATTTTTGGAAATGACTTGTAATGAAAACTTTCCATTTTGGGAAAGATTTTCAACCTATTCTTTCATGACCAAAAATGCTTCAAATGAAAAATTCTTGGGCATGAAAGTTGTAGATTATGTCTTCCCATTTTCAAAAAGTACTAGAACATGTCTTGATTCATCCTAGAACTCAAGATATGGCCTTTCAAAGTTGGCAAAAATCCTATAATTTTCAAGTTCATGCCAAAGAGGATTTTTTGCAAATTCAAGTTTCAAGCCATTTCATGACCTCTAATTGATTGCTAAACATCATAAAAACATAGTGCAATGCATTTGAACTAAAATTTTTCCTTGGATTGCAAGATTCATCAAGACATTTTCACAAAATTCTCAAAGAGGGAAAGTTGCAAAAACCTTGGAAACCTTCCATCCACTTGTGCCAGCTGCATAAAATCAATCTATGGCCCTCCATGAATCAGGCTGAGGCCAGAAACCCCTTGAAGCAGCTCCTGCCATGGCCCATGCTTGAAGTACAAAGTTGTTGACTTTTTTGCAACTTGCCCATACCAATCACAATAGGCCACACCAACTCTTCTGACCACTCCTATTGGCTTATGAAAACCCTAAGGAACACATTACATACAACACATTGGCCTGAATGCTCCAAGAACTCAGCTTTCACAAAATTTGTCAAAAACTTCCATTCTTCGATTCTAAAAAACCAGCCATCAAACCTCAAAACAAACTTCACCAATCATCTCAATATCACTCATAGAACACAAATCAACCCTTAAAATGGCCTGAAAGCACACAAAACCAAAACAGGATTTATGGTTCAGCAGAACTGAATCATCAAAATCAGCCATCACAAACTTGTTTCAAGCATTCCAGAAGCCTAAGGGGATCCATTGGAGTGATTTTGCATTAAGGAAAGGTCCAGAAAGCCCAGAATCAGAAAGCTCCATCTCAGGTATACCTCAAGAACATTTTTTCCAGAAGCTTTGTTTTAAGTTACTAAATGGTTCTATGTGTTCCCCTGAGCATGCTGATGTAATTTGTTTTGAAAATGGTTGAGAAATGGCCATGTATGCTTGCTCTGAAATTTTGCCCGTAAAATTTGTTTGCTTCGATTCTTGTTATTGATTCAATATAAATGGATTTTATGCCTGGATTCTTGTTTAATGTTGATTATTGTTCATTTCTGGAGAGTTTGATGCATTTATATGATGTTTTGAGAGAGTTCATGGAAGGGGGTCACCGGAGAAGATAACCGGAACACTGTTCCGGTCACCTGAGGGTCATTAGGGTTTAATTAGGGGTAATCCTCCCAGTTTGAATGGGAGCCATCAGATTGTGTTTAGCGCGTGATTGGAGGGCTAGGATGTGTCCACTTAACTTTAATCCTTTTAATTAATTTAATTAATTAGGGTTAATTAATAAAAAGGCCAGATTGAATATCAACCATAGGATAGCGCGCCAGTCAACGTCTCTCTCTTAGGTTTAAATGTGGACCCTCAGATCTTCATACTTTCTTTTAATTTCATTTTTATTTTCATTTTTATTCATTTCTTTTGTGCATTTTATTTAAAATATCAAAACTCATCAAAAAAATATGATATTTTTCATTTCCGATCCAAATAATTTTCTTAACCTAAAAATGATTTTTATTTTATTTTTTTTCATTTTAAAAGTATTTTTATAATATTTAAATGTTATTTTTAATAAATTAATGGATTTTAATTAATTAAAAATGCATTTAGGTTTCTAAAAATCACCAAAAAATTCATGAACCATTCCAATACATTTAGAAACATTTTCAAACTCATCATACAAATTTATTTTTAGGTTTGATCACAATTTCACAATTTTCTTTGAATTAGGGTTCTTAAAAATCACATTTTCTAACCCTAACTTGAAAAATTCATTTCTGCCTAACCATGATGAGTTTGAACTTGATTCTTTTTGCATTGTTTCACATATTGCATGTAGTTTCTAGGTTATTTATCTCATATTTTTATCTTGCATTTTCCCTTAAGAATCACCCAAAAACCCTAGCAAAATTAGAAAATCCATAACTTCCATTAGGTTAAGCTTATGACTTTCTCCTTTGGGGTGTGATCTTATATGGGATTAGGGTTTGTTTTGAGCTTGATTTCAATTTTTTATCATGAAGTATGCTTCTGTTTTGGCCATATGCATCTCATGTTGTCTTAAAACCCTAATTTTACATGTTCATTTGCATTCATCTTTGCATATCATCATCATATGAACTTGTCATGACATTTCAAGCATTTGTATGACATATTAGACATCTTAGGACATGCTTGAACATTGCTTGGTAATTTCTTCATTCATTTGCTATGTTTTGCATCCATTACACTTCATGGACATTCATGTGTTTTCATGCTTCTAAACATGCTTTCATTGCATCTCATCTTTGTATGATCATTCATATGCATCTTGTATGACTTTACATCACCTAAAATGCCCTTTACATTGCATTTTCACTTCTGACTTTGGGCTTCACATCTCATTTTATTACATTTCCTTTTACTTTATGTCTTATGCATTCATACTAACATTTTCAGGAACTTTTGGTAGGTTATTTGGGAAGTGGATTTGCCTTTACTTCCCATCTCTTCTCATCATTCATATGCATATTTACTTGTCTTTGAAGTGAATTTGTTTCACTTGGGATCCATTCTTCTTACTTTCTTTCTTTTAAGTTACTTATCTTCTTCAGGAAGTAAGTAACTTATTCTTCTTGTTCCTTCTCTTTTCATCTGCTTCTTCCATCGGTGGCCTTGAAGATCCTTTCTCTTAAGTCTAACAAACCATAGGATACCCAAGAATGATAACTTTTAGGTTGTATATAGTCCCCCTTAGTATTTTACCTTTGAGTCTCCCTGTGTCTCTCTTCTCATCTCAATAATCAGAGACTAAACTCTTAAAGCTTTAGGACTTTGAATTAGGGTTATGTCTGAATCCTTCTCTTAGGATGGAGTGTATAACTTTAATCCTAAGTGTTAAACCTTTAATTTGTTTACACCTCTTAATCAAAACACACTAATAATCACAAAGACTTTATCTTGTAACTTGGGCCTTATATTAGGGTTCTATCTCTTCCTTATGGTTAAGAGGGACTAACCCTAGTGTTTAATGGACAAGTCCCCCTCAAGCTGTCTTACAAACTTAAAATCCACTTCTTAATCTCATCCCTTAATTAAAATCCACTTAATAAAGGTTTGTTATATAATGAATTTAATCCCTAACCATGGATTAAGTTGAGGTCTCTTCCTCAGCTTAAGTGTTCTCATCTATCATCCTTCTATTAAGATGGTATAATGAGTTCACTAATCTGTGATTAGAGATTAAACTCATTACTTAATACTAAACAAAAACCCAAAAACATCTTAATAATCACAAGTAGGTTAATAATTTTAATCCTACATCATCATGGTAATTAAGTTGAGATGCTTATCTCATACTTAAGTAAGCTCATTATCCCTAATCAGGGAGGATATAATGAGTTTACAAGCCCTTGATTTAGGTTTAAGCTCATAATCCTATGCAAAACACCAAAAATAATAAAAAAGACTGAAAACACAAAAACAAACAATAATCGTCTCCTCCGGGATCTTTTCTCATCACACTCATTCACAAATGAGAACTTGCTTCTTCCGTCTAATGCAAGACTGTTAGCACTCGAGCCAGACGAGTCATACACTTGAGCATAGGCAAATAAGCAGTTCACAACAAGCATTCAGTCTCTTTGAGTCGAACTACGGTGTTCTGACTTCCTCATTGCACGTGAGGATACGTAGGCATAACTTAACAGTTATCGAACAAAAGTCTTTTTGTCATCCCCTCTTTCAACATTCCTTTTTAAGCCTCAGTTCCTGAGCAATTCACACCTTCTGCACTGACACATGTACTTTCTTTCCCTAGATTTTGCACACAGATAGCACATACACTTACCCATTCTAAACACAATCTTGTAAGCGTGGATCCCGTCGAGTAAGACGGACGATCTGGGTGCTAATACCTTCCCAGGTCGTAACCAACCCCCTTTCTCAGTTTCTCTAGTTCGCAACCGTCGTATCCATCTCTTTCCAGGTTTATGCAGCATTACCTTTCCTTCGGGATAAAAATTCCTAGCTGGAGACTCTATTCAATTCAACCTCTTTTCTCTTTCACCGACCGTTCACGTTTGCACCGTGAGACCTAGTGTCTTTTCCGGAAGCGACAATAATCTGCCATTGACCTCCATCTAAATAAAATGCACAAATCCTTTAGCTCCCAAGCTAACCATGCTTTCAATTTGAATTGCAGAAGGGAAACCGTTTGAGCAAGAACAAAAAGAGGATATGTCAATTCCACCAGACCAAATTAGATTAACACAAGTGAAATTCGAAGACAAAAAAAAGAGCATCTCCAATTTGAACAAAAAACCACCAAGACAAAACACCCTACTTTACGCGATCTAGATCCTCTACTGATTTGATATCCACAACCACTACTAGAAATTGCAACACGGTTGGAGATTACCCCTAGACAAGAAATCCAAGAGGCTCCCCCACAAACATGCATATCAGATTTTCGCCTCTGACTGATAACATATCAACCAAATAACCTCACAGTTGCAGTTGCTGAAATTGTGTTTGCCTCGCAACCAATAACAAGAAAGCCTTTTGGACATTTTTTAATATGTGATCAATAAATACAATTTTGTTCTTAAATATATAGTTGTTTCTAGCTTTCCAAATACATCAAATGCATGCGAACCACACTACTCTAACTCTACTTATTAATTTTCTGCGAACACGGGACACGCGGGGGAGTGCCTGCTCCGATATTCAAATGGTTGGAATGCCAAGACATGCCTTAGGGTTCATACACCACACATCTAAGTCTTCCTTGATAATGTTTGATTTTACTTTGAGCCACCTCCAGACCGTTGTTTCACTTCCTCGCCGATTTTCTCAGTGATGATTTCCTCGTTTCTGAAAACTTTATTATTTCTGCTCTTCCAAATGTGCCAGACGCAGGCTGTCCAAATGACGATCATCTTCAATTTGCACAAACTTCCTCCGCCTGCCAGATTCTAGAACTGTTCTAAGTGTTTCCATCCGTTTTTATGCAATGTTGTCTGAAGTCCAATCAATATGTTGGTGTGGCTCCATACTCCTGCAAAAATAGGACACTCAAAAAAGATGTGAGAGACCAACTCCTCACCCTCGCAATCGCTCGAGCATTCAATCTGAACCAGATTCAACACACCCATCTTGACTAGATTGTCTTTTGATGGAATTTTGTTTTGCAGTAATCTCCAAATCAAACAGAAAACCTTATATATGTTATGTGCAAACAGAACATCTATAAATAATACAATGAATGTATCTTTACACTTACCATAAAGTGAAATGGTTTTTATATTAATTATTGAACTTTAGTTATATTTAATCATCTTGTAGGCCTATCTTGCGCCACATCTTTTAATAATAATAATAATAATAATAATAATAATAATAATAATAATGTAAGTCACATATCAGAGTAAAAATAGGTTAGATTAAATTAGTTTTAGAAGGTCTGAATCTGATATATGATAAATTTATAAAATCTGAGTCTGGTATATGATCAGTTTATCGTAGAATTTTTTTTCTGTCTTTTCTAAAAGTCTTGTCTGACCTGAAAGACTATTTAAAATCTTGTTCCTTATTAAGGTTTTCAATTAATTTATATTACTTAAGAAGCCTTATACGTTGGTTTATATATGTATATATAGGCCGACCTATTTAACATATTTTCTAATATATAATGTTGGGATGATGTTAATTTGGAGTAGGAGTTGGAATAATTTATTGACATTAAATGGGAAATAAATGCACACAAAGTAGAACTAATATGGAAGTGAATTTGAAAAGATTCATTTTAGTCCCACATATGAGGGAATACAAATATTAGTAGTGTTTATATAATCCAACATGGACAATTGGGATTGGGCCCCAATGGGCACCCAATTTTGTAAAAGGAGTGAGGACACACCCATGAGCATCTAGACACACGCGCGCGCGCCGCCGCCGTCATCCGTCCGTCCGGCCGGCTTGGCTCGGCTCGGTTCGGTCTAAATGAATTAATTTTTTGAACCTGAATTTAACAATAATTAATGATAATTAATTAATAAATTCGGTAGAAATTAAATAATTTTATTTAATTATTTAGTAGAAAATTAATTAATATTTAATATTAATTAATTATGAAATGGTGACGTGTCACATTCCAAATTGCCAAGTCTTAACCTAAGTTTTGACTAACTTCAATTACTGACCAACTCAGTAACCGCCAGTTTTGACTGGGCCGGTCCACTCTCCCACGTTTCTCTCCATGATCTGCTCCACTCCCTTGAATTCACTGCCTATAAATACATGTTTGCTCTTCATTTGTGGTTGCAACGAAATATTGATTTCTCTCCTCTCTTTACTCTATTCATCTAAATTATTTTTCTTTTTCTTGACTGGCTTTTCAACCAGATACTACGACTGGTTTGATAACCATCTAAAGGTGTAATTTCTAGATCGATTTATCAGCCTGCAACTGATAAATCGTATTCGACGGGTTGTTTTATCCTGGAGACGTCGTTGTAAATTCGACTGCATTACATACTTTTGGCAGTACGACGAAACGTCTTAAAGAAAGCGACCTAGTACGCGACTCGTCCCGATAATTTCTCTGTGCCATTTTGAATTTTTCAAAACCGAAAATAACATATACGTATATGTTGGTCGGTCTATTTAACATTTTTTCTAATATAAATGTATATATAGAGCAGTCTATTTAAACTATTTTTAATATATATAAAAATATAAATTGATCTATAAGATTTCGTGGGTTTCTCTAATAATCTAAAACTGACCTATTTAATTAAAGAATTTAAAAAATATATATAAATCTGACTTTTTTTATTAAATAATCTAATCTGGTCCGATCTAATCATAAATATATTAGACTATAAATTGACCTAAAAGAGCCATGTATCCCCCTAAAGGATGACTCACTTGTTTCTATTTGAAGGAATTGATTGTCAAAAAAAGGGAAAAAAAAGTTAAATGACCCTCTAGTTGATGATAGGATAAGATGTGAGCTCTAGTTACCATTTAAAATAATCGTGGTACTTTTGCACTAGCTAATCGTTTTCAAGGCCGAAGAAAATGGAGCGTCACAAAATTTATTTTAAGTAACTAGAAAATGAATACTTAGAATGATTTTTGAGTTTGATTTTCATTAAAGAATGCATGTGCCATAGATGTGAAATTCAAGTACAAGTGGAGCCTTAAGCCAAGGCCACATGCAAGTACAGTGGATCTAGTTACATGTCAACATTAATCTCTTGCCATATTGGATTTTACCTTTAATTTCAAGTGGCCAAAGTGAAACTACGTACAATTAGCTAGAAACTTAAAGTTTAAGTTTTGGAAAATTGTAAGGTAAACAAAAGGGGAAACTTAATATTATGAGGATGTGCACCTCTATGCTTCTTATAGGCATAGCATAGCCATAGGTATTCTTAGCCACGATACAAGCACTTATTGTGAAGGATTTTCAATCTTGAGGTCTTTCATTATCATTCAACCAACTTCTATAATTATAGCTAATAGTAGCATATAGGGGTATTAATTTGTGATTGGAAAATGAGTAAACATCATTTTCTTCTTTAAACATCTTGGGGTATTAATTTGTGCTTTAAAAAGTAAACAATTTCTAATGTATTAGTCTCTAGTGTTTTATCATAAACAACTTAATGTGTTCATATCTTTATTAGGGATAATGTGTTTTCTCTATCACTTATGAAAGACGTTTCTTTTTTAGATGTAAATTTGAGAAATGTAAAGTTCTAATGGAAAAAATTTAGAGGTGTAAATAGAGAGATTCTCGGTACATACTGTTTTAAGAATTCGAATCTTTTTTAGGGTATTTAATGAGATTGAAAAATCCTTCTAAACATGTTTAGTTTTATGTGATTCTTATGTTAAGTGAAAGATAAACTGAGAAATTAACACTTTGATTAAAAAAAGAGATATTGCTCTCAATGTTTTTTTTTTTTTAATTTATCTCGTAATCTTTTGCAACAATTCTTGAATTATAGTGAATTAGAGTCTCTCTCTCAATGACCTCGTTTATTTAGTTTTTCATTATTCTTTGTCTCACGCATCATTTTTATTGGTTTGGGTTGTATATTTTATATGGTTCCACCGTTATTGGTCATGCATCATTTTCTAATAAAGATTTTCATGAAAAAATCAAGTTGTATCATTTTAGATTAGGTGTGTTTGTCTAAGAGGTTTGGTTGAGCTAGAGAAAAAAAGTTTTTTTAGAAAGTGAGAAATCGAAGAAACTATATTTTTTATCATTGCATACTAAGAAAACAACACAAAGTAAACTTTAGAAGAGGTTTGCATAAATCTAATATACTGTTTGAAATTTATGAGGTGCGATAAGGATTGCAACTCATGGGGATTGTTTATATTTCCTCACTATTATCGATGATATTTTAGAAAAGTGTGAGTTAACATTTTGAAAAATAAAAGTGAAGCATTTAAAAAGTTCAAGGAATGATATACTCTTCCAAGAAATCAGTTGGGGACTAGATTGAATGTGTCGAGAACTAACAGTGACATGGAGGTTGTTTGAGAGCAATTTAACGAGTTTTGCAAAAAAATAAGGTATAAAGAAGCATATGGTCATTGGTATAACACATCTACAGAATGACTTAGGTAAGTGAAATGAATATGATCATTTTAAAAAGAGTAAGGTGTATGCTGTTTGGAGATAAGTTATCAAAGAGATTGTTTTTATTACTACAAAAACTTACATGATCAACAAATGTCCATCCACATGAATGGACTTCAAGACATCTATGAATGTTGAGAGTGAAAAGTCGGTGGTCTAATAAAATTGTAAGGATTCTAGAGCTTTGGTGTTTGCTTATATCAAACAAGTCAAGCTTAATACTAAGACTGTAAAATGTGTCTTTAATGATGTGCAACAATATTAATTACTAATTGTACTTGTGGTGATAACAATAGAGGTGACCATGCCTGAAATCAATCAAGCAATGGCATTAAGGTTTTAATATGTGAATAAATGATCAACTGCCTAACTCTATGGACGAGTATATATATATATATATATATATATATATATATATATATATATATATATATATATATATATATATATATATATATCCTTAGTCCCCCCTTAATGGATGCCAAACAATATTCCTATAAACCCAACCTTGTAGAGTCTGACTTGAACCATCACAAAGCTTGGTGGATGACTTATTTCTTTAATATATGAAACATGGGTTTAGTCAGTCGACAAGACTTGAAACTCTTTGGTTCCTCCTAGGTAGTTTTGCTAATGGCGAGAACATATTTGGCGATTTATTTCCAAAAATGTAGGATGATGTGGCTAACTCGATCTCACATCTTACGCATATTTAACCTTGCATGTTATCTATTTAGACTCTTCGTGCTATTTACAAGATGCATAATTAATCGCTCATACTGAATAAAATCTAATGGATTTGGATTATAATACATTACAGCCTACAATTTCTCAAATATAAGACCTATAAGAGAAAGTAGTTAAAAATATACAACATTCTACTGTCCCTCAACCGCGAAGTTTGTAAAGACGAGGTAGTTAAAGAAAGATATGTCGGCCCAATAACTAACCTAACATTGATTCTCTACCCATTATCAAGAAAAGATTCCTAGCTGAAGTTCAGGTGCAACAACAAAATTCTTAAAAAGCCTAAATCAGATGATGGGAATAAGATATGGGACTCTATTTCCAAACTGGGGGTGGTGAGCAAAATCAATAAAAAAAGATGCAGTGAAGATAATGGAGGCTATGGAAGAGAGAGACAAGATGGGTATGGTGGAGAAGAAGGCGAATTTTATCAGGTTACAATGAATATTGTTACCTTCAACATAAAGGGTGTGGCAGTCTGGTGAAAATAAAAAGTTTGAATTTCTTAATAAATAGTGGTGAAGCATACTTATGCTTTATTTAGGAAACGGAGTGTGAAGGTTTTGATGACGCGATGGCTAACTACTATTGGTTAAATTCGGAGGTAGATTGGACGACGACCAACTCCAGGGGCGTTTTAGGAGGTATAATAACTCTATGGAGAAAATATTTTCTAGTTCTGAATTACAATTTTGCAGGAAAAAGGTATGTTATCATCCTGACAAGGGGACTGGTTCAAAATTCCCGTATGCATAATTTTCCAAAAAAACTCAGCATCAGACCCAAATGTTAAAACACACTTTTCTACCTCTTCACCAACTCCCTGAAGATAAATATTATATGCAAATTGTATAGAATTTCGTAAGCTTTCCAAAAAGTCCAGAACCGCTTCAATCAGAATCTCGAGTAAATCGTTATGCCTCTTTTTCTGACAGTTGCTCCAAAATTGCAAAAATCAGAATTTGAGATTGATGAACATAAATTCAATCTCTATCTCTTGCTTCCAAGATCCACCAACATCCTTATTTTCATCCAACTACAAAATTACCCGACTTTAATCCAACTATACTCAAGACACACAATCTACCGAATTAATCCATCAACTTATAACTTCCCTCGGAATAATTTCTTAATCTCAATCATCTTCGTCCATAATCTACGCACATCTCCAACTTGGCCGATACGAACTCATGAGTCCAAACTCTCACTGGTCCGCAACAACATCTCTTCAAAAACATTGAACTCTTGTAATCAACATCAACTTGAATCAACTTCTATATACCAATAACACGCCAGGGAGCAAGCTTCTTCCCCCATTTATTCCAAACCAACACCTGTAGACAACAACTAGAAACTAAAAACAAGAACTCACAGTGTTTCACACACATGTCGAGTACTAAGGAATAAACAACATTATACAACATTGGTCGGACAGACCAACCAGACTCTGATACCACTAATGTAACACCTCAATTATACCCGATGGAAATTCATAAATAAGAGTATAAAACATTAACTTATAAACAGGTGTCACATTTTCAACTTTAAAACAACAACATATTAATCACATATACACGTTGGTACATAACACTACAACTTTCGGTTGACAATTAACAACATATTTATTCTTTAAAAGAAACAACTTTTATTTCTAAACACATATTCATCATTTCAACTTGATTTTCATAATGACTTTATTCTACTTATAAAGAATCCTCAAACAACTTAACATCTTAATCATTACAACTGTTACATTCATATATAGAAGGATAAAAATATTAATACAAGAAGCGTCAACCCCCCCCCCCCCCGAGTGTTACATATCAGAGCAACAACACCGACTCGAATCTACTAGGATAATAGCTCTACTCTGGATACCTGCATGTTACCAACATAGAGGAACATTCAAACAGAAGGGATGAGATATTAACCAGTATAAATAGTGTATGATAAACGGTATATTAGATCAGAACCATACGATTTCACCACTTTATAACAACTACTATGCACAAACACCAAACAACTTAGATCAACACCACTTAATAACAACAACAACTTTAATTAATATACACATCGACATAACAACCTGGAATATACAACTTATATTTATCACAGCTCAACAACTACAAATTAGACACACAACTCGAAATACGACTCGACAATGCAACTTAGATAAATGCATATGCATGTGGTACCATTGGAGCAGAACTCCCAACTTAAAATATGTCAAGTTATCGAGGCATCAACAAGGCATAAGCCTTCAACTTAGTATTTTACCAATCCAGGCCAACGTGGTGAGCATCAACTCCAACTTAAAATATTGTCAATTTTGGCCAACTTAAGAAATGCAATGTATGCGATCACAACTGCGACATCAACTTATTCAATCCAACACATAATGACATAAAGTAGCAACTAAAAACAACTTAATCAACGTTGGTCACAAGACCTGCAACTTCAGAACAACTTAACAACATTGGTCATAAGATCTGCAACTTAGCAACCATTCAATGTTGGCCAGAGTCCTACAACTTAATATTTCATCAACATCATAGCAACCACAATAATTAATTAGCAACTCAACAACCTCAAGCAACAACCAATAACTAATACAGCTTATACGAGGCACACCACATGAGAACAACCAAAATCTATCGCATTCCTGTTCACACGATTTCGTACTAAACCAACTAGTTAATTATTCATTACGCTCGATTACTACGACCACTTATTCAATCAACTTCTTATATCTTTATTATAATTCTACAACGCCGATAGTAGTCAATTCATCTTATACTGCTACTCATTTTCCATACTACTACTTAGTCGTTCACTTAGGAATTCATCTTATTCTTGCTATTAATTTCATCATACTATTTTGCTACTACTACTGCCTACACTTTATAACGACAGCTACTAATCCAACACAACAACTTTCGATAATTTATGATTAAATTGACCAAGTAATTGTTCTGTCAAATTACCAACTCATTATTATGCCACTACTTTACCCCTACTATTTTACTTCTTACTACATGCACACCAACTCTGCCATTTTAATATCAATTCTGCTATTTACATATACTACTACGAACTCATGCTACCAACTAACTAATTGTTTCCATGTCATTGTTAATATTCATTTACTCAGGAATAGTCATAGGGATATGAGGTCCAAGCATACAATTCATACAGACACAGAAGAACATAGCATGTACAACAGACAAAACAACCAGACATTACACTTAGCCCACACAAAATTAACGTGTGTAACAGTCGTGGTGGCATCGTGACGGTCATCACGGCCCCAAAATGTTGATTCCTCTTCGTTCTAGTTTTGTTCCTTCTGCGGTTTCTTTCTGCAGTTCCTTTCTCTTACGACCAGTATAATACAAAACAACAACCATGCCAACATAGTATAATTACAACCTTCGACATCGAACAATTTTATCAATTTACGATCAAATCACAACATGATCAATTTTCCCTCTCAATCAATAAACCACATAATGACAGAACAAACAAAAACTCAATTCTCACACAATAATTATAGAGAACATCATCAACAACAATTCCTGGCATAATCTATATAATTCAACCCCACATACGATTTATCATAAACGCAGTTATAGAGATTGAATCTCACCCTTACCTTGGATTAACGGTTGCTCTAATAATTTTCTGGTTAGTCTCCAAAGTTCTCCGATCGAATTTTAAACCATTTGCATCTATGAATCTTTTCTTATCCTCTTTCATCCATGGAGATTTTAGAAATACGAACATGTTGCCATTAAGTTCCTATCTTGACCAAAATTTAGCCTCCATCATCATCAATCCCATAACTACTATTTGACCAATTTCCAACATGAACTTCCAAACTTCAAATGCGTTTTTCTCCTTTAATACCGAACTTATTGACATGAAATCATATATCAAATTGAAGGGAATTTCATAAGATTTCCATAAATTCAAGAATCATTTTAATCAGAATTACGAGTAATACGTTATCACCTGTTTAGTGGAGATTGTACCGTAAGTGTGAAAATGGAGATATGATCATGAGTTCTTCTTTCTCCTTCTTTGCTCCCAAGCCATTTCCTTTCCTCTAAAACCTTTATTCTTCTCTAAGACCTTTTCCTCTGTAACTTCCATGTCCTATTCTCTTGCTACCAATTAACCTAATTTTCTTATCATATAATTCTATTATATTGGGCATAATATTTATACACCCCCACCTTTTACTACCATCAACACTTAATTGAGTCCATATAATTAATCTCATATCATTCCAATAATAATTCCACAACTACTTAACCGATTAATCGAGTAATAGCAACATTGAACCCTACACCAACAACTCATAACATTTCATAATTAATTTGAAAATATTTCAAAAATATTTAATTAAATAATTAACGAAATATCGAGCATTATAATGATCCTTTGAGTTTTTCCATTCCAAAGGGAGTTCGTCTTTATTTGATGAATGATCCTCCTTTTTTATTTCAGATCCTTTATCTGGCTCCTCCTTAGCTCTATCCAGAATGGGTTTAACACATGAAGCTTCTTGATCTTTAACAATGTCCTTAGAAGAAACACCTGCACCAACAACACCACTACCTTTTCCGACAACTTTCGGATAAGATTCATCAAAGAAAACATGCACGGATTCTTCAATGATAAGTAATCTCTTGTTGTATAATCTATAAGATTTACTTGAATTAGAGTATCCGAGAAAGATACCTCCATCTGCTTTTGAGTAAAATTTACCAAGATTTTCTTTACCATTATTTAACACATAACATTTACAACCAAATACATGAAGATGAGATGCATTAGGCTTCCTACCTTTTTAGAGTTCATAAGGCGTTTTATTGAGAATAGGACGAATTATCACCCTATTCAACACATAGCACGCAGTACTTATGACATTAGCCCAGAAATATTTAGGAAGATCACTGTCATTGATCAGTTCTTCCTAACTCCTCTAGAACACGGTTTTTATGCTTCACAACACCATTTTGTTGTGGAGTTCTAGGAGCGGAGAAATTATGTTCAATTCCATGTTTTTCACAAAATGCTTCAAAAAGATGATTTTCAAATTTACCTCCATGGTCACTTTGAATTGTAACAATTCTAGTGTTCAGGTTATTTTGAGATAACTTGGAAAATGTTTCAAATGTCGAGAAGGTGTCACTTTTACTTGCTAAAAAAATGGTCCAACAAAATCTTAAGTAGTCATCTATAATAACAAAACCATAATAGTTTCCTCCTAGACTTTTAATTCTAGATGGACCAAATAGATTATATGAAGAAGTTCAAGAGGTCTAGTCGTTGAAATAATGTTTTTGGATTTAAAAGAGACCTTTGTTTGCTTACCCATTTGTTATGCATCACAAAGGTGATATTTAGTAAATTTTATTTTGGGTAGACCAACTACTAAATCTTTTGAAACGATCTTGTTTAGCAAGCCAAAGTTAATATGCGTTAAGAGTCTATGCCAAAGCCAAGAATCATCACTCTTGGAGACGAGACACTTAGGATCAGTAACAGGCGCATCATTCAAATCGAGCATGTATACATTATTAACCTTCAAACCCTTAAACACAATGTTCTTTTTATTATCATGTTCAATTATGCAACCTTCTTTTGAAAAGGAGACTTTATATCTCTTGTCACATAATTGACTAATGCTAATAAGATTGTGCTTAAGACCTTCAACTAAAAGGACATTGGAGATAGATGTAGAAGAGGAATTACCTACACTACCTTTGCCGAGTATTGCACCCTTGTTATTATCACCATAAGTAACAAACCCCTTCTTCTTAGCCACAAAGTAATAGAATAAGGAAATGTCACCCGTCATATGTCTTGAGCAACCACTATCGAGAAACCATATTTTCTTCGTAGTCTCAAGACACTCCACCTACAAATTTAAATAAGATAGAGATGTACCCAATTTGCATTGGGTCCTTGTGTGTGAGTGAAACTTTGGTTGCATTTGGGCAACCATTGGAGAATTCCTTTAGGAACTAAGAATCTCCTAAATCGGCATTTGGAAATAGTGTGTCCCCTCTTGCAACAATAAAGACAAGTTAAAGTTGGTTTAGTGTCTCATTTGCAAGTTTGATCCTTCACCATATAGGTGTATTTTTTATATGGATTATTCATAGAGTTTCTAAAATTAGAACGATCAATAGCAAATGTCATATTTGGTTGTGATACTTTGTCTATTTTGGCTTGAAGAGTTTTAACCTCTTTTTGCCAAATACAACAAGTTTCACAACTATGGAAATTAGACCATCCTTGCTTGTCTTTCTTAATTGGTTCCACCATGGAGCGCTTAAGTTCTCCCAACTCTTTTTTAGAGTCGAAAACCTTTTTCTCCAAATGTTTGAAAATAAGCTTATTGGAGGCTAATCGTTTAAAAGCTTATTTGGCTTCATGGTGGAGAACTCTAAACGTACTAAGTAAATCGAAATAAGACAATTTTTCAAAGTTATCATACTTGGCATGACTTACTTGCTTTTTGCACTTTTTATGAGCCATGAGACAAAGGTTCAATTTCTCTTCTTCAACAATTGAGTTGTCATCGCTAGAGACTTCACTATCGCTTTCCCGAGCGATATAATCTCTTCTTTCTTTGTTACCCTTCTTTTGATATTTATATTTACCTTTGTCTTTCTTCAACATAGGATATTCCGGTTTATAATGATCGGGTTTTCCCTAATTGTAGCATGACCCTTTTGACTTAGTACTCTTGATTTGATCTTGCTTGGAAAGGTTTGATTGTCTTCTATAATTGACGAGACGTTTATCCAAATGAGAAATTTAATTATTTCTAAGGTACCTATTGTATCTTCTTAAAACAACCCCATATCCTCATTTGATTCATCATCTTCGTCATTAGACTCACTCTCACACTCATTGTTGGTGGATAGTTTGGAAGTAGAAGCCTTCAATGTGATAGACTTCTTCTTCTTCTCGTTGTCTTTAGATTTTTCATTCTTTTCTTTCTTTTCACTTTCTCCATGCTTATGTAGATTCAAGAGCTCTTGCTCATATTCTTGTAGCTTGCCAATTAACTTGGTCAAATCCAAGGTTCTTACATCATTTGTTTCCTTGATTGCCATGACTTGTGGTAACCATTTCCTAGTAAGACATCTTAGAATTTTGTTAGTAGCTACATCGTTGGGAGTGGGTTTATCAAGAGCATTTAAGCGATTTAATAAATGAGAGAGAATCTATTTCCTAAATCACCAATGGTTTCCCCTTGGTTCACGTGAAAGCGATCATACTCTTGTTGTAATGTATTGATTCTATCTAGTTTCACGTCATCAGTTCCCTCATGGGAAATCTATAACGCTTCCCACATAGCCTTAGTTGTGGTATGATGTGAGACTCTAAAATATTCATCAGCCTCCAAAGAGACATGATCATATTTCGAGCCTTCCAATCATAACTATAGTTATTTTCATCTTTTTCATCCCATTGTGCTTCGGGTTTAGGTACTACAACGTTATTCACGTCGGTCATAGTTATTTGTATAGGACCGTCCTGAATAACCTTCCATATCTTTCTATCAACAGAGTTGATATGAATACGCATACAATCCTTCTAGTGACTATAGTTTTCTCCGGTGAAAATGGGCGCTCTATTATACGCCCTCGTTGGATCATTATCCATTTTCTAAAAAGTTATATGTCAAGCACTAGATGAACTGGTGCTCGTGATACTACTTGTTAGACGATAGCACAGATCTAGAAGGGGGGTTGAATAGATCCTTTTTTAAAATTTTACTTTTCAAAAATTAATTGAAAAATATTTTGCGGAAGTTCCCCGGAAAAATCACGTCTAAATTATTTTAAGTCACTGGTGATCGGATATGCGTTATCAAATCAAATGGGATAATGAAGATGAATTAAATAATCAATGCGAAGCAAATTAATCACTTAAATTTGAAGCAAATGATTAAACTAATTCCAACAATGTATATAGATAAGAAAGAAGCACAACCAACAAGAGATCATGTGTTTTGAAATTTCGTCATACACTTGGTGTGCACAACACACTTAGTGTATTTTGCTAAATAGTCTAGTGCATAATTTTCTCTAAGTTTGTTATGTAATGGTGATAGCACTAATTTTACAAACACTTGGTGTGCACTAAACTATGCAAAACAGAATTTTCAAAACTCAATTATTTCAACTTGTGCAGAAAAATTTACCGAATGAAAAATACGGAAGACACAAGAATTTGTTTAGGCAATTCCCATATCGTCCTCGCTAAGGGTACCTCTGCCCCCAATTCACAAACCGAATTGGGACCTTTTATTAAAATTGAAATGTTTATACAAAGAAAAAATAGGAACGACAAATCAATCCTAATTGTAGTTGTTATGTTTCTCTTTGCCCTTTGATCCTAGTTGAATCAGGTCCTTCACGCGTGTTGAACAAACCTCCGATTAATTGTTCCCTTCTTGCAAGAACTCACGATTCTCCAAACTTTGAGCACGACCGCTTTGATTCGAAACTTGTGAACCCACAACGTTATTCGCAATCCTCCGGTTACCGTGATATGGTTGAGCAATCACCTTGATCTTCAAACCTCTTCACTCGGCTGAATCTACGAACGAATGATGCGTGTAAAACCCCCAAATCACAATGATCTTTGAGGACAAACCCTCAAGGTTTATTCAAGCAAAACCCACAAATCTCTCAACCCAAACTGAAATCGCAATTTTACCGTTCGAACTTTATCACCCTGAATCTTGCACTTTAATCAACAAAAATTGTTGTGTGAAGTTGTTGATGGATGCTAGAGAAGGAGAAGATGAAGAGAGCACTTGTATATCTATTTCACTTTCTTGTTAGTTCTTAAAAAAAATATCACAACTATTTATAATTGTTAGGAAAAAAAAGAAAAGAAAAACTTAAAACACAGTAAGAGAGAAAAAAAATTGAGAGGCGCATATACTCAGTAATGCGTCGATCTAATTGAGGTTTTGCGTCGACTTGCTGGGTAGTAGTGAGTCGACCTAAAAAATACCCTCAGTGAGCCTGTTGGGATCCGTGAGTTCCAAGTGATTTTTCCTTCATTTGAGTCGATCTAAATCATCAATTGAGTCTACTCAAATTTTCTCAACTGAATGAATCGACCTGTTGAGGTTGATGAGTCGACTCATTCATATTGAACTATCACAAAAACACTTTCTGATGAAGTTTTAAGCCAGCATCTTGTGATCCCATATGTCTTCCTGAACCATACAAATTTTGACATCATTAAAAATATCAAATATCCTCACATTTCGTGTTGTAACCGGAATAGAGTATCCATTTTACTCCCTTTTTAATAGAATCATCGCCTATTAAAAAAATCAATAAAAAAAAAAAAGAAGCCTGAAAACGAGGAAGAAATTCTCATAAAAGTATATATTTATAGTACATAGTATTGAGTGGAGTAGAAATAGGGTTGGGCAATCCTCCGATGATGAGCTGTTGAAGAGAAGAAGTCTTACTGGAGGAGAGACAATGTGACAAAGACTGCTTCGTCGTATAATCAAAATATAGGACCACTTTGTCGGTTCCTAACATATTCTTCACCAATCATAACTACCTTGTATATATAAATCTCTTTCCATCATCCTCATCATAAGTTCCATAACAGCTATGGCTGCAACATCATAAAGATTTGGATTTTGTATAATACTTCTACTAGCAAGTAAATATGGCAAGAGAATCATTATCAATGAGAATTCCAAAGGCTCCTCACTTAATGAGACGGTGTTCAATGCAGTTCAAAGAGCAGAAAACTAGATTGTATATCATGTGGAGGTGCACTATTTTGCTTCTAAGGTGGGATGATAAACTTGATAATTAAGGTTTATAAGGAGATGCATGATCGTGTTATTGTTGTTATGGGAATATAAATTGTGTTAGTTACTGAGTTTTCTTTTATCATGTTATGTATATAGTAGCGTTTCACTTTCAGTTGCTTAGTTTCTGAAACAATATTATTATACAGGGATTATGTCAAAGTTTGTTGAGGTTTCGTTTCTTTTTTTTCTTTTTCTTTTTTCCTTCTGTAAAGGCCTAGTGTAAAAAAAAAAATAAAAAAAAAATATGTTTTGAACTTATAAATATATTTTCAGTTTTTATTTGTATTAGATTTGTGTTTTTTTAGAATACCTAAGCTTTGTCAACATACTAGATTTGTGTATTTTCTCTAAGACGTGTAATCTTCTTCAGTTATTTCTAGAAGGCGGTTGATCTTCTAACGCAGAAGCATGGTGCAAACCGCTGTAGAGTAATTGGGTTATGATTAATTTTAAGATGAAAAAGAATTGATTTTAATTGAATTGATTTTATAAAAGTGAGTTATGTGATTTATGTTTAAATAAGTTTATGTAAAATAGAGTTGAGTGGTAAATTTCAATTTAAAGTTTATATTTAAATTTAAAAATTGTAAATTATAATTATAAGTAGAATCAATTTAAATTTGGGTGATGTTAACATGTGTTCTAAAGGTTTAGGACACATGTTAAGACTGAAGGTGGAAAAAAATATACAAAAAGAGAGATTGATTTGTGTTTGTAAAATTATTTTTACTTTTGAATCAGAGTTTATAAATTGATAATTAGTGCAATGAAAAATGTAGCAGAACTAAAACACACAATAGTTAATCTGATTCCTCTCTAATGAGAGTAGTCCAGTCCCCTTATCACGCAAGAGATTTTCATTATAATCAAACATATTACAATTGATTATACATTAAAGTATGTAAGACTTTACCCTGCTCAGACATACAAGCTAAGACTTTCTTGCTTAATCAACACTTTGATCAAGACTTCTCTACTTAGATCCTCAGATCCTAAGACTTTCCTTGCTTGAACCCTCTTAGTTCAAGACTTCCTTGTTTAGACCCACTATCTAAGACTTCTCTGCTCAGACTCTTGGTCCAAGACTTCTTGTTTAGATTCCTCGAATCCAATACTTCACCGTTCAAGCCCAAGGCAAGAGACTTTTATCTAAACTGACTGTTTAGGGAAGGAATAACTTACAACAACATTTGATTAACAATCAGAGGTATTCAAATATAATACAACACACTCTTAACATATTAGCTTCTCTTGAATTGATATGAATGTAATGTGTGAATATTGAAGTTGCAGTGTTATTCTCTTAAGTTGATCTTCAGATCTTCTACTCCTATATAGCTAAAGAAATATAGTCGTTGAAACATCATCAACGACTATAATCATATCAAATCTTCTAGTACATCTTCTTTTCCAATAAAGCAGATGTAGGAACTCATAGTTAAGGAATTATCCATCGAACAAGGCCTTTGTCCAAAGAACTCTTCTATGAAACAAGTACAACACAATCTTTTGAAGATAATGTCAACATATCCCGAGTCTTGTGTTTACAGAGCTTGAGTTGACACTACTCAGCTTCAGCTTCAGAGGCAACCATAACACACTTTTGATTCTGAAGAGTACTAGCAGTAACTTTTTTACCAGACTCTCTCACGAGTGTATAATCAGAACCGAACCAAAGCCACTTCCGTGTCAGAACCAGTTTCATCAATTAAATATAATTCTGCACACATAAACTAGCTAGTAAGAAATCTTAATTGTTTTTCAAATACTTTGTTATCATCAAAACCTTAGAGGATACATGGTATGAACCAAATTTGTCTCAACAAAGAGTTAAATGTAAAAAAATTCATTTGAAATTATGCATTGTTATAAATAAATGTTGATTATTAATTTTTTTCATTGATTTTTCCAACACAATTTTTTTTATTTTTAGGTTTCGTACCCTAATCCTTAAAGCACATGTTAGCATATCCTTTAAAAAAAATTAAACTATTTTTAAAACATTCCAAAATCAATTCTACATATTTAAAATTGTTTTTACCTCTTCCAAAATTAAATCAAATACACTAAATTTTCTCTAAGAGAATCTAATAATTTTACTATCATTATTTATTGTTAAATATTTAGATGTTTAAATTGGTTATGAGTTGATATTTAACTAATCTTTAATATCTATTAATTATGAGTTCTACTTAATTATAGTTTAATTGTAACTTTTTAAAATTTTGGTTGCGTCTAACTCATCCTATAAAAATAATTTATAAAGTGAAGATTGTCCTCATTTATTCCTTACTTATAAATACAATATGTGTCATATCTCTGATCTAATCAATGTGAGACTAAATTCACCCTTTTAAACACCACACGATAAAAATGTTGGAGGCTCCAATGAATGCAAAGCAAATGTTGCAGTTTAAACGATTAAGGGCCGACCACAATGAATGCGGAAATTCATACTCACCCCATCACAGTCGTACCTCAATGAAACCGAAACGTAGATGATGCAGGAAGCCCACTAAATAGACGATGCAAAAATCCCAACAAATATTCTAGAATATACTTTAAGGGAATTTCTTAATGCACCCTATATCTTACTTAGACACCACAAGAAAATATTTAAATGCCCCATATTTTGGAGATGCATCTCCAGACGCACCCAATTCTCAGTTAACGTTAAGATATCTAGGAGATGCATATTCAAACGTATTTTGGAGTTGCATATACGAAAGTTATTGAAGCTTAAATCGCACATAAATCCTTCTCATTCCTCGTTTCTAAAAAAGCTCAAAACCTCTTCAAACTCTATCAACTTTTTTTCATCACCAAGTCCAAATCAAACGACCAAACTCAAAGAATCTTCAATCAACATCAGAAACATCATCCAACACTGAAGCAAAGTGTAAAATTGTAAGTTTTTGATGTTTTGATGAGTTTTTTTTGAGATTTTGTGTAAATGATTAGAAAATAATGATTTAGGTATCAAATGATTAGAAAATGCAAGAATGTTAGTTTATATATCTTGTAAAACACGTTTGTTTGTTGAAAATCATGATCAAACTGTTTATTTTGAGGTTTGCGCTTTTACACTGCCTCCATTGATGAAATGAAGAGTTGTAGAAAATTCTGGAGATGCATCTCAGAAAATTTTCAACATCTAGTTTCATATTACCTGGAGATGAATCTCCGTAAATTCGTTGCATGTTTTATATTTTTGCTTATTTTGTTTATAGTGTGGCTTTCTTGTACTAATTGTTTTATTTACTTTAATTTACAGTCATTACGGATGATAGACATGATTGCTTAAGGCACGAGAGGATTGCACAACAAGCATTAGTGCGGCGGGAGAAGAGTTAGGTTTTGGAGGCTCATGTTAGGGGTGTTCGTGGGTTGGGTTGGGTCTAATTTGATTAAATTCAATACCCGACCCGATCAATATTCTTTGGGTTGGGTTGAGTGTTCAACCCGTAATTTCAAGATTATACCCGAACCAATCCAACCCGCTTATCAATGGGTTGGGTTGGGTTGGGTTCGTGGGTCATCCACTTAACATAATTTTCAAATTCTAAATAAAATATATCATTTAATTAACTTATTTATATTACAAAAGAAATTAAAAAAATCATAAACTTTTAGTATTCAATTTGAATAAAATTTATTGGTTAATAAAAAATTAGAAAAATATACAAATGGTGTAAAGTATAATATAAAAAGTAAGATATATCTCTCTTTGAATAGATAAAATTGATCTCTCAAATTTGATTTAGACTTATGTTTTTACAATTAATAAAAACTATAATTATATTAAAAAATATATGCATTCTAAGAATTATGCTAGATAATTTATAAATAAAATTAAATAAAAATAGTGATATATATTAATGGGTTGGGTCCGCGGGTTCTTGGATTTAAAACTTCAAACCCGTTACCCGAACCAAACACCAATGGGTTTGAATGGGTTAGTTCGGGTTGAACCCGTGCATGATTGGGTTGGGTAAAAATAAGGGTTGGGTTGGGTTGGGTGAGTGGGTTCGCGGGTTGGCCCGTACCCATGAACACCCCTAGCTCATGTTCAGTCTGACCATGCAGAGACATCTACTTTGGGGGCTCATTCTTCTCCATATTCTTCTTTCCGTAAGAGTCGGGTTTCACCTACTGATGCATCACTCCTTTCATCCTCCCGTATGCGCTAGCTTTAACCTATTTTGGCGCCAAAGGTACCCGAGTCACTGAAGGCACCCCTGCCACCTACGACTCATTGTGATTTTAAGCCAGTGCCACCCCTGAGTGCTTATGCTATTGAACCAGTGCAACCTCTGGATAGTGAGACTGCTGAGGATGTTGAGCTAGAGGAATTTGGAAGAGGCCTTGTAGACTTGTCACTACTGCCTCTGTACCCAGACCATACTTCCAGACATATCTGGGACAGAGACGTAACATTACTTGGATTCATTTTTTTAATTTACGTTTATTATTATATTACAAGTTTCTGACATTGATTTATTTTTCTGCAGGGCCTTAATCCACTGAAGTTTATTAACCACGGGCGAAAGATTATTGGCTTGCCTCAGCCGAATGAGGACTGGTTTCAAGAAGCTTTGTCCCTATATGGGATGAAGGATTTGTGTATGAATAGTTATATTAAGGTCAACCACTGGATGCTTAATGCATTCGTGGAGAAATGGAACTTTAAGACCTCATAATTTCATATCCTACTTTGTGATATATTTATCACACTCGATGATGTGTCATGTTTGTTGCATCTTCTGATCAGGGGGAAACTTCTAAATCATGGGAGGATTAGCAAAGATGAGATGCTCGAGTTGTTGGTAGACTATATGGGACTTGACCTAGAGGTTGCAATGGTAGAGATGGATAGAACCAGGGGACTCATGCTAGGTTTATATTCCTAAGAAAGGTATATACATTTGAGATTTTTAGAGCACAACAGGCTACAGGGGATGACGAGCAAGTGGGGCTCCGTAGAGCATATTTTATGAGAGTATACATGTTATATTTGGTTGGAACTATGATTTTGTGGATAAGAGTGCCACTTATGCAGATGTCGTCTTCCGACGGTACTTCGATGTTTTCGAGCGGATCCATGAGTACAAATGCGAGGCCGCTTGTTTGGTCTACTTATACTCGAAGTTATTATAAGGTTTTAGATGGAAGATAAAGCAGGTCACAAACAACATCACACTATCGACGTTATATTTATTGGTTTTTTTAATGTTTTTGTGTCATTTTCATTGCATCTTTGCAACGCCATTACTAATGATGCTTATGTTCCAACACTTTTCAGGTTTGGAGGCTCAAGCACTTCCCACGCATCTATGGTTAGGCAAGTGTGTTGACTTACACTGAGGATATGTTGTGCGCCACTACATTTTCCCCGCTCAACTCAAAGTGTATCTCGATTGCTTGGTTGTCGAGGACATGCACTTCAATAATTATGTAGATCACCGTGAGACGCGGCCATTTGACTAGATAGTGTTATTCTCGGGATGGTTGACTTGCGGATCATGTCTCACTTCTCCTCATCTACTCGAATGCGTGATGTGACAATTTGGCTACACAGACCATTCTTGGACACCGTGTTGTCTCTGCTCCTCTTGCTTTGACACGTAGACAGATGGATGCCAAGTCTGATAATTATGAGAGTCATCTGATACCGGATGAAACACAGAGTACCATAGTTGATAGCGAATAGAGCTACCTCGACGGGCACATCGTGTGATTCTTCAGGGTGTCACATTTGTGTATTGTGTAGGATGCTCCAAGTGATCCACCTAGGTCATCTCATCATGAGATACTATAGGAGGAGCAAACATAGTTAGATCATGTTGAGGATATTTTGCCTAGATTTCACCGCATAGTGGATATTACGCAGGAAGACATCGACAAAGGTATCTTCTCTGATGGGTCTGAAGTGAGGCAGATCCTAGATGTCATCATGATGGAGGTATGAGGGGAATTGATGTGTTGGAGACAGTGCCAGGGGGATTAATCTGGCGAAGAGCCAGAAGAGGAAGAGGAAATGTAGTCTGACATATAGAGTAATGCAGTAGTATATAGTTGTTGTACTTTGGATTCATTATGGATTATATTTTAGTTTCACCTCATGCTACTTTATGTTTGTTTTCGACTTTATTTATATATGACATTTTTGGACCATCTTTATATACGTCATTTTTTGCATATTGATTGTATGATTTAAATCTCGTCACATAACATCGTACATAACGCTTATAAATATTCATCTGAGTAAACATAAACAAAACATCACATGAATTATTCTTTTTTGATAGGTTATGCAAATGTATCTCCGTAACATAAATGGGGATGCATATCCGATACAATAAACTTGTAAAATAGCTTCTGAGTATGATTTATGGTATGTTTTAAATTGTTATTGTGATGCATCTTCGATTCATTTAACGTTTTAAGGTGCGTTTAGAGACATATCTCTAAAATCTGGGGTCATTTAAGACTTTTACGTGGTGCCTAAGTAACATATAGGGTGCATTAAGAAATTTCATATCCTAATAGCATCTAGAATATACTCTAATAACATCTCAAAATTGGGGTTTTTGAACATATGTTGTATCCCACCTTACATGACCTTAAAATAGATGGTTTTGTCTATATGTTCAATTATTACTGAGAATCCATACAAGTCTTTCCACGGCACATAATATTTACATATTGCTTGATACAATATTTAATTATAGCAATTGGTATAGATTATAAATATAAGGCATAATTAGTCCCTAGGTCCCTTAACTTTGAACAAAGTTTCACTTTGGTCCCCGAACTAAAAAACGTTACATAATGATCCCTTAACTTCACTTTCGTTAAACTATTTGGTCCTTATTGTTAGTTTGTGTAAAAAAAGTTCATTGTTGTTGAGTTGGCATGCTAGGTAAGCAGCTTATGTGTTATTACCATTGTTCTTCAAAAAAACATAACAAATCTTATTCCATATCAAAAACAAAATCAAAGTCACTCATAAAAAAAACTTTCCCAAACAATAATAGAAAAGAAAAAATGGATTTAATGGATTTAATCTCCAAATAATTCAGTTTCATTGTTGAAGATCTCCTTTACTATAAATCGGAGTAAATATCAAAGATATTTGGATCTGAACCATCAATAACTCGATGCACGCCAAAAATCAACAAGAAATTCCCAACCAAATTACATTACACACAAATCTTAATTCTCACTAAAACAACAACTTTCCCCAAATCAATTTTTTTTTTCAATTAACTTATAACCATCTCACGTAAAAAAGGAGTAGCAACACCATAGCCACAATTTCATTCTTTTTCCTTCAATCAAAACCACAATATCCAAAAGATCCAAACAATTAAAATTGAAATAAAAAAGAAGTTGGAATCAAAACTTCCACCAAGTCAATATTAACAGAACTTGTAGGGATCCATGAAATCTAACACAAACCGAATTTGAATCCAAAAATTGATTGAATCACAATCGAATCGGAATCGAAAGAAAACTAAATCGAAAGTCAAAATTTTAATTGAAACTTACCTCTAAGAACAATACTTTATTGCAACTGATCTCCCTTACAATCGAAAATGAAACAGTTGCATAATAGAGAAACACCATCAAAAGGGTGAGATTAAAAATAAAAACTTTATTGTTGGTTGGTTTTGATTAGATGAAAAACACAAATGACATTGGTTGAACATGGAAGGAGAGTGTGGGATTGATGAAAGAGATGAGCTTTATGTAAGAAATGGGTTTGTAGGTTTAGGGTAAAAGAAATTGAGAGAAATTAATGGGTTGAGAAGAAGAGAAAACCAAATTGTTCAATATAAAAAAATTCAGGTCAATTTTAAATGATCCAACAAAGCTATATTTAAAGTTTTTTCATAAAAAAAATTTATAGAAGGGACTAAAATATGTAACAGGATGTTAATTAATGGACCACTATGTAACGTTTTTTAACTAATGGATCAAAGCGAAACATCGAGTAAAGTTATGGAATCAATATCCAAATTGGTTATTAAAATTGTAGAAATGTAGCAATCTAACAGGATTTGATACCATATATAGATATGAATAAATTTGATTTGATTGTATTCTTTTACAATTTCATAAATATTAACTATATTTAGACACCCCTGACTCTTCAATATGTATTCAATTAAGGGTGTTCGTAGTGCGGTTTGGACGGTTTTCACGCAAAAAATCATTTGAACTACAAGAGAAAAAACATGCGGTTTGGTTTGGTTTGGTTTGGTTGACTTTAAGAAATAAAACTGAACCAAACTAAACCAAACAAATGCGGTTTGGATTGGTTCGGTTGGTTCGGTTTTTTACCATATTTTTATTGAGTCATACATACACCTATAGAGAACAACATAATTTTGTATTTAGTCATTCATACATTATCAAATAGCAACAAAACTCATCATATTTTGACAATCACTTCTCATTCAATATACAAAAATAAGATTAGACAAAAGTGGAATAAAAAACATAAAATAGTATAATAAAACAATATCAAAAATATTACAATAAAAAGAAAAAACGAATGAGAGGAAAGATTAGAGAAGATGAAAAAGAAAGATCATAAGATATGCAATATTATATAAGAAAGATGCGATAAAAACGTAATTGAAAGAGAAAACAATAATATAAAAAAGGAGAAGATGAAGATGAAAAAGAAATAACATAAGATAAGAGATATTAGAGTAGAAGATTTGAGATGTACATAACAAATATGATGAGAAAAATGTGTGATACTACTCGAAGAGATTTGAGAATGTTAAAACTAAAACCCTAAATGTGAGTAAAAGAACATTTGTATGATTAAGGCATTTTAAATTATAATAGATTTGAGTTTTTGGTTGGGTGTGGGATAAGTTAAGTTTGAGTTGTAACATAATACAGTTTGATTTGATTTAATTCGGTTTACAAAATACAAACCACAAACCGAACCGCAGAGTTTTGTTAAAAAATGACTCAAATACATCTGAACCAAATGTTATTTTTTGCGACTTCGATTTGATTTAATTTAGAATTTTCTATTTGGTTGATTTGGTTTTTAACGCCCCCTACTTCCCCTACTTTCAACGCTTCATTTTCTCTCTCTCTTTATGTATCACATCACCAACCTATCACATCTATAACACTATTATCTATTTCTTTTCTGATATAAATAGAATGCATGAAAGTCCACAAATATATTCCATAAATCATTTTCAAATAATGATAATGTTGTGGACTATATCCAACACCTACTTGGAGATTAATTTCTTTGGCATTTAAAAGTGTTGCAAATAAATGTTGAGAATTAAAGTAGAAAAGGCACATGTCAAAAAATTGTTCGAACATAATATTGATGCAGGAAGCAGCATCAGTTCCAAGAAAAAGTTCTACTTAAATTAAAATAAATTTAAGCACTTCCAAAAATGAAAGTATTAAATTACACACAATCACATGACTTAAATTCTCTTCATTCTTTCCTTTTCAGCATCATAATGCTGTACAAAAAAGCAACCCTTATATATATTAAAGGCATTTAACTCAGAGTTCATTGTTATCTTGTTGAGTTCAATCCATTTTCCTCTGCAGAAAACTTTGGAGATTGCCCTGGCTTACTTTGGCCTCCCTGTATGGTTGAAAACAAAACAAGAAATACAAAAACAATTAGCATACATGCTGGAGAATTCAGTAAAACAGCCTTTTCAAGCCAACAAAAGTTACATTTTTGTCAAAGCCAAGAAAATTTATGGATTTAGATATTTAGAAACTTAAGTTGAGATCTCCATAAAATATAGAAAGACTAACTTTAGAATCTAAAGTGAGTAATCTTAGCAGACAAACTATAGTCTACTCACTTTAGAGGGAGTCAAATCTGTCTAAACATTGGTTCAGTTTTTGTGTCAGTTTCCTATTATGTTATCAGAAAAGAAAATATATTGTATGGCTCACTCCAGAATTGTATATAAAAATTGCTATAAGTGAAAATTAACTATGACAGGCAAGCACCAGTTTAGCTCCTTCTTCGTACTACCGTCACATAAAATTACAAATTTTAACTTCCATAGCGTTTGTTTCAATTTTCCATAAAGGAGAATTCTTATTTACCCGCTCCAAAGAGTTGGGTACAGCTGCCCATAGACTAAAATGCATTGAATACATCTAAAGTCCACATAAATGGAGAGGGTTGTGTTAGGCCTTCGACAGTCAACGGAAAACTTTGTCTAATCTTTATGATATGGATCAATTAAGTAATAATGTTAATGTTAGATCTTTATCCGGAAGCAACGCACTGTATGGTTTGAGTACAGTATCAAAAGAGTAAGGACCGTTGCATCGCCGCCTGGATATAGCGAAAAATAAGAAAGGATTCCCACATTTTCATGAACGAGTGTGGATAAAAAAGTTAGCTCGTGAGAGTAGGATTCTCTTTGGCACGTGAAATATAGACACACTTATTAAAAAAAACTATGGGAATAGTAGACACTATGGTTAGGAGGAAGATCAATTTCATGCGCCAACAAGAAACTAAGTGAACGGGTGAAAAACAAAAGAATTAGACAGCTTGAATTTTAAACTTTGTTACATCGGCAAAGTTAGATTGAGAAATGAGGGTGAGGATTATGGTAGATAAGGAGTGGAATAAGGATAGTGTGGATGTGAAAAGAGTAGGAGATCAAATTATAGCCCTGAAATTTGTAATAAAACAAGACACCTTTAATTTATTAGTGCTTAAGCGCCCTAGATTGGGTTAGCCACACACCTTAAAGGAATAGTAGTCATTATGGTTAGGAGGAAGATCAATTTCATGTGCCAACAAGAAACTAAGTGAACGGGTGAAAAACAAAAGAATTAGACAGTTTGAATTTTAAACTTTGTTACATTGGCAAAGTTAGATTGAGAAATGAGGGTGAGGATTATTGTAGATAAGGAGTGGAATAAGGATAGTGTGGATGTGAAAAGAGTAGGAGATCAAATTATAAAACAAGATACCTTTAATTTATTAGTGCTTAAGCGCCATAGATTGGGTTAGCCACACACCTTAAAGTAAAATTTTGGGAGGATTAGAAGGTTTATTTTAAGATATACCCTAAGGAGGATATTTTAATGGATATGTGGAGAGTGTGGCAAGAGATTTAGAGGGCGTGCATCGGGGTATGGTCTCGGGAAGGTAAATACGGAGGACGGTAAATTCATCCTAGAATTTTCGTCGACTTTTGATCATACTACAGACAATACCTGCTTTAGGAAAAGAGATGAGCATCTTATTACATATATGAGTGGGGTGACATGTTCTTAGATAGATTTATTTCTTATTAGGAAGTCAGATAGAAAAATTTGTTTGAATTGTAAAGTTATACCAGGAGAGAGTTTAACTACCTAGCATAGAGTATTGGTTATGAATGTAAGAGTTCAAAGGAGAGCGAAGGGAAAAGTTCACATGGGAGCTCCATGGATTAAGTGGTGGCATTTGAACGGTGAAAAACAAAGGAGGTTCGAACAGAAGGTCTTGGAGGGATGGTTCGGACAACCACAAGGAAGTGCAAATGATATGTGGAACATGATGATCCAAGAAATTAGAAAAGTAGTAAAGAGACGTTCGGAGATTCAAGAGATTTTGGATCTAGAGGTAAAGAATTGTAGTGTGGAATGAAAGTGTTTTAAGTAAAGCTAGAGTAAAAGATGAATGTTTTAAAGAATGGTCTAGGTGTAAAAATCCCAAAACTTGAGAAAAATATAAGAAAACTAAGAATGAGACCAAAAAGACGGTGAGTAAGACCTATATATATGTTTGCAAAGGAAAGAGAAAGAAAGACAAGAGATTTAGATCAAGTGAAGTGTGCTAAAGATGAAGAAGACAAAGTCTTGGTTCAAGAAAAGAATATAAAGATTATGTGGAAGGCGTAATTCAACAATTTATTTAATGAAGGATATCATATCTCAACAGACTCTAACAAGCTCGACATAAGAGAAGAGGATCAATACTATAATTACTATCAATGAATTCAAAAATAATAAGTAAAAGAAGCATTGAAGAGGATGAGTAACAGAAAGGTTGTTGGGTCAGACAACATATCTATTGAAGTGTGAAAAATTCTGAGATAAAGGAATTGAATGATTCACCAAACTCTTTAACGAAATTATGAGGTCAAATCAAATATTGGATGAATGGAGCAAAAATACTTCAGTTCCAATCCATAAGAACAAGGGGGATATAAAAAAATTGTGCAGTAAATTATAGGGAGGTAATACTTATGAGTCATACAATGAAGTTGTGAGAAATAGTGATTGAAAAGAGATTAAGAAAAGCGACTCAAGTTATTGAGAATCAATTTTGTTTTATGTCCGGGAGGTCAACCATGAAAGCTATTGATAGAAACTGATACCAAACAATAAAATTGAATATTAATTACAATGAGTTTTCAAGAAATTCTAGAGTTTTGATTCTCTCCCTTCCAAGAATTCGAGAGCTTGGTCTCTCCCTCCTAAACATGGTTCTGTTTCCATTCTTATTTTGCCTAAGCTTTGTAGTTGTTCCTAATAATAATAATTGTTACTCTAATAATACTAATGGTTGCTCTTAGACTTTGTAATGGTTACAAATAACATTTATAATGGTTGTTCCAATCTTGCAACTGCTATTTGACAGAATCTAACAGCCACATTCAATTTTGGTTTCTAATAATTCTTTAGGTCTAACAACTATCTATCATCTATAAGGTGTGATGAGAGGATCAGATAGATCAATATTGTAGGTCATTCTGTCACGTAATGTTGTACGTGACAGAATGTTGGGCGGTTAAAAATCAAACGAGAATAAAATAAATGCAGCAAAGATGAAAATGTTGTGTTGGATATGTGGTAAGACTAAAAAAGATAAGATTAAAAATGATAATGTTAGAAAGTGTTGTTGAGGTAGCACCTATAGTATAAAAACTGGTGGAAAATAGATTTAGTTGATTTGGACATGTAGATAGAAAACCTAAAGATTTTTTTGTAAGGAGAGTAGATCAGATGTAGGAGTCAAACAATTAGAGGTAGAGGAACACCTAAAAAAAACTATAAGAAAAACTATTTAAAAAAATCTTGAGATAAACGAATTGGAATGGAACATGGTCTTTTAAATAGAACATTATATTAGAATTTAATACATTACATGTAACCCCCACTTAGTGGGATAAGGCTTATTTGTTGTTGTAGTAAATAACTAAACATGATAAAATGAAATGGTATTGGTTGTGGGTAAAATACCAAATCTGTTATGATGGGTAGAGAAGTTGTCACCTTCAATAATATATACAGATGATGAAATGATTGTTTTTATTGGCCAGATAACTTATATACTTAAGGAAGAAGGATGAACCATTACTAGGAGTTATAATTCATTATATGTTATAATGAATATAGGCAGATGATTGTTAAATTGAAAGTTTTAGAAAAAACTTTAAAAACAATAAAAAATACAAAAAACTTTCAGATCAAAATTAAAGGGTGTGCAATGGTAAACCACTTACTGCTCCCTTTTGACCAGCAGTCATTCTTCGTATTGATGGAGCTCGTGCCATTGAAGAAGCAGCTGCAGCTGCTGCAACGCGTATTCTGCAAAATAAAATATATAACATCAAAATTCAGATTAGCAGCAGCTTCATCCATATCGGCAACTTAATTCTGATACTCTATTACGGTACCTCTTATGAACATCAACATATTCATCTGTCTCGTCCACAATTTCTTCCTGCATCCAAAAAACAATTACATTCAGTTATGTGTTAAAAAAAAGACTAAAAACTTGAAGACAGAAATTTACTTGTAGAAGTTCTTCAAATACATCTTCCAAAGTGATAATACCAATCACTTCACCATCATCAATATTTTCAGGAGTAGGAGAATTTAATGTAACATCACTACGTGGCAAACCAGTTTGCTTAGTAATGCTTGGAAGCTTCGGAGGCTTTTCAATGTCAACAACAACATTTTCTGATTTTATATCCTGCTTTTGTAGCAATGGGGTAGTCAACTGTGAATCCTTGCCAACACTTTTCTTTGCATTAAATTTCTCTTCTTCAATTATTTGTGGGGTTTCTTTACCTTTTCCCTTAGCCTTAACAACAGCAGCCATATGACTACTCCCCTTTTGGAACTCATTCAGTATATCATAGAGAGGCATGTCAGATGGAACCCTGTCAATATAAGCCATGAAAAAGGGACATTTCACAATAAGTTTGAAAGACCGCGGACACGAGAGTGAAATTTATAAAAACACACCGTGGAATTCTCCGGATAGATACAGCACTGACAGGGGTCTCTGTTTCAGGTCGTACAGTAAGAAGATTTTTTACCTAATTATTAAAAGAAACATGTGAGGAAGAAAGAACCTTAGAATAATGAGATAATAATATTTGAGTAAAGTCAAAATGTGGAAAATACACACAAGTAAAAGCCCAATAACATTCTTGGGATTTCCAGAAAAGACAGGAACTCGGCTGTGCCCACGAGCAAGAATTTTTCCCATGGCCTCCCTGATTTGAGATGGCAGGTCAAAAGCAGTTTGAAGGAAATAAAATAGAGGGGGAAAAAACATGATTCAATATGCTTTTGGCAACCTACTGAAGAATAGCAACAAAGAAACTAAGAAAGCTTACCAGTCCAATTTTGAATTAACATCTAAAGAAAATGTTGATTCAATAGGAGTCATAGCCTCCTCAGCAGTCTGTTCAAAAACACAAAATAAAAGAAAAAGGCTATTTAAATAACAAGATGGAAAAATAATGCCCTAAATATTATACTCTTTATACAAGCAACTGGATTACAGCTTAATAGATGTAATAATAAAGCAGCATAGAGAGAACTCAAGTATAAACTGCAATCCCCTATTCCATTTCCATCACCATTGATGCTTCCTAGCATCCCTAAATAGTAGAGATTAGCTAAGAGTTTCCAGGTAAATGACACAACCATCACATGTTTCCACTTTCCACCATTATTAACATATATTAAAACTCAACACAGGTAAGAAACTTCATATTCTTCTTTGTCAAACATGATACTTTGAAAAGTTGTATTGACATGAAAGGAACAGTGACAAATAGGTCGACATTGAATGTGGAAGGTGAATTGCAGCACTCACCTTTTCAGTTAAATCAAGTGCTCCACTGATAATTGTCGTCTCATCATGTGTAAGCTCACCTCCTTTCCCAGCCTAAAAAACAAGCAAATTCAATGCTAATGAAATCGGACAACAAAACAGAATAGTTGAACAACTTCACCAAAGTTAACAAGACTTATTCTATTTACAAAAAAAAAAAAAAAAATGAATACTGATTCATACCTCCTTGCCGTGAATGGAGACAAGAGCTTTTAACTGAGCTCGCCTAAATAAAGCCTCGTCATGCCCCAATAGATAATCCAGAACCTTGAACAAGTATTTGTTAAAATTAGGAAAAGAAATACATGGAAGCGTCATATTGAAAACAAAAGCTGTAGCGTATAAATAATAACCGTAAGGCAATGCCAATACTGTTTATAATTTTATATCGTCATTGCACCAGAAGAAAATTCTTTAGCTTAGACAGAACAGATATAATTGTCTCCAGAAAACAACTTTTAAGAGACCTAAATATGGATATGCATCATCATATCATAATCAAATCAGCATAACATTTTTTCATATTGATGTGTCATGGAAATAATACACCAAGAGAAGATAAGCCGTTAATTTTGACACTGTTTGGACGACCTAATCAAAACAACTTATGACACTTTTAAGAAAAAAATTTGCACTTATTTTTTTAAATTCTCCAAGATAACTTGTGAAAACAACTTATAGCATATATAAAAACAAGTTAAATTTATTTTATCTTTTGCCATAAAAATAGCTTATGCGGGCATATTCATAAATAAGTGCTTATTTTGATAAGCATTATATTGGTTACCAAAAGAATGCCATGGAACTACTTCTGTAGTAGAAGAATTAGAATATACCTTTCCAACAGGGTAAGAAACTGGATAGCAGACAACCATTAAAATCCTTACAAGCCACGCAAAGTTTGCACCTACGGCAAGACCATATCTACTGCAAATTGCTTGTGGAATAACCTGAAATCAGAAACACAAGCTATAATTAGTTAAAAACAGAAAAAGACTTCATAAAATTGTTTTGAGGTAAAATTGCTGAGACAAAACAAGTGAAGTACAAAGATGGCAACAAAAAAAAAAACATACCTCACCGAAGAAGAGAACGAAAGTTACAGAGAGAATGATAGCAAGAAATTGATTGAAGAGTTTATCTAGATATATAGGAAGAGCCTGCAGATTGGAAGTTTGAAAGCCAAGGGCTGTCAAAAAGTTAGACAGCTTTTAGGAACCAGTAGTTTAAAGTGTAAACAGAATCAAAATAAAGCACAATAAATAAGATTCTGTTCAGATACACAGCTTCATTAAGCGCTTTTCATAAAAGCACTTATCATAAAAGCCGTAAATTGTTTTCACATAAACTACAAGCTAACTGGAGAGTTAACATAAATAAGCTCAAATAAACAAATTCAAACATGGCATAATATAGTTATGATTGAAATTGAATTACCTCCATGGCAACAGCATTACAGAGAAGCAAAGTAACAAGAAGCTGATGTTGTTTTTTAACCACAGGAAGTATAATCGCTGCATAATAACAAGAATCGACATTAACAATACGAATCAACACTAATTAAGCAATTAAACTATGCATTAAGGAAGAAACAGGATTAATTACTCAATTACCGGCTTGTTTTTTCTCGGAATGAGAACCACTCCGTTCAAGAATTTCTAGGTCGACGAGACTGAGCGACATGAGACCGAGAGTTAAACCGGACATGATTCCGGCAAAGAGAACAAGAAAACAGCAGATTCCGGCGTAAGCTACCCACTTTACCGATCCAAAAGGTATGCTTTCGTTGGCGAGAATAACGTGATCGCGAGTCAATATTCGACTCACCGTCAACGCGTTCAACAAATTCACCATCGTCATGATCTCTCTTCTTGAGTTCTTGCTCGTTCAGTTTCTTTCTTGTGTGTGAGTTATTATCTGGTAGAAGTCACGTGATGTAAATCGTTGTGGTTAGGTTCCACGGTGGTAATGAATCCACGTCAGATAATAACTGAACCGCAACAACTTTTTACTGCTTACGTATATTTTTTTTTTCTTTACGCCTTTCTATATTTTTTCATATATTATTGGATCCTTTCTTGCAGAGTAGTATATAGAATAGGATAATGAAAGATCGGATATTCACTTATCTTTAGAGAATGATATTCATTTCGCATTATAAATAAATTTTAATTAAATAATTTTCGAAATTGATTAATGGATTCAGTTGAACAATTTTTACGGTGGAGAAGTGTGGTGTACCAGCAAGATACTATGATATTAAAGTGAAAAAATTGTGGAGTGAGCAAGTAAAAAAAAGTAGTAAATAATAGAATATTTGACCATTTAGTGAAAGAGGGTTTTTATAGTGTGCCCCCAGCGCTGGGCAAAGTTCTTCTCATGGGCTGGATCAGCTAGGCCAATGGAGGAACTGCCAGGGTTGCGTAAGAGCAGTTAAGATCCAGCACGTGGTCTTTCCCATGATCCAACTGTCCCGCAAGAATAGGAGATTATTGTGGGGAGTAGTTGATAGAAGGTGTGGAGCACGTGGTCTTGCATTTAGGGAGACAAGGCTTTGTCTCCCTTTCTCCGGATTTCAGGCGGGCGTTTTCAAATGGCTCGACTTGGCCCCCTTCCAATTACATCCAAATGTTATTGCGTTCGTCCGGGCGTTCGAACTGGTACACGCTAGTATCTCGAGATCGGTTGTACGATGCCCCTATTTTTCTGGGTCTTTCATCTGCAACGGTCGAGCGTGCATGAGAGACACAATTGGGTTTCGTTTAAGTAGTCGATGAGGTTGTTTAAGACTTACTTTGATTATGTCTGGAATTTCAAGGACAGGTGGTACACGGTGAAACACCTCACCCCGCGGGTTTTGGATAGTATATACGCAAAACAGCGAGACGCCCATGGTATAGAGTGTCATGTTTCGACCATCCCGCTCGAGTGGCAGCGAGCTCATTACAATCGCTTTACGGATCAGTTCCTTGTGAAGCCCGAGAATCTAGGGCCCGAGGACACAGATACCCACCATAAATTGGTAGCCTTTGTTCAAAGTTTCACCCCTTACTTGCGAGTGGAACGACAGAATAGGCTTGTCTTGTCGAAAACCGGGGAGCATATTTATGATGTCCGCCTGATCAATGTTAAGGCGGTGCTCGAATGTAGGACGGGCGAGGAGTCTCTCCGACTCTTAGGTAAGTTGTATTCGACTTCTTTCTTTCTCATAGATATCTTATCTAGTGACTGACCTATGTTTTTGTTTTTTGCTTGCAGTTGTCATGTTGAACCTCAAGGAGCGCGTGTTGAAGCGGACAAACAAGGAAACGGGCAAAGCCTCGAAGAATGCTTCTAAGGGTCGTGTCGGCCAAGTGATTGCTGGGGAGGTGACTGGTGGCTTGACGACTCTTACTTCTCCCCCTCATGCTCCTCCCATCGTAAGGACTCGTGTTAGTCAGTCTTCTGGTCGTGAGACTCCTCCTGCTAAGCGCCAGCGTGCTAAAGGCTCGTCGGCTGGGGCTACCGCGAGCGTGGATCTGTTCAAGAACCCTGGGACGTATCTCCTTCCTTTTTTTCATCTTCAACGGGAACTTTTCAGTGGGGAAGGCTCTGTGGGAGTGCTGGATGCTGAAGCGAAGGCGATCATGGGCCTAGAAAAAGCGACTAGGTAGGCGAACTTATCCAAGGACATAGTTGTCGTGATCAGGGTCATGGAGATGGCCTTGGTCTTGTCCAACAACACTTGCCCGACATCTGAATTGGAGGCCATAAAAAAGAAGCTGAAGGCGGTGAGGATCAAGAAGGAGATGCCCAGGAGTGAACTCTTGGAGTATAAGGAGCGCCACAAGCTCCAAGAGGGGTTGATGTTCGAGCTGGGGGAAGTCCATCTCGAACGGGATGCTGTGATCGATGAGATCAAGAAGCTGAAAGACAAGGAGACTGAGTTTGACAAGGTTGTCGATGAGGTCAAGCGTCTTTGGACAAGGGTGGCGGAGCTGGAACACTTGGTCGCCCCCGGTGAGGAGGAGGGAAGAGGAAGACAAGGCCCTGAGAACTCGGGCTGACTTGATTGCCCAGATTCGGGAGCTTGAGAGTGACTATGTGAAGAGTCTTAAGTTGGGTTTCAATAACACGGTGGAGAAGCTTCGAGTCGTCAATCCTGGGGTAGACCTCATGACTGAGGGGACTTTTTCAACTATGACGTGGTTAAAGGAAAAATTGTTTGCCCCATCAGGGATTCAGCTGAGAAGGAGGAAGAAGATGACGAGGAAAAATAGTTTCTCGGCCTGCACGTCGTTGTTTTTTTTTTCTGTCGGCCTACGTGCCATTGTTAATTTATCGGCTCGCATGCCATTGTTTGTACTTGTTAGCCTGTGTGCCATTGTTTGTACTTGGGCTTAGTCCCTTTGTGTAACTGCAAACGTGGCCCCCCTTTTGTACTTTCTAGGTCTGCCAATTTTTGGTCGGTTGATTAAATAAAATGAAGTTTTGATATATTGTATTTCTTTTAGTTTGAACCTTTGTTGCTCTACCTATTAGGCTCGTCGATTTAAGGAACCGTCGAGGTTGCGGGCTTTACTTCCACAGGGTCGGGACGAGAATTGCGGCCAGGGTCCTGATCCCGCAACTTGGACCTTCCCATCGCAAGTTGGGTGTCCTGCCAACATGGTACTGTGACAGTGGAGTTCGTTTGAAGTATCCTCTATCGAGGAGGGGTTCTATCCGTCTCCCCGGAATGTGAGCCCTCCTTTCGATTGAGACAGAGAGTCATGGTCATACCTTTCATACTCATATGGCTATATTGTTATCCTTATTCGGGTCATGGTCGTGCAGGCTGTTTAGTTATAATATTGCTTAAGTTTTTCAGCATTCCATGGTTGAGCAAGTTCTTCACCTTGTAGGTTTTTGAGGTAGTAGGCTCAATTGTCTGTTTTGACTCTGACGCGGTACAAGCCTTCCCAATTTGCGGTCAGCTTGCCTTCTCGTAGATTCTTCTGATTCCACCGAAGGACGAGGCTGTCGACTTGGAACTCTCATTTAATGACCCTTGTGTCGTGGTGCAGAGTAACATTTTGTTTCAGGGATGCTTCTCGAAGAGCCGTCTCGGATCGTATTTCCTCAATGGTCGAGTTCTCTTCAGAGGGTTTCATCGTTCAACTCCTCTTCTATGGGTGCTTCTGTCCGCCTCGAAGGTTCTCTGATTTATACTAGGATGACTGCCTCAGTCTCGTATGCTAGTCGGAATGGGATTTCCCTGGTTGTTGAGTAAGGGGTCGTGCGGTAGGCCCAGAGCACACTATATAGCTCTTCGGCCCAAGCCCTCTTCGCTTCACCTAATATGCGTTTCTGACCCTTCAAGATTACTATGTTGGTCACTTCCGCTTGGTCGTTAGTCTGGGGGTGTTCAGCAAATGTGAAGTTTTGTTTCGTGCCTAGGTTGGCGACGAAATCTTGAAATCTTATGTTCGTGAACTTCGTCCCATTGTCGGTGATGAGTGTCGTACCTCAAAAAATATGATCCTCACGATGGACGTGAAAAAAAAACAACAGAGTCGCCACCTAATTCTATTTATTCTAACGAAAGAAAATGAAGATATAGATAAAACCTAAAAAGAAATAACTTGGTCTCTGGAACCACATTCAAGGTTCGGGAGTCGTTTACGCAAGAGGAAAGTATTAGCACCTCTTATGTCCGTTATACTCAATGGAAACCTCTTATTCTAGTTTGTGATCGAATGCTAACATATGCTAATGTCTTCTTAAGGGTAAATGATGTGGAGAATGGGTGGTTTTGTTCCTAGGGTGCTCGACAAGAAATAGGATTCTTATGCCTATGTATTCTTTCATGCAATGGGAAAGTAAAAGCCTCGTAGTTCATGGTACTACGGTTGGTTGGTTCGTTTTAAAGGCATCAACTACTCACGTGCGAGACAGATGCCTCATACACGAACAATTGAGGAAAGGTATTAGAGATCCAATACCATTCTTTTCACCTTTGATAAAAGTAGTGTTTAATAATTGTTATGTGCCTTAATTTTGAATTAAGAAAAAGGATTGATTGTTCGTTGGTTTGTTTTAAGAGGTGTTAATTGCTCACGTGCGAGGCAGATGCCTCATACATAAACAATTGAGGAAAGGTATCGGAGATCCGACAACTTTCTTTTACACCTTTGAGAAAATATATGCTTAATAAAAGTTAAGTGTTTTGAAGTTTAAGAGGCGTAAACTGCTCGCATACGAGACAAACGCCTCATATTCAAACAGTTGAAGAGAAGCATAGACAATTCCACAATTCTCTTTTACACTTTTGAGAAGAAAAAAAGTAAAGTACTCAATGTTGGATCGAGGTTTGAGTTTGTACGACAAAGTTTTAAGATTGAGGTAAATTGGTATGGAGAACCTAATGGACTAGGTTATGGTAAATGGCGAGGCACGATGCGCTCAACTTTTAGAATTGGTTGTGAGGCATGATGTGCTCGGCTTTGGAAGAGTTGGTTGTTACTTGATAAGTGGATCAAGTGCTATGATTGTGTAACTAACTATGAAAACAAATGTAATGCGCTCATTTAATTAAATTACAAAAAGTTGAGAAAATGTAAAGTGTAAAAGTAATGCATGACGGCGATCGTAGGACGATCGACTTACGTGTATGCATGGATAAGTGTGTAGAAATATTTACTTGGCATTGGACCAAGAAATATAATTATCTTTGTGAAATTAGTCTTGTGCGCGTATTCGCATCTTATTTAACAAATTATAATCAAAATGCAAGAACACGACATACAAATCCATACAAGGCATACAATCAAATACCGAACAAGGACAACCAATCAAGTAAAAATCAAATCAAACATGAATCAAAATGATTTAAAAAAGAAATTCTTATTTGAAAACAATAATACCAACAAAACAATAACTCTTTATTTTTCTTTTAATAATAAGAAGCTTTAAACTAAACCCTAAAAAAACAACACAGACCGGTCTACGGTCAATTGATGGATCCGCTCCAGACGAACAAAACCCTAAAGTGATGATACAAAATGGACCATCCTATTTTACTACCAAAACTCGGTCAACAACCAAACAAATGGAAATCAATAAGCTGACAATACAACAATTAATTAATGTATCTTGAAAAGGCAACAAGTGTGCATCGGTCATGAGTCATCAATTGTTAGCAAAACAAATTTGATCATTTAAAACCAAATGTTAAATTTAAATGAGCAAAGCCAAAAAAAAACCACTCAGGGCTGCGAGAAAGACAGTTTTAAAAATTTGCCTTCAAAACTTTAATGATATTTAAACCAACATTTAAATCATATTAACCCAATATGTTTCTCTTTAAACCAAAAAGATGCATTTGTAAAATGAAAAGAAAAAGAAACCAAAGAGCCTCTGCAACCCACTATGAAAACCCTCTCTCTCATCACATCTCAATCTCAAAGTTTTTCCCTTTGCCTTTCAATATTTCAGCTCGGTCACGGTGTTCTTACAACCAGACTTCATCGCATCATTAAACCAACGAAACAACCATGGATTAAACAAGATGAATCAACAGTGAACTTCGAGGGAAATATTTTTATTCCTTCTTCAATGATCTTTTCCTATTTTCTTCGGCTTTAGTTCTGCGGTTGAATGAGTTGTGGAGGTGTTGTTGTAACACGGTGGGAGAACTGACTTTTAGTCATGTTGCGGATAGCAAGAGTCGCCACCGACTTTTATTTTATCCAAATGGAAAGGACATAAAAGAACAGGAAAGACCTATTTTAAAAGACTTGAGTTCAGGGGGTGGGTTATACAAAGGGAAGGTGTTAGCACCCTTTATATCCATGGTTATCCATGGGCTCTTAGTTACTTAGCTCACTTTAATTGTTTTTTTTGGAAAGTGTAATGTGTGATTAGAAATTTTCTAAGTACTTTGTAATGATCCTCGTATGGATGTATACAAAGTATTGTTTGAAAATGTTTTGAAAATATTGTGAGGTGTGAAAAGTATTTTTGAAGAGTGAGCAAGTAACTACGAGGTACCTACCCTAGACTAAGTCATTCATGTTCTTATATCTCCTTTCAAGGGTAAGACTATCCCTATTACTAAGGAATAGGTAGTCATTACCTTGGATGTGTTAAGGGACGGGCATAGGGTCATCATATGGTCATAGAAGGCAACTTAAGGGATGTCTTTAGCAATTCGTAGGGACTATCATCATTTATTCGAAGGGACAAGATCATTATTCCGTAGGCAACCTCAAAGGGACTTGATCTTTTAAACTGTAGGGACTATGATGATTTATACTTGAAGGGACTTTGCTTAAGACACCCCTATATTCGAGGGACTTGACCATATTAAAGACAACCAGGAGGAATACCCTAGGAAGTGCAAGATGGCGATCAAAGATCGACTTACGTGTGTGAATGATTTATTTAGGATATTTATCTTATTTAATTAATTATCTAAATTAATTTTAATTACAAGTATGTTTTCACACCCTATTTACTAACCACGCAGTGAATATATACAAAAATTAAAGGCAGAAATTTAAAGGCAGAAAATAGATTCCTACACTATTACATGACTTCGGGGTAGTTACATAACAATAATTGCGGAAATTTAAAACCTAGTTATTACAAATGCGAAACAGTTACATAATAAGGCGGACAATAAATGAATAACATAAAAAATAAATGAAAAAATAGAAAATAGTTTTGCAAATTAGGTTAAAGAAAAAAATTAGGGTTAGGGTTATAAAATTTAGGTTTAGAAAAAAATAGGTTTTAGGGTTTGAGGCAAAAAATCAGGGAAGTTAGTTATAAACCTAAATAAAACAAAATAATTAATTTTTTTAATAAAAATATAAACCTAAACCTTAAAAGAAATTATATATTAAAAACTAAAACTAATAATTAAAAAAAGGAATTTTAAGAAAATATTATGAGATTTAAAAAAAAAAAGGTTAATTTAAAGTTTAAAATAAAAATAGGGTTAACCATGGTTTAAAAGGTTAAATCACATAATTAAGAAAATTGAAGAAATTAGGAAAAATAAAAGGAAAACCAGGTTTTGCCAAAAAATGCCAGGGTTGAGAGTTGAACCCACGCCCTTGCCTCTCCAGCCTTAGTCCCTAGCCACTAAGCCATGCGCGTCTTCCTGTTAATGAATTAAAATCCAATAATAATATTGTAAAACAACAGAATAAAATAGGTTAGAAAAAAAATGTTGAAGGCTGGATTCGAACCCACGCCCTCAACGTTACAAACCAAGCTTCCCACCATCAGGCCACCTGCGCGTTTTTGATAATTATATAAAACAAATGAATAAAATATAAAGATGAAATTTTGAATTCTGATTGGCGCACGAACTTCATCTTCTTCCTCGTACCTGCGAAAACTCCTGCGAATTTATCCACAATTTTTCCTGCGAATTTACCTGCGCACGAATACTTACAGAAAACCTAGGTTTTGAAACACCATGAAAATCATAATAATCCTAAAAATTAACAGCCCAGATTGATTGTCCATGGTTCATACATTCTGGTCATGGTCTTAGAAGTCATTTAAATGAGGTAAATGACAAAACCCCAAATTAAAGGTCCAAACCCTAATCATGGCCATTCACACATTTGGTCACGAACCTGCAAGTTTTTTGTCCAGAAACGATCTACACACTATTATAAAGTTAAAAAGCAACAATAATGCATGAATTAAGTGAATCGAAAAGTCAAAAAATCAAGAAGAACAAGGTTCGGATTCCATGATATGAGATGCTTTTGATCAATGTGATGGTTCAGTTGCGTTCTACGTGCTTCAAAGATAATGTCTCAACCTTTAAATGGCTTGGAATGCACCTCAAAGTATGAAACCGAATTTGACTTTGTTATAAAAAAATTTGCAATTGAATATGATATTCTTGGCTGCCAAAATCGTCCCTTATGCTATGGTTGTCTTGTGCTTATGTAGTAGAGTGAAATTAGGTCAACAAAACATATAACTTTGTGGGCTTATGGATACCTTGAGTGTGAAGAAATATCCTTGCCAAATTGGTCAAAAAATCAAATATATTCATGCCATAATGCCTTAGCACGAAATTGGAACTTCTCAATCAACTTTAAATGACCTTTAAGAGTTTCTAGAAGAAGGATCCAATCAAATAATTGTATTTTTATATTTTATTTTGATTTAAAATGAATTTTAATGAATAAAATAAATTATAAAAATCTGAAAAAATAAGCATTGGGTCGTGCATGATGTCATTGTAAAGATTGGATTACAAAATTGCAAGCCCATTTGGAAAAATTTGGTTTTAAGACCTCATTTGCTCAATATATCCCTAAAAAATTTTCCAACTTTGTCAAGGCATAAATCCCTCAATTTTAAGGCTATGAAGGTGTTCTTGGACATTTTGGAAAGCTTAAAGAGTCTTCTAACCAACCTCTTTGGTCTCATGTCCATATCCTTTACCATTTTCAAATTATGCCCTTTGGAAGATGTTAACTTTTTGTTGACTTTTGAAATGACCCATAATGTTTTACCTCATACCTTCTAAATGAAGCATTTTTAGGCTTGGCTTGTGAGACACAAAGTTTTAGAGAATTCAATTTCCTTTAAAATGAGCTTTGGATGGGAATTTTTGATTAAGCATGTGAAAGTTATGGCTGGTCAAAGTTCAGTTGACTTTCCTTAAGAAAACCCTAATTTAGAAACTCCTGATTCTTGATGATCTGAAACTTCCTTGATGAATCATGATCAAAACTTGATCAAATGATTCATTTTACTTCATAAACTTGATGTTGGCAAAAAATCTTGAAGTTTGACTTTAATTTGACCATAGTTGACCTCAGTTTGACTTTTTAACTACTTTGACTGATTTTTGCATATCTGATCATCTGACTGGGCAAGCTCTTTGGGAAAGCTTTGAAACTTGACATAGGGCTTATTGAAGTCATAAGGGGTGCCATGAAGCTCACTTGAAGCCTTAAAAATCATTTTAACCTGAGGAAACACAAAACCCTAGTTTTGGACACTTTGCTTAGGAGGAGACATTGTCTGGGGAAACTTCTACACTTCTTGATCAATTGGGAGTCTTGAGGATCTTATGATCATCTAGAAGTCTTGAGAGAGGTTGTCTTGATTGTGGGAGGGAAAATTTTGGGGTGCAACAGTTGTCAATGAGGTGGTTGTTGTGGTTTTGGGTTAGATTTAGCTGTGAGATATGGTTGTTGGTGAGGGTTGGGGTTGAAGAAAGGTTTTGAAAATATGGAGGTTTGTTTGTGAGATGGAGATTCGGTTGGTGTTGATGTTTTATGCTTCAACGATGAGAAAATACAGGGAAGGTTCGGATCTTGTGTTATGATGTTGTTTTTGTGGTGCAAACGAAGGTGATGATTATTCAATTGGTCAATGGTTACTTGAAGTTTAATGAGGGATTTGTGAAGTCTTTTGATCGATGGAGCAAAAAGAGAGCAATGTTTTTCAGGTTTTGTGTTTTCTCGCCCTCTCAATCAATCCCCCTCGTTTTATCGTTCTTTGCTCTCTCCTTTTAAGGCCAAGTATTCAACTTATTTGATAAGTTTTTCTTTGGTTTTTTGTCTTGTATATTACAGGTTGTTGCTTGTTATTGGTGTTGTGCAAAGTACGAACATTGCAAATTGTTGTTGTCCAAATTGGCTTGTAGCGTTATGGTATAGAATGATGTTGTATAAGGCTTTTGTGAAGTCATTTTCAAGTGGTACAATTTTACAGGTATGTGTGCAAAGAAATTCTTGGTCAAGGTTTTGGCATGTGACATTATATGGAATCGTTTTCGTAAAGTTTTGGTGTGGTGAGTTTTTGGTACATAGTTTGTTTTGGAGGGACATGATACGTGGCTTAGAGTAGCAATAAGTTTGAAGCAACAACCAGACCCTTTTGTAGAATTTTCTTTTAACTTGTAATTTTGTAAGACAAAAATGGCCAATGAGCCTTATATATTTTTTTGGAACATTTCATGAATCTTATTATAACTAGAATACAAATGGACCTTTGGTTTGACGATGTTCGTATCGGACTTTACAATTTACACCCTTAATATTCCATTTGAAATACACTTGAAATATAACAATTGAATTGAGTGATAATCTTTATTGAATTTTCCGAATTAAAACCAAACTTGAATTGAATCCAAGAATCGCACTCAAAAAAAATTTCCCACATTTTTGGATCATTCATTAAGAATCTACTTGGAATGAAACAAACACCTCGAATCAAACCCCAAAAACGAATGGACCTTGAACAACTAACCCTCTGAATCCCGGTGAACCAAAAATTTACCCTGAAATTAATAAATATATCTCTAACCAGCTATTTGAATATTGATGAAGCAAAGTCTTCACCATAATCATAGCAATATAACTTGTCGTAAACCTTAGTGCATCAACCAAAAAATCATATTCGAAAATGAACCGGTCCTTGATGATTCTCAATCACACACACTTAAATTTAGACCACAACTTGATAATTTGAGAATGAAGAAACTCTCATTTGACTAAGATTAAATCAGACCCAACTGAACTTCAACCAATACTGCACACACATTTGTCTTGGCGACTTTTCCTGAAACCTGATTAACCCTTGCAACTCCTTATCAATTAAAGTTTTCCAACGACTATTAAAGTGGCTTAGCAAAGAAATGAGACCCTTAATTCACGTTTCATTGTTGATGATGAACCAGATGCACATTGAATAGTCTTCAGACGTGAAACCCTTGAATATCACTTAATCAGGGAAATAAACCCTGATCCAGTGATAGAAGCATAAGAGAATGATGCCATTGATGGTTGCTTGGTTAAAACCTTGAATTCCTCTGATAACCACAAATAGGGTGTGAAATCCTAATTCCTTAGATGACATTAATCTCATGTCTTAGGAGCTTATGAAAATGAATGAACGCAAAATGTATGACCTAATGGAGATGCAAATGAATGCGAAACAAAAAAAAGTCAGTTAAAGTTAGAAAAATCAGAGGGCAAATTTTGGGGTGCAACAGCTGGCCCTTTTCAAATAGCTTAGACCTGAAAGGATAAAGAGCAACGACTTTCAGACATTCAATGTAAAATATGGTTGAATACTAAAGAACCAGAAAATTTGCACTTTATGAGTAAAAGAAAATATGGTGAGAAAATGCTTGGTGGAAGCTATAAAGTCAAAAATCTACTAGGAAGAAAGAGATGACTCTAATGGGGATAACACGGGAAAAAATACTGAACTCAAACGGACTCTCGGGAAATGAATGTTGACCTTGATCAACAAGAACTGGGAAACACAAGAAACAAGACCCACCTCAGATGGACTTGAAAGAGAATGTCATTCTTGGATAAAAACTCAAAGAAACGAAACCGGACTTGGACAGAATTGAAATGGTTTATCACACTTGGGTGATAGCCAAAGAACACAAGACCCACCGTGAGTGAACTTGAAATAGAATATCATACTTAAATGATAACTCGAAGAAAACGAAATCGGACTTGGACAAAATGGAAAGCATTTACCACACTTGGGTGATAAAGCAAAACAAGACCCATAGTGAGTGGACTCGAAAGAGAATATCATACTTGGATGATAACTCGAAGAAAACAAAACCGGACTTGGACGGAATCGAAATTATTTACCACGCTTAGGTGATAAAGCAAAACAAGACCCACCGTTAGTGGACTCAAAAGAGAATATCATATTTGGATGATAACTCGAAGAACACGAAACCGAACTTGGAAGGAATCGAAAGTATTTACCACACTTGGGTGATAAAGCAAAACAAGACCCACCGTGAGTGGACTCGAAAGAGAATATCATACTTGTATGATAACTCGAAGAAAGATGAAAATTTTCCACAGGGAACCAAGTAGGATGACTCGACTGGGGAAAGAAATGAGACACTATAAAGATCCACGGATCTTCACACATGGGTAAGATAAAAAAAGAAACTGCTAAGGAATGAAGTGAACAAACTCTTGGGGATGTCATTGTCTTATTGAACAATTATTCAAACTTTTGGTGTATGGAACCAAAACTGACTTATGTTTCGCATGCATGTTTGAATTTTTTTATGGCGTAATGCTCCATATCAAATGGAAATGCTACGCATTTTTAGGATGCAATGTAATGATGATTACTATATGAAAGATGCAAAGAGAATCTCCTGTTGGGGAAGATAACAAGCACTCTGGTGGAGAAAGAATCATTGACCTGATCTTCTGAATCTTTGTGGGGAATAATATCTCTGCTGGGAAGAATGTTAACAACATATGGGCTCTGAACTTCCAAAAGAATGATAACCTTGTTAGGGAGGCCTCATATGAACCAACTCTGCTTGGGAAGAATTATAACCATAGAACTTTGCTGGAGAAATGACAACCTTGTAACCTGACTGAGGAAAGGACTTGTCAATATTCTGCTGAGGAGAAAACTTTGTTGGAGAAATAAAGATCAAAAGTGAGCCTCCTGCTAGGGAAGATCTCTGAATCTCACACATGTCGGTCAAATCGAATCAAATTATGCCCCAAGTATAGTATGAAAATTGTATTGGAAAGATATTCCAATGAAGTTTGGACTTTGAGTGTGGAGAATAATCAGCTGCTTATGAAGAAACCTTATCGGATGGAGAAAAATTCTCTGCTCGGGGGGAGAATACTACTTCCAGTATCCTGCTAGGAAATAGATACCAGACATTCATCCCGAGAATTCCCTTGGTGCTTCAAGCCTCTAAGTTCAACAATTATATATTGATTGTCATGAGTAAATAATTATTTCTTTATTTCTCAAATTATACCCAGAGTGCATCGTCTACGAAAATATTGTCTCCAGAGGATTTTATATAAGATTTGGCTTCCAAAGTGCCCCAGTGTCTTCAAACTCTTAGAGAGGTGCTTATGATTAAACATCTTATGGACAGAGTGACTTCTTGGGATGGCCTGCCCCCAGAATGAGTCTTGTAATGATCTTGCCCCACATATAATGGAAATCCTATGCATTTTGAATATGCAATGCAATGATGCAAGATGTTGATGTGTGCTCGGGTTGCTAAGGATATGGGTATATGTGAGCCGCTGGAGGTGATTGAAACAAGTATGATTGGGCGTTAGGGCGAAGTTGATAGTGATTGATTTTTCTTTTGGCTGCCAAACAATTGGACTTTGAAGGTGAATTACCAAACAAGAACCGATTTATTGAAGGTAGGCCACCAAATGAGAACTGTTGGACAAAGAATAAATCGTCAGACGAGAACTGACTCCTTCTTGGTTCATTGTCAGATGAGAAATGACTTTGAAAAGAATGACTTCAAGACGAGAATTGGAGTTCAACAGGCTAAATGAAAAGGTGACTAGACGAGAAATGGTTAGAAGTTCTCCTACCAGAGGCGAACTGGTATTTGAAGTTGGTTTGCCAGACGAGAATTGGACTTTGACTGGTTTTCCAGACGAGAATTGGACTTTGAATCGGTGTGCCAGACGAGAACCAAACTTTGAACTATCAAGTGAAGTTAGGGTTACAAGGCCCTTTGGTATGAGATCATGTTGAGGAGTGATGCCCAATGAATGATATGATGTGCATGGATCTATGGTTGAGCAAAGCGACATGATTAATGCATGAGAATGATTTTATGCAATGATTATGAAATTCCATAAATGCCCCTGAGGTAGGTAAGGAGGTCTTTTGTGGTAAGGCTTCTTATTTGGAAAGGGTGACACGACGAGGGTGGGTTGCATGATTTCCCGATACTCATCTTGAATTTGGAGATCACTGATGCAACTTGCTCTGTGTAGCTTCACTTACCCCAGCCTAGCGGGTCTTTGCATGATTTCCCCTTGAAAGGAGGTTTGGGAAACAACTTCCATGAAATGATTTGATCCAATATTCTGAACTTTGAAACGACTGCTCTGATCATCCAATTCTTAGAATAGCAGACTGAATTGTTCGTTTGAGCTATTGAAATATCTTGCCCATGTATGAATGTAGAAGCAACTTGACTCACCCTGACTGAGCATTGGAGGGATTCACCCTTAGTTAACAAAACCTCTGGATGGCCTGCCCCTGTTTGGTAGATTCACTTTTGATCAACTGACTCTTGAGTGATGTTCTCCTCAATCCACCAATGCTTGGGGAGTTGCCTTAGACTGAATGATTCCTCGGTCAACATAAATAGTAAATGGCATACCCCTAATTCATAGACTACAGGATACTCTTGATTCTAATCCACCGATGAATGATCAAGTCCTCTCATGATTGCTCTTTGTAGGAACTCCCCTGATGTCACATACTGACTTGCAATTAAAATTGTTCATTCACAAATAGTAATTTTAATGCGATGCTCATGCAAGTTTTGAAAATTTATTTATTTGATGTTGTGATGGTGTGTGACGAATGGACCATTAATCCAACCATAGTGATGATATTAACAAAGCTTTAGGAGTCAGTTTACGCAACCTTATCGTAGTATGCTTTCAGAATTGGGCCTGCTTCAGTTAGGACTTTTAAAAGTTACAATGCATCTGGTTCACGGTTTCAGAAAAAAGAATTTAAAGCTCAAAGTTTTATCGGTACCCACATAATATCCTTGATGTTCTCCAATCCTATGTTCAGTGAATTCGGCCTAAGAGCTCATCTCTCAAAAGGGTTTTGTGATGGTTAAAGAACCAATGACGCTAGCGGTTTAAGCACCCATGAGGTTTTTGGAGTAACAGTCACCCCTTTTGTCTTTGTTTTGGTCACACGAATTTGTTTCACTTTTCATTTTTCATTATTTTTATTTTTTTCTTCTTTTTTTATCTTTTGATTCTTTTTTTGTTTCAATTGTTCTCCTTCTTTTTTGAACAAATCATGTGACACTGGTTGTCTTGACTTGCTTGAGAGGATTATGTATGTCTCATTACTTGCTCGATGAGTGATAACCATTTTGGTTTCACGTCTCTTGACCTCTTTAGGTATAGTGAATATGGATCCTCGGATGCACATTCCTTTGAAAATTTGAACGCTCGGTCAAACTAACTGACGACTACCCTGTCCCGGGTTAAATGTGAGGGTTTTTCGTTTAGAAAAGAAACTCATACTTCAAGGCTCGATGGGGTTGACGAGGGTCTATCTCCCTTATATATATGGTGTTTAGGGATTGAACCAATGCATGTATATCATCAGCAGGTTCTAATCCGAAAGTATACCTTCAACAATTATGGGTATTTCGTTTTCATCATCCTCCATCAAGTCTCTGCTAAACAACAGTGAAATAAATGGGAGGTATATGAATGCATTTTTTTTCTGATGCAAGTGAAGAAAAATGAACGAATGTGACATAATTGATTCATAAAGTGCATGATCACTTCATTAACATCACCAATCAAAACAACAATATTTAAAAGATAATTAGACTTAAACAGGAAAGAAACTACAATGCAAATGATAAAAAGGATACAATGATTTCCAAATCTGACGATGTTTTCTTGTCTTAACCATTGAAACCCAGACGCTCCCTCGAAGTCCTCATACTCAATCGGGCGAGAGATTGACTTGCACTACCAAGCTTCCTTCTGGAAAGGATATGTACCTTTTTTCAATCAACTGTTGTACTTTTTCTTTAAAAGCTTTGCAATCTTCAGTTGAATGCTCAATCGATCCACCATGATATCCACATTGCTCATGAGGATTGTACTCTAAAGACTAAGGCTATATAAATGTTTTGAGAGGCTTAGGAACCACCAACGAGCTGTGAATTAGATGTGGCGAAAGTTTATTGCATGCCACGGGGACTGGATGAAGAGGAGAATTCCATCTTTCTAGATTGTTGTGAGGCTTAGGCTGGCTCTAATGTTGATTCTGAAGTCTTCGACAATGAACTTGCAAATTTGGACGAGGAACCCAGGGTTTTTGATATGGTACTTTGAGCATGGCTGGTTACCCATATGGATGACAAAGCACTGGAAATGATTACCGTTGAGAAGATGAAGAATCATGAGGTTTTGTTGGCACACGATGAGAATACTTGACATCTTCCACGATTGCAGTGATTTCTTTCTCCTCTTTCTCTTGGGAATTAACAACAAATCCACTTTCACTGGCTGGTATGTTCAAAGAGTCTTGGATCTTTCCACTTTTGACTAGGCTCTCAATGCGCTCTCCAACTCTCATCATTCTAGAGAAATTTGATGTCCCAATGTCTATCATTTTTTTCAAGTATGGACCTTGCAAGGTATCCATGAACAAGTCAACCAATTCTCTCTCCAAAAGTGGTGGTCGCACTTGGGCTGCCATTTCTCTCCATCGTTATGCATATTCCCTAAAAGACTCGCTACTCTTTTGAGATAGGTATTGCAACAGTGTGTGATTGGGCGTCATGTCCAAATTGTACTGGTATTGCTTTAGGAAAGCTCTGGATAAATCATTTCATGACTGAATATGACTACTTTCAAAATCCATATACCAAATTAAGGATGTACCACTTAAACTGTCTTGAAAACAATGAATCATCAACTCATCGTTGGGGGCATAGGAAATCATCTTTCTGTAGAACATCACCAAATAACGCTTTGGGCAACTGACACCAGTGTACTTTTCGAACTTCGATGCTTTGAATTTTGGAGGTATGACAAGACCAGGTACTAAACACAGGTTTAAAGCATTAAAACCAAAAGCATCACAACCCTCTATAGCTTTGAGTTTCTCATCCAACACACGATATCTTTCAGTAGACTCAACAACTCGTGGATCCTTATTTTTCACAACAGGGAATGCCTTTCGGAAGTTTGGCACAAAGAAAGTAAAACTCTGATAGTTTGTAGCATCAGAAGAAGAGGAACGTCCACCTCGGACAACAGATTGTTCAAGCACATCATGATTAACGATCGGGCTCGGTGCAGGCTAAGCTTGAACAAGGTTGTTCACTTGTGAAAGATCCTCATCAGGAGAAAGACCATACAGAGGATTGGTCGTCACATTAAAACCAGGTGGAAAATCAACTTTATGAAGGTTGTTCCTTGACATAGTTACCAACGACTTCCAAATTGGATTCCTAACTCTAAACACTTCTCAGTATTACTTCCAATACTCTGTCGTCTTCCAACAGTTATCACTTGTTCAGAACGGATATTGGGAAATCAGTTGGTTGGTCACAAACAAAGGATGAATGAGATTTTTGGAAAAGAATATGCAATGCTCATGAACGCAAATGCAATATGATGATGCAATAAATGCTAAGACATGGGATCAATGCTACCACAAATGTTGGGTAACTGTTGCACTAATAACAAAACATACTGAACATAACAACATCAGGACTATGCCTTTGTAAGAAAACCAAAAAAACGAGTATTATGGAGGTTATGGTATCTTGTCAAAAGTTTTTCCCTCTCACAAGTGTATGTTAGACGGAGATCAAAGTTCATCAATATCACGGGCTCTCAGGTCGAGAAGCAATTATACGGTCACCGTTTCCGGTTTGGCATTATTTACTAAAAGATGAGGCATCAACTGATTCCCCTCAAACTCCCACACAATAGGTTCTCAGCTTCAGCAGCTGCCATCGAGAAACAATAATATATTCATCCTGAATGGTACACTACCATCGCCAAATTTGGAGTGCCTCAACTGAGTTCCCAAGAACAGGTCCCCAGAGTTAGCAACTCAACTTGAAAACATTGACATACGACAAAGATTCATCGCATTCCAATATCTCCAAGAGAATTTACTTCAAGTGATGTTTTTCGATTCGTCCTACGAGGAAGATTCCTCATAGTCCTCCACTACACAACCATCGATTTTAAGCTTAGTTTTTTCTCAGGCCTGGGTAGTGAGCCTCTCTCACTCAGTACCGATGATCAAAGAATCCCCATAGTGACAATAATAATTTGGATAGTAAAAGATAAGCGAATAAATAATAGAAAGCATGCCACAAATAAGAGAAAGCACACAATCAAATAAGAAGACAGACAAGCAAGGCTAACACACAAGCGCAAAACTATCCTAAGTTAAGCTCGACTCTCTTATGCACAAGGCAAGTCTCCAACAGAGTCGCCAACTATCGTACCTCGAAAAATATGATCCTCGCGATGGATGCGAAAAACAAACAACAAAGTCGCCACAAAATTCTATTTATTCTAATGAAAGAAAAGGAAGATATAAATAAAACCTAAAAAGAAATAACTTGGTCGTTTGAACCACATTCTAGGTTCAGGAGTCGATTATGCAAGAGGGAGGTATTAACACCTCTTACGTCCGTTGTACTCAACGGGAACCTCTTAGTCTAGTTTGCGATCGAATGCTAACATATGTTAATGTCTTTTTCTTAAGGGTAAATGATGTGGAGAATGAGTGGTTTTGTTCCTAGGGTGCTCGGCAAGAAATAAGATTCTTGTGCCTAAGTATTCCCTCGTGCAATGAAAAAGTCAGAGCCTCGTAGTTCGTGGTACTACGGTTGGTTGGTTCGTTTTAAAGGCGTCAACTGCTCACGTGCGAGACAGATACCTCATACACGAACAATTGAGGAAAGGTATTGGAGATTCAATACCATTCATTTCACCTTTGATAAAAGTAATGTTTAATAATTGTTAAGTGTCTTAATTTTGAATTAAGAAAAAGGATTGATTGTTCGTTGGTTTGTTTTAAAAGGTGTCAATTGCTCGCGTGCGAGGCAGATGCCTCATACACAAACAATTGAGGAAAGGTATCGGAGATTCAACAACTTTCTTTTATACCTTTGAGAAAAAATATGTTTAATAAAAGTTTTGTGTTTTGAAGTTTAAGAGGCATCAACTGCTTGCATACGAGACATATGCCTCATATCCAAACAGTTGAAGAGAAGCATAGAAGATTTCACACTTCTCTTTTACACCTTTGAGAAAAAAAATAAAGTACTCGATGTTGGACGAGGTTTGAGTTCGTATGACAAAGTTTTAAGACTGAGGTAAATTGGTATGGAGAACCTAATGGACTATGTTAAGGTAAATGGAGAAGCACGATGCGCTCGACTTTTAGAATTGGTTGCGAGGCATGATGCGCTCGACTTTGGAAGAGTTGGTTGCAACTTGATACGTGGATCAAGTGCTATGATTGAGTAACTAACTACGAAAACAATCGTAATGTGCTCATTTAATTAAATTACCAAAAGTTGAGAAAATATGAAATGTAAAAGTAGTGCATGACGGTGATCATAGGACGTGCGTGTCCGTGGAAAAGTGTGTAGAAATATTTACTTGACGTTGGACCAAGAAATTTAATTATCTTTGTGAAATTAGTCTTGTGCGCGCATTCATATCTTACTTAACAAATTATAATCATAATGCAAGAACACGACATACATATTCATACAAGGCATACAATCAAATACCGAATAAGGACAAACAATCAAGTAAAAATCAAATCAAACATTGAATCAAAATGATTTTAAAAAGAAATTCTTATTTGAAAACAATAATCCCAACAAAACAATAACTCTTTATTTTTCTTTTAATAATAAGAAACTTTAAACTAAACCCTAAAAAAAACAACACATACTGATCCATGGTCAAATGGTGGATCCGGTCCAGACGAACAAAACCCTAAAGTGATGATCCAAAATGGACCATCCTATTTTACTGCCAAAACTCAGTCAACAACCAAACAAATGGAAATCAATAAGCTGACAACACAACAATTAATTAATGTATCTTGAAAATGCAACAAATGTGCATCGGTCACGAGTCATCAATGGTTGGGATATAAAAAGAAACTCTTAATTACTTTTTAGCAAAGCAAATTTGATCATTTAAAACCAAATGTTAAATTTAAATAAGCAAAGCCAAAAAAAAACCACCTTGGGTTGCGAGAAAAATTGTTTTAAACACTAGCCTTCAAAACTTTAATGATATTAAAACCAACATTTAAATTATATTAACCCAATATGTTTCTCTTTAAAACAAAACGATGCATTTGTAAAATGAAAAGAAAAAGAAACCAAAGAGCCTCTGCAACCCACTATGAAAACCCCCCTCTCTCTCATCGCATCTAAATCTCAAAGTCTCTCCCTCTGCCTTTAAATATTTCAGCTCGGTCACGGTGTCCTTACAACCAGACTACATCGCATCATTAAACCAACGAAACAACCATGGATTAAACAAGTAGAATCAACAACAAATCACAAAGAAAAACCTAATTCCAAATCATAAACCTTATCAATCTAAACTCAACTCAATGTGAAATCAACGACTAGCAAAACCAAGATTCAGCAAGCATTTAAACATAATATAGAAGATAAGTAGCAAATAAAGGTTCTTCGAAAACCGAACCTCCAATGATGAATTTCAGGGGTCAACTTCGAGGGAAACTTCTTGATCCCTTCTTCAATGAGATTTTCCTCTTTTCTTCGGCTTTAGGTTTGCGGTTGAATGAGTTGCGGAGGTGTTGTCAAGGTGGTGGTTGTTGTGGTTTTGGGTTAGATTTGGCTGTGAGATATGTGTTGTTGGTGAGGGTTGAGGTTGAAAAGAGGTTTTGAAAATATGGAGGTTTGTTTGTGAGATGGAGATTCGGTTAGTGTTGATGTTTTGTGCTTCAATGATGAGAAAATATAGGGTAGGTTCAGATCTTGTGTTATGATGTTGTTTTTGTGGTGCAAACGAAGGTGATGATGATTCAAGTGGTCAATGGTTACTTGAAGTTTAATGAGGGATTTGTGAAGGCTTCCGATCGATGGAGCAAAAAGAGGGCATTTTTTCAGGTTGTGTTTTCTACCCCTCTCAATCAATTCCCCTCGTTCTATCGTTCTCTGCTCCCTCTTTTTAAGGCCAAGTATTCAACTTATTTGATAAGTTTTTCTTTGGTTTTTTGTCTGGTATATTGCAGGTTGTTGCTTGTTGTTGGTGTTGTGCAGAGTACGAACATTGCAGATTGTTGTGGTCCAAATTGGCTTGTAGCGTTATGGTGTAGCATAGCATGATGTTGTATAAGGCTTTTGTGAAGTCATTTTCAAGTGGTACAATTTTACAGGTCTGTGTGCAGAGAAATTCTTGGTCAAGGTTTTGGCAGGTGACATTATATGGAATCGTTTTCGTAAAGTTTTGGCGTGGTGAGTTTTTGGTACATAGTTTGTTTTGGAGGGACATGGTACGTGTCTTAGAGTAGCAATAAGTTTGAAGCAACAACCAGACCCTCTTGTAGAATTTTCTTGTAACTTTTAATTTTGTAAGACAAAAATGGCCAATGAGCCTTATATTTTTTTTGGAACATTTCATGAATCTTGTTATAACTAGAATACAAATCGACCTTTGGTTTGACGATGTTCGTATCGGACTTTACAATTTACACCCTTAATATTCCATTTGAAATACACTTGAAATATAACAACTGAATTGAGTGATAATCTTTATTGAATTTTCCGAATTAAAACCAAACTTGAATTGAATCCAAGAATCGCACTCAAAAAAAATTTCCCACATTTTTTAATCATTCATTAAGAATCTACTTGGAATGAAACAAACACCTCGAATCAAACCCCAAAAACGAATGGACCTTGAACAACTAACCCTCTGAATCCCGGTGAACCAATAAATGTGCCTTGAAATTAAGAAATATATCTCTAACCATCTATTTTAATATTGATGAAGCAAAGTTTTCACCATAATCATAGCAATATAACTTGTCATGAACCTTAGTGCATCAACCAAAAAAAATCATATTTGAAAATGAACTGATCCTTGATGATTCTCAATCACACACACTTAAATTTAGACCATAACTTGATAATTTGAGAATGAAGAAACTCTCATTTGACTAAGATTAAATCAGACCCAACTGAACTTCAACCAATACTGCACACACATTTGTCTTGGCGACTTTTCCTGAAACCTGATTAACCCTTGCAACTCCTTATCAATTAAAGTTTTCCAACGACTATTAAAGTGGCTTAGCAAATAAATGAGACCCTTAATTCACGTTTCATTGTTGATGATGGACCGGATGCACATTGAATAGTCTTCAGACGTGAAACCCTTGAATATCACTTAATCAGGGAAATGAATCCTGATCCAGTGATAGAAGCATAAGAGAATGATGCCATTGATGGTTGCTTGGTCAAAACCTTGAATTCCTCAGATAACCACAAATAGGGTGTGAAACCCTAATTCCTCAGATGACATTAATCCCATGTCTTAGGAGCTTATGAAAATGAATGAACGCAAAATGTATGACCTAATGGAGATGCAAATGAATGCGAAACAAAAAAAAGTCAGTTAAAGTTAGAAAAATCAGAGGGCAAATTTTGGGGTGCAACAATGAGGATTTGGGGTATGCCGAATCGGGCGAGGATGTTTTTTTGAAGAAACAAAGTATATTTTGTGTCGTGATTTTAGCGAGGGCTTCGGCCTTGATCCACTTCGTGAAGTAGTCAACGCCGACAATGAGATATTTGTTCTAGTAAGATCCTGTCACAAAGGGTCCGAGGATGTCCATCCCCCACCACGCGAAGGGCCACGGGGAGGACAAGGTTTTGAGCTCGTTGGGGGGAGCTAAGTGTATGTCCTCGTGCCTCTAGCATATATCGCATTTCTTAACGTGCTCTTTCGTGTCGTGTTGCATCTTCGGCCAGTAGTAGCCTGCTCGGAGGGCCTTCCATGCTAGGGATTTCCCTCCGAGGTGTTGGACGTTTATTCCCTCGTGAATTTCTCTCAGGATGTCGAGGTTTTTTGCCTCGTTGACGCATTTGAGGAGTGCAATAGAGAATTCTCGTCGGTAGAGTTTGCCTTCGACGAGGACGTAGGACCACGCTATTCTTTTGGTCGTTGAGGCCTCCTTTGGGTTGATAGCTAGTTCGTCCCTCGTTAGGTAGTTGTAAATCGGGGTCATCCAATTGTTGGCATCGCCAATGACGTTCACGTCGAGGGGTGCGGATGACTTCTCGATGCTCGGTCACGAGAGGATCTCTTGGCTCATGGATTTATTATCGCCTTTCTTCTGCGTGCTTGCCAATTTAGATAACACGTATGCTCGCGTGTTGTGCTCGCGTGGGACATGTTGGACTTCCCAGGAGTCGAACTTCTCCATTTTTTCCTTAACGAGAGCTAGGTATTCAATGAGGTTATCTTTCTTGGCTTGGTACACGCCTCGTACCTGGGATGCCACGAGCTGAGAATCAGTGAAGAGTTTTACTTCCTTGTCCCCGAGGTTCTCGGCCAGTCACAGGCCTGCCAGGAACACCTCGTATTCAACTTGGTTGTTCGAAGTTGGGAAAGCTAGAGCCAATGAGATTTCAATCAAGATGTCATATTTGTTCTCGAGGATGATACATGCATCGCTGCCCGTTGAACTACAGGCTCTGTCCACAAAGATTGTCCACTTGTGGGCACCGCTGGTCAGGGTCGGTCGGTAGGTCATCTCGGTGACGAAGTCGGCCAAGACTTGTGTCTTTAGGGCCTTTCTTCTCTCGTATTGGATGTCGAACTCCGACAGCTCTAGGGACCACTTTAACATTTTGCCGACCATGTCTGGGCGTCCGAGCAGGTGTTTTATAGGTTGATGCGTTCAGACTTTAATTGTATGGGCGATGAAGTAATGTCGTAACCTTCTTGTTGCGTTTATTAAAGTCAATGCAACCTTAACAAATTCATTGATGTATATATATCCTTTCATTTCGACGTAATAAAACACATGTTGTCTAAATCTATTCTACATAGTCGAATTGGAAAATGGGCTTTGGCCTTAACTGAGTATTCTTTAAAATATATGCCTCTAAAAGCTATCAAAGGACAAGTGGTTGCTGACTTTATAGCTGACCACTCCATAATTGAAAGTGAAATAAAATATGTCGAAATAAAACCTTGGAGATTATATTTCGACGGTTCCAGTCACAAGAATGGAACAGGTGTTGGGGTGTTGATAATTTCTCCCAATAAAATTCCAACAAATTTCAAGTACAAAGTAGAAGGCTTGTGTTCAAATAATGAAGCAGAATATGAGGCTTTGATTGCTGGACTTGAAATATTGTTGGAATTGGGGGCATCGAAGGTCGAAATAATGGGTGACTCTGAGTTGGTAATAAAACAATTGACAAAAGAATACAAATGTGTCAAAGAAAATTTGATCATGTATTTTGTAATAGCCAATAGACTCTTCAAGAAATTCGACAGTGCAGCCTTTAAACACATTCCTAGATTAGAAAATCAGGAAGCAAATGACTTGGCTCAACTGTGCCTGCAAATGAGTTACACTCTGTCAGACCCTAATTTTTGACCTAAGATTTTTCACATCTCATCTGCATTTGCATACAAACAAGATCACGCATTGGTTCATTTATCCTTTTTCAGGTGCATGTCTTTGTCTCGCAGAAGATCACTTTGTTTAATTTCTGTTATCTGTTCATATTTCACTAACTTCTAACCCAAAATACAAAAAATATGTTGCAGTTGCTTCTTCTTCTCCTATGTTGCAGGATTTCAAAGACAGGGCTGTGATTCCGATTCAGATGCGTTTGTTCAGTCACGATTCGATTCAGATGGACGTTTGACCTAATCTTGGTCAAACTATTAATAGATTGTTCAATTGCAAGTTGTTTGTGCCAGTGGTTCATTATTCAGACAGTGCGTATCCAGAGTTCAAGTTGTGTTGTGTGCGAAGATCATCAGTTTGTCAGGCGGTATTTTGTGTGGAGTTTGTTTTGAATCTGCAAGTTTATCAGTTCATCAGTTCATCAGTGGTTCATCTGAGGATTTATTTTCCTCGGTATAAATTCAAGTTATCAGGATAATGTTCAGACAGATTTCAGGTGATGGTTGTGGCTTAGGTGGCAAAGTTATGATTCATTCAGTGGTTTAAAGATTGACTGTGTTCATCCAGTGGCTGGCGAAAAAATCAGAGATTAGTTGTGGGCCAAAATCACCATTTCATATCCATTTATCCTTTCCATCCTTTTTTATTCAATCCATAAACCATCATTTTTTTTAGCCGTTATCCATTTCCATTCATTTTCCGATTTTTTATGTCAAATTCATTCACTTTGTTTTCCATTTTTTCTCGATTTACCATTATCCATTTATGATCATTACCCATTAAATCCCTATTTTTGATATTCTTACCATTTTTCATTTTTTAGTCAATATCCATCAAATTTCTAAAAAAAGACCACAATTAATTTTCATTTTTTATTATTATCATTTTATCCATAAAAATTCTATTTTCTATTTTCATTTTTAATATATATCCATTCCCATTTTTTGTTTTGTTACTCTTCACAAAAAATTTTTATGATTTAGTTATTTCATTTTTTAAAGCCCAACATACTTTTTTCTTCTAGCCCATTTCCTCATTTTGTTTACATTTCACAAAGTTGCCAGCCACACACTCCAACAAGCCTAAGCCTAATCAATTCAGTCAATCTCCCAGCTCCCGTACGCCCATGTGCTGACTCCACACTTCAAGCTGCAAAAAATAAAATTCATGCCCAGCCTCAGCTTGCAAATCCAGCCGCAGCTACAAACCGAAAACAAATTTCAAACAACATCAGCTGCAGCTTCCAAATATATCACAAAAGCCACTTGCAAAAGTTAACAGCTAGCTTAACCTTCAGCTTGCACAAGCCCACAGCCATCCGTATCGAATCCAGCCGCAGCATCCCAAACAACATCACACGCTCAGCCAAATAAATACACAAGCCCAATATGCTAACAAGCCGTACCAACACAGCACTTGACTTCACAGCATCACGCCGCAAGCTACCAGCCAACATCAAACATTAAAACGCAGCGGCAAGAACGCAAAACGCAGGCCTAAAATCCACGGCAAACATCACGCTGCATCAACCCCCAAAATGCATCATTCACACACTTAAACACATCAAAAAAGGGTGAAATCAAAACGCGGAGGAGCTAAGGATAAAACGCACACACGCGTTCGTCACCGCTTGAAATTTTTCACAAATCTTAATTCAAAATCCAGCTTCTTCTGTTATAAATTAAACACTCATCTTCTTCATTTTGCTAAGCTTTGATAGCCATACCATTTCCCTGCAAAAATCAAAAATCAACAGCTTCAATTCATCAATTACCTTCTTCCTTTATCAACCCATTCAAACTGAAATCCCTAAACCAATTTCATTTCTAAATTTCTCTAATCTCCATTTTTCTTGATTCGAAGCCGAAATCGCATGAGAGTGCTTTGACTGTGTTAAGAAAAAGAAGAAGAGAAGTCAAGAGAAAGAAAGAAACCGAGGAAGATCCGAAAGAGGGAGAAGAAGATCCGAAATTCATATATAAAAAAAGACGGATTCGTTCTTATTTTGAGTTGACCGGCGCGATTTTGTGAAGGTGAGATAGTCATTTCGCCGTGAAGAATTCTCCCCTGTTTTGTTTCGCTTGCGCGTGGAAGAAGAAGAGGATTCCATTTTCTGTTTTTTTTCCTATTTAATTATTTATAATTTTGTTTTTTTAATAAGACTAAATTGAAGGAGTTTGGGCTTGGATCAGCCTGAATCTGTTTTTGTTCATACTGACCCGCGGTTCTTCCCCCATATCCTTTCCACTTTTTTTTCTTTCTTTTTTTTAATTTCTTTAGTTTATTTGTTTTTTTAATTGATTTTTGTTGTTACAATTTATTTTGAATATAAGAAAAGTCTTTTTAGAAGTATATCTTAAAAAAATGTTTAGAAACAATTTAGAAAATCATTGTAGACATTATCTTTTAGAAAAGATTTTTTTAGTGAGATATTTAGAAAAGAATTGTTTAGAAAATGATTTAAAAATTTGTTTCTATTTCTTTCTTTTTTCGGATTTATTTTAGATCCACTTTTATTCATCTTATTTTTCTTTTTGGTCGATGACAATCTCCGATTCGTAGATTGTTGATTTCCGATCGATTTAATCTTCATTATTTCAAATCTATGGATGAATGATCACTTGGATCATTCTCCATACTTTGAGATCGTGATAGGTTGTCTTTCGAGAAATTCAACGATAATCTCGATTAAGATTAGACCGTTCTCTTTCTTTTAGTGTGGCATGTTTTCGGAGAACGATTCATAATATCGTTTCTCTAACATGTATTAACACGAATATTTTCCACTTTAATTAGTGGTGGCCGGCCTCATTTGTAGGGTAATTACTCCGTAAATTACTCGGCGATTGCTTAACATAGACCTACAGTTGTCCCGATTCGGAATGCGATCCACTTGGATCCGGTTGCCTCGACTTTATTTTTCTTTTCGTGGTTGTGCTTGATTAAGTTCATCATACCACTTTATATTGTATATATTATAATAATGTGAATATACTAACATTTAATTTTAATCTCTCGCACCTTATCCTTTTATTTTAATCTCTTGTTCCCTACCTCTCTTATTATGTTTCTATATTCATTCATCATATTGCTTATTGTATATATTATTGTTGCTTGTTATTTTTTTTCATTTGTCCATTTGGACACAAAAACATTAATAACGGATTAAACATCTAAAAAATGGGTGACTAATATTGCGGACTATGGTTACTATCCCTTGCTTCGGAGATTCGGACTTAGATTCTAGGATCATCCCTTTGCTCATTTGTTATGGATTGGAGACTTTGGCTCCGGTTGAGTTACTTGTTTATGAAGATGGAAATCCAATTGTTTCAAAGAGTGCTTGCTATATGGTTTGATCATTTCTTCCTTAGCTTTTATTTTCAAGTTTTAGGATAGTCCCTTCATCTCTTCCCATCTTCTTCAATTTTCAAATCTCCTTCCTATTTTCAAAACTTTCTTTGTCTTCTAACTTCAAACATTTTTCTCAATTAAACCTTGATTTCGGTCATGTGCTTTTACCTTTTCATTTCATTTCTTTAATAAATGCTAAACCACATAAGCATATCGAAACTTTCTTTTCTCAAAAACTTAAAACATTCATAACTCATTCAATTGCTTTTGTGCCCTCGTGCACGTTTTCCTTTTAACCTTTTTGTGTTTAGATATGATTCATCCTTTCTAGCGGAATTATTCGCTAAAGGATGACGACTTATCTTTACATTTTAAAATCAATTCAACTCATTTGCCTTTTCACAATTTGTACCACGAACTACGGGGTTTTGATATCGCATTGCACTTTGTGGGTACGTAGGCATGAGACGTTCGTCTCTTCAAACACCAAAATCTTAAAAAACATTCTTCTTCTCATCTCCTCAATCTTTTTTCAAGCAAACCATTTCAAACCAAAAATGCAGTAAACATTTCAAAGGGTTCCCGTGGAGTACCACAGACAAGTCGGGTGCTTAAAACCTTCCTGATTTGTAACCAATCCCCGTACCCATTCTCTGTTTGATTCTTTTAGCTTTTTAGCTTTTGAGATTCATTAAGGTTTTGTTCGTTCATTTTCCTTTTTCCATTTGGAAATAAATAAAAGCGCGGTGGCGACTCTGTGTTAATCGAGTTAAGTTAATCAATAGCTTACACTCACGATTTTACCGCTACAGAAAAGTGGCGACTCTGCTGGGGAGTCAATCTCTAAGTGGATTCGGCCTACTTTGATTTGTTTACTGCTTTAGTTTGATTTGCTTGTTACTTGGTTGTTCTGTTTTGGTTTGGTGATCCTCTGTGAGATAGATTCTAACCCGGATCTGAGTGACACTTATGATAGGACGACGATATTCAAAGCGATATGCGATGGAGTAGTCCAAAGCAATATCAATTTGATAATCTCCACTCGGTTAGGCTCTCTTGGAGTATCAATGTCATGACGAGTAATCGTACGTGGCATTATTTTCCAACCTTGAGCTGATCATACTGAGGACCGTAGAACCCTTAACCAATCTAAGCCAATTTAGGAACGTAGTGCGGAAACTATCTGAGTGTAAACTTAAGGTGGTTGTCACGCGATACTACACTCGGACGAGGTCTATTTTAAGGATGTTATCGGTTGGGGAGTAATCCAACGTACCGATGATATTCTAAAGATGGCTGTTAACTCCGGGAACCTCTGTTAGCACCCTTCTGGTTTTTTGCAGGTACAATGAAGACAAACCTTAGTACATGCCTGTGTGGGTTGGTGTTCTGTTACCATGACTCCATGCTCGTGATTCGAACCTTTGAACCTGTGTGATTTGCGTGATCTTGTTTGTGTTTGTTGCATTTACATATTCATCATGATCATCGTCACAACCATTCTTCAAGGAAAATAATTCCGATTATTGCAAATATTAGGAAAAGCAAATATTCCTTTTTGTCAAGATTTTTCATGACAGTATTCTCGATGTTGACCATGTTTGTAATAATCGAGTTGTTTTTCTGAAAAATGGAAGTGAACATTGCATATCATTGCATCCTCGCATATTCTTGTGTTCATCCGAGTTGTGTGGGAACTCATCCCGGTTGTTTCTTTCCTCAGTTGTCTGTTGATCCGTCAAGCTGACTCCTCACCACAGATACGGTACTAGAGCTGTTATCAGACGAAGAGCTATTAGATTGAGAATGGAACGCCAAGAACAGCATAACATGGAAGTTCGAATGGAAATTGATGAGTTGAAGGCCGGTATGACCAAGCTCACTGAAATGATGCAAGTTCTGATTGCTCGAGGTGAACCACCTCAAAGGACTGTTCTCTCTGAAGTTTTTACTGCCGTTGTTGATCCTCCTGTTGTTCCACAACCAGCTTCTACTTGGCCTGAATATGGGTTACCTCCGGATTATGTGCCAGTTTCTGCTAATGCTCAGATTGGTGGTCCATCTGTTGTGCCAGGCTTTTCAGTTCCGACTTTTGCTGAACCTCAACCTGTTGTGCACGCTACTGCTCAGACTACTTATCAGAATTCTCCTTTCTTGTATCAAGCTGCTGGTCAACAAGCTGAAAGTCAGGGTGAACCTGGATATATGGATGAAGTTAGAGAGCAATGTTTGACTCTAGAGAAGAGGGTAAGAGGTCTAGAAGGAAAAGATGCCTTTGGTTCTGCTGCTATTGACATGTGTTTGGTTTCCGACTTGGTTCTTCCTGATAAGTTCAAGGTTCCTATATTTGAGAAGTACAATGGTCATACTTGTCCAAAGATTCATCTGTTGATGTATTGTCGCAAAATGGCTGCGTATGCTAAGGATGACAAGTTGCTTATTCACTGTTTTCAAGATAGTTTGAGTGGTGCTTCCATGAAGTGGTATGTTGGACTTGAGAAGAGTCACATTCGAAGCTGGAAAGATTTATCTGATGCTTTTGTAAAGCAGTATAAGTATAATCTGGACATGGCGCCTGATCGTCGTCAACTTCAAAACATGTCACAGAAAGAGAAAGAATCATTCAAGGAGTATGCTCAGCGTTGGAGAGAGCTAGCTGCTCAAGTTGAACCACCTTTGCCTGAAAAGGAATTAACTGGTTTGTTCATGGATACTCTTCAACCGTTCTTTTGGGAGAAAATGGTAGGAAATGTTTCATCTGGTTTCTCTGATCTAGTCACTATCGGAGAAAGACTAGAGGAAGGTATCAAGAAGGGTAAGATTACCAATTCTGAAGTTCCTAATGCTGCAAGAAAATCTTTTGGGAATCCTCATAAGAGAAGGGATGGTGATGCTTATGCTGTTTCAACTGAGAGGAGGCCTTATCACCCGCAACAACGATATGTTCAACCATACGTAGCTGCAGTTGCTCCTGTTGTTAAGAATCAACCCGCTCAAACTCAAGTTCAAGGTCAAGCTCGACCAACTCAAGCTCAAGTTCAGATTCGAGCTCAAGCTCAAGTTCCTCCTCCTGCTGCTGGACAAAATCAGTATCGCAATAGGCCAAACTTTGATCCTATTCCGGTGTCTTATACTGAATTGTTTCCTTCTTTGATTGAGAAAGGTTTAATTACTACTAGGCCTCCGCCTCCTGTTCCAAATCCTCTTCCAGTTGGTTATAGATCGGATCTCCGCTGTGAGTTTCATCAAGGTGGAACTGGTAATGACTTAGAGCATTGTTTTGCGCTGAAGGCTAAAGTGCAAGAACTTATCAGGAACAACATCCTTTACTTTAATGATCTTAATCCCAATGTTATCAACAATCCTTTGCCGAAGCTTGGGAAGTGAATCTTCTGGACGACTTCAATTGTCAAATTTTCTTCAAGGCCAGAATATCAGATGGGACAGCTCATCCTTGTTGTTGATTGATCACTAGGCCATTGTTTCTTTATGTTTGCAATTTTCTTCAATCATGATTAAGTTGTTTGCTTTTAAGCTTGTTTGTACTTTCATGTTGGTTTTAATGAAATGAGCATTGCTTTGTTTAATTCAATTTCATTTGCTATTTGCATCTTTCTGTTTTACATTTCAAGTTCATTTATCTTTTCTCAAATTTTTACAATGATTGGGGGGAGGATGATGAAAACGAGATACCCATAATTGTCGTTGGTATGCTTTCAATTGAGACTTGGTTGATGATATACAGGCATTGTTTCAAATCCTAAACACTGGAGAAATAAGGAAGTTAATCCTTTGTCAACCCCTTTCGAGCCTCGAAGTTGGAGTTTCTTTCTATTCGAAAAAACCCGCATTTTTTAACCCGGGGATGGGTAGTTCTCAATTAATTCAAATGTGCATTCAAGTACAAGAGAATCATTCAAGACACCTTTCAAATAAAGGTTGCAATTTCAAGTTTTCCTTCACACACATCAAGAGGTGTTGAAGATGTTTCTCAATTCAAAAGTCAATGATGGTTCATCGTAATCATTAGGCCATGCAGTCATTATCTTTCAAAAAAAAATGATATGAAAAAATTAGTGAAAAAAAAATCAAAGCCCGCTAAGTCAAAACCTACGAAGGAGACTTAGGCAAAAACTGGGGCATCCCGCTGGCTGTAAGTTCAAATAACACAGTTCAGGCAAAAATTAGGGATAATAAAAAGAAATACTTATCAAGAGGTCATCAAAATCCTCAGCAAAAATAAGATGAGTGGACCAAAGTCCTCACTAGAAATAACAAAAGGAAAGATATGACTGCTATCTCAAAATCCTTTGGCTTATGAACCATCTTCATCTGTGCAATCCTAAATTTTTGGGAACTTGAATGCATAGGCTGAATTAATTGAATGTAGGACTGGAGTTCATCACGAAGTTGGGTTGGGTACAAATAAACTTTAAGCATATATCCTTTGTTTCATAAACCGTGAACCAGACCAAGTTACAACCTTCAAAAGTCCTAATTGAATCCAGGTTTCTTTTGAAAAGCATACTACAATGAGGTTGCGTAAACTGACTCCCAAGTTCTTTACCAATCATTTGTTTTCTTGCTCTTGCTTTATCTTTAATTGTTGTCTCAACCGCCGTGTTGTGACAAGTTTTCATTTGCTTTACATCAATAAGTTTCATTTCAAAAATGATTCTTGATTTCAAACTTTGCTTTGAAATTTGCATTAAAATTACTAGGTTTGTACAAACATTTTTATTTGCAAATAAACTTTTCTCATTAAGAAATTTTCAAACAGTTTAGAAACTTGGTCGGTGATCTTATCAGGGGCAAGTTTTTTTTCTCAATTCCTTTTGTTTCAAGAGGTGTTGCTCAGTGCAAGTTATTCTCAGATTGGGTTGGTCAGAAGATTCTCTGCAAGATGAATACTGGATTTTTTTTCTCAACATTTTCTCAAGGGCTGAGGCTATGATCAGTTTATTTTCTCAAGATTTTCTCAAGGGTGATCAGTTTATTTTCTCAACATTCATTTCAAGAGCTGAAGCAATGATCAGTTTATTCTCTCAACAGTTACTTCAAAGATTTGAGAGCGTAAGCAACATTTGTAAAAGCCAGAAAGGGCCTGTTAGGCTGATGGTTCCTTTTTCCTTGATGGTTTTCAGGTTGCTTACGCTCTCACTTAGAGACTCATAAAGATTTGCCAGAAGCATTTCACTTAGACAAAATGCAACTCCAGCATGAAGTTGATTGACAATAGTAATGTAGCTTCTGGCAACTTTGACATACAAAGGCATCCCACTTTTTCTTTTTGTATAAATTTCAATATTCTCAATACTGAACACATTTCCTTTTCTTGCACACCTCAGGTAACTCGCACACCAGCCACCAAAAGAAAGCAATAAGAAAAAGAGGTGAGTGTCGAAGAATCTGAGGATGAATCCCCTGAGCCACAACCTCTTAAAAGGAACAAAGGCATGAGAATAAAAACAGTGGCATCCCAGAGATCCATTGTCAACAGAAGAACTCCCCCCACGTGTCCAATCACCAAGATTCCCTCAAGAAGTGAGAAAAGTGGGGATTCAGGCACTCATACTGAGATTCCTCAGGTATTTCTATTTTCGACTGACAACATTCGTAGTTTAAACTGCATTGTTTCTTCTTTTAACTTCTCTTTTCTGTTGACTTCAGGTTAACCTTGATGTCGAAGAAACTTCCAAGGTCCAAGAAGAGCTTATCCCTTCTGATTCTGAGAAGACTTTAGTTGAACGACTTCTGGAAGAAACCACTCCAGATGTTGGTGTTTATGGCCCTCAGACCTTCAGTGACTTCGACATCAGTGACCCAGAATCCTCCGACAACAATTCCCCTCTTCGCCCAGAATTTACTGTGGAAGAAAAAACTGCCCAAGATCAAGATGCACAATTACAAGGGCCAATTGATACAGCAGAGGCTGACAAAGAGGCTGTCGAAGAAGAAACAGATCTGTCGCAGCATCCAGACACAAGCTTGAACCCTGGAGGAAGTGCCCAAGCTGTGCCTACTCCAGCAGAAACTCCAACAGAAACTCCTATAAATACGGGTTCGACAAGCTTGTCTCATGAAGAAATTGAAAGCCTGAAAGTAAGAAAACCTCTGGAATATCTGAAAGCCTTACTCAGTTCCAGGTACAACTTTCAGGACTCTTCCCACAGCAGCTCGACAACTTCTGGAGCTACTTCTGAAGTTCAACCAATCAGTGTTGTCATGGCTGAGATCAAGGCAAAAATCCTTGGGGTAGACTTATTCAAAGTTCTGGCCGAAAATCCCTCTGCACAATATGATCTGAAGAAACTTCTAAAACAAGCCAATCTCCTGGAGGCTTCGACTGAGGAGAGTCGTCTGGTAATGGACCTGATGTTTATGATTGATTCGGTGAGTGCTGACTTGCTTCGCCAAAAAGAGTTTTCTCAGAGCATCACAACTAAATCTGAAAAACAAGTCTCAGAATGGAATGTTGTAGCCTCTTCGACTGAAAGGATCTCAGAGCTAAACAGACTTTCTGAAGATTACTCCAAAGCTGCTGCCGAATGCGAAAGTAACATCCAGGCTTATCAAGCTCAAATTGTCGAACTTCAGAAGAAGATCCTCCAAGAGAAGGAACGTCAAGCCAGCCTCCAACAACCCAACCAAGAGGAAATTGACAAAGAGCTTCAGAAAGGGCTTCAACATGCAGAAATAGCCCAACAACTCCACAGAGAAATTGACGAACTGACTGTTAGTAAAAGCTTCTGTGAACGTCGAATTCAACTTCAACAGAAGAAATTTGACGAACTCAAAGCAACTTTTCTCCAACAGTAGTTTGTAATAGAAATAGGGGATTTTTTTTTCTAAGAATTTTTATATGTAATGTTACTCACGCCATCTGTTTGGCGAAGACAAACTTTTTGCAATTTTATTCCATTTCTATCTTTATTTCTTGCAATGTTGGCTTATATTTCTTCAAATATTTGCCATTTATTTTCAGTATTCTTTTATCTTTTTCCATTTCTTCGACTTCATATGTGCCATTTGAAAAAACTCTAAAAAAATTGGAAAGGTCCTTCCCATTTAGGAGACCATTTTCCCATCAATCTATCTTTCTTTTCCATGGGCAAAATCACTTTCCAAACCAAATCACCAACTAAAAAGGCTTTAAATTTTACTTTCTTATTGTAAAACTTTTCGACTCTTTCTTTCTGCCTTTTTATCAACTCTAAAGCACGTAACCTCTCCTAATCTAAATAGACTAACTCATCCATCATCATACTCCAATAAATCTCAGATGGAATTTCATGATGCCTTTGAATTCGTATTGATTGTAAATAGATTTCGACTGGTAATACTGCATCATGCCCATAAGTTAACTTAAATGGGGTAGAATTAGTTGCCTCTTTAGGAGACGTTCGACAAGCCCAAAGGATTTGATCCAGAGTCTTGTGCCAATTCCTAGGTTTTTTACCCACATGCTTTTTTATCAGATTTATCACAACTTTGTTGGCTGCTTCGACCTGTCCATTTGCTTGAGCATAATAAGGTGTCGAAGTTAATAACTTAAAACCTGTCTCTTTTGCAAATGCCTGCATGTTTCTTCCAGTAAACACAGATCCTTGATCAGTAGTTATAGTTTCTGGTATTCCAAACCTATAAATTATGTGCTTCTGGATGAATTCTATAACTGCCTCCTGATCTACATTCGTCAGTGGTATGGCTTCAATCCACTTAGTGAAATAGTCTACTCCAACCAAAATGTATTTTTGTCCCTTTGAAGAAGCTGGTCGAATTTCCCCAACCAAATTTAAAGCCCAACCTCTGAATGGCCAAGGCTTTATAATAGAGTGTAACTCATTTGCAGGCACATGAGGTATGCCTGCATGAATTTGGCATTCTTGACATCCCTTTGCAAATTCGACACAATCCTTTAACATTGTTGGCCAATACATCCCTTGTCGAAATAGTAACCATTTCATCTTGTGACCTGTCTGGTGTGCACCACATGCACCACTGTGCACGTTTGACAAGGCTATATAAGCTTCAGTCTCACCTAAGCATTTTAGTAAGACTCCTTCTGCAGTCTTTTTAAACAGCTCATTTCCAAAAAGTACATAGCTTAACGCTCTATACTTTATCTTTCTTTCGACTGTCTGGTTTGGATTTTGTAAATAATCCTTAATAGGTTTTCTCCAATCTCCTACCTCTGGATCATCTACATTAAAAATTTCAAAATTTTCTTCATCACCATAACCCAGTCTTATGGTTTCCAAATCTGATGGGGACAGTCTAGTGGATAATACTTTTCCTCTTACTTCGACAGCTTTCTCCAAATTTTCTTTCGACACTTTGTAGCCTGATGCCAGTTGAGCCAAGTCATTTGCTTCCTGATTTTCTAATCTAGGAATGTGTTTAAAGGCTGCACTGTCGAATTTCTTGAGGAGTCTATTGGCTATTACAAAATACATGATCAAATTTTCTTTGACACATTTGTATTCTTTTGTCAATTGTTTTATTACCAACTCAGAGTCACCCATTATTTCGACCTTCGATGCCCCCAATTCCAACAATATTTCAAGTCCAGCAATCAAAGCCTCATATTCTGCTTCATTATTTGAACACAAGCCTTCTACTTTGTACTTGAACTTTGTTGGAATTTTATTGGGAGAAATTATCAACACCCCAACACCTGTTCCATTCTTGTGACTGGAACCGTCGAAATATAATCTCCAAGGTTCTATTTCGACATATTTTATTTCACTTTCAATTATGGAGTGGTCAGCTATAAAGTCAGCAACCACTTGTCCTTTGACAGCTTTTAGAGGCATATATTTTAAAGAATACTCAGTTAAGGCCAAAGCCCATTTTCCAATTCGACTATGTAGAATAGATTTAGACAACATGTGTTTTATTACGTCGAAATGAGAGGATATATATACATCAATGGGTTTTATATAATGCTTTAGCTTTGTACAAGAGAAATATACACATAAACATAGTTTCTCTATTATACTATATCTAGTTTCAGCATCATTTAAGACTCTGCTGAGGTAATAGATGGCCCTTTCGACGCCATGTTCATCTTCCTGACAAAGCATGCTTCCCAATGTTCTGTCAGATGCTAAGATGTAAAGTCTCATACTTCTGCTTCGACAAGGAGACATTAAAACTGGAGGACTGGCCAGATATTCTTTAATCTTGTTGAAAGCATCTTGTTGTTCTTGCCCCCAAGTGAAATCTTCCTTCTTCAGTCGAAGTAGAGGCGAGAAAGCTTGTGTTTTTCCACTAAGGTTGGAGATGAATCTTCTAAGAAAGTTAATTTTCCCTAGTAGAGACTGCAATTTCTTCTTTGTCGATGGCGCTTTCGCTTCCATTATGGCTTTGAATTTGTTTTCATTAATTTCAATCCCTTTCTTGTGGACCACAAAACCCAAGAAATCACCCGCCTGCACACCAAAAGCACATTTAAGGGGATTCATTTTTAAACCAAACTTTCTCATCCTTTCAAAGGATTGTCGAAGATGGTCAATATGGTTTGAGCCTGAGATAGATTTAATCACAATATCATCTATATAAATTTGCATAAATGTTTCAATGAAATCATGAAAAATAGAATTCATTGCCCTTTGGTAAGTAGCTCCAGCATTCTTTAAACCAAAGGGCATGACTACCCATTCATATGTTCCTATTGCCCCTGGACAACGAAAAGCTGTTTTTGGAACATCTTCTTCAGCAATGAAAATCTGGTTATAGCCAGAATATCCATCAAGCATACTCAAATACTCATGGCCTGCTGCAGAGTCTATAAGCATTTCTGCTACTGGCATAGGATATTCATCCTTAGGGGTAGCTGAGTTTAAATCTCTAAAATCAATGCACACCCTAAGCTTGCCATTTTTCTTAATCACAGGAACAATATTAGCAATCCATTCGACATACCTTGTTGTACGGATGAACTTGCATTTTAGAAGTCTTTCAACTTCCTCTTTAATTTTCGACAGGATTTCAGGTGCGAAGCGTCTGGGAGTTTGCTTTATTGGCTTTTTTTCTTCCAATATTGGCAACTTCAATTCGACCAAGTTCCTGTCTAAACCAGGCATTTCTTCATAATCCCATGCGAAGCAGTCTTTAAACTCATTTAGCAATTGGATTATTTCGACTCTGAACTGAGGATTCATCCTGGCACTGATGTAAGTTGGTCTTTTCTCTGCCCCCAGTCCTAGATTGATTTCTTCTAGGGGATCATGTGCCACCATTTTCATATTGGTTGGGGCTGGATCCTTTTCAAACCCTAGGGGTTCGTCTTCATAGATGGCGTCAAGCCTTTGATTCTGCCATTCGCCATTAGAGTTTTCTTCAATACGTTGTTTTGCACATTGTTCCTCAATATTTTCTTGAGGATGTTGTTCTTCGACAGCTTGTGCGTTGGCTTTAATAGCCATATTTTTTGCTTCGGCCTCAAGGGCCGCTTTGAGTTGGTTTTCGGCCACATAAGCCGTAATCCTTTCTATTGTTGACGCTTCAGTCATTTTCACTGAATTCGCTTCCCCACCCAGTTGGATTGACATGAGTGGTTCCCCAAGTGTAATTTGTCTCTCCAATTATCTCTTTGTCCCACTGGAATCCATGCGTAGGGTGGAGATACATGGAGCAATATGCATTGTCGGAGGCTGTTAGGTCGAAACCAGCAGGGTTGCAAGGTGCTATGTGAGCCAAGTTCTTGTCGAAGTTACGACTGGTGACATTGTTCACGTCAGCCATGAAGTAACTTTGGTCTGCCTCTATGTTTTCGACAATCCCATCTGGCCTCCAAATTGCTATCCTCTGATGCATGGATGATGGTACATCCCCAATTCCATGGATCCACTCTCTTCCTAGCAATAAATTGTAGTTTGCTTTTGATGCTATCACCACAAACATTGTAGGCCTGGTAATGGTTCCTACAGTCAGGTTTAATTGTATCACCCCCAACGTTGTTCCTACCTTACCTTCATAGTTGGACAACACCATGTTGTGAGGTTTGGTGTCTGAGTCATCTTTTCCAATCCTCTTTATCATATAATGAGGGATTAGATTGACAGATGCTCCCCCATCTATCAAGATCTTGTTCACACCCACATTTTCTACTTTCCCTTTTATGAACAAAGATTTTAAATGGGCCTTCATTGCATCATCTGGCTTTTCGAAGAATGCATTTTGCTCTTCGACACAGCCATTATTCATTACGTAGTAACATACAGGCTTAAGCCCTATGCTGTCATCTGCCATATCATCCTCTTCGTCCTCCACTTCCATTGACCTGTCGTAATCTCTAGGCAACACCGAAACCACATTACATGTTCCGTCGAAGGACGCATCAGATTCTGACTTGAAGTCATCAGTAACTTCTTCGTCTTCTGGCACTTTGTTGTTTGTTTTTGGCATCTCTGTTGCGTTACTAGATTTATTTTTCTGAGGGGGTTCTTCTCTTGCCAGAGATTCTCCTTTGCTTATTGTCTGCACACACTTGCTTGACTCAGCTTTATTCTCACCAATCCTTTTTTGTTCTGCAGTTTCTTTTTCAACTCTCTTCTGCCTTTGAAAACTCCTCCATTGGGACCTTGACATGGGGTTCTTCCCCTTGTAATTTTCAGAGACGTGCTTTGGCTTTGCTTTTTCTACCTCTTTTTTCACTTCTATTGAGGCACCCCTATTCACTTCAAAACTTTTCCACCTCTTCTGACCTTGGGCATCCCTTATGGGCTGGACCCACTTGTCATCGTTCGGCTTGTTGGATGGTTTATAGGTGTTGTAACGCCTTTCTCTCATTCCTTGGTTATGATGCTCCCTTCTTCTTGGGTCAAACATTTCATTTCTGACTGGTGGGACTGCTCCCCAGTTCCTTTTCTTTTTGGTCTTTTCTACTGCTTCTAAGTCGTTAGCTGCTTTCCTGTCGAACACAGCGCTGCACCTTGGACAAAGCATAACTTCTGCATTCTTTCTCTGGCACCTCTGGATGAATTCGACAAGACTTTCATCTTCTTCTGGATAAACCAGCTTCTGATGCTTCTCTTGATGGTTCTTTTTGTTGGTGTCTGGTCGTATTTTCTGAGTGACTTCTACCATATGAATCCCTGCATTCTGCTCACTTGTGATCTTCAGTTTGTTCATTTTTTCGACTAGCATCATTTCCTCAGGGATATTCTCTTTTAACTGATTCATGCTGCTTTTTGGGTGTAAGCCTTTATGGATGTACTTGCAACATTGTGCAATTGGCTTTTCTTTTGGGTCTTCCATTGTTCTTCGCAGAATCCCATGAGGGGTGTGCTGTACAACACCTTCAGCAGAATCTTCTTTAATCTTGGTGGTGCTTCTGTTTATTGGTTCGACAATGTGGACATTGTCAGCAGTCTCTGTTTCCTTTATCTTGTCATGACTAAGGCCTTCAGTGGCCTTTTTTTGGGTAATGAGGGATTTGTTATCTTCCTCCTCATTATCATTTCTAAAAAAATCTCCCCATCCTGTGGGTTTGATTTTGCTGATGTCAGTTTTAGAGCTTGGTGGTGCAGAATACTTCACCATGAAGTCAAACTTTCCACTGGGTTCTCCTAGAGTGTCCCATACCACTCCATGCTCAGCATCTCTGTTGTAATTCTTCTTGTCGAAACTTCTACCAACCTTGACTGTGTTCCCTTCGTCGAAACCTTCAGTAGTTTCAATTGTGTTCTCTCTGTCGAAGCCTTCAGTAGCTTTGACTTCTTCTTCCTCAGCCTGGTCAGTAAGGTCATCAGCCCCCTCCACCATGTTTACATGGGTGTCGAAGCCCTCAGCAGCCTCTATCATGGTGAAGTTGGTGTCGAAGCCCTCAGTAGCTTCTACCATTTCAAAACTTTCCTCGGACATGACTTCCATTTCGACCACATTCACCATTTCTGGTTCAGCATAGTTGGCTTCCACAACCTGCATGGGATTGGAGTCAATTCTCATCTGTTGCTTAGCTTTGTCTCCAAATTTCAACCTTCCATTCTGGACAAGATCCCTGAAAAGGTAACATTGAGAAGTTTTATGACCCAAAAAATTATGGTATTTGCAAAAACCTCTCTTTTTCTGTTGGTCTACAGGAGGCTCCTTAGTGCCTGCTGGTTTTATTAATTGACCATCTTTAACTAGTAAATCGAAAATTTCATCACATTTGGTGATGTCGAATGTGTAGGTTCTTTTAGGAAACCTGTCATTCCTTTCAATTTCGACTGGATTTTTTCCATTCGACGGAGCTAAAACTTTACAGGAATATGGAGGGCCTTGTTTTAGTTCTGCCAGATCAATTTCTTGCTGGTCAAAAATGACTGATTCGTTTTCGTCATAATCTTCGTCCTGAACTATCCCTACATAGGCCACTCTTTCCTTCTTGTTTTTATTTGATCTAAATTTCTCATTTTTTAGCCTTTCTATTTGCCTTACTCTATCTGCTAGTTGTGCCATGTCTCTCAAGTACTGGGTATCTAATTTTTTCCTTATGGAATAATCCAGACCCCCTGCAGCCATTTCGACTAATTCTTGTTCCGGCACTTGTGTAAAACATCTAGCCTTTAACAATCTAAACCTATTCAAATAATCATCTATAGGTTCAGAGAATTTTCTTTTGACACTTGCTAATTCTTTCAAACTTATCTTAGTTTGGCCCATATAGAATTGTTCGTGGAACAATCTTTCTAATTGGGTCCATGTAAATATTGAAGTCGCAGGCAAAGAAGTGAACCAAGTGAAAGCATTTTTTGTCAAAGAACTTGGAAAATATTTCATCCTTAAGTTCTCATTATTAGCAATCTCTCCTGCCTCTATCAAATAATGCGCTATGTGTTCTATGGTGGACTCACTAGTATCCCCTGAGAACTTGGTGAATTTGGGGACTTTCCACCTTGGTGGTAACTCTTGTTGCAAAACATATTCAGACAAAGGGGAAGTATAACTAGGCCTTTGTAATCCTACGTTTACTCCATTTTGCGCCATTATTCTCTCAACCATGGTTGCAATGTTATTTTCAACAGACAGATTGTTGCAACGCATTCTCTGCTGTAATATTTCATCAGCATTTTGGTCTCTTTGGACTATTATTCTCCTAGGTTCGTGTCGAACAGGGTTTTCTACATGAGGTTGTTCGACTACTACTTCTTGGCCCCTAGGGTTTTCCTGAGGATTTCCCAATGGCCTTTGGTTTATAGTAAGTTCTTCTTCGACAGGCCTATTGGCAGGATTTTGATTCAATTGCATTCTTTGCTGTGTTTGAGGGACTCCAAAAAAATTAGCAATGCGTGCCATTTGCTCTGCCAATATCTGGTTTGTTTGGGTAGTATTTTGTATTAAAGGATTAAACACTTCCCCCATTTGTTGTGTCAGTGCCTGCACCATATCATGGTTACTTTCATCCATTTGTTGACGAATTACTTGCGCAGAATGATTCGTCATAGTTGGCATATGGAATCCTGGTGGAATCTGATTTAATCTACTCCCATTTCCACCATATCCTGATCCTTGTAATGGTGAAGACATTTGAACCATAGCATCAGAAAATAATGGTGATGAATTATGTAAGTTTGCCATCATTGAAGTTGGCATTCCATATGGTTGTTCTCTCCCAGACATGGGCATGGAATAGTTAATAAATGACCTAAAGGAACTTCCTCCAGGAGGAGGCGTTCCCGTGGGCATTAAGTGTCCCATGGTGGAAGAACTAGGCGCATTTTGGGATCCTGAACCTGCTGGTATCGAATCCACTGATGGAGGCCTAATCTGTTCTAAACCAGGGCCAGAAACTGCGCCTCCTTCTGACGAAGGGATAGGATTGGAAACTGGAATGGTTTCGTTAGGATTGTTTGAAGTATTTGGCAAGTTAGCCATCTTTCTTCCTCTTGTTCTTTTTGGTCTTTCTACGTCGGTTACGGCTAGTTTACCGCTTCTAAGAATCATACAACGCAGCAAGGAACTTTTTAACTAAGAGGATTCGTATTAATTCTTATTAATTGCACTAGTCCCACTGGGCGTGCCAATTTGTTCGCTGTGATTTCTGACGAACAACCTCTGGTTAACCAATTTCTTAGAAAACTGGGTTACTTGCAGGACCAACCAAACAAGTCCTAGGACACATGTGCAATTGGTTGTCGAATTACTCTTAGTGTTGTTAATGATTTGTGGTTTGTTTTGTTAATGATGTAAAAGTATTGAATGTTTTTGAATGTGAAGGTAAAATAAAGTTAAAGTCGAACAAAAGTAAGAAAATGGCAAAAAGATATAAACTTTGCAGGAAAGTAAATAGACTGGAAGTAAAATAACTTGATGAAACAAAACTAATAATTTAAATAACTTGAAAGAAAAATGGTGTTCAACACATACATTGTTCCAAATATCAGACTCATTTCTCTCACACTGGGTACTTAGAGTATTTACAGGATTATTGTATAAGTTTTCACACACGCATTCTAAAAACAAACTATCCTATTTATATACAAACAAAATAACTGCCTAGAACGGGAAAATTCTAACCAAATGACAGTTGTCAGCCTGCATGCCATTTTCTTTTCTGAAACTTCCACGTGTCCAACTGCCAACGGTTGCAACTTTTAATTTTGAATTCTTCTCTTTTGTGACGAAATGTTACATTTCTTCGTTTGTCGAAATGTCGAAGAAGACAGACTCCTCAAACTTCACAAACCAATGCTTCTGCCAAACTTCTCTTTTGTCGAAGTGTCGAAAAACAAAACTACCTTGTCAAATGCTAAATTATAAAAAGGTTTCCAAACTTTGTTTGTCATAACATTATTGGTACTCCTGTCGAAACACTTGAACATTTAGCTTTGTCAACATCTTCTGAATATCTTCACTTCTTCTTTCCCTTATCTGATGATTATCCCTTTAGCAAAAAAAATGACTTTATATCTCAAATTCATGGTGTCGAAATTATGAGCCTACACCAAGACTTGTGTCTTTAGGGCCTTTCTTCTCTCGTATTGGATGTCGAACTCCGACAGCTCTAGGGACCACTTTAACATTTTGTTGACCATGTCTGGGCGTCCGAGCAGCTGTTTTATAGGTTGATGCGTTCAGACTTTAATTGTATGGGCGAGGAAGTAATGTCGTAACCTTCTTGTTGCGTTTATTAAAGCCAATGCAACCTTATCGATTAGCTGGTATCGGAGCTTGGGACCCTGCAAGGCCTTGCTTGTGAAGTAGATTGGTTTATGTCCATCGATCATTTCACGGATAAGGGTCGCGGTGACCGCCTCGGTAGCGACAGACAGGTATAGGTATAACGTCTCCTTTTCCTGTGGTCGTGATAGGATCGGTGGTTCGGAGAGGGCCCTTTTAAGGTGGAGCAAAGTTTGTTTGCACTCCTCGGTCCATTCGAACGTGGCCTCTTTTCGTAATAGCTTGAAGAAAGGAAGTGTGATGCGCAGATTTGGCGACGAAGCAAGATACCGAGGCGAGCATCCTGTTAAGGGATTGGATGGATTTCTTTGACTTCGGGGGTTGGGAACTCGAAAAATGCCCGAAATTTGTCGAGGTTAGCCTCGATCCCTCGTTCCGTGAGGTAGAAGCTGAGGAATTTCCCTACTCACACGCCAAAGGCGCACTTTCGGAATTGAACTTTATTATGCATTTTCGCACCTGCTCGAAGACCTTTCTGAGGTGGAGGGCATGATTAGGTTCCTCGTGGGATTTCACGATCATGTCGTCCACGAAGACCTCGAGCATGTCCTCGATCTCTGTTCGGAAGACTTTGTTCATCATATGTTGGTACGTAGCTCCGACATTCTTCAACCTGAATGGCATTACATTATAAAAGTAATTGTCTGACACTGTCATGAAGGTCGCGTCGCTTGTTTGTCTCCGACATGAGGATCTAATTGTATCCAGTGTACGCGTCCATGAAGGACAAAAGTTTGAGACCTGCAGAATTGTCTAAGAGTTTATCAATGTTAGGTAAAGGGAAAGCATATCTGGGACATGCTCTATTGAGATTGGTATAATCAACGCATATTCGCCATTTTCCATTATTTTTCTTAAAAAGAACTACATTAGAGAGTCATGTTGTGTAATGAGCTTCAGAAATAAAATCTACCTCTAAGAGGTCTTTTACAGCCTGCTTGGCAGCCTCCTCTTTCTCGGAAGACTGCTTGCGCCTACATTGTGTTACGGCCTTAATGGTCGGGATCTATGGCTAGCTGGTGGCAGGCGACCTCAGGGTCGAGTTCGGGCATCTCGGCGGCGCTCCATGCGAATAGGTCTGCGTTTTCTCTTAGGCATATCGCGAGTTGCTCCTTTGTCGTCGACGTGAGACCAATGTCAATTTTCACACTTCTGTCGGGGTCGTCTCCAATATAGTGGATGTCATCTTACGATATAACAGATGTCAGACATCTTACAAATGTTACTTCGTCTTCACACATATTATATTAACCACAGTATAAGTATAACTCCCACCTCAATTATACTTAAGGTATTTGTCTTACTAGCCAAGTCAAGGCTAATTACCTAAGTATACTTAGTGCTTAAGGGTTTTCTTAACCTAAGTTTCATCAAGCTTGCATGACATATTCTACCTTCTTTCCAATGGGAAGCATGCCTACAACCACCCCATCAATGTGTAGGATCATTAACTACCTTAAAATGGGGTTTAGAACAAGAAAAATCCATATTTTTTGCCCAAATAAGGTCCTTGACTCGAATCATGGAAACCTTGACTTGATTCCTGCAAACATAGTTATATCTCCTTATTAATGACACTTTTTGAATCGGACCCGTGATTTGATTCAAACCTTCTAAATCGATTCAAACATTTTCTGAATCGATTAAAGAGCCTGCAAACCAGAAAAATCAGCATTATAACTATGGGTGGCAAAATGGACCCGACCTGTTGGGCATTGCCTATTTTGCTCACGTTTTTTTGTGGGGCAGGCCTAGTTTTATGACCATGCCCTCTAATATGCCCTTTATACCCCCATTTTTGCATGTTATTGTGAACGCAAGCACTAACATGGTTTTTTTTTTGTAATTTTTAGGCATAAAATGTGTAATGTTTAACTCGCCCTGCCCTCACTTTTATGGGGGTGGACCGAGATTTAGGCTCACACCCTCGACTATACTCGTCCTACCCCGCCCTTTTTTTGTGCGGACTTTTGCAGGGCGGACATGCCTGTTTGCCACCTTTAATTCTAACATCATACGTTTATGTTTGATTATCCTAACATCCCTAACCTCAGGAACTCAATTGAACATGTTCACGATTTCACACAGTGGAGATAATAACAACAAATTCACAGAGGTCTATCTCACAAATCCAACTACTAATATACATTTCTCAATTTAAAAAACTCAAAGGAATCACTAATACATGTGTATTCTAATTTGGTGTTCTTGATCATAATCACAACTTAAGGGAGAAATAAGCCACCTTATAGAATTGATGAAGATGATGATGATGATCTTGCTACTTGCCATAATATGCAATGCCAAACTCAAGCTTTTCATGTGATTTTCCTCAATCCTCAAGGCTAAAGTTTCATCATCCATTAACAACTGAAATGATCAAGTGAACGTCGTTCTCTTTGTTCCTCCCAAAACTGCAATGACCCTTGCTAAGAATCCTCAATTATTCTCTTCCAATCTACTAGATTTTTGTTGTGATTAATGGGGAATGAGGATGATCACAAGCAAGATCAATCTTGCAATCACCACATTCTCTCCCTTTTTTCTCAAATCCTAGTGAGGTATGGAATGGAGAAACTTTCTGAACGATTCTCAAGCCAAGGTCATTTTTATAAGGCCCACGCAAGATTATCTCTTCACCCTCCATTAAAGCACTTAAAATCCAATTATGCCCTTGGTTCCAATTAATTTCCATAATAGCCTTTTTGTCCACAAATCCTTGGCGTGATACTTAATCAATTACTTATAAGTTATATCCTTGTTAGATTTAAGACATTATATCGATCCTTGCAAATGACTAATTTACCACTTGATGGTAAAATGACCATTTTACCCTTGCTTCTTTTGATTAACTCTTATTTGGTCGTCCTGATCAATTACTCAGTTTCTTGACCACTTTATTAGCCCTATTGCATTTTTATCAACTTGAGACACCAGTTAACATTATTGAAAATGACTAAAATGCTCTTTGTGATAAAATGGTTATTTTACCCATATTCTCCTACTTCCCCTAATCTATGAGATAGCTAGCATAATTATATTAATATATGAGATAAGCAGCCTTTTAATCAAGGGTTTAAGCTAGGATATCATAAAATTTCTTCCTAATTACTATCAAGGGTTTCAAAGCGTTGTCAAGGGGTTTGACTGGATTCTAAAATTTAGATCCACCCCATTGCTCTGAAATAAAGATCCAGACAACGTGTAAAATATTGTCTACGGGTGTGTTCAGATTTTGAAATTCGAATTAACCCTTATATTTAATACGCACAATCATTAATATAGACAATATTGTTCTAGGGGTTAGTCAAGGTATTGAGATTCATATATATTTTTTACTTGGATATTTGTTGTATAATTGGTGCGTCTAGATTTCAATCTTTGGATGGGGTGCCTTTTAAATAAAGATATTTGTTGTATAATTGGTGCGTCTAGATTTCAATCTCCGGAAGGTGCATAAGAAAATATTTGAATTTCAATAGGGTTAGTGACCAATACATAAGATAGGATAGAATGTGGTGAACACCCATTACATATTCATATTTTCAATGACATAACTAAAACTAGTAAATAACAAACACACAAAACTCTATGCCATACACATGTTACTTTGAAACACATTTTTATACTTTTTACGAAGAAAAAAAAACACGTTACAAGTATCTCAATGCAACTCAAAACAACACATCTCTCAATGCAACTCACTTCATATTCTAATTGTAATGGATATTTTCAATGTAACTAAATCATTTAAGTATGAGAAGGAGCATGAAAAAAAAAAGTGAGATGTTTGAATTGTATTTTGATCTTTTACAAACCTTTTAGAAATTAATTTCTAATATATTTTTATACTTTTGAAATTCATTTTAAACACATGTAAATAAAAATACAAACAAAGCATAAATTAATAGCATAAGGGAGAAAAATCACATATTTTTACACTAGTTTATGTTAGAGATATTTTTTACCTTTAAAAACAAATTATTTTCCACTATGTCTCATTAGAAAACTATCATTTACCAACACTAACCCCAAGGCACAAAGCACATTCACAATGCATGAAATTCATAATTAAACTGCATTTTACATGTATACTTACAAAAGAGGTTCACAGAGACAAAGTTCATGTCATTCAAATTTGTAGACTCTTTTCCCCTTCAATCTTTTTGATGATCCAGGCTTTGAAATTGTAACATAAATAAATCTGCCATAAAAAAACTGAACCACAAAATCCAGCACCAAGGTAATCAATATTTATAGTATTGACAATATACATCTCACAGTTGGAAAATAAGGCTTTTATAAGGTAATGCATACCTTTCCATTTGTCTCTTTTACAGCCGATTGTGCAGACTCTTCATCGACAAACCAAATGTATGCATATCCTAGAGGCTTTCCATATTCTTGATCTATCAAAAGCTTGACTGCCATGAGATAAATCAATCAAAACTGAAGATCCTTAGAGACTCGAGACTTCCAAAACTACTTTTAAGTTCCATTAACACAAAAACACATACACCATAGCAAGTGTCATAGCACCGACACCACTTAACAAAGGCGTCTGGCATGTTTGAATGTTTGACACAACAAGTGATTACATTCAATTTAATCATTTTTATGGATTATTACAAGTGTGACGTGTCAATGTTGTTTATTTGTTAGTGTCTTGCTTCATAGATAGCTTGCATGTAAAGAAACCAACACTCAAAAACGGATTTATAATTACCTCGAGTAACTTCACCAAACATTGAAAACTCTTCGGCTAATTTCTCTTCAGAGGTTGAGAGGGGAAGCCCTGCATTGACCGACCACGATAACTTCAGTACAATTACTTACCAATTTCAATGAAAATAGATGATTTATTTATTCATTTTGAAAACTCGGTATCCGGCTATATGACAAACTAATCCGAGGTAACCAATCTCACCAGCGGAGTCTCATTTAAAGGCAAATCAATTTAATGTACTAACCAACCAACACAAAAATTATTAGCATTTAGCATTGTTAAGAAATGTGATTAGGCCTAACTCAATCCTACAAAACCAGTTGGTAGAGTGAGGATTGCCTCCACTTATATACACAAGTTTAGACCATATATTGTCTGACGTGAGACTCTTAACCAGCATAATTGAAAAGTTGAGACATCGAAAGAAACACACTCTAGGGTCTCAAATCTTCACCAAAAAGCCAACCTAGGACCCATATCCGGTCCACTGGACCTACTAATCCGGTTCGAAAGTCAATTCTGGCATCAACTATAAAATGGATGATTCACTATGACTAATCCAGTTTAATTGTAGCAGTAAACCTATTCTAATTGATATGTCCCCAATTTGTACAAAATTGAAAGAGAGCCATCATTGATGAAAGGGTTATTGAAAAAAAAGTTACCTTTGATGAAGATTTTGGTCGAAGGCGTATTACATTCGACAGAAGACGAGGAGGAGGTGGAATCGGCTGTGCAGGAAAACCGTGGAAAAGGCGGATTGCGAAGAATGTTGGAGGCAGGAATTGATAGTGAAAGAGTAGTTGGAAATTTTGTTGGTAATTGCTTCAAATTTACAGAAAGGAAAAACAATGGAATTTGAGGTTTGCATAAACTACCGCTACAAAGTGCCATTGTTTTGTGCGGTAGAGTTGAAGTTTGCCAAGATTTTTATTACTTTCACCCATTTGGGCCTAAACCCAATGATGCTCATTCAAATGGAAATTTTATTCCATACCCCTATTATTATCCTCATCACCATATTTTTCAAAATATTTTAATTCTACTTTTTTTTTAATTTATCAAATAATTTTACTATTTAACTTTTATCTTATTTTTTTGAAAATTGGAGCCTTTCACAATCGGAAAACTTTACCAAAAATATTCCGATACGTAATTCTCCTTCAGAGATTACTTGCAATTAAATATTTTGATTATGTTATATATTTATTAGATAATTTACATTTTTTCCAATAGTTTTCATCTTGTCATCAGATAACTTGCCTATAAGTTATTTGGTACGCATGTTTTTAATTTGAAGATGATGAAGATGAGGCACTAACAAAAAAATTGAAAATTTCTTAAAAAGGAAAAGACAAAGGACTCAATTGAGTAGAATCAACTTCAAGGAAGAAAGTTACTTGTTTTAAATGTGGAAGAAGATGTCATGTCAAAAAGATTACCCTATTCTTCAAAAGAATGTCAAAGTCAACAACAGGAAGGATAAGAAATCAAAAAGAGCATATGTGGCACTATAAGACAATGCAGTAAGATCATCTTCATATGAAGAACAAACAAATATAACATTAATTGCTTTACACCATCATGATAATGAAGAAAATAAGTTTAGTGTTCTTGAACCATCTTATGATGGATTACATAATGCTTTCCTTGAATTGAATGCATAATTTTTGGCACATTCTATAACATGTCCAAAACAAAAGAAAACAATTTTATTGCTAGAAAGTAAGGCCGGTGACATGAAAGTAGAATTAGTCTAACTCAAAAATTCAGAATGTAACAAATATGAAACTCTTGAATCATTTTTTTTTAATTGAACCAAATCTTACAGAAATATGAGAAAGAATAACTTGGTTTATAAAATGTTCCTTATCTATTTTAGTTTAGTTTTTATAAATGTAAAAGTTTATCAAAGAAGAAAATATTTGGAATCAAAAATGCATAATCTTTGGATATTATGAAGATCAAAAGGATTTGATAATAAAATAAGGTACAATGTTAATTAATCTTTGTATAAATTTTATATCTTAAAACAACTCGTCTACTTCCCTTTAAAGTTTATATATCATTCATGCATCAAGACATTTCATGCCAAATTTTTTAAAAAGAAAAAAACATGCTAATTTGTAAATTATCGCATGAAACCGCCATAATCATACTTTCATAACCACCGCAATTGAAAATTTTAAAGGTTCCAATTGATTGCTTCATTTGTGTAATGAATTGCATCATAATTTTTGTTGAAAAATTTGAACGTTACAAATGTGACAATCTATTGCACCATTTAAGAAATTGATTGCACACTGGAAAAATTTGAAAATTCATGAGCCAAATGATATTCTGAACCATTACAATCAATCATGAACTTTAAATAATAATTATTACTAATCTAACAGGTGTCTTATGATGTATTTAAAGTAAAATATATCAAATTTTCAACTAATCTATTTCATTCAGATTTTTAAACAATTAATTCAAATTTCATTTGTTCAATCACAAACTTTGGAAAAAATTTCTGCATAATTTTCATATATTATATAAAAGTTTTATCAAACCTTTAAACACTTAAAGTTCTATTTAATTTTGAGTTGTTTATTGAAAATGGAAGATCAAATTTCTGAATTTTAAAAAGTGTCAAAAATCATTGATACTCAGTATGCTTTTATCATGTTGTTGTAATTGGTCGTCAAATGTGTTGTGAGTTAATTTGTAAGGAAAGTGTGTGTACTTTCTAAAAGTGTTTGTAAACAGAAAGTGGTATATTTTCGGTTTGTGTTATAAAAGGTTCTTTGATTTGGGAAGATTCAAAGTCCATCATAATGTTGGTGTTTGTGAAAAGGTCATTTGAATTGAGGTTGATTGAAAGTCCACCATACATTTAGTGTTTATGCTAGAAGATTGTAAGAAAGATCTTAGTGTGAGGTTTGTACATAGATCTAATATAGTTAAAAATTCTTCAAACTGTGAAGTAAGTAGTGTTAGAATTAAGTCAATAACTATTAGACATATATACATGTTCTACGTATTATGTTATATACTTTAGTGCAGAATAGAATAGATAATACAAACATGTATATAATTACTAGATCTACGACATGTTAGTATATGAGAGAAAAGATTGCAGGAATACCTGGATCTATTGAGAAAAGTTTTGTTGACGGTAATCCTGAAAGTTAGAAATTGTATAGACAAGTGACTAACACTTGTTGGCTTGTGGATCTTCCTCAACCGGTACTCCTAATGCCTTGAACACTCTTCAGATGGGGAGAAGAGATAAACTGCTTGTGTACGGTATATTGGGGACCATAGCCTATATATAGTGTGATGGCCAATTAGGGTTCCCATTATTCCTGAACGGGTCATCCTGACATCCACTCATATTTGAGCCCATGCCAAATTATTTAATCAATTAATTAATTAAATAATTCCTAAATAAAATCTAAACAACCTTTTAACATTATTTGATCACATAATTTATTCAAGGCATTTTATTTGATAAAATAGCTAATACAATTAAATAAATATATTTGGCCACATAATTATTGGAATATGAATATATTACTAAATTATTAAAATATTCCAACAATCTCCCACTTGGCCAATATATCTTAATAATTATATCATAATTCTTTAGGCGCGCATCTGAATGCTATTTATCTTTAGATTTCAACTTTACAATCTGGTACACCTTATACATCAATAATGGGACCATCGCGGCTGTCGTCACTAACGTATAACGTGACGGAACCCCGACGACCACCACATCAACATATTTGATGACATAGATCGATATGGATGAGTGGCATGGGAATTTCATGTAATGTGATCTCTGAATCATGTCTATTTCCAATTGGTCCAACTGAATTCTTTATTGAGATCAAACTGAAGTTTGCAAATTCAATATTTGCACAAACGATACAAAAATGGTTATAACAATAATAACTTCATAAACTTTATTTCTGCAGATAATCTTAACATAAAGTTTGTATCGATATCAAAACAATATTTTAAAACGTAAAAAATGAGTGACTCCCACTAATCTAGGACATCTTTAGTGACAACAATCATATCAAATACCTAATATGTCAAGTCTTTGATTAGTAAGTCATATAACATACAATTTATATCTATATGTCATATCCTTCAACAACAACTTATAAGTCAATGAACTTTATAAAACAATTGTTGAAACATTATCTGACAAACTTATGTCACAATATAGCCCGAGTTGTCTTTCAAAACCTTCTACTATATGCAACCAAGTGACATAAATATTTATAGTTATTTCTTGAATTAGGATATCCATTATATATAGACATCCAAAAGAATTAGAGTCGAACATCCTGATGATCTCCAAATCATTCCATCTCTAATATGTGAGCACAAATTCTTTTGTTCTCTATAAGAATCCTTATGGTTGTCTCATTTCAACAATTCAAAACTTGAATTTTTCGTATCTACCAAATGATCTCATTATATATACGCTTATTCTGTATGTATATACATAAGATTCCCAAAAAATAAATAAAAAGTAAAAAAAAATAATTGAGACTTAATAGCCTACCTTGACAACCGAGACATGCCCTAGTTTATTGTCTTTCATGTCGATTTTATTTTCAACTTTATTGATATATACATAAATCTTTTGTGAAAACCGGATGATACCTTGAGAATAATATCTAAGTATCTAAATACCTAATACAAAAGAGATGTGCCCAAGATCTTTCATCTCTAAACTTTTGTTAGAGATTTCTTGATTTCGCACAACAATCATATATTATTGCTGACTAAATAATATAAATTCGACACATTAAACAAGGTACATAAACTTACTCCCACTGGACTTGTAAAACCCAATAATTTTTCATAATAGACATCTCAAAACCAAACGAGACAATTACATTATGAAATATTGTGGTAACACTAATGAGATAATTTCATTAACTCATAAATGAATTTTATTTGACTGCAAACCATAAACTTTGTATATATTGACACATAATTTTCTCTCCTAGCACCATATTGTATTTCTTAATGTCGCCATTAAGAAACACTAACTTGATATCCATCTTATGAAACTCCAAAATTATAACAGGTAACAAGTGTCACACCTATCATAATAAAGTCTTTCAATCTTACCGAATAAAATTTATCTTTTTTGTCAATTCTTTATGACACTTGATGCTCTCGTTCTTGAGGATGTTGAGTTTGATCTTCAAGAATAACTTTCTTAATTTAATTGAGAGAAAGAACAATAATATCCGTATGTGGGTCCAAATTTGTTATATAAATAATAACTATATGAATTGAGTTAAAAACCAATTATTTCCCACTCAATTTTGTTCTTTGACCATATCTCCCCCAAACTCAATATTCTCAAGAAACATTATAATATATGTCTCAAAATATTCTTTAAATTGAGACTAAAGTTTATATTTCTCAAACTTTTCAACAATTATAAATCGTCACAAGTCATGACTGAATTAACTATAATAATATTTGAATTTAAAAAAGACAAATTGAATCCATCATTTAAAAAAAAAAAAAGTTATCATATTAAAACAAAACTTTATTCATTCACCAAATTGTCTTTTTAAATACAAATTTAGGCTTATAATGACAATCTAAAATAGATAAATAATAATAATAATAGTAGTAGTAATAATAATAATAATAATAATAATAATAATAATAATAATAATAATAATAATAATAATAATAACAAAACACAAATCTTCACCAAATTTGTCCCCTTTAAATTGATGTATCTTTCAACACCATTGAGCATTTGTCAGTTCAGATAATATTTTCTTATAATTCTTTATTTGCTCTTATCCTTAGAGGTATTTAATGAATGAACACTATTTTATTTTCCCTTGATATAATCTCTTATTTATTGCACACTTTATGAAATTATTCTATTAAAGAATAATTTCTAACTTTAATAGTTATAAATTTAATTGTGCAAAGAGAATACCATATGCTAAATTTTCGACAAAGTCACATAATTGACAAAACTATAGCGCTTTAGCAAGAGTAAATAATTTCATAATGTGCTTCTGATATATTCTTTGCTTAATAATCTTAATGAAAAGTAATCAATCCAATGAGAATTTTTCCTTCTTTTTATTGCTGTAGAAGCACTAGAATTTAAGCAAAGATAATAGGACAAAATATATATCATCTTAAATAAAATCTATAATGTCTCTAGATTGAGAAGGTTTAAGATCATAGATCTGTGTAATTTGGAGTGTACTCACCTTTTAAACTTGAGTCTCACTTTAAAAATATTAATTGTGAGAGAATTTGAGTTTCTCCATCCCTATGTAAGGTCTTATCCAAGAATATAATGTTCATATTTTATTCCTAAAAGTCATAACTTTTGAGAATCAAAATATAACTTATTTTGCATATACATAAACTATATCAGTTTATAGATTACCATAAAAAAAATGTACTCACCAAAATTACCAAGTGCATCATTCATGTCAAATCTTTAGACAACAATATGAATTGCTAGTGGTATTTTGTTATAATGATAAAACACTGACAATTAATATTGATAAACAATAAATTCTTACAATCGCCGCATGTTTACCTTATATGTGTGAGTGCAATCAAATAAACACTTGAAAAATTTACACTCATACAACATCATTACTGATATGTGAATAGATTATTATATAAACATTCATCTTTACTTATAAATTAAAAAGACTCAAACAAGATACCAAACACACCATTAATTCTCAATCTTTGATTGCAAGAATTAACTGTAAACGGTACTCTCACGCAATGATCAAACATTAGTAATAAGTATAATGGATGTCTTTGACATCAATCATTACCCACATGGATAAAATTAATAATTACTACATATTTACCATCACAAGTATGCAATTGTTCGGCCAAACTGTGTCTTCCTTTTGGCCGACCATAACAGTTCGCATGAACAATTACATATTACATCTTTTGTAATTCTGATTGAATCAAATTTACACAACAAAGATTACTTTTGCAACATGTTGTTTCAATCAACTCAACCAAAATTGTTCGACATTTTAATAAATTCAATGGAAATAGTCTTAAATTTACAAGGTACCACCCACAAATGTAGGTTGTATTCATTTAAGATGTCGTTTAATAATAATAATAATAATTCTTTAAAGTCCTTAGTGTGAGAATAAATTCCCAATAAAATATAATTTTTATGAATTTATACAAATTGCATAATTAAGAAAAAATGTATAAAACTTAATAACAATAAACTCAAATAACATAATCATGCTAAATGCATAACTTCAAATCAGATAAATATTAAATATTTATATATCCCAAATAAATGTCAAACAAATTCACATATACACCAAATAATTCTTTAAATAAATCATTTTAGAATCAACAAAACCAATTCTAAAATCTAAAATATTCAAATCTCTAGTTTTACCTTATAATTTTAAAGAGTCATTCAAAATATTCAAAAAAAATTTCCATAAATAATATATAATAACTAAATATATATTAAACAAATTAGTATTTATCTTATCTCTCAAAAATCTAAATCCATGTGCATATTTTATGCGAATCAAAATGAAAGGTAAAACAATAACTAAAAAATCAAATAAAAAAATTTTTTGATTATAAAACCAAGAATCAAATAACCAAAATAAGATTTAAATTCAATGTTTATCTTTCCCAAATGATTGACATAAATATATATTTATAAATATATACTCTCTAGCCACAAATAAAATGTTGAAAATCAAATTCTTTAATAGAAATCTAATTTTATGATTTTCAATCATCGATCATAACAATATATGTGATTCCAAATATATTTAGCATAATATATACTACTATTAAATAACATATCGTTAAAATAAAACCAAAATTTTTACAAACATTTTTCAAATAAATCTTTATCATATAGTTTCAATGTCAAATTAAAAAGTTTCCATTATCACAAATATAATTCTAGGAATTATAACTTAAAATAGTTCCTTACATATTATAGTTTTCAAATCACAAATATGATTTCAAATATGATCACTAAAACAAATATCATTTAAATATATATTATAACCAAATTTATTTTAACATATTCACACAAAATATGGAAGATCCTGGATCCATATAACTCTTTTGAAAATAAATATAACACACAAATCAACTTAAAGTAAGTGTAACAAAAAAAAAATTATTGAAAAATTTTCATTAAAACTTCATTCCTCTTAAAACATATATATGAATGTTAAAAAAAAAACTTTGAATTTCAAATATATGTTTCATGATCCAAAATAAATAAACTTTAGGGTTAAATATGTTTTTGATCCCTCTAAATATCTCATTTTTTGAATTAGGTCCCTCTAAATATTTTCTTCAAACATTGGTTCTCCAAAACTTTTCCGTTTCGAAATTTAGTCCCTCACGTTAGTTTGAACTAACGGATGCTGAGTTGGCAGGCCATGTGTGCGTAAATAATTTGCCATGGTGTAACTGAAAGAACCCACGTGTGAATGCAGTGCAGTGTATATGTAGTCAAACATTAGGGTTCATATTTTCACATAATTTGTAAATTAGGGTTCATATTTTCTCTTCTACACATCCACAAATTCTTCTCCTTCTTCCAAATCGTGATGTCGTCTTCATCTAGGGCAAGTAACTTAAGGTCACAACAATCCATCATTGCCACCAACAATGAAGAGAAAAAGTGTGGATGCAAGACTACTTTGATTGCATACATGTGCAAGAAGGGAAAGAATAATGGGAGATTGTTCTGGAGATGCCCATATTGGAAGAATGCGGGAACGTGTAATATGTTCGTCTGGGATGATGATTATTGCTTAAAGAAGGAAGATTCTGAATGCAACAATGATGAGAGAGATATACAGTTTGTTGATACGTTTAAAGAGCTTTATGAAGCATCATTGAAGAAGAACACCAGGTTGAAGCTGAAGTTAAAGAAGGAGGAATTATTTGGAAAGTTTAAGACCATATGTATTGTAATTTCAATGTTGGTCAACATGTGTTTTGTTCTTAGATGTAAATGTTAATGTTGTTTTGAACAAGTAATGTTTAGGTAGTAAGTTGAATTTGTAATGTTTAGGTACTAATGTTTAGGTACTCTGTAATTTGGTATGTTGGAATGTTTGTAATTTGGTATGTTGGAATGTTATGAACAAATATGTTTGTGAATTTGGTGATGAGTACTTATTTGTTTTTGCACAATCTGTTTTTGTTTTGATATACAAATTGTACAATATGTTGTTTTTTACAAATCTGTTAAAACTCCAGATTTTGTTCTGGTCTGCTTTGGTACATAATCTGTTAAACCAGTAAGATTTACACCAGAAACAGAAGTGCATTACAACAATAATGCATTACAACAAAAAATATCATAATTGTTTAACATTGTACATCATTAAAACAGAAGTGCATTACAACAAAAATATCATAATTGTTTAACATCAAGTACTAAACAAGTAGTGCATTACATCTGAATCCAAAATCAAAAAAACACTTCACACCAGAATTGTTTCTTAGATACTTAATTAAAACAAAAAAAACAACAAAGAACATGGTTTGCTACTTCATTCAGTTTTTCCCTTGCTTGTGCATACTTCTTCTTCTATAACCAGTGGATCATCAGGTTCTTTTCCAGACCCTTGTATGTTCTTGGACTTCAAAGTCCTCAACCTCTCACTCTGCCTTTTTTCAGGTAACACATTGCTTCCAGATTTGTACCTACTTTGTGTCCTATGTTTGATAGGTTCACTGCTCGATGGCCTTGACAAAGCTGTTCTTATCCCTGGTGGTTTGAAAGGAGTAGCTCTAAACACCTTTGGTTTCTTCCCAAAAAAAACTCTTGCTCCACTAGGCTTAGTAGGTGGTTTGAGAGGTGACCTATCAATTCTAAGAGGTTGAATGTCCAATACACCATCACCTTTAAGTAGGGCAGCCATGATCTCATCCAATGATGTAGGGTCCTCAATGACAATTGGTTGTGGTTCATGATCATCAGTTGTTTGATTCTCAGTTGGCTCAGCTTCATTGACAATTGGTTCTTTCACAGCTGGTTGAGGCACAACTGGTTCTTTTATAGGTGGTTCCTTGACAGTAGATTTTACATTCTCAGTCACACTTGGTTTCTTCATAATTGGTGCATCCTTTGAAGTTGAATTCTCATTCTCATTCACAGGTGGTTCCTTGACAGTAGATTTTACATTCTCAGTCACACTTGGTTTCTTCATAATTGGTGCATCCTTTGAATTCTCATTCTCATTCTCATTCACAGGTGGTTCCTTGACAGTAGGTTTTACATTCTTAGTCACACTTGGTTTCTTCATAATTGGTGCATCCTTTGAAGTTGAATTCCTTTTTGCTACCCCTTGAATTCTGTTCACAGTACCTCTGCTAGTTGTTGCTTCCATGCTAGATTGTGCTCCCTTGGTCTTTTTGGAATCTTTGTTTATGGTGCCCTTGGGCCTCCCCTACAACACATATGATATTAACATTAGAATACACTTAAATTACCATTAGACCTAATAAAAAATCATTATCTCAACATAAGTATTACCCTTTTTTTGCTTGCCACAGTTGAAGGTACATTTGCTTGCCTAGGTATATTCTGAGAAGCTTGGGTAGGAATGTCTTCAACATTAGGCTGTGTTTGTTCAACAGTAGCATGTCCTGTCTGTGACTTTGATTCTACCTCTTGCTTCAATTTCTTGCAGGTCCTCTTGTTATGTCCCAATTCAAAACAGAATTTGCATTTATGGCTAGTGTTTGTTCTTTTCCACCTAGTTTGTGCAACCTCATCCAATTCCCTCCTTCTCAGTTTCTTTGGTCTACCTGGCCCACGTTTATACCTAGGTGGAAGCATGGTTGCATTCTCAGTCCTAGGCCATTTGTTTTGTCCATTCAATGGAGTTATGATCTCACCATAACAAGCTTGATAAGTGCTCTTGTGATAACACTTGTCTACATACTTTAACGGGTCATCAACCTTCCTATATATTGCAGCTACAACATGCCTACATGGAATACCTACAAGCTCCCAAAAGTTACAAGAACATGTCCTTTTTTCTAAGTCCACAACAAAACTGTCAGTAAACAACACATGGGTGACCTGAAATGTCAACCTACCAGCATAGGTTGCTGTCCAGCTAGCACTTTTCTCTATCTCTCTATCCAATCTCCTTAAGGGTTTTGTCATAATCACTCCCTTATAACCCTCTACTTTTTCCCTAAGTGTGGCAAACCTCCCCATTAAATAATTTCTAATCCACTCCAACATTGTTATGATAGGTTTATCTCGTTGTAACAAGATTGTTACATTGAAGGACTCACTTAAGTTATTCATTAACACATCACATTTAGAAAAAATAGGAAAGGTATGCTTACACCATTTGTTCTTAGGAATTGATTCTATCCACTCAAATGCTTCCACACTAATCTCTTTGATCATTGACATCTTAGCCTCATGTGCTTCAAAATATGTTGCTTTTGCAGCAGCCATCATGAGATCTCTATACAATGTGCCACCTCCAAACTTCTTCTTAAAGTTTGCATATAGGTGTCTCAAGCAAAACCTATGCTCGTATGCTGGATACTCTTCTTCAAAAACCTGGACCAGACCCTGTTTGTGCAGGCAATAACAATGTTTCAAAATTATTTAGTGCAATAACAGTGTTTCAGAATTATTTAGTGCAATAACAATGTTTCAGAATGAATAAGTGCAGGCAATAACAATGTTTCAAACTTAATAATTGCAATAACAATGTTTCAAACAAAATATTAAAACCATCCACAATAACTTTAGCCACCCATTCAGCTCTAGCATTGCTGTTAAAAAATTTCCTTCCACACTTATGTTTTGAATATAAGGTTTTGATTCTAAATGTGGTGGTCTTGAGTACCCTACTACATAGCACGGTATAGTCACATTTAGCCTTGTCCTTACACACAATCCTACATCTATTAGAGTCATTTTTCTGAAACTTTACCTCCCTTCCATTTAACACATTATGCTCTAAAATAGCATCTTTGAATTGTCTTAGAGATGAAAACTCCATTCCAACTTTGAAAGCAAAATCTTTGCATAGTGTCTCATCCTCATTATACCTCAAAATAGAAGGCCTCTCATCACCACTTCCATCATCACCTCCACTATCAAGCTCATCCGTTATATATTCATCCTCAATCAAATGCTCTTTACCCATCTCTTGAGTAATAAACACCTTTTCATCTTCTTTACTCTTTCCATCTTCAGAATTACCTACCTTCTTTACATCCTCCCTATTGACAGTTACATCTACAAGACCTTCTTCAAAACCAGCCATCCTTTCATCTTCATTATCCTCAAAGTGTACACCTTCCACTGAATTATCAACAGAATCAGTACTTGATTCACTATCCTCAGTTTTTTCAACACGTTTCACTGCCTTACCTTTCTCTTTATATTTAGTCATGAAACTTTCCTCTCCATCAACCTTAGCTTCACAATAAATCTCTACATCACACTTGTATCCAATTGCATACATGGCTAGCTCATGTGCATCTCCATCATCCACAAATTTTTTTAAGTCTTCTTCAAGCAAACCACCCTCATGCTTCCACCACATGTTAACTTTAGAATAATCAAACTCAGGTTCTATCAATTTCACCAGATCAATAGCCTCAAAGAAACTCCAATAATCGGGTTCTTGTCCCCTAAACGCAAATACATCCCCACCCTCATATTTTAACTTAGTGTCTTTTACAAAACGACCCTTTGTGAAGAAAACTATCTTGAACTTATCCATTTACCTGTACACATAATTTAACCTAGGTTTAATATAGGAAATTATAGTAACCCTGAATTTTCACCAAATCAAAATTGAAAACATAAACATGTTGCTATGCCCTAATTCTTTATTCACAGTAACAAACAGTAACAAACAGAAACACTTAGTGCATCAAACAACCTAAATCGAAAACAATGGGACCACACAAGTACAACAATGGCAGACAAGATTTACTAACCTGGGACCACCTTCAAGAAAACAACGCTTGCTTAAGACCACTCTGAAAGTTGACTTGGGCAAACTATTATATTCTAAACTTGAGAAGAGAAGACAGAATCAAAGCACTTGGAAAGAAGCTTCAGAAGGAGAAGTCAAAATCGCATCACTTGGAGGTAGGTTGACTTATGCTTTCATTGCAATGTAACTCTTAACATTTCTCTTCATATTGACCTTTTCTTTTTTCCAGATTATCCACGCTGGCCACATTCATACAACATGGCAAATTATTTACGCACACATGGCCTGCCAACTCAGCATCCGTTAGTTCAAACTAACGGGAGGGACTAAATTTCGAAACGGAAAAGTTTTGGAGGACCAATGTTTGAAGAAAATATTTAGAGGGACCTAATTCAAAAAATGAGATATTTAGAGGGACCAATAACATATTTAACCCTAAACTTTAATGTTTAGAGGACAAATCTCAATAAACTAAACATGAAGACCTGCTCTGATACCAATTGTTAGAATTAAGTCAATAACTATTAGACATATATACATGTTCTACGTATTATGTTATATACTTTAGTGTGGAATAGAATAGATAATACAAACATGTATATAATTACTAGATCTACGACATGTTAGTATATGAGAGAAAAGATTGCAGGAATACCTGGATCTATTGAGAAAAATTTTGTTAACGGTAATCCTGAAAGTTAGAAATTGTATAGACAAGTGACTAACACTTGTTGGCTTGTGGATCTTCCTCAACCGGTACTCCTAATGCCTTGAACACTCTTCAGATGGGGAGAAGAGATAAACTGCTTGTGTACGGTATATTGGGGACCATAGCCTATATATAGTGTGACGGCCAATTAGGGTTCCCATTATTCCTGAACGGGTCATCCTGACATCCACTCATATTTGAGCCCATACCAAATTATTTAATCAATTAATTAAATAAATAATTCCTAAATAAAATCTAAACAACCTTTTAATATTATTTGATCACATAATTTATTCAAGACATTTTATTTGATAAAATAGCTAATATAATTAAATAAATATATTTGACCATATAATTATTGGAATATTAATATATTACTAAATTATTAAAATATTCCAACAAGTAGATGTACCCTTATGTTGAAAAGATGAGTTGAAATAAATCTCTTGTATCTCTTACTTTCTTACACTTTATTTTCTCTGCCCTTTCATTCAAAATTCACCCACTTAATTCTGACAAAGTTAAAAAGGAAACAATCATCATGTAAAATAAAATAAAAATTCAAAAAACTCAATTCACCCCCGCTTAAATTGCATTCTATAATTACACATAATACCTAATTTTGATGACCAGTCAATGTTATATTATATAAAAGTTTCATCAAACCTTTCTATATAAAAGTTTCATCAAACCTTTCAGCATTCATATAAAAGTTTCATCAAACTTATGATAATTTAAACTTTTTTCTTCAATCATATGTATTTAGAGAATAACATAAAGAATTGTTTATAATAGTTTATATTTAGAGGTAGGGTAAAGGTTGAGTTAGGACTATGTGAAAATCAACTTTCCCCCTTACAACTTCAAGACCGAAAATTAGATCAAATGAAGCCCATAGAAGTATAACAGGCCCGTTGATATTAATTTACTAAAAATCGAATATTTTAGCTTGTACCCTTATATTTAATCTCATACTCCTACATATTTTTTAAATTTTTAAATTTATTTTTTTATTATTTATTATTTTATTTTAATTTTAATTTTTAAAAAAATTTTGGAATACAAAATATTTTGAACCGGAAGTAACACCTTTGTTACTTCTGGAATGTAGTTTTTTTTTGTTTTTTTCTCACCCAGAAGTAACACTCTTGTTACTTTCGGAGTGTATTTTTTTATTTTTTCTCAATCGGAAGTAACACTTTTATTACTTTCGGAGTGTATTTTTTTTTCCAATCGGAAGTAACACTCTTGTTACTTCCGAAGTGTATTATTTTTTAAAAAAAAATAAAGGGTAAATAGTCATTTACCCCTGCAATATAAAGGTGTTTTGATTTACCCTTTTAAAAAAATAATTTTGGATTACCCTCTTATAATTTTAAAATTCTAAGTCTTTTGTATCCCAGATGGAAAAATTACTCCCTCTAAAATATTTTATTTCGATTTACTCCTGGTTTTTACACGCTTAGGGGGTATCCAAAAATTTCCAGGGACTAATCCAAAATTATTTTTTTAAAGGGGATAAATCAAAACTCGTCTATATTGCAGGCGGTAAATGACTATTAACACAAAAATAAAAAATAAAATAAAAAATAAAAGAGATAAAATTGAAATTTTTAAAATATATAAGAGTATGGAGTTAAATATAGGATTAAAATTTTCCTAAAAATAGAAAAGACAATTAAAAATTACAAAATTGTTAGACTGATGTTTACACCCTATACCTAATGACTAATGACTGAACACCCATACATTTTCAAATTTTCATTTTGCCCATTTTTACATTTAACCATTTTTATTTCTTGAATTTTTATGTACGCTATGGAAAATTCTAATTAAGTTTTAAAGAATCTAAAAGGTTTATGAGGGGAGAAAAAATTAAATTTCAAGAATTGAAATTGACAATTTAAAGTAAGCTTTTCTAAAAAATATATAAATATTTTATTATGTTTTAATATAATCATTAAAATATTTATTTATACGAACATATGTATTCATGTGTTGAATGTATACTAGTTTAGAATATTAAGTGTAAATTCTTCTCCGTATATATTATTTGTGTATAGTAGTTTATATATTATTTTATGTGTAATTTTGTAATTTAAATAATTTATAAAAAATCCATAAAATTAAAATATCTAAAATTAAAACTTTTAAGATAAATAATAAAAAGTATGAATGTTATCTAAAGTAGTTAGACGACAAAGATTCACTAATCTTACAAAGATCAAACTAATAAAAGTTTAAAAATGATCTATTCAAAGCTTCACATAGATTCTCATCTCATATATCTATCTGAAGATTACATGAACCTTAAATCTTCTTCATCGTTAATTTTGATGTCAAAGAATTTAAAAATGGATAGAATTTAATGTTATAAAATAAGGGTTAGAAAAAAATAATAATTGAATTGGTTATGTGATTAAAATGCTGAACCTCCAAAAGCGTGTGTGGTTGAATTGAATCTACAGCTAGCTACGCGGTTCTTAGTTGTACATTAGAAAACATGGACACTCTTCACCCACTCTTATTAAGGATAAGAAACATCAACATGCATGCTATTCAATTTAAATTCACTTCACCAAAACAAAATAGGAGCTGTGAAGAGACAAAAGTTATGGTCCAAAAACAAAATTAATAACTTCCATGAAGGTACCAGTTTGGTAGAGTTACGTAATCTTAAAAATAGACAAGAGAGCAGAAGGAAACAAACTATTATTTTGACAATTTTCCTAATTTGTTTATCATGGTCAACACGCACACGTGCAGTTATGATTGGTAGATAGTCATATCATTGTCAAGGGTATGACTGTCCTTTAGGTGCGAATTGACGGCACCGTCGCATGGCTAACTAGAACCTCCTTATCACGATAAGACTAAATCCCACGTGGCCAAAAATGCACTCTAAAAATGTTTCCATCTAATCATTCAAAATTTCATGTATCATTTTGAATTTATTTACCAAATTCACACGTAATATAGGGGTTCGTTCACCCTATTTGTAAACCTTGGCAAGTAATTTTTTTTTACAGTGGTTCGTTCACCACTTGAACAAATCTTTTATACGATTTTTTTTTTAATTTTTAATTTAATGTTTAATGTTTAAAAATAATTAAATTAATTTTAAAAATTATTTAATTAATATTTTAATAAAATTAAATATTTTAACTAACAATAAAAAATATCATAATACACAAATTTATTAATAATACAAATATAATTCAAAATAATAATACATTAATTTTATTTTGCTGGTGGTGGTGGTGGAAAAAGACATGAGCTAGTATAGCACATGGTTGAAATTTTTTGGCGTTCACCTCTGTCTTTTTTTATGGAGGAAGAAGACTATCATCAGATGACAAATCTTCATCTTAATTCGGTGGACGTTGGTTTGATTGACATTGATTTGATGTACACTCCACCAAACAATCATCTATGTCGTCAACATTGAAGTCTGAAAGTGTAACAAGATTGTCTTCGGTTAGTTCAAAGTTGGGGAGTACTTGTGACACATGTGTGTTTGATTGAGGCAGTTCCATAGATGAGCGATAAACATCTTGAGAGAACGATGAGTGATCGAAGTTAAGTTGAGTAGATGATAGGTGGACTATTTGTTGTTGAGATTGGTAGGAGGCAAATATATAGTTAGGTTGAGATGGGGATGAGTTGATTGTATGTTGTTGAGACTGATATTATGAATACTCAAAGTCAGGTTGAGGGATTGGAGAGTATTGCAAGGGTGGTAGTTGTGTGGTTCGATCTTGAAATTGTTGGTGGTAGTAGTTGGTTTGATGGATTGGTTGGTGAGGAGTTGGTTGTTGGGATGATGTGGCAAAAATGATGTGTTGTTCTGTTGTTCAGGTGTGATGAAATGTTTGCTGAGGGAATGTATTTATCTACACCAAAGTCCTTACCATGTATCGATAACAGACAGTTTAGACATACAAGGGAAGTAGTTAACGCCCATCAGCAGGAGTCTCGATAACCATTTCTCCTTGCATCGGAGACACGACAAGTCCTAATTTCCTCACACAGTCAAGAGAAATAACATTTTCTTCAACTTATAGAACTTTAAATCTTGGTTTATCACAACAAAACCAACGACTATTCTACATAAACCATTTCTTCATGCGGTATGTTCAAAAATGCATATTTGATGTCCATTTGATAGTTGTACCAATTGATGTTATTTTCAATACCATCAACTAGCCTAATGGTTTCAATCCTAGAAACCGATGTGAATATATCTTCAAAGTCTAAACCTTCTTATTGCAAGAATCTCTTTGCAACTAATTAAGCCTTATGCTTGATTATTTCACCCTTGGGATTCACCTTCACTTTGAATCCCCATCTAACACCAATTGGCTTCTTGTCGTCTGATAGATCAACCAACTCCCAATTATTGTTCTCCTAAATAGATTCCAGTTACTCCTTTATAACAAAAATCCACTTTGGATTACTCAATGCCTCTTCCCTTTTAACGAGTTCAGATTTGACCATGTACAAAATGGATGAAATCATCATTATTGACTTTGTTGTCTCAGAACAACTCACAATCTTGGAGTCTTTGAGGCAAACCTCTTTATCTTGTTGATCTTCTAACATTATTTTCAATTTAGTCTTCGAGAACAAGTGTTTCTGCAACAAGTTACAGAAACTAAATTTACATTGTTGTAACAGGTTACCTCTTTCTGTAAACGATTATAGGCTGCTGCAATTGCTTTATCTAATCGAAAATGAAATCTCGGTTGATCACAACCCTTCTGTTTGGTGCATCATACAAATTATAACCACCAACGGAGTGATACCTTATAAGTATAATTATTTTCCCCTTATCATCCATATTCTTTCCAAGCTACCCCAGAACATGTTGATACGCCACAAAACCAAACGCTCTCAAATGGTTCATATTTGGTTTGAATCCCGACCATGCTTCCTCTGGTGTTACATTCTCAAGCTTCTTTGTTGGACACCTATTCAACAAATAGGCAACTATGGATACTACTTCTCCCCATAACTCTTTCGACAGGTTCTTCCTCTTTAAAATACTTTTTACCATGTTCATAATGGATCAATTATTTCTTTCAAAATATAGTTTTGTTATGGTGTATAATGTGGTACAAAATCATGTAAAATCCCATATTGATCACAAAAATTTCAAAGTCATTTAAGGCATATTCACCTCTACCATCCATTTTGAGCACTTTGAGCTTGTGATTGCTTTGTCACTTAACCATGGACTTAACTTCTTAAACACTTTGAATACCACATATCGATTAGGTATGTCGATAACTATCTACTACAATCATCAATGAATGTGACAAATATCTATTGCCACAAATCGAGTCAACTTGCATCAGTCCACACTCATTCGAATACACCACCTCAAGGTGATTCTTGGTTCTACAACCTGCAACCTTGCTGAATTTACCATAATGTTACTTTGCTTGCACACATTTTTCACAAATTTTAGTCGGTAGATTAATCAATGGCAACCCTGTTATCATTCGGTTCTTTTCAATGCATTAAGATCTCAAAAATTGAGATGCCCAAGACAATAATGCCATATCCATTCTTTTTAACTCACCGATGTAGCAAGATACCTATGCTCAATAACCTTGTATTTATCTTAGGAACTTAGATACAAAATCTTGGTGGAAAGGAATGGTTACCCCTTCTCCGTCGAGTTGGAATACGAAAATCTACAAGAGTGTTGTTCTTTATGCATCTGAATTGGCCACTATCTGGAAAATTATAAATTAAGGAATGTTGAAGGTAACTCTGAGAAAAGATCATCAAAATAAAATTTGTGCACGTTGGTAACATGTCATCAAAGGAGAGCAGCCATGTTGAGGCACCTGATGTTGTTAGAGATCCAATCTTCCCAGGTGACGAAACAACTAATGACAATGACAAAGACATTATTGGATGTTCAGGTGTGAAAAATATAAGTGAAAATTATGGGCTAACACAACCAGTTATCGCGACTTGGGTTTCTGACATGTCATACCCCAATTTTGTCTGGGAATTTCAAACAAATTCAGACATCTGGCTTCACTTTACTTTGCATCATCTGCATAGTACATTCATTTTAATTTTTAAAGCACTTTTGCGCTTGATTTTTATTCATATTTAGTCATTTTATTTTTATTCTTTTGTCAAAATATTCATAAAAATTAAATAGAATTTTCCATGTCTTCATTTTATTTTTAGTGTGTTTATTTTATAAGGTGTGAATATTTAGTTGATTTAATTTGTTTTTATCAATTAAAGCTTCTAGAGAGGGAATGATAGACATTTTAATTTGCTTAACAATTTGTGTTTCTTTGATTTAATATTGGCCTTCAATTCAGGATTAATCAAAGGCCCATATTGGTTATCCATGTGCATTTTATCATCTAATAAAAAAAATAGCAATACTGTAAAAAAAGAAAAAAGAACTCCCATTATAAGAATGACACGCACATCACATGAATGAGCTCTCTCTTATTGGTTGTTAATGGAAATTATATATCTCCCCTTCCAATTATATAATGCCGCATGTCCCAATGGAAAATAAAAATTTCTTTTGGATGCACTAGAAATAAAAACAAAGCCATCTATTTTTCAACCCCTCTCTCACTTTTTAAATTTTTTTCTCAGCTCTCCAATAGCATTGAGCCATGTGGCCCACTCAAAAATATCCATCCCATTAACCAATCACTTTTTATTGTATTTTAACGGACTCATAAAAAAATGGAAGACGAGATTATTCTTCCTCTTAATTTGACTCGATCCCAATCCATTCTCTGAGAGAATTCTCTAAAAGGGAGGAATAGACAAGACTTTGTTAGTAAAAGAAATGGATGGCAAGCTCATGATTTCTCAGATATATGTATATGACATTGTCTTTGGTGGGAGTTTAGACCAAATGGTCCAACATTTTGTCAAACTGATGCACTATGAATTTGAGATGAGCCTAGTAAGAGAATTGACTTATTTTCTTGGACTTCAAGTACAATAGATGGAAGATTCTATCTTCACATTTTAAAGTAAGTATGCAAAGAACATAGTAAAGAAGTTTGGTATGGAGAAGACTAGTCACAAAAGGACTCATGCACCTACTCATTTGAAGCTTTCCAAAGATGAAATTGGGGTTAGTGTGGATAAAGTCTCTACAGAAGTATGAGAGGAAGTCTATTATATATGACTACTAGCGGACCTGATATCACATTTGTTGTTGGGGTTTGTGCTATGTATCAAGTTGAGCCCAAAACTAGTGACATTAATAAAATAAAGTATGTGAATGATACTAGTGACTATGGAGTGTTGTACTCATATGGCTCTTATGCCATGTTGGTTTGATATTGTGATGTATATTGGGTAGGTAGTGCTAATGACAGGAAAAACAATTATGGTGGATGTTTTTTCTTGGGAAACAACCTTATCTCTTGGTTTAGTAAAAAGCAGAATTGTGTATCCCTATCCCCTGTTGAGGCCGAGTATATTGCAGCTGGAAGAATTTGTTCTCAGCTACTTTGTATGAAGCAGATCCTAAATGAGTACAATATCAAGTAAGATGTCATGACATTGTATTATGACAACTTGAGTGCTATCAACATATCTAAGAATCTTGTACAATATAGTTAGACAAAACATATTGATATTCGTCATCGCTTTATCAGGGATATTGTTGAAGATAAAATGGTCATTCTTAAGCATGTAGCCAGTGAGAAGCAACTGGCTGATATTTTTTACTAACACTTTGGATGCAAAACCGTTTGAGAAACTAAGAGGTGAATTGGGAATTCACATTTTTGAATAATTATAGCAATTAGAGTTGATTATGTCGAATACAAGGAAAAAGAGAAATTTGGTGTCAAATTTGTGGCTAAAAAGGGGGGGGGGGGGCAGTGGTGATAGTTGTGTTGACAGTAGTTGTGTTGACAATGATGTGAAAGGAATGAGATCTCTAGGTGCAAATCATGGGAATGATCATGATCTCTACATTCCTATGTTTTCTTTTGTGATGCAGGGTTTTTTGTGTTGGTGGTGCTGAGATTTTATTCTACATGTTCTGACATCATTCCATTTGTTATCTGCGAGAATTTGTATTTCTCTGTAGTAGTTTGTGGTCTCAAGGGGGAGTTTTTTTATGGTTGTTTTGTGATGTCAGACTATATGTTTTGACATTCTGTTTAGCTATTTTTGATGAACTATTAAGCTATGTAATTCAAGGGAGTTGAGTGACAATGGGAGTTTGTTTTTTAGGGGGAGTTGAGTGACATAGGGAGTTTGAGTTTGTTTTTATTTTTGTTGTTTGGTGTTGTGTGGTGTGCTATATTGTTACTTGACATTATTGTTTTTCTGGTTATGGTTCTTATTATGTGGTGTTCTTGTTTGGTTCATGTTTTGTTTTCACTGTGTATGCTTGTGATTTGTTCTAAGGATGTTTTAGCCAAAATTTGTCAAAAGGGGAGATTGTAAGTTCTGAGGTTTTTGGCATCCATTTTGGTAAAACATGCTAACAACAAGGTATTAAGCCAAATGTTTTATCATGAGGGTCAGACATCATGTTCATCATAATGTTGGGACATGTGCCAGTACATGTTATACCAGAAGACTAGGACAGGGTTGCTTTGGTATTTAAAGTGTGTGATTTAAGTGTTATTTAATTCACACTTTGTCGCTATCCAAGGAGGGATATTTTAAGAATTGTTGTCTTGACAAATTTGTGTGTATTTCTTAAAAAAGGTCTTTGAACGTTTTTAGGAAACTTTGTGTTTAGTTCCTATTTTTATGCAGGGATCGTGCTTATGATTTAAAGTTGATATCTTGTGATTTACGTTTCAATAGCCAAAGCCCATGATGATCCGAAGGCTATTTAAAGTGGAGCTCTAAACCTAATGAAATAGATAAATCGTGTATTGAAAGAAATGGTTTCTTAGGGTTTAGTGTGTCTTTATTCTTTGTGTTCATCTCTTATGTCTTTTGATATATGAGTAGGACTATGTTAACTGTGAGTCATTCATCTACCCCTTAGGTGCTTGAATTGGAATGAGTTTTGAGTTGTAATCACTCCTAATATTTTAAGCAAAGAATGGATTTTGTGTCTTTTTGAAGTGTGACTTCTTTTATTCTTTGTTGAGTTTTCCATTGTTGTGTGACTGGTGGGAAGTGGGAGGGGTCTCATATCTAGGAGTTCCTAGGTAGAAGTTAGCACGGTATTGATTAGGTTAGAAGCTTGTAAACTTGTAGATGTTTGTTGTAGCTTTGAACTAATACTATTATATTGGATTTTCTTTTTGTCTTAGATGCCCTCAGATGTAGGTGAGTTACACCAAATTGGGTCAACAATTGATTATGTTATTTACTTCCAGCCTTTTAATTTTACTGGATAATTTATACTGTTTTGATCCCAGTGTTGTGACATCTGTTTCAACATCTAATATTTGTGTCCCATAATTTCAAGGTTCATTATAATACTTATTTGTGGATCATGGGATGGTATCATGAGTAAAACTATACATCGAGCTTTCGAAAAAGAAGAGAGAACATATAGTTTAGAAATGGAATTTGTGTAGTGTTAGTTCCCAAGGATCTCTACTTGTGTTCCTAACATGAAGATTTCCCCTAAGTACACCTTTTGTAGATCTCGTTATAAGATGGCTAGTCGATCTCATAATGTTGATTCATGAACCAATTTTTGTTTGGCAATTGCATTGTGTTAGTCTCCGAGGATCTCTCCTTGCATGCCTAACATGAAGAACCCGTCCAGAATAGAAATTTTTGTCACTTTCATCATAAAATATCTAGCTTGTTGCAGAACATTGATACAATTAGATTATATGACCTTGGGAGCCTTATCCATCAACGTAGAAACTATCTTGTGAGCAGTTTATGGGGAAAAAGCCTATAATTATCCATTAAGAGGAAACCTACATGTTTAGGTTGTTCTAACGTTACTCATGTTATCCCGGATCCTAACCATACATGCATTACATATCAAAACAAAAAGATTCATACATCTTCACTTCATTAGTATACACTCATGTTATTTTCCAAAACAAAAACAAAACTTGTACACCTCTAGCCTTTCATCCAGACAATCTGACTATCTAGTGATATTCTAAAGCTAGAGATAATGCTAAGACTTGAAGCTTTAGAGTGTAAAGGGGAGGAATTATGAAAGCTTGTTTTTCTGTGTCCATCTGCGTGATATGTGTATTATAAATACTTAAGGACATGTTTAGAAGTATGATGACTAATTCACACACACACACACATGCACACACACATGCACACACACACACACACACACACACACACACACACACACACACACACTTAAAACATAAAAAAGCCTCTCATTTTTTGATTAAAACAACAAAAAAAAGTTTTTGGAGCTTAGCCAACCGATTAGGGGACAATCCGCTTAGTTAAAAAATCTTTTTTATGTTGTCTAATCAATTATATTTATAGCCTAACTTATTAGATGATGCATAACCGATTCTATAATGGATTATGATAGTTTCCTAATGATCGGTAATGACTATCTATCTAAACCTTCCAATTTAGGTAGCAATAATCAATTGTTTTCATTGCCTAATTGATTAGCTAATCGATTAAGTCATTTTATTGGCTCATGAATTATTTCAAAATTTACACCATATGTTGGCCTATAAATAGTGAGCTTATTCATCATTTCAAATCATCTAGAAAACATAAAAAAAAACTCACATTTCATTTATCTTATAATCTCTCTAAATCATTTCTACCTTTCTCATATTTTTTAGCCACAGGGCTTTGAGAGCGTTCTCGAGTTTAGTGAAGAATTTGTTCTGGGCGAAGGCTTAATTGTAAATTTTCCAAGAGTAGTTTTTTTTTTCTCTTGAGTAAATAATTATTTATTAGAAAGTAATTATTTTGGTTAAGAACTAAACCATAGTAAAAGCTCTTTATTTATTTTTTTGGGAATTAGTATAAGTAGTTGTTTGGTTTATGAGCTCTGCCATTTAAGGAAAACTCTATTTTGGATACGTGAAGAATAACCAGTGAAAAATCTTCACAACGGTTCTTGAGTTCAGCATTGTCAAAAGCTATATTGGTTTGAGATCATCCTAGAGTAAAATATCACCCGGTTTATAAGTTTAGCCTGATTAAAATCTCAGTAGGTTCAAGATCTACCATATGAAAGTCTTGATTCAGATAGTAATCAGCCTGTGTACACTGCAATTTGGTTAGAAGGATATTCAACTCAAAACTCTATAGTGGTTCAAGATTAACTTGTGAAAAACATTCATTGGGCTTAAATACTAATCGCACAAAGCTCTATTTGTTGTTTGGTTTGAAGATTAACCGTTTCAAGCCTTTATTCGTTGTTTGGTTGGAAATTAGCCTGAAGCTTTATTTCCTTGCACTGGCTTAACCTTATAAAGTATCTGAAGAAATAGTAGATACTCTCAAGATAAATTCTTGGGGGAGAGGAATAGGCCACTTCTGGTGTCGTTCACTCTTCCCTTATCTTTTTTATTTTCTTCTTAATTTCTTTACTTCAAATTTTCGCTCTATATTCAAACATTTTTGAAAAAATGTTTCAAACTCTAACTTCGAAAAACATTTTGTTTTAAACCAACGATTTTTAAAGCTCCAGAATTCACCCCCTCTCTAATTTATGGAGTCACATGTTCAAAAATTGACAGCCACCACTCCATTAACCAAACATTCTCCCATTAAAGAAATTCGATTGGTTAAGGGATATGATTTTATCCATCACTGACCCAAGTCTTATGGACAATATTTTTTACACCAATTTGTAAAAGGATCTAATTAAATAAATATGCCTAAAACGAGAAGATGAATTAACCTTGGAGATGAAACTCATAAAGTATGATGCAAAATTACGAGGTAGAGATGCAAATTGGTGGAATTGATCAAACATAATCTCCATGTCCACTCTAAATAGGTTCCATAACTTTTTCAAGAATGAGAAATTAAAACCATATGATCCTAGGATTTTGTTATTATCACACTATAATATTGCACATTTTAGCTCCCTAAAATTAAAGGGAGCCAACAAAAAAGGTTATTGTCATCCAAAAGAGAACAAAAGACTACACCATTCAGATGAGGTTTATCAATGTTTGGTTCTTTAAAAGTCTTAGTGAAATGATTCACCACCTTTTGTATAATATAATACTCCCCTTTAATCCAATCCTCTCACACCTTAATCCAATCCTCTCACACCTTAAGAGCTAAGATAACATTCATTCTAGCTTTACTCTTAATGGAAGCATGAAAGTAACCATAACCATAATTAGTGGCACCCTTCTTAGGCCATTTAAACCTAGATATTTGGAACAATTGGGTGAATTATGATATTCAAATATTTTTTTTATAAAATCGATTGAATTAAAATGATTAATATTAGCAATAGAGAATAAGAAGAGAATAAGTAGTGGAAACGATAAATGACAAAAATGTAAAGAGATAGAGTAAGAAAGATTACACTTGAGATTATCATGGTCTGACCTTAAATCACACGGCCTACTTTAGTGCCCAAGAGTTTCCTCTTGATATTTCCTTTAAATTTAACATTGAGCTTTTACACAGGATCAATCCAACAACTTACAACAACTTGAGCTTTTGCATAATATCAACCCAACAACCTTATATAAACAATTCGAGCTTTTACATAGGTTCAACCAAACAACCTTAAACCAATATTTTTACAAGTTTAGTATGCAATCTTCAAATCTACTACAAAATCACAAGAGAACTAAGTTCTTGAATAAACAAATTAAGTACAACACTAGAACACCATAGATCTTAAATGAAGCTTTTCACTCTCTTAACCCTAAGGAAATGACTAGTGAATAAAAGGAGAATATGAGAGATATAAGAGATGATTATTCAAAAATTGATGTGTTAAGAAGTGAGGAAGACACTCAGTTATATAGAAAAAAATATGGCTAAAAAAGACAACAATAAATGGGATTTGGTGCTTCCTAATCAATTAGAACACCAACCTAATTGATTGGGTTAAGGTAGAATACGAATCCTTAATCTTCGACTCACTCAATCGATTGACAAACCTCACTAATTAATTAAGAGAATCTACTATTATTCTAATTGATTAAATGAATATCATACTCGATTAGAAAGTTGAGTTATAATTGAATAGAAAGCTTATTAATAGATTAATTTCTTACGAGACTTGGTTTTAAGAAGTTTTAACAAAAATATTGAAGATTTTCAAATGAGTTTAATTCATGTATGCATCAACTTAGTATTGGAAGACTCCATTTTCTAGAATACAAATAAAAAATTCATTTTTTTAAAGTTAAAGCAAACGGGTCCTCAACCTTTGGACAAGAAGTGACTCTCAACAACTTGTGATTCGGGACCCGTTTGTTTTTTTTTTTTGTTATTAAATGATTTTTATAGTGTAAAATAATTTTGTGGAAATAAAATTTATAATGAAAATTTTCATAAATTTTTTTCAAATTTCAATTTTTTTTGAATATTTATTCTTAAAATGTCATTTTAGATATTTTATCATTTTATCGAAGAAAAAAACTTTGGATATCAAAATTTAAAAAAAGCACTTAATTTTGAAGCTATTTTAAATAGTTTTTCATAAAAATCATTTTTGAGATACAACTTTTTTAAAAAACTTACGATTTCGACTATATTTTAATCTTCAATAATGTATATTTATGTTGTACGAGATGTCAAAATTAGTTTTGCAATTTAGAAAAAATAAATATAAAAAACTTATAATATTTTAAAAAACGATTTTACAAAATCTATTTTTAAAAAATAAAGAAAAAATCTATTTTCTTAAAGGTAAAACAATCAGACCCTCTTTCCTTAGTTTAATCGCACATTCATAAAGAAAAGAATTCTTATGCTATTTGTTGTGAACCGTATACCTTAGAAACAAAGTATAATTGGTTCTTTGATCAGTCAAGAAACCCACAAAGGTTAGAGTTTAGGATAACCAAGGATAATAACAAAGATTGGTTATAAAGTGCTATTCGTTTCTTTCTCTTAAAACAAGATTACAAGTATACAAGAATAACAAATAACCTCTCTCACTTTTGAATTAGGGTTTTATCTTCCTATTTTCCCTTATACAAAATATGAGAGACTAGTATGCTATTTATAAGAAAACTAACACACTAACCTAATGGGCTTTTAAACAATTATCCATTACAAGCTAACTTAAATAATTGGATTCATAATACAAGGCTCAATTAAACAACAACATGTGAGCGGACTTCAACGTCATGTTATTCGTACTAGGGTTTGTTCCAATATTCCACAAATCTCCACATTGAAACACACCTTATACCAACAAGAAACAAACAAGATTTTTTTAGACAACTTTATGAACTGCATACAGTGGAAAAACTTGCAACTGGACAATGTCTTGGTGATCATATCAACAACATTATGATTTTATGAAATCTTCAGCACTTGGACTTCTCCACGCTCGATTACCCTCTGACGAAATGCAACCTCACATCAATGTGCTTGGTTCTCTCATGATAGGTTGAGTTCTTCGACATGTGTATTTCACTTTGACTATCACACTTAACAGTGATACCTCGACCTTGAAGTTGCATCTCCTTTGCAAAACCTTTAAGCCACAATGCTTCCTTTACAACTTCAGTTAGGGCGATATATTATGTTTCAGTGGTTGATAAGGCAACAACCTTATGAAATGTTGCTTTCCAACTAATTGTTGTGTCAAACATAGTGAAAACATATCCAGAAATAGATTTTTTGGAATCCATACAACCTGCATAATCAGAGTCGACATATCCTTCAATTGTTGCTTTACTATCTTCACCCAAGGCTTCACCATAAATTAGGACTCTGCTCAAATACCCATTTATATACCTTGAAATCCACTTCAATGCTTTCCAGTGAGATTTTCCGGGATTCGCCATGTACCTGCTTTACTGCATATGCTATATTGGGTCTCGTACATACCATATCATACACCAAAGAACCTACTATATTAGTATATGGAATGTTATCTATGTAAGTTCTTTCGATATCAGTACTGGGACACTGATTTGTACTTAGCTCGAATTGAGGGTTTGTCGGAGTCACAACAGTCTTTGAATTCGACATACCAAACTTTTCGAGAATCTTCCGTAGGTATGTCTCTTGAGATAAGCATAATTTCGACTGCTTTCTATCTCTCCAGATGTCAATCCCGAGAATCCTGGATGCAACTCCCAGATCCTTCATATCGAACTCCTTATTGAGTTTAGCTTTCACCCTTATCACATCTTTGACATTGTTGCTTGCTATTAGAATATCATCCACATAAAGCAACAAAATAACTAATGAATTAAGAGGTCGAAATATGAAGTAAACACAGTGGTCGAACTGACTTCTGATAAAACTTATGCGTTCCATCAACTTGTCAAATCTCCTATTCCATTATCGAGGAGATTGTTTTAGCCCATATAAAGATATCTTTAGTTTGCACACATACTCTTCTTTCCCCTATTCGACATACCTTTCAGGTTTCCTCATTAGGATTGTTTCATCAAGATCACCATACAAGAACGCAATCTTCACATACATCGGTTCCAGTTCAAGGTCGAATTGTGCCACCATTGCAAGTAACATTTGAATGGACCTGTGCTTTACAACAAAAGAGAACACATCATTGAAGTTGACATCTTCTTTCTGAGTGAAACCCCTTGTAACCAACCTTACCTTATATCTCTTCGACGCCACTCATTCGATTCCTTCCTTAACTTTGAAAATCCATTTAAACCTGACTAACTTGGATCCAACAGGTTTTTCGATCAGTTCTCATGTATTGTTATCATGAAGAGATTTCATCTCATTATCCATGGCCTTCAACCATTCAGTCTTATTTCGACTCCTCATAAGTTTCTTATAGTCTCTAGGTTCTTCGTCTAGAACCTCACTTGTAGAGGTTAAGGCATAAGCTATAAGATCTGCATAACCAAGTCTTTGAGGTGGCTTGATGACTCTTCTCGACCTGTCTCTTGCCAGTAGATAGTCATTATCAGTCTCCTCATCTTCGACAACGATTTATGCTTCTTCTTCGACTTCATGCAATTCAACATCACTATGCTCCACCTCAACAATAATTTCTCTCTGTTCTAGATCTTCGACAATATCATCAGTTTTCTTGAAGCCATATCAACTTCATTGAAAACTACATCTCGATTGGTGATACACCTCCTGTGACCTGGCTCTAGGCACCATAACCTATAAGCTTTGACTCCTTCAGGGTATCCTATGAACATGCATTTTAGAGCTCTAGGTTCGAACTTTTCTTGCCTAATGTGAGCATAGGCTACATAACCAAATACTCCTAGTTTATCGAGATCTGGTGGATGTCCCGACCAAACTTCTTCAGATGTCTTCATATCTAACGCAGTCGAAGGACATTTGTTTATAAGATATGTTATTGTCGAAACATCCCCAGCCCAAAACACCTTCTTCAATCCAGCACTAACCAACACGCATCTAACCCTTTCGAGGATTGTTCGATTGAATCTCTCAGCTAGACCATTTTGCTGAGGAGTACATGCTACAGTCTTATGCCTTGCAATCCCAGACTCGACACAGTAACTATCGAAAGCTTCGTTGCAGAATTCAAGACCATTATCAATTCTCAACCTCTTGAACTTTCTGCCAGTTTGAGTTTCGACCAAAACCTTCCAACTCTTGAAATTCTCAAAAGTTTCATCCTTCGTCTTCTGAATGAATACCCATAACTTTCTGGAATAATCATCAACTATGGATAGAAAATACCTTGCACCTGAATGTGAAGGATTCCTTGTAGGCCCCAAAAGGCCAACATGAATGTACAAGGCAAATTAAACATCTTTAAAGGTCGGTGACTCTCTTCCATGCAAGAGGAATTCTTGGAAGTGAGTATGTGTTCTAGGCAAAACGCATAACAATAACAGCACTTGATCTTCATCATCGATCTTCACATCAATATTTTCAAGATCAAGAATCAACTTATTGAACATATCCAACTGCTCAGCTAACACTTTGTCTTCGCTCATCTTGAATGAATACAAAGTTTGCTTAAGGTAGAGTTGATTCACCAACAATTTGGTCATGTACAAACCTTCAAGTTTCAACCACAATCCTGACGCTGTCGTCTCCTTAGATACCTGTCGAAGAACCTTATCACGATGACTCAACAATATTGCACTGTGTGCTTTCTCAATCATGACCATCTTTTTAGCTGCCGATAATGCAACATTCATAGCCGTCTCTCCCTTCAAAGCATCCAAGAAACCCTGTTGAAAAATTAGGGCTTTCATCTTCAAGCGCCACAGACCGAAATCATTCACTCCGGTGAACTTTTCAATCTCATACTTTGTTGAAGGCATCTTCTCCACGCTCACCGCACCAATTTGTTGTGAATCGAATACCTTAGAAACAAAATATAGTTGGTTCCTTGATCAGTCAAGAAACCCACAAAAGTTAGGGTTTATGGTAACCAAGGATAACAACAAGGATTGATTATAAACTGTTAGTCTTTCCTTTCTCTTAAAACAAGATTACAAGTATACAAGAATAACAAATAACCTCTCTCACATTTGAATTAGGGTTTTATCTTCCTATTTTCTTTTATACAAAATATGAGAGACTAATATGCTATTTATAAGAAAACTAACACACTAACCTAATGATGTTTTTAACAATTATCCATTACAAGCTAACTTATGGTACAAACTAACTTAAATATTTGGATCCATAGCACAAAACCCAATTAAACAACAGTATGTGAGCAGATTTCGACAACATATTTTTCGTACTAGATTTGTTCCAATATTCCATAGTAATAAACTAGAAAACCATGGCCACCACCATGGCCACGTATCCAAGGATTGGTTTGGTGGAATTATCTACCATACTTTACTAAAAAAGAGTTCTCAAGGAACAAATATAGTCTTTTTCAATTTTAAAATTTTCCTAGTTTTGTATTTATTACTTGTCTTTGTTGCTTCTTTTTTTGCCCCACTTTTATTTTATTTTTCCTTTTTCTTTTGTCAATTTCCGTTGCTTTTTGTCTTCCTCCAAGTTTGTAATTTTCACTTTTTAAATGATTATTACTTTAGGGAAAAAATTATAATTATTTTCTCACCAAATAATGGATTTATAATTATTAAAGAGATGATAGAATTTTATCATTTAAGCATGTCATATAATTATTCTAAAAATAAAAATGTAATTTGATGGGATATAAATTCTTCATTGATTGACCGTGTAAAAATATTTTATAATATATATATATATATATATATATATATATATATATATATATATATATATATATATATATATATATATATATATATATTATTTTATTAAAAAAAATTAATTTTTAGATGCAATATTATTGTGATATTAATAAAATAATAAAAACATTTTTTGTATTAAAAGTATTTTTAATATTTTTAAAGAAAATCCTTTAAAAATATTTTTTTATTATAAATAAAAATCCTCTTAATATTCTTAATATTATTAAAACTTTTATCACTTTATTGAAATATTTAAAACTGATCTTATTGAAAAAAAAATCATAGAATCTTCTACGCTTTTACTCCCATCGTACCCATTTATAAATAAAAAACAATCATTTTTCTTATAGCAAATTATAAGAAAAAAACATCAAATTTATTTCATTTAATTATTTTATTTTTTAAAAAATCATTTTTTTTTCAAACTAAAATTAAATACAATTTAGATTTAATTTAGTTTCTCTCTTGTTTTTCAATATACAACAATTAATCAAAATTATTTTTACATTTTCTCATGAAATATATTTTAAAAAAGACACAAAAATTTAAATTATGTTAATAAATATGAAATATTCATTTTTTTTTCTTATAAATTGGTAAGGAGCACTAGTTAAACAAGTTAAACGTAGGGCTGGACAACCAATTAGATTGATTTACAGATAAATCGGTGTGTTTGATCGATTTAAATTTAGTAGGCTAAATCTATCAAAATATTTTTTTTATATAAAATTTACAAACATTATTATTTTTTAAATTAAAAAATAAGCAAAATTTTAGAAAACCACAACAAGAATTAATTTTTTTATTGAAAAAAAAAATTACGTAATAACATACATTAATTTGATCATTATAATATCTTATACCACAAATTAAAAAACACTCAAAATTCAAATTTTCATATCGCATATTCTTACATTTTTATGAATAAACAATATCATTATTAGATTACAAAATGATAATAACATAACAATATTTATGAATTATATTTTTATAATGGATCATCTATAGTGATAAAAATAAAATAAAAAATAAAAAATATTAATTGAGTTTTGTCGGATTCAATGACGAATTTAAAATAATCACCTGAATCAACATTATTCAATCTAAATTATTTAATTAAATCAATCCAACATTTGATTCGAACAAAACCATTTACATAAAAATACAAAAAAATCATTCGATTTGAATTGGACGGTTGAAATTTGTCCAGTCTAATTAAAAGGAGTGGTTAGTTCATATTTTTGAAACATTGATATCCCATCCCATGCGCGCATTAAGTGGCAATAATTCATGTAATGATGCCAAATTTGGAGTATAGTTTGACTAGATTTATGTTAATGATGGTGAAAGAGTAATCAATGATTAATACTGTGTTTTGTGGGGGCAAAGAAGATTGGACGTTATCTTCCCATGATTGATCTTCTTTTACCTTTAAATTGTTTCCATTCTGGTAAAGCCTTTTTCAGTCACTATCACACATATACCAGTAGTCAACCAAATGTTGACAACATTACGGTACTTGCTAAATCATGACGATTGCTTTCTAGAAGGTCATGGAGAAAATAAAAATAGGAAGAGTTATATATATATATATATGGTGAGAAACTGAGAATAGTTTGGAAAATGGATTATCCAATCCGTTTCGAACAATTGACATACTCGAATTTTTAAAAGACCAACTAAAAAAATTTAGAAATTAAATAGGCTACCCTTATATGATTGCTTTCTAGAAAGTGATGGCAAAAATAAAAATAAAAGACCTATATTAATTCAAATATTTCCTACTATTATATGTGGTGAGAATAGCAGGCAAAACACGTTATCCGATCCGTTTCAAGTGGTCGACAATAGACTCGAATGATTAGAAGACCGACTAAAAAAACTTAGAAATTAAATAGATTATCGCTTAATTTTTTAAATACAATTACTTTCAATCGTTTTTTATAATCAAGGTTTCGAGAACCTTAGTTCTCTCGTTATTAATGAATTTCTTGTTTAAAAAAACAATTACTTTCTAGAAAGTGATGGTGAAAATAAAAATAAAAAAATATATATTAATTCAAATGTTTACTATTATTACTATATGTGGTGAGAATAGCTGGTAAAACGGATTATCTGATCCGTTTCGAATGATCGACGATAAACCTAAATTTTCAAAAATCCGTCTAAAGATTTAGAAATTAAATAGGCTACCGTTTAATTGTTTAAATATGATTGTTTTCTAGAAAGTGATGGCGAAAATAAAAATAGGAAGAGCTATATTAGTTCAAATGTTTACTACTACTATATGTGATGAGAATAACATGTAAAATAGGTTATCCGATTAGTTTCAAGTGATCGACAATAGACTCGAATTTTTAGAAGGCCGACTAAAAAAGTTTAGAAATTAAATAGGCTACCGCTTAACTATTTTAATTTTTAAATAATTTCTATTTGAATCAATTCTAAAATCGATTTCGATCAAAATCAATTATTTTAAAATTATTATTTTGTTTACTTTAAATTAAATTTAAATTAGACTGATGCATTTATTTTAAAATTGAATCAATTTAAATAATAAATTTGATCAACAGTTAGGAACGGATATATGATAAGGCATATTACGGCTAAAGCCACGTCAAATTTATTTTATTTTTTCTTATATATATATATATATATATATATATATATATATATATATATATATATATATATATATATATATATATATATATATATATATATATATATATATATATATATATATCTTTTTCTCAAATTTCATTAAACATTTTAAAAATTGAATTGATCATCAAATCAATAAGAGTCATGAGTTATTGATTCATTCGTCGAACCACATGAGCAAATCAGATTAAACTGGATAATTCGGTTGAATAAATCTATCTTAATAACAAAATTATAATTATAAAACCGATCAAATCAGATGATTTAATCTCTACATAAATTAGAATATCTACCAATGTTCAAAATATCATAATTTTAAAATTTTATTATTTAAATTCAAATTCTAAATATAATCATCATATACAACTAAATAGTACAAAATAAATTTTGAACAAAATTTAATTGTAAAATAAATCGAATAATAAAATAACTGTAATGTCTAATAATTCAACTTCAAAGAGGGGAAGTTATTGTAAATAAGTCCTGAACAAAGTCTCCTTATATTTTATTTTTTTACACAAATTATCAAATTGATCATGTTTAGTCTGAGGGAAAAAATCAATCATTTAACCAATTAATTTTTCAAAACGGCTAGGTTGTCTTTTTTATTTATCGATTTTGATCGATTTTGGATGGTTCTCACTGATTCAATAGCTTATTCGATACAACACTCAAACTAGATCGATGACCCTTCTGATTTTCGATATTAACTAAAATTAAAATCCACTATGATTTTTGTAACATTGTCACCATCTCTCAAATTTCTAACTTATTCATATTTGCTAATCCCTCTTATTTTGTAAACGATTTTTATTATAAATATATTATATTAAATAATATATTTTTATTAATATAATATAATTATAGTTTTTAATGTATAATCACACCAATATATATCGTTTGGATCCGCTCCTTTAACTTTAACCATTAGTATTGTTTTCTTACACACCTACTATCATTTGTTTTCTAAATGGAACATTAATTTGTTTTAGATGTTTTTTTTAATAAAACTATAATGTTCTATGAATCATATAATTACTTTATCTTATCAAATCTCTATCTATGATATCTTGTGCACTAACCAATTAATATGTTATAGACATACATAAAACTTCAGTTGCTTCCTGATAGAAAAAAAGTCATAAGCCAAAATTTAAAAAAATATGATCTATTGGCTTTAGTTAAAAATAAATAAATAAATGTTGCTCTATTGTGTTTCATTATAATTACTTTCAATTCTTAAAAAAACATGGACCCATTTAGAGGCTCTTTGCTTTCCCACTTGGCATCAATTATATAATGATAATATATACAATGAGTTATATCATAGATTTATTCACAAATATGAAAAAGTAGCCCTAATTAAAAACCATGTGTATACACTGATAATGATATGCCTATTGATTAATTCACCAATTAGGTGCTAGTGCATGTAAATCACTTTCATTTAGTACACTTTAACTATTACTATTACTATTACTAATAAGGAAGAACATATACTATATATACACTTTTATTTTTGGCAAAAAATATTCTTAATTTGCATGTTTGATGTGGACAAGATGCTGAAGAAGCATTGGAAAAATCAGAATCCTTTTAACCTTTCCCGTATTTTATTATCATGGGATGCAAAAGACAAGAGACTATATATGCTCCTTTACTAAAGATGATTTGACCATACTTGAAAACTTGTTAATTCATAAATGTGATACTTCATTCCTTTATCAATTTTGTGTATGAGACAAAATTTTATAGGAGGTATCAACTTTGAGAGAAGGGAGTCAAAAGAGAGTTTGTGGATATGAATGAAAATGGTTGATGGACAAAAAAGTAGTCACTAAAAATTACTATATTAATGCATTGAAAATTATTCAGGGTGGTAAAATCAAATCCGACCACTATTACAAAATACACTTTTGGTAATATAATATTATTATGATTATGTCTTCCACCGTTGTAATATTGAAAAATATCGTAAATTGGATGCGCCTAATGTTTATTTTTATTTTTTTGAAAGTTATTTAATCACGGTTGAGATAAACAACAGTGGTAATAAAGTGAGTGGTACAAGGTTCAAATCCTGACAACTACATTTTTTTATATGTTTCCTATTACAAAAAACGTGTGTCACTTAAGTTCATAAATAAATAAATAATTGAAAATTATTTAATCACGGTTTTAATATTCAACCGTTGTAATATGACCTGTACAACATTTGCTCTTCCCAAAAGAGATATACATTTTTCCCAAAAGAGAAAATCGACTATAATGATGATTGCAAATTTTCTTCATTTCTCAAGTCGGTCACATGTTATTCAAGAATATCAATCATTATAAGTAATCATTGCAAGCATTAAATCATCAGATGTTTCATCTTCAATCTCTTCTATAAATGCATAATTTCATATAATGAATTTTCACTTCTTCAAACTATTTTTCTTAACTTCCTATGACAACATGAGTTCTCCATCTGAGAATGCTAACAAAAATATCTCAACTGATGTCACCACAGTACAACACCATCATCAGTAAAATGAGTAGGTCTAACCATTTGGATTGATTGTGTCAGGGATACACTGAGGGTGAGGAAGACTGAGAAGAAGAAGAAGAAGAAGCTGGATAATAATAATAATAATAAGAAAAAGGTGTCAAAAAAGATTTTTTACTATGATTTTGAGGAGGGTAGTGAGGAACGAGCCATAAATTATGAATATTACTTTAGTACTGAGGGATATTGTTCCGATATGGACAAAATTATGTAATGAAAAAATATGTTTTATGTACTTTTTTCTTTTGGGTCTCTTAATGAACTTATTTATTATTGTTTTATATACTCTTTCCATTATATATCTTTTCTCTTTACAAAAAAAAATAGTACAAGTCAACAAAAATAACAACAACAATAATGAATAATAACAATAACAACACTTAAATTTCTCTCACCATTGCGTTCATAAATAAATAAAAAATTGAAAGTTCTTTAACCACGGTTTTACTATACAACTGTTGTAAAATTTGAAAATTTCATCAAGATTTTTCTAACTAACCGTGATGAAAAGTGATATTTTTGTATATAAGCGAAATCAAATATCGTTCAGTACATAACATCTATTTCTCTCAAAAGAAAACTCTAACATATTTTACTTCTCTCTCATAACATAACCCTAACATCCATGTCACTCTTTAAACATACTTCAACCTCCAGATTCGTTTTCACATTCGTCCTCATTAATCGCTAACTTAAGGTTCGTTCATTAAACTTATGCTTCAATTTTGTTTACTTTTTTTGTTAAAAATGGGCATTATTTTTTTATTAGGTGAATGTTCTCTTTTTTTCAGATTCGTCTTCACCACCTTTTTTATATGGTTTATGTTACTATGAAGACAAAATACAAGAAGTATGAAGTTATTGTGTAAACTTCATTCACCTTGTACTTATTTTTCATATCATCATAAACTAGATGAACTTCATAATTTGTTCCAGATCCACGATTAGTTTCAAAAAATGGGCGTTCTTGAAACATTTTACTATATCTAATGTTGTTGTTGTTGATTAATGTTCCCATAACTTCATTTTTTTTGTTTATTATATCTTGCATTCTTGAACTTTTTTTTTTAATTTGTTGCATATTGTTGATGAATGTTTTTGTATGTTGTTGTTGTTGATTAATATTTTTCAGAACAAGAACAAAAGATTGCTAAGTCACAAAAAAGAGGCTCCTTGTGACTTAACAATGTTTTTTTCTTCTTTAAATTCTTATACAAGTTGCACAGTAGATGGAGTTGAGTTTATTAAGATATGTAGATTTTTTGGTTCACTAACCCTTCACTGAAAATACATTTCATTTAAATTGACATAAAAACTTATAATCTGAAAATTAAGTTGTATTTGAAAACCAACTTATATAAATAGAAATTTTCCGAGTTGCATTCGTCTCATCATTCATCTCACGTTGTTTAACATATATGATGTGGTTCAATGACATGATTCCTTCATTACATTCATATCTTCTATTATAGTTTAATTTGAATAACAATAATTTATTGATATTATTCAAGTTAAACTAGAAAATAAGAATTTGATGTCATGAAGGACTAACCATTGAACCATATTTTATATGTTAAAAAGCGAGAAATGAATGATGAGATGCATGCAATTTGGAAAACAGTGGTTTGTTTAAGTTGATTTTCAAGAATAGTTTAATTTTCAGATTATATACTTCTTCATCAATTTTAATGATTGTATGTTGTTGTGAGGTTTATTGAAAAACAAGCAATCTACATATTTATAATGAACTCTGGGTACTTTTCAACAACAATTATTTATTTTAACTGTGATGAAATCTTATTTTCATAAATGTATATACCACAACGATTGATACAAGTAAACGTTCTAATAGGTAGCACATGTCTTGCCCCAGTATCACGGTCTCACGACCTTGGTGAAAAACATCAAACATACAATCACCCCTTACCTCACAATGGATGGCCAGGTGTCGTGATATCCCTTTTCCAACCGTTGTAGTATGGCTTTTCTGAAATAGTAGACCCACAAATGTCCATTTTGCTTGCACTTTTTTGTAGCGCAGTCAATGATTTTTATCATTTACCTTCAAATATGTTTTTCGTACCTCCTCTCATTTTTTTTGCAGTGCTTGCGAACATGGACACTAACATAAAAGTTTGCAATTTTAGGCATTAGAGGCATAGTGCCCGCAGAACGGTTCCACTATGTCCTCATTGTTTTGCGGGGTGGACAATATTTTAGGTCTATGTCATTAAGTATGTATGTTTCGTCCTGCCTTTTTTTTGTATGCAGGCGACATACTTAAACGAGGTGGGCATGCCCGTTTGCCAACCCTAAAAAACATCTATAGCAATTAGGGGTGAGAATAGGATGGGTCGAGTTAGGATTTGCCAAGCTTGATACTAGCATGCTAAAAATTTCAAAGCCTAAGTCAAACCTGAAGTCTATCATATGCTTATTTTTAGGTATGAGCCTAGCCTTTTTGCAAGCCACATGATTGGCCTGATAACCTACTTAAAAGTCATTGACTAATACATTAAAAGATCAATGAGACTCAATTTTTGTTTGTTTTCATTGACTCACACGAGTTTACCTATTGGTATAAGTTTTGTGATGCCATTTGTTTAAGAGAAGTTATGAAAACAACTTATGACATTGCTCATAAGGTTTTTTTAAACTTAATTTCATAAGTTCTTCAAGATAATAAAGCAATATTTTTTCGAATTTTAATTCAAAGTACAACATATAATAATAATAATAAAGTTATTCATATTTATTTAAATAGACTAGTCTAATAGTTTTAAAATATATTTTTATGCCTCGTGACCTAGCCTTTCTTAGCTGAATAGACTTATAAAAAAACCTAGGTCTTTTTTATAAGCATATTTAAATATATATGAGTGATTACTCATATTTATAATTATCTATTTTTTAGAATAAAATGATAATTATCCTTGTTCCAAAAAAAACCTAGACCTTTTCTATTTAAAAAAAAAATTATGGTCTGTCCCAAGTTTGTGTAGGCTAGATCGTAAGCCCCTATTAGTTTTGACTTATTCCTACCCCTAATAGCAATATAAGTATGATAAATCACTCAGAGGAATAGAAGTATAAGAATAACGCTAACAATTATATTTTAATACACATTTTTCAATACTTTTTATTGATTATAATTTACATGAGTTATACACGATTTATATTATATAGAATTTGTATTGATGTATTTGTAAATGACGTAGTAAAGGAAGGAATGATATGTCATAATACTCTCAATACACACTCATAATATGTAGCTTCTCATCTCACGTGAACATGATTTTTCCATAGCCAAGAAAAACCATTAAATAGGGTCTCTCATCACCGCGAGCAAGCCCTAACCACCCTTAACTACAAAGGTCTTTGGTTACCCCTATCTGCGTAGGGATACCACACACTCCTAAAATCTTTGACAAGTACGATGACATCCATAGTAGTACCTCAGAAAAACTAACTTGGGTCACACCTCCTTCATAATCATCCTCCCCATATTCCCCCGAAGATAGCCAACAAAACTCTACATTCCATGGTTAACATCAGAGTTGGGGGTTTCGTTGGCGGAGGAGCTTCCAGTTCATCTCAAAGGAAATATGCCATACAGGTGTTGACAACAAATGTAATATCTCTTGTGTTCTCCTTATTTTCAACCGTTGTGAAATTGTTTACCCATATATAAGCAAATTAACCTTCACATATTAACAATAATGTCGTTTCCTTCATAGCGAAACCTCAGAACCCATTTTTTTCTTTTCTTCTTCACCATTAGCCGGGAATCCTTTGCTTCATACATTAAGGTAATCTTCTTCTTCCATCTATTGTAAGATATTTCCCATACTTTGGCTATCGTACATAATGTTTATGTAGCTATGAAAAAAAGAGTACAAGAAGAATGAAGCTATGATGAAAACTTCATCCATGTTGTTAATGAAGAAACAATAGTGGAAATAAACATCATCTAGTCTTATAACCCATGAAAATAAATATAAGAAATATGAAACTTTTGTGTAAGCTTATCCCTCATTATATTTTTTCTTTATGACTTCACAAACTAGATGAACATCATATTCGATTCCTGTTCCGCAAATATTTTTGTTGATTATTCTCATTTTTCAGATTCGTCTTTCACTACCTAACAAAGTATAAGAAGATGCTCTCATTTTTCAGATTTGTTTTAACTAAAGATGCTCATTGTTGAAGTTTGCAGATTAAGGGGATGATTCATGGTGATATCAAGCGGTGGTAGCAAGTGTATAATATGTGTTGATAAGGTTTATATGGTTTGTGTAGCAATGCAAAAAAAATTACAAGAAGTATGAAGTCATTGTGGAAACTTCATCCACCTTGTATTTCCTTTTCATTGCTTCACAAACTAGATGAAATTCATACTTCCGCGATAATTTTCAATAAAATGTGCTTTTTTGAAACAGTTTAACATAGTTTGTGATATTGTATGCGGTTAGATTTTTGTTGAGAAATATATAATATCTGGTTCTGGTGTATGATGTTGTTTGAGTTTATTATATCCTACGTAGATTGTCTGTTTCACTAATTCTCACTTAAAATACATTCATTTAAATTGACATAGATACTCATAATCTGTAAATTAAGTTGTATTTGAAAACCAAGTTAAACAAATAATTGATGTTTTGAATTGCATGTGTCTCATTGTTTATCTCATGATGTTTACATCTATTATGGAATAATGATCTGACTCCTTAGATGCATCGCTGAATTCAAATATAGTTAAATTTCTTTAACAACAATTAATTGAATAGTCTACCTCCTCTTCATAATTGATAATCGTAAAAATTATGATTATAAAAATTACGATGATAAGTGATGACGAGAAGGTAGAAAACCCAATAAATTATTGTTATGGAAATTTAACTACAATCAAAGACAGCGATGCATCAAAGGAGCCAGGTCAATATACCATAGTATATCTAAAACACTATGAGATGCACGATGAGATGAATGTAATCAGAAAAGAACAATGGTTTGATTGAATTGGTTTTCAAGAATAGGTTAATTTTGAGATTATATACTTCTTCATCAATTTGAATCCCTGTATTTATTTAATGGGGTGTATGGAAAACAAGCAATCTATATAGAATGTAATAAATTCAGGGTATTTTCAAGGACGATTATTTATTGTAACCGAAGTTAAAGGTAATATTTGTTTTTGGCTAAATTGTTGTTGATGGGTTTCGAACCCAGTAGCTAAGTGTATATCTCACAACTGTTTATAAGCATAACGGTTGTGATATGTGGCGTGCATCCTGGCTTTCAATAATGGTTTCCAGACTGTTGTAGAAACATCGACCTTACAATGACACTCTACTTAACAACGGTTGACCGACACGATGGTACCCCTTTTCCAACCGTTGTGAAAGGGGTTTTCCTAGTGGTGATATATATATATATATATATATATATATATATATATATATATATATATATATATATTCCCATTTTTTAAAACTATATTTTTATGAATCGTATAAGACCAGAAATCATACCAAAAATTGTATTACATCAAATCCAAAAATTATATATTATATCACAATAAAAATAGCACAAAACTGTTGGGATTGATTCGACGGGGTCAAACGAGGGAGCATTTTTACTTTGGGACACACCTTTGTGAGAGACACACCACATATCAACCTAAAACCTTAAGGTGATAGGTGTGTGGGTTCTCTCACTTATATAGTGTTCAATCTTCCCTTTTCTAATCAATGTGGGACTTCTTCCTCACACTTGATTCTCAACAAAAACAACCTACAATTTACACATCAATACATCAAATAATTGTATCTTGGTGCTTTGGTTTCTTGTCTCTTGGTGTCTTGAGTTTAAACACCTATAATTTCAAATTATCATACTTGTTAGTAAATAAACTTAGAAATTATAACTTAGAATAAATTATGAATAAAGAATAATATACTTTCTTCTTAATTTTCCCATATGCCTTCTTTATGATTGTTAGGAATAACATGCACATCATCTCTATCAACTTCATCATATGAGGTAGCCATTTGTATTGTGTAAGAAGGAGTGGGAGAAATATCAAAACTTTCATCACTACGAGGTATTGATTTTCCTTGGAGAACGATTGGCCATCTCCCCGATATGTTTGAAGGGCCATTCACATAGAATTTTTTTTTGCTTGAGAAGCCATGATGAATGGTTTGGTCATATAAGTTTCCTTGACAAAGTCAACCCAGGTGAATCCTAAGTCATCAGTTTGTACATCATTATTATTGGGAACCCACTTTCATTTAAATATAATCACTTTGAAAACAAAATAATAAATATCCCAAATCTCATCAATGACACCATAGAACGCTCTAGATACTAATATATGATTTTTATCTTTCAAACTATAGAAATACATGAATCCGACCTCAAGCATAACCCCAATATTTTACATTGTACTACAATCATCTTTTGATTTTGTATAAAAGGAAAAATTACCATTTTTGTATGCAGACCAAGTTATCATATTAAATTTTGGCATGTACGACAACCATTTAATTGTCTCAGATGCACTATCATCATTAGATATTTCTTTATTAAACCAATTTATGGATTTCTTGTTATGATTTGTTAACAACAACTTGTCACTCGTTTGGGGATATTTTTCTTCACAAGTGTTTTGTGAATAACTATGTAAGGTTGAACTTCATCAAGTTATTCAATATATAGAAATGTGCTTGAAGAACTACATCCCGAGTCATTGACTTAACATTTAAATCTGAGTATCTCTACCTTCATATCTATCAGCATGAGGAGACTTTGAAATACCTATAGACTTTGCTTCCGACAAATAGTTTGTACAAAACTCAATAACTTATTATGTGATGTACCTTCCAATAATCGAATCTTTCGGCCGATGATGATTCTTCGTATATTCTTTAAATATATTCATGCACCGCTCTATTGGATACATCCACCTTAAATAAAGTGGACCATAAAATATGATTTCTCTGACTTGCTAAACAAGTAAGTGAACCATAATGTCAAAAAAAATGATGGAGGCAAATACATATGCAATTGACACTAGATTATGTTAGCCTCATCTTCTAATGTGAAGAAGATGTTCATCATCTATCTTAGTTTAGTTATGATGAAAACAAAAGCATATCAAAGAAGAAATATCAAAGAAGAAACAATTTGGAATAAATAATCAAGAATGCTTAAGCTTATGGATAGTGATGCTAAGGTAATTAATTGCATTTCATTATGTATAAACTTTAGATGCTCAAAAAATAATACTCTTATTCATCTCTAAAGTTCTCAAATTATCATGCATAAAAATGTTTGAAACAAATACATAAGGAAAACTTTTTTTATTTGTTAAAACTGTCAGCAATTTTTAGGTCAGGTCTGGTTAACTGACTTAACAAAATCTGTTTATGTTTGAATTTGAAAAATTATTTGAAATTCAAATTTTCTGCAACACTTGTTAAGTCAGGTGTCTGTTAAACCGACCTAACAAGTCCTTGACAGAATTCAAAATTATGTCTTTTCATGAACCATTGTCATTCTAAACTATTGCAAACCTTCATGAAAATGTTTCAAACTTTTGCATCATTTCATAGAGATTTTTTAAGATGTATTTAAGGCAAAATACATTAGTTTTTAAATTACGTCTTTCATTATTAAATATTTACATCAATTCAAATAATTTTCTAAGTGTTCATTCGTTTTCAAAAATGTTGAAACTTTGTGCATAACTTCAAAATCATTCATAAAAGTTTCAAAATAATTTTTTAGCACTTAAGTTTCATATATTATTAAATTGTAGAGAAGATCATTTGTCTTGAATCTTCATACTTGAAAGGGAAGAAGGATTTGTTATAAGTCTTACAAATATTACTCTCTCCGTCTCACAATAGGTGTCCTTTTTCCTATTTTTGTTTGTCTCAAATTATTTGTCCATTTAGATTATCAATGTGATATTTATTATTTTTTTCCCACTAACTTACCCTTATTTATTATATTTTAATTCATATAACTACTCCACTATCTATTATTAATAGGTATATTTTAGTAAATGATACTCATTTTATTATTGAAATCAACACAATTAATCATTATCTTAAAAATTGTGAAAATCTCAAAGAGGACACCTATTGTGAGACTGAGAGAGTACAAATCTTCATATATTCATTTTATTGAAATTGTTGTAAAAATTCCTAAGTTCCAAGGATTGTTTGGAATTAGGTGTGTACTATAAGAGGAACAATTGTTTCTTCTTATAGAGTTTATTGTAATCCTTGTTGTCCAGGATTGTTGGAAACAAGATAGTTGGTTTTGAGAGGATTGTTCTTATTTCCTTAGTGAAAATCCAAGAAGATTATTCTTGGTGATTGTGTTAGTCTTGTCCATATGATCTACAATATTGAAAATCTCTTACATGTGGTAAGGGGACTGGAGTACTCTCGGATTGTGAGGGGAACTAGTATAACTCTATTGTGTTCTTTACTTTCAACACTTTACCGCATTTCAACAGTTAGTAACTTTAGGAAAGTAAAAATCAATATCATCAAAAAACCGAGAAAATTTTCATTAAGCCTAATTCACCTCCCTCTTAGGCATACTTATACTTACATCTAATTCATCTATTTTTTTTCAAATCAATAACTTTATTACATTAGCATTTAAGAATAAACACAATATTGTTATAATTACTCTCACATTTTTTGGTAGGATGCCATGAATAAACACTGATATAAGTTGTTGCATCAAGACATGACAATCATTAGATTTTAAACTAATTAACTTGAGATATTTCATTGATACAAGTTTATTGATGTTTGATGAGTAACCTCAGGGAACTTTGATACCATGGAAACACTCACATTTTTTCCTTTTTAGTTAGAGTGTGACATGTTGGAGGCAAATGAGTTATTTTTCCTGATTCTAGTGGATCAATTGTTTTCATATACCCATCGCTTCCATATTCTTACTATCTTAAGTCTTGCGTGGAGTGTTTAGAAGTGTTTCAATTAAACTATTGCATATATTTTTCTCCACATGCATCATATCAAGACAGTGTCTTACATCAAGACTTAACCATATGGAAGATCAAAGAACGCATACCTATTTTCCATATATTTTTCTCAACTGGCCCATTTTCTTTTTCTTTCTTTCCAAAGACAACATTAATGTATTTCTGTCGTTGATAAACTTCGTCCTCGGTAAAAGATTTAGGAGCCATATCAAACTCACACTTTCCATTAAAAGCCTTTCACAATCTATCATAAGGATGATCAAGTTATAGAAATTTCTGATGCCTAAGGTAAAAAATCTTTTTTCTAAACTCAAGTTGGTGATAATATATATTAGATTCACATATAGGACACACTTTATGTCCTTTGACATTATATTCAACCAAATTATCATATGCAAGAAAGTTGTTGATTATGCAAAATAACATTTCACGCATTTTAAACTTTTCACCAGAATATGCATCAACAACTTCAACACCTTCCTCCCACCAAAGTTTTAAATCTTCAATTAATGGACTTAGATAAACATTTGTTTCGTTTCCAGGTTGTCGTGGTCCATAAATCCTCATACTTAACAACATATACTTGCACTTCATGCACAACCTAAAAGATAGGTTGTAAATCATGAGAAGAACATGCCACAAAGAATGGTTAGAACTCAGATTACCAAAGATTTTATTCCATCGGTGGCAAGCCCAAGCCTAAGGTTTCTTAACTCAATACCAAAATCCAGAAACAACAAATCAATTTTCTCCAATTACAAATAATCAGCTATATAGAGAATATTTCCATCACATTTTCTTTCATCTGCATGTCATCTAATACTCTTTGCATTATTCGAATTAGAATATATATATTGAATCTTGAAACTATTGGCAAATACCATAACACTTTAGCACGAGGACACTTCCTACTAATATTGTCATTGTCATCATCATTATTGTTCTTCAATTTGTAATGCGACACACCATATTCCAGACATTGATCCAAATTTCCATACTTTTTCCCGTATAATATGCAATCATTAAGGCATGCATGCATTTTGATTTACTTCAAACCTATTGGACATAATACCTTCATGGTATCATAACAATGATCCGTAAAATTGTTATCTTATGGTAGCATTTGTTTCAACAAATCAAGCAATTCAGTGAAACATTTATCCGACCATCCATTTTTTGTCTTCATATTAAACAATTTTAACACCGCAGACAATCATGTAAAACTTTTGCACCTTTTATATAAAAGGGTGTCTTTATCACTACATAAAGTATCATATATATGAACTTTCCTAAAAGAATAATCACCAATATCACTAAATATATCTTCTAGTCGATCAATCATATCTTCATCTTCGTCTTCATCAACTTCTTGAATTTGTGGCGTCCTGTTTCATTTTTTATCCACTTCACCATGACACATTCATATAGTATGTTATTTCTCCTGATGCTTTACAAACTCTTTGACAAGCGGTACCATAACCTTATCTCATTTAGGTTTGATGGAGGACATTGTTGGAACTTCAAATTTAGGTTAAGTTACGATGTCATGACATCTTGTGGTCCTATAACATTTGACTCAATTGTTGCTTCTAAAAACCACCTAAACTTTTCAACAAGTGGTATCAGAGTCTTGGTTCGACTTGAAGGGAAATAACAAACAAAATGCAACCGATAAATTAAATAAAACTCTTTGGTGAATCCTTATGCATGGTCATGATCACCTAAGGATAACCTGTTACATGATAAACCTATGAATTCAAATTTAGATATTTATCACCAACACTACACGAATGACAACACCTCAACACAATCCACATAAATAAAATATCTTGACTCATTGTGCTATTAATTCAAATGACGGGAGAGAGAAAGATATATTATTGAGGGTTTATATATATATATATATATATTTGTGCATAATAAATAGTTAGTAATATTTGTAATGATATTTGATGGTGAGTGGGAGTATAAAAGGCAAACTGTATGAATTTGGAATCACGTGGGATAAGAAGTCAGAGCTAGTGCATTGTGCCACCACCATTTATATAACTATTTCCTTCCTGTTTTTTCTTTCTCTTTTTCAAGATTCCCCATAAACACTTGGCATAAGAATATATATTGGCATGTAGTAGTTATAATTAGTCAATAGTTTCAGTCACACAATCAATGTACCTGTAAAATAATAATCTGATTTAACAAGGAGAATAAAGTTTCAATGAAATTTTAGAACAAGTATGCTCGATAATCTGATACATATTCTTGAAGAGAAAATTCATTTCCGTGATATATAGCTAGATTTAGCATTACCAAGTACTGATGAATTATATCAATAACAGGTCAAATCTGTAAGTAAGTTCTTTGAGTTTTCTGGTATCCACTGATGTTGATTAAAGAATGGATTGAGGACCCACTAATGAAGTTTGATGAAGGTGCACCGTATTGGAACGATTGGTACGGAAGAATCAGAAAAGAGAATGCGGCGAAGTAAGTTAAGTCAAAAAGAAAAGTGAAACACTGGGTGGGACTTCGAATTAAGTTGATCCTAATATTCTCAAGAAATAACAAAGAACCCATCCATTCATCCACTCGTGCTGGTGCTGCAAGATTCCTATTCAATTTGTTTTCACCTCTATGCCTGCCAATTGTTTCATTTTAATTCACTCATATACATATTCTATATTTAGTACAACCTCTTAAAATGTGTGGAACACGCTTAAAGTACACATATCCAAAACTTAACATTTAAACACCATATATAATTATTCATTTATCATATTTTTATTTAAAATTTACTAAAAATTACACATAAAAATATTGTATATAAGTTTTCTGCTTAAACTTGTTTTCATAAATTTATTTTATTAAATTATATTAATAAAATAGAGCCATTATTTAATTTATCATACTTAAATTCTTGTTAACCTACCAATAGTACTCCACAAATCTAATAGTTGTGTGCACTAACTCTCATATGCTTCTATAAGTGATACTAAATTAATTTTATGTCTCAACTACATAGAGTGCGACTTCTCTAAAAGTGTTTAAGATAAAATGAAAACATAATTGAATAAAATATAAATAAAATATGATCTGAATATTATAAAAAAAAACATTTACTTTAACAAGTATTTGATCTACACTTGATAATAAATTGATAGTATATTTTTAAAATACAAAATTAATATTGTAAAGAAATTAATTAAATATATATATATATATATATATATATATATATATATATATATATATATATATATATATATATATATATATATATATATATATATATATATATAATTTAATAAATTAATATAAAAACATAATGACATAATAATGATTTATTTTAAAATATTCTAATTAATATAATTTTTAATAATATATTAAATTCCTGTATATTATATTTCAGTTTTTATATTTTAATTAATATTTGATAAGAATAAATTAGTAACTTTTTTTTTTAATCTCATTCTATTGGTTTTCAACTCATTTTTTATTGAGGCTAAACATTTGAACTTAAAAAAAAGGTGGTAAGTTTTATTAGGTGAAATACCAAATAAAAGCAAATTATTTTAAATAGTTAAATATTAGTAGAAAATTATTTTAAATTTGTAAGTATGGATAATATTTATTTATATATTATTTTGTCTGTTATAAAAAATTTCCTTTGATATATGAAATATTAAGAAAAATGAGTACATATTTTAAAATGAAATACGAGTATAGGTGTTATAGATTTAACAAATCTCAGAAGATATAATTGTAATTTTCCTTTTTATAAATATTCAAATTCAGCATCGCTATCAAAAGTTTGGGTAGCTTTTTTCATCATCTCATCTGTATCAATGAGACTTGTTGGTTGCAAGTTTGCAACGGTCAATTATGCCATAGTCCATATATACAACAAATAAGCCAACAATGCAAGCATTGTATAATAAATCCCAAACTCTATTATTAAAATATCAGTGTTAAGTGTTTCGATCGGCTGTTGTAACTCGTAGTATATTACATCGATAGTTTAATATATTATAAATTAAAAAAAAAGAAAGATAATATATTATAGATATATGTATAGCAACCGCTAGTAAGTATACAGGTAAACCTTTTACTACCAATGACATGACCCTATCGAAAGGGGAGTGGAGTGAAAAAAAATAATAAGAAAAAAATATGTGGGAATGCCAAATAATATTGTAATGTCAGTGGTGTGGTTATAATATATATTTTTGATTCTTCTCTTGCTGGCTCGACCCTACCTCTAATGGGTTACCCCTGCCACAGACGCTATTTTTGCCGGCACACCACCACCACCTCCACCACGTGAACAATCCTCGTACAAAAACTTATGAACAATCCTAAGACTCTTTGCCAACACACGATCCTCCCAATTATCTTCCTTAAGCACAACCTCCGTAGCATCAAGACGGTGCATGTTCCTCTTCCACATACCATAAAGCCTATGAATCTTCTGAACTTGTTTACTTGCAAGATTACAGTTATTCATTTTAAGAGCATCAATAGCAACTTCTAGAAGCTTCTTCATGGTTCTATTATCCGTTACACCTTTTAACTCACTTCTGAAAAACTCGTCGAATTCAGGTACACCAATGGCTCTTCGTATCCCTCTTGTGTAATCATAATCAAAATTCTTTTGATAGAAAAACTCACGAACTTCGTTAACTTGACCGGCTTCAATCATGCGATCCACACGTGTGGATAAAGACGAATGAAGCACGGGAATAGAAACATCCATCCAGAGAAAACAACATTCGTATTTCATACGAAACTCATGGTGGTGATTAACCAAAGCTTCAATATACGAATTTGAACCACCGGCTATAATAGGTAACCCGTCTCTTCCCACGATGGAACCAATAGCGAGAGTCGCATGTTCGCAAAACTCGTTGGAGGTGAAACTCGAATCAGGGTCCACGGTTCCTAGTAGATGATGTGGGACCCCACGACACTCTTCCTCGGTGACTTTGTTTGTTGTGATGTCCAGTCCTCTGAACACTTGGATTTTGTCGGAGTTGATAATCTCTGCCGGTGGAAAATGATTCGCTATGTCTATCGCCAACTTAGATTTCCCGCTTCCGGTGGCACCCATGACAATAACAACTTTCTCTTTACGATGTTGTTGTTGAAACCTTAAATTATCATTATCCATTAGTGACGCTTGGAAACTCACCATGGGCTTGCAAGCAGAAGCAGCACCCGAAACCACCGGAAATATATTCATCATTTTTTTTTCTCCTTTTCAAGTTGATGAAAGTATAACCTGAAACAAAGTTGACCCATTGTTTTTTAATTACTCGTGTTATGAATTACATTAACAAAACCAGCTCATATGTATATTAAATCCAACTACAAAATAGAATCTAACAAGGGGGTGAGAAGAGAATAATGGATCCAAACATTAAATAATGAATGAGGTTAATCTATGTATCTGCAAGCAAAGCAATGCCATGTATATGGTATATAATATGAGACATAATATATAGATTGGAGACAAGAACACAACTAATACAAAACATGCATGTCTTGTTCTTGTAACCCTGTAATTAACGTATTTATCCATGTAAGGCAAAAGCAAACTGACAAGAATTAAATTAATTAATGTTACAAAAATTTAAATATATTTTATGTTTATATTCTGGGTCGCATAATTCCAGGAATACCGTACCTTTAATGTCAGAAACACGCGGCGAGCTGAAGAATATTTGCAAAGTGTAGATAATTTATTGCACTCGAGTTTAATTATATAGAGTGTTAAATATATATGATTATGAAATTATGAGTTTCAGTGGCTTGAAAAGTATTGTGTTCTCAAAGAAGAATGACGAGAAAGAAAGGAAGAAAAGAATGTGTTGAGTGGTGAGACTGAAATTTTATGCGACAAGAGAAGAAGGAATTGTGAGTTACTGAAGCTTGAGTTAAGACACTTATACCATACCTTGCTATTTATAATATGGGAATTTCTAATGCCTTGGCCCACCATATATAAATATATAAAACGGCCTCCAACAATTTGATCTAAAAATATAACTTCAACGAGGATTAATTTTATAAGAATGTTACTGCTGGAGGGCAGCAGCAAAGATTGGAGGACTCCGGAGAGACCTGCAGTTTTTATTTGGATGCTTTAGAATAATAGGAATAATGTGATATGGAATAATGAAACAGATGAGGTGATGAAATTATATATACGAAGCTTATCATATATGGCATGAATGGTAAGATCGGACACAAATGAATCAACATGTCATATCCAAATATTATTATACCAACCTCCGAAATCCGCAATACAACCTTTTTCATAGATGATGTCTCTCGTATAGATGGAAATAAAGAAGAAAGAGGTTCATTTCCAATCCATCTAGATTCCAAAAAATATAATTTTTTGCCATTATTTGATTTACCATGTAAAATGGCACCGAAATGTTTGTCACCAAACTTAGATACTATCTTAAAAAGATCTCTCCACCAAAGTGATGACACCAAGTTATATTTTGGCATTTCTCCTATAATCAAAGGGAAAACATAATCATTATAACGATATCTCAAAATATTCCGCCATAAAAACTCTTTCGATAGGTTATCTCATTTTGGGCCGTCGTTTATTCTTCCTGAAGGTTATCTCATTTTGGGCCATCATTTATTCTTCCCAAAAATCCATATTGATACCTTGGGCCGTCGTTTATTCTTCCCAAAGGTTATCTTGTTACCTAGGGCATCGTTTATTCTTCCCGAAGGTTATCTCATTTTGGGCCGTCGTTTATTCTTCCCAAAAAGCCATATTGATACCTTGGGCCATCGTTTATTCTTCCCAAAGGTTATCTTGTTACCTCAGGCCATTGTTTATTCTTCCCAAAGGTTATCTCATTTTGGGTTGTCGTTTATTCTTCACAAAAGCCATTTTGTTACCTTGGGTCGTCGTTTATTCTTCCCAAAGGTTATCTTGTTACCTCGGGCCGTCGTTTATTCTTCCTGAAGGTTATCTCATTTTGGGCCGTCGTTTATTCTTCCCAAAGGTTATTTTAATACCTTGGGCCGTCATTTATTCTTCCCGAAGGTTATCTCATTTTGGGCCGTCGTTTATTCTTCCCAAAGGTTAACTTGTTACCTTGGGCCTTCGTTTATTCTTCCTGAAGGTTATCTCATTTTGGGTCGTCGTTTATTCTTCCCAAAATCCATATTGATACTTTGGGCCGTCGTTTATTCTTCCCAAAGGTTATCTTGTTACCTCGGGCCGTCGTTTATTCTTCCCGATGGTTATCTCATTTTGGGTCGTCGTTTATTCTTCCTAATGGTTATTTTGTTACCTCGGACCATCGTTTATTCTTCCCGAAGGTTATCTCATTTTGGGCCGTCGTTTATTCTTCCCAAAGGTTATCTTGTTACCTCGGGTCGTCGTTTATTCTTCCCGAAGGTTATCTCATTTTGGGTCGTTGTTTATTCTTCCCAAAAGCCATATTGATACCTTGGGCCGTCGTTTATTCTTCCCAAATGTTATCTCATTATCTCAGGCCGTCGTTTATTCTTCCCGAAGGTTATCTCATTTTTGGGTCGTCGTTTATTCTTCCCAAAAAACTATCTTCATATTTGGGATTGCTTCCCTCTCAAAGAAACATATCAGAAGATTTTTTCTCCGAATGGCATCTTTAAGCCCATTCAAGCATCACAACCAACCAACAATATCATTCTACACACCTGCGAGTGCAAATTTTTGGGCTTTTGTGTTCAATCCTCTTCAACCTTCAAGTCACTAATGACGTACATGCCAATCTAACTCCTCATATTTCATAAAATTGAACAGGGGAAACTGTTATACCCCAAAATTTGCCCTCCCACAATCAATACAATATCTCTCAAGACTTCTAAATTATCATAAGGTTCTCAAGACTCCCAATTGATCAAGAAGTGTGGAAGTTTCCCCAGACAATGCCTCCTCTTAAGCAAAGTGTCCAAAACTAGGGTTTGGAGTTTCCTCAGGTTAAAATGATTTTCAAGGCCTCAAGTGAGCTTCATAACATCCCACATGTATTCAAGAATCCCCATGTCAAGTTTCAAGGCTTTCTCAATAAGTTTGACCAGTCAGATGATCAGATATGCAAAAATTAGTCAAAGCAATTAAAAAGTCAAACTGAGGTCAACTGTGGTCAAATCAAAGTCAAACTTCAAGATTGTTTTGCCAACATAAATGTTATTAAGTAAAATTCATCATTTTATCAAGGGTTGATCATGATTCATCAAGGAAGTTTCAGATCATCAAGAATCAGGAGTTTCTAAATTAGGGTTTTCTAAGGAAAAGTCAACTGAACTTTGACCAGCCATAACTTTCACATGCTTCAGCAAACTTTTCCCATCCAAAGATCATTTTGAAGGAAATTGAATTCTCTACAACTTTGTGTATCACAAGCCAAGCCTAAAAATGCTTCATTTGGAAGGTATGAGCTAAAACATTACAGGTCATTTCAAAAGTCAACAAAAAGTCAATATCTTCCAAAGGGCATAATTTGAAAATGGTAAAAGATATGGACATGAGACCAAAGGGGTTTGTTAGAGGACTCTTTAAGCTTTCCAAAATGTCCAAACACACCTTCATATCCTTAAAATTGAAGGATTTGTGACTTGTCAAAGTTGGAAGATTTTTTATGGGTGCATTGAGCAAATAAGGGCTTAAATCCAATTTTTTCTAAATGGGCTTGTAATTTTGTAATCCAATCTTCATAAAAACATCAAGCACGAACCAATGGCAAGAATTTCTGATTTTTATTATTTATTTACTATTTATTTGGATTTAATTTTCTAAAATTCAATTTAAATATAAATTAAATATGAAAAATCAAATAAGGGTCAAGATATTTGATTAAAAATCATTGAAGACATATTTAGAATGATTGGAAATCAGTTAAAAACAGAGTGGACCTAAAATAGCAAGTATTCATTTGATTTTTAAACTTTAATGGTGATTGGTTTCTTCATGATCAAGTTACTTCACAAGCCCACAAATCCATCAGATTTTGACGTAATTTACTTCTCTATAATTAGATGAACATAACACAATCACAGGGACACAAATTGAATGCCTCCAAGAACAAGAACAAAGTCAAAGATTTCAAACAAAAGTTCAAAAATTTAACTATCATATTTTGTTGTTTTTCAGGCACTTTGAAGGTCTAAACATGATCCTTGATGCTATCCCATTACTTTGCATCATCAAAAACTCATCCATATGCATAAACCGAACTTCAATATTTATGTTTTTTTTTTGTTTTTCGATTCTGAATATTCATGCGTGATCAATCGTATTTAACCTTATATTATTGTTTTTGATGATCCATAGAGTGATTATGGGCAGGTTTCTTGAAGGTCCCTTGTCGGATTCGTGAAATACCATATTTAGGGTTTCAAAAATTTTGAATTGAGATTTCGTTCACAAGCTAATTTTAGGCCAAATTAAGAACATATTTGAGTTTATTGGTTTGTATTTGTATGATCTAGGTTGTTAAACTGAATTTATTGTTGGTATTTTTAATGTTTGAGCATGCAGGACTTTTAGTGACGAACCAGAACCGTCACTATAAGCTTTTGTGATAGACAAAGTGTCACTATAGGCTAACTGGACGGCTGGAAGAAGCAAGTGGCGTGGTTGTAAGTAGGGATAGCAGGTAAACCCAAACCCACGGGCCCCACCCGCACCCAAACCCGAGTCAACGGGTGAAAACCCGATTTGACTGGGTTTGGGTTCGGGTTCGGGTGCCACCCGATATTTCGGGTGCGGGTTTGGGTAGTGTGAAACCCACACCCGAAACCCGAAACTACACCCGTTTAGACTTTAATTTTAATTTTAATTGCATACTTTAATTTTAATTTTAATTGTAGATTGTAGAATTTAATTTTAATTATAATGTTAAGATATTGAAGATCTTAATTTTAATTATAATTAGGGGTGTACAAAATATCCGGTTGTGTGCAAAATTTTAATTGAAATCTTATTTTGAAATCTTATTCGGTTGTGTGCAAAAAATTAATTTTGTGTTTTTGTTACGGGTTTGGGTTTGGGTAGAAAAACCCGAACCCAACGGGTGTGGATGCGGGTGTTATTTTGCCACCCGAATAACCTTTGGGTTTGGGTTCGGGTGTTGATTTCGGGTGCGGGTTTGGGTAGTGTGAAACCCGCACCCGACCCGACCCGTTGCCATCCCTAGTGGTAAGCGTGTACGCGTATGAGACAGACGACCTGGGTTCGATCCCCAGGTTATTCTTTTTGTTCAAAATTCATTTTATTTTGCAGGGTTTTTTATATAATAATCATGCTCTATCCTATAGACACACAACGCATATAGCTCAGTTGGTTGGCCTGCATGTTGTGGAAGCTAGGAGTCCTGGGTTCGACCCCAGGCTCCAGCAGGTGAGTTTTCTGTCTTTATTTTTACAACTTTAATATATTTTATTATGATTATTATTATTAATATAAATTAAAACTTTTTTCTAAATAATTAAAAACCTATAATTATTTGATACATATGTAATTATAATTCAAATTTTATATAGCATATTCTAAAATATTTTTGTAAATAAATATTAATTATTTTTTAAGTTACTTAATATCTTTATAAATTCCTATAAATAACAAATTTCTTTTTCTTTAATTTCTTATTTTTATAATTAACTTAATAATTATTTTCTTAATTTTTTTTAAATATTAACCCTAATAACTAAAAAAATATATTTCATTAATTCCATTAACTTCTTATTAACCTTAAATTATTCTCCTAATTAAATTTCTAATTCTTGTTTATTATTGAATTTGCTTTAAACTTATTTCTATTATTATTGCTTTATTATTCTTGCTATTATTATACCTATTATTATTGCTTATTTCTATTTATTATTCTTGCTTTATTATTCTTATTATTTATTTTTATCCGATTATATTGTAACTATCCCAAAGCCTTGTAATAATTTGTAGATTTATATTCTGTCATTATTTTTCTTTGTAAATTAACTGCGTGGTTAGTAAACTTGGGTGTGAAAACATATTTGTGATTAATTTGACTTAGATAATTAAATAAGATAAATATATGAAATAAAACACTCACACACGTAAGTCGATCTTTGATCGCCATCTGCACTTCCTAGGGTATTCCTCTTGGTTGCCTTACTTAAATGGTCAAGTCCCTCAAATATATGGGTGTTTAAGCAAAGCCCCTTCACGTATAAATCATCAAGTCCCTACAGATTTAAAAGATCAAGTCCCTTCGAGGTTGCCTACGATATAATGACCTTGTCCCTTCGAATAAATGATGATAGTCCCTACGAATTGCTAAAGACACCCCTACCTGTTGCCTTCTATGACCATACGATGACCCTACGCCTGTCCCTTAACAAATCCAAGGTAATGACTACCTATTCCTTAATAATAGGGATAGTCTTACTCTTGAAAGAACATATAAGAACACGAATGACTTAGTCTAGGGTAGGTACCTCCTCGTTACTTGCCCACTTCTTAAAATTACTTTTTACACCTCACTTTCTTAAACATTTTTCAAAACAAGGCTTTGTATACATCCATACGAGGATCATTACAAAGTACTTAGAAAAATTTCTAATCACACACTACACTCTTCAAAAAACAATTTAAGTGAGCTAAGGAACTAAGAGCCCATGGATAACCATGGATATAAAGGGTGCTAACACCTTCCCTTTATATAACCTACCCCCCGAACCCAAGTCTTTTAAAAATAGGTCTTTCCTGTTCTTTTATGTCCTTTCCACTTGGATAAAATAAAAGTCGGTGGCGACTCTTGCTATCCGCAACATGACTAAAAGTCAGTTCTCCCATCGTGTTACACTGTGTATAGTATGAACATCCACTGGAAGAAAAACCTCCTCTAATTTGGACTTATTCCAAGAATTCTCCTCTGGCTGAATGAGGTTTGCAACTCTAATAACTCCCGTATCATTGGGTTTGGGAGTAACACTTCTAAAGTTATTGTACCCAGTAATCCACTTATCCTCACAACAATTTATGGTTTTTCCATTCCCAATAGCCCATATAGTACCCATATTGATAACCTCTATGGAATGAAAGATGTTCCTCCATAAGTAACTTTACAACCCACTTTCGCCCTCAAGATGTCAGAATCAAGGAAATATTTCGCTTTTAAAACATCCTGGCTACCAAAGTTTGAGGTTCAGTGGGCAATCTCCAAACCTGTTTAGCTAAAAGAGCCACATTAAACTCTTTTAACTTCCTAAAGCCCACCCCCCCCCCCCCCCAATCCTGTGGGAACACAAGGAACCCCAACTCTTCCAATGAACTTTCTTGTCCCCCACCAGTAATTAGCCATGAGGCTATCCATCTGGGTAATGAGCTGATTAGGGAGGAGGAAAAAGCTCATGACATAGGTAGGGATAACCAGAGCCACAACTTTTAGCAATGTGATCTTCTCAGTTTTAGAAATATGTTTGTTGCTCCAACCATTCAATTCTCTATGGACTTTCTCAACAATGTACTTAAAACAAGAGCTCTTTGATCTGCCAATCTTAGTAGGAAGGCCCGTGTACTTAGATATCTTAGTCATATCGGTAATGTTGATAGCCTTGATAAAAACCTCTTGCTGATCCTTCAGAGTCTATTTTGAGAACATAATTTGAGACTTTTTTGCATTGACTCTTTGGTCGGATCTTTTTTTATACCACTATAGGATTTCTTGAAGCTTCTGAGCTTCCTTCTGACCTGTATGACCGGAAATCAAACTATCATCAGCAAAGAATAGATGAGTAATTTGAGGAGCATTTGTAGATATAGATATTCCTCTAATACTATGATTCTCCTTAGCCTAGATAAACTTATTTGAAAAAACATCCGCACAAATAATAAAAAGGTAAGAGGAGAGGGGATCCCCCAGACGAATCCCCCTAGAAGGTTTAAAGAAGTCAGTAGGGCTTCCATTAATCAGAATAGCATGCTCTACATTGGTGACACAATTCATAATAAGGGAAACTAAATGTTTAGGAAAACCACAGTTATCCAAAGCTCTCCGAATAAAATTCCAATCCAATTTGTCATAGGAATTTTGCATATCGAGCTTAATCCCCACCAATCCTGTTTTCCTTCTCTTATTTTTCCCAATATTGTGGAAAACCTCACTAGAAATCATGGTATCGTCTGTGATTAATCTCCTGTGCACAAAAGCACTTTGATTTTCACTAGTGATGAAAGGGAGGATCCATTTCAATCTATTGGCTATACTTTTGGTGATAATTTTCATGATCACATTACACAGGGAAATAAGTCTAAGGTCAGTAGATTTAGTAGGGTGGATGACTTTGGGTATCAGAGCCAGATAGGTGGAATTATGATCCCTAGGGCATTTCAGATGATTCAGGACCTGCAATACCTCCTCCAGAATAGCTTCCCCACAAGATGCCAGTATTTTTGATAGAAATTAGCAGTAAAACCATCAGGCTCGGGAGCAACATTCCCCTTCAACTAGAACATAGTTTCATACACCAATTCCTTGCAAAAAAAGGCCTGCTAAGATCCTCAATCATTTGACTTGTACACTTTTTGTTATTAGGATGATCATCAGGATTGGTGAGAGTTTGATCTTTGGTGAAAAGCCTCTGATAGAAACTGGTAATAACTTTCTCAATTTCCTCCTCATCATTAGTTATATGCCCATCTTCATTTTCCATGGTCTGAATCTTATTGTGATTTCTCCTCTGAGAGGCCATTTGGTGAAAAAAATTAGTGTTTAGGTCACCCTCCCTAAGCTAATGAACTTTAGCTCTTTAAGCCCACCATTTTCCCTCCATCTCCATCAATTTCTCTAACTCCTGTTGAGTCTCAACCATCGGCCCTTTATTCTGAATTTTTATACCTAAGTCCTGCAACTCTTTATGCTTCAAACCTAAATATCTGATTCTCTTAAAGGGATTGCCAAAGGTAACCTTTCCCTATCTCTTCAGACTCATAAGAGTACCCCTCAGCCTAAGAGGTAATCGAATTAACTGTTAGTTATGCCAGACCTTGGTAATAATCTGAGAAGCCTCATCATTCTCCATCCAGATATGTTCCATTCTCAGGGGCTTGCCTTTTTTCTTCCACCTCTTCTTCCAATTCTTAGCTTGGGAGTTCAACAAAATGGTATTATGATCAGAGTTATAATGGGTTAGGTGATTGATTTGGAAAAAAAGGAGAATAACTCCAACCACCCCTTAGTATCCAAAAACCTGTCCAGTCTAGCTTCAATATAATTCTACCCTTCCAGTTTATTACACCAAGTAACCATGGAACATGTAAAACCAATATCAGTGAGATTATAATTATTTATAGTGGTATGAATAAGATGAGTCAGATTATTGTCAATAAGTTTCCCCCTAACTTTTTCAGAATCACCAAAAGTCAAATTGAAATCTCCAAAAACCAACCACTTAGGATGAGTATTTCTCTGAGCCATATTATTTAAAAGTTGACAAGTTAAAGTTTTTTGGTTATACTTGGAGAAGATAAACAACAGGTGCCTCTCCACAACGCTTGATTGTTATTATTAGTCATAATACCATTACAGTCACTATCATCCCCCAACACATAAAAGTCAATATAGTTCTTATTCACATCCAAAATTGCAAGATTTACATGGGAATTCCAAAAAAGAACTAAGCCATTACCCTCCCTTTCCCATTACAAGCATAATCTACCACCCTATAATTGGTTAAGAGACCAATTTTAGCTAAATTTCTAAAAATGATATCGGAAGATAAGTTTTTAGTTTCAGAAAGAAAAAGAATAGAAGGAGCCTGAGTTTTTATCAGAGTTTTGATGGCCCTCTGAGTATGGGGGTTACCCAGCCCCCTACTGTTCCAGGTCAGGATCTTCATATCTCCTCATTTGCCTTTATAGGAAGGCCAACCTTTAGCTTGCTTTAAACTTGAATCACTTCAAAGTCCTCCACATTCTCAATGAATCTTCTCTTTCTTTGGTTGCTCTGCTCCTTTTGAATCCCCATGACAACAATGTTATTAGAAGGATTTGAGTTACTCAGATCTCCTTTCCCCTCTTGTAAGGTGATCTCATTGAATTTATCCAGCATTCCTTTAGGAATAGGGCTGAAGAGACTCATGTTGGGGTTGAAATTAGGACTTCTGTTAGTCTTTAGTTCCTCCATAGAGAGTTTCCTTTTACTAGAGTGTTGAGCTCTGAGCCAATGGCCTAAAGGGTTAACCTCTGTGAAGCCATGAGAAGGTGTTATCACCTTTCTGCAAAACTCTTCAATGTGACCCATCATCCCACAGTAGAAACAAAACATAGGTAATTTTTTGTATTATTAATCCACCCAAGTAACTTCATTACACTTACTACCAATGTGAATTCCAGGAATAACAAGCTTTGTCACCTCTAGGAGTAATTTGACCTTTACAGTACAAGTTTTGTCAGGCATATCAAAGATTCATGCCTCCAAATTTTCACCAACTTTACTCCCCAGCTTCCTACCCATTGTATGGTTTTTGAAATTAGGAGGTAGCCCCCATAATTGAACCCACACCGGATCCCTTGAAATATCCAGACTATGCAACCCAACCTTACCATCCCACTCCTTGAGTATCAGCCAAAAATTTCTAAAGAGCCAAGGACTTTCTTTTAAAATTCTTTGATGATCTTCAAGCCTTTCCATACTGATTCTGTAATAATCTTTTTCAATTTCTTGAATTTGTAGGTTAGGAGGATTGCACCAGATGTTGCTCAGGGCCACCTGCAGAGAATGCTTGTGGATTGGTTTCTCTGTGATGAATTTTCCAACAATACTGATTATCTGAACCTCATCTTCCAGGACTTCATCTTCATCATAAAACATAAATTCTTGTTCCTGCTGTACCAGATTGGGGTTTCTTTCACACCCATGTTGTGTAATCCTGCAGCTCCCTGTTGATTTTGGTAATCGTTTCGTAAGTAACTCTTTCTACCATAATTGGGTTCAGCTTGAGATGAAGGGTTATTGATGCACAGTTCTTGATTGTGAACATGATCATTATGTAGAACAGCTGGTGTGCTAATGCACAATCCTTTCTGGATATCACCTGTACCATTCCTCCTCTGACCTGAACTGGAACCCACATGTTCCTGAAAAGCCATGGCAGCAGACCCCAGTCACACGAAAGAACCTAGGGAAAACCGTGGAAGAAACACAGTGGAAACCGAAGAGAAAAAAAGAAGGCTAACGAAGAAGCCAACCAAGAACCAGATAACTCTAGAGGAAGAGAGAAAACACAACTCAAAGAAAGAAAGAAAGATTAAGAACGTGCCACAAGAACGAGGAAAAGAAGGAGAAAACACATAAACAACCAATAGAGGGAACACACACTAGGTGGAGCAAATCCGTTTTGATTTGGGTTTTTAGTTTGTTGTTCATTAATGACCTTATCTAATCACTACTAGGAACTTATTTGTATTTCAATATCAAATTTAGATTGATATATAATAGGTATCTTCAAGACATATGCATTTATATATGGGTGTTACATGTATAATCCAATAAAAAAAATTAGAGAGATAAAGAATGTTGAAAAGAGAATAATTTATAATATTTTATATCGAAAATAGTTAACAACAAATAAAAATTAACAAACCAGAATAATCTTGATAGAATTATAATTTAATATGATATTACTCAAAACTCATTAATAATAATATTAGACATGATTACCCATACTTTTTCAATAACATATATTTGAGCACCTAGAAATTATGGTTAACGATATCAATATTGTTATTTCAAAATTGAATAGCTGATATATCTAAAAATCATCAGCTAAAAATAATCAAGCACTTAAAAGTTGCAGCAAAATTTATTTAAAATTTCAAAAAGTAAAATAATTTCTTATATATTATAACTAAATACAAACAATATATAGGTTGTGAAGTGATCCACAGGGTTCCACGTGTTGGTCTCTAGTTATTGTCAGAGGATGAAAGGAAGCGTGCATGATGTCCTTTATTATCGCCTATTTATGGTAGGAGAGGGTCAGATCGTCATGACAATTCAGGGTATAAGAAAATCTACAACTAAGCTTGGACAATCGGCAGCTTTGAATTAATATCAAAATCAAATTATAAATTTAACATAAATAACGCTTTTGTTATAAAGATCCTATTTTAGCCGATTTAACAAACTCAGTTAAATATATTTCATGGATAAATCCGTTAGATTTAGTCGTTTTAATATTTACCGAATTAAATCCATAAAAATAGTCTTTTTTTTAAAATAAATTTTATGTTTTTTTTTTTAATTATCACAATTTTAAAATAATCTTAAAAATAATAATTTTTTATTATTTTATCACATGATAACATTTTTAATGTCACTTGACATTAATTTGATGATTATGATATTTTAAACTATAAATTAAATAACTTTCAAAATTTTATATTGCATGTCTTATATTTTTGTGAGTATATAATATCATAATTAGATTGTAAAAATGATAATAATCTTAATCATCTTTTTATAATGTATTAATTTATAATAATAAAAATAAATATTAGTTTGATTCGGTCGAATTTAGTTTTCTACGAATTCAAAATAATTATCTAACAATCAACAGAGATGAAGCCTGGAAATTTAAGATGTGGGTGCTCTATATAGTTTTTAATATAATTTTACGTTTATATATATATATATATATATATATATATATATATATATATATATATATATATATATATATATATATATATATATATATATATATATATATATATATATATATATATATATATATTATTGGTTCATAAAAATCAATTGTACATATAATAAAATTATTTTTCATTATTATTTCACTTCCTTATATTACTCATAAAATATTTTTATAAATATTATATTTGTTATATAATTAAATGTTTAATTATTTTTTACATTAACAATATGATACTAAATAAATATATTCAAACTATAATACATTATTCGTATAAATTATATTTTTTTTCTAAGAAATAAATATTACTACTACAATATTTTTAAAAGTATTTATAAAAAATAAGACTAACTATAAATACAACATGAAAAATGCTAACGAATGTTCAGGAACATTCGTTAATAGTTTTAGAAAACATGTTTTGTTTAAAAATATTTCGATTCAATTCATTAAATAAAATATTTGATTTTTGTAAAGAATAAAAATATTTTTTTATAAGACTTATATTCAATGCATTGAATTTAATATTTTTCGAAACTTCGTTCCTTAACAGAAATTTATTTATCATTCAAGTCAAAGTATATGATTAATGTTTCTTTATTTTTTTTTTGAAGATTATCTCTGTGCAAGCATGACCCATAAAATCTAACTACGAGATTTCAGTTTCAAATCCAAATAAAGATTATACACATTTATTATTTATTAATTTAACTAAATTTTAGGACACTATTGAAACATTTTAATTGATTGAACAAATATCATAATTTAAAATATCTAAAGTACGAATAATTAGATATAATATATTAAAGTATCTATGATTAACAACTGTTTTGTCTTTAAAAAAAAACTGTGTTATATATCATCAATAGGTATTATACACATCGTTTCATGAATTTAGTTACGTAGAATTAACAAACTTGTATTTATTAGTATTAAATAGATAAAATATTTAAATTGGTCTCTTAACTCTACCTGTAGATTCAATTTGGTCCCTTAAATTTAAAAAATGTAAAAAAAGGTTCCTTAATTGTTTAAATGGTTTCAAATTGGACATGACATATTTCATCTTCTTCTTTATTAAATGTTGCCTTCTGGATTAAGGTTTGTGTTGTTAAAACTTCTTCCCTAAATTGATTCACGACATAGTCTAGGGTTTCTTCACCAAATCCAACTTCAGCCATGAAATCGAATTGTCCATCTCCAGCAATGAAGCAAAAAAGTGCTTATGGTATGTCTTCTTCGAAGGAAGGGTCGAATGTCAACACAAAAACATGTTGGAAATTGTTTTGTCACTATGGGGATTTAGCTGTGCTTCGAATGACAACAACAGTTAAGAAATATGGAAAACATTTATGTGGTTCTCCTAATTTTCAGGTATGTTTAATGTGAATGTCATGTTTATTATTATTAAAACAATTGTTGCCGTAAAGATTTGATGTTTAGAGATGAATTTTGCAGGGATCAATGCATGCTGGTTGTGGGTACTTTGGATGGTATTATGAAGATGTTGGAGATGAGAAGGAACATGTGTTGATGGATATATTAGAAAATCTTTCAAACACAATTGCGAAATGTCAAGTGATTATCGAAGAATATGGAACAAATAAGCAATGTGGAAAGTGAATTGAAGAATCTACTAAAGTGGAAAAAATTGTGGAATTTGATTTTGTTCATGTGCCTCATTGTAGTTGTTATGAGAATGCTTTAGGGAATCAGTTGTTTATGAAGTTGTTATCAATGTAATGAATAGACAAGTTATTGTACCAAGTTGTTATCAATTAAATGAAGATATTGTACCAAGTTGTTATCAAGTTATTGTACCAAGTTGTTATCAGTTAAATGAAGATGTTAGCAATTATGTATCAGATATATGTTAACAATTTCTTATCAGTAATATGTTAGAAATTTGTTATAAGTAATATGTTGATCAATATGTGATAAAATTTTGTGACAAAAATATGTTAACAATTTGTTACAGAAATATGTTATGAGAATGCTTTAGGAAATTTGTGACAGAAATATGATAAAAATTTGTTACAGAAATATGTTAATTTTTTGATCTAGTTGTTATCAATAATATGTGACAGAATTATGTTAACAATATGTGATACCATAATAGTTGATTGCTAGCCATATGTCATAGTTTGTCTTAACAGATTACATAAGTACCATATGTCTTAGCAAAATATCATATGTCTTAGCAAAATACTATACATGTCTTAACATCATACTAAATTATAATTCTATAACTTCTTGCATAAAATTTCCCGTCAAAACTCTCTTTCATTAATTAACTCATTAATTAATTATTATTATTTATAATCTTATAACTTCTTTCACAAAAACTTCTTACAAAAACTCAATTTTTACAAATCAATTCATAATAATTAATTATATTAATATTATTTCACTAACTAATTTTGCATTACTATAAATCTATCTCTCTAATTAATTAATTAAAAAAATAAAAGGTTATGTGATCAAACCCACTACACACACCCACGACAAAATGAAAACTACCACAAAATAAAAGGTTATATTAATATTATTATTTTAATTGGTTAATCTAAATAAATAAATCTAAATAAAAATTGATTAATCTAAATATGAAATGTGCGGTTAGTTTATACTACATAGTGAGGTTAGTTTATATGTGCAAACTTGATTAATCTAAATAAATAAATCTAAATAAAAATTGGTTAATCTAAATATTAAATGTGGGTTTAGTTTATCCTGCATAGTGGGGTTAGTTTATATTACATATTATGGTGCAAACTATACATTGGAAACGTGGGTTAGTAGTTTTTATCCCACTACTTCTTTATACCACTAAGTTATAGCAATCATTAATTTTTCTAACTTCTATTATAAATAAATCTAATAAGAAATATTTGATCTAATTGATTATTGCACTTTTGAGTTTAATTATTCTGATTTTCTAATGAAATTTGGTTAACGCTTTTTTGAAGGTAATTGTTCTACTAATTTTATTTTGTTTTATAACTGTATTAGAGTGTTCAGATTCATCTCTTGTCATTTTTCAACCGATCATTGAAAATTATTCTTTTATTAGTTTTTTTTTAATTCTTTTAATCTTCTATATTATGAAATCTCATTAAAATAGTAAATTACATTATTGATAATTTGGTACTTTTTGTTTTTTCAATTTCAGGTTAGTGAGATTGGATACGAAGAAGGATTCGAAATTTATAATTGTTGTTGAAAATAGGACAAAAAAATCAATATTAATGATAGTTTCTTTTATTATATTGTTTTTTTCTTAATTTTTTATTACAACTATTTATCAGTAACATGGATGTGTAAATATATTGTGTAATTTTATAAAATTAGTGAATGATATATTATTTATTTATTTATTTACCATACTAAATTATAGTTTAATAATTTCTTTTCACCAGAAATTTCCATCAATTTTTATATTTAAATAATTAATTAATTACACTGACGATGACGCAAACCCATGCTGTGTGTTATTGAATATACATCCAAGGAATTATAATGGTTAGACAACAAACTGCTGATACATAAGTTGTTAATTCATGAATATGCTTAATTGTATATGCTGCAAGAAGCTTATAAAGCTGTAGATGAAAACCAACAAGATGATCATGGAAATTAAATGTCAGATGCACAACTGAAGGTTGTGTTATTATGTGATAACTAAAATAAGAGAACATGTCTGTTGTCCATAATGTTCTTCTAATGTGAATCAAGATGAAGAAGTCCTTTTATGTGCTACATCAATATAAATTAAACTTTCACAAGCTTAGAAGATGAAGACTTCAAGCAACACATAAAGCTTAGTTTGTTGTCTATGAAGAAGCTCCTGATCGAAGAAGAAGACTCCACACTATTTTTGAGCTACAATAAAATGTAATATTCTTAGTGTGTATAGGTGATATTCTGATCCAATGTTCTTAACTGTGACTACTCAAGCTTATGTAAGAAGCAAACAATTGTAAACGTTACCCTTCTACAAACTGAATGTTTGTATTCCCTAAAGGACTAAGTGAAAGCCGAAATCTTTAGGAGGCTCGAGATTATGTGTCTTGGTGCTTGAAGTTGCAATAGGTTGTTGTGCAGTTATTCACGGAAGGTAGACGCGCAGTGGAAGTCACATTGTTGTTGTGTAGTTAGTTATTACAGGTAGCCGCACAAGGGAAATCACATCACCGGGTTGTGCAATTTTGTAAGTCACATCACTTGGTTATGCAGTTAGTCACAGGTAGTGTTGTGCCTTGTAATCAGTTTGATTATAGTGGATTAAGTCCTTGGCTAAGGCAAAATCATCTTGACGGGTGGACTAGATTAGCTTGAGTTTTTCAAGTGAACCAATATATATCGTGTGTCTCTTTCTCTTGTTTATGCTTTAGTTTATTTACTTATGTTTCCGCAACAAACGACGAAAAAGTTAACAAGAGTGAAAACCCTAATTCAAACCCATTTCTTGTATTTTTTTCACACCTTCAGCAGACACCATCTGAGTACCGCTAAGTGGATGAACCAATGCAAATAAGTGAAAACTCCCGTGTTACAAAAAGAAAAAGAAAAATAATATAACAAAGCAAGTCAATTTGAAAAGATAATATGTTTTCTAAGTTTGATAACCCTTACCCGGTTACTTAACCTAATAATAGATGAACCTTTGAAAAATTATGCTTATATGTCAAAAAATGGAAGAAAAAAAATGAAAGTGTTGAAATTTGACACGAAAATAAACTGGGATCACTAATAGGTTTCTTCACCATGTGCAAAGATAACAAGCTTAATGTGATTGCGTTTGAATGTAAAATGATTGAAAATAAGACGGGTAAGTAAGGACTGAGGATGATAATAGAATTCAAATTGGTTTGTGTAGAGGAGATACTTATGACCGTGAAAAGTGGAATGTGTTATTACGATACCTTTGTTTTATGAGACTTAATACCTATTGATATAATATGTTCGAAACTCACATGTTCTTACTTATGTTTTGCTTGAGGACAAACAAAGCTTTAAGTGTGGGAGAGTTTGATAACCCCAAAACATATCGCTTATTTGACTCGATTTATGCTCGTTTTTATATTACTTTAATTACATTTTCCACCTTTACGCTATTGTCGTGATATTTCAGGAAAACTACGAATAACATGTCATTTGTGAAGAAACGAAGAAAAACGGATGAGAAACGAAGGAAAGAAGCTACTAAAGACCTATGGACACCCCCATGACATTCATCCTAGGGGTGCCATGGGTGGTTCGACATGCATGGTAGTGGGCAAACCAAGTCATTTCCACTTTGTGAGCATGGAGGTCACCACAAGCCCGTGACAGTCGCCACCCTAAGGAAATGTCAAACAGTTAAAAACAGTCTCTACGTAGGTTTCTAGGATTCCCAGACTCTATAAATACCCCCCAGAGGCATTCACTTCAACCCATCCAAATTTAGTGCACACTTAGCCTTCATTATGCCAATTTGTAAAGTGATATTCTCTTCACATCAGAGAGGTATTACAATGTCGATTGATTCTGTATCGAGTTTGGATCAACCCTTTAGTTTCCGCATCAATTTATTTCCAACAATTTAATTTCAGCATCAATTTATTTTCAGCAATCGCCTTATACCAGATTAAAGACTCCGTTTGGAGCAGATTTTTATTTAATTCAACAATTTACTTTTATTTACGCCTTGCCTTTATTTTCTTGCCTTATTTACACGCACTTATTCTCTTAATCTCAAATAAATTGTTTACACGCACTTACTAAGTGCTGATGTGTGAGGATCGTCAATAGACGATTATCTAAATATTGTTTCCTTAAATGTTACCTTTGTGGGCTTTTTATTTATTTATTTAAACACAATTTTTTTGAACATTAATTTTAATCTGCCTTCACGAAAATGAGGCATTGAAAACGTCGGGTAAGAGCGAACGCCGACCAACTCAAAAGAATAAAATTGGTTTTTTATTAACAAATACCGCGACAACAGTTTGTTAGTTAATTAGGAAGATTTAATCTTTCTAGAAGTAGATTTTAAAATTATTTGCGTACGCGTTCATAGTTTTAGGATCCGGTTCCCTGGAACCCTTTTTAGTTAATATTTCCAATCAAAATTATTTTTCCTTTAACCGAGAGTTAAAATTACTTTTCCAATCAAAATTACTTTTACTTATTAATGCAGCACTCTAGACATAGTTAAAATCTTAATTAATGTATTAAATTATTAAAACACTAAATATTGACTTTTTTTTCCTATTACACTTGTCAGCAACTGATCTCCATTACTTACAATAAATAATTCAAGAAAACCAACATCATGTTGTGAAAGCACGAGTCTATTATTGCACTCAAGTGAATTGGTCATAATAATCATTAGGAGGCTAATAATGTACATTATCTACGAGTACCAACTTGTAACTTTAGGTCAATTATATAATACTAGTTGTATTCTTTGACTTATTTCTCTTCTGAATGCTCTTTAAGACAAACATTATATAGAGTTGTGTAATTGCATATAGGGATGGCAATGTGATTAGGGTGTTCAGTAAAAAAACCGTTAACTAATTTAAATTAAATCGAAAATTAAAAATTTGTGCAGTTTGATTCGGTTTGTAATTTATATTTTCCAAAATAAATTAAATCAAACTGAATTGTGTTACAAAAGTTTTCAAATTATTGTATATAGTTAATTCTTTAAAGAAACCAACAAGTACTATTTATATATTTTATCGTATTTTTTATATGATATTTATTTTAATATTTTAATATATATATTAAAAATATTATTTGTTTATAAATATTAATATTATTTTTATTTAGAATATTTTATTTATTTATTTATTTTTAATTTTATTATGTTGATAAGGACAAAATTAAAAGAAAAATTTAATTTACTTTACTTTTATATCTTTTTTATATAAAATATTGTTAATAAAAGAATAATAATATTATTAAGATATCATAGTCACATGTATGTACTTGTTTATATCTACGCGATATGGTATTTTAATTTTTTTTAAGAATATATTTTCATGTGATATTGTCCTTTAGACATAAGATAAAATTATAAGACACCATTCATATTTATGCATCAAGTTATAAATTTACTTTTTGAAAATTATACTTATTTTATTATAATGATTGAATGATTAAATATATTTTTTGTTTGTAAGATATCGAACCAAGCAAACCAATCCAAATCAAATTGATTTAGTTTGGTTCAGTTCAGTTTTATTTCGAAAAATCAATTAAACAAAACCAAACCTCACGTTTTTATCTCTTGTGGTTCGGATGACTTTTAAAATAAAAACTATTCAAATGACATCACAAACACCCCTTAATATGAGAGATCAAGGGACCTACGACTTAACCTATATAGGTCCAATTGAAGTTGGACTTTTTTTATAAGTCTATTTAACTAAAAAAATTAGACAAAATACCATACAAATATTTTTTAAACCTACCCGACCTACCTATTTCATTAAAAATGAATAATTTTATTATTATATTGTATTTTATACTTTGAATTAAATTGCAAAAATAAAACTTAGTTATCTTAAAAGTTATGAACATAAGTTGAAAAAACCTTATCAACATTGTCATAAGTTTTCGTCATGAGTTGTTTTCATAAATTCTCTAACCAAATAGTATCACAAAACTAATACAAATAGAACTTGAATGAAACAATAAAAATAGGTTTAAATGTAGTTTTAGTCCCCATATTTTCCCTTTTTCTCAGTTTTGGTTCCCCCATTTTCAAATCCGATTTTTTAGTCCCTTAAGTTTGATTTTATAAGGATTTTGGTCCCCACGTAATATGATGTCATTTTTTGATGAGATGACGCTGTAAACGCTAATATGTTAGTGTCAACTCAACAAATAAATAATTAAATATTATAATTCATTTTTATATTATTATAATTTATGTTATTTTAAAACGTGATGCTCTTCTTCTCCTTCATGAGCGTTGTTACTATTCACCACGATCTCCATCATGCCAGAGCTCCTTGCCGACAGTGGTAGAGCTCGAAACTCACACGGTTTTGATCGAAATGCGTAGTTCAACTCAATTTCGATTTCAATTTCAAGTATTACTCAAACACGAGCTCGAATTCAAACTGCAAAAATTCGTCGAAAATCGCCAAATACCTTAAACTCAATGTGAGTAAGAACTTCAAATTCGGTTCAGATTTTGGTGAAATGCTTAATGGAGTTTGAAGCTTAGTTGAAGATTGTTGGATTTTTTTATTGAAGGTTGTGTATGAGTTGTTGCAAATTTTTCTGCTGATTTTGGTTAATTTTTGAAGACGTGGATTGAAGCTTGAAGGTGAAAAATGGACTAAGCTTGTGAAAATATATTTGCATAATTTATTTGGTTGCGAAAACTTGAGGAATTGTGTAGAAGTGAGACAAATTTAATAATATAAAAAGCTTGAGGAATTTATAGAATTGTGTAGAAAGCTTGAGAAATATTATAATCCCCAAAGCCGTCAATCCCCTGTAATATTATAAAAATAACATAAATTATAATAATATAAAAAAGAATTATAATATTTAATTATTTATTTGTTGAGTTGACACTGACATGTCAGCATTTGCAGTGTCATCTCATAAAAAAATAACATAAGATTATGCAGGGGACCAAAATCCTCATAAAATAAAACTTAAGGGATTAAAAAATCGGATTTGAAAATGGAGGGACCAAAACCGAGAAAAATGAAAAATAAAGGGACTAAAACTGCAATTAAGCCATAAAAATAAATATATAGTCTCATCAATAATTTAATTTGTTAGTCTTTTTAACATTAGTTGAATTTTTATTTACAAATATTCAAATAAATTAGACTTTAAAGTAGAATAGTAGCTCAAACAAACCTTCAAAAATATCAAACCTAAAAATAAATATATGATAGACTACATATCACATTACACTTTTAATTCTTTAGCGGGTCAAACTCAAATATGACAAAAACCAATTCAACTTAGCTTATTCTCACATCTAATTATAGAAATAAAGTTTCGACCTTAACACATCTCATTTATTTATTTTTAAAATATAAAATTATAACCATTCAATTATTAAATCTAAAAAAAAATTCCTTTTGTTGATTTATAGATTTTTTTATATTAAGGGCATAAATATGATAAATTTACATACATAATCTTATTAAAAAATTATGTATGAAACAAATTTGCTCTCTTTTATTAAAAGAATTGAATTAAACAATTAAAGTTAAAAAAAATATCAACTCCTTCTCAATGAAATATAAAAAATAAAATAAAAATCTAACTAGGGCAAAAATGATAAATGAAATACTTCTTATAAGGCTTAATCTTTACAAATCAAATACTAAAAGAAAGAAAAAATATTTTTTGTATAATGATAATAAGACCACACTAAAATATATTTATATTTGTATGAGTTTATAAATATAATAAATAAAATTGATTCTAATTTATACGTATTTACGATGATTGATTCTTAACACTCTTATTCAAGATGGATCATATATATGCATGTCAACAAGTCAAGACGATTTTACCTTCCAAACTCAAATTTGAATTCCCAAACAATACATGTTTTCCGCCTCGATCTCTAACGAGGATGAAGAATTAAAACTCAAATTCATCCCAAACAAATTCAGATATCCCTCTTATGCTACTATCTATTTAATGAAATCAATTTTTTTACTAGAAATATTTATTTTTTCTAAAATAAAATTACATTTCAACAAATAAAATAAAACAATCTAAAAAAATTGCATGCATACATTTCAAATATTAATAAGTACAAATCAAAAATCAAAACATTGACCATATATTTAATATTATAAATTATCAAAACAAATAATAAAATAAATTATTAAATAAACGGGGCAGGTTCAGGGGGGATACTAGTGTCCCCATTACCCGACATGTCCCCTTATTTTGTAATTATGGAAAACTCAAAGTTGAACCTAAACCTAGTCAAGGTGGATTTTCCCCCATAAATTAGGGTCGGGTTTGAATTGGTACCCGCGAGTACGTGTTATGTTGTCATGTCTAACCATATATGTCATATGAGTCGAGCTTGTTACAATTATAATCAACTCGAGAACCCATAAGAGACTTAGAGAGCACATTGGCCAATTGGTCTTCAGACTTGGTGAAATTTGTGATTATTTCTCCCGAAAGTACTTTGTCTCTTACATGGAAAATCATATTTGATGCAATGTGGAATATCGTTTGATTGTCGTATATGAGTTGCGTGTCATGAAGATCTCCCAACCATAGCTCTAAGAGTAAATTTTTAAGCCGTAACACACTATTCACCTCCACCACTAGAAACACTCTGGTAAGTAGCTTCAAAAATTTAAATTATTGTAAATCAAGTTAATTTTCCATGTTCATCATAAAGGCTCGTCTCTAAAGCTTGTTCCTTGAGGACAATGAAATATTTAAGTTTTGAGCTATGATTACATTTAGTTATAACTTATTATTCAATAAGTCTTACATTATTTTTAATTCTTTTTTCTAATAATAATTTATGTTTAAATAACTTTTTAATTAGAAGTCAAAGAATTGTAAAGAAGTCTAGTCTAATTAGAAATCACTCCGATCAGACAAACTCTACATCGTTTTTATGGTGGAAGTTACACTAATAGTAAGTGGAGCGAGAAGTCAACACACAATTGGAAGTAAAAACAATAATTTTAAAGAAAATATTTATTTTCCATTAATTTGATGAAGCAAATAATCTTTGTGACTTACAGAATATCTCGTCGCACCAAGATACCTAACATGGCGCGTTACAAGATTTTTCTGAGAAACACATCCTCAAAAATTAGGAAGCACGAAACACCTAATGCATGACACGCCTCATTTGTGTGATTTCAAAAAAATAAACAATAATCTCTCTCTCTCTCTCTCTCTCTCTCTCTCTATATATATATATATATATATATATATATATATATATATATATATATATATATATATATATATATATATATATATATATATATTAAAGGAAAACACTGAAATGTTAGAGATTCAAGTTCTGGTGGAATTAAAATTGCTTTTGAGTGATAGGAGATGAAGGTTGATTATCCATCATCATATCATTAATTTCTTGATTGTAATATCATTTAACCTTTACCTTTTATTGATTTTACCATGAACTCTTGTAACATAATTAGCCAATTCTATTAAATTATGCCCTATTAGATGATTTTTCTATAAACTTGTGTGCCCTATGTAATTTGTTAGAATATTGAATTATGTAATTATTAACTTTTTTTATTATTCAATAATTTTTTTATGTGTACTGCTTTAAGTTGTTGACGAATAAATCATTGGAATAATTGTGTATGTGTACTAACCATATCCAATATGGTTGTAACCAACTTTACATTCAATATTTGATATCGAATCCGACTTTACTCCATTTATTATCTCTCATTTTATTTCATTTTATATCATAGATTTGTAACATGTGTTAAAATTAAATCTAACGATTAACTAATAAAGAAAATTTCTCTTTAACTATTTAATGTTGATAGGTGGATAATAAACATACAAGACCATGTTTTATTTTATTTTTTCTAATTATAACTGTTAGATTTAATTTTAACATATGTTGCGAATCTATGAAATAAAATGGAATAAATGGATGGATGATATATAAATGGAGCAAAGTCGGACTCTTTGATATCACTATACATGGGACATTATTTATTGTGATATAATATTTTTAAATATCTCTTATAACATTCATCAATTATGACTTTGACTAACACATTACAAGATTTCAATTGAAGAAGTGAGTTACATACTAAAAATGGGTGTAATTATTTTGTTAAATAATCGTAATCATTATGAAAATAATTAAATTTTAAATAGAATGACCATACAAGAGTAGACATAAGATTTGAAAAAGGTTCAATCTCCTTTATATTTAGATTTCTAAACTTTTTACTTACATGTTGTTCTCTATTTTATTGTATTCTCTACATACACTCATTGTTAATATTTACATATGCAATTTAGGTGTGGTTACTTTGGTTGGTTTTATGAGGATGTGTTTGATGAGAAGGAGAAATTTTGCATGCATAGGTTGGGTGTGGTTACAAAGGGACTTGCTGAAGCAAAAAAGGACATTGAAAAGTCACAATGGTGAATGAAGAATTAGGGAAAAGTTGATGAATCTTGAAAGTGAAATAAAGAATATCATTAAATGAAAAAAACTTTGGAATTTGATGTTTTTTATGATTATCATTGTATTGGTTTTTATAATAAATTGGGTTATTATGATGAGTATTAAAACTTTGGATTATTATTGTACCAGTTGAATTTAGTAGCAGTTGGATCATTGTGATTATTATTGTACCAGTTGAACTTAGTGGCAATTGAATCATTGTGATTATTGTACCAGATGAAATTAGTAGCAATTGGATCATTGGATTATTATAAAATTGGCATGAATTTGTATCAGTTGAATTGTTAAGAGAAGTTGTAATGTTTGTAGACATAATTTTGGGCATGACCTGTAATTTTTGTAAGCAAAATTTTGTACACATTATTTTTGACACATAATAATGTTGCATAACATAATATGTTCCATAAACTGGTTCATAAAATTGTTATAGAGATGCCTAACACAAAATTTATGCTCCACATTTGGTAATAACTCATCCATAGTAGGTAGCAGACCCTGCAAGACAAAAAAAAATCATAAAACATGTTTTAAACAAAATAGAAAAATAAATTAGCATAAAACACAACAATAATTGCATACTTGCCTTTTGTTGGTATGAGATGAATGTGTATGTCAGGAATAGATCTTTACCTCCAAGGTCATCCGTTAAAAGCTCTAAAAACCAAGTCCAGTTATCCTTGTTTTCACCCTCCACAGCTGTAAATGATATGGGAAACATTTGGTCATTAGGATCCCTCCTTATGGAAGCCAGAATTTCCCCTCCACACAACCCTTTTAGAAAGCACCCATTAAGTCTTATTACATATCTGCACAACCGAACGTTTTCCTTACAAGCAGCATAACATATGTAAAGCCTTTTAAAATATGGTTTTTGATCCTCAATACCTTCTTGTACGAGATCAACACTGATCTTAACAGTTGACCCTAGATTGGATCTTAACAGTTCAATAAGATAGTCATAAACTCTTGTGTAATCTCTCAAAAAAGAATCATAAACATAGTCTCTAGCTGCAAATGTTGCTCTTGTTGCTTTGGTTTTGTTGACCCCAACATTCCACTTTTTATGTGCGTTCCCCTTGATATCCTTTATGGTCATCCTTAGATTGTTTTTCAAGCTACCTTGAATTCTCTTGCTCAACCACTTTTCACTCATTAAATTCACATTATACTCTCTATTACAACTGTGTTTGTTAGTTACTTTCCTAAGTTGCCAAGAGTCTTCATTTGAAAACTTGCTACAGTAAGCTTCCCACTCACAACCAACCTTACATCTAACCCTTACCATAACTCTATCATTTTTAATGAACCTTCGGTCTCTATCATTTTTCAATACATAGGATATTATTTCTTCCTTAATTTCATCCATTTTAACTAAAAAAAATTCCCACCTCCCACTTATAATTTGACATGTCCTTTGGCTACCTGACAATTGGGTTCTTTTTTCATGGAACTCCATAACTATCATCACTATCACATCCACTTTTCATGTCCTTACTATCATTATCATTTCCTTTATCTTATCCAGACTTTTCTTTATATATTTTTTCCTTTTACATTACCCTTACTTTCATAACCAATTAGGTTAGCATGTTCATCTTCCTCAATGTCATCATACCCATCAGATTCATTCTCAAAAGCCACTTCAAGAGCACAATCATAATTGTAGTATTCATAATCACTATCATCAAAACTTAAGTCATCATGCAATACACCATCATTAACTTGTTTAACTCCAGCAGTTGCTTGTTCCACTCCAACTTTAACTTGTTCAACTCCAGCAGTTGCTTGTTCCACTCCAACATTTACTTCCTCAACTATAACATTACCTTCCTAAAAAACATGATTAACTCTTTCAACTCTAACATTACCTTCCTCTAATCCAATAGTGGCTTGTTCAACTCCAACAACTTAATCATGCAGTTTACTAAGTAACTCTTCCACCTCATCTACAATTTCAGCAGACCCCTCATCAACATTATCAACAAAATCATTCCAATAATCAGGTTGAGACAAGGTGTATTGAATGTAAATATCAACAATGTGGTGCACCCTATAAAGATATACAACTTCTAAAGCACACTAGTCATCAACTAGTGCATTCATCCCAAATTGAGGGTTCTTGTAATATATTATCTTAAACTCGCTATAACCTAACTCTTTCAATACACCAACTGGCTCAAAATAACTCCATTTGTCGACATCTACTCTCAAATCATCTACTATTCAATCTTTATATACACTTAGTCCTTCAATAATGAACTCACCACTATGGTGAATTCTGAGATTTATGTATTCATCCATTAGTCTTATTCATTTCACCTAAGTAATTAGAGTTTACACTATAACTATTACATAAACCCTAAAACTTAATAGAACCGCACATTACCCTAACACATTCATAAACACTAAAACCAAAAAGAAATTTATTAACCTTGTGATAAACTCATCTTCAATCATCTTAAATAATGTGTTTGTATTTGATTTCAATGAGCTTTCTCCATTCGATTTGCCATCGTAGCAGCATACATTTTAGGGTTTCTTTGTATAAGTATATGGGTTAATGAACAACATAACACACTTGAATTGCTATATTACATGTTTATCCACGTCACCAATAAAAAATCCACCTGACATGTATTTACTAGCTTTGACTAAAGGCAACTAACAGAAGGACAAATGTGGCACCATTTTAAAAGTTAAAGGGCCAACATGCCACTTTTTAAAGTTAAGGGACCAAATTGGATCTTGAGGCAAATTTAAGGGACAAAAAAATGATATTTTTCCTAAATTGTACTACTTGAAGACCTTTTGTTTCACTTTCCAAAATGATATCATTCCCCGACCAAGGCTAATTTTAGTTTATGTTATGCAACATGGGTGAAATTAGTACATATTTTAACTAAATATCCCATCTACCACCAACTAGGGATAAGGGTGAACCCCTAATATATATGTTAGCTCAAAAAATCAATCTTAAATTTAGAATTCACTAAGGTATTATGGATTGGTTTAAGAGGTTGAAAGATTAATTGCAAAAAAATGATGATTAGATAAACTAGTTAGGAAATGGGTAAATTTTAAGGGAAAATACCATTTTTGGTCCCTTAACTATATCCCTGGGTTAAGTTTGGTCCCTTAATTTTTTCCGTGTCAGATTGGTTATTTAACTCTTAAAATGTGTCAAGTTAGTCCTTTTTGTCTAATTAGCGACGAATTTAACGACCGATTTTTGGATTTTTTTCTCGCTAATTAGACGAAAATGACTAACATGATACATTTTAAGAGTTAAGGGATCAATCTGACACAAAAAAAATTAAGAGACCAAACTGAATCCAATGGTATAGTTATGGGGCCAAAAAGAGTATTTTTCCCAATTTTAATTAGCATAGTTAAACGAAGAGTTCAAGAAAAACCCAATGTTAGCCTTATCACTAACATATTTTATTAATTTTACAAACCTCAATTTTTATTATTATGTCTCTCAAACCAAGTAGTATCACAAACTATCGAGTGTGTTTCTTCTCCAATGAATTCATTTCATCGTTCATTGATATCCTTAGAACTAGAAGCAGAAGCCTTAAACTTCTTATCATGTAAAGTAATATTAGTTGGAACCTTAGTTTTTGAGTCTTTGCATTCAAGGTCATTGCACTTCATCCCCATATGATTTTTATTAAAAATTAACATCAATGCTTATTATAAAATTTTGATCTTCCACAACTTGTATTGCAGCACACCTTCAATATAACCAATGAAGACACTTCACAACCCTAGCATAAAGCTCGTTTTTCTTGATATGAGTAATTTCCAAAGTTAAAAAAAATCAAATTAGAGTAGTCTACTAATTTTCCAATAAAAACCTCCATAGGTGTCTTGAAGTCTATTCTTAAGGATGAACATCTGTTGATCAAATAAGTTGTAGTATTAACAACTTCAACCTAGAAAATCTTTACCTCGGATCTTAATATCTTGCACCTTACTCACTGTAAAATGGTATTATTCATGTGCTTAATTATTTTATATTGTTGTAGTTTTATAACTACAATTCCATGCCTTTTTATACCTTATTTTTAAAAAAAAAATCTTTAAATTGATCTAAAACAAACTCCAAAACATTATTAACTCTTAAAGCTTTTAGTTTAGTTCCAATTTATTTCCTATAACAATATGTCGTTCCTTAAGGTTTTCAAAGGTGTCACTTTTATATTTCAAAATGTAAACATGTACTCTTCTAGAAAAACAAACAATTATAATGGAAAAATATAAACAACCACCATGTGTTTCCACCCTTTCCAGATCCTAAAGATTTGAGTGAACATACTAAAATCGTCTATTAGAATCATGCATACTATTGTTCATATGACTTCACAAACAAGAGAGGGTGAAATGCGTGTTTTAAAAAATTTGATTTTGAAAACCTTTAAGGATCAAATTTAGAGTTTGAAAACATTTTAGAAAAGTTTTAGAAATAAGCAACAACAAAAATAAAATGCAGAAATTAAAAAGTTAAGAGATAGAGAGATAACATCAGAAGTTATAAAGGTTCAGTCAAAAGACAAATACACAATCCTCTCCCCAAGATTTGTTCTTGAGATTATCTAATAATCTTAAGAGCTTTTAGTAGGTTGAACTCTTGAACCCCCTTATACAAAAAAAAAAAAGAATTTTGTGGCTAACTTCCAACCAAACAGCAAACACGGAGAGAAGTGGTGAGTCTTCCTTCCAAACAATGGATTGAAGTGATTTGCCTTATTTTTTGTGGCTATGTTGTTTTATTAATATGTAATAATCACAGAATTCTAATTTATTTCATTTATCACTTCATTACAAACTCCTATTAGCCAGTTCATCCAAATTTCTTTCACCAACATGTCTTTATCTCAAATTACATAGTTTGGTTTTATCATAAAAGTATTGACTAGATAATGCATTACCGGTATTGACTAGATAATGCATTACCACTAACAACGGAACCATCCAAAATAAATAAATAAAAAGTCAATTTTAGACCCTTTGGGATTTATCATTGCAACATGAAAAAATTTCAACATGCCATGTTCAATTTTAGTGCAATATCCTAAATCATCAAAAATGTTTAAAGACAACAAATTTTTCTCAAGTTCATGAACATATCTTACTTTTCTTAAAAGGAACTCATGATTCTCAAACATATTACGTCATGTAGTTAAAATATCGTGAACCTTTCAAGCCTTATTATATCAAGTAAAACGTCTCCAATTTCTTTTAGCTTCAAAGTCTCAAAGTATTCCTTCTTTGGATACATGTGCTAAGAGCATCCAAAGTACATAACCTAAATTTTCCTTGTCTATAAACTTGTTACTACTAGTGCACTAACACTACTATAACCATCTTTATATGAGGCAACCACCTTATACACATAATCACCCTTTGTCCCCTTCTAAGGATATTTCTTATTAAAATGACTGCTTTTATGACAAATGAAGCATCTGTACTTCGAGTAGTCAAATACTTTAGACTTGGACTTGGACAAAGATTTCTTATCCTTTTGGTCTTTCCTACTATCTCTCCACCATCTTGAAACATTCAAGTCTTCTCCATTATTGTTGATCTTTAACTCTTTCATTTTGGTTAGCTCTTTAGTTCTTATAGCCGATTGAACCTCCCCCAAGGTGATGTTATCTTCCTTTTTGCAAATAATCACATTTTTTTAAATGATCAAAGGATCTAGGTGATGAGCTCGACATTAGTAGAATATTGTCTTCACCGTCAAGTTTCATTTCAATATTTTACAAGTCATCCAGAATTTTGTGAAATTTTGTTTGTTGCTTCACATAGAATTTGTTATCCACCATCCAAAATAAGTAGAACTATTGTTTCATACATAACTTACAAGTCAAGGACTTGGTAATATACAATGATTCAAGTTTCACCACATTTCCACTATGGTCGTCCCTGAACACTTTATTTTGAGGCACAATATAATGACACTCTAGATTTTATCCGCCATATCAGTCTTCCCTGCTTAGGTCAGATTTACCGACAATAAATGCATCACATTTCAATGTTTTCACATTCTGTTGTTGAATCAATTTTGCTTGTAGTTTTACTTTCTATAATATAAAATTGTTGTCTTTAAAAAACTTCTTGACGTCATATTTAGAACTCATTGTGCTAACATGTAAATTTAACCTTTTTTTTTCTTACGGTGGTTGCCACTTGTCGTGATAATTTGAAGATTTAACACATTAATAAATATGATGTGTGCAACAAAGGACATAGAGAATCACGCTGAATAGTCTCAAACAAAATAATCTACCAACTAGTAAAAAAACCAAAATAAGAAGAATAAGATTAAAAAATAACACATCGAAATTGTATATCTAGTTGAATCCAAATATGATCTATTATAGGAAAATAAACTGTTTATCTAATCCATTACCAATCAATAGTCTTTAATAAAGAGATTGCAAATTAGGTATAAGGAAAAAATGAAAATATCCAAAATGTTTAGTCCAGTTCGGGGGTCAGTTTTAACTAGGGGTGGCAAAACGGATCCGGCCCGTTGGGCATGTGCGTTTTACCTGCACTTTAGTGCGGGGCAGGCCAAGGGTTTAGGCCCTCACCCTTTAAAGTGTCCGCCCCGCCCCGCCCCGTTTTCTTCGCGGGCTTTTGCGGGCATGCACATTTACTTAAATTTTTGCATTTTTAGGCTTAAGAAGTGCAATCCCCGCAAACTTTCTCCGCCCCGCCGTCACTTTTTTGCGGGGAGGGCTTAGGTTTTAGGTCCGCATCCTCAACTTTGACTACCCCGCCCCGCCCCTTTTTGTTGCGGGCTTTTGCGGGACGAGCCTAAATGGGACGGGCATGCCCGTTTGTCACCTCTAGTTTTGGCATCAAGTGATTTCAGTCCCCTCCCAATCGCACTTGCAGGAAAATCGGAAGATTGAACCGAAATTCTCCCTATCAAATCCAGTATCAATCACCACTGAACCAACTAACAATTGAAATATTGTATGTATAACTTAGTTATACAACAAGCCGATTGTTTTTTCTTATAACCATATCAAACTATTAGTGCTAGTAATGTCAACCAAAAGTTGCTCTCCTTGATATATTTCAAATTCAAAATGCTAGTCGCACTAATTATATAGTAAGAAAAATAAAAGTTAAATACCAATACCACACTCTAACCAATAACCATTTTTCAAATATTAAAATCAACGCCCACAAACTAATCATTAATATATGAGAATCGTGATAATGATAATGTAAAGATCAAATGAGCAATGTCTTTTCTCTTTTTTTAACAAAGACGCTGTTATCCTTAACTTAAAGTTGTAATTGCAATGATTAATCCTGTAATTAGCGTTTACGGTATCAAGTTTTTTCACCAATTCTTCCAAACTTTTCATGTTTAATTAATTATAGCACAAAAGTAATTAATATTATTGAAAAGTCAATAATGGGATTTTCATCAATCTAGTTAAAATTTTATTTCGAGATATGGTAACCACTAAGTATCAACCCGTGCAAAAACCCATCATGATGATATAAATAATGAGTGACTTTTAAGAGGCACACACATTAATCTATATTTACTCAAATTATTCAAGTGTACGTTCTTTCTTTTGATATTTTCAGTTTTGATTCCTAAAGACCCCACAATATTTTCAGTGCATTTGTCCTAGCTAGGGTTTCATATTTTAAGTAATCACATAGTCACATATACTACTTCTATATAGTATAGTTGTGTAGAACATGGTTTTAACCTTAAAGGGAATAGAATAGAATATCAAACATATTTGTGGTGAGACCATTGTGTATGTCAAGAGCAGATTCCGGAGCCTATGTTTTGTTGTTTGGTTCTGTTTTGCATTAAAATAATGTATATATGTACTCTTATTAGTATAATTAATTAAGCTTCTAACAAAAAAATAATAATAATACAAGGATTGTATAATAGTAGGGTATAGTTTAGACGAATCTTTGCAATGTGTTTGATATGGTAGTCAACGCCTTGGTCATGTGCAAACTAAGCAATGGGTTCATAATATAATACTATAAGTTGAATGACTTATAGTGGAGATGAAGCTTGTCAAAGTGATGAGGGATTTTATATCAACCACAATTTTCCTTATAAGAAAGTATATGAATATCATCATTACAAATCATGGAAGTGCATTTTATTAAAGTCTTTTGTTAGAGATAGCTAGTTCTCCTTCCACCGTTTCTACAATATCAATATCTTTTGGATGTCATTCGGTTTTTTAAATTCTGTTTAATCAGAGATAAGATGAAAAATGTGTGAGATGATAGAGTTTGAATTAATCGATGAACATTTAGATAGAGAAATAAATAGAAAGTACACAAAATTGTTAATTCAGGTAGTACAATTGTCACCTAAGTTTATATGTAATAACACAATGGAAAGAAAATTCATTAATAAAAGTAGTCAAATGTACACGATGGTCTTATATGAATAATTTGTAGCTCAAAAAAAATATATTAGTTAAATTTCAATTCTATCTCCCCTTGAATATAAATATAAGATCGCTTCTACTCAAATACTCTCTCAAGTGTTTGTAAGTCTTGAGCAATAAGAACGTGATAAACTTCACAAAAGAAAAATATAATTATGTATCTTAATGAATTGTAGAAATAACATAAGACAAAGTTGAACACAACCAATACGCATTGTGTTTCTTAATCAAAAAGCTATTCACAACAAGGAGGGAGAGAGAGAGAGAGAGAGAGAGAGAGAGAGAGAGAGATTTCACAAACAAATTCATAACATATTCATTCTTGAAAAAAAAGTTTTTTTTTCCTAAAATAAATATTTTAAAAATAAATCATACAAATTTTGAAACAAAATAAACCATTGATATAGTGGTACAAAATAACATGCATTCTAGATATGATTCTTTCTCAAAAACATCGCGCATAATCTAGAATCAATAACTTACATGACATCTTAGTTAACATTTTTGTCAATAAAAAATAAGTCAACTCATATATAATAACAAATTCACTCTAACCAAATTGAAATACATACATTCAAATTAACCAAACAAAATATATAAAAAAAACATAAATGTCTACTTCTCTCCTTGTTTTCCTCAAAGGGACCAAGGGCAAAACAAGTAACCAGCGGTCTGAATATAAGGGGGTACAAAGTTAATCATTCAAACGAGCAAATATTAAAACAATCCAACAAAAAATCAATAATCCAAAAGGACAAATCAACTAAATTAGAGCGATAGAGTATCAGAGTCACTATTAGAGGTGTCATTATTCACGAATGCACCGTCTTCTCCATTTCTTGAGCGAGACACATCCTTATAGTTAGATTCATCGTCACTAGTAACAATGTCATTATTTTTATAAATAAAACACCAACATTTATAAAAGGAAAATTAATGACCAATATCATGGCATACGACTCAATCTACTTCACAAATTGTTTAAAAACATAATCTACAAAATCAAAGGCATCAAGAATTCTTACTTTATGCAGTAAAATAGTGAGACTATGGGTGATACCTGGTCCGTGAGAAGAGGGAGCTCAGATAATTACTCCAATTTTATAAAGGATACATATCGTGGCACACAAAAAATATATTCGAGTGTACAAACGCTCAAAATAACAACAAAGTCGCCACCAAAGTTTATTTTGGAAAAAGAAAATGTCGATAAAAGCCTAAAAGAATACAAATATGATCGTCGCAACCAAATTCAAGTTCGAGAGTCGATTATGCATGTGGAAGGTATTAGCACCCCACACATCTGTTGCGCTCAACATAAATCATTTAGTCATCTTTGTGAATATGAGTGTTAGCGTATATTATTTGATTTCTTCTAATTTTTACATTGTGCGTATATGAAGAGAAAATAACTAAAAATAAGTTTTTTATTAGGGTGTTTTTCAAAATGGTAAATTTCGCTCCTACATATCCCCAAGTGTGATGGCGAATTCAAAGCTACATAGTTCTTTGTAGAAAAACTTATGTGTTGGTTGATTTTTAGTGAATGATGTCTAGGTCGGATTCAAGCGGTTTGCTTATTGCTCGCGCATGGGAGGCTAAATCATTTTTTGTATATCACGTCGAAATGGATCCTATTTGATCGCATTCGAGTGGTTAAACATTTCTTGTTCCTCGTGCATGGGAGACTAAACCGTTTGTTTTTATATCGCGTAGGAATGGATAAAGGATCATTATTTTATGAAAAAAAATGTTTGTGGTCATGCTTAGGCGAAAAAAGATAGATTTGATTGGTAGGAAAACTATTACGACTAGTATCCAAATAATCGGTGATTACGATTGGTAATCCTTTTTCCTCTACTAAAACATGAACTAGGTTGAATTAATTATTGTGTTTTTGAACGAAAGATAAGTACTCGAACAACAACCTAATTATGGTTGGTATCCAAATACTTGGAGACTAGGATGTATATTACATTCAACTAATCATTTTTCTTCTGATTGTATTGAGAAAAGGAGATTTGAATAAGAATCGAGTCGGGATCCCTCAAAGATGACGAGTACTCGAAAGGCAAATTATTATGGCTTGTATTCAAATACTTGGGAACTAGGATGGATATTACGTCCAACTAATCCTTTTTCATTCAAATTAATTTACTTGAGAAAAAGGATTTTAATTTAAGTGTAAAAAGTGTTTTTTTTTGTATTGTGAAATGCGATCAAATTTATTTGTTAGAAATTGATTTTGATTTGTATTTGTAAGAAAAATATTTATTTTGTTAAATCAACATATTTATTTGTATTAATTATCTTTTTTCAATTAATCTAAATTAATTAATCAATTAATAAAAAAATACAAAGGAAAATAAAATGGGGTTGAAATATGCAAAATGTGGTATAATCAAAACAAACAATGGGCTTAAGGCCAAAAGGAATAAAATCAAAAAAAAAAACTAGGGGGAATTGATTGTTTAGTCCAAGCGTAGCCACCTAGTTGGAATACTTGGGCTCGAACTTATATCTAAAGGCTAGGATGAATGGTGCATGGTAGGGCTCCCTGTACAGGACCCCCTAGCATCTTGATCTAATGTACAAGAGAAAGCCATGTGGCCCTCTGGTTGTTGAGACGAGAACTTAACAAAAATAAGGATTAAAGGTATGGTCCCTCATTTTTAACATTCCCTCTCTCTCTCTCTCTCTCTCTCTCTCTCTCTCTCTCTTTTCAAATACTAACTCACCTAACCTCCCTAACGCTCACGGGTCAAACACTTTAATGAACCCAAAAAATTAAGAACACTCAAGAACACATCAATGTTCTTAAGTGCTTGAAACCAAATTCAACCAAACCTGCCTAGATTCAAAATAATCCAAACAAACCTTACCTAAAATCAACTCCTAAACCCGATTCTAACAACAGATACAAAAACAATACAACAAATCAAGTGAAATCGAAGCCAATTGTTGAAGTGGTAAAGCGGCAAACAAAAGTAAGTATTTTGATTTTATCGCCTCCAAAGGGATTAATGGAACATCAAATGTTGTTCAACGGTCTCTAAGTATTTAAGAAGGCTTGGTTTTTAAAAATAAACTTTGTAAAATTAATTAATGAAAAATAAAGCTTCAGAGAGATATGAGAGCTTATCAGGATTGTATTTCATATCGAACATGTAATTTACCAATCAGTTATGCACAATCTAGACATTCATCAATATCATCATGTATCGCCCACAATAGGGTTCATGTCTAAACTTCCGTCAAAAGTTCAATTGTATTGTTTAATAGACGATGTTAAATCTAAATATATGTCTAGAGTTTACCGTCTAACAGATGATTATCATAGATCGAGATTCGAAGAGTATTTCTCAATAACAGTTCAAATCGATATGTAAACATGGAAACAAATATAACATCGATATAGAATCATAAATAGAACACGCACAATGCCATGATTGATAAAAATACATACTTTAATAGTAAACTTACATACAATCTCAACAAGAAGGTATTTAAGAGAATAATGAAGATGAACAAACATCCACTACGATTTCCCAACAGTAAAAGCAAATCCAACTCCGGATATTCAAGAAGCACACTCATATTTTGTTTTCTAAGTATCTATCTATCCTAACTAAGTATGGTTGACTATAAAATTCAATTATATACAAAACTAGAATTTTCTTGTCTTGTCTGATAAAACATTTCTATTAGTAGTCTTTGTGATTGTAGCAGTAAATGCCACAAAGTTAATTAATTAATTAGATTCACTTCCTTCTTCAGACCCGTCATCCAAAATAATGGCATCATATCTATTTCCTTGTTTTCTTACAAAATTAGGACATTTAGCTTAAATATATCCAAATCCTTCACATTTACGATATTTGATTCCATTGGGACTGTTAGGATAGCTAAAGTTTTGTCTTACACCATATTTTCCTAGATGCGGAAGGCTAAGAATTCTTGGAGTTTTTTTTATTGTCTTTGACATTTTGGTGAAACATTGTTCTCATGCCTTCTGTCAAGTCTTCTCATAACCCTGCTAATATTATTCGTAAGCATAGCAATAAATTTAACAATTTTTCATTAGTGACATTAGATATTTGATCTCCTTGACCAACCGTATTGGATTTTAATGCTACTCCTTTTCTTTTCTTCTTGAGTTTTTCCTCAATTTCCATCTCAAAGGTGATCAATGATTCAAACAATTCATTGAATTTCATTGTGGATATATCTTAAGCGTCCTCAATTAAAGTAACCTTTATATCAAACCTCTTCTGTTTAGAGATCTCAAAATCCTTCTCACAAGCTTTTCATTTGACATCTTTTCATTGACAACAAAACATTTATTGGTAATGTCATAAAGATGAATATTTAACTCAACAATAATTTTTCCCTTAATCATCTTTAGATTTTTCAAGTTTAGTAGTGATGCGTTAAACCCTTGACCTCAAAACTTAGGAAGTTCCTTCATGATCTACTTAAAGAGTTTACCATGCCTCTTTATCACAAATGCAGTTGTTACTAATCATGAAAATGTTCTTTTCAACTCCATTGTTAATAACATTAAGATGACAAGAATTTCCAAGCGCAACTTCATCTTCAGCAGATTCTCAATTCTTTTTCAAGTCTTACAGATTCATAACCATCATCATCTTTTACTGTGTGAGATGTCCATCCATTGATGACAACTTTCCAATTCTTTTTTTCTATGGATTTGAGAAAAGTGTCAATGTTAGCCTTCTAGTAATCATAATTATTTCCATCAAGAATTGGTGAACGATTATTTTATTACCTGATAATTTCAATCTGGAAGAAAAAGGATAGTCACACAAGAACACACTCAAACAAAGAAGGATGTTTGATGTGATACCAATTAAAATTATGTTTGATCAGAGACATTGTGTCACACGCAATTTTGAAACAATGTGCGAGACAATATAGTCTAAAAATGTACAATAAAATAGAGTAATAAATAAAAGACACCAAGATTTTTTTAACCTAAATCGATACAACTATAACTTACAACTAGAAGGAAGTAGCTTAGTGGAAAGAAATTTGACTATTAAATTAGTCAATTATACATGATGGTCTTATGTAAACAATGCCTAGGTCATAACCTTTTCCCTATTAATATCCGTAAATTTCAACTCAGATTTCCTCTAAATTTGATATCCTCTCACTTCCATACAAACACTCTTCCAAGAATTTGCATGTCTTTACTAATAAGAATGTGATAAATTTTATGAAAGAAAACCATAACTCTGTCTTTTAATGTGTTTCTTAATCAACGAAACATCCACAATAAGTCATTCTCATGTGTGTGTGTGTGTGTGTTTACTTCTTAAAAGTGTATGTTTAGCATTAGATTGACGCCTTTTGATTGCTTGGGAGTGTCTATTTTCAAAAGAAATCTAAGAACCACACATCTTTTGGACATCTCAGACAAGGTTATACCCAAGAACACCATATGGAAAGGTCATTTACTCTTTTATGATAGGTCATTTCCAACTTGTAATATATGCCATGCATTTCATACTTCTCTATTAATTCAAAATATATGAATGTCTTGGAACATATCTAAACATAATGGATACATTCATCATAAATTTCATTTAGACATGCAACATTTACATTAAAAAGTTAGTTACTCTCTCTTGGGATAAAGTTTGCACACTTATTGTAGTAGGTGGAATTGGTCTTAGAAAAATGAAGTACATCAACAAAGTGGTTTCACTAAAACTTGGTTAAAACATGATCAATTCTGAAAAACAATGGGCTCTAACTCTTATAAGTAAATATTATAGAAGAAACCAACTGATCGGGAAACACATTTCTTCATCAATATGGCATGATTCAAACACTTTGGATAAAAGTCAAGAAAGTAGTGTATGGAATATTGGAAATGGAATAATCATCTCATTTTGGCATAACAACTAGCTAGGCTATAAAATCAAAGACTAACTCTTTGACCTACGAGATCAATTGACTTATCTACAAGATAACACCCTAAAATACTTAATCCATGACAATAATTAGAATCTTCATGACTCATTCACTACTTTACCTCGTGAGATTACCTTTGATATGTGTAAACTGACTCTACATTGTTATGAACCTAAGATGATAACTTAATTTCGAGCAAATCCAACAATGGCATACTTACCTTCAAAATGGCATATGAAAGAAACAATATTAAGAACTTAAATTTTCTCTAGGCCATCCCTCATATATTTAAAGTCGATTTGTATAATCGGACAAGACTGGATTATGAAAGCAAGAAGAATAAAAGGCTAGACAAAGATCTTCCTAAGCCCAGACAGGTTAAGGAATCCGGAGTCAAAAATACACAAGTCGGGGATGCACTGGTCGGGAAAGAATAAGGTCGAGAAGGAGATATGGGTAAGCCTGGTAATCATGCCGAGTATGAAGTCCATCAACACACCAGCAGTTGTAACGGCAGACAACACATCAATGTTGGCGTTATAAAATCATCAAGGGATTCATTCATGAATAAGAGTTACGACAATGATGGCCATGTTATGTTAGAAGGCCAATAGGCTTCTATTGGTGGCATATCTTAAATGAAGAAGAAATAGAGGACTATAAAAGGGGCTTCCGCAAGAGGGACAAGCAACACGTTTTCATCTTGGGACAACATACTGCCTTGGTATGACTCCCAAATCCCCAAAGTTTGCTCAAACTGCATATTAAGTACAAATTTCCTTGTCAAAGAATGAGAGTCTAGTACCTCTAGTGTTTTAACCATTTTTTGTAGGAATAATATATATATATATATACACACATATATATATATATATATATATATATATATATATATATATATATATATATATATATATATATATATATATATATATATATATATATTCTTAAATCAAAGTAATGGGATTTTTGCAAATCACCCAAGGGATAAAATCAATATAACACACCTCAAATCATAAGTCCTATGCCCTTGTGCATTTAAGCATTTTTTTAAAATCAAACATTTCTTTTCCCCACTGCGTCAGAACATTTCAAGGGATAAAAACAACAAAACACTAACATTTTTTATAAGAACTACGGTGCTCTGATCCTTCCTTTTGTAATTAAATCTTTTTTTCTCAACAATAAAACATTGTTTGTAAATAAATAAGTAACTAATCAATGATAAGTAATGAAAGAAAACATTTTTAGACAAGCACACTAACCCTAGAACTAGAGGAGGGTCTCATTGAATACAATGGAGGCGAGAGGTGCCTAGTACATTCTTCATGTTTAACCGACTCCCGAACCTATTCTCTCACCCCTAAACCTTATGTTTTATCATTATTTCAATGTTCCTTAGGGACGAATAAAGGATGATGGTGACTCTGAATTTTTCCAGCCGTGACAAAGTGCATCCATCATGTTAAACAATCATAAGAGACTGCATAAATAATATTAAAGAATCATAAGGATTAAATCAACAATGCAAAAGTATACAAGAAATATCATACAAAGATATACATAATTATTTGTGACATAAATTTTGGATAAATTTAATTTAATTCTTAATAAAAGATTTGTGATTTGAGTTTATGAAGAACTATTCATTTAGATTATTCACGAGTTCCTTAAGAACTACACATTTATAACATACATTAATTTGTATAAATATGGTTAAAATATCCCAGAAGGATCACACAAAGAATATGTAAAGATTTGTAACATACTCATGAAATATCCCAAATAATCCTATTGCATTACGAAATAATCACTTGAATATATATATATATATATATATATATATATATATATATATATATATATATATATATATATATATATATATATATATATATATATATCGTTTATGATAGGGGTGGCAAAACGGGTCGTGGCCAGCCGGACTGGCCCGTGCATCCGCCAAAAAATGGTAGGTTGGGTTAGGATTTTGTGACCGTCACCCACCAAAGCCCGCCAGGCTAAAGACCGTCACCCGCCAAAGTCCGCCCCGGCAAAACCCATCGTCCGCCAAAGTCCTCTGCACCTATAAAATAAACACCTTTTAAGGTATCTTTCAAAAAAACCAATAATAAAATTGATTACATAACTTGTTTCAAATCATAAATCAATTTAGTTTCACCTTCCAAATAAACAATTTAAGCATTCTAAATGTTGGTTTAATGTTTTTTTATTGAAATGTAAAAAAAAAAAATCATCTAATTATATATATATATATATATATATATATATATATATATATATATATATATATATATATATATATATATATATATATATATATATATATATATATATATATATATATATATATATATATATATATATATATATATATATATATATTAAAAAAAGAAGGCGGGCATGTTCGCCCCGCTCTTTTTTTGGCAGGCATTAGGTGGAACGGGGTAGAACGGGCGCCGTTTTGCCACCCCTAATTTATGATATAGTTTCCAAAGAATTAAATTAAAAATTTGCATGTTTTGAATTTATAATTATTTAAAATATATTTGATCAATATTTATAAGCCAATAAATTTTATAGTTTTGAAGAACAAATATTCATTGATATATATTTGTGATTAAAAAGCTTATACGTTTTGTTGAAAGAGATGTGAGAAAAAGGAAAATTTTAATTTCCTAATAATTTTATTTTATTTGATAGTATTTAAAATTTAATAGTAATTATCTCTAATATGATAATTTATTCTATTTGATAATTTTAATTTTAATTTTTTGGATATACTCTAGGTTCTTATAACATATACAAGTAAAAATAAAATAAAAAATTGATTGTAAATTTATCAAGATTGACAAATACTTATCTTATAATTTAATGTTACTAATTTGTGATTAATTTATTAAAATTGACAAAATTAATCTGATTAATTTAATATTTATTCCATAATTGAATGTTATAAACTTGTGATTAATTTATTTAGAATGACAAAAAAAGGCTTTGTTATTTTCTTCTCATTGTATTTTATAAGAAAATAAATCATTCAAATGTGAAGCGAAGCGAATGAATAAAAACTAATTCCTATATATGTCGATTCATTTAAGACATCATTTTTTTTCTTTCTCCTCCATCTTCTTATCGATCTTTTAAAAATATATAAGATTGAAACATATGATTATAGATGTTATAAGTCCTATTTTTAAAAAATTAAATATATGAATTAAAGATGTTAACATTTTTTTCTTATGATATATATTTATTTATTTTTAGTATTTTTATGTTTTAAAGTTAAATCTTAGTGGTAATTTAAGTGAATATAACTTATTTTATTAAAAATATTACATTTTATATTATGTATATACATTCTTTTAAACTAAGAAATTATTTTTTCAATATTAAGGGAAGAGATTAAGCGGCTGAAGAGTGAATCAAAAGTTTAAATGAACAATTTAAACTAAATTATATCTTGATACTTGTATAAATGTATATGAATGAAAAGTTTGATACATTTCTCATTTGCAAAGTTTATAAAACCAATTATTGCAACTAATCCTCCAATCAAAGTAGATTCTTATGTTGGACAATCTAATATTATAAATGAGTTGAAATTGTGCATGAAGGTTATTAGACAAGTTGGTTCCAATATTAAAAGTCCTCTACAAGAAAATGAGATAAAATGAAAGATGACTCAAGTGAGGATATGAAAACTCTAAGAGTAATTTGATATACTTTATTTTTAGTTCCAGAAGAGATCTAGATAAGTTATGTCATAAATGGAATACGATGGAACCAAAATAAAGTCAATATTGACAATGTCTTTGTATAAAATATTGTGCTAAAGATGATAAATGATAACGAGGATCATGAGTCAAAGTCTATCAAAGATTGTAGACAAAGTAAGAATTAGCCAAAATAAATAGATCCAATTGAAAAAGAATTATACACACTTTACAAACTACTCACTTTTGAATTTCTAGTTCGAACACCTCGAAGTGTGAAATCAATTGGATATAAATGACTTTTTGTGAAAAAGAAAAATAAGAATGGTATAAAGTTTAATTTGTTAATCAATTACTTTCACACAGACCTAAAATTAATTTTGATTAAATATTTCCACTTGTAGTGAATTCAATTAATTTTTAATATTTAATTAGTCTTGTAGCACATTGAGGACTTAATTTGAACATGATGAATGTTGTAACATCTTATTTATACGACTCACTTGATAATGATATTTACTGAAACTCCCTAAAGAGTTTAATATATCAGAGATAAATAATTTTGGATATCGAGAAAGTTACTCCATCAAATTGAACAAGTCTCTCTATGGATTAAAACGATATAGACGCATGTGGTATAATCGTTTCAATGAATATTTGCTAAGGGGGGATATACAAATAACTCCATATGTCCTTGTATTTTTATAAAAATATTTGGAAAAGAATTTGATATAATAGATACCTATGTGGATAACATAAATATTATTGGAACTTCTGAAGAGTTTCTAAAAGCTATAAATTGTTTAAAGAAATTATTTGAGATGAAGAACTTGAGAAAGAAAAAATCCTTACTAAATGAACATATAGACAATGAAACTTTTATAAACCAAGAAGGTTAGATAGAAAAAGTGTTAAAACGTTTCTATATGGTAGGGATGACAACGGGTCGGGTGCGAGTTTCACACTACCCAAACCCGCACCCGAAATCAACACTTAAACTCGAACTCGATCCCAAAGACTATTCGGGTAGCAAAATAACACTCACGCTCACATCCATTGGGTTCGGATTTTTCCACCCGAACCCATAACAAAAACACAAAATTAATTTTGTCAAAACATTTAATTAGTTTTCAAATATATATATTATGATTTAGTACTTAGTTAATTATAAGAAGGAGTATAAGTTCTATTTACTAATAAAATATTGTTGCTTACAAAATAAGATTTCAATTAAAATTTTGCACACAACCGGATATTTTGCGCACCCCTAATTATAATTATAATTAAGGTCTTCAACATCTTAACATTATAATTAAAATTAAATTCTACGGTCTACAATTAAAATTAAAGTATACAATTAAAATTAAAGTCTAAGCGGGTGTAATTTCGGGTTTCGGGTGCGAGTTTCACACTATCCAAACTCGCACCCGAAATATCGGGTGGCACCCGAACCCGAATCCAAACCCAGTCAAATCGGGTTTTCACATGTTGACTCGGGTTCGGATGCAGGTGGGCCCCGCGAGTTTGGGTCTGCCTGCCATCCTTACTGATCTTACCTGGAGATCAGGATCCGATGCGGCTGGTCTCGAGAGCGGACGGATATGGTCGTTGAGGAGAAAAGGGGTTGTACCTGCAAGGCACTCCGATGCTAAAGTAAGTAACCGAGCGAGAGTGAGCAAGTACAAATATCAGGGTTAGAGAATTGAATACCTGACCCTCTCAAATGAGAGAGTTTATATAAGGGACCTGCTAGAAGATTATTGGTCCGTTTTGTGAGGCGCGGATCGAGGGGTCCGTGAAGATAGGAAACGGTCAACATTAGTCGTTAGAGGGTTTCACTGTGAACGGATCATTGGTGGTCGACTGAGGACCACTTTCATGATTACGCTCGACGTCGAGCAGGGTCATTGGATCAGTCTTTTTGGCCCAAATAGGAAGAATTGGGCCGGGTCAGAACAGGAGCCCCCCAAGTCATTGCTCGTGCTGTAGAGCAGTGACTTAGGAGTGATATTGTGCTCGGCAAAGTGTAATATCAGGGTCGAGGATCTGCGCTGTCGATCTTCTGGGAACGGGCAAGCGATGCGTTGCTCGGCAGAAGAATGTGAAACGAAAAGCTAGAATATTTGGGAATTCGCGCCTATTAATGATTTGACGGCTAGTCTAGGGGCTAACGTGTAGGGATCACGCGCGCGTGCACGTGTTTTCCTTCCTATAAATAGGATTCTCAGGGCCCATTTTGACCTTTTCGTTTCATCTTCTTCCTCAAGACTCTGCTCGTTCAACCGCCGTTGTCTCAGCCGTCGACCACCGCCGTTTCTTACCGACCACCTTTACAGAAGCCCATTTTCTTCAAGAATGTCTTCTCAAGCTCAAGGTACCGTTCTTTTTCTTTCCTTTAGGTGTTTATAGCATAGATTTCGTAGAATGCATGCGGTTTAGGACGATTCTACCGGTAGTTTTTAGATTTAGGATTAGTAAACCTTAAAACTTCTGCCACCGTAGCCGGTCGGCTACGAACCCTAACTTTAGGGTCGACGGAAGTATTGGTCGACTTAGACTTTGGATTTTTTGGATAGATTTTTTTCATATACACTGTTGGGCGTCAGCTGTTGCTCCGAGCAATGGTTAGCCAGGGCTACAGCTCGGGACATAGTTTCTGAGCTGATGCGCGCCCTTTCACTTGTCGAGCGGTGGAAGGGTGGATTTGATATTCTTAATCGAATTCACTGATGCCTTTCCTCTGCTTTTCAGGTGAAAACTCGCTCGTGAATCTGCTGGACGTGCTTTCTGAGGATACGTCCTCGAGGAATTCGGGGTCGTCTGCGTCCATACCTTCAGACTCAGGAAGCTCTTCGGACAGTTCAGATACAAGCACTACGGGGCAGTCGACAGAATCGCCTCAGTGTCCTGCCCAGCCGAGGGTCTCGCCCGAGGAATGGGTGATGGAAGATTTGTTGGACAAGGTGTCTTCCTTCTCGAGACCTCGATCGGAGCCGCTGCTAGTTGTTGGGGATCCAGCTGATTGGGTTGTGACCTGCCCAGGAGACGACGACCGTATCTTCTCAGATTTTCGCGGTCGGGCGTTCTCCATGTACGAATACGCAACTTCGGTTCTGGGGGTGACGTTGCCTTTCAGCGACCTCGTGAGTGCTGTGCTCGGACATCTTTGCGTAGCTCCCTCTCAGTTGCACCCCAACTCATACGCATTCCTGAGGGCGTTCGAGATGACGTGTGCCTTCCTGGGCGTTGGAGCCACACTTCCTCTCTTCTTCCGCCTCTTCTCCTTACAGCGCCAAGTTGGGCGAGGAACCGACCGGAAGGGGTTCGTGTCCTTTAAGCAGCGGACCAAGATCTTTAAAGCCCACTCAGAATCCATCTGGGCCTTCAAAACTGACTATTTCTTGATAAAGCCTGCGAGCGAGGCGGCCGTGAGAGCTATGAGTTTTCTTGGGATAGATACTGACGAGAACGACGAGCCCAAGCTTGTCGATCAAGGTCAGGTGATTCCGAGGAGGTTGTGGTTGTTTCCCTTCTCTTGGAGTCACGCTCATTATGAAAGACCCGTGGGGGAATTCGTTCAAGTGGGGGACGCCTTAAATGATGACGACGCGGCCAGTTTCGAGGCCTTTAGGAAATTAATAGCCTCCTTTACCCCGACCCCTCTATTAGACGGATACGGGAAGGTTATGGTCGACCAAGATGGAGGGGAAGCTTTGGAGCGTCCCCTAATTAGTGTTACCGAACTGCTGGCCTGTTGTAACGGGCAGGAAGTGTCCGATTTTTTTGGTATCTGTTTACTTGCGCTCGTTAACTTCTTGGTTTAATTTTGTTGCTCGTGACTAATTTGATTTTATTCTTCTTTCTCAGGTTCCTTGACAAATCCTCTGGATAAAATTCACGAGCGTTTGGTTCAGCAGCAACGGAAACGATCAAGGGTCGTGCAGACCAGGCTGACCGAAGTGAGTGGTTCGGGTTCGGGTCCTTTGGTCCAGGGTTCTCCGGGCGCCTCTACTGGCTCTTTAATGAAGAAGCACAAATCGACGGCCACTGTGGATCTGACGGCCGGTGCTCCCCCAAAACCAAAGCACGGGATACCCCCATGTTTTGTTGTTCGCAACTTCTTCGAGGGGACCAGTATGGAGGTGGATCGGGCGGACTCTCTGTTTCTGGAGGGAATGGACCGTCCTGCTCGGCGGCTTTCACTGGCTCAGGACGCGAGCGCAGTCATGCGGGTCCGGACAATGGCCTGGCTGACGGCCGAGGGGGCTCCTATGCTGGAGCGGGAGAACAACAAGCTTAAGGAGCAGCTGGCTGCTTCTGAGGCTAAGCTGACGGCGGACACCGAGGAGGTTAAAACGGTTACCACATAGTCGACCGAACGAGCTGCGGTCATCGCCAAATTGGAGGTTGACAAGAAGAGGTTGCTTGAGCAGAACAAGAAACTGAAGGATGCCTTTTGCCCCAAGGAGGACGAGGACGAGGATACCAAGCATTTGGTGACGAGGGCTCAGTTTCTTGCTCGGATCGACAAAGATATGGAAGATATGAACGCATCAACTGAGTTTAGTTTCCTGAACGCGGTGGACCAAGTGAAAGCTCTCCACCCTGACCTAGCCTTGGATGTTGGTCGCATGAATTATCTCTACAAGGTGGTGGATGGTCGAATAGTGGTCCCCTCTGACTTGGTGGTGGCAGACTCTCAGCCGGGGTCGACTGCTCAGCCTGGCCAACCAGAAGAGCAGCTGGGCCAAGAGGAAGCTTGTGCAGATGAAGGCCGCCCGGAGGGTGAGGATAATTAAGTTATGGCCAGCGTGCCTTTGTAATTTAAAATGTATTCTGTTTGGGGGGCGTGGCCCCCTTTATTTGTAACTCCGAACAAGTCGGCCCTTTGGTGTTGCATTTCTTTTTAAATGTCATGTGTTTGACCTTGGTGGTCGGTTATATATTTCGTTTGCTCGTAATAATGCGTCCGTCGGAGGACATAGTTTACTTGTTATTTTTACTAAGTGTTTGACGTGCGTCTTTGCATTAATTATAAGTAATTGAATAGATACGGGGAAGTGTGGAAGATCTGTTGGTTAGGGGGACCAATCAGTAATTGAGAGTCTTACTCCCGATCGGTGCTCGGACCAAGATAATGGCCCGGGCTCCGTGGCGTGAACGTCCCATCGCGAGCTGGGGTTCTACCTGGTCGTGGTACTTAGGCGACGTCGGACTCGTTTGAGTATCCGTTCGTGCGACAAGCTTCTCTTTTGCTCGAAAAGAGATCTTGCTTGATTTTGTTATATTTGGGCTGTCGTGCTCGTACCTAGGCACGCAGTTTTTCGTTAGTCTCCCTTTCTCCTCACTTGGGAGTTGAGTAAAGTGACTGATTTAACTGTAGTATTGTTTGAGTTTCTCGGCGTTCCAAGGCCGAGCGAGTTCTTCCCCGTGTAGGTTTTCTAAGTAATAAGCACCGTTCTCGGTCTTTGCTCGAACTCGATACGCGCCTTCCCAGTTGGGCGTTAGTTTTCCCTCGCGGGGATCTCTGTGGTTTCTTCTAAGGATAAGGCTGCCTACTTCGAACGTTCGCCTTATGACCTTAGAATCATACCGCACAACTATCTTTTGTTTGAGAATGGTTTCTCGAAGAGCGGCTTCCGACCGAATTTCTTCGACCATGTCAAGCTCGTCTCTCATAGCTTCAGCATTGGTATCTTGTTCCATGGGGAATTCCATGCGCCTCGATCGGACATGCATTTCTATCGGGATCACTGCTTCGGTCCCATATGCTAATCGAAATGGAGATTCTCCGGTCGTTGAGTGGGGTGTGGTCCTATATGCCCACAGTACGCTATGTAACTCCTCGACCCAGTGTTTCTTATGCTTGTCCAACCTTCGTTTCAGACCTCTTAGGATTACCCTGTTCGCGGCTTCTGCTTGCCCGTTAGTTTGAGGATGCTCGACTGAAGCGAAGTGTTGTTTCGTTCCCATTGATGCAACAAATTCTTTGAAGTGTTTATCTGTGAATTGAGTCCCGTTGTCGGTCACGATGGCGAGGGGTACCCCGAATCGGGCGAGGATATTTCTTTTGAAGAACCGAAGTATATTGAGCGCAGTGATTTTGGCCAGGGCCTCAGCTTCTATCCATTTGGTGAAATAGTCGACGCCTACAATTAAGTATTTATTCTGACCAGACCCAACGACGAATGGTCCTAAAATGTCCATTCCCCACCACGCGAACGGCCAGGGCGACGATAACGATTTTAGCTCGGATGGAGGTGCTACGTGCACGTCTCCATGTCGTTGACATTTGTCGCACCTCTTCACATGCTCCTTTGCATCGTGTTGGAGGGTGGGCCAGTAGTATCCTGCCCTTAGGATTTTTCGAGCTAATGAACGTCCGCCAGGATGCTGTGCATTGATTCCTTCGTGGACTTCCCTCAGTACGTGTGAAATGTTTTCCTCCTCTACGCATCTGAGGAGGGGTGTAGAGAATCCTCGACGATACATGCATCCACCTACTAAAGAGTATGAGCACGCCCTTCGTCGTATAGTACTGGCCTCTTTTGGGTCGGTTAGTAACTCTCCTTTGGTTAGATAGTTGAACACTGGGGTCATCCAGCAACCCGTGTCGCCCACGACGTTAATGTGTACGCAGGTTGATGAGTGTCCGATACTTGGTCGGGGGAGCAATTTCTGTATGACGGACTTGTTGTTTCCTTTCCTTTTAGTGCTCGCCAATTTGGACAGGATATCTGTGCGGGCGTTGTTTTCCCGCGGAACGTGTTTGACTTCCACACTCTTAAACCGTTTTATTTCGTCTTTTACGAGGGCCAGATATTCGGCCATGTTATCACTTCTGGCCTGAAAATCCCCCCGGACTTGGCATGCAACCAATTGGGAATCCGTGCAGATTGTGATCTCTTCTGCTTCCAGATCGGTTGCGAGCCGTATGCCCACCAGGAAGGCTTTGTATTCTGCTTGGTTGTTAGAAGTGGGGAAAGATAAAGTCAGGGACACTTTGATGACGTTCCCTTCTTCGTTTTCCAAAATGATACCGGCTCCGCTGCCCGTTGGGCCAGATGCACCGTCCACGAAAATAACCCACCTGGACGAAGCTTTCGGGTCTTGCTCGGTGAATGTAAGTTCAGCCACGAAGTCGGCCAGTGCTTGAGCTTTGAGAGCCTGTCTTCCTTCAAACTTGATATCGAACTCAGATAGTTCTAGTGACCATTTTAAGATTTGGCCGGCCATGTCTGGTCAGCCGAGCAACTGTCTTATGGGTTGATCGGTCCTTACGATGATGGTGTGAGCCAGAAAGTAATGGTGTAGCCTTCTAGCTGCGAGAAGGAGGGCCAAAGCGACCTTTTCTATCTGAAGGTACCGAATTTCTGGGCCGTGAAGTTCTTTGCACGTGAAATATACAGGTTTTTGTCCTTCGGGTCGCGCTTACTGCTTCGTTCGCGACCGCAAGGTAGAGATACAATGTCTCTCCCTCTTCTGGTCTGGATAAGACTGGAGGTTCACTTAATGCCTTTTTCAGGTGGGATAGTGCTAGCTCGCATTCCGCCGTCCACTCGAAAGTTGCCTTTTTACGGAGGAGTTTGTAAAAGGGGAGAGCGTGTTGAGCTGATTTTGCCACGAATCGAGCGAGGGAGGTAATGACCCCGTTTAGTGATTGTATGGATTTTTTGGAAGTGGGAGTTGGGAACTCCGCGAACGCTTGACACCTATCGGGATTCACCTCAATGCCTCGTTCAGTCAAATAGAATTCGAGGAATTTTCCCGCTCGGACACCAAAGGTGCATTTCTCAGGGTTGAAGCGCATTTTGCACTTTCGTGCCTGGTCGAACACTTTTCGCAAATGGGACGCGTGGTCCATTTCTCGTTGAGATTTGACGATCATGTCGTCCATGTATACTTCGAGCATGTCTCCGATTTCGGCTCGGAAAACTTTATTCATCATGCGCTGATATGTTGCTCCTGCGTTTTTTAGACCGAAGGGCATAACGTTGTAAAAGTAATTGCCCGATTCGGTCATGAAGGCCGTGTATTTTTTGTCAGACACGGCCATGGGTATTTGATTGTACCCCGAATATGCGTCCATGAAGGATAATAACTCGTATCCGGACGAATTGTCGACCAATTTATCGATGTTAGGTAAAGGGTATGCATCTTTCGGGCATGCCCGATTGAGATCGGTATAATCAACGCACATCCTCCATTTTCCACTAGATTTTTTCACAAGTACAACATTTGAGAGCCAGGTCGTATACCTGGCCTCGGTTACAAATTTAGCCTCTAGGAGGTCTTTAACAGCAGATTCGGCAGCTTCGGTCTTCTCGGTCGACTGCTTTCTCCTGCGTTGAGCGACCGCTTTATGTGTTGGGTCGATAGAGAGGTGGTGACAAGCTATTTCGGGGTCGAGCCCTGGCATTTCTGCGGCGCTCCAGGCAAATAAGTCTGCGTTCCCTTTGAGGCAAGCTTCCAACTGTCGCTTCACTAATTCGGGCATATGTGCCCCGATTTTGACACACCGGGCTGGGTCCTCCCCCAAGGGAATTAGTTCGAAATCTCCGTCCAGTATTGGTCGGGATAAGGCCTCTGCTGGTCTCTGGACGCTCCCGCAATTATCTGAAAACCTGCAGTCTAGGTCGATTGAATCTACTTGAGGGAAAGCCTTGGGCACATCTGGCGAATCCAATGTCGGGAGACTTGGTTGGTATGATATCGAGCTGAGACCTTTTGATGCTGCCTCGAAACATCTGCGGGCAGCGTCGACGTCTCCGTGCAATGTGGCGACTCTACCTGAAGTAGTGTAGTACTTCATCTTCAGGTGGACGGTGGACGGCACAACAATTAACTCGGCCAAAGTTGGTCGTCCTAGTATGCATTGGTACAGCGACGGGCAATCCACAACTAGGAATTGGACCCTAACTGTCATGGTTGTCTCGCCCGCCCCGAAGGTGACAAATAGGTCGACATAGCCCCAGGGTCGGGATACTGCTTCGTTGAAGCCTTGCAGGTCTGATCCGACGTATGGAGTTAGATGTGTTTCGTTCAGTTGAAGTGTTGAAAACAGTTGGGAGTACATGATGTCGCATGAACTACCTTGGTCCACTAATATCCTCCTTACATTGAAGTTCACCATGCGCGCTCGGATGAGTAAAGGGATGCTAGCGTTGGGTGCTCCTCCTAGGAGTTCTTCCCGATAGAATGCGAGGGGTATGGAACCCTCCCTCGGTGGATCCAAGGTGGCGTTTTGCGCGGGCCCCTTGGCGATTAACTGATCGAATTTTCTTTTCACGGAACCGACCGTGATTTTATTGAAGCCTCCTCCTGATATAACCATCGCCGAAGGGAAAGCTTCCCATGGACTATGGGAGGAGAGGTACCCCGCACTCTTGGTGTGATCTGGTAGAAAGAAATCTTCCGGGCGATAAATGCTTAGGGCGACTTGCATGTTAGCATCTGCAGGGATGGGCACGGCTTCCTCGATTTTCTGGGTCTCTTGTGTATCCTGTCGAGGATTGTCTCTGGACTTGGTGAACTGTTTCAGGTGCCCGTCTTTGATGAGGATTTCGATCGCGTCCTTGAGGTGGATGAAATCCTCTGTGTTGTGCCCATGACTCTTGTGGAATCTGCAGTATTTCGTTTTATCTGTGTCGGGCTTACTAGGTTGTTGCCTCGGAAAGCATACTCCCGCCTGTTTGAATTCCGAATTGGCGCATTCAGACAAAATTTTCTCCCTGGAGGCTAGGAGAGGCGTGTATTCGTGGAACCGACCGACAGGTCCTCGGTGCTCCCACGGTTCACGGGAGCGATCATCCTTTCTTTTGTCTCCTCCCCGACGAGATGTCGAGGGTTCATCAACTCGGTGTGGTTTGGCGTCTTCACGGCGCCGAGCGTCTCTTACTGAACTGACCGCTTGCTTTTCTTCATATTGGATGTAAGCTTGGGCTTTTAGCAAGAACGCGTCGAGGGTGGCCGGGGTTTCAATGCCGACCGCCCGATGGAAATCGGTCGAGGGACGTAGCCCTCGTTCTAGCAAATATTTTTTCATGTCGTCTGTCGTGGATACTTGGACTGCCTCTTTATTGAACCTTTCGATGTAAGTTCGTAAAGGCTCGTCCCTCCCCTGGATTATTGCTTCGAGCGAAGCCTCTGTCTTAGGGTGTCGTCTTGACGCGGTAAAGTGCCTGGAGAACGTGCGTCCAAGCTGTTTCCATGATGTGATAGATTCAGCCTCAAGGCTTTTATACCATGTCATTGCCCCTTTCCTCAGCGTCGTGGGAAAGAGTCGACATTTAATTGCCCCCCGTACGCCCCGATAGTCGAGCAAAGCGTCGATGTTCTCGATGTGCTCGTCTGGGTCGGTGGTCCCATCGTACGAGCCCAACGGAGGGGGTTTCTCCAAGCCTCTTGGGAGCTTGGCCGCCATGATTTCAGATGACAGGGGACCCCGAGTGTCCTCGTCGTCACTGGAAATAAGTGATGAGGATCTGTGATCATGCTTCTTTGTTCTTCGAGGGGAGCGGATCTTGATCTGCTCCTTCTTGATTTTCTTTTAGGAGAGGGTCGTGGGGAAGACTGACGAAAACGTTTGTTGCCTGTCGATTCGTCTGTGTGCCCTCTCTTCTTCTTCTTCGTAGGAGACGTAGAGTGCTCCCTCTGGGGTCTCCTGGGAGAATGAGGTCGCTGAGAATTATCTTCAAGTCGAGCGATCTTTTCGCCATGAGTGAGGAGCAGCAAATTCGTTTGATTTAGGATTTTGGCCAATGCGGCGAAATCTGACCCTGAAGGGGTTGAAGGAAAAAGAGTTTCCGGGCGACTCTCCAAGGGTTGGTCGCGATCGGGTGAAGGTGACGTCGCCCTTCCTTCTGGACGGTCTTGCATCGTTTCGTCATGCAGAGGAGGCTGGATGTTGCTCTCACGTTGTGTGAGAATCATACCATCGTTTGATCGATTCTCCTGGTTGTCCCGAGCAGCCATGGATTTTGTTAAACTTTGGTTCTTTGAGGATCTTGAAAGAAGAACGGGGAAATCAGTTTCCCACAGACGGCGCCACCTGATCTTACCTGGAGATCAGGATCCGATGCGGCTGGTCTTGAGAGCGGACGGATATGGTCGTTGAGGAGAAAAGGGGTTGTACCTGCAAGGCACTCCGATGCTAAAGTAAGTAACCGAGCGAGAGTGAGCAAGTACAAATATCAGGGTTAGAGAATTGAATACATGACCCTCTCAAATGAGAGGGTTTATATAAGGGACCTGCTAGAAGATTATTGGTCCGTTTTGTGAGGCGCGGATCGAGGGGTCCGTGAAGATAGGAAACGGTCAACATTAGTCGTTAGAGGGTTTCACTGTGAACGGATCATTGGTGGTCGACTGAGGACCACTTTCATGATTGCGCTCGACGTCGAGCAGGGTCATTGGATCAGTCTTTTTGGCCCAAATAGGAAGAATTGGGCCGGGTCAGAACACCTACTATATGAGAAAATCTTGCATATAGCAAAATTGTTAAAATGTTCATATATGGACAAATCTTGTGTGTAGTCTATCTCTATGATGTTCAGTCATGGGATGTGCTGACGATTATTTTAGTCCTCGAGAAGAGGATGAAAAACTAATTGGTCCTAAAGTACGATATCCTAGTATAATTCAAGCACTGATTTGTTTTGCTAATTATACACACCATGATATTTTAATTTATATAACTCTAATAGAAAAATATAGTTCTTCACCTACACGAAGACATTGGAACAAAGTAAAACGTATACTTCATTATCTTAGAGGTACAATGGACATGTATTAGTTTTATTCCAATGTATTCAAATTAGAATTAACAAGTTATACAGATGCAAGTTACTTGTCAGGTCATCATAACTGTATATCACAAACAAGATATTTTGTTTACTTATGGTGGTACAACTATTTCATGGAGATTCGTGCAATAAACCATGTCAACAACTTAATTTTATCTTACTGAAATTTTAGCACTATGTGAGGCGTAGAAAATACATTTTGTTGAGATCCCTAATTCAACACATACCAGTTTCTCTTTCAGAAAAATAAATACAACATATATATATAAAGATAATATTACATGCATCACTCAATTTAAAGATTGTCACATTAAATGAGATCAAACAAAACACATATCTCCAATGTTCCTTTTAAGTCATGATCTTCAAAAGAGTGGTAATATTAGCGTCCAACAAATTCTTTCAAGTGATAACCTTCTAGACTTTTTATCAAAGTCACTTCCATATAGAACTTCTAACCAACTAGTACATAAGATTCATCAAAAAAATGATCGTACAACTGAGGGACAAAAATGAATTTATCTTAAAAGGATATTGTTTTCTTTTTTCTTCATTATTTTTCACCATTGGATTTTTTCTAGTATAATTTTAACGAGACATGTCTTAAACAAACATCCAAGGAAAATGTTATGAATATTAGATAATTGTCTCCCCGTTCTTTCCTTTCTTATTTGTAATAACTTGCATTAATTAATAACGAGGTAGTTCACTCACAAAGAATATTGTACTCTTTTTTCCTTCTATAAAATTTTTCCCACTATGTTTTTTCTAGCAAAATTTAACAATGCATATTTTTATAGTGTTTTTTTATAAGAAAATGTATACGAGCATTGCTATATTGCTATATGAAGCGAAACTTAATTCTAGAAATTTCACGAAATCATTTCCTTATATAATAATAACACTGAAAAATTAATTAATTAATTATAGGTGCCGCCAATTTACTACATAAATGTTGTTCAGTTACGCGCCATAATTGTTAACCTAAAACAAATTCTTTCACAAACCCAATGTCGTACATAAACTCAGAGTGTCGTAGACAAATATTTCTTAACTCATAGCTCTAAGGGAGTCATCGATTGGTAAGTTTCCAAGTAAGATTACAATCTCTTAAGTTTATTCTTCACTCATACAATATCATTCACCATTCATTTTCATCAAATTAATTTTTTTCAAGGAACTAATACTATTTAATTTTTTTTTAAGTTCTAGATGTCAAGTTGTAGTTTTAAACTTTGGTATTCAAAATTATATCAATTAATCCAGTTTTATATTTAGATTTATTTATTCATCATATATCACTTTTATTAATGTGTGTTTTTAATTTATTTTATTAGTGGAAGAAATATGTGTATTCTTTGGCCAAGAGGAAGTCAATGAAGCAGATGATCAATTTGGTGATAACTTAGAAACAAATATTTTTCATGATGATTGAAAACTTTGTGTTGGAATGATATTTAAATATAAATATGAACTTATAGACTATTACAGGAGTTATGGTCAGTTTATGGGTTTTGGAATTACTAAACTTAGTAGCAAAAATGGAAGTGATGGAAAAAATATATTTTACTCTAGCATGTAGTCGTGGAACAAAGTATGTGAGCAAATCAAAGAATATTTTAAAGCCAAACCCTATAACAAAATCACAATGTAACGCAAGGTTGATTGCATGTATTTGCTTAGATGGAATTGTTGCTTCAAGAATTGTTCTTGAGCACAATTAAGATATAAGTCCTACTAAAGCACGTTACTTACTTTAGAAGTAGTAAGAATTTGGAACCTCATTTTTGTTACTTACTTTAGAAGTAGTAAGAATTTGGAACCTCATTTAAAAATGAGGTTAGAACTTAGTGATCAAGCTGGAATTAATGTAAGTAGGAATTTTTTAACTTTGGTTGTTGAAGCGAATGGGTATGAGAATCTAACATTTGGTAGAAAAGGTTGTAGAAACTATATAGATAAAGTAAGGAAACTACGACTTGGGATAGGAGATGTTGAGGCAATTCAAAACTATTTTGTTAGAATGCAAAAGAAACATAGCCAATTTTATTATGTAATAGATATTGATGATGAAATTCGTTTACGAAATATATTTTGGGCTAATGCAATAAGTAGAGCTGCATATGAATATTTTGATGAAGCTATAACATTTGACACCACTTACTTAACAAATAAATATGACATGCCTTTTTCCCCTTTTATTGGAGTAAATCATCATGATCAATCTATGTTGTTGGGTTGTGCTTTATTATCGAACGAGGATACTAAGACCTTTATTTGGTTGTTCACAACTTGGTTAGAATGAATGCATGGATTTACTCCAAATGCCATAATTATTGATCAAGACAGAGCAATGAAAAATGCAATTGAGGTTGTTTTTCCAAACGCTCGTCATCGGTGGTGCTTGTGACATTTAATGAAGAAAGGTTCCGGAAAAGTTTGGTAGGCACTCTGATTATGAATATATCAAAGCACTTTTGCATGATTCTATATATGATTCCTTTATTAAAAGTGATTTCATGTAAAAGTGGGAAAAATGATTGAAGATTTTGGTCTTCAGGATAACGAATGGCTGAAAGGGATATTTAATGAGACAAATTGTTGAGTTCCTACATATGTAAGAGAAACGTTTTGGGCAGGAATGTCAACGACACAAAGAAGTGAAAGTATGAACTCATTTTTTGATGGCTAAGTAAACTCAAAGACAACATTGAAACAATTTGTTGAACAATACGATAATGCATTGCGAGATAAAGTTGAAAAGGAAAGCATGGTTGATTTTGAGTCATTTAATACAATTATACCTTGTGTAAGCCATTTTGGATTTGAGTCCCAATTTCAGAAAGTATTCACTAATACAAAATTCAAAGAGTTTCAAGTGGAGGTTGCATCTATGATGTGTTGTCATACTTGCTTTGAGAGATTAGAATGATTTAATTCTATATATTTTATTATAGAAAGCAATAATTTTTTTGACAAAATTAAAGACAGAATGTTCAAGGTATCCTACAATGAAAAAGACTTTGAATTACAATGCACATGTTGTTTATTTCAATTCAAATGTATTTAATGTAGTCATATCCTTTGTGTGCTTAAACTAGTAGGTAAAATGGAGTCACTACCGTCTTACTATATTTTCTCACAATGGAGGAATGATATAAGACGAGGACATACACTTATTAAATGTGGTTTTGATCATTTAGTTTGAAATGTTAAATTACAAAGGATTGATAAAGCTTGTGCTGCCTTTTATGAATTGGCTTCTATGGTGATAAATACTGATAATGATTTATTAAAAGTGATGAACTGGATTAAGGAAATAAAAACCGAGTTTACATCTAAAGAAACAACTGTTAGAATTATAGAAGAAAATGATCCAGTATGAAATCAAGTGACTACAATTATTGACCCTGTAGTGACTCAAAGTAAAGGACGCCCTCCTTCAAAAAAAAAATCATGAAAAGTTGATCAAATTGGGAATAAACTTGCAAGAAAGAAGACTAAAAAAAAGAACTCATAAGTGTAAAAATTATCAAGTTCAAAAAGAGGTAATTTTAAGATTTATATTCATCTAGAGTAATAGTTTTGAAAATGTTTAATTTTCATAATTTCCTGACAGGACTTGTATGCATCTGCAATACAAGAGAGTGTTCAAATAATTGATCAAATTGGAACACAAGACCATATTCAAGTAATTAAAATACATTGCTTTCAATCTCAACTTTTATTTTAAACAATTAATAAGACATTAGACACATATTGCCTAGGTTGCATTTATATTGTCGAACCTGAGAAGTATGTTTCATATTATTTAGGTTTCATTTTATTCACAAGTCATGAATCATAATGTTTCCTATTTCAAGTTACTACAGGTACTAGATCTTTTTAGTAACAATTTTTATTTATGAAAAATATATATATTTTGTTATATAAATACAATTTTTCCATTGTTCTTTATTCAGGCACAACACAATGTGAATGATCTATCTTCATCAAGAATAAGTGAATCATGCAGACATGAAGCAAATGATTAGTCATTTTGATACTATCTAGAACTAGATGATTTTTTAAAAATTAATAACTTTATGCTCTTTAAAGTATAATTTCTTTTGAATTTAATACTTTCATATTTATTTACTACTTGTTGAAAGTAAGAGATGCTGATATGAAACACAAAAATAAATAACTCTATAAGTGTACATGTTTCTATTTACTGAATGTAGAGAATTCTAAATTTAAGTGAAAAAACTATAAAGAATCATATTAGGATACCTTATATTAAAAAGCAGGGATAATGTTTTTGGAAAACAATGTTTTTGGAAAACAAACTGGCTAACCATATGATTGACATCTCTAATCACATAAAGAACATTAGTTTTCAAGAGCAAAGTTACAAAATATGCAGTCTGAAACTAACTTATCCAACAAAACATGCTTTCATGTACATAGAATCCATGTTTCTCCTTTTTAATACAAATCGCTTATAAAAAAAAGTACTAATATTATAAATGATGTTATAACTTTCACAATTGTTTGACTATATAGAATGAGGTTGGATTTTAATCCATCTGTTTTACCATGCATTTAACCAAAAGTTACTCTCATTCTCTATTCATTTGGATAGACACAAGTAAATACATTTTATACTTCTATTGCCAAACATGTTCAATATACTCTTAAGTAAGTATGAAAAGAGATACCTAGATAGAGAGTGAATCTGATAATGCATATTTCAATATGAAAATGTATAAAGAGTGGGTTTTATCCCTCTTTAGATCATTTCATCGAACACCTTTAGTGCTTTAATCCTTTTGTAGTCAATGCATCATTTTCAATTGAGGTGACTACAACTTCAGAAATAAAAGAAAATCGATGTATGGTTTTGAGTAACTATGAGAAGATATTCATTGTTGGAGCAGTGCCAATGGATTCATCGCAAGAGTGGTTATAGGGATGAAAGCAACAATCGTAAACATTACAAGGGATATCTACAATTTTAAATTTCCCCTTACAAAGCAGAATATTTGAATGGAAAAAAGTGATGTGAATGATAGAATAGAATAGATTCTGAAAAAATTGTAGGGATTGAAAATGTAAGTATATATATCAAAAAATTGTAAACTATAAGGATTGAAAACGGGAAAAAAATTATAAATAGGTGATTCAACTAAATTTAGTGAAAAAATTGTAAACTGTAGGGATATTAAAAAATTCTATAAAAAATTGTAGGAATTGAAAATGTAACTCAAACCCAAATTTCTATATCTTTCTCTTTAGTGATTATATCATTTCTTTCAAGTGCATATACAAAAAAACTACAAACAACTAAGCACGTGTTTGAGCTCAATATTTTTCCACTAAATTTAATTGAATCACCTATTTTAACGGATGAGGTAGATTTGAAGGGGTGATATGTCTTGTTTAATTGAGTTTTGGAAGACGAAAATAATGTATAATTAACTCAATTAAGATCCATTTGTAAAAGAAACATAGGTTAAAGGAACAAGTAAAAGAGTCAAGTAGCTATGAGGATAATGTCGTGATTGTAATTTTCGCAAGATTTAGTATTTTTCAATGTGTATTGATATGAGTATTAGGGGTACTCAAACACATCAACACAAGAATCAATCCACCATTAAAATTACATAGAAATCAATTATTTAAGGCAATGAATTATTTTAAATACTCTAAAGGAGCCTTGCACAAATCATAGAAGCTACATAATAGGTCCTTTTAATGAATGTTATAAATGGCATGATTATCATGATTATGGATGTCTATCAATTAGGAGATTTCATATTGATTTTCCATTTATTATATATTCCTTATAAATAAGACTTATATTGTGTTTGAATCATTCACTCAGAATGACACTATTAAAAAATGGGAAATCCTAACGAGTGTTCTAAGGACATTGGTTAAGCAATTAAAAAGGAAATTTGGGTTTTTTAAGTGACAATAAATACATGTTTTTTTTCTTCTAAAAATATGTGTATTCAATACTTTGAAAACATAAATAATTATTTTTTTTTAAGAATCTAGTGTGTATTTAATTAACTAAACATCTACAATTTTTCTTATTTGAAATTCTTAATCAGTGCCCCGAGGATACTGGTTAGTACGAACCTTAAAAAATATACTTTTGGTAAATGCTAAATTACAATGATATGACAATTAACTGTGATAAGACCTCTTTTTTGGATGCGTTTTTTCATATTTACGAACAGACATTGCACTACGATCAAACCATTTAACCATATGATTATACATTCATAGAATGATAGGGTTTGAAGCCCAGCTCTAACAATTTTCTACTTTTTCATTAAAATGAGAGTTGTCCACAGTTGTTAATGTCAACAGTTGTGAAAATCCTTACATTTCATCACGTTTTTTGAATATGATTGTGGTAAAATTGTTTACCCACATATAATCGAATTATATCTCGCTTCTTGACAATGTCTCTGTATCTCTCACAGCAAAATCCTAGCACACATTTTCTCTATTCTTCTTCGTCATTAGCTTTCTTATTCTACAATATAGCTTCAATCTTGTTCTTCATACATAAAGGTATTCTTCTTCTTCCTTATTCTCTCGTTTTCATGTATGTTATTATTATGCTTCATACATGATTTTCACAAGATTTTCTTCTTGTTAGAGAGTTGATGGGTTTGTTGTTGTTGTTGTATTTTTCACATAATTTCCACATGATTGGAATATTATTTACTTTAGTTTTACATGTTTTGTTGTTGGTTTGGATATGGTTTAGGTTTTATATGCTTTAGGTTTAGGCTTTGAAATAAAATTTATCTTCCATACGACCACTTTGAAACCATCTAAACTTATCATACTCTTGGATTTCAAATCTTTCTCTCAACATAAATTGATTGTCCTTGAGATTGAGGCTTCAAAGGATATTATTGATATGTTGGAGTTATGGTTGAATAAAGCCAAGGAAGCTAAAGTTGTTAGGGATCACATGAAGGTTGTTGAACCGTTTGGTGGAATAGGCTATAAGAAGATTCTTATCAAGAATCTTAACCTTGAAAATATAAGGAAGGTAGAGGCTATTATGAAAGACCTAATGAATCTGGATGCAACTGCTTATAAATCATATGAAGACTTTGAGAACTGCACGAATTCAAGTAGGCATGAAGATGGAAGACCTTATTATGTTTCACATGTTAACATGTAGATTTAATTTTTGTTGGATTACAATGTACTGCTAGTTAACCTTTTGTTGGATTACAATGTACTTCTAGTTTATGTTAACATGCTGGTTTCCATGAATTTTTTCAATTAAAGTTATGTATGTTGTTGATAAATGTTGTTGATGTTGTAGCCGGAAAGTGGTTATGGTTCTTTGTTTATCACTGATGCAGCTTGTTGTGTGAACATGGATCTAAGAGAGTTGTGAACTTGTGTTCATTGTGGGAAATATTATATGAGTCGTTCATATAATATTCTCATAGTGAACACATGTTTTATACTCTCCCTTCTACTTTATCCTCTTCATATCTTCTAGGAACAGTTAAATATCAAGTTCTTCTAATCTGTATTAATAAATTGATGTTTTTATTGATAAATGTTGTTAGTGAGTTTGTTATATCATATGTTATTTCTTGTTTCACTAACCCCACATTGAACTTGCCACTACAACAAATAACGCTTTTCATGACGAAGCTTTCCCGTCGAATAATAGAAAATTGAGGTATAAAGGGAAGTCGCGCTATTTTTTATTATTTAAAAAATAAAATAAAATCATACATTCCCTCGGTTTTTATTACACTGAGGTGATAAAACAACTAAGTACAACCTTTGATTCCTAGATATCGCAGTTTATGATTTCATTTGTTCATAATTGTAAACAAAATGTTCTAACCCTTCGAGTTTCTATTTAATTGAGGCATAAAATAATAAGATTTTACTATAAAAGCACTCATTAAACAGATTTTACACCAATCATTGATAATATGAATCTGCCCCAAAATCGCAAACATCATTCTTTGGGATGGTTGCAAGACAGAAAAAATATTCAATGTTCAGAAAATCAATTGCAATCTATCTCATATAATGTTGTTGATGTTATTATTGTTGTATTTTTGGAATAACCCTTAGTTAAAGAAGGAAGCTCAACCTTTGAAGAGTAATCGTTGATAGATTGCAAGTGCAGAAAATCAGTCTTGCTTCAAGTTACACAAAGAATGAAGCTTAACAACCAAAGAAGGAAACTTAACCAACAAGAAATGAAGCTTAACATATGAACAAAGAAAGGAATGCAACTAAATATGGATATCAACGAAGATATTCAATAATAAGAGCAAAGATTTGTTGTAAACAATTTATTTTAATATTCTTTGTAAACAATGTAATTTAAAAATAAAATAAAAAGAATTATTCACCTTGATTTTCATCATCAACAAGGTGATAGTTAAAAGGAGAAGATATAAAACCTCGATTTTATGTTTTTAGTAATCATATTTTACTATAAAAATACTCACTAAACTTTTTTTACCCTAAGACTAAGTTATATGTAGTCACCCCAAAGAGAGGAAATATTCACCACCGTCCATTTGATCATGAGTTGTTACTACATATCTTTGGGATAGATTGTAAGGGCTGGGGAAATATTTTCATTGGGAAACAAATCTCTAGCATTTTGCATGAGACCTAGACATGAAAAATAAAAATTCGCATTGCGAAACAAATTTTATAATGTATTTTTAATATTTTGTGTAAACAATGTAATTTTAAAATAATAGCTTATTCACCTCGATTTTCTGTGACCGAGGGGATAGTTAAATATTTTTTGCTATATTCAACGCCCTTATACAAATCTTTGTCATCCATTTAATGTTTATCAACGCTCAATAATCTGTCATTACTGATCCTTGTGAAACCTAAGAGATATCCATTATAAAAGCATGTTGAATATTAACATTTCTAACCTGAATGAAATATGAAGCGCTTGAAACCTAAAGACCCTTGGAAAAGTTATCTATGATGGATTACAAGAGTAAAAAATTTATATAGGTTCAAGGTTTGTTTTCTTAAATATTTATTGAGCTGAAAGTCATATATTTGAATATTGATTTTAATTATCTTACACCTTTTTTTCATCAGAAATAAATGCATGCAAGATCCGTAGAGAATAATCTTACACCAAACATTTGATCTTCTCCAAAATTCAATAATTTGAAGATCTAAAATCTAAATCTTCAGGGAATTTGATTTTTATCTAGATCTCTAGGGAATTTGATTTTTATTTTAATATTATGTGTAAACAATGTAACATTTAAAAAATAATAATAATAATTTTACTCCTCGGTTTTCAAGATAAACCGAGATATAAGATACGTTAGTTTTGAAAATAATTAAAGTGTCATTGTTGGGGTTTGAACCCATGTGCATATAACTTTACCTCTCGATTTTTAAATCATTGAGGTGTTAAGTGACAACTTTTCATGACGTCCTTCGTTACCTCGCTACTGCAGCCGAGGTAAAATGTGTTTCGCGTCCGACTTTAAAAGCATTTTTTTTGTGGTATTGTACATTCATTTAAATAGATTTTCTAGATAATAATTAGAAAAATAAAATTATTCTTGTAAAATATTTTAGACGATTCAATGTATATTGAATTGCATGCATATTCTAATTCATGATTTCCTCTTTAGCCTATAGAATTTGATTCAATGCCATAAATTCATCAAAACAATGATGATAAATGGATGTCTGTCTGAGTCTTTCACACAAAATTTATTGTTTCCATAAACTAGAAAAAAAATCAAATTTTGTGTGAAAGACTTAGAAAATATTCATTCATCATCATTATTTTGAAGAATTTGGGATTGAATCAAATTATATATGTTAATGAGAAAATCATAAATTACATGATGCATACAAACATTAGACCTTTTAAGTTGTTTTTCAAAAATCATTTAAATTTTATGATTATTATATCAAAAATCTATTTGAATGGTAGGGAAAAACAAGTAATCTCATATTTTATAATAAACTCTTACACATACCACCACGGTTATAACATATAGTTGCAGTGAAATGTTAAAACACAAGAATGATCTTGCTAAGATTTGAACCCAGAACCTATTCACAACGGTTATTTTATTTACCCATTGTTATAAGATACATGCTACCTAATTTATAACCAGAATTATTTACCGTTGTGGAAACCAACATACATACAATCATACACTACTAATCATAGACATAAAACCGTCATTATATATGTTTCGCAACCGTCATTATATGTGTTATTCATAGTAATATAAGAATACTATAATGAACTCTCTTATTTTATTTCTCTCTTTAGTCACTATAATTCTATTATATTGCTTCTAATTAATTTAATAATATTTTCCTTTTCTTTGATATATTACCTTTGTTGGTATAAGACAACTACCCTCCCTTCACTTTATACAATTGTACAACTATATATGTATTATTTCTTGCCGCAATTTGATTATTTAATACCAGTCGGATGCACTATAAAATTATGAGGGAAACATCCAAATCGTGCATAGGAATTAGGAAAATTATGAATTACTATCACAACATAGGCTTGGACGTTGAACTTTCACTATACTCATCACATACTGGATATTGACATTGTATTCATAAGCTTGAGATGTGATAAAACATACTGCAGATCTCAATCAAAATACTATAAAAAAAAAAGTCTGAAGCTCAAGTCAACAATTAAAAAATTGGCCTGCACACAGGCATGGCTTTCTGAATTTGAGACATGTTGGGTTTGCTTCCCACATTCCCTATGTAATAGTTTTATTAATTTATTTCTTTCATTCTTCCTTGCTTATGAGGAGACATAATAGTTTCTTGTATAGGTCTTAGGGTGCAGTTTCTGTTTCTAGTACACTCCAAAAGCCGGCATTTATTTATCATCAAAAATCAATGTAGATTAAGACATTTCTAGTTTTTGATCGATGAGAAAAAAATGATATATCCTAGTTTCATTAAGTCAATACCTTTGGTCGGATATCGTGGTTTACCATGTTTATATCCATATTGGTTTGATTAGTGTCTCAATTCTCAAGTCATGTCAATTTTTTGAGAAGATTGAGAGAAACAGTTTTTAGAGTTACTTAATTTATTGGCCGTCTCACCATTTATGAAAATGATGTTTCAAAAGGATGAAAGATCATTGTTTAAGGTACTTTACATTTTTTCTAGATTTATTTTCTAAATTCAAACTGATACTCAGACAGCACAGTTATCTAATATTCTTTATATTATATATTTGAATTCTCAAAGGCTCAACTAAGATTGTAATATTTTTAACTAAAGAAAACTAGTAAGTGAAATTAAATTAAGTCAAATAGTCACTAGATCGACTTCATGATTAGTTTATTTCATATTAAAAGTGAACGAATGTACCAAAACAGAAAAGTATCAAGTAAACTATAAATATGCATTAACAAGAAACAATATATATATATATATATATATATATATATATATATATATATAATTAAAAGACTTTGTCATGTTACTAGAAATGAAGCACTATGAATCTTTGCATCTCCCTTCTCCCTCACCTCATAATTCTCCCAAACTTTTAACCTAGTTCTCACTCTCAATCTAAGAAGCAGCTTCTTTCCACGCTTTTCGTTCTCTCTGTTCTGCTTCCTATTTCGTCTTCGTAAGTAAGTCATCCTGAAATTGATCTTAGGTCCGGGAATATTTGTGGACCCTGAAGGAAAGGGTTTAGGTCTTTAACAAAATCTCAGATAGATGAGATTCTGGATCTCCATAGAAGTTGTGTTCACTATGCTCTAAAAGACATTAGACAGCATTTTTATGCCATTAGACAGCGCTTTAAAGCGTTGTATAAACTGGCGATGCTAAAGGTTTAGACAGTGTTTTGGTTAATGTCAAAAACGTTGTTCTAAAGGTGCTTTAGACAGCGCTTTTTACCTTTTTTAGTATACCTTACACAACGCTTTTGATATTTTTTTGGTATACCTTAGACAACACTTTTAGTAAAAGCGCTTTCTAAACCCCACTTTAGACAGCGCTTTTAGTGGAAGCGCTTTCTAAACCCCACCTTAGACAACGCTGTCAAAGGTATACAAATTTTTTTAAATAATTTACTTTTAAAAGCGATGTCTGTTTTTTATAATTTATATGCACCTGTTTTAAACCACATTTTTCACCAGGTTTTCAACTAGAATTTGTACCTGTTTTTCAACCACATTTTGCAGAAAAATATCATCAATTTTGCCTATTTAAACGTACCAATTTAGACACCGATTTATATATACAAAACAATTGGATTTTCAAACCAATATATACGAAATAATTTATACAAACGTATTAATTTACGCACCAATTTATATATACAAAATAGTTTATACAAATCATTTCATCTAACAAAACATTTTGCTTCAAATTAAATCTACATATTACTTATACTTTGCATATGATATACCCTGAAACAATCTATCTTCTACTTTACACATATAGCCTGAAACAATACAAAAAGATTGTAATTCAATTAAAACAAGACATAAACAATATGTCTATAGTTACAAAGTTAAACATACTCAAAATTCTCATCAATTAAAGTAAAAGTACAATATACCTTATAAAACTTCGAGCTCCATAATGAATTGACATCAATCCTCTTTAATTTCTTCCAAATGATCTCTTGAGTAATACGCACACTTGAATTCACCAAAGTACTACATAATAATATAACATAGTTTGATTTAGTTTCAACTATTTAATTATATGATAAATATGTGTTAAATATTAAAATAACTCATAAGTTAGAAATACATACATCGGATGGAATCTCTAATCGATCCAAAAAAAGAGTTTCACTCATAAACCTCAATGTGAAATATCCACGATCTATATCATTACGTTGCCGAGGACACTACACATGAAAATAAAATATGGATAAACCCTAAGTTTTATCAAGTATCATCACTAATATAATAAAAAATGTGATAATCAATATACCTCAACTTTTATCCATGTAATGTTGTTCGCTCTCCTCTTTGGTACTTAGATATCTCGTTGTGCTCGAAAAGCTTGTATATTGCTAATAAAATATAAATAAATATTTAGAATAATTCACATAAATAAATAAATAAATAAATATACACATGAATATTTAGAACAATCTAGCTTACGTGTCAATCATATTCTTCATATCCGGGTATATTGTCCAATCATTTCCTAACGAATTCAGATAATACACAAATTCTCTGATAGGATTAATTGCGACCAACAACCAATGTCCACTGTAAGATTAAACAAATGTTAGATGGAAACTTTCTACACGACGTCAAAATACAAAAAAAAAATTATAATTGATGAATTTAGAATGAACAACAAACTTAACGAATTCCTTAACCCCATTCTCGTGCTCTTTGGTGAATCGATCGGCAGACATCCATTTTTTATCTATGGTTTTCCTACTTATTAAGGTAAACAAAATAAAATACCATATGAAGATTTGAGTGCAAGAATAAAATACCTTTCTAGTAGTAGCACTTGGTTCAAAACAAATTATCCTTAAACAACAATCTGAAAAGAACAATCACAATTGAAAGCAATCAATATCAACTTCAACACAACATCAACTACCAATAATTCAAACTGTTTAACTAATAGATATTTATAATTAATCATAATGGCAGAAGCTCTTGTTTCTAATAGTCTTTATTTGGCTTTTGATTTGCACTAAAATAAAAGATAAGTCAAAGATAATAAGAGTATTAGTTTTCATTTTCTCATGACTCTACTATAAACTAGAATCTAAGGGGAATGCCAAATTATACCTTGATAGCTTCAACAACGGAACCAAACGACAATGCAAGAACGAAAGAACAATGTATCAGAAGGAAGCTTGAACAATGAACTCAGAACAAAGACAATAGGGTTTCAGAATGACGGTGGAGGACGGTGGTTGACGGTGGACGATAGGTTTCGTCGTTAGGTTAGTATCCTTCACAGGGAAGAAAGAGCAAAGAATATGAAAAAAAAAATTGAATTTCTAATATTTTATTTTAATTAGACCTTAGACAGTGCTTTAGAGAAAAACGCTGGTTAAGATAGTCCTTTTAAAAGCGCTTTCGAAAAGCGCTGGCTAAGGTCAACCTTAGACAACGCTTTTGAGTTTATTTATTATTTATTTACAAGACCTTAGACAGCGCTTTTGAGAAAAGCGTTGTCTAATATATTCCTTTAAAAGAGTTTTCAGAAAGCGTTGGCTAATGTCTACCTTAGACAACGCTTTTCCAAAAGTGTTGTCTAAGGTAGGACTTTTAGCAGTGCTTTTCCTATTTTCCGTGAACAGTTTCTGTGTTTTATTTTTTATTTAACTTATAGCAGTGCTTTTGTAATAAAGCGTTGTCTAAGGTGTGCTGTTAAAAGTCATTTTTGGCATAGTGGTTTTTTGTTTTTTCCTTTTCTCAAATCATAGCCTCTAAGAATGGAAAACTTGCTACGGCTGTTGTTTTTGCGATGCTTGTGGCTACGTGAGTGTGAGAGATGAATATGCAGTGAGATTGGATTGTTGGCTCCAGATTTTGTGACATTCATTGACATATCACCGGGTGTAAGCAACACTGGCTCTGTGGCTAATGAATAGTGATTTCTTGGGTTAGGTTTTGATACACGATTTCAAAGCTGCTTTATTTATCAGTACCACAGTTTAAATGTTGATATTTCTTACCCGTTAATTGAGTTCTACTCTCTTATTGCCAAAACTTGTCCACCTTGATCTTCCAATTTTTTCACTATCGACTGGCTAGCTTGTTTGAGCTTGGTTCGGGCATAATTCCTTGTTTTACTTATTTATGTTCTTTGCACATTTATATCAGAAAGCTCGAAAAGGAGGAAGGTATGGTGATGAGAGATATGAAAAGTTGGAGTTTCAAAAGTTGCTGAACATTACAAAATTCTACATGATGCCTCCAGGAAGGTAATGAACTGTTTTTTCTGGCATTTCTTCCTTAAATTGGCAGTTTCGTTACTAATATTGTATTTTGTTGTCATGTTTGTCTGGCGAAGTGATAATCATCTTTTCTACAATCTTTTTTTTTGTTTCTATAATCTCCACATTTATGTCTTGTTGCTATTTAGTATTTTACTGCATTTTGCTAAACATTTTTCTTGTTCTCGTTTTCTTTTGTATTTTCACTGACTTGATGCAGGTTGTAGACGCCTGCCAACCCATAGAAGATATGGAGAAATAGTTGCAAGAGATTGTACTTGCTTGTGTCACAGAATGCCAAAAGGGAACGTCTTTCTCCTCGTTGTGGTCGACATAGACGTTTAATAATGATAGTAATGAATCATGATTGAGGGAATTCCAGTTTGTTGATGCCTACAGAAGTATAAAGCAGATGTAATTATGCTTTGAAATTTAGAATATAGAAGAAATTTGTCTTCATTGATGAACAAATATCACTCTTTAAGAGACTTGGTTTAGTTCATTACCAGTATGAATTCCTTACTTTCTAACAAATATCATGGACTATCTCTTAAGAATTAATTTCTTAACTGTTTATTTTATCATCATCAGTTGTTTCTCTTAGGATAAACAAATGGAGGTTAGAGTTGTTATAAAAATTACTAATATTGCTCTTGCTTTTCTACTGATGCAGGTTTCCGTTTGCGGAGCTATACTTTATTGATCCAACTTGGCTTTGGGCACGCAAGATGAAGAGTACAGTTTGGGCTCTGTATTAGTGAGTTTAAGCTTTTGACATGTATTAGTGTGTTTAAGCTTTTGACATGACTAAATTGGTTTTGTAATTTTCTTACATTCACTAAATTATAAAAAAAAATGAATTGTACACCATGTTAGTCCCAGTAAATGATTTACTTATGTATATTCTACAACAAGAATATATTATATTTTCTTAACTTATCTTTATTTATTCTGAAACACCAACATTTGAAGCTTTGTTTCTTTTATCTTCCTTTTTTATAGTTTGAAGCTTTAGTTGTGATTTTCAATCTTCAATATCATTTTTTGATCATTGATAAAACTTTTTATGGAATAAAAAATAGAATGATCTGTTTAAATTAGCTAGAGATTAGCTAGGAATTAACTACTAATTTCTAAAATGGTATTCTTAAATTAGCTAGAGATTAGCTAGTAATTAGTTATGATATCTTGGTTTAAATATGATATTAATATTTAAAAAAATTGAAACAAATGACACATGGAATACACGTCAGCAATTTTTTGCCATGTTGAAATTGTCACGTGTCTGCTATGTCAGCCAAAAAATCCACATGGCGTGTCACATCATCCACCGTTAGTGGAAACTAACAAGAGGGACAAAAGTTATGGACGAAAAATTTTAGGGGAATCAAAGTTTGAAGGAAAATTTTGGAGGGACCAAACCTTAAAATTGGGATATTGATAGGGATCATAGACATATTTAACCCATATATATATATATATATATATATATATATATATATATATATATATATATATATATATATATATATATATATATATATATATATATATATATATATATATATATATATATATATATATATATATATATATATATTCTTACTTCAAAAGTAAGTTTATAAAACTTACTCTTAGATCATGATCATTAAATTATTTTCAATTAATGACTGAAAATAATTAATAATTAGTTATGGAGAGAGAAAAACATATTGATCATTTGATAAATAATTACAAATTAGTTTTAATCATTGATTAAAAATAATTTAAAACTAAGAATATAAAATAAGTTTTATAAACTTCGTGAAATAAAAATATTTTTACTCACATATAATGTCATAAAATGTTTTTAATATAACACCATATAAATTTATTCCTAAAATAAGCGTATCTTCACTCACGTATATATATTACTGGAAAACAAATCTAAAAGTAATACTAGAAGAAAAAAAAAAGTGTTTTAAAGATAACGTCATACTAAAAAAAATTAAAAAAACTCATAAATAATATATTGTGGTTAATTAACAGTATATTAAATGTGATCTTATATTTAACTGAGATCATTTGTATTGGTTCATGGAGGAAAACAACCCATGATCCCATTCTCAGCCCGAAGGTACTAGAGAAAAGGCCATAAGAAGAAAATTTAACATGTGACCCAACAATTAAATCTTGCACTCTCAACCTATATGGAAAGAAAAAAAAAACAAAAAAAATTTCACTCATTTTCTAAATTTGCAATCCTCATACGGTATTTTCGATTTTCTAGGATAATATCGAAAAATTCGCAGCAACTATCAGGAAATTCCAAAAACAAATAAATTAGTATAGTAAATTCCATACTTTTCGGTATTTTTTATGGGAAATTTTAAAATTTCTAGTATATTTTACCTGAAATTTCATAATTTCCGTTAACTTTTACCGGAAATTTTAATGTTTTTTTATTGGAAATTTCAAAACTTCTAGTATTTTTGAAAAATACGTTGTAACCTATCGAAAAATTCAAAAAATCAGGTAGTTATAAATATTATGTTTTATACCGGAAATTTCAAATATCCGATTGTTAGAAATATTTTGTTTTATACCGAAAATTTCAAATGTCCGGCTGTTATAAATATTTTGTTTTATACCAGCAATTTTAAATATTCGGTAGTTATAAATATTTTGTTTTATAATGGAAATTTCAAATATTTGGTAGTTATAAACTTTGTTTTTTTTTCTGATTATTACTTTTTTTCTTTTGCACTGAAATTCATAGGCAGAAACAGTACTATTGCAGGGAGAGCTGCAGATCGAGCATCGAATCAGGATAGGGCTACCAGCGGTTCTGATGCTGAGTCTTTCCAGCTACGGGTTGGACAATGGTCCCTACCGATTCACACCAAAAACTAATGGTGGAACGGGGTCATTTTCGTGCACCTCATTCCACTCGTCTTCGTGGAGTTCGATTTGTATATCAGAATACATATGAGGTGATTGCATGTGTTCCTATAGTTGATCTGATCGGTAAGCCGATGGTTGTGGAGGTAGTTCATCCAGTTGTTGAACGGGTGGTTGTGGAGGTAGTTCATCCAGTTGTTGAGCGGGTGGTTCCTTAGGTAGTTAAGTCGGTTGTTGTTCAGAAGGTTGTCGAGGTTGTTGAGATTGCTAGGGAAGTTGTTGAGGATGAGACTATTGAGACAGAGGTCGTAGCTCCTTCGACTGAGCCTTCTGTGCACACTGATGGAGGATTCCCAAGAGAACTCATCGATCAATCTGTGCTTATAGAGTATAGTAGGCATGTGGCACTACCGGACGTTTCAGCATCTCCAATATGTCATCAACGGATCTTGACAGCTTCGCATCTAACTCGATCGGATCCTTTGTTATCCTACGACAAAATGATCTCCATATTTCCTTCATGTATTCGTCGGTCTTCAACTCAATAAAGTTGTATTTCACCCTTTTGTTTGTATCGATCCAATCTTCACGAAACTCTATCTTTCTCACCTATTTATTGTCGCCATCAGGCAACAATTCATTCAACTTCGACATCAGACCGACATAATAGGTTGTGCCATTGAGGAGCTTGAACTCTACAGGACGAGAAGCTTCATTGAAATAAACTTCTGCCTTAATCAAAAATTGAAGTAGAGACATTTTTTAGATGTGTTTATCAACAAGAGTCGACCCTTATTTATACAACTGTGTATCAATTCTGCACCACACAAATTATCAGTGCAATCACAGTCGCACAAAACTGTCGGGAAATCATGATCATCCAAAAAACCCTAAAAATGAAATTACCGAAAATTTCAGTTCGGGTGAAATTTCCGGTATCAACACGAAAATTTCAAATTTCCGGAAGACTTTGAATTTCCTGTACACCAGAAATTCTGAAATTTCCGGTACATCAAAAATTTCAAATGAATTACTAGAAATTTTGAACTGTACTGGAAATTTCAATATAACTACCGAAAATTTCATACGAAAATTTTAGGAGAATTTCACCAAGGGATAGATTTGGTATTATGAAACATTGGGGGTGCTAGGTATAATTTTGGGGGTGACAGGTTAAATTTTTCCATAAGACTAGTGTTTTAAAATCCGGTTCGATGCAATCGATCGGACCGGTCAAACTGTAAATTAAAAGGTATGGCGGATTGGAAAGGTCACGATTGAATATGTAATTGGTTCAGTGAAAATTAGTGTGACTTAGTTGATTTGGTGGTCAAATCAATGAACTGGCGCGTTTGTTTGAATCGACAGATTGCATTTTATTTAATACAGTAACATATTTTGGGAGAAATGAAAAATGTCTAAAATTTAAACAACATCTTCTCTCTTGTGTCTTAAGTTAAAATATGAAAATTTCATTACTTTAAAAATCTACCTTCACGATAATCAAACTCATTATTCATTATTATAGGATTAGTTCTTGTTATTTAATTTCGTTAATATTTTTTAATTTACTACTTTCATTTGCATTATTTTTATTATTATTCAATTTTAATGTTATTTTTTGCTTTGCCTTTAGCATTTGTCATTTAATTTGGATGATTTTGCTTAAGGTTTAGGTTTATTATTTTGAGTTTATCTAATCTTAAGACTCGTACTAATAATGGTTTTAGATATGAAATGGTGACTATATAGTAATAAATTTGTCTTACCGTCTATTTGAAAAGAATTTATCTTTGCTTTATATGAACTTGATTAATGATTTTTTTTTTAATTCTTGGGTTTGTTTCTGGCGTGTGTATTGAAAATTTGTTCAAATTTTGTAGAAGTTTTTTTAAAAGTCTTTATAAACAAAATTTTATGTCAATTAATATTTTATTTTTATTTTTATACATGGGATCAACAACCATGCGGTCCGATCAGATTGATCTAACTAGTGACCTAATTATCCAGTACCTTGATGGGTTTAATCACCAGTTTAGGTTGTTAAAACATTGCATAAGACAAAACGGAAGGGTAAGACAAGGCAGGTCACTGGTTGAAAAACTAGAGCTTAGGTCACTTGATCAAAGCCCATGTCCATCATAAGCCAACTGCCTCAATACGTGATAAGTTAATTGTCCCTGAAAGGGTCTGTTTTTGTCAAGGCCGATGTGGAAATTGCTCTCTGATTTAAGAGGAAGAATGAATATGCATATGCCCACGTATTCTCAGAGGTGTTCTGGATAAACCTTTATATTACCCATGATCCATCATAAAGAGCATGGCTATAAGTATACCAATCCTTGGGTTTTGGAAGACCATTCATTGTTTTCACATATTCAATATCTACATAGCCTATTGTGTCTATACATCTAACCAGGTTCCCCTAATCATATTTTTATAAGTACAATTGGCATCCACTGTAGGGCCTTAGTAAAATTAACTTTAGCCACACTTGAATCTAACTTTTAGTTGCCTCTCGGCCATCTTTCTCAACATGGTGACATGGTGAGGTACGACAACAGCTTGCAGCAATAGTGGCGATATTGAAACCATAACAAAGATGTGATCAACTATGGTCTATGGAGGAGATGCATTTCGATAACCAAAACTTGAAATACAATGTCTTGAATCTTTAACATAGGCGACACGAAGACAAACCTCCTAAAGAAGACGAGATCCTTGACTATCAGCCTCTCCCTAAGTAAATATTAGGGTGTTCCAGTTCCAGAGAAAGAATCAATGGGATAAAAAAGACAATCCAATTTGACATGCAGTCAATACCGTTGTCAGAAATTTTTCTCATGACAGCAAGTTCGGTTATTTCCTAAGGAGATATGCATTCCAAGTCATGGCCATCAAAGATTCACCTCATATACAAAGATCAATCTCGGAACCTAAGATCACATTTTCTCGTGAAGACATTGCAAGGATATTTTCCCATAAAGATGACCTTATGGTTATAGATATCCAACTATCGAAATGAGAGGTGAAGAAAGTTTTGATAGATCTTGAAAGCTCATATGATGTCTTGTAATGGGACACCTTTAAAGGTTTGAACACAGATCTAAAAGATTTGCATGCATTTCACAGGTTTCTTATTGGTTCCGCTAGAAAATAGGTACTAGTGAAGGGTTATATTACCCTTCAAACAATATTGGTATTGGAAAGGGATACCAAGGAAAACCAAGGCAGCTACCTTTTTATTGATACCCTCTCATCCTACAACATTATTATAGTGTGTCCCACATTTAACCTCCTTGAAGCCGTCATATTTGAACATGAAGTATGATCTTACCTGATCAGAAGGGCCTTCCAAGGACTTGATGAATGGGTCAGAGAATGAAATGAGGAAGGGGGTGTACCTGCAAAGCACTCCAATGCTTAAGTCAGAAGAGGTACAAAATATAAGGTTTGTTCAGAATGAGTGAGAATACCTGACCCTTTGCTAAGAAAGGGTATTTATAATGTGCCCCCAGGCGCTGGGCCAAGGCCCCTCAATGGGCTTAATCTGGCTAAGCCCAAGGAGGAGCTGCCAAGGGACACGTAAGAAGCGTGAAGACCTAGACCAAAGGTCTGCCCCCTGGTCCAACTGCCCCTATCTTTTAGGAGATAATGAAGGGCAGTTGGGTGGCGTGGCAGATGAGCTGGCAGACATGCCATCTGCCCGTCGTCAGTGTGTGCCCGTCACCTCAGCAGGTGATCCATACAAGAGGTTCACCTGCTCGAGCACATGGGCCTCTGCCCGACGTGTATTGGGCTGTGCCCCGTATAACCTTACGGCCCAGTCCGGAACAGGAGCCCCCCAAGTCGAGTCTCTGAGTTGGAGTGATGACTTGTATAGCAGCCGGGGTACTCGTGTCGAGGATAAGGCAGCGGACGTGTGACAGGGAATATTCCAGTAGAACTGCCCGCAACATCCCTTTCTCTTTGGGCACTTGATACTCTGACAGTTTCGAGGACGAAGTTCGTCGACGGGTACGTGTTGTTTCTGTAGAGGTCGAGGACTTCGTACGAGGACGGGACGTTCTGTGGATGTCGCTCCCGATAAATGGGAAATGGCCCAGATAAAGGTACAGACGCGAACGGTCGGCGAAGAGAGAGATGTGAGAACACACAGGAGTGGACTCACAGGGAATGAAAAGAGTCGCCAGCTAGGCATTTTTATCCCGGAGGAAAGGCAATGCTGCATAGACCTAGAAAGATATGGATAAGACGGTTGCGAACCAGAGAGACTGAGAAAGGGGGTTGGTCACAACCTGGGAAGGTATTAGCATCCAGATTGTCCGCCGTACTCGACGGGATCCACGCTTAAAAGATTTGTGTTTTAAAGGGGTAGTGTCAGTGCAATTTGTGTATAAAGAGCTGGAAAAGGATGTACAGGTGTCAGTGTAAAAGAATGTGAAATGTGTAAATGAAGTGTTAGTGTAAGAACAGGAATAAAATGCTCAAGACTATGAGGCTTAAAGAATGAAGCTGGAAGGAGGGGGAATATACAGAGACTTTTGTTCGATAACTGTTAAGTTATGCCTACGTATCCTCTCGTGCAATGAGGAAGTCAGAACACCGTAGTTCGACCCAAAGAGAGTGAAAGATGAATTGACTTGTGAACTGCTTGCTTGTCTATGCTCAAGTGTATGACCTGTCTGGCTCAGGTGCAAACTGTCTTGCATTAGACGGAAGAAGCAAGTTCTCGGTTGTGAGTGAATGAGATGAGAAAAGAATCCCGGAGGAGACGATTGTTGTTTGTTTTTGAGTTTTCAGTCTTTTATTGCTTTTTGAAGTTTGTCATAAGATAATGAGCTTAAGCCTAAACCAATGGATTTAGTAAACTCATCACATCTTCCCTCTGATTAGGGGTAATGAGAATACCTTAAGTGTGAAGTCAGCTTCTCACACTTAATCACCATGGTGTAGGATTAAGATCATTAACCTACTTGTGATTATTTAGATGTTTTTGGTGTTTTTGTTTAGTGTTAAGTAATGAGGTTAAGCCATAATCAGGGATTAAACAGACTCATTACACCATCCTAATAGAAGGATAATAGATGAGAATGTTTAAGCTGAGGAAAACTCCTCAACTTAATCCATGATTAGGGATTAAACTCATGACAAAACAAAGCCTTTATTAAGTGGATTTTAGTTAATGATAAGATGATGAAGTGATTTTTAGGGTTTGTAAGACAACTTGAGGGGGACTTGTCCATTAACACTAGGGTTAGTCCTTCTTAACCAATTAAGGAAGAATTAGAACCCTAATGCAAGGCTCAAGTTACAAGTGTGATGTCTTGATGATTATTAAGTGAATTGATTAAGAGATTTAAACACATTAAGGGTTTAACACTTAGGATTAAAGTTATACACTCCATCCTAATAGAAGGATGCAGGCATAAGCTTAATCACAAAGCCTTAAAGCCTTTAGGGTTTAGTCCCTGATTATGAGATGGGAAGTGAAGACTCAATGAGACACAAAGGTAAAACTAAGTGGGGAGGCTAATCAAAGCCCTAATCATTGTCATGCTTGGTTGTTCCTAAGGTTTGTGAGGTTTAAGAAAGAAGTCTTCAGAGGAACCACCAGGAAGCAGATGAATGGAGCAAGGAGAAGCAAAGTAACTTGCTTCATTCAAGAAGTCAAGTCACTTGAAGAAAGAAAGTAAGAGGAAGAAGAATGAGCAAGCTCAATCTCAAACACATAACAAAATGCAACAAGGATGCATAAAGGAGATGAAAAGAAAATGTGAGAAGTGAAGGCAAATTCAATTCTCAAAGTTGCTTACCACCTGAAAAGTTAGTGAAAGGAATGCAATGCAATGCAAAATGACATGAAATGGCATGATGTAAATCAAAACCAGAAGCATATATGAGATGATAATGATGCTATGAGATGATGTAAACATGAAACAAAGCATGGGGATGATCATACAAACTTATGGATGCAAATGAAGCAAGTTAAGAACCATGAACATACATGAAAAGTTATGAAGTGCAAATGGCATACAACATGGCAAATGCAAGATGTGATGATCAAGCATGCTTACAATATGTCTTAAGATGTCAAATGAATCAAATGGAAGCACAAAATGCTATGGCAAGTCATGGTATGCAAGCAAATGCAAGATGGATGCATATGGAAGCCCAAATTAGGGTTTATAATCAATGCATCAAACAAAAACCAAAATCAGAAGCAAACATCAAGATAAAAATTTGAAAATGCATTCAAAGGGACCCTAAACCTATACTAACTCACTGCCCAAAGGAGAGGTTCCAACTCTTAACCTAATTAGGGTTATGAATTTCCTAAGTTTTCTAGGGTTTTAAGGCACCTTAACAAGAAAAATGCCAAACAAATTGAAAATGAAAGATCAAATCATGCCAATTTAATCTCACAAACTACATGATATGCAAAACACAATGCAAAAAGAATCAAAGTCCAACTCTCAAGGGCTAGGCAGAAATGATTTTTTGAACAATGGATCAAAATAATGCTTTGAAAATGAATTAATTCCATGGAAGATTATCAAAGTGCATCAAGATCAAAAAAGAAATTTAGTTTGAGGGTTGGACAATGTTTCTAAATGATTTTAAAGGTTTCATGAATTTTTTGGTGATTTTTAAATACCTAAAAGTATTTTTAATTAATTAATTCTCATTAATTAATTAAAAATAAACTTTTAAATGATTTAAAAATATTTTTGAATGCAAAAAATAAAAAAAAAATGTTTTTGGTTTCTGAAAATTAATAAAAGTGTGTACAAAAAATTTCAGAATTTTTAAGATTGTTTTGCTATTTTAAATAAAATGGAGAAAATAAATGAAATAAAAAGAAAATAAAATTGAATTAATGAGAAGTAATCAGAATCAAGGGTCAGCATTCAAATGAAACACGCGCGCGTTTGACTTGGCGCCACATCCAAGGGCTGGCATTCAAACTTGGCTAATTATGATTAACCCTAATTAATTGTGCCCTAATGACTTTCAGGCGACCGGAACACTGTTCCGGTCGTCTTCTCCGGCCATCTCAAATCTCCAACTCTCTCTACACGCATCCAAAACAAAATCTAACTACCCAAAAATCATCCCCACTCAAAAACGAATCAAACCCCTCAATCAAACAACATTTATCATTCAAGAACAGAGAGAATTGAATCAAACATTTTTTAGGGCAAAAGTTTCAGACAATGCATACATCCTGGTTTCTCAACCATTTTCAAAAGTAAGCACATATTCATGATCAGGGGAGTGCATAGAAGCTATTAAGAACTTAAAAACATGTTTCTGGAAAAAAGTTTTGAGTTGACTACCTGAACTGAAGCTTTCGATTCAGGAGCTTTCTGGCTGTTTCTTTGGCTCAAATGCACTCCAATGATCCTCCTAAGAAACTTGCAATGTTTGTTTGGAGTTTAGAATGGATGGTTTGAGAGATAGCAGAAGTTCTGTTCAATGGCAGGTGGTGATCGTGTTTTTGATTCAATGGCTTTCAGGCTGTTTTAAGGGTTGGTTTGTGTTCAGTGAAGCATGGTGAGATGGTTTATGAAGTTTGTTTGTGTGTTTGTGGCCTGTGTGATGAATTTCGAATGTTCTTGCAAGGTAAGGTGAAAATGAGAATGCTGAGTTATGGAGTGTTTCAGGCTTGCTCTCTTGTTGCTTTGGCTTGCTTTTTCTTTGTATAAACAATTGCCATTGGTCAGATGAAGTGATGTGTGCTTTACTGATTGGTATGGGTCCTTTTGCCAAAATGTCAAAGTTGGTGTAAGAGAAGTATGGGCTACTTTCTAGCCAAGGACAAAGGGTGTGTCCTGCGTAGCATGATGAGGGAAGATGCCTAGGGTGGCTCAGCAGGCTAGCAAGCAAGTGGATGAGAAGCTATGATGAGTTTTGCAACTTGCCTTGCTTTTGATCTTTGTGAAATATCTTGATCCATAAGCCACAAAAAATGAGAAACTCCTTGGCCCCTTCTGATTTTTAAGTGTTGTGTGATCATGTGGTGAAGTTTAGAAGTCCATTTGATGACTAAATTTGTCTTGAGAAGTGAATTTGCAACTTTGCCTCTTTGGTGGAAACTTTGAAATTTTGTGATTTTTGCCAACTTTGACAAGCCATAACTTTTGATCCAAAATGAATTAGGTCATGTTCTTGTACTTTTTGAAAAGGGAATGATCCATTCTACAAATTTCATGACCAAAGTTTTTCCATTTGAAGCTTTTTTGAATCAAAAAGTAAAGGTTGAAAAAGTTGCCTAAAATAGCATTTTCATGAAAAGTCAAACTTGCCCAAAAAGTCAACTTTGCAAAAGACTTGAAATTCTTCAATTTTGTGACCTTCTAACATCTTCCATGATCAAATAAAGATCATATACAATCAAAATGATGAAGAACACCCTTTGGTTGGGTCATTGGGGGCCTCAGATGCCCTGAATTTGCACTGTCTTGCTTGAAAAGTCAACTCTTGATCAGATGACTTCCCCATGGAATTTCTTCATGAAAATTGATATGCATACTCCCTATACCATATAGAGACCAATAGAAACAAGAATGACCAAAAAATTTGGAGTTATGGCCTCTGAAACCAAAACCCTAATTTTAGGTCATCTGTGTAGTCAAGCCTGGCCCTGCTTCCATACCAATCCCAGTTCTTGTGATTTGTTGACATTCTTGACTTTGAGAGGATATAATATGATGCTTGAACACACATGGACCCATTTGAAGTGATTGATGACCTTTGGAGTGGCTCAAGAAGCTCTTGGATTGCCCAGATCACAAACCCTAGATGCAGATGACTTAGAATCTATGCAGTGAATCAAAAATGTGATATGAGATGCTATGATTGAGTTTATGAATATGAAGATATCACAAGCCATGGTGTGAATGGGTGAGGGCAAATTTGGGGTGTTTACAGCGGAGTCGGGGAGGTGGATAGTTGCCCGACGTCGTTTCAGTTTCCTTATGGATTGACGTGTTTCATTATTAATGGCGTCGCTTCGTTTAGTGTGTAAACGGCGGCGTAGGCAGTAGGTAATGATGACCTAGCGCGTTGATCCACGCGCCTGGGACTATAAAAGGAAGTTGAGTGACTTAATTTTCACTTTTTCGCTCATACGTTCACCGGAAGCTCTGACGCATTTCCCTGTCTCCGCCCGTCTCTCTGCCTGAACCACCATTGCTGCTCGCACGCCACCGTCTCCCTCTTGATTCTCAATATGTCAGGTACTATTTTGCTTCCTTAATCTCCTATTTTCCACTTTTTTGTGTTAAATGTCTGCGAATGCATGTTGTATTTGTGATAGGTTGGTTAGATTTGACTTAGGAACAGTGAAATAGACTGTAGATGGAAAAAATAGGGTTAGGGTTAGACTGTCCCGGGCAGGAATTTCATGCGTCGGGCAAAAATTGCATAAGTGCATATGAGATTTTTGCCCGGTGAATAAGAACGTGCGTATTCCTGCGCCGAACACGTACGAAACTTCTCCTTCGGGCCTGGTGGCAGTGGGTGGAGTTTCACACTGGTGCCTGTGACCGTTGCTTCTACGCCCTTTCACTTGACCTGCGGTGGAAGGGTGGATTTGATATGACGTCGAATTCACTCTTTCTGTCTGCGTTTCAGGTGCAACCGGGCGTTTACGACCGAGGAGAGAAGACTCCGGGCCACAGTCCGAAGATGCGGCCATCACGCGTTTACCCGTCGGGGATGGGAGTGCCAGGGATGGCACTGAACATGCCTCATCATCCGGGCAGAATGACCTCTCCTGGGTTGCGGATGAACCCTTGGATGAGGAATCCTACTTTTGTGACGAGGCAATTCCTGCTTATGTCGTGGTGGAGGATAGAAGCCGAGAAGATCCTGAGAATTGGCAGTGCCACGCTCCCAAAGAGGCAGACCGGATATGTCATCATTTCCCGGGGAAGCAGTTCGCGATATACGAGTTCGCTTTCCGGGAGGCGGGGATCAGGCTGCCCTTTAATTCTTTTCAAATGTCCATCTTCACGTGGCTTCGGCTGGCGCCGTCTCAGTTACACCCTAACGCCCTTGCTTTCATGCGGGCGTTTGAGTTGGTCTGCCGCTTCCTCGGCATTGGGTGCACTCGAGCCATTTTCTTCCATGTCTTCCACCTCCAGCAGTCCGGTCTTCGTGGGCGACACAGCTGGGTTTCCTTTAAGCAGCATGTGCGTCTGTTCAAGACATATGTGGATTCTGCCCGTCATTTTAAGGGTCGGTGGTATGTGGTGAGACCGATCACCCGTGCTGCCCTGCACTCCCTTTATTACTACAAACGGGAAGCAAATGGGGAGGAGAAATTGATGTCAAAGGTACCGCTGAGGTGGCAGCGCGATCATTTCGACCTTACCACCGCCCATTATAGGATTAAGTTTGCAATGCTCGGTGTCGAGGATAGGCTCGCGTATAAGAAGTTGGTTGAGTATGTGCGGAGCTTTAATCTGGCGGTCTAGACGGATCGAAAGGGCGTGCCTGACCTTGACGAGGCCGGAATGCCGATCATCGAGGCCCGTATTATTAATACAAAGGCTTTGCTCGAGTGTAGGACCGAGGAGAAGGCCCTGGAATTATTGAGTAGGTGTTTTACTTGTTCTTATTTTTGTCTATGTCTTCGCCTACTAATGTTCATGTGCTTTGTTTTGCAGGTGCCATGCCCACTGCTCGTGACCGGGTCCTTAAGCTAGCCAACCAGGTTGGTGCGCCGGACAGGGTGCCCAAGAAGAAGAAGAAAACTGCGCCTCGTGCTCAGGTGGCAGCTGGGGACTCCGGGGTTGGAACCTCGAACACAGCGAGTCCAGTGCCCTCCTCTCCTCCTCGGGCGTCTACAATCAACATACCCGACAGCCCGCCTCTATCAGCCTCTCCTCTCCACAAGCGGAAGCGTCCGGAGGGGACTCTCTCGAGGTCGACCTTGGGGGGAGTGGGAGTCCGGGCGGACCTGGCAATTACCTATTGTCCCCTTGTTACGTCGAGCGGACCTTCTTCAAGGCCGAGGATGCGATCGCGGTGCCAGCGCCCGAAGCAAGGGCTATTCTGAATCAAGAGGCTGGTGTCCGGCGTAAGGAGCTGGCAAGGGACTTGGCAGCTGTCATCCGGGTGATGGAAACGGCCATGGTCTTAACTGATACTTCGGTTTCTACTGCCTCACTGGAAGACGCTCTCCTGCAGGTCCGGTCTGAGAAGGACAAGCTGTCTAAGGACTTGTCGGACTACAAGGAGGAGCATCAGCTTCAGGAGGGGCTGAAAAAGGAGCTGGAGTAAGTTGAGAAGGAGCGGGATCAGCTGAGGGCGGCCAAGACGAATTTGGAGGAACAGATAGTCGGGCATCAGAAGGTGACTGAGGAGAATGCCGAATTGCGTACTCAGCTCGCTTCTCTTGAGGATAAGGTCCGTCTGTTAGCTGACGAGACCGAGGAGGAGCTCGCTCTTGGTTCCCGAGGTGAGCTGCTGGGGCACATTCGCTCTCTCAATCAGGACCGCGTGGCTGTGTTTAAGGAGGGTTTTGACAACGCCGTCGAACAACTGAGGGTTTTAAATCCCGAATTGGTGACGGAGGGGTCAGCCCATAACTACTGCGTCCAGGAGGGGGAGATAGTGTGCCCTTTTGAAGCCGAAGAGGAGCTGGGGGACGATGAGGGGGAGGAGGAGGTGGAGAATGTTAAAGAGGAGCTCCGGGCGGAGTCTTGAAGAATTTTTTGATTTGTTTTCTATATGGCCTGCGTGCCTTGTTTATGTATGGCCTGCATGCCTTTTTTTGATGTACTTTGGCCTTCGGGCGTATGTATTTTGGCCTTCGGGCGTACTTGGCTTTGGCCGTTTGGTTAATATATGAATGTTGTTTTTGATTATTCTTCTTGCTCGGTTATTTACCATGTTTTATATTCATGAATTTGTTTTCTGCTCGACCATGTTAGTCTCATCGGTTTAGGGAACCGACGAGGTGTCGGGCGTCGTGCCCGTTTGGATCGAAGACCGGGTTCGGTGTTTGGAACTCCGGCTCCGAGGCTTGGGTTTTCCCATCGCGAGCTGGGCGCCCTTCCGGTCTCGGTACTTCGACGTTGGTGCTCGATCGAGATCCCAACTGTCGGGGAGGGTTGTGTTCGCTGGAGGGGTCAGTTCGTCTCCGGGTCGTGTGGTTCCTCTCTGTCGTTTTGGAGACGAAGAGCGTGGTCGTACCTCCCACGTCTCCCCGTGACATATTTAGCTGTAATATTGTCTAAGTTTCTCTGCGATCCATGGTCGAGCGAGTTCTTCGCCTTGTAGGTTTTCTAAATAATAGGCCCCGTTGCTCGTCTTGTCGCGGACGCGGTAGGGGCCTTCCTAGTTGGCGGCCAGTTTACCCTCTCTCGGGTTTTTCTGGTTTCTTCTGAGGACTAGGCTGCCCACCTGGAACTCTCTTTTTATGACCTTCGCGTCGTGGCGCAAGGCTATTTTTTTTTTGAGGGAAGTTTCTCTAAGGGCCGCTTCGGAGCGGACCTCGTCGACGAGGTCCAGTTCGGCTCTGAGTGCCTCGTCGTTCAGTTCTTCGTCTAGGGGTTCTTCTATACGTCTCGTTGGTTCTCTTATTTCTACCGGGATGACTGCCTCGGTGTCGTAAGTTAGTCGGAATGGGGTCTCCCCGGTTGTGGAGTGGGGTGTTGTTCGGTAAGCCCATAGAACGCTATGTAACTCCTCGACCCACGCCCTCTTCGCCTCACCGAGCCTGCGTTTGAGTCCGCGCAGGATTACCCTGTTGGCCGCCTCCGCTTGCCCGTTTGTCTGGGGATGCTCGACGGATGTGAAATGTTGCTTAGTACCAAAGCTCGCGACGAAGTCTTGGAATCCCCCGTCCGTGAATTGTGTTCCGTTGTCCGTGATGAGGACCTGGGGCACGCCGAACCGAGCGAGGATATTGCGTTTAAAGAATCGAAGAATGTTTTGTGTTGTTATTTTAGCCAACGCCTCCGCTTCGATCCATTTGGTAAAATAATCTACCCCTACGATGAGGTATTTATTCTGGTACGATCCGGTCACAAAAGGTCCGAGGATGTCCATGCCCCACCATGCAAAGGGCCATGGAGAAAAGAGTGTTTTGAGTTCGTTCGGGGGTGCGAGGTGCATGTCGGCATGCCGTTGGCATTTGTCGCATTTTTTTACGTGTTCCTTGGAGTCATGCTGCATGGTCGGACAGTAGTAGCCTGCTCGAAGGGCTTTTCGGGCAAGTGATCGCCCGCCGGGATGTTGGGCGTTTATTCCTCGGTGTATTTCTCCCAGTATGTCGGGGACTTTCTCTTCCTCGACGCACTTGAGAAGTGGGATGGAAAATCCCCTGCGGTAGAGTTTCCCTTCGAGGAGGACGTACGAGCATGCCCTCCGTTTGGTGGCGGCCGCCTCCTTTGGGTCGACGGGAAGCTCGTCCTTCGTTAGGTAATTGTAGATAGGTGTCATCCAACAATGAGTATCCCCGATCGCGTTGACCTCAAGCGGAGGAGGTGGTTTTTCGATGCTAGGTCGAGGAAGGATTTCTTGAATTACATATTTTTTCCCGCCTTTCTTTCTCGTGCTAGCTAGCTTCGATAAGATGTCGGCTCGTGTGTTGTGCTCGCGAGGCACGTGCTGTACTTCCCACTTCTCGAATTTTTCGAGTCTCTCTTTGACCAGGGCCAGGTATTCGACAAGGTTGTCGTTCTTGGTCTGGTACTCTCCTCGTACTTGTGATGCCACGAGCTGGGAGTCGGTTGATATTTTTACCTCCTTTGCTCCTAGGTCTTCAGCCAACCTCAGGCCGGCGATGAAAGCCTCATATTCGGCTTGGTTGTTTGATGTTGGGAAAGCTAGTGCTAGTGAGACCTCGATCAGGATTCCGTCCTCATTCTCGAGGATGATTCCAGCTCCACTGCCTGTTGTACTGGAGGCGCCGTCGACGAAGATCGTCCATTTGTGGGCGCCATCCGTCGGTGTCGGGCTGTGGGTCATTTCCGCGACAAAGTCGGTCAGTGCTTGGGCTTTTAAGGCCTTTCTGTTCTCATATTGTATATCGAATTCAGAGAGTTCCAGTGACCATTTGAGCATTCTGTCGGCCATATCTGGTCGTCCGAGCAGCTGTTTAATCGGCTGGTCGGTTCTTACTTTGACCATGTGCGCGAGGAAGTAGTGGCGTAGCCTCCTCGCCGCATTTATGAGGGTCAGTGCGACCTTTTCAATTTGCGTGTATCTGAGTTCAGGACCTTGGAGCGCTTTGCTCGTAAAATAGATGGGTTTTTGTCCCTCATCGGTTTCCCTTATCAGGACGGCGCTGACGGCCTTAGTTGCCACGGACAAATACAGGTATAAGGTCTCTTTTTCTAATGGTCGTGATAGGACCGGGGGTTCGGAGAGAACCCTCTTTAAATGGAGTAGTGCCCGTTCACATTCGTCGGTCCACTCGAAGCTGGCTTCCTTACGAAGGAGTCTGAAGAATGGCAGTGCATGCTGGGCGGATTTGGCAATGAAACGGGAGAGTGAGGCGAGCATTCCGTTGAGGGATTACATTGATTTTTTGGTCCTCGGGGTTGGGAACTCCGAGAACGCCCGGCATTTGTCGGGGTTGGCCTCGATACCCCTTTCGGTGAGGTAGAAACCCAGGAATTTTCCTGCCCGTACTCCGAACGTGCATTTTTCAGGGTTAAACCTCATTTTGCATTGCCTTGCCTGCTCGAAGACTTTGTATAGGTGTCGAGCATGGTCGACTTCCTCGTGTGACTTGATGATCATGTCGTCCATGTATACTTCGAGCATATCCCCTATTTCTTTCTTGAAGACTTTGTTCATCATGCGCTGGTATGTGGCCCCGGCGTTCTTGAGTCCGAACGGCATTACGTTGTAATAGTAATTTTCGGTCGGGGTCATGAACACCGTGTGTCTCTTGTTCGTGTCCGACATAGGGATTTGATTATATCCACTGTATGCGTCCATGAAGGACAGGAGTCTAAAACCTGCAAAATTGTCAACGAGCTTATCTATGTTAGGGAGAGGGAAAGCATCTTTGGGGCAGACCCTATTAAGATCAGTATAATCAACACACATGCGCCATTTTCCATTATTTTTCTTAACGAGGACTACATTAGAGAGCCAGGTTGTGTCCTGGGCTTCAGAAATAAAATTTGTCTCTAAGAGGTCTTTTACAGCTCGCTCGGCAGCCTCCGCCTTCTCGGGGGACTGCTTGCGCCTACGCTGTGCTATGGGCTTGACTGCCCGATCTAAAGCTAGCTGGTGGCACGCGATCTCAGGATCCAGGCCGGGCATCTCTGCAGCGTTCCATGCGAAGAGGTCGGAGTTCTCCTTGAAGCATGTCACGAGCTTCTCCCTTGTTTCCTCGGGCAATCCCTTGCCTACCTTTATTGTTCTTTCAGGATCGTCACCCAGAGGGATGAGCTCGAACTCTCCGTCGGGGATCGGTCGGAACGGGTGTTCGGGAGACTGTTCATCGGTGGGTTTCCATTCTTCAGTTTCGTCGCGGCCAATGCGGCAGTCGAGGTCGATGGTGTTGATTCCTTGGAGGGGAGGATCGTCGGCCTTGAGTTTTTTGTTGCTCTTTGTATTGACTGTGGCCTGTCCTTTTACTGCATCATCGTAGCACCGTCGGGCAGCCTCGATGTCGCCGTGGATGGTGACCACGCGGCCTAGTTTGGTGTAGTATTTCATCTTTAGATGGACGGTATATGGGACCGCGGTGAGTTCGGCTAATGTTGGGCGGCCGAAGATGCAATTGTAGAGGGATGGACAGTCTACGACCAGGAACTGGATTTTGATTTCCCTGGCCGTTTCCTGCTCCCCGAAGGTGACGAGGAGCTCGACATATCCCCACGGTCTTGTCGTGGCTCCATTGAATCCCTGGAGGTCGGATCAGACGTAAGGGGCTAGGTTGGTCTTGTCTAATTTCAGAGTCTTGAAGAGGTGGGCGTACATGATATCCACCGAGCTGCCTTGATCGACCAGAATGCGCCTGACGTCAAACTGGGCCATCCTTGCCCTGATCAATAGTGGAATGCCTGAATTCGGGGAGCCGCCCGGGAGCTCTTCTAAAAAGAACGATATTGGGTTGGATTTACCCCGATATTTTGTCAGCGTTGCCTTTTGCTCGGGCGCGGTCAGAAGGAGCTCGTCGAACTTGTGTTTTACTGAGAGGGCGGCGGCCTCGCCGTTAATCCCTCTGCCCGATATGACCAGGGCGGTCGGGAAATCTTCCCAGGGGCTGAGTGCAGTGATCCGGCTTTCGGGAAATGGCTCAGGGAGGATGAAATCCTCAGGACGTGACACGCAGAGGGCCACTTGATAAGGAGAGTTGTCGGGGGGTGTGTCTTCCCGAGGTCTCTTTTTCTCCGACTCGTCATGCTTGGGAGCTTCGTTCCTCCTCGTATACTGCTTAAGATGCCCTTCTTGGATTAAAATCTCTATTGCATCTTTTAGGTGGACGCAGTCTTCGGTCACATGCCCATGGCTCCTGTGGAACCTGCAGTACTTGGACTTGTCGGTGTGAGGTTTTGGTGCAGATGGTTTTGGGAACCTTACTCTGCCCTGTTTGAACTCGGAGTTGATGCATTCCGCGAGGATGCGCTCGCGGGGAGCTGTCAGTAAGGTATACTCGTTGTATCGGCTCGCGGGGCCTCTTCCTTCTCGAGGCTCGTGGGGCCTTTCTTCCCTTCGCTTGTCCCCATTGCGATGGGGAATATTCGGATCTTCACGCTTGAGGTGATCGGTATCTCCGATATTACGGCCGCTGCGGGCGTTGTGGGCTACCTGCTTCTCCTCGTATCTGATATAGGCCTGGGCCTTGTGCAGAAGTTCATTCAAAGTGCGGGGAGGCTCGATCCCGACGGCTCTGCTGAGTTCGCTGCCGGGCAGGAGCCCCCTCTCGAGGAGGTATTTCTTCATGTGCTCAGTAGTATCTACCTCGACTGCTTCCTGATTGAATCCCTCGATGTACGAGCGTAACGTTTCATTCTTTCTTTGTACTATGGCCTCGAGGGTCGCCTCTGTCTTGGGGTGACGCCGGGAGGCCGTGAAATGCCTCGTGAACATGGATCTCATGACTCTCCAAGACGTGATAGATTCGGGGGCCAAACACTTGTACCTGGCCATGGCCCCTTTTCTGAGGGTTGTTGAAAACAACCTGCATTTGAGGTGCCCGGTGATGTCATTGCGGTAGTCGAGCATTGTGTTAACGTCGTCGACGTGGTTGGTAGTCCCGTCATATACAGCTAGGTTAGGAGGTTTCTCCATGCCTTTGGGGAGCGGAGCTTCCATTATTTCCCGTGATAGGGGACAATGCAGGCCTTCTTCATCACTCCTTAGCGGGGAGAGTTCATTGTGGTCGGGGCTACGGTCGCGCCTCGGCGAGGTTCCCGACCGATCGTTATTAGGGCGGGCGCGTGCCCTGCTGACGTGAGGTTCTGGGGTGCGACGTCCTCGTTTCTTCGTTGCTTCTGGACGTTGTTGTGTCCTCCTCTCTGGTTGAGGTCGGACCTCCTGTCGTTCAGCTTCTAGGGTCGTGATTCTCTCGTGCTGCTGGTAGAGCATAGAGCCGGCCTGGTTGAGGGCGTTCACCATGGCAATCATGGTGGCGTCTCCTTCGACAGGAACGGGGATGGGGTGAAATGCCTCGGTCCCTTGGTTTTAAACGTGAGGGGGATCCCCGTTATTTTGGGGCTCCGGAGACGGAGTGGCTGGACGGCTGTCTCGGGCGTCTACTTCATGGAACTGCGGGCCGTCGTCCATGGTGTAGTCGACTAGGGGAAGACTGCGCTCGCTAGGTTGTTCTCCAGCCATGTTGGAAGGACAGAAGTGAATGAGCTTTGATCTTCTGTTGGTGAAGATGGGGATAGCTAGTTCCCACAGACGGTGCCACTGATCTTACCTGATCAGAAGGGCCTTCCAAGGACTTGATGAATGGGCTAGAGAATGAAATGAGGAAGGGGGTGTACCTGCAAAGCACTCCAATGCTTAAGTCAGAAGAGGTATAGAATATAAGGTTTGTTCAGAATGAGTGAGAATACCTGACCCTTTGCTAAGAAAGGGTATTTATAATGTGCTCCCAGCGCTGGGCCAAGGCCCCTCAATGGGCTTAATCTAGCTAAGCCCAAGGAGGAGCTGCCAAGGGACGCGTAAGAAGCGTGAAGACCTAGACCAAAGGTCTGCCCCCTGGTCCAACTGCCCCTATCTTTTAGGAGATAATGAAGGGCAGTTGGGTGGCGTGGCAGATGAGCTGGCAGACATGCTCTCTGCCCGTCGTCAGTGTGTGCCCGTCACCTCAGCAGGTGATCCATACAAGAGGTTCACCTGCTCGAGCACATGGGCCTCTGCCCGACGTGTATTGGGTCGTGCCCCATATAATCTTACGGCCCAGTCCGGAACAAAGTACTTGTTGGAGGTAGGCCAAATTGTCATGGCCTAGGGAGATCAAAAGATTATTCGTAATTGTTAAGGGCTAACTTAATGTTGCACCCCAAAATTTGCCCTCACAAGATAAGACTTTGTGTACTAAGAGGTTCACAAGGTTCACAAGAGATCTTATGAGGTTCACAAGGTTCACAAGAGATCTTATGAGGTTCACAAGGTTCACAAGACATTTTATGAGGTTCACAAGGTTCACAAGACATTTCATGAGGTTCACAATTAGTCAGAAGATTTGACATTTCCCTCAGACAATGCATCCTCCTAAGCAATGCATCCTAAACTAGGGTTTTGACTTTAATCAAGCTAAATGGACTTCCAAGACTTCAAGTGAGCTTCATAACATCTTATATGTGTTTAAGAATCCCCATGACAATTTTCAAGACTTTTCCCAAAGGTTTGCTCAGTCAGATGATCAGATAGGTCAACATCAGTCAAAGTAGTTAAAAAGTCAAACTAAGGTCAACTGTGGTCAAACCAAAGTCAAACTTCATGATTTTTTGCCAACATCAAGTATATGAAGTAAAATTCATCATTTGATCAAGGGTTTATCACGATTCATCAAGGAGATTTCAGATCATCAAGAATCAGGAGTTTCTAAATTAGGGTTTTCACAAGAAAAGTCAACTAAACTTTGACCAGCCATAACTTTCACATGCTTCATCAATTTTTTACCATCCAAATCTCATTTTGAATGAAATTGAATTCTCTACAACTTTGTGTCTCACAAGCCAAGCCCAAAAATGCTTCATTTGGAAGGTATGAGCTAAGACATTATAGGTCCTTTTGAAAGTCAACAAAAAGTCAACAACTTCAAAAGAGCATAACTTGAGAATGGTAAAAGATATGGACATTAAACCAATGGGGTTGGTTAGAGGACTCTTTAAGCTTTCCAAAATGTCCAAGAACACCCTCATAGCATTAAAATTGAAGGATTTGTGCCCTTGCAAAGTTGAGAAATTTTAGGGAAGTTTATGAAGCAAATAAGGCCTAAAATCAAATTTTTGCTAAATGAGCCCACCAAATTGCCATCCCATCTTTATGAAAACACCAAGCACGACCCAACCCACTTATTTTCTGAATTTTTATTTTTTATTTTATATTTATTTGAATTTTATTCATTAAAATATCATTTAAATTAAAATAAAATATATAAATCAAATATTGGATGAGATATTGCTTCTAGAAAGTCATAAACATTGCTTGGATCAAATTGATATGGAAATTATGGTGATTGTCTTAAAATAGCAAGGCTGTATCAAAGAATATTTGAATTTTAAAGCATGAACTTTTTCAATCTCCTTGATCCAAAAAGTCCAAATAACAATCACATATTTTGACCTAATATCATTCATATATATACAAATAATGGACCACAATGCAAGGGACACGAAATTTCTGCCTCATAGAGCAAGAACAAACTTCCAACTTTTCATAAAAAATCTCAATTCGGATTCTTCCTTAGAGACTCTTTCAAGGCATTCTAAAGGTCTCAACATGTTTCTTGATGATCACTGAGTGCATAGCAATACTTATCATCATCCAAAACTTCATAAATCGCATAAACCGAATCATGTCTTCAAGCTTATTTTTTGATTTTCGATTCCATTGATTGGCTTGTTTTAAACTGTTTTTGATTGTTGGATGATGTTTGTGATGAACCCTAGATTGATTCTGGGCTGTTTAATTAAGCTTTCCCTGCGGGTACCAAGATTCACCATTCCTAGGGTTTCGGCCAAGGATTAGGGTTTTATGATTCATCAATGATAAATGGAATCTAAAGACATAGATCAATTTTAAACAACCTCTGGACCTTGTTTGTACTCTTAATTTAATGAAATTGTAATGTTTTAATGATGTTTGGATTTCGTAGGTGTACCTGCCATTTGAAATTTCGCAGGAAAACTCTTAGAAATTTTCGCAGGTAAATGCGCAGGTCCAGAGGTAGGAGACGAAGTGGCTGAGCGCGAAAACAATATTTGAAATTGATGCAAGGATTAAAACGAATTTGTTCCATATGTATATCACAATGAGCATGTAGCTCAGTTGGTTTTGGACGCGCGCATAAGGGCTTAGTACAGGGGTTCGATCCCTGGCTCGTGCATAATTTTTTGCCAATATTCATCATTATTTTCAGGTTTAAAATATAATAGCCAGTACTCATCCCATATTCACAAACGCAAGCTGGCCTGGTGGTTGTGGATGAAGGACTCAAAGATTGAAGCCTTGGGCCTGGGTTCGAATCCCAGCCCCAGGTAAGTATTTTTTTCACTTTTTCTTATTTTATTTAATTTTGTTTATAATTTAATTAATTTAATAAATAAATGTTAAAAATCACAAAATGTTTATTATTGTTTTCTTGTATAATTTCAAATTCATATTTTTTTTTTAAAATTAAACTTAAAATTACTTAATATTTTTTTTTGTATTAATATTATATATTTTATATAAATAATTTAATTATGTTTATATTAAATACTTAACCCTAAAAAATTTATATGTAAAAACCTAATTATTCTTCATAAATCCCAATTATTTTATAAATATTAATGTATTTAAATTCTAATTATGTCTATTTATTTTTATAATTTGTTTATATTATTATTATACATAGTTTTATATAAATAATGTAAATAGTTTAATTAATTAATTAACCTTAACTTATTTTTCTAAATAATTAAAAAAAATCCTATTTTTATCTGATGAATATAATTTATTTTGTTATATGTTTATTTAATTATAATTGACAAATATTTTTATAATATGTACATAAAATTAAATAATTAGACTATTAATCATATTTTATTAGTATATAATATTTATTATTTATTTCTCTTATTAAAAATCTTAAAAAAATAATCATTTATTTAAAGTTGAACTTTTAATTTATTATTTATTATTATGCTAATTTCTTCATCTTATGCTTATTTATTTTTGTTTATTATTACTAACCCTCTTATATTTATTTATTTTTGTTTATTATTACTAATCCATTTAATTATCTATTTGCTTATTTTAATTATAATGTAATTGTATCCAATATGTAATAGTTGTAGAATAATTTTTATTATTTATGCCATGGTTAGTAAAATAGGGAGTGTAAAACATGTTTGTATGTAAAATTGAATTTAAATCACTAATCTCAAGATAAATATTTGAATTGGTACACTCACACACGTAAGTCGATCTTGGATCGCCATCTCACTTCTTAAGGGTTACCTCTTAAGTTGCCAAAACAAAAGGTCAAGTAAGATGTAAAGCAAAGTCCCTCATCTCATATCAACTTGTCCCTTAAAAGATAAAAAAGATCAAGTCCCTTCATGGTTGCCTTCGTAAATGATCTTGTCCCTTTCGAATAAAGATGATAAGTCCCTTCGAATTGCTTATACACCTTACAGTTGCCTAAATAACAGTTGTCCCTTCACTTGTCCCTCATACATCCAAGGTAATGACTACCTATTCCTTAATAATAGGGATAGTCTTACCACTTAAAGGATATTTAAGAACATAAAAGATTTAACTTAGGGTAGGTTCCTCTTATGTACTTGCTCACTCTTCAAAACATTTCAAAATACTTCACATTTTTCAAGCAATTTTCAAAACAAAGGCTTTATATATATCCGTACATGGATCATTATAAAGTACTTAAGAAAATTTCTAATCACACACTACACATTTCAAAAACATTTTAAAGTGAGCTAAGTAACTAAGAGCCCATGGATAACCATGGATGTAAAGGGTGCTAACACCTTCCCTTTACATAACCTACCCCCCGAACCCAAAAATCTTTTAAGGTCTTTCTTGTTCTTTTATGCCCTTTCCTTTGGATAAAATAAAAGTCGGTGGCGACTCTTGCTATCCGCAACATTTAACTAAAGTCAGTTCTCTCACCGTGTTACACTTAAGGATCAAGAGAATAATAATGGATGCCTCAAGTTCAATCTACTCAACCATAAGTGGTGATGATGATGGTGCTATTATCAGTGGAGACCGATGACAATGTTGAGGCTATTAGGACAACTCTACAAATTTACATTCTAACTATAAATGTTTTGTTGGTTGATACAAATAACAAAAGCTACCCTCAATTCGAATACATGTAACATCAAATACAATTACACACTTAAATGATAATGAATCTTTAAAATGTAAGATATATTATAATTAATTAGCAATTCATATGGGTCATTTTTAATTTAGATATTAGATAACTGTTTCTACTTAATATTCACTATAGAAAATTTTGGTGGCGGATGATTCATGAAAGTGACCTAAGGACTGGGTTTTTTTTTCTGAAAACAAATAGATTAATAAAATACAAGGGATATTCTAACCTGTTAAAAAAAGATCCAAAGAAATTCCCTACCAACAACCATCTAACCTAAGTTTATACATGGATTCAAACAAAAGCCATAGAAATTAAAGTTGGCATAGGGAATTTCCTCTAAACAACTCCATCTCCGAACCAATAATTTAATTTTCCAACAAATATCATTAACAATACACTTTCCTTCATTAAACAAAATGTCATTTCTTGACAGCCAAATTACCCATAAAGTTGTTATCCAAACAACACCCATCATTGTAGAACCTACGTAAGGATTATCAAAACCACACCAGTCTAGCAAGAACTGGCTGATATTGCTAACAAAATTAACACAGCTACCAACCTAACTTCTAATGTTGTCCAAGATCAAAGACGAAATCTCACACAAGAAAAACAAATGGTCACCTGTTTCCGGCTCGGTTTCACATAAAACGCATGTAGGATCAACATTTAACATGCCTCTTTTAATCAAGAGATACTTGGAAGCCACATTATTCCACAAATCTTTCCAACCATAAAATATTATTTTAGTCGATGTTTTAATCTTCCAAAGACAAAAAAATGACTTGTTATTCTACTCATTGATTTGGACTTGATCTTGTTATCTCATCATCAACCAATACGCCTATCTTAAAGTGTAAACTTCTGCCTCGAAACCCCTCCAAAAAACATAATCTTTAACACCAAGTTTATGACTAATGGAAGCTATACAATTTTTCAAAGATAACATCCAAAAAACAAGGTCATTGTTGGAATCCAAATTAATGCATAAAACCCCCAAAATCCATTCTTCATTACTCCATCAACCCATACTTCCCAAACTATCCAATTTCCTTTTGCTAATTTTAAACAAATCAGGAAACTCTTCAGCCAAATTACAATTTCCCCACCAGTTCATGTGCCAAAAAGGAACTGAATTTCCTTCTCCAAGATTATATTTGATAAAACCTGCAAAATAGAAACCAAGGTTAGTCGTAAGGGAATCTGACTTCACAAGATCCTTCCACCAAACTGAAGTCGTCTTTGAAGCACCGTAATTTCCGGTCATTATGTGTTGTTTCTGCCACCATACCGCGCTTTAAGCACCCTCCACCACCATGATCCTTCTTCCACCAATATACGCCATTTCCACTTAGAAATCAAAGCTAAATTAAAAGCTTCTATATTTTTAATACCCCTCCAAACTCCTTTTCCCTACACACATTGTCTCATTTCACCCTATGTATTTTTCTCTCAAGTTCACTTCCTCCCCCATAAAAATTGTTGTATAATCCGGTTTATTTCTTTCCATATAGCAACCAGAGCTTTATAGAATGATAAGTAGAAGATATGCATACTAGTAAGGATCGAATTTATTATCGTAACTCTACCAACCAATGTCAAAAATCTATGACGCCACCCTGCCAACTTTGTTTTAAACTTCTCCATAATAGGTCTCCAAGTCTTGATTCTCCTCAGATTACTACCAATGGCAGCCCCAAGAACGTAAAAGTTGAATTCTATACTTTACACGCCAGAAAATTTGATGCAGCCAACAAAAAGTGGTTACTTACATTGATACCAATTAGCCTACTTTTATTGAAATTTACTCCAGTATCGAAACAAGACTAAAACCCCTTAAAATAGATTTCAAACTCCATTATTAAGGAATGATGGTCGTTAATATTTTTCTATATTTATCTTGTGATTAATTTTATAATTTTATTAGCTAAATAAAAGGTGTCATGCCTTATTTTTTAACCCTTAGATCCCACACATCATTTGCATCTTTGCATGTAAGCAAGATCACCAAGCATTCCTTTATGTGTGTTTATCTTTATTGTACATGCTTTTTGTTTATCTAACCACTAATCAAAATACCAAAAAAAAATGTTGTGCTTTCTTTATCTTTATTGTGCAAGGTATGACATTCCAACAAGAGCATCAAGCATGGTTCCTCAACTAGAGTGTGATTTCTCAAGTCAAAGTGTGGGCTATCAATGGTTCCCAAGATTTATTCCATCAAATCATGGACTCTCATCTTATATTTTTTAATCTCAAGTATCACTCAATCTCTTTTTAACCAAAAGTACTTCAAAGTTGTGTAGCTTGTTCATCAAGAAAGTTAAAGGTTCATGAGTTTATTTTTATGCCTTATTCAACAAGTCATTTCAAGATTTGGTCAATTAAATCAAAGGACATTCAAGGACACCTTATATATGATAATCCATGTATATTGAAATTCAATAAAATCCCAAGTGCTGCGAAGTTGATTCAAGAAAGTTTGACCAAAAGTCAACATTTGAAGTCAAAGTTCCAGAGACTACAACTCATTCAATTCTCCATATTTTTGAGTGATTATTTTTGAATATGACTCTTCTCAACATCCTCATCAACTTATATTTACATGATAAGAGGCAATTATGCTTGGAGGATCATCAAAAGTTTGAAGACATTATAAGTCATTTGTAGACTTAGTAAAATTTGGCTTATTTCAAAGTAATTTTTTCTCAAATTTCAGGATCACAACTTCTTAATTTTTTATCATATGGAGCTATTTATTTTTTCTATTTACACTTTTACATGCCCTCTACAAGTTTTCTTCAAGGATCAAGATCAAATTATGCTTGGAAAGCTATGGAATTTGTTGAAACATTATAGGTCATTTTCTGCCTCAAAGACTTGGAAATTTTCTAAGTATGCTGACCAGTTTTTCATGTCAACTTCAACACATCATAACTTTCTCCTCATATGTCTAAATAAATAATTTATTGAAACATTGTACACTAGGCTATGAAGACTACACATTGCATGAAGATTGAGATCATAGAGCTTCCGGAGCAAGATACCCCATGGTCATGAACTTGATTGCTTGAATCTTAAGAAAGCTCCATAACCATATTTTTTATTCATTCTAATTCCAATTGCAATCCAAATTAACACATGTTTTCATGCTTAACTAAGTTTAGAAAGTGTCCAGAAGTTGTTTAACACTTAAAACACACAAAATGGTTGAGTTGTGATGACTTGGAAGTCACACTTTTTCCATGATGAGGGTGTGCGCAAATTCTACAAATATTTGATCATTTCACCCCCTTTAAGCATTCCATCACCTTATCCTATAAATATAGGGTCCTCCTACCTTTATTTCCAAGCTTTTGAGAGCCATTGAACCCCTGCTTGAACTTCAAATTTTTACCATAAATCTCACTATCGGGTTTTGAATTCTAGCCATTCTTAAGCCAATTTTTTGTTCCATTAGCTCGACCGTACTCCTCTAAAGATTCTGAATCAAGTCTCAAGCTCCCAGACCCTCTGAAAAACTCTAACTAGATTCATCTTCCTTAACCTCCAGTCATCATCTCAACGATGTAGTTAGGAGTCCAATTCTACTTCAAACAAGTTACCACGAAGTAGCCCTTTGATTACTGATCATTTCCCCTCACTTACCTGGCATTGATTCTTCGTGTTCATCATTTAATTTATTTTTTCGTGTTTGCTTGTTCTTTTGTTTTTCTCCAAAATTCTCTTCACTAACTTTCAATAAATGAAAATGGAGGATGAAATGGTGTTCTCCTTGATGAGATGATCATGTTGATGTTAATGTGGTGCTCATTTGAAACCAAATCATCCAACTCTAGTGAAGGCTATCTGAGAAGAAGACAGTGGAGGTAAAGATGGTGGTCATGTGTGGCTCCACGTTAGCTATTTGAAATGTTTTGATTAACTGATGTTAAATCAGATCTGGTGTGTGTCTTTTCTTACCTTCCATTGTGTTTCCTCCTCTTAGGAGTTTTGGATTTGTCACGTCAAATAATGAGGCTTGATCCAATGCACCTTGTTTTTCCATTATTTTCTTATTTTCTGTTTATATTTTTAAATTGCATTTAACTTCAAAAATTCCTTAAAAAAATAGATGCATTACTATTTTTCACTCCAATTTTGTCCATGGTTTTTGTTCTGGACTGAACCAACGACTAAGTATGTCTCAGCCCCTTTTCGGTGCAAAAACGGCCCAATAACTCATCGTCCAGGGGACCCATAGCCATGGTTCTCGTCCCTTCCTCCTCGTCCAAGTCCACTGCTTGACTATGACAGGGACCGTCCAGGATCGACCAGGACAACCCTTACTCGGGGGCTTCGTGCCCGACACAAATGTCTCCCAAGCACAATGCTCGTCCTTGCTCCTTTCCTGGAAATTACCTATTGTTTGGGGAATCCGCAATCCAGGCTCAAAAATAGGGATTGTTGGCCACGCATTGGGGGCTCTCTATATAAACCCTCTCATTTCAGAGGGTCATGTATTTAATATTCTCTCCTCAAACACTTTATTCGTACTTATCAGCTCTTGTGCCCGTTCTTACTTTGACATTGGAGTACCTTGCAGGTACCCCCCCATCCCTCGTTCTCTCGATCGCACGAGCAGACTCGGAGATCCACGTCAGCAGCCATTGAAATTCTGATCACTAGGTAATATCAGTAGCGTCGTCTGTGGGAACATCGCCTCCCCGTCTTTTCACCCTCCGTTCATAATACAAAACATCACTCTCGATTTCATTCTTGATGGCTCACCAAGAGGATTCCGTCGCAGATCGTGCCCTTTCCAGCGTCCCCATTAAGCAACGGGACAGTGACTTGAACAACCCTCCCCTTGGGGAGACAGATCTCTCTCTGGATGTATGGACAACATCCCCATCCCCTGAACCATCCCATCAGCCTTTCATCACGCCCGTTTATATCCCTTTGATCCCCATTCCAGAGGGGACAAACTAAACGCTTGCAGCATTGGTCGAAGCGACCAACGCCGTCCACCTTCTGCTCCTACGCCAGAGCGAAAGATTGGGTGTCCTTGAGAAATCAAGAAGCTCCAGGTTACCTACCCCAGCGAGGAAACATCGTCGGTCCCACTGCAGATCTCCCAGGCGGAGGAAAGATCAACAACCAGAAGCTTCTGGTTCTATCAAGAAGAGGACCCGTTCGTCTCCCAAGCGTAACAAGTACCCTTAAATGAACAAGACACGGAGGAACCTCCAGCCTGGGGCATGACCATCCCCCGTGGATAACAGAAATCGATCATGATCCCCTCCCCGCAGGTATCGTGGCGATCACTCCCGTTCAGCCACCCCCTTCTCTAGCGACGAGGACGAGCCTCGTGGCCCCCTCTCCGAAGAAATTGTGTCCACAAGACTCCCAAAGGGACTTGAGAAACCTCCACCTTTGAGGACCTACAATGGCACGACCGAGCCGGACGAACTATTGAAAATATCGACGCTCGGTTGGATTATCGAGGTGTCCGGGGAGCCATTAAATGTCGTCTTTTCCCCACGATGCTGAAGAAAGGGGCCATGGTCTGGTACATGAGCCTTCCCTATGAGTCCATCACCCTATGGATGCACCTGGGAAGGACGTTCTCCCGATATTTTACAGCCTCCCGGCATCATCCCAAAACCGAGGTGTTGTTGGAAGATATGAAGAAGTATCTTTTGGAGCGAGGAATTCGACCTCAGAGTGACTTCGAGAAGGATGTGGGAATCGAGACACCGACCATGCTCGACACATTTCTCGTCAAGGCGCAAGCCTACATACAGTATAAGGAGAAAGAGGCAGCGAGTACTGCTCGGGATACTCGGCGTAATGAGGACACGAAGAATTCCAAAAATGACGATCCCTCGATGTCGCGACGGGGAAGTGACAAAAGAAAGGAAGATCACTCCCGTGAACCGCAGGAGCACAAAGGACCCGTGGAAAGATTCCACTACTACACTCCCATCACAGCGACACGAGAGAAGATCTTGTTTGAGTGCGCGAACTCCAAGTTCCGCCAAGCCGGGGTCAGATTCCCGAAACAACTGTCGAGCAAACCAAATACAGACAAGACCAAGTATTGTCGCTTCCATAAGTCGCACGGGCATAATACTGAGGATTGCATACACTTGAAGGATGTTATTGAGATACTCATCTGGGATGGCCACCTCAAGCAGTTCACTAAGAATAAAGAGGCTCATAGACAAGAGGTCCAAGAATCCCGAAAGACTGAAGACGATGCCCCACCAATCGTGGAAATTAATTTTCAAGTCGCGCTTAGCATTACGCGATCGGAAGACTTTTACATCCCCGATCCATATACTGGTCCAGCATACTTCTCCGCGTATAGCCCGTGGGAGTCTTTCTCGTCCGCCATGGTGATATTTGGGGGAGGTCCCAACAAGATCACAGTAGGGTCGGTCAAATGACGCTTCGATCAGCTGATCAGTACCAGCTCGAATCAGAGTTCGACCCTCGACCCTCCCCGAGGAAGTTCCACGCCCATCTCATTTTATAAGTAAGATCCCGAAAGACTGAAGACGCTGCCCCACTGATCGTGGAAATTAATTTTCAAGTCGCGCTTAGCATTACGCGATCAGAAGACTTTTACATCCCCGGGCCATATATTGGTCCAGCATACTTCTCCGCGTACAGCCCGTGGGAGTCTTTCCCGTCCGCCATGGTGATATTTGGGGGAGGTCCCAACAAGATCATAGTAGGGTCGGTCAAATGACGCTTCGATCAGCTGATCAACACCAGCTCGAATCAGAGTTCGACCCTCGACCCTCCCTGAGGAGGTTCCACGCCCATCTTATTTTATAAGTAAGATCTCCTTAGAGGAACACCCAACGCCAGCATCCCCCTTCTGGTTTGTGCTCAAATGGAAAACTTTGACGTTCGCATAATCCTTGTCGACCAAGGAAGTTCAGTCGACATCATGTATTCTCAGTTGTTCTCTACCCTGCAGCTGAATGAGACACACCTGACACCTTACGTCGACTCTAACCTCCAAGGCTTAAATGGAACAGTATCCCGACCATGGGGCTATGTAGACCTGATCGTCACCTTTGGAGAAGGGGAGACAACCCGGTCATTCAAGATACAATTCCTCGTGATAGACTGTTCGTCGTTTTACCAATGTATTCTGTGACGACCAACCCTAGTTGAACTCATAGCAGTGCGCTCCACAATACATTTGAAGATGAAATATTACACTTCATCGGGACAAGTGGCTACCCTTCACGGAGATATCGAAGTCGCTCGCTAATGCTACGAGGCCGCTTCCAAAGGTCTCAGTATCATAACCACAAAACTCAAGCCGATCAAGACTCCACACCCCAGTTCTTCCGAGGAACAGAAAGCATTGTCTTGCATAGATTCCATTGAGCTTGACAGCATATTCACTGAGGAAGACGAAAAATCAAAACTGATCGCAAAACTCTCCTTGGTCGTTCGACCTATCCTCGGCGATGATTTTGAGCTGGTAGTGCTAGGTGCAGATCCTTCCAAAGGTGTCAGGATTGGGGTTGACCTCCCCGACCTAGCCAGAAGGCAACTCAAAGCCTGCCTGAGGGAGAATGCTGACCTCTTCGCGTGGAGCGCCGTTGAGATGCCCGGTTTGAACCCGGAGGTAGCATGCCATTATTTGGCCATCGACCCTGTCGTCCGAGCAGTCGTGCAACGAAGAAGGAAGTGTCGCTCCCGGGATTTTCATCCTGGTACAAACGCGAAAGTGGCGCGGAAAGGTTAGAGTCGCCATCCAGACATTTTTATCCCGAAAGAATGGGAAAGGTAATGTTGCACAAACCTGAGGAAGAAGGAAAGGACAAGGTCCTGCGAACCAAAGATCTGAGTTCGGGAGTCGGTTACGACCTGGGAAGGTATTAGCACCCCAGATCGTCCGCCGTACCCGACGGGATCCACGCTTGCTTGTTTTGTTTCAAAGGGTGAGAAAATACTGCTGCTGAATAAAACCGCTAACTGGAATGGAATGAAATGAGAAAGGAATTGAAATAAGAAAATGGAAAGAAAGGGGGAAATGTAGGGAAAATAAAGAATGTGCTCGAACGGGCCCTACCCCGCTGCCTACGTACCTCATCGGGATAATGAGGATCAGAGTCGACGTAGTTCGCCTAACTAAGGCGGGAACTATTTGTTTGTGTTTTTTACAGCTGGAACTGCGTATGTCTATGCTCAGGTGTTGCGGGCTCGTCTGGTACGAGTGCGTTTACCGTCTTGCATGTGTGACAAGTCGCCGCGAGTTCACGTTGTGAGTGAATGAGATGAGAAGAGAAGTTCCCGCAGGATAGTCGCTTATTGTTTGTTTTTTGGCTTTTAAGAGAAGTGTTTTGAATTTGTTTGTGAACTGTCTTGTACTAAGACCTATCCATCGCGGGAAGTATTTACACCTCGCCCCGAAACAGGACGCGTATAAACACTCCGCAACAAAGTCTCGTGTCGTACAAGATTGTTCGGTTTTTATTAAGTGTTTTATTACTTTTCTTTTGAAGGGAGAAAGAAAGACTCAAGTTGAAAAAAGGTAAAAACTAAGGGACTAAGACTCAATCCTAATTGTTTATTTATTTACAAGGTGGTCCTAATGGTTAGTGAAGTCTTCTAAGCCTAATGGAAACTTAAAAACTAATAGAACTCAACTTACTTCTTAATGAAGTTAAGTTGATTCTAAGAACACATGGGGAATCCTATTAAAGTTGTAAGATCAAGATAAGCAAAAACAAAGAAATCAAATATGAGAAATAACATTCTACAAATGCCTTAAAGGCATGAATAATAAAAAAAAGTCTATTTATTTATTCTATATTCTAATGAAAAGTGAAATTTAAGCCTAAGTACTAAATCTAAGCTAAGCTTAATTCTCATTCTAAAATTTTAATTGAACTAACCTAAATCTAATATTAAATTCTAGGATGAAATCTAAACTAATCTATTATTTTTTATTGAACATTATTTACATGGCTTAAAATAATGGGGAGTGTGCCTAACTAGGCCTAAAACTAACATTCTTAAAAAATATTAAATCTCCTAGAAAAATTATGAAACTTAAACTATAGGGTCCTAACATTATCTCTAATATTGTATTAAGAGGGATTCTAAAAAATCTTATTTTTTCTATGCCTAATAATTATTTATTTCCAGCTAAGAATTAACTACCAATTCCTAAGGATTACTCCACTAAAACCTATGATAAAAGGTCCTAAAAATTCCATAAAAAATATCCTAAGAACTATTATGAGTCCTCTAATTATAGAAAAAATAATGGCTCAAAAAAGTTGCTGGAAGCTACTTAAATAAAATGAACAAAATCCAGCATAAATAATAGAAACTCAATAGAACTAATTAAAAGAAAAATTCAGAATTTAATCAAAAATAATCAAATTTCAGAAAATAAAAATATCACAAATTTCTAAAATGACTTATTTAACTACTGGAATTTTTGGGGAATTTTCTAATGATTTTTATTATTTTTTATGAAATTATTTCTAAACTATAATTAACTTAAATCTAAAAAGAAAAATGGTGCATTAAAGTGGCGTATCGAGATTACTTACTTGAATGACGTGCCGATTTTTCACATAAAAGAAATCCGAAAAAACCTTAAGCAAGGTCTTGTAGTCTCCTATGAGCAAAATAAATGCTCATCATCCATAATCGCTTTGTGAAACTTGGCCATAATCGAAATCGATTCTTATTGATAAAAACGTAAACACTTATATCCAATAATTAGTGCATAACAAATAATTAAAAATAGTACAAAAATTCTAATTAAATTTTTCAAGAAAAACTAATCCAAATGTCAATCCATAAAACTCATCTTAACCAAGAAAATTAATTCGTTTTGAACAAGAACATTAGTTAAAACTTTAAGAAATAATGAGAATTGGGGAATGCAGTAGAAGCAATATGGTGCAAAGAATAAAAAGGGCCCAAGGCCCATCCTTAACACTCCAGCGCAGGGGGAGGTGTTCATAGCAATCAAAAGAACTTCCATGGCCAAGAGGCCCAAATACCCGTGTACAGACCCGTATGAGGGTGTTGATAACATTTCCATGGATCTTAAGGCCCAACCTAATCCCTGTTGTTGTTTAACCTAGTTTATCAATAAAGATAACTAAGAAACCTCATCTTCTTCGCAACATAGAGAGAACGGCGGCCACCCCAAATCAATCTCCGTCGACCAGAAAGAAAACCTCCACCGCACCGTTCTCGTTTCCAATCTCCTTTCATTCTTCGTGTTCTCCACCTCCACACATACATACATGAACAAATCCGGCATCATCCCGGCGGCTCTTCAAATCGACGAAGAAGAAAGAAAATTAGGGGTAAGATGCTTCAACTACAACAGCTCTTGTTCTCCCTCTCCATTATCGCACCATGATCTTCTTATTTTCCTTTCGCTCAATCGTCTCAACGCCAACCCTAACATGAAGCTCTTCTTACAAAGACGATCACTAATTGTCGTGGAAATCACCGTTGTTGATCGCGAGCTTACTACGCCGTGATTCTCTACGGTTACCCGTCGAGACAGATGGAGGTCAAATTCAGTGATCCAAGGCCACAAAACCTTTGCCTAAGTTCTTGCTTTGTTACTCTTTCACTCATCAGCGAAACAACCAGACCTCACCGTCCCCTGCTCAACTCTCACCGTCGAAGATGTATCAAACCTCGTCGTCATTGTTACGTTCCATAGACCATTGCAACATCGTTCGGAGAGATTCTGACTCTTCCTCGGATCAAAGAAGACGATCGGCAATCCAGAGGTAAATCAATGACGTTCCCCTTTTTTCTCCACGATCTTGAATCCTTTATGCGTTTATCTGCGAGTTTGTATTGCGATTGTTGATGCGATTTGTTGTTGATATCTTCTTCGAATTCTCTCCGAGTCTGCGTGTTCTTGTATGGACGAAGTTCCTGATTCGTTGTGGTTTCTTTTGTGGTTCTGAATAATTGTTTGTGATTCTTGTATTGCAGGTTGTGGATTGATGGTGAGGGTGATGATTCAAGAAGAGACGTGTAGAGAAGATTGAAGGTGGCCGGTGAAGTTGAGATTTCCGAATTGAAGAGTGATTGGTGAATGATGAAGTTTCTCAGTTTTGGTTTTCTTGGTGATGGTAAAGATTGAAGAAGGTGATTGATAAAGACTTGAAGGTGAAGTTGAGAAGAGTCAGAGAATCTACGAAGGTTTGCGTACTTTGATCTCTGCTTTTTCTCCCCTTTTCTAAGCGTGTGTGCCCTTGCATAATTTGTTGTTCTTGTTGCAGAGAATTGGTGAAGATGTAGGTGGAAGAGGATGGAGATTGATGAGGATACAAAAATTGATCAAGCATTCTGTGAATCTATTATCGTCTTCTGCTTCTGTGATATTTCTTGGAATTGCAGGTTATTCTGGATTTTTTTTCAGATTGAAGTTTGAAGAAGATGATGATGCAAGTATTGGTGAGGATTGGTATGAAGAGAGTGATTGATAAAAAATAGCGAAGTGATTTTGGAAAATTGTCCAAGAAGAAAAACTGAAGAGGAGATTACCGATTTATAGGAACTTTGAAGATGGTTCTAGAATGTATCAGGTGAACCTTCTGGAAAGAAATTCGGTTATCAATTCAGTCGGAATTTCTGTTTTCGTTGTTCTGAATTTTGAGTTTGTTATAGTTCTTTTTTTTTTAAACTGATTTTGGTTGTTGCTCCTGAATTACTCTTTGGTTATTGATGGAAACTTCGTTGATGTTATGCAGGTTTTAGGGCGGTAAAACTCAGCAGTAAATCGCTTGCTTCCTCCCACACACAAACATCAAGACGCACTCCTTCAAATTTGAATATGTCCTGAACCGTAAGCAGCCGGACCCACCGAGGTTGTATCAAATTCGTCACGGGCTTGCTGGTATCGGGTGTAGCAGTCCTGAGTGTGATGAAGCCATAATTGGGCTGCCCCCCCTTTTTTATAAATTGTTCTGGTTTTGATTTGGGAGCATTTTGATTTAAGAGCATTGTATCTGAATTTTTATCAGTTGAAATCCTTTCTCTTTTTTCTTTTCTGCTATACCAATTTAGTTATAGCTGATTTATTATTTATTTTTTTAGCTAGATTTAATTGTAAGAATTGGACTTTGTATTTTCAACTCTATATCAATGAACTGAATTGAGATTTTGTCATAAAAACAAATTCCTCCCTGTCACTATAACCGGCTGAACCCATTTCTCTTTTTCTTATCATTCCCTCCTTCTTATTATGGACATTGGCTGGAAATGAGTATAACATTGGCTGGAAATGAGTATGAGAGTGTAATTCTGAATAAATGCCCAACTTATAACAGGATCATGGCTAAAATAAGATTTGGTTGGAAATAAAACACAATATGAATAGCGTTTGGAAATAAACCAAAATGGACAAAATTGGATAAGGTAAGATCTGGGCATTTGGATATGACTAGAAATCTGGATTTAGGTGAAACAAGATATTCGATTCAATGAACCTTAGGGGACTGAACAATGGCTTTATAACATGATGAATAATATTTGGATTTGTGAACACGCCAAAGAATGAATCCAAATGACACTGTATTGTATTGGGATGACCTTAGATGATGAGTATGAATAGATTCTAATGCGCCAAATTTGCATCTCTAATCACCCTCCCACTTCAATTCTCAACTCAAATCACCTTCCAAAACAACTATGAAAATCACTGACTTACTTTGCAATCTGAAACCTTGGGTCGCTCACATGGGTGATCGGTGATGTTGAGGATTTCTTACATCTGAATACTAATCCCACATTCCACTATCACAATCCGATGAAAGGGAGCCACCAGCAATAATGAAAAGAAATAAACCTCTAATTACATTGACAAATACCCTGATTTAGCATTTTCTATGGATCCTCTGAATAGGAAGAAATTTATAACTTGGTGACCCTCTGAGAGGGATATTCCTCCGATGATGTGACTTCGTCCTTTTCTCAAATTTGAAAGCAGCAAACAAATATATCTCATACAAATAGGAAAAGCCACATCCTAAGGAGATCACATGCCTCAGGAAACAATGAAATGCACTATTATGATATTAATAGACTGATGAGAAATACAGATGAATGCAAAATGATATGCCAATAAAAGGAATAATTAATGAGGGCAAATTTTGAGGTATTACAGCTGCCCCTATTCAATCAACTGCAGACCTGAACGGATAATTGCAACCGCTTTTAGACGTTCAAGGTATGGAGTGATTGAATACTCGAATAAAACCTGAAAATTTGCACCCTGAGGGCAACAGAAATGCCACCTGCCCACTTACTTATTTATTTTGATTTTGACCTCTGAATAGGTAGCGAAAATAGAACCAGGTGGAAACATGCTGGGAAGAATGCCATCCTCGAATGACAATCCAAAAGATCCTCGGATCTAACACGAAACCATCCTCGAATGGAGACGCGAAGGTATACCAGCCTCGACTGACAACCAAACACAAAGCTGACCTCAGACAGACTTTGCAAACGAGACAAACTGACCTCGATCAGTAAGCTAAAAAAGTGAACTACTATCCTCGAATAATAGCCACACAAAACAACAAGACCAACCTCGGAAGGACTTGAAGAAAAGAATGCCATCCTCAAATGACAATCAAAAGATCCTCGGATCTAACACGAAACCATCCTCGAATGGAGACGCAAAGGTGTACCAGCCTCGACTGATAACCAAACACAAAGCTGACCTCAGACAGACTTTGCAAAAGAGACAAACTGACCTCGATCAATAAGCTCAAAAAGTGAACTACTATCCTCGAATAATAGCCACAACAACAAGACCAACCTCAGAAGGACTTGAAGAAAAGAAATGCCATCCTCGAATGACAAATCAAAAGATCCTCGGATCTAAAACGAAACCATCCTCGAATGGAGACGCGAAGGTATACCAGCCTCGACTGATAACCAAACACAAAGCTGACCTCAGACAGACTTTGCAAAAGAGACAAACTGACCTCGATCAATAAGCTCAAAAAGTGAACTACTATCCTCGAATAATAGCCACGACAAGAAGACCAACCTCAGAAGGACTTGAAGAAAAGAAATGCCATCCTCGAATGAAAAATCAAAAGATCCTCGGATCTAACATGAAACCATCCTCGAATGGAGACGCAAAGGTGTACCAGCCTCGACTGATAACCAAACACAAAGCTGACCTCAGACAAACTTTGCAAAAGAGACAAACTGACCTCGATCAATAAGCTCAAAAAGTGAACTACTATCCTCGAATAATAGCCACAACAACAAGACCAACCTCAGAAGGACTTGAAGAAAAGAAATGCCATCCTCGAATGACAAATCAAAAGATCCTCGGATCTAAAACGAAACCATCCTCGAATGGAGACGCGAAGGTATACCAGCCTCGACTGATAACCAAACACAAAGCTGACCTCAGACAGACTTTGCAAAAGAGACAAACTGACCTCGATCAATAAGCTCAAAAAGTGAACTACTATCCTCGAATAATAGCCACGACAACAAGACCAACCTCAGAAGGACTTGAAGAAAAGAAATGCCATCCTCGAATGACAAATCAAAAGATCCTCGGATCTAAAATGAAACCATCCTCGAATGGAGACGCGAAGGTATACCAGCCTCGACTGATAACCAAACACAAAGCTGACCTCAGACAGACTTTGCAAAAGAGACAAACTGACCTCGATCAATAAGCTCAAAAAGTGAACTACTATCCTCGAATAATAGCCACGACAACAAGACCAACCGCAGAAGGACTTGAAGAAAAGAAATGTCATCCTCGAATGACAAATCAAAAAGATCCTCGGATCTGTAACACGGTGGGAGAACTGACTTTAAGTTATGTTGCGGATAGCAAGAGTCGCCACCGACTTTTATTTTATCCAAAAGGAAAGGGTATAAAAGAACAGGAAAGACCTTAAGAGATATTTTTGGGTCCGGGGGGTAGGTTATGTAAAGGGAAGGTGTTAGCACCCTTTACATCCATGGTTATCCATGGGCTCTTAGTTACTTAGCTCACTTTTGAATTGTTTTTGAAAGTGTAGTGTGTGAATAGAAAAATTTTCATAATAGTTAATAATGATCCATGTACGGATGCGTAAAAACTTGTGTTTGAAAATTTGTTTGAAATTTGTTAAGTGTTTTTAAAAAAATGGAGTGAGCAAGCAACTAGGAGGTACCTACCCTAAAATTTAAGTCTTTTCTGTTCTTTATCCTTTAATTGGTAAGACTATCCCTACTATTAAGGAGTAGGTAGTCATTACCTTGGATGTAAGGGACATGTGAGGGACATCTGTTTTATGAAGGCAACTGTGGGGTGTATTAAGCATTTAGGAGGGACTATCATCATTATTCGAAAAGGGACTTGTTCTTTAAAGGCAACCATTAGGGACTTGATGATTTTTCTTTTAAGGGACTTGCTTTATACACCCCACTTGACCTTATGATTTAGGCAACTTGAGGGATAGCCTTAGAAAGTGAGACGGCGATTAGAAATCGACTTACGTGTGTGAGTGTTCAATATTATTTATCTTATAATTAAAATGATCTAAATTTATTTTAAGTAGAATACATGTTTTGCACTCCCTAAATTACTAACCATAGCAACAATTAAATATTACCAAAAATTTACATCCGGGAGCATTTACAAAATTATAATAATAAGCAAAATAAATAGCAAAATATAAATAATAAGCAAGAATAATTAATTAGCAATAAATAAATAATAGGGGTTAGTGATAAATATAATTAAAAAAAAATAAGGTTAGTAAAAATAAAATAACTAAATTTAGTGAAATAATAATAATTAGAAAAATAAACAATGTTAGAGAAATAATAATAAAAATATAAGATAATAATAAACAAAAATAATAAATAATAATATGGTTAGTAACAATAATTAAAATAAATAGAAATAAATAGAAAAATATTATAATTACATGATTAGAATAATAAACACAAAAAGTTTAATTTTAATATATAACATTCATTTAGAAATAAGAATAATTAAATAAAATTTTTTAAACATTATATAATTATAAATTACAAATTTAATTATTTCTAAACATTTATTAACAATTATTATTAAAAAAAAAAAAAATTTACACATTATATGAGGAAAACAAATTTTAAGTATCATATTCACAAAAATTAATCATGTTTACAAAATTTAATTTCTACTAATTATTATATTTACAAAAATTATACTAAATAAATATATACTATAATTATGTAAAGAATTTAGAAAGTAAAAATAATTTAGAAAATAAAATTAGGTTTTCACACAATTAGGGTTTTGGAAATTAAGGTTTTGGAAATTAGGGTTTTGGAAATTAGGGTTTGTTTTAGAAAATATTTTTTAGGGTTTATAATATAAGATTATTTTAATTAATATACATATTATAATTTATTTACATGATTATAAAAATAATTTTCAGAAAAAAGAAATAAATATAGAATTTGAATTATATTGAACATATATCTACAACATTATTTTAATTATATTTATATACATATGATTTTAATAATTAAACAAAATAGAAAAAATAGAAAAAATTGCAAAAAAGAGAGAAACTTACCTGGTTAGGATTTGATCCCATGACATCCTGCCTGCCAACAACAACAACTACCACCAGGCTACCACACGCACCAGCAAGAGATGAGAGAGTGAGATTGGTTTTGTTCCTTATCTGGAAAAAATCAGAAAAAATAAAAGAAACAAAAAGGCCTGGGGTGCGAATCGAACCCAGGACCTTCTGATTACAAGCATGCACGCGTATCCGCCTGGCTGGGAGAGCCTACCTGATGTTAAATCAACAACAAATGATAATATAATATAACTGCTATTTGTATGGAAAAATAAGAAAAAAGGATGGCACAGCCAGGTATCGAACACAAGCCATCAAGGTACAAACAAACGCCACTTTCCACTGGGACAACGCAAGTGGTTGTGATCTTTAACAATAAACAATCAATAAAATATAATACAAATAATTTGAATTCAAATCACGCGCGGGAAGAGGTCATCTTCTACCTCATAACCTTCGAATTTACCTGCGATTTCACATACAAATTCACCTGCGAATTTTCATGCACACGCACCCTGTGTTTTTTGAACTACCATCAAACAACATCATTTTGTCAAATCAAAGACACCTTTGAGTTCCTTACAACCTGTACAGTTCAATTATGTCCAGAAAATACATTTATATTGTGTGAATCGAATAACCCCATTTTTGAACTCTAAACCCTAACTATGGCCGTTTGTCCATTAGGCTATGAAACTTCAAGTTTCTTGTCCAGATTTGATCCTTGGAACCTCACAAACACAAAAACTCAAACAAAATTCATTAATAATGCATAAAAGATTAGAATCGAAAAATTGAAATATCATGAACAATTTGAATCGGATTATGCCAATGGGAGAGTTCTTGATGCAAATGAGTATTGGTTTAGCTTCAACAATGTCCAAAGAACATCTCTATGTTCTTACTTTACCTTCAAATGCCCTGGATTGAAGAATCCGAATATGTGTTTTTGGTGAAGTTTTGAGGTTTTGAACTTACACTTGGAGGCTGCCAAATCGTGAATGAGGGCTAGGGTTGTGATCAGCACTTATATGTGAATCATTTAGGTCAGAAAAATTCATTGGTTGTGTGGAAGTTTTGATATTTGAAGATTGAAAAAGATTGTACTTTGAAATTCAAATATTTGCTCATGAAAGCTTACTATTTTTGTACCAATCTCATGATTTCCTTCTTTTTTAATTCCAATCAATATTTAAAATATTCTAGAAACCAAATCTCCCTTTAATAATATATTTTCATATTTTATATTTATTTAAAATGATTTTTATGAATTAAATCAAAAATAAATAAAAATAAAATAATAAAAATTCTTAATTTTGGTCATTTGGGTCGTGCATGATGATATGATATGGATTGGATCACAATTTAGCAAGCCCATTTGGAAGGAATTGGTTCTAGCCCCCCATTTTCATTATAAACCATCACAAAATTTCCCAACTTTGCAAGGGCATATCTCCCTCAATTTTAAAGGTATGAGGGTGTTCTTGGACATTTTGGAAAGCTTGAAGAGTCCTCTAAACAACCCCATTGGTTTCAGGTCCATATCATTTACCAATCTCAAGTTATGCCCTTTTGAAGTTGTTGACTTTTTGTTGACTTTTGAAATGACCTATAATGTCTTAGCTCATACCCTCCAAATGAAGCATTTTTGGGCTTGGCTTGTGAGACACAAAGTTGTAGAGAATTCAATTTCCTTCAAAATGAGCTTTGGATGGAGACTTGGTGATGAAGTATGTGAAAGTTATGGCTGGTCAAAGTTCAGTTGACTTTTACTAGGGAAACCCTAATTTAGAAACTCCTGATTATTGATGATCTGGAATCTCCTTGATGAATCATGATCAACCCTTGATCAAATGATGAATTTTACTTCATATACTTGATGTTGGCAAAAAATCATGAAGTTTGACTTTGGTTTGACCACAGTTGACCTCAGTTTGACTTTTTAACTGCATTGACTGATTTTGACTTATCTGATCATCTGACTGAGCAAACTTTTGAGAAAAGTCTTGAAACTTGTCATGGGGGTTCTTACACACATATAAGATGTTATGAAGCTCACTTGCAGTCTTGGAAGTCCATTTAGCCTGATTAAAGTCAAAACCCTAGTTTTGGATGCACTGCTTAGGAGGTGCATTGTCTGAGGGAATTGTCAACTCTTCTGACCAATTGTGAACTTTGTGAACCTTGTGAACCATCATAAAATGTCTTGTGAACCTCATGGGAGATATTGTGAACCTTGTGAACCTTGTGAGCTTCATAAAGTGACTTTGTAGACCTCATGGACCTCAGGAAAGCTTTGTAATCATTGTGAATCTTGTGAACCTTGTGAACCTTCAAGAAGTAACTTATAGACTTCTTGAACCTCATGAAAGGTCTTGTAAATGTTAAGAAACTTGTGAACCTTGTGAACCTTCAAGAAGTGACTTGTAGACTTCATGAACCTCAAGAAAGGTATTGAAAGCATTGTGGAACTTGTGAACCTTGTGAACCTTCAAGAAGTGACTTGTAGACTTCATGAACCTCATGAAAGGTCTTGTAAGGGTTGGGAAACTTGTGAACCTTGTGAACCTTCATAGAACACAAAGTCTTGTATTGTGAGGGCAAATTTTGGGGTGCAACAGCTGCCCCTGTTCAATTTTCTGAAACCTGAGGGGTTAGATTGGTATATTTGCCAGTCGTAACTTGGAAGGTTGAAGGGGATTGAACACAAAAGCCCAAAAATTTGCACTCACCAGTGCATAGAGTGATATTGATGGTTGGTTGTATATGCTTGAGTGGGCTTAAAGATGCCACTTGGAAGAACTGGGGATGGGCTTAGAGATGCCATCTAAAGTATCAGAATATGATGATGTCTTTATGTTGATACTGGATATCAGTACTAGGTCTTTGTATAGGCCGTCTCTGAATCATTTATGCAACATGATTTGACTTGTTGAATGGATCATTAGAAATAATCTTCGTGATGATTATCTCTTCTGGAGGTATCTTGGGTTAGGGAATGGATCTTTGTACATACCGTTTGCCTACTCTCCAAGGTCAAAAGAACGTCAGGATTTGTCCTTCTGAAAAAGTATCTTGAACCAGGGAATGGATCTTTTTACAGATCGTTTGCCTGCTATTCAAGGGCCGAAAGAACGTCAGGATTTGTTCTTAAGGGTCAAAAGAACGTCAGGATTTGTTCTTCTGAAAAGGTCTTGAACAAGGGGCCAAAAGAGCGTCAGGATTTGCTCTTAAGGGTCAAAAGAACGTCAGGATTTGTTCTTCTGAAAAGGTCTTGAACAAGGGGCCAAAAGAGCGTCAGGATTTGCTCTTAAGGGTCAAAAGAACGTCAGGATTTGTTCTTCTGAAAAGGTCTTGAACAAGGGGCCAAAAGAGCGTCAGGATTTGCTCTTAAGGATCAAAAGAACGTCAGGATTTGTTCTTCTGAAAAGGTCTTGAACAAGGGGCCAAAAGAGCGTCAGGATTTGCTCTTAAGGATCAAAAGAACGTCAGGATTTGTTCTTCTGAAAAATGTCTTGAACCAGGGAATGGATCTTTTTACAGACCGTTTGCCTGCTATTCGAGGACATCTTGAGTAGTGTATGGATCATTTCTGACCTGTTGTAAATTGTTGATGTTGTTTTATCTGTATGTAGTTATCCTGCAAGGAGAATGTTAGTTTATATTATACGTATGCATGCATAGTATGATGCACCTAAGTAAATGTATTATGTATCTATGGATATGTATGTTATGGTATGATGTAAATGATGTATGTATGATATGATACTGCCTGAAGCGTCTGGATGTCTTTGTATAACAACTGCTGGCCAGGGAAAATAAATCCCGATTCGTTGTTGAAGAATATGAGGAACTCGTTCCCGTCTTGTTTGATAATATATTATACATAACCTTCCGTCTGCTGGGGATAGCAAGGTATATATAACCTCCCGTCTGCTGGGGATAGCAAGGTATATATAACCTTCGTCTTCGTTTGATAGTAGGGTAGATATAACCTCCCGTCTTCGTTCGTCGTACTCTTATTGGAAAGTAAATTCCCGTATATCCGTATGAGGATAAAAGAGATGGATATAAATTCCAGGGGAGATGTGACTTTATGAAGATGGATTTGTCCTACTGAAGGTTTGTAGCTGTTTTGTGGAGATGAACCGGCGAAGCTTCGTTGAAATCCTTCCCTCGTTCGTCCTTAATAAATACTATTACTGTATTTTCATGCATTTCTGGTAAACATCAATCATATTAAGCATACACGCATTCAAACACAACTAATGGACGTTTCGCTTAGGGTAAAAGTAAATCTGGATTCAGAGGGAAAAGTAAAGCTGAACTTTGAAAACAGAATTGTTTCAACTTCGAGAGTGTATAACCAATTGGATTTGGAGCTCCTGAAAATTTTTAACTTTCCTGAATACCTTCCCAGAAATCCTCATAGCTGGATCTGAAGACATGATACTGACACCATCTGATACTACTGGCATAGACAATTAATTCCCACAATGACTTCTGCTGAGAATTACAAATCAAGGTAGAGGAATGTGTCTTCAGGTTGTAATGGACCATGTATTCTCCGGATACCAGATTTGAAAAGAAAGTATTGCCCCTTGGTTGAGGATGAATTGTCCCATAACGGAAGTATCTGTAATGAGCCATCTCAAAAGAAACAAGTAGAATGCCCCATAAGCATATGCCTCTGGCATTGTGAACTTTGTAATGTCACACTTGGTAATTCAAATATATGAGAAGAACTGCTCCTGGCTATTAAGCATTGTTGGATCTGGAACTGATTGCCCCGAATGATTTGAACAGTAACTTGGTATGCCCATTGATTGGGAAACAGTGACTATGCCCCTGGCATTATGAACTTTGTGATGTTATCCTCAGTAATTTAGACAGATGTGGAGATCTGCCCCTGGATACTTAAACATAACTGAATCCTGTCCTGATTGCCCCACATGAGATAGGCAGTATCATGGCTTGCTCCCTTAATTGGGAGATAATGACTATGCCCCTTTGTATACATGGAAGCAACTTTGTTTATCGGAAGGACTTTGGTTTATTGAACATTCATCCTGTAAGCTTCTCCATTTGTCAAACATTCAGGTATATGCAAACAAATATATTCAAAAATGCAATGCTTATGTCTGTCTTGAAAACAAGTTATTTTTAGAAAAACTGTTTATTATTATTTTTTTTTTGAAAACTGTGATATTAACTCAAGTTTTATAATAAGCCCTAAAGGAGTCAGGATACCTTTTTGTAGCAGTACGCTTTCGAACTAACCATGCTTCAGTTAGGACTTTTAAAGGGTTATAACGTGGCCTGGTTCATGGTTTAAGAAACAAAGGATAAAGGCTCAAATTTTATTTGTACCCAACCCAATCTCCATGATGTTCTTCAGTCCTATACTCAGTTAACTTATGCATTGAGATTCCACAGAAGTGTGGTATTGTAACATTGATATTTTGTGATGGTTCGGCAACCAAAAAAAATTATTCGAACATTCAGTCATCTTTCTTTGTTGAGGATTCATAGTGACCTCTTCTTTTTTCTTCTGACTTTATTATCCCTTCTTTTTGCCTGAACTGCTTATTTTAAGGTTACAGTCAGCGGGATATCTTAATGTTTTACTAAGTCTCCTTCATAGGTTTTGACTTAGTAAGCTTTTCTTTTGTTGGTTATTGACTGTCAGGTTTAATGGTTACAGAGAACCATCATTAGTTGTGTACAACACAGATAATTGGCATATTTGAGTTAACCGAGTAACTACCCTGCCCCGGGTTATGAATAAGGGTTTTAATTTGTGCGATAATAAAAACTCCTACTTCATAGGCTCAAAAGGGTTGACTAGGGATTAACTTCCTTATATCTCCACTGTTTAGGAATTGAAACAATGCCTGTACATCGTCAGCATAGTCTGTTCAAAAGCATACTGCATAAGATTATGGTATTGTTTTCGTCATCCTCCCTCTACAGGCTTATAGCTTTATCAGGAGTTAAATATCACAAAATAGAAATAAGAAGCATAATTCAAAATATAGTGGAACGAATGGATTAATTCAAGACAAACATATGCAATTCATTAATGAAAACAAAAGTTTAACATAATAATAAGTGTTCAAACAAATAAGAGAAATTACAAATGAAAATTCAAATGTTCTCAAAGTCTCTTCCTCTAAACCTGTCACTCCAGTTATCTGGAAACTTTGATGCTTGATGGACGATAGAAGAACTCAACCTGGCCTTCTGGCGTAACCTCGAGTATTCCTTCGTCAATTAGGTCTTGAATCTTATTCTTCAATGCCCAACAGTTATTAGTGTCATGTCCAGGACAATTGGAGTGGTACATACACCTTGCCTTGGGATTATAGCGAAGAGAACAGGTATTAGGATTTTTAGGAGAATTTTCCAAGGAAATCAGCTTCATCTCCAACAAGCATTGCAAAACTTGTGACATTGGAGTGCTGATCTTGATAAACCGCCTTCTACATTTCTGGTATTGAGATGGATTAACCTTACCAGGTCTTTCTTCTTCAACTGAAGAACAATCAATGGCAACCTGTTTCTTACCTTCTTTTATCCTCATCTTCCTTTCAACCAAATCAGCTTGTTTTAATGGAGGTCCACTGACAATTAGATCCCTGACTCCACTACTTTGAAGTTTTTGGATGAAAGTCCTCAGCTTTTCTTGCCCCTGAGCTAAACTTTGGATAAGAGCCACCTGGCCATTCATCTGGATCCTCATTCCTGTCATCTCAGCTTGTAGTTGTTTCAGCTGATCATCTTTATTGTCCTCAGGATTCTTCTCCTTAACCAGCAGTGTCTTCAATTCATCCTGCCCCTTGGATAAGTTCAGGATCATCTCTTGGAACTGTGCATTTTGTGCCTGGAGATCCTTAACTGTTTGTTCAAGAGCCATTGCTGAAATAAACAGCGAGAAGATGAGAAACCTGTGCACAAATAAACCTGTGATGCAATGAAATGATATGTAAATGCATATGCAATGTTTTCAAGGACCGCAGGATTTAAATTTGTTTAAACAACCGGAAAGTAAACTTTTATTAGTGATAAATTTGTTTTCCCCTCGGTCTTACAAACATGAAATGCAATAAATACAAGAGATGGGGTTTGAAGTCTCCCATGGACGTTTCCTCTTTATGTTGAGGTATGAGTTGAGATTCCGTTCCTCGTGAAGTTGCTTTGTTAGTTCCAGGATTCTTGTTTGGCTTGCTTTGTAATGAGCCTCGAAAGTATCCCTTTGCTCTTTCAGTTGGATCCATGATCTCTGCAAGTCTTCCATATCAGTAGGCATGTCTGGGTGAAGGATGGTGTAAGCTGTGTCCCCTTCAGCAACAGGTTCCATGGTAACTGGTAGGACGGTAGGATATGGCATCATGAGAGTCTGAGCACGAGATCGCACCCATCTGAGATAAGCTTCCATAGGAATAGTGTACTTAGGCTCCAGTGTCTTGCTGTCAACCCTGTTTATTTTCCCCAAGCTCGTATGAATCTCTGACGGTAACCTTGAAGATCGTTGTCATAATCAAACACAATGCCCTGAATCAACATGTCATGTGGACCATTGCTCCGAGCGTAACCAAACTGTCGTAAAGCTAGAGAGGGGTTGTAGGTGATGCCTCCTCTTATGCCCAGAAGTGGCACATTAGGAAACTCCCCACAACGGTCAATGATGGTGACATTCTCCATAGATCTGGAGCACCAATGGATATCTGAGTGAGAAAGTGACATGATCCTCTTGGACCATCTGAACCCTTGCTCATTCTTCATTACTGAGCGAGGAAGGTGAGAAATAAACCACCTAGATAGCAAAGGTATGCAGCACATCAAAGTTCCTCTTGCCCTTGTAGTACGGGTGTGAAGGGAATGTAGGATGTCTCCAAGCAATGTAGGCACTGGATTGTGACTCAGAAAAATGTTGATGGCATGAATATCTATGAACTGATCTGGATTGGGGAACAATATTAAGCCATATATCAGCAAGGTTAAGATCTCCTCAAAAGCATCATGACTCATGGCCTTCAAGAACATTTGAGCCTTCTCTATCAACACCTTGGCTAGAACACCCTTGACTCCACTTCTCGTTTCTAGAACAATGTCAGACTTCTTCAGATGTAGAGCTGCAGCAATAACCTCTGGTTTAAGATCTTTCTCCAAACCTGTGAAGGGTCTTTGATCAAGAACAGGTATACCCAAAAGTTTAGAGAATTCTTCCATTGTAGGAACCAGCTGATAATCAGGGAATGTAAAGCAATGGTGCTTAGGGTCAAAGAACTGAAACAGGACACTCATCATGTCTTCATTGAACCCTGAAGTGACTAGATCCAATAGGTGACCATGTCTCTTGTTGAACTGGGAATGATCAGACACTTGAGAAACCAACTCTTTAAGCTTGGGAGGTATCCCTACAAAGTTGATCCTGATGGTGTTTCTACGAGCAGAAGCCATGACCTGCAACAAAGAACAAAGATAAATCCTTTGGTCCTTGAAATGGTTAGGGAAAATGATATGCTTATGATGCATGATGATGTCATGATGTTATGTTCAATCGCAAACATGTGGCACACACAAACAAGTCACACCATAGCCCTAGGTTTAAAGGCTTGCATGAGGTTCAAAGGTAAGTACCCTCCCCTGAAGTTAGATGGTTCATCCTGTCCTATAAAGTAATCAGGTTCTAAGGGATCTCAATATCATTGATCCTTCACAAGGGTGGTTGATCAGAAGGCAACTTACTTGCCAACCAAAACCCTCCAAGTTTAAGATCTCAATGAGTGTAGTATCGAGTGTCAACCAACTTCAGTCTGCACCAAAGCCGGTTACCTCACTACCTTCTAAAGGCCAAGATGAGTTAACTAGGGTTCTAAAAGTTAGTTAGTGCATTGACAACATATGGCAGCCTCATATTATCCTCAACTTGACTTAAGGAACATAAGCACCAACCAAGAAGTCGCACTAACTATGGCCACCAGATCAACCGTATCGATATACGTCGTACAGTTTCCTTGGTCTATTGCCATTTACCTAAGGTACACTAGATCCGGGTTAGGACCTTTCACACATAAGAGCACCCCAACAAGTAATATAAAGCAAACAAGGCAAACAATTTAAAGTGATCTAATTCCTAAGGGTACCCCTCTTAAATTTAAGTCCCCAGCAGAGTCGCCAGTTCTGTAACACGGTGGGAGAACTGACTTTAAGTTATGTTGCGGATAGCAAGAGTCGCCACCGACTTTTATTTTATCCAAAAGGAAAGGGTATAAAAGAACAGGAAAGACCTTAAGAGATATTTTTGGGTCCGGGGGGTAGGTTATGTAAAGGGAAGGTGTTAGCACCCTTTACATCCATGGTTATCCATGGGCTCTTAGTTACTTAGCTCACTTTTGAATTGTTTTTGAAAGTGTAGTGTGTGAATAGAAAAATTTTCATAATAGTTAATAATGATCCATGTACGGATGCGTAAAAACTTGTGTTTGAAAATTTGTTTGAAATTTGTTAAGTGTTTTTTAAAAAAATGGAGTGAGCAAGCAACTAGGAGGTACCTACCCTAAAATTTAAGTCTTTTCTGTTCTTTATCCTTTAATTGGTAAGACTATCCCTACTATTAAGGAGTAGGTAGTCATTACCTTGGATGTAAGGGACATGTGAGGGACATCTGTTTTATGAAGGCAACTGTGGGGTGTATTAAGCATTTAGGAGGGACTATCATCATTATTCGAAAAGGGACTTGTTCTTTAAAGGCAACCATTAGGGACTTGATGATTTTTCTTTTAAGGGACTTGCTTTATACACCCCACTTGACCTTATGATTTAGGCAACTTGAGGGATAGCCTTAGAAAGTGAGACGGCGATTAGAAATCGACTTACGTGTGTGAGTGTTCAATATTATTTATCTTATAATTAAAATGATCTAAATTTATTTTAAGTAGAATACATGTTTTGCACTCCCTAAATTACTAACCATAGCAACAATTAAATATTACCAAAAATTTACATCCGGGAGCATTTACAAAATTATAATAATAAGCAAAATAAATAGCAAAATATAAATAATAAGGAGGAATAATTAATTAGCAATAAATAAATAATAGGGGTTAGTGATAAATATAATTAAAAAAAAATAAGGTTAGTAAAAATAAAATAACTAAATTTAGTGAAATAATAATAATTAGAAAAATAAACAATGTTAGAGAAATAATAATAAAAATATAAGATAATAATAAACAAAAATAATAAATAATAATATGGTTAGTAACAATAATTAAAATAAATAGAAATAAATAGAAAAATATTATAATGACATGATTAGAATAATAAACACAAAAAGTTTAATTTTAATATATAACATTCATTTAGAAATAAGAATAATTAAATAAAATTTTTTAAACATTATATAATTATAAATTACAAATTTAATTATTTCTAAACATTTATTAACAATTATTATTAAAAAAAAAAAAATTACACATTATATGAGGAAAACAAATTTTAAGTATCATATTCACAAAAATTAATCATGTTTACAAAATTTAATTTCTACTAATTATTATATTTACAAAAATTATACTAAATAAATATATACTATAATTATGTAAAGAATTTAGAAAGTAAAAATAATTTAGAAAATAAAATTAGGTTTTCACACAATTAGGGTTTTGGAAATTAAGGTTTTGGAAATTAGGGTTTTGGAAATTAGGGTTTGTTTTAGAAAATATTTTTTAGGGTTTATAATATAAGATTATTTTAATTAATATACATATTATAATTTATTTACATGATTATAAAAATAATTTTCAGAAAAAAGAAATAAATATAGAATTTGAATTATATTGAACATATATCTACAACATTATTTTAATTATATTTATATACATATGATTTTAATAATTAAACAAAATAGAAAAAATAGAAAAAATTGCAAAAAAGAGAGAAACTTACCTGGTTAGGATTTGATCCCATGACATCCTGCCTGCCAACAACAACAACTACCACCAGGCTACCACACGCACCAGCAAGAGATGAGAGAGTGAGATTGGTTTTGTTCCTTATCTGGAAAAAATCAGAAAAAATAAAAGAAACAAAAAGGCCTGGGGTGCGAATCGAACCCAGGACCTTCTGATTACAAGCACTCACGCGTATCCTCCTGGCTGGGAGAGCCTACCTGATGTTAAATCAACAACAAATGATAATATAATATAACTGCTATTTGTATGGAAAAATAAGAAAAAAGGATGGCACAGCCAGGTATCGAACACAAGCCATCAAGGTACAAACAAACGCCACTTTCCACTGGGACAACGCAAGTGGTTGTGATCTTTAACAATAAACAATCAATAAAATATAATACAAATAATTTGAATTCAAATCACGCGCGGGAAGAGGTCATCTTCTACCTCATAACCTTCGAATTTACCTGCGATTTCACATACAAATTCACCTGCGAATTTTCATGCACACGCACCCTGTGTTTTTTGAACTACCATCAAACAACATCATTTTGTCAAATCAAAGACACCTTTGAGTTCCTTACAACCTGTACAGTTCAATTATGTCCAGAAAATACATTTATATTGTGTGAATCGAATAACCCCATTTTTGAACTCTAAACCCTAACTATGGCCGTTTGTCCATTAGGCTATGAAACTTCAAGTTTCTTGTCCAGATTTGATCCTTGGAACCTCACAAACACAAAAACTCAAACAAAATTCATTAATAATGCATAAAAGATTAGAATCGAAAAATTGAAATATCATGAACAATTTGAATCGGATTATGCCAATGGGAGAGTTCTTGATGCAAATGAGTATTGGTTTAGCTTCAACAATGTCCAAAGAACATCTCTATGTTCTTACTTTACCTTCAAATGCCCTGGATTGAAGAATCCGAATATGTGTTTTTGGTGAATTTTTGAGGTTTTGAACTTACACTTGGAGGCTGCCAAATCGTGAATGAGGGCTAGGGTTGTGATCAGCACTTATATGTGAATCATTTAGGTCAGAAAAATTCATTGGTTGTGTGGAAGTTTTGATATTTGAAGATTGAAAAAGATTGTACTTTGAAATTCAAATATTTGCTCATGAAAGCTTACTATTTTTGTACCAATCTCATGATTTCCTTCTTTTTTAATTCCAATCAATATTTAAAATATTCTAGAAACCAAATCTCCCTTTAATAATATATTTTCATATTTTATATTTATTTAAAATGATTTTTATGAATTAAATCAAAAATAAATAAAAATAAAATAATAAAAATTCTGAATTTTGGTCATTTGGGTCGTGCATGATGATATGATATGGATTGGATCACAATTTAGCAAGCCCATTTGGAAGGAATTGGTTCTAGCCCCCCATTTTCATTATAAACCATCACAAAATTTCCCAACTTTGCAAGGGCATATCTCCCTCAATTTTAAAGGTATGAGGGTGTTCTTGGACATTTTGGAAAGCTTGAAGAGTCCTCTAAACAACCCCATTGGTTTCAGGTCCATATCATTTACCAATCTCAAGTTATGCCCTTTTGAAGTTGTTGACTTTTTGTTGACTTTTGAAATGACCTATAATGTCTTAGCTCATACCCTCCAAATGAAGCATTTTTGGGCTTGGCTTGTGAGACACAAAGTTGTAGAGAATTCAATTTCCTTCAAAATGAGCTTTGGATGGAGACTTGGTGATGAAGTATGTGAAAGTTATGGCTGGTCAAAGTTCAGTTGACTTTTACTGGGGAAACCCTAATTTAGAAACTCCTGATTATTGATGATCTGGAATCTCCTTGATGAATCATGATCAACCCTTGATCAAATGATGAATTTTACTTCATATACTTGATGTTGGCAAAAAATCATGAAGTTTGACTTTGGTTTGACCACAGTTGACCTCAGTTTGACTTTTTAACTGCATTGACTGATTTTGACTTATCTGATCATCTGACTGAGCAAACTTTTGAGAAAAGTCTTGAAACTTGTCATGGGGGTTCTTACACACATATAAGATGTTATGAAGCTCACTTGCAGTCTTGGAAGTCCATTTAGCCTGATTAAAGTCAAAACCCTAGTTTTGGATGCACTACTTAGGAGGTGCATTGTCTGAGGGAATTGTCAACTCTTCTGACCAATTGTGAACTTTGTGAACCTTGTGAACCATCATAAAATGTCTTGTGAACCTCATGGGAGATATTGTGAACCTTGTGAACCTTGTGAGCTTCATAAAGTGACTTTGTAGACCTCATGGACCTCAGGAAAGCTTTGTAATCATTGTGAATCTTGTGAACCTTGTGAACCTTCAAGAAGTAACTTATAGACTTCTTGAACCTCATGAAAGGTCTTGTAAATGTTAAGAAACTTGTGAACCTTGTGAACCTTCAAGAAGTGACTTGTAGACTTCATGAACCTCAAGAAAGGTATTGAAAGCATTGTGGAACTTGTGAACCTTGTGAACCTTCAAGAAGTGACTTGTAGACTTCATGAACCTCATGAAAGGTCTTGTAAGGGTTGGGAAACTTGTGAACCTTGTGAACCTTCATAGAACACAAAGTCTTGTATTGTGAGGGCAAATTTTGGGGTGCAACAGGATCTAACACGGAAATGGTATCAACCGATCCAACCCGGAAAGCGAGAATGTAATATCATCCGATTTACAACTCGAAGAGAAATGATATCAACCGATTCAAGACTCAAATAAGATCAACCGATCTAACATGGAGATGGTATCAACCGATCCATAACCAAGAAAAACGAGAATGTAATATCATCCGATTTACAACTCAAAGAGAAATGATATCAACCGATTCAAGACTCAAATAAGATCAACCGATCTAACATGGAGATGGTATCAACCGATCCATAACCAAGAAAAACGAGAATGTAATATCATCCGATTTACAACTCGAAGAGAAATGATATCAACCGATTCAAGACTCAAATAAGATCAACCGATCTAACATGGAGATGGTATCAACCGATCCATAACCAAGAAAAACAGGATCATTGTACTTAAATGATAACCCGAGACACGACCGTTGTACTGAAACGGAGACACGAAGAAATGAGACTGTTGTACTGAAACAAGACTCAAAGACGAGACCATTGTACTTAAATGGAGACTCGAAAGGAACGGGATCGTTGTACTTAAACGAGAGCCCAAGACGCGACCATTGTACTGAAACGGAGACGCGAAGAAATGAGACTGTACTGAAACAAAACTCAATTGGGGATAACAACAAGACTTGGTAGAAGCATCCATCCTGGGAAATGAAGTTGTATTCTGTGGGGAACACTTCAATCTGATTGGAGATGTAACGGATCTTATGTAATATACCTCAATATACCTCAAAACTGGCCCATGCTGGCATGCATATGTTTGGATTTATGGCGTAATGCTCCATGACGATGGAAATGCTACGCTTTGGAGGATGCAAATGTAATGGTTGTTACTGGATGCAAATGCAAATGCAAAGGGGTCTCCCGATGGGGGAGATAATAGATATCCCAAATGGCTTGACTGGGAGGAACTGATGATCACTGCATTGATCTGATTGATCTTTGTGAGAAGAAGACAACTCTGCGGGGAAGGCTGTCAATGATACATCGGCTCTGAACTGCCGCCATTGCCAAAAATAAATTGGACTTTGAGATTGGAGAGCCAAGACCCTGCTGGAGATGGACTCTTCTTGAACTCTGACGGGGAAGTGAGGACCTCCTAACTTGGCGGAGAACCAAAGGCATGACACTGCTGAGGAAACACCTTGCTGGGGAAGCAAAACACTCCTTATGCTGATGGGAATTGCCCCTGTATCAAAGGAAAGCCTCTGCTTGGGGATGACACCCACCTTCTGCTACCTTCCTGGAAGATTTCAGCTTCCAAATCTACTGGGGATGACAGATAATGTCAATGATAAAGCTTCCCGCTGAAGATAAGAGCTCAAGTTGCCACTTGCCGGGGATAAAAAATAAACCCTCTCATGTTGGGAACGAGAGATGTAAGGCGTCTCATGCTGGTGATGAGAGACGATGATACCATTCTTCTCAAGAAGTAACCTTCCATGAGACTTGCTAAGGAACCTTGATCGATGAAGTCCGCAGATGAAACAACTCTTGCAATACTGTGCTGACAATGGCTTTGCCCCTAGCCCTGGGTTGATAGGTTATCAACTAATCATGAGTGAACAATGGTTCTTTGTAATTTTCGACTCGCCTCAAATTAAGGTCCATCAGAAGAGAGTGTCTCAAGAGGATTTCACAGAAAACATGGCATATGAAATGCCTCAGTGTCTTCAAACTCTTGGAGAGATTCGTTGGATCTCGAAATAACTGCCCCAGACTGCATGGTCTGTGAAAGAAATTGTCTCGCAAGGATTCATGAAGAACTTCATATCACTGTGAGATATTCTTCCCCCGTATTTTGAACCTTGGATAGGTGCTTCTGACTTACCGTCTTCGGGAGAGAGTACTTCTCATGCTCTTGGGGTGGCCTGCCCCAGGACGAGCCTTGAAGTGATCACCTCTGACTGACCGTGCTTTGAAGAAAACACCCAGACCGACTGTTCTTTGAGAGATTGGATCTCGAAGTAATTGCCCCAGATTGGAAAAAATTTGAATGAATGCCTCCGACTAATGGCTCTTTGAGAGATTTGGATCTCGAAGCTATTGCCCCAGATTGGTCGTCTCTTATCGCGATCGTTGGGAAAGTCCCTACTCAATGGAGTTTTCTTGAAAAGTGCACCTCGACAGATTGTCCTTCAGACGTTTCAGACTTCTCAACTTGGCAAGACTAAGCTTTTGAACTGAGATTCCATATGTGGACTTTTTATGATGCCAAACAGATGTATGCAAGCAGAAAATGTTTATTCTAAGAATGAAAATTCTAATGCAACACACATGTTAATCTTGAAGTTTTACTGAAAAAGATGTCGCAAACCTTCGCGAGCGAGTCACTAGTTAAGATACGACATTAAAATTTTTTTTTTTTGAATAATAGAAAGCATGCACATGCAACACCAACAAAGATCTTTCAACACCACTCATAGGAGTCAGGAACGCGGTCTCGTGGTAGTACGCTCTCAAAAATAACCTTGTTTCAGTTAGGACTTTTGAGGGTTGTATCGTGGCCTAGTTCACGGTTATAAAAACAAAGGATATAGGCTCGAAGTTTATTTGTGCCCACCCATCTTCGTGATGTTCTCCATTCCTATGTTCAGCTAGCTTTCACAAGCACTCACCTCTCAAAAAGGGTTTTGTGATGGTTGAGGAACCAATTACACTAACGGTTTAAGCACCAATTAGGTTGTCATTGGGAGCCAGCCACCCCTCTTATCCTTGGTGTCTGTGCCACACGACTTTGTTCTTTTTTAAGGATCTTTCTTGTGAAATCCTTTTCGTCTTTCGCTTTTGCATTATTTTTCTTATCCCTAACTTTTGCCTGGACTGATTCTTGTGAATCTTTGATTGTGAAGTCCAACGGGATGCCCTAATTTTTGCCTAAGTCGCTTGTTTTCAAGTTTCGACTTAGCGGGCTTTCTCATTCATTTTTTTTTCAATTCTTTTTTTTTTTGAACAAATCGTGTGACACTGTTTGTCTTGAATGCTTTGCGAGGGTCGTGACTGTCTCACTCCTTTGTTGTTGAGGAATAACCATTGTGGTCTCCGGTCTTTGGACCTCTTGATTGGGATAACCATTGTGGTTTCTGGTCATTGGTCCTCTTGATTTGGTACAACGAAAGGTAATGGATCCTCAGATTTGCACTCCTTTTTGAAATTTGAATGCTCGGTCAAACTAACTGACGCCTACCCTGCCCCTGGGTTAAGTGCGAGGGTTTTTTCATGCAAAAAGAAACTCCTACTTCAAGGCTCAAATGGGTTGGCGAGGGTCTATCTCCCTTATATCTCCGGTGTTTAGGATTTGAAACAATGCCTGTACATCGTCAACAGGGTCTTTCTCAAAGGCATACAATTAAAGTTTTTGCGTTTTCATTCTGTCATCCTCCCTGATAGAGTTTTAAGCACGACAGTTGGTATTGCAATGCACATACACAAAATCGTGAGTGAATACGAATGGATTACTTCAAGAAAAACATGTGCGTTATATTATGATTAACATTCAAAAACAAATAAATTTCATACAAGTAAACAAATGTTCAGCATATAAGAGAAACAACAAATGGAAATGCAGCAAAGAAACTGAACATTGCCATCATTGAGGAGACTTGACTCTGTCTGGACTTATTGCTTCTGAAGATGCCCTTGCAAACTAGGATGCCAATTTGATAAGGAGATTTCAATATGTGAGCAGACCTTCTGGCATGATGACCTTTGAGTCGGCCAAATTTTGCATCTTGTACTTGAACACATCACAGTTGTCAATTGTATGCCTAAATGCCCCTGAGTGATACTTGCATCTAGCCTTCACATCATGGTGGTCATTATTGAGGAGGTTTGACTCCGTCTGGACTTATTGCTCTCGGAAACTTCCAGCAGTCAGTAGTCTGGATGTTTACTCAATCAAATTCGCGACCTTGTTTTTACCTTTGCCTCTGAAAGACTTGCAATCTTCAATTAAAAGGCCAGGTGCCCCAGAATGGTAATCATACTTGGCATTGAAACCCCAAAGGAAGCTTTGTCGGAGACGATCCTGATGCAGTTAGCTCAACCACTCCAAATTTGCGTAAATGAGGAAACTTATTGCACGTACATCATCAGAATATGATCAAACTTCTTCTCAAGTGGTTTTGGCCTTTACCCTTATGCTCTGCCCGCTGGACTCTCTTGGGAAGCTGAAATTGGATGCCGACAAATGACGTCTGGAGGGAAGAGGTTGATAAATGAAGTTGATAAATAAAGTTGCTCAGAAAGATCTTGCACGATCTCCTGCCTACGTATCTCCATTGACCAATGGAGAATCAGAGCAGCGTAGTTCCCCTCAATAGGGATGAAAATAGCTTCATTTAGTTGACACGACATTCAGGATTACTAAGCTCATCTGAGTCTTCGTCTGGTTGACTTCCTCTTTCAACAATTTCTGATTCTGAAATAAAGCTTATACTTTTGCCCTGAATGGCCTCAGCTGGGTCTTCGTTTGATTACCTCCGCCCGAAGTTGCTTCAAATATATACCTTGATAACTATGATTCAAGTTGTCCATTCTGATGAGAAATCAAGTCAGGAAAAGAATTTTTCTCTGAACACCTGTCAAGAATGCAAGGATGTATGCAAATGCCATGTTCAATTATTTCTGAGGAATCTATCTACTTTGATTCAAGTTTTGACACAGAAAAAGTCCAATGGCATGATTCAGATATGTGATCCTCGGAAATAACTGAACACATGTGCTGGAATGATATAATGTCATGTATGCAACAGGCATGTGATCAAAGGTCTGATATTGGTGTTGAGCAGTGAGTCAAGTGTCTGAATAGAACCATAATAGTAGCACCATCTCTGTATAGAACCCCATAACTGAGAACCCAATAACTGTAAAACTGGATCACATAATAGCATAATCACTGATGGTGTTGAAGCTGAACAACGAGCCAAGTGTCTGTGGAGAATCATAATAACTGTCACAATATCAGGGTCATAATGGTAATCACAGTAACAATTTCTCTGAATAGAAATCTCGGATCTCCGAATCAAAGAACCATAGAACACTGAACAATACTGGCAAAGTGGGTATGTTGAAGTTTAGGGTTCCTGCAAACCTGTAAACCCTTCCCAATCTCACGGGTATGCTACTCGGGTCAACATCACGGACTCTCAAAGCCGAATAGCAATAATACGTTCACCATTTCCGAGAAATGGCTCATGACCAAATCAGGGAATCGGTTTGGCATTATATACTACGCAGGGAGGTCTCAGTTGAGTCCGGAAAAAAAACATCCCTCACAAGTCTCCAGCTTCAAGCACTGAATCGAGAAACAATAGTACATTCATCCCGAAGGGTACAATACTATCGTCATACGAACAGTTTGCTTTAACTGAATTCCTATGAGAGAACCAGGCCATCCTATGCGAGTTCCCAATGGACCCTCGGATGCGAGTGGGTTTGCCAACAAATGTGGTCTGCCACTGTCATCACTGGAGAGGGGTGTTCCTATTAAGGTCCTCGAAGATCGGTCACCAGATGCACATAACTATCAAGGTCGTACCCTGAAGTGAGGTAATCCCCACACAGAATAGTTCCAAGACGGTCGCAATCTGGGTGTGGAACACATCGCCACCCATCATGGTGAGATACCATAAGAGTACAATGTCTGTCCACGCTAATCCTATGGTGCACTCAAGCCGGGTAGTTGGCTTATCTCACAGTAACTCCCATCCCACAGAAAAAATGAAAACCAGCATAGCCAGATAGTCCAGTATAATATGATGCATGGAAAATAAATACTGAAAGCGGTAAATAAATGCGGTAAAGTAAAGCTGTAAAGAACTGTAAATAAAAACAGTAAAGCTAAACTAAAGCACACAACATCAAACAGATAAACACCCAGAAAAACAAAACCAAACAGGCGCTAGGATTGACTCTACAAGGGAAACCGGAAGAATCAGGTTTGGGTCCCCAGCAGAGTCGCCAGCTGTCGCTCCCGGGATTTTCATCCTGGTACAAACGCGAAAGTGGCGCGGAAAGGTTAGAGTCGCCAGCCAGACATTTTTATCCCGAAAGAATGGGAAAGGTAATGTTGCACAAACCTGAGGAAGATGGAAAGGACAAGGTCCTGCGAACCAAAGATCTTAGTTCGGGAGTCGGTTACGAACTGGGAAGGTATTAGCACCCCAGATCGTCCGTCGTACCCGACGGGATCCACGCTTGCTTGATTGTTTCAAAGGGTAAGAAATAATATGCTGCTGAAATGAAATAATGGCTATCTGGAATGGAATGGAAATGAGAAAAAGAAACTAGAAAAAGAGAATGGACAAAAGGGGAAATGTAGGGAAAATAAAGAATGTGCTCGAACGGGCCCTACCCCGCTGCCTACGTACCTCATCGGGATAATGAGGATCAGAGTCGACGTAGTTCGCCTAACCTAGGCGAGAACTATTTGTTTGTATTTTTTATGCTGGAACTGCGTATGTCTATGCTCAGGTGTTGCAGGCTCGTCTGGTACGAGTGCGTTTACCGTCTTGCATGTGTGACAAGTCGTCGCGAGTTCACGTTGTGAGTGAATGAGATGAGAAGAGAAGTTCCCGCAGGATAGTCGCTTGTTATTTGTTTTTTGTCTTTTAAGAGAAGTGTTTTGAATTTGTTTGTGAACTGTCTTGTACTAAGACCTATCCATCGCGGTGAGTATTTACACCTCGCCCCGAAACAGGACGCGTATAAACACTCCGCAACAAAGTCTCGTGTCGTACAAGATTATTCGGTTTTCATTATGTGTTTTATTACTTTTCTTTTTGAGATGAGAAACAGAATGACTCAATTTGATAAAAGGAAAAATCTAAGGGACTAAGACTCAATCCTAATTGTTTATTTATTTACAAGGTAGTCCTAATGGTTAGTGAGGTTTTCTATTCCTAATGGAAACTTAAAAACTAATAGAACTCAACTTAGTTCTTAATGAAGTTAAGTTGATTCTAAGAACACATGGGGAATCCTATTAAAGTTGTAAGATCAAGATAAGCAAAAACAAAGAAATCAAATATGAGAAATAACATTCTACAAATGCCTTAAAGGCATGAATAATAAAAAAAAGTCTATTTATTTATTCTATATTCTAATGAAAAGTGAAATTTAAGCCTAAGTACTAAATCTAAGCTAAGCTTAATTCTCATTCTAAAATTTTAATTGAACTAACCTAAATCTAATATTAAATTCTAGGATGAAATCTAAACTAATCTATTATTTTTTATTGAACATTATTTACATGGCTTAAAATAATGGGGAGTGTGCCTAACTAGGCCTAAAACTAACATTCTTAAAAAATATTAAATCTCCTAGAAAAATTAGGAAACTTAAACTATAGGGTCCTAACATTATCTCTAATATTGTATTAAGAGGGATTCTAAAAAATCTTATTTTTTCTATGCCTAATAATTATTTATTTCCAGCTAAGAATTAACTACCAATTCCTAAGGATTACTCCACTAAAACCTATGATAAAAGGTCCTAAAAATTCCATAAAAAATATCCTAAGAACTATTATGAGTCCTCTAATTATAGAAAAAATAATGGCTCAAAAAAGTTGCTGGAAGCTACTTAAATAAAATGAACAAAATCCAGCATAAATAATAGAAACTCAATAGAACTAATTAAAAGAAAAATTCAGAATTTAATCAAAAATAATCAAATTTCAGAAAATAAAAATATCACAAATTTCTAAAATGACTTATTTAACTACTGGAATTTTTGGGGAATTTTCTAATGATTTTTATTATTTTTTATGAAATTATTTCTAAACTATAATTAACTTAAATCTAAAAAGAAAAATGGTGCATTAAAGTGGCGTATCGAGATTACTTACTTGAATGACGTGCCGATTTTTCACATAAAAGAAATCCGAAAAAACCTTAAGCAAGGTCTTGTAGTCTCCTATGAGCAAAATAAATGCTCATCATCCATAATCGCTTTGTGAAACTTGGCCATAATCGAAATCGATTCTTATTGATAAAAACGTAAACACTTATATCCAATAATTAGTGCATAACAAATAATTAAAAATAGTACAAAAATTCTAATTAAATTTTTCAAGAAAAACTAATCCAAATGTCAATCCATAAAACTCATCTTAACCAAGAAAATTAATTCGTTTTGAACAAGAACATTAGTTAAAACTTTAAGAAATAATGAGAATTGGGGAATGCAGTAGAAGCAATATGGTGCAAAGAATAAAAAGGGCCCAAGGCCCATCCTTAACACTCCAGCGCAGGGGGAGGTGTTCATAGCAATCAAAAGAACTTCCATGGCCAAGAGGCCCAAATACCCGTGTACAGACCCGTATGAGGGTGTTGATAACATTTCCATGGATCTTAAGGCCCAACCTAATCCCTGTTGTTGTTTAACCTAGTTTATCAATAAAGATAACTAAGAAACCTCATCTTCTTCGCAACATAGAGAGAACGGCGGCCACCCCAAATCAATCTCCGTCGACCAGAAAGAAAACCTCCACCGCACCGTTCTCGTTTCCAATCTCCTTTCATTCTTCGTGTTCTCCACCTCCACACATACATACATGAACAAATCCGGCATCATCCCGGCGGCTCTTCAAATCGACGAAGAAGAAAGAAAATTAGGGGTAAGATGCTTCAACTACAACAGCTCTTGTTCTCCCTCTCCATTATCGCACCATGATCTTCTTATTTTCCTTTCGCTCAATCGTCTCAACGCCAACCCTAACATGAAGCTCTTCTTACAAAGACGATCACTAATTGTCGTGGAAATCACCGTTGTTGATCGCGAGCTTACTACGCCGTGATTCTCTACGGTTACCCGTCGAGACAGATGGAGGTCAAATTCAGTGATCCAAGGCCACAAAACCTTTGCCTAAGTTCTTGCTTTGTTACTCTTTCACTCATCAGCGAAACAACCAGACCTCACCGTCCCCTGCTCAACTCTCACCGTCGAAGATGTATCAAACCTCGTCGTCATTGTTACGTTCCATAGACCATTGCAACATCGTTCGGAGAGATTCTGACTCTTCCTCGGATCAAAGAAGACGATCGGCAATCCAGAGGTAAATCAATGACGTTCCCCTTTTTTCTCCACGATCTTGAATCCTTTATGCGTTTATCTGCGAGTTTGTATTGCGATTGTTGATGCGATTTGTTGTTGATATCTTCTTCGAATTCTCTTCGAGTCTGCGTGTTCTTGTATGGACGAAGTTCCTGATTCGTTGTGGTTTCTTTTGTGGTTCTGAATAATTGTTTGTGATTCTTGTATTGCAGGTTGTGGATTGATGGTGAGGGTGATGATTCAAGAAGAGACGTGTAGAGAAGATTGAAGGTGGCCGGTGAAGTTGAGATTTCCGAATTGAAGAGTGATTGGTGAATGATGAAGTTTCTCAGTTTTGGTTTTCTTGGTGATGGTAAAGATTGAAGAAGGTGATTGATAAAGACTTGAAGGTGAAGTTGAGAAGAGTCAGAGAATCTACGAAGGTTTGCGTACTTTGATCTCTGCTTTTTCTCCCCTTTTCTAAGCGTGTGTGCCCTTGCATAATTTGTTGTTCTTGTTGCAGAGAATTGGTGAAGATGTAGGTGGAAGAGGATGGAGATTGATGAGGATACAAAAATTGATCAAGCATTCTGTGAATCTATTATCGTCTTCTGCTTCTGTGATATTTCTTGGAATTGCAGGTTATTCTGGATTTTTTTTCAGATTGAAGTTTGAAGAAGATGATGATGCAAGTATTGGTGAGGATTGGTATGAAGAGAGTGATTGATAAAAAATAGCGAAGTGATTTTGGAAAATTGTCCAAGAAGAAAAACTGAAGAGGAGATTACCGATTTATAGGAACTTTGAAGATGGTTCTAGAATGTATCAGGTGAACCTTCTGGAAAGAAATTCGGTTATCAATTCAGTCGGAATTTCTGTTTTCGTTGTTCTGAATTTTGAGTTTGTTATAGTTCTTTTTTTTTTAAACTGATTTTGGTTGTTGCTCCTGAATTACTCTTTGGTTATTGATGGAAACTTCGTTGATGTTATGCAGGTTTTAGGGCGGTAAAACTCAGCAGTAAATCGCTTGCTTCCTCCCACACACAAACATCAAGACGCACTCCTTCAAATTTGAATATGTCCTGAACCGTAAGCAGCCGGACCCACCGAGGTTGTATCAAATTCGTCACGGGCTTGCTGGTATCGGGTGTAGCAGTCCTGAGTGTGATGAAGCCATAATTGGGCTGCCCCCCCTTTTTTATAAATTGTTCTGGTTTTGATTTGGGAGCATTTTGATTTAAGAGCATTGTATCTGAATTTTTATCAGTTGAAATCCTTTCTCTTTTTTCTTTTCTGCTATACCAATTTAGTTATAGCTGATTTATTATTTATTTTTTTAGCTAGATTTAATTGTAAGAATTGGACTTTGTATTTTCAACTCTATATCAATGAACTGAATTGAGATTTTGTCATAAAAACAAATTCCTCCCTGTCACTATAACCGGCTGAACCCATTTCTCTTTTTCTTATCATTCCCTCCTTCTTATTATGGACATTGGCTGGAAATGAGTATAACATTGGCTGGAAATGAGTATGAGAGTGTAATTCTGAATAAATGCCCAACTTATAACAGGATCATGGCTAAAATAAGATTTGGTTGGAAATAAAACACAATATGAATAGCGTTTGGAAATAAACCAAAATGGACAAAATTGGATAAGGTAAGATCTGGGCATTTGGATATGACTAGAAATCTGGATTTAGGTGAAACAAGATATTCGATTCAATGAACCTTAGGGGACTGAACAATGGCTTTATAACATGATGAATAATATTTGGATTTGTGAACACGCCAAAGAATGAATCCAAATGACACTGTATTGTATTGGGATGACCTTAGATGATGAGTATGAATAGATTCTAATGCGCCAAATTTGCATCTCTAATCACCCTCCCACTTCAATTCTCAACTCAAATCACCTTCCAAAACAACTATGAAAATCACTGACTTACTTTGCAATCTGAAACCTTGGGTCGCTCACATGGGTGATCGGTGATGTTGAGGATTTCTTACATCTGAATACTAATCCCACATTCCACTATCACAATCCGATGAAAGGGAGCCACCAGCAATAATGAAAAGAAATAAACCTCTAATTACATTGACAAATACCCTGATTTAGCATTTTCTATGGATCCTCTGAATAGGAAGAAATTTATAACTTGGTGACCCTCTGAGAGGGATATTCCTCCGATGATGTGACTTCGTCCTTTTCTCAAATTTGAAAGCAGCAAACAAATATATCTCATACAAATAGGAAAGGCCACATCCTAAGGAGATCACATGCCTCAGGAAACAATGAAATGCACTATTATGATATTAATAGACTGATGAGAAATACAGATGAATGCAAAATGATATGCCAATAAAAGGAATAATTAATGAGGGCAAATTTTGAGGTATTACAGGAAGCAATCCCAGGAAAAGGTAGAAGCAGCCGAACAGGCTGTAAAAGACCTCCTAGAGGCTCATTTTGTAACCGAGGGCAAGTACACCACCTGTGTAACACCCTTCTACCCCAAAACATAATATTTAAATAATATCAGAGTAATCATCTAAAAAGGGTATCGCATATCATCATAATTTAACACAAACAGTGTCATGTCCCGTAACACGGGTTAATCAACATCAAGAATATCAAAAATCATTTCGCAGCGGAATTTAAACTTCATAATTCAAAACTTCATAATTCAAAACTTCATAAACATAATTTTCACCATCCTGAATTTAACAACATAAAATGGAAACATTTATCCAAATAACAACATAATTGCAAACAGTTTAACAGAAGAAAACCCATCCCAGTGTTACATGACACAGAGCAGGACACATAGACCAGAACCACTTCTAAGGAACACTAAAGCACGCTCCGAGACTCATGAATTACTCCTATTGACTGCAGGACTATTCTTCGACATCTGCAGGTTACCCACAAAGGAGGCAACATTTCCAAGCAGGCAGGGTGAGTAATCATAATATATCATAAACGTACCGAAATATAGAATCATAAATAAATTAGTACAACATATCATGACATCATCAACTATAAAATTCAGCAACAACATCAACATGATTTATGAAATCAAGCAACACCAACACAGTCATGAAATTCATCCAGAATATGCAATTCTAACATCCTGATATGCAATATGCATGTGGTACCATTTTCATCGTGAGATGGATACATGACCATCAACCCTCCACCAAGGAGCACATCGTAAATCATCGAGACACTTCAATCCACACAATGGGATTGAAGCAAATAAATATGCCGAAGCCCCATCGTGAATGTTATGAAATGCAATGATGCGCTACATCGTAAAATTCATCAAAATAATTCGCATCATCCATTTCAATCAGCAAAACAACCATTAAATAATCATATATATCATCATGATATTACACCCAGAACACTGGTTCTCTAACCACTCTGACACATCAAGAATTAACCTGTACCCGGTAAATTATAAGGTTATTATAAGGTTATTTCACAAATTCATTTATCAAAAACTATTGCATTTTTCTCGTTTCTATTCATCAAAATAAAGTTCAGTTTGTGCTCTTTCCGACGCTTCAAACGGAATGCGAATCGGACTTACGGTTTGAAAGTTATGAATTTTTAAAGAATTAAAATTTGCTTCTCAAACAGTGTTAACCGGTTAACCCATAGCGTTAACCGGTTAACGCCTACGAAATTCCAGAATTTTTCCAAAATTTACAATGGTTAACCGGTTAACCCATAGCGTTAACCGGTTAACGCACGTTTTCCAGCAGTTCTCTGCTATACAATTGCATACTGTTTTCAACACCAAAAACCCTCAAATCCCATTACGGGTTTCACATCAAAACACTCAAAAACCATTCAAAAACATCGATCAAACATCAACAACATCAAGATAACAATTATACCAACAATTATATGTTTATAACTCATTCTAATCACTCTAATTCATCAAGATTTTACTCATCAACTCAACCTAAATCAAAACCCCAAAAACTCCTAAAACTCATACCATCCTAATCCATTCATATTCCAATTCCTACACATTTATCATAGATTATAAAAACTCCACATACTTTAGAGAATTTTTTCGCTTTACACTCTTCTCTGGGGTTCTCCACAGCCTTCTAACTCTGAGCTTCTTCTTTCTCTCCCTTTTTCCTTCAGAGCACTTCTTCTCCCAAAAACACGATAATGTTAGAAAACTAATCGTGTATTTCTTTTCACCAAAACATATCCCAGTTAAGTCTTTTCCCACTTTACCCTCATAATTTTCACAAAAAGACCATCTTACCCTTTTCTTTAATATATTTTTAATAATAATACTAAAATAGTATAATAAAATACTATTTATCCTTATTATATAAAAATACTCTTTTTCTCCAAAATTCTCTAATTAATCCAAACTCTCCAATTTTTCTAAATTAATTAAATAAATGATTAAATAATTAAATTTAGATTTCGGGGCGTTACAACTCTCCCCTACTTAAAGAATTTTCGTCCTCGAAAATTACCTAAAGTAAATAGAGTCGGATACGACTTCCTCATCTGATCTTCCCGCTCCCAAGTCCAACTTTCTCCAGCTGGTCCTCCCCACAAAACCTTCACTAAAGCAATTTCCTTGCCTCGAAGTTGCTTCAATTCTCTACCATCAATCCTCACTGGTAAAGCTTCAATCGTCAGATTATCTCTCACCTGAACATCATCTATCTGAATTACATGCGACGGGTCCGGAATGTACTTCCTCAACTGTGATACATGGAATACATCATGTAAATTCGCAAGAGAGGGAGGTAAAGCCACATGATAGGCCACTTCCCTTATCCTTTGCATAATCTGATACGGACCGACGAAACGTGGAGTGAGCTTTCTAGATTTCAAAGCTCTTCCCACACCAGTCATAGGAGTAACTCTTAAGAACACGTGATCTCCTTCTTGGAACTCAAGTGCTTTCCTTCTCTTATCATGATAACTCTTTTGACGACTCTACGACGTTTTCATCCTTTCCTGAATCATTTTTATCTTTTCAGTTGTTTCTTGAACAATCTCTGGCCCAAGCACTAAACTCTCTCCTGACTCATACCAACATAATGGCGTACGACAACGTCTACCATACAATGCCTCATATGGAGCCATCCCAATACTAGCATGAAAATTGTTATTGTACGTAAACTCGACCAACGACAAATGACTATCCAAGGACCCTCCTTGGTCTAATACACAAGCTCTCAGCAAATCTTCTAAAGATTGGATTGTTCTTTCTGCCTGACCATCCGTTTGCGGGTGATAAGCAGAACTCATCCTCAACTTAGTACCCAAGGCATCCTGCAAACTCTTCCAAAACCTCGACGTAAACCGCGGATCTCTATCCGATACAATACTTGAAGGTACACCATGCAACTTCACAATTTCCTCAATATAAATCTCAGCTAACCTTCGCATGGAATGGTTAATCTTCATCGGCAAGAAGTGTGCCGACTTAGTTAACCGGTCAATAATTACCCAAATCGAATCATTACCTCTAGCAGTCTTAGGTAACCCAGTCACGAAATCCATGGAAATACTATCCCATTTCCACTCAGGAACATTCAATGGTTGCATCATACCTGAAGGTCTCTGATGTTCTATCTTTGACTTCTGACATGTCAAACAAGCATATACAAATTCAACAATGTCTCTTTTCATACCCGACCACCAAAACAACCTGCGTAAATCCTGATACATCTTCGTAGCACCAGGATGAATACTCAGTCGAATCTTGTGCCCCTCTTCTAAGATACTCTTTTTAATTCCTATAATATCCGGAACACATACTCTATCTCGGTATCTCAAAACTCCATCTTCATCAACTCGAAAGTCACCTGCATTACCTTGATTAACCAACATCAATTGATCAACTAATTTCAAATCAGATTTCTGACCCTTACGAATCTCTTCCAAAATCTCACTGGTCAGCTTTAAGATTCCCAATTTCACACTATTAGTAGTAGTTTCACACAACAAGCTCATGTCTCTGAATTGCTCGATCATTTCCAATTCTTTCACCATAAGCATTGAAATATGCAACGACTTCCTACTCAAAGTATCAGCCACTACATTTGCCTTACCCGGATGGTAATTCAAATCAAAATCAAAATCTTTCAATAATTCAAGCCACCGCCTCTGTCTCATATTTAACTCTTTCTGATCAAACAAGTACCTTAAACTTTTGTGATCACTGAATACTTCAAATTTCGAACCAAACAAGTAGTGCCTCCAAATCTTAAGCACGAACACCACAGCTGCTAACTCTAAGTCGTGAGTAGGATAGTTCCTCTCATGAAATCTTAACTGTCTAGAAACATAAGCAACCACTTTATTATCCTGCATCAAAACTCCACCAAGACCCATCTTGGAAGCATCACAATAAACTACAAAGGACTCATCTGGATTCGGTAAGACCAACACTGGCGCGGTCGTTAATCTTTTCTTCAGTTCTATGAAACTCTCTTCACAAGCAACATCCCACACATACGCTTGACCCTTCCTAGTCAATTGCATCAACGGTAAAGATATCTTAGAAAAATATTCAATGAACTTACGATAGTAACCAGCCAACCCAAGAAAACTACGAATTTCTGTAGCTGACTTCGGAGTCTCCCACTGCAATACCGCATCAATCTTTGAAGGATCCACCGAAATTCCACCACTTGAAATTACATGGCCGAGGAAACTCACTTCCTTTAACCATAACTCACACTTAGATAATTTAGCAAACAATTTCTTTTCTCTCAACACTTGCAACACAACTCTCAAATGCTCGGCATGTTCCTCTTCTTATTTAGAATATACCAAGATATCATCTATGAAAACCACCACGAACGTATCAAGATACTCATGAAATATCCTATTCATATATTCCATAAACACACCAGGCGCATTAGAAACCCCAAACGGCATCACCGTATACTCGTAATGCCCATATCTCGTCCTGAAAGTTATCTTCGGAATATCATCAGCTTTAACTCGAATCTGATGATAACCAGACCTCAGATCAATTTTACTAAAGACACAAGCACCTACTAGCTGATCCATCAAATCATCGATCCTCGGAAGTGGGTACTTATTCTTGATAGTCACTTTATTCAACTGTCGGTAATCGACACACAATCTCATACTACCATCCTTCTTCTTAACGAGCAACACCGGAGCACCCCAAGGAGAAACAATAGGTCTAATGAACCTCTTCTCTAACAATTCTTCTAATTGTTTCTTCAACTCATTCAACTCTGAAGCCGACATTCTATAAGGAGCCATCGAGACAGGACTCGTACCCGGTACTAAGTCCACAGAAAAATCAATTTCATGTTCCGGTGGTAAATCACTTATATCACCAGGAAACACATCTTGAAATTCACAAACCACATGCAACTCTGCACTGACAGTCTTACCATCAACTTGCAATGACGCAGACACTGCAAACATCAAAGCTTCATCTAAACCAAGTTCATCCACTTGCCTAGCAGATAAAAACATCAACTCACCATTCCCGCTCACTTCAGGGAACTTCACTGTCTTACTATAACAGTTAATATGAACATAATTGAATTCCAACCAGTTCATACCAAGGATAACATCGATTTGGTGTAATGGTAGGCACACCAAATCCATCACAAAATTCTTCTCAAAAATTGTCAAAGGACACTTCAAACAAACAAGCATGGTAGTCACAGAACCATTAGCAGGAGTCTCTATTATCATATTACCATTCATATTAGACAACTTTAAACCCAATCTATTAGCACACTCGAGAGAAATAAATGAAGGTATAGCTCCAGTGTCAATAATAGCAATCAATTCAGTATTATTAATAAAACAGGTACCTCTGATCAAGTTGTCCTTCTTTGGAGCTTCTGAACCAGCTAATGCAAAAACTCTTCCAACATTCTGAGCAGTAGCAGCATTCTTCTTTGGTTTCTGGCATTGGGCGCTGATATGCCCCTGCTCACCACAATTGTAACAGGTTGGGCCCTCATTAGGACAATCACTCATCTTATGTCCAAGCTTGCCACAACGGTAACATTTCATAACTCTGGTGGTACACACATCGGCCTTATGACCTGCCTCTCCACACTTGTAACACTTAACAGGTATAATAGCAACTCCCCTACTTTGCTTCTTCTCATCTGATGCCTTCTGCTTCCCTTTATCACCAGTAGTCACATAAGGTTTCCCTCTATACTGACTCTTGTCTTTCTTCTCGCTCAGCTGTTTATAGTAAGCTGACCGAGCTCGGTTGTCCTCGTCATAAATACGGCTCTTATCAACCAACTTTGCATACTTGCGAATTTGTTGGCATCCAATTCCCTGCTTAATTTCAGGTCTCAGCCCATTCTCAAACTTAAGGCACTTGGAAAGTTCAGCATTTGCCCTGTTGTAGTGAGGACAAAACTTCACCAGCCTTTCAAATTTGGCAGCATACTCTGCCACTGTCATGTTTCCTTGCTTCAGCTCAAGGAATTCTACCTCCAATTTACCATGAGCATCTTCCAGAAAATACTTCTTAAGGAACTCCGCCTTAAACACAATCCAAGTCACCACAACAGCCTCATCCTCGAGACGCTGACGAGTATTATCCCACCAGTCTTCAGCTTCCTCAGATAACATATGAGTTCCGAATTGAACTTTCTGCGCGTCAGCACACGCCATCACTCTGAAAATCTTCTCAATTGCCTTGAGCCACTTATGTGCGCTCGCTGGGTCATGAGTCCCTTCAAACACAGGTGGATTATTCCTCTGGAATTTCTCCAATGCACGAAACTCATCATGCACATTGTTTCGAGCAGCAGTCTGAGCAAGAGCTGCAAGAGCATCAGCGAGAGCACGCGTGTTGTTTCCAGCCATTCTGCACAACACTTATCACATCAGAAGAGAATAATCGTTAAGTAAATAACGACTTGACAACTGACTGACAACAACAAGACTTGGTCGGACAGACCGATCTGCTCTGATACCACTAATGTAACACCCTTCTACCCCAAAACATAATATTTAAATAATATCAAAGTAATCATCTAAAAAGGGTATCACATATCATCATAATTTAACAAAAACAGTGTCATGTCCCGTAACACGGGTTAATCAACATCAAGAATATCAAAAATCATTTCGCAGCGGAATTTAAACTTCATAATTCAAAACTTCATAAACATAATTTTCACCATCCTGAATTTAACAACATAAAATGGAAACATTTATCCAAATAACAACATAACTGCAAACAGTTTAACAGAAGAAAATCCATCCCAGTGTTACATGACACAGAGCAGGACACATAGACCAGAACCACTTCTAAGGAACACTAAAGCACGCTCCGAGACTCATGAATTACTCCTATTGCACTGCAGGACTATTCTTCGACATCTGCAAGTTACCCACGAAGGAGGCAACATTTCCAAGCAGGCAGGGTGAGTAATCATAATATATCATAAACGTACCGAAATATAGAATCATAAATAAATTAGTACAACATATCATGACATCATCAACTATAAAATTCAGCAACAACATCAACACGATTTATAAAATCAAGCAACACCAACACAGTCATGAAATGCATCCAGAATATGCAATTCTAACATCCTGATATGCAATATGCATATGGTACCATTTTCATCGTGAGATGGATACATGACCATCAACCCTCCACCAAGGAGCACATCGTAAATCATCGAGACACTTCAATCCACACAATGGGATTGAAGCAAATAAATAGGCCGAAGCCCCATCGTGAATGTTATGAAATGCAATGATGTGCTACATCGTAAAATTCATCAAAATAATTCGCATCATCCATTTCAATCAGCAAAACAACCATCAAATAATCATATATATCATCATGACATTACACCCAGAACACTGGTTCTCTAACCACTCTAACACATCAAGAATTAACCCGTACCCGGTAAATTATAAGGTAATTATAAGGTTATTTCACAAATTCATTTATCAAAAACTATTGCATTTTTCTCGTTTCTATTCATCAAAATAAAGTTCAGTTTGTGCTCTTTCCGCCGCTTCAAACGGAATGCGAATCGGACTTACGGTTTGAAAGTTATGAATTTTTAAAGAATTAAAATTTGCTTCTCAAACAGTGTTAACCGGTTAACCCATAGCGTTAACCGGTTAACGCCTACGAAATTCCAGAATTTTTCCAAAAATTACAATGGTTAACCGGTTAACCCATAGCGTTAACCGGTTAACACACGTTTTCCAGCAGTTCTCTGGTATACAATTGCATACTGTTTTCAACACCAAAAACCCCCAAATCCCATTACGGGTTTCACATCAAAACACTCAAAAACCATTCAAAAACATCGATCAAACATCAACAACATCATGATAACAATTATACCAACAATTATATGTTTATAACTCATTCTAATCACTTTAATTCATCAAGATTTTACTCATCAACTCAACCTAAATAAAAACCCTAAAAACTCCTAAAACTCATACCATCCTAATCCATTCATATTCCAATTCCTACACATTTATCATAGATTATAAAAACTCCCCATACCTTAGAGAATTTCTTCGCTTTACACTCTTCTCTGGGGTTCTCCACAGCCTCATGACTCTGAGCTTCTTCTTTCTCTCCCTTTTTCCTTCAGAGCACTTCTTCTCCCAAAAACACGATAATGTTAGAAAACTAATCGTGTATTCCTTTTTACCAAAACATATCCCAGTTAAGTCTTTTCCCACTTTACCCTCATAATTTTCACAAAAAGTCCACCTTACCCTTTTCTTTAATATATTTTTAATAATAATACTAAAATAGTATAATAAAACACTATTTATCCTTATTATATAAAAATACTCTTTTTCTCCAAAATTCTCTAATTAATCCAAACTCTCCAATTTTTCTAAATTAATTAAATAAATGATTAAATAATTAAATTTAGATTTCGGGGCGTTACTGTTGCACCCCAAAATTTGCCCTCACAAGACAAGATTCTATGTACTAAGAGGTTCACAAGGTTCACAAGACCTCCCATGAGGTTCACAAGGTTCACAAGACCTCTCATGAGGTTCACAAGGTTCACAAGACATCTTATGAGGTTCACAAGGTTCACAAGACCCCTCATGAGGTTCACAAGGTTCACAAGACATCTTACGAGGTTCACAAGGTTCACAATTAGTCAGAAGAGTTGACAATTCCCTCAGACAATGCATCCTCCTAAGCAATGCATCCTAAACTAGGGTTTTGACTTTAATCAGGCTAAATGGACTTACAAGACTTCAAGTGAGCTTCATAACATCTTATATGTGTTTAAAAATCCCCATGACAAGTTTCAAGACATTTCTCAGAGGTTTGCTCAGTCAGATGATCAGATAGGTCAAAATCAGTCAAAGCACTTAAAAAGTCAAACTAAGGTCAAATATGGTCAAACCAAAGTCAAACTTCATAATATTTTGCCAACATCAAGTATATGAAGTAAAATTCATCATTTGATCAAGGGTTGATCATAATTCATCAAGGAGATTCCAGATCATCAAGAATCAGGAGTTTCTAAATTAGGGTTTCCTCAGGAAAAGTCAACTGAACTTTGACCAGCCATAACTTTTACATGCTTCATCAAATTTTTCCCATCCAAAGCTCATATTGAAGGAAATTGAATTCTCTACAACTTTGTGTCTCACAAGCCAATCCCAAAAATGCTTCATTTGGAAGGTATGAGCTAAGACATTATAGGTCCTTTTAAAAGTCAACAAAAAGTCAACAACTTCAAAAGAGCATAACTTGGGAATGGTAAAAGGTATGAACATACAAGCAATGGGGTTGGTTAGAGGACTCTTTAAGATTTCCAAAATGTCCAAGAACACCCTCATAGCATTAAAATTTAAGGATTTGTGCCCTTGCAAAGTTGGGAAATTTTTGGGAGGTTTATGAAGCAAATAGGGCCTTAAAACCAAATTCTTCCAAATGGGCTTGCAATTTTGTGATCCAAACTTCAACATGACATCATGCACGACCCAATCCTCATTTATTCAGATTTTTATTATTTTTTATTTTATTTATTTTGATTTTATTCATTTAAAACCATTTTAAATCAAAATAAAATATGAAAATTGAATATTTAAAAGTGATTCTTCTTCTAGAAACTCTTAATGACCATTTAAGTTGATTTGATGCTATACAAATTCGTGCTAAGGCATTATAGCATGAAAATATTTGATTTTTTGACTAATTTGGCAAGGAGATTTCTTCACACTCAAGGTATCCATTAAGCCCACAAATCCACCACTTTTCTGACCTAATTCCATTCTTCTATAAGTATACAAACTACACAAACACAAAGACACGAATTGGCTGCCTCAAGAGTAAGTTTCAAATTTTCAAAATTTCATCAAAAATTCCAAATTCGGATTCTTCATCACCAAGCTTTTCAAGGTATTCTAAGGACACTACAAGCTTCCTCAAGCATCCCTGAATCGAAACCACTCCTCACATGTCTCTGAATCATGCCATAATGCATAACCCGAAGCATTCTTGTTCTTGAATTATTTTTTTTCGATTTCATAAATTCACTGCGTTTTAATGGATTTTGTTTGTTTAATCATGTTTATAGTGATGTGTAGAACGTTTCTGGACACTTAGATCAAAGCTCCATGGCTGAATCATGAAAACACCATTCTTAGGGTTTCGGCCAAGGTTTAGGGCTTCATGATTTATGGAACATAAATGAATTCTAAAACCATGGATTGATTCGAATGGACCTCTGGATTATGTTTATGGACTTAATTTTATGAAATTTTGTGGTTTTGTTGATCATTGAGTTTCGTAGGGTTTGCTACAAAACTGAATTCGCATGAAATATGGTAGGAGATTTCGCAGGAAAATTCGTAAGAACCAAGGAAGAAGATGAAGTTCTTGGCGCGCTTTATGGAATTTAAATTTTGTTTTAATATTTTATGAAATTATTTGTAATTTATTTCACAGATGCATGGTTGGCTCAGTTGGTCAGTGTGTGCGCGTTTGAGGTTGAGGGTCATGGGTTCGAATCCCCCCAGGCCCTTTTGTATTGTTTTGCTTTTTGTTATGATTATTTACAGGTGAAGAAACAAAATGCATTGGCATCCATTCCATATCACCTGCGCGCGCGTAGCCCAGTGGCTGGCTTGTTGGTCTTGAGGGTGTGAAAGCCTAGGGACTGGGTTCGAATCCCAGCCCCAGGTAAGTCTTTTTTCTCATTTTTCTTGTTTTCATTTAATTTATTTATAATTTAATCAATTTAATGAATAAATGTTAAAATAAAAAAAAATGTTTATGATTGTTTTTCTTGTATAATTTCAAATTCATATTTTTTAAAAATTAAAACTTTAGTCTTAAAATTTATTTTTGTATTAATATTATATATTTTATATAAATAATTTAGTTATGTTTATATTAAATACTTAACCCTAAAAAAAATTAATATGTTAAAACCCTAATTCTATTTTCTAAACTCATAAACCCTAATTTATTTTGACAAACCCTAATTTTCTTTTATAAAATCCTAATTATATTATAACTTGTAAATTATTTGTAAATTTTAATTATGTGTATTTATAATTTGTATATAGTTTTTTATGTAAATAATTTAATTAATTAACTAACTCCAATTTACTTTCTTAAAGAATAATTAAAAAACCTTAATTTTATCTTATGAATATAATTTATTATTTTTTATATGTTTGTTTAAATAATAATTAGATATTTTTAATATGTATATAAAGTTAAATAATTAGATTATTAATCATATTTTATAAGTATATAATATTCATTATTAAAAATCTAAAAAAATTATTTATTTAAAAATTGAACTTTTTATGCTAATTTCTTCCTCTTATATTTATTTTGTTTATTATTACTAACTTCTTTATTTATTTATCTCTTATGTGATTATTTATTTTATTATTATTATTACTAACCCAATTATTTATTGATTTATTTACTTATTCATTTTAATTATTTTAATTATTATAATGTAATTGTATCCCTTATGTAATAGTTGTAGTAATTTTTATTATTTATTTTTAAATGCTATGGTTAGTAAAATAGGGAGTGTAAAACATGTTTGTATGTAAATTTGAATTTAGATCATTAAAACTTAAAGATAAATATCTGAATTGGTACACTCACACACGTAAGTCGATATTGGATCACCATCTCACTTCTTAAGGGTTACCTCTCACGTTGCCTAAAAAAAAGGTCAAGTAAAGTGTAAAGTAAAAGTCCCTCATCTTATATCATCTAGTCCCTTAATAGATAAAAAGATCAAGTCCCTTCGTGGTTGCCTTCGTAATGATCTTGTCCCTTTCGAATAAAGATGATAAGTCCCTTCGAATTGCTTATACACTTTACAGTTGCCTAAATAACAGTTGTCAATTCACTTGTCCCTCACACATCCAAGGTAATGACTACCTATTCCTTAATAATAGGGATAGTCTTACCACTTAAAGGATATTTAAGAACAGAAAAGACTTAACTTAGGGTAGGTTCCTCTTATGTACTGGCTCACTTTTCAAAAACATTTCAAACACTTCACATTTTGTTCAAACAAATTTTCAAAACAAAGACTTTATATATATCCGTACATGGATCATTATAAAGTACTTAAAGAAAATTTTATTCACACACTTCACATTTCAAAAACATTTTAATGTGAGCTAAGTAACTAAGAGCCCATGGATAACCATGGATGTAAAGGGTGCTAACACCTTCCCTTTACATAACCTACCCCCCGAACCCAAAAATCTTTTAAAAGGTCTTTCCTGTTCTTTTATGCCTTTCCTTTGGATAAAATAAAAGTCGGTGGCGACTCTTGCTATCCGCAACATTACTAAAGTCAGTTCTCCCACCGTGTTACAGAACTGGCGACTCTGCTGGGGAATTAATAAAAGAGGGGTACCCTTAGGAATTAGATCACTTTAAACTTGTTTGCTTTGTTTGCTTTACTTTACTTATTGGGTGCTCTTATGTGTGAATGATCCTAACCCGGATCTAGTGTACCTTAGGTAAATGACAATAGACCAAGGAAACTGTACGGCGTATACCGATATGGTTGATCTGGTGGCCATAGTTAGTGTGACTTCTTGGTTGGTGCTTATGTTCCTTAAGTCAAGTTGAGGATAATATGAGGCTGCCATACGTTGTCATTACACTAACTAACTTTTAGAACCCTAGTTATCCCATCTTGTCCTTTAGAAAAGTAGTGAGATAACCGGCTTTGGTGAAGACTGAAGTTGGTTGATACTCGATGCTACACTCATTGAGATTCTAAACTTGGAGGGTTTTGGTTGGCAAGTAAGTTGCCTACTGAACAACCACCCTTGTGAAAGATCAATGATATTGAGATCCCTTAGAACCTGGTTACTTTATAGGACAGGATGAACCAACTAAACTTCAGGGGAGGGTATTTACCTTTGAACCTCATGCAGGCCTTTAAACCTAGGGCTATTGTGTGACTTGTTTGTGTGTGCCACATGTTTGTGATTGAGCATAACATCATAGCATCATCATGCATCATAAGCATAGCATTTTCACTAACCATTTCAAGGACCAAAGGATTTATCTTTGTTCTTTGTTGCAGGTCATGGCTTCTGCTCGTAGAAACACTATCAGGATCAACTTTGTAGGGATACTTGCTAAGCTTAAGGAGTTGGTTTCTCAAGTGTCTGAAAACTCCCAGTTCATCAAGAGACATGGACACCTACTGGATCTAGTCACTTCAGGGTTCAATGAAGACATGATGAGTGTTCTGTTTCAGTTCTTTGACCCTAAACATCACTGCTTTACATTCCCCGACTACTAGCTGGTTCCTACAATGGAAGAGTTCTCTAAACTTCTGGGTATACCTGTTCTTGATCAAAGACCCTTCATAGGCTTGGAGAAAGAACTTAAACCAGAGGTTATTTCTGCAGCTCTACATCTGAAGAAGTCAGACATTGTTCTAGAAACGAGAAGCGGAGTTAAGGGTATTCTTGCTAAGGTGTTGATAGAGAAGGCTCAAGTGTTCTTGAAAGCTATGAGCTATGATGCTTTTGAGGAGATCTTAGCCTTGTTGATTTATGGCTTAGTGTTGTTCCCCAATCCAGATCAGTTCATAGACGTTCATGCCATCAACATATTCCTGAGTCACAATCCAGTGCCTACATTACTTGGAGACATCCTGTACTCTCTTCATACTCGTACTACAAAGGCACGAGGAACTATGATGTGCTGCATACCTTTGCTATCTAGGAGGTTTATTTCTCACCTTCCTCGCTCAGTGATGAAGAATGAACAAGGGTTCAGGTGGTCCAAGAGGATCATGTCACTCTCTCATTCAGATATCCATTGGTGCTCCAGATCTATGGAGAATGTCACTATCATTGACCGTTGTGGGGAGTTTCCTAATGTGCCACTTCTAGGCATAAGAGGAGGCATTACTTACAACCCTTCTTTAGCTCTACGAAAGTTTGGTTACGCTCGGAGTGATGGTCCACATGACATGTTGATTCAGGGTATTGTGTTTGACTACGACAACGATCTGCAAGGTTAACGTCAAAGGTTCATACGAGCATGGGGAAAAGTGAACAAGGTTGACAGCAAGACTCTGGAGCCCAAGTACACTATTCCTATGGAGGCTTATCTCAGATGGGTACGGTCTCGTGCTCAGACTCTTATGATGCCATATCCTGCCATCCTTCCAGTTACTATGGAGCCTGTTGCTGAAGGGGATACTTCTTATACCATCCTTCACCCAGACATGCCCACTGACATGGAAGAGTTACAGAGGTCCTGGATCCAGTTGAAGGAGCAAAGAGATACTTTTGAGACCCATTACAAAGCAAGTCAAGAAAGAATCCTGGAGCTAACAAAACAACTTCACGAGGAGCGGAATCTCAACTTATACCTCAACACAAAGAGGAAACGTCCATGGGAGACTTAAAACCCCATCTTTTGTATTTATTTCATTTCATTTTTATTGTAATCCCAAAGGGCAAACAAGTTTATTACTAATAAAAGTTTACTTTCTTGATTATTTAAACAAATTTAAATCCTGCGATCCTTGAAAACATTGCATACGCATTTACATATCATATCACTGCATCACAGGTTTCTTATGTACAGGTTTCTTATCTTCTCGCTGTTTATTTCAGTAATGGCTCTTGAACAAACAGTCAAAGATCTCCAGGCACAAAATGCACAGTTCCAAGAGCTGATCCTGAACTTGTCCAAGGGGCAGGATGAATTGAAGACACTGTTGGCCAAGAAGACTAAGAAGACTAGAAGGTCAGGTGGCCTGATCAACATGGGAAGAAGGTTCAGAGGTCCTGTCAAGACCAAGGAACAGGTTGAAGATTATGAGTCTGAAGAGTCTGATAAAGAGGGAGGCAGTCTCCATAACACTATGGGGGACTCTGATTCTGAAGCTAACTACTATCATGAGCCTAATGAAGATAAGTTCAAAATGCTGGTGGATAGAATGGATGCTATGGAATTGCAAAAGTCTTCTGGGCTGGATTTTGAAGACCTGAGTTTGATATCTGGGGTAGTCATACCCATTGGTTTCAAGGTTCCTACTTTCGTAATTTATGATGGTGTTTCTTGTCCCAAGCTGCATCTGAGGTCCTATGTCCGGAGAATCCAACCCCATACTGCTGATAAGAAGTTATGGATCCATTTCTTCCAAGAGAGCTTATCTGGAGCTCAATTGGAATGGTACTATCAGTTGGAGAGTGTCAACATTCGTGATTGGAATGATCTTGCTGAAGCCTTTTATAAGCAATATCAATACAACGCTGATCTAGCCCCTACCCGCATGCAACTACATAGCATGTCCATGGGTGCTAAAGAAAATTTCAAGGAGTATGCCCAGAAGTGGAGAGATTTGGCTGGCAGAGTGCAACCCCCTCTAACTGACAGGGAGTTGGTTGATATGTTTATGTGTACGTTGAATGGTCCTTTTTACAGTCACCTTATTGGAAGCTCATCATCTGGCTTCACTGAGTTGATAATGACAAGAGAGCGCGTAGAAAGTGGTATAAGGAGTGGCAAGATCCAAGTGGGTGCTTCTTCATCCAGTACTGCAAAGAAGCCCCCTAGTGGGAAGAAAGAGTCGAATGTTGTTTATGGTCAACCTGATCGTAATAGGAGGCACCAGTCTGTGAGTGCAGTTCATATCTCTAACCCTACTCCTGCAACACCAGAACAGCCACAGGGAAATCAACAGAGGGCTAGAAGACAGTTCACTAAGATCAACATGTCACTGGCCCAAGCCTTGCAACACTTGTTGAAGGGTGAACTTATCACTTTGAAGGATCCTCCTCAGAATCCCAATGTTACCTCTCCCAGGTAAAATCCTAATGCACGATGTGCATATCATTCAAATTGCCAGGGACATGATACCAATAGTTGCTGGGTATTGAAGAATAAAATTCAAGACATGATTGATGCTGGAGAGATTGAGTTTGACCCTCCGGGTACTCCAAATGTGATTACTGCTCCTATTCCAAATCACGAAAAGACTGTCAATGCCATTGATGAAGTTTCACATATTTCCTCAGTCGCAGATTTGACTACACCATTGTCTGTTATTAAGAAAAAGTTGGTACAAGCTGGGTTCTTTCCAGGTTGTCGTGAAGATTGTTTATATTGTGCTTATAAGCCGGATAGCTGTTGGAGGTTGAAGGACGGAATTCAACGCCTCATGAATAATTACACCATAGTGTTTGAGAGGACTCCACCTTCTGTGGAAAGTATGGTTGATCATATAACTAAAGGTGCGAAGGTTGAAGAGGTGGATATGGTTGATAAAGTGCCGGTGAGGATTACTTCCAAGGGTCCTGTCAAAATCACTCATAAGGGTCCAATTAAGATTACTGCTGAAGGCCCTGTGAAGATTGTTGCTGAAGCTAGAGTGGCTCCTATGATCATTACCACTCCTGGTCCTATTCCGTACACTTCGGATAAAGCTGTGTCTTGGCATTATGGTTCCGATGTTTATATCCATGGTGTTAAGCAGGAACCCTTAGCTGATACACCTGTTGTTGATGGAAATCTTGATATTGATAATATTGCTGGATCTAGTAAGATCACACGAAGTGGAAGAGTTTTCTCTCCTCCAGTTACTTCCAAGAATACAGTTACTCCAGTTACTACCTCTACTGCTGATGCTCGGGGCAAAGGTCCTGTTATTGAACCTATACAAACTGATGTGCCAGTTGCTGATGATCTTGCTAAGCAGATGGAAGAAGTATTGAAAATCATTCGCAAGAGTGATTATGACATTGTGGATCAATTGGGGCATACTCCCTCCAAGATTTCTATGTTATCTTTATTGTTGTGTTCTGAGGCTCATGCCAAAGCCTTGATCAAGTTTTTGAAGACTGCTCACGTACCAAATGAGATCTCTGTAGACCAGTTTGAAAATTGTGTTGCACACTTGACCTATGATAATGGGTTAAGTTTCTCCGATGCTGATTTGACTCCTGCCAAAAGGGATCATAACAGGGCTCTACATATCTCTATTGAATGCAGGGGCACTACCCCGTCACATGTGTTAATAGACAATGGTTCCTCGCTGAATGTGTTGCCCAAAGAAGTTCTGAATAAGCTTAGTCCTGAAGATGCTGTGTTGAAGCCCAGTAATATAGTGGTGAAGGCTTTTGATGGCTCGAGAAGAGTGGTGCATGGAGAAATTGATCTCCCAATAAAAGTAGGTTCTCAGGTCTTCAATTCTACTTTTTATGTGATGGATATTCGTCCTTCGTATTCTTGTTTGCTTGGGCGTCCCTGGATCCATGGGGCAGGTGCTGTAACCTCCACCATACACCAGAAGCTGAGATATCCGGTAGAAGGAAAAGTTATCACTATTTACGGAGAGGAAGGATATATAGTTAGCCATGTGAACACCTTTAAATATCTGGAAGTGGAAGGTGAATATGTTGAAACTCCGTGCCAGACATTCGAAGTAGTTCCTTGGATTGTTAACAATTATGAAGCTCCTCCTGTTGTCAAGAAAGTTCCTGTGGTCACCAGAGTACCTCCTACAATGGCCTCCCTCAAAGATGCTAGAGCTGTAGTGGATGAAGGTGGTTGTACTATTTGGGGTCAGCTTCCTGACATTCCTTACAAGTCTGACAAATTTGGTTTGGGTTTCACTGCAGAGTTCCAGAAGGCTGTTCGTCGTGCTCGTGTTGTTCGTATCACCAATCAGGGGATTATGAAAGATCAAATCAATGTTGTGGGTGACTATGACGAAGACTACAACTTGGATGCTTGGATTTTTCCTACTGTGGGTGCTGGGCTCAATAATTGGAAAGCTGAAGATGTTATTCCTATCTCCTTTAGTCAGGAGTAAATACTATTACTGTGTTGTTACTTTTAAAGTTTGTAATTTTTGAACAATTGAACTCTTAAGCCTTGTGCCTTACCCGGGGCACAATGGTGTGCTTGTTTCGGGATGTCATTTCATTTGCATACTTCATTCAATAAAAATCAATGGACGTTTCGTTTTCGTAAATATTGAGTTCCTTGTCTTTCTTTTATTTTATTTTTACCTTTATCAGCTATGTGTTCTTACACACACCCACATCATTAAAATGCAGATCCTTATCCACTCTGGATCCTGTTGATAATAGTTCTACTATTGCCAATTATAACTTCGAGAATCCGATCTATCAAGCTGAAGATGGAAATGAGGACGATTGTGAAGTACCTGTAGAGCTTGCTAGGTTGTTACAACAAGAAGAGAAAGTTATACAGCCACATGAAGAGCCAGTCGAAGTTGTGAATCTGGGAACTGAAGAAAACAGGAAAGAAGTCAAGATAGGGGCTGATTTAGAGGATAGTGTCAAGAGCAGATTGATTCAGATGTTACATGATTATGTGGAGATCTTTGCTTGGTCCTATGAGGATATGCCAGGGTTAGATACAGACATTGTGGTTCATCGTTTACCAGTAAAAGAAGATTGTCGTCCGAAGAAATAGAAGGTTCGTCACATGCGTCCTGAAATGTCAGAGAAGATTAAAGTAGAGGTGATGAAACAATTTGATGCAGGGTTCTTAGCTGTGACTTCTTATCCTCAGTGGGTTGCAAATGTGGTGCCGGTACCTAAGAAAGATGGTAAGGTACGTATGTGTGTAGACTACAGGGATTTGAACAAGGCCAGCCCCAAAGATGACTTTCCACTTCCTCATATTGATGTTCTGGTAGACAACACTGCTCAGCATAAGGTATTCTCTTTCATGGATGGTTTCTCTGGTTACAATCAGATCAAGATGGCACCTGAAGATATGGAGAAGACAACATTTGTTACACAGTGGGGCACTTTTTGTTATAAAGTGATGCCATTTGGTTTGAAGAATGCAGGGGCAACATATCAGCGTGCTATGGTGGCTTTGTTTCATGATATGATTCATCATGAGATAGAGGTATATGTGGATGATATGATAGCCAGGTCCCAGAATGAAGAACAACATCTTGATCATCTGCATAAGTTGTTTGAGAGGTTGAAGAAATACAAGTTGAGATTGAACCCAAACAAGTGTACTTTTGGAGTTAGGTCTGGTAAACTCCTGGGTTTCATTGTCAGTGGAAAAGGTATTGAAGTAGATCCTGCAAAAGTGAAAGCTATACAAGAGATGCCAGCTCCCCGTACTGAGAAGGAAGTCAGAAGTTTCTTGGGACGATTGAATTACATTGCAAGATTTATTTCCCAATTAACTGCTACCTGTGAGCCAATCTTCAAACTGTTGAAGAAAGATCAGGTAATGAAGTGGAATGATGAGTGCCAGACTGCCTTTGATGAAATCAAGAAATATCTGCTAGAACCTCCAATTTTGATGCCACCAGTTGATGGAAGACCCTTGATTATGTACTTAACAGTATTAGACAACTCAATGGGGTGTGTGTTGGGGCAACATGACGAGTCTGGTCGAAAAGAGCAGGCAATATACTACCTTAGCAAAAAGTTTACCGACTGTGAAACAAGATACTCACTGCTCGAGAAAACTTGTTGCGCTTTGGCATGGGCTGCTCGCCGACTAAGACAGTATATGTTGACCCATACTACCTTGTTGATTTCGAAGATGGATCCAATCAAGTACATATTCGAGAAACCTGCTCTCTCCGGAAGAATTGCAAGATGGCAAATGATCTTAACAGAATATGATATACAGTACACTACTCAGAAGGCCATTAAAGGAAGTGTTGTAGCTGATCACTTGGCTCATCAAGCAGTGGATGATTATCAGTCAATGAGTTTTGAGTTCCCCGATGAAGACATTATGATCATTACCAAAGAACCTGGACAATATGACGGACCTGAACAAGGATCCCGATGGACTATGGTTTTTGATGGAGCTTCTAATGCACATGGTAATGGTGTTGGTGTTGTGATCAGTTCCCCTGAAGGTTGTCATACCCCGATTACTGCCAGACTTTGTTTCTATTGTACCAATAACATGGCTGAGTATGAGGCATGTATCCTGGGTATTAAAGCTGCCATTGATATGAAGATTCAGTTCCTTGATGTGTATGGAGATTCAGCCATGGTAGTAAGTCAGATCAAAGGAGATTGGGATACCAAGCATGATAATCCCATTCCTTACAGAGAGCATGTGTTGTCTTTGATCCCACATTTCAAAGAGATTACCTTTGGACATATTCCACGAAGAGAGAATCAGTTGGCAGATGCTTTAGCCACCATGGCATCCATGTTTGAGATCAGCTGGGATGATGAAGCTCCCAAGATTACTATTGATAGATTTGAGAAGCCTGCATACTACAATGAGATTGACACTGAAGAAGCAAGGGAGAAGCCTTGGTTCTATGAGGTGAAAAGATATCTTGAAGCTCAGGAGTTCCCTGAAGGGGCATCTGTCAAAGATAGGAAGTTTCTGAGAAGGTTTTCTGCGAAGTTCTTTTTGAGTAATGGAATTTTGTACAAGCGCAATCATGATTCAACTTTGTTTCGTTGTGTGGATAAGAAGGAAGCAACTGAGATTATAGAAGATATGCATGATGGGATTTTTGGCACTCATTCTAGTGGTCATACTATGGCAAAGAAGATATTGAGAGCAGGTTACTATTGGTCTACCATGGAAGCTGACTGCTATCAACATTCCAAAACATGTCACAAGTGTCAAATCTATGCTGATAAAGTACATATACCTCCATCACCATTGAATGTGTTGACTTCTCCTTGGCCTTTTGCCATGTGGGGCATTGATATGATTGGTGAGATCAAGCCTACTGCTTCTAATGGGCATCGTTTCATCCTGGTTGCTATTGATTACTTTACTAAGTGGGTGGAGGCAGCTTCGTTTGCATCTGTTACTAAGAATGTGGTGGATCGATTCATTAGGAATAATCTCATATGTAGGTATGGCATCCCTGAAAGGATTATTACTGACAATGGCTCTAATCTGAACAACACTATGATTACTGATCTCTGCATGCAGTTCAAGATTAAGCATCATAACTCTTCTCCGTATCGTCCAAGGATGAATGGGGTAGTAGAAGCTGCTAATAAAAACATTAAGAAGATTATACAGAAGATGACTGTCACTTATAAGGATTGGCATGAGATGTTACCATTTGCTCTTCATGGTTATCGTACTACAATACGTACTTCAACAGGGGCAACCCCATTCTCCTTAGTCTATGGTATGGAAGCAGTTCTGCCCATTGAAGTTCAGATTCCCTCCTTAAGAATTATGAAGGATGCAGGCTTGGATGAAGATGAGTGGATTCAGACTCGACTTGACCAGATAAATTTGATTGATGAAAAGAGGCTAGCAGTAGTTTGTCATGGCCAGATGTACCAAAAACGAATGTTCAAAGCTTTTAATAAGAAGGTTAAGCCAAAGGTATATCAGGCAGGTGACTTGGTAATCAAGCGTATCATATTACCACAGGGTGATCCTAGGGGCAAGTGGACTCCTACATATGAAGGACCATTTGTAGTCAAGACGGTATTCTCAGGAGGTGCCATGATACTTACTACTATGGATGGTGAAGACTTCCCACAGCCTGTAAACGCAGACATAGTTAAAAAATACTACGCATAAAAAGTGACCCGCTAGGTTGACATGCCTAGGCAAAAATAAGGGCATCCCGGCGAACCAAAAGGGTTCGTTCAAAAATTAGGGATATATATATATAAAAATGTACACCCGGCAAGTCGAAAACCTGAAAAGGCAGCTTGGGCAAAAAAGGGTATCCCGGTGGATTGAAAACCTGAAAGGGCAATCCAGGCAAAAGTTAGGGATTAAAGCGTATGACTATGTCTCGTTTGGATCACCCATGTAACTCCAACCAGTTGTGTTACTTAACCCAAGTTCGAACAGATAAAGATCAATCCAATCATTTCCGTCTCGACAGCAGAAGATGAGATGCTTGAAGATAATGGCAATAGTAGAATTGAAACTCAATAGGATCATTTCTCACATAGCTGATTTTCTTTGTTTTGTAAAAAATTTACGACGAATTCCTCTTACTAGGATTTCTGTCTCCTTGTACAAACTTGCCTATGTATAGGTCACTTTGTGATATAAATAAAATTCCATCTTTGAATCCAGATTTACTTTTACCCTATTTACATAAGCGAAACGTCCATTGGTTGTGTTTGAATGTATGTATGCTTTTGAATATGATTGATGTTTACCAGAAATGCATAAAATGCTTAATATGATTGATGTTTTCCAGAAATGCATGAAAATGCAGTAATAGTATTTACTAAGGACAAACGAGGGAAGGAATTCAACGAAGCTTCGCCGGTTCATCCCCACCAGACAGCTACAAGTCCCCCAGTAGGGCAAATCCATCTTCATAAATACTTCGAGTCACATCTCCCTTGGAATTTATATCCATCTCTTTTATCCTCAGACGGATAGTCGATAATTTATTCCTTCAATAGGAGTACGACGAACGAAGACGGGAGGTTATGGATACCTTACTATCGAACGAAGACGGGAGGTTATGAATACTATGTTATCAAACAAGACGGGAACGAGTTCCTCATATTCTTCACTATATTATCAAACGATATGGGAACGAGTTCCTCATATTCTTCAGCAATAAATCGGGATTTATTTTCCCTGGCCAGCAGTTGTTATATACGAAGATATCCGGATACCTCATGCTGCAGGATTCATACATACATCCATTACATCATACCATAACATACATATCCATAATTACATAATACATTACTTAAGTGCATCATACTATGCATGCATACATAATGCATAAACTAATATTTTCCTTGCAGGATAGTTATATGCAGGTAAAACAATATCAACGACCTATACCTCGGGACGTTGTTTATCCTCCTGAAAGCTATCATGACTTTGGGCCGTTGTTTATCTTCCCAAAAGTTATACTTATACCTCAGGACGTTGTTTATCCTCCTGAAAGCTGTCATGACTTTTGGCCGTTGTTTATCTTCCCAAAAGTTATACTTATACCTCAGGACGTTGTTTATCCTCCTGAAAGTTATCATGACCTCAGGATGTTGTTTATCCTCCTGAAAGCTATCATTACTTTGGGCCATTGTTTATCTTCCCAAAAGTTATACCATTACCTTGGGCCGTTGTTCATCTTCCCTAGTACCCTATCATGACTTTGGGCCGTTGTTTATCTTCCCAAAAGTTATACTTATACCTCAGGACGTTGTTTATCCTCCTGAAAGCTATCATTACTTTGGGTCGTTGTTTATCTTCCCAAAAGTTATACCCTTACCTTGGGTCGTTGTTTATCTTCTCAAAGGTTATCTCATTATCTTGGGACATCGTTTATCTTCCCGAGGGCTATCTTGAGACGTTGTTTATCTTCTCAAAAGATATATCTTCATATTTCGGACTACCTTATTCTCCAAGAAGTATATTTGAAGAACTTTTCTCCAGATGGCATCTCTAAGCCCATCTCCAGTTCATTCTGATGGCATCTTTAAGCCCATTTCCTTTTCTCCAAGTGGCATCTTTAAGCCCACTCAAGCATATACAACATATCATCAATATTACTCTATGCACTGGTGAGTGCAAATTTTTGGGCTTTTGTGTTCAATCCCCTTCAACCTTCCAGGTCACGACTGGTACATATACCAATCTAACCCCTCAGGTTTCAAAAAATTGAACAGGGGCAGCTATTGCACCCCAAAATTTGCCCTCACAAGACAAGATTCTGTGTACTAAGAGGTTCACAAGGTTCACAAGACCTCCCATGAGGTTCACAAGGTTCACAAGACCTCTCATGAGGTTCACAAGGTTCACAAGACATCTTATGAGGTTCACAAGGTTCACAAGACCCCTCATTAGGTTCACAAGGTTCACAAGACATCTTACGAGGTTCACAAGGTTCACAAAGTTCACAATTAGTCAGAAGAGTTGACAATTCCCTCAGACAATGCATCCTCCTAAGCAATGCATCCTAAACTAGGGTTTTGACTTTAATCAGGCTAAATGGACTTCCAAGACTTCAAGTGAGCTTCATAAAATCTTATATGTGTTTAAAAATCCCCATGACAAGTTTCAAGACTTTTCTCAGAGGTTTGCTCAGTCAGATGATCAGATAGGTCAAAATCAGTCAAAGCACTTAAAAAGTCAAACTAAGGTCAAATATGGTCAAACCAAAGTCAAACTTCATAATTTTTTGCCAACATCAATTATATGAAGTAAAATTCATCATTTTATCAAGGGTTGATCATAATTCATCAAGGAGATTCCAGATCATCAAGAATCAGGAGTTTCTAAATTAGGGTTTCCTTAGGAAAAGTCAACTGAACTTTGACCAGCCATAACTTTCACATGTTTCATCATATTTTTCCCATCCAAAGCTCATTTTGAAGGAAATTGAATTCTCTACAACTTTGTGTCTCACAAGCCAAGCCCAAAAAGGCTTCATTTGGAAGGTATGAGCTAAGACATTATAGGTCCTTTTAAAAGTCAACAAAAAGTCAACAACTTCAAAAGAGCATAACTTGGGAATGGTAAAAGGTATGGACATACAACCAATGGGGTTGGTTAGAGGACTCTTTAAGCTTTCCAAAATGTCCAATAACACCCTCATAGCATTAAAACTGAAGGATTTGTGCCCTTGCAAAGTTGGGAAATTTTTGGGAGGTTTATGAAGCAAATAGGGCCTTAAAACCAAATTCTTCCAAATGGGCTTGCAATTTTGTGATCCAAACTTCAACATGACATCATGCACGACCCAATCCTCATTTATTCAGATTTTTATTATTTTTTATTTTATTTATTTTGATTTTATTCATTTAAAACCATTTTAAATCAAAATAAAATATGAAAATTGAATATTTAAAAGTGATTCTTCTTCTAGAAACTCTTAATGACCATTTAAGTTGATTTGATGCTATACAAATTCGTGCTAAGGCATTATAGCATGAAAATATTTGATTTTTTGACTAATTTGGCAAGGAGATTTCTTCACACTCAAGGTATCCATTAAGCCCACAAATCCACCACTTTTCTGACCTAATTCCATTCTTCTATAAGTATACAAACTACACAAACACAAAGACACGAATTGGCTGCCTCAAGAGTAAGTTTCAAATTTTCAAAATTTCATCAAAAATTCCAAATTCGGATTCTTCATCACCAAGCTTTTCAAGGTATTCTAAGGACACTACAAGCTTCCTCAAGCATCCCTGAATCGAAACCACTCCTCACATGTCTCTGAATCATGCCATAATGCATAACCCGAAGCATTCTTGTTCTTGAATTATTTTTTTTCGATTTCATAAATTCACTGCGTTTTAATGGATTTTGTTTGTTTAATCATGTTTATAGTGATGTGTAGAACGTTTCTGGACACTTAGATCAAAGCTCCATGGCTGAATCATGAAAACACCATTCTTAGGGTTCCGGCCAAGGTTTAAGGCTTCATGATTTATGGAACATAAATGAATTCTAAAACCATGGATTGATTCGAATGGACCTCTGGATTATGTTTATGGACTTAATTTTATGAAATTTTGTGGTTTTGTTGATCATTGAGTTTCGTAGGGTTTGCTACAAAACTGAATTCGCAGGAAATATGGTAGGAGATTTCGCAGGAAAATTCGTAAGAACCAAGGAAGAAGATGAAGTTCTTGGCGCGCTTTATGGAATTTAAATTTTGTTTTAATATTTTATGAAATTATTTGTAATTTATTTCACAGATGCATGGTTGGCTCAGTTGGTCAGTGTGTGCGCGTTTGAGGTTGAGGGTCATGGGTTCGAATCCCCCCAGGCCCTTTTGTATTGTTTTGCTTTTTGTTATGATTATTTACAGGTGAAGAAACAAAATGCATTGGCATCCATTCCATATCACCTGCGCGCGCGTAGCCCAGTGGCTGGCTTGTTGGTCTTGAGGGTGTGAAAGCCTAGGGACTGGGTTCGAATCCCAGCCCCAGGTAAGTCTTTTTTCTCATTTTTCTTGTTTTCATTTAATTTATTTATAATTTAATCAATTTAATGAATAAATGTTAAAATAAAAAAAAATGTTTATGATTGTTTTTCTTGTATAATTTCAAATTCATATTTTTTAAAAATTAAAACTTTAGTCTTAAAATTTATTTTTGTATTAATATTATATATTTTATATAAATAATTTAGTTATGTTTATATTAAATACTTAACCCTAAAAAAAATTAATATGTTAAAACCCTAATTCTATTTTCTAAACTCATAAACCCTAATTTATTTTGACAAACCCTAATTTTCTTTTATAAAATCCTAATTATATTATAACTTGTAAATTATTTGTAAATTTTAATTATGTGTATTTATAATTTGTATATAGTTTTTTATGTAAATAATTTAATTAATTAACTAACTCCAATTTACTTTCTTAAAGAATAATTAAAAAACCTTAATTTTATCTTATGAATATAATTTATTATTTTTTATATGTTTGTTTAAATAATAATTAGATATTTTTAATATGTATATAAAGTTAAATAATTAGATTATTAATCATATTTTATAAGTATATAATATTCATTATTAAAAATCTAAAAATAATTATTTATTTAAAAATTGAACTTTTTATGCTAATTTCTTCCTCTTATATTTATTTTGTTTATTATTACTAACTTCTTTATATATTTATCTCTTATGTGATTATTTATTTTATTATTATTATTACTAACCCAATTATTTATTTATTTATTTACTTATTCATTTTAATTATTTTAATTATTATAATGTAATTGTATCCCTTATGTAATAGTTGTAGTAATTTTTATTATTTATTTTTAAATGCTATGGTTAGTAAAATAGGGAGTGTAAAACATGTTTGTATGTAAATTTGAATTTAGATCATTAAAACTTAAAGATAAATATCTGAATTGGTACACTCACACACGTAAGTCGATCTTGGATCGCCATCTCACTTCTTAAGGGTTACCTCTCACGTTGCCTAAAAAAAGGTCAAGTAAAGTGTAAAGCAAAAGTCCCTCATCTTATATCATCTAGTCCCTTAATAGATAAAAAGATCAAGTCCCTTCGTGGTTGCCTTCGTAATGATCTTGTCCCTTTCGAATAAAGATGATAAGTCCCTTCGAATTGCTTATACACTTTACAGTTGCCTAAATAACAGTTGTCCCTTCACTTGTCCCTCACACATCCAAGGTAATGACCACCTATTCCTTAATAATAGGGATAGTCTTACCACTTAAAGGATATTTAAAAACAGAAAAGACTTAACTTAGGGTAGGTTCCTCTTATGTACTGGCTCACTTTTCAAAAACATTTCAAACACTTCACATTTTGTTCAAACAAATTTTCAAAACAAAGACTTTATATATATCCGTACATGGATCATTATAAAGTACTTAAAGGAAATTTTATTCACACACTTCACATTTCAAAAACATTTTAAAGTGAGCTAAGTGTCGCTCCCGGGATTTTCATCCTAGTACAAACGCGAAAGTGGCGCGGAAAGGTTAGAGTCGCCAGCCAGACATTTTTATCCCGAAAGAATGGGAAAGGTAATGTTGCACAAACCTGAGGAAGAAGGAAAGGACAAGGTCCTTGCGAACCAAAGATCTGAGTTCGGGAGTCGGTTACGACCTGGGAAGGTATTAGCACCCCAGATCGTCCGCCGTACCCGACGGGATCCACGCTTGCTTGTTTTGTTTCAAAGGGTGAGAAAATAAGATGCTGAATAAAACCGCTAACTGGAAATTGGAAATGGGAAAAGGAACTAAAATAAGAAAATGAGAATGAAAAGAAAGAATGGGGAAAATGTAGGAAAAATAAAGAATGTGCTCGAACGGGCCCTACCCCCCGCTGCCTACGTACCTCATCGGGATAATGAGGATCAGAGTCGACGTAGTTCGCCTAACCTAGGCGGGAACTATTTGTTTGTGTTTTTTACAGCTGGAACTGCGTATGTCTATGCTCAGGTGTTGCAGGCTCGTCTGGTACGAGTGCGTTTACCGTCTTGCATGCGAGACAAGTCGTCGCGAGTTCGCGTTGTGAGTGAATGAGATGAGAAAAGAAGTTCCCGCAGGATAGTCGCTTGTTATTTGTTTTTGTCTTTTAAAAGAAGTGTTTTGAATTTGTTTGTGAACTGTCTTGTACTAAGACCTATCCATCGCGGGAAGTATTTACACCTCGCCCCGAAACAGGACGCGTATAAACACTCCGCAACAAAGTCTCGTGTCGTACAAGATTGTTCGGTTTTTATTAAGTGTTTTATTGCTTTTCTTTTGAGAAGAGAAAGAAAGACTCAAGTTGAAAAAAGGACAAAATCTAAGGGACTAAGACTCAATCCTAATTTTGTTTATTTACAAGAGATCCTATGGTTAATGGAGTTTTCTATTCCTAATGAGAAACTAGAAACTACTAGAATTCAACTTACTTCTTAATGAAGTTAAGTTGATTCTAGGAACAATGGGGAAGCCTACACAAGTTGTAAAATTAAATGATAAGGCAAAGCATAAAATTGAACATAAGGAATAAAATTCTAAACAACACATTAAAGGCATGAACTAAAAATAGTCTATTTTTTATTTATTCTAGTTCTAATGAAAAGGAAACTTTAAGCCTAAGTTCTAAATCTAAGTCAAACCTAATGTTCTCATTCTAAAACTCAATTTAAACTAATTAAATTCTAGGATTAAATCTAGTCTAAACTATATTTTTGTACTTTATTTTTTAATGGCCTAAACTAATGGGAATTATGTATAACTAGGCCTAAGAACTAATATTCTAAAAAATATTAAAACTTCTGGAAAAAATATGAAAATTAAACTATAGGGACCTAATACTATCTATAATATTGTATTAAAAAGGATTCTAAAAAATCATATTTTTTCTATGCCTAAAAATGATTTGATTTCAGCTAAGAATTAACCACTAATTCCTAAGGATTACACCACTAAAACCTAAGATAAAAGGTCCTAAAAAATCCATAAAAAATACACTAAGTACTACTATGAGTCCTCTAATTACAGTAAAAAGAATGGATCAAAAAAGTTGCTGGAAGTCATAAAAATAAAATGAACAAAAATCAGCACAATTAAATGGAATCCAATAAAAGCTAATTAAGAGAAAATTCAGAATTAAATCGAAAATAATGCCAAATTCAGAAAATAAAAATGTCAAAAATTTCTAATTGGAATTAAAAAGCTAATCAAATTTTTATGGAATTTTTCTAATCTTTTTCCTATTTTTTTGGGAATTATTTTCTAATCTATGTCAACTAAAAAATATAAATCTAAAGGAATAAAACAGGGGTGCATTTAGGGGTTTCCTTAGTTGCTTTTCTAACGGGCTTTAAAACCAGGGGTGCGGATAACAAGCTACTAAAGGCCCAAACGCAGGATTAAAAGGAGGGTGTATTCAGCATTATTTTTATGTTGTTCTTCTGATGGGCTTCAAAAGGGAGGTGTGATTAACAAATAACCAGAGCCCATTTGCGCAGAGGGATGAGGGAGGTGAGAAGAGTAATCTTTTCAAATTCGTTTTACTTATTGGGCTTGAATGGGGGTGTTATTAGCAAACATCACTTAATCCCCCCTTGAAGACTGAAATTAAAATAGATTAAGAGGAGATTATGCGAAATTAAATAAATTAATTAAAGAAAACTAATACTAATTAAATAACCTAAACACTAATTGTTCTTTATTAACAAAACAAAAGATTGCATAAGAAGAAACCCTAACAGCACCTAAACTTCTTCTTCTTCCCGTTTCACCGCCGCACCATCTCTTCCGCTCCTTCTTCTCCACCAACAACACCCTAACCTAACCATACTCCGGCCAATGCTCCTCCAGTCGAAACCCTAAACCTAAACCTTCCTCCTCTTCTAATCAGAAGCTAATTTAACCCGCAAAATGATAACCCTAAACCCTTTCGGCCGCCGTAACCTCCTTCATCACTTCATGACTCCGCCATTATCATGTTCATCACCTTCTTCTCCGAATCCAACATCACAAACATTCACGAATTAACCACAAAACTAAACGCCGACAAACACCGAAATCCTAAACTTTTCCCCTTTTCAAAACCTAGCTTTCATGCTTGCTATAGAACTGCAATCAAAGCCTCAACAACTTCTAAAATTCTATGCCTACACACATCAATCCCACAATTACGCGTAAAATAAAATGACTTGAATTCACACCTTGTTAATCGCGGAAGCACGAAGTCGCACCGGCTGACACAAAGAAGATGAAGAATCGACGATAGACTTGACGTTGCCGACAAACTCGTAAATCGTCGATGAAGCTGCGACACTCTTGGTAAGTTCTGCTTCAATGACTTTTTGCGTACGATTCTGCTTTGGATATTTTCAACTTCCTGCAAATCTTAAACCTTCGTTATTGATGGCTTGCAAATCCGACAATGGATGCAGGTTGCATACCGCAATCAATGGAGGTTTGATGCAAATTGGAGACTGAGGGATGCTTGAAGTTAGTGAGGCGAGATCGGAATTGGCGACAAAGAACGGTTCAGGGATGAAATCACAGAATGGAGGAGAAGCAATCGCAAGAGAATCTGCGGAATGATTGAAGTGAGGTTGGCCTTGTGAGGGGATTGTGTGGAAGAAGAATGTTGAAGGACTTGAAAAAATGGTGAAGAAGCTGAAAGTTGGTGATGCTTCGGATTTATAGCTGCTTGAGGATGATTCTGGAAAGTTCTCCTGTGAAGCTTCTGGAATTTTCTGTTAGTTGTTAGTTAGTTGGCATTCTGATTTCTGTTATGAGTTTTGGTGGATTCGGTTAGAGTTAGTTATTCTGTTAATTTTCTGTTGTGATTTCAATTCACAGCTTCCAATCCTGTTAAGAGGTTTCCACTGTTTATTCCTTGATGAAATTTTGTTAAGAGCAAGTTATAGGTTAACTGAAATTATATTATAGCTTTTGTGAATAATTTATGAATTGTGATTTCTACTTGAAATTTTGCTTGTCCTGAATTCTCTTCTTCTCACTTTTGGTATCCACAACACCATTGTCCACAGGTTTCGATGTGTTCCCTTCATTCAGATTAAACAGGGAAGTAGCCAACTCAATCTCATCGTGATACTTTGCTATTCTATATTTGCAGAAGAACCACTCAACCATATCAAACCTCTTATCTTTAATTGGAGACATACTACCAACAGCTAAAGAGTGCAGTCCTGAAAGTGAGTCACTGGAAGATGCACCGATGAATTTTGGATTACTAGACATTTTACTACAGCTAATGAATTTTCTGTACCAGTTATTTTGGAACCTGTTGCCACCCACTTTAGTTGATGAATGAGATCCATTTTTAGGATTACTGGTTCTGCTTGAAGCTTTTGCTTTAGGAGTGAGACTCGGAGTCTTAGATTCTTCTGTTTCAGCTGGAAAACTTTTAAGTCTTGGTTCACTATTTGTGTATGGGTAGGATAAATACTTTCTTCTTCAATACTACATCCTTCTTCTAACTTCTGTAAAGCTATTTGAATAGCCTTAATAGAACTTTCAACTTTTCTTTGAGTACTGTTCTTATGAAAAACAGTTCCTGTGGAATTTGAACTTATATTGAAGACTTGATGTTGTTCCCCTTTTTTTTAAGGAAAATTTCCATGTTGAATGTAGATGTGGCTTCTTACATTAAAGACAAAATTCGGCCTTTCATATTTGCTTTTCTAATTTCAAGTGAAGTTTTGACTTTTTTAACCTAAGGCTTATTCAAGCTTGTTTCTTCAATTCTACCAACAGATATTTGTTGTTGTAATGTAGCTTCATACAACCTTGGACTAAGATTTAAAAATAGCGTATTTAATCCACATCATATTAACCTCCGTAGTACTCTTGCACTCCATCAATCCTCAACCTCAATCTGAAATTTCTTTATCTTGTAAGCCATGTATGATCGATAAGACCACAATATTCGAATTACCACATGAGCCCACCTAGACCTTTTATATCATGAATACCTCTTACACAACCCCACATTGATCTTCAATGCCCTACATCTCAAATGATGATGAAATCTCTGGAGTAATAGGATTCACTGAGGACAAGCTCCACACTAAGCTCTCTTGAGTGTCACATGCTTAGGGAAATAAACCTTGGCCCTGTGATGAGAAGAATGGCTTGAGATGTAGAATATCACCAAAGTTCTTGCTCCAAAAACTTATGCTAAGCCATGATGAAACCCTAAGCGATTGGCACCCTTAGTGAATCCTTTGGGATCCGAGAAATCTAGTCACAGGAAATGTTTTGATCCCATGCCTCAGAAAACAATGAAATACAGTAATGTGTTGTTAATGACTTAGTGAGAAATGCGGATGAATGCAAAACGATATGCCAATAGAGGGAATAAATAGGAGGGCAAATTTTGAGGTATTACAGCTGCCCCTATTCAATCATTTGCAGACCTGAACGAATAATTGCGACAGCTTTTAGATGTTCAAGGTGTGGAGTGATTGAATACTCGAATAAAACCTGAAAATTTGCACAAGAGGCCACAGAAATGCCATCTGCCCATATATTTATTTGTGTGTTTTCTGATTTTGACCTCTGAATAGGTAGCGAAAATAGAGCCAGGTGGGAATATGCTGGGAAGAATGCCATCCTCGAATGACAACTCAAAAGATCCTCGGATCTAGCACGAAACCATCCTCGAATGGAGACGCAAAGGTATACCAGCCTCGGTTGATAACCAAACACAAAAAGAAAATAGGACAAGATGGAACGGGATCATTGTACTTAAATGACAACCCGAAACGTGACCGTTGTACTTAAACGGAGACGCGAACAAATGAGACTGTTGTACTGAAACAAGACTCAAAGACGAGACCATTGTACTTAAATGGAAACTCGAAAGGAACGGGATCGTTGTACTTAAACGAGAGCCCAAGCAAACAGGATCATTGTACTTAAATGAGAGCCCAAGATGTGACCGTTGTACTGAAACGGAGACACGAGAAAATGAGATTGTTGTACTGAAACAATACTCAGAGACCATTGTACTTAAATGGATACTCGAAAGGAATGGGATCATTGTACTTAAATGAGAGCCCAAGACGTGACCGTTGTACTGAAACGGAGACACGAGAAAATGAGATTGTTGTACTGAAACAATACTCAGAGACCATTGTACTTAAATGGATACTCGAAAGGAACGGGATCGTTGTACTTAAACGAGAGCCCAAGACGTGACCATTGTACTGAAACGGAGACGCGAAACAATGAGACTGTTGTACTAAAACAAGACTCAACTGGGGATAACAACAAGACTTGGTAGAAGTAACCACCCTGGGAAACGAAGTTGTATTTTGTGGGGAATATTTCAATCTGATTGGAGATATAACGGGTCTCATGTAATATACCTCAAAACTGGCCCATGCTGGCATGGACATGTTTGAATTTATGGCGTAATGCTCCATGACGATGGAAATGCTACGCTTTGGAGAATGCAGACGCGATGATGATTACTGGATGCAAATGCAAATGCAAAGGGGTCTCCCGATGAGGAGACTGCAGGTATCCCAGATAACTCGGCTGGGGATAAACGATGATCACTGCATTGATCAGGTTTGTCCTGATGTGGAGGAAACAACTCTGCGGGGAAAGCTGTTAATAATTCACTGGCTCTGAATAGCCGCCACTGCCAAAAATAAATTGGACTTTGAGATTGGAGCGCCAAGACCCTGCTGGAGATGGACCCTTCTTGAACTCTGATGGGGAAGTGAGGACTTCCTGGGAACCCAAGGCATGACCCTGCTGAGAAAGCAACTTGCTGGGGAGGAAAGAACTCCTTGTACTGCTGAGGATTGCCCCTGTCTAAAGGGGAACTTCTGCTTGGGGATAACACCCACTCTTTGCTACCTTGCTGGGCAAAATTTCAACTTCCACATGGCTGGGGATGATTGGGAACACCCTGGGAGATACTTGTTTCTGCTCAAACAAAAGGGAATGCCCATCCTGGATAATAGTTGTTAGCTTTGTTAGCAACACCAGTACCTGTACCTGCATGAACACAATCGATAGTACCTGCAACATAGAGAATCAGTTTGGGACCTGCTTGCCCCAGGCTCATAGCATGAATCATTGTGTAGGTATCTCTACACCTTTTCAAAGTTATGTTAAATGTTTCCATTCTCCTGCACGAGTTAGAAAGCATTCAAATGTTCATAACACAATGCAAGTTACCATTTGCTAGACGTTTTCACAATCAATCAATGCTAGGTGAAAAAGTAAAAACAAAGAAGCAAAATAGTCAATTGACTGAAGTTGAATTCTTATTGATTTGGAAAGGTGGCCCTGAATAGGCAATACAAAGGAAGCAGTTCCCTGGAATGAGGGAACAACTAAAAGAAAAACAAACTACCCTATTGGCAATGTGAGAAGTGAATCTCATCAAGTCTCAACCCAGTTATGACTCGTATGTCTTCAAGACGCTCCACTTTTCTGCCTCTTGAGAAAAAGTAAGTGAACTGATCTTCAACCCTTAGAATAGCCTCAACTATAGGTAGGTCATGGATCTCGCAGATCGCAGTCGTTCGTGTTAATCCCTCTTTTGCGTGGATCGCCCTTTCAAGTTTTCAATCCACCGGGATACCCTTTTTTGCCTGAGTTGTCCGATGTGGCTTTTCAACTCAGCGGGTGTACATTTTTTTTTCAAGATTTCCCTAACTTTTGCCCGAGCCTTTTATTCTGTTTTTGGCTCGCCGGGATGCCCATTTTTGCCTGGATTATTATTCTGTTTTTTATCCAGCGGGTCCTTTTTACACGAAGTATTTTCTTACTGCATCTGCGTTGACAGGGGATGGAAAGTCTTCTCCGTCCATGGTTGTCAGCATTAAGGCTCCGCCTGAGAAAACCTTTTTAACCACAAACGGTCCTTCATAATTGGGTGTCCATTTGCCCCTGTGATCGTTGAGAGGAGGAAGAATCCTTTTCAGCACTAAATCTCCTGGCATGTACCTCTGTGGTCGCACCTTCTTGTCAAAAGCCTGCTTCATTCGTCGCTGATACAACTGTCCATGGCATACAGCTGCTAGACGTTTCTCTTCAATGAGGCTCAATTGATTATATCTGGATCGGAGCCATTCAGCTTCATCTAGCTTGATGTCCATCATCAACCTCAACGAGGGAATTTCCACTTCGATTGGTAAGACTGCTTCCATACCATACACCAATGAGAATGGAGTTGCCCTAGTTGAGGTGCGTACTGATGTCCTGTACCCATGCAACGCGAATGGTAACATCTCGTGCCAATCTTTGTACGTCACAACCATCTTCTGAACAATCTTTTTGATGTTTTTATTAGTCGCTTCGACGGCGCCATTCATCTTCGGACGATATGGAGAAGAGTTGTGGTGTTCTATTTTGAAGTCTCGACACAAGTCGGCCATCATCTTGTTGTTGAGATTAGAACCATTATCAGTAATGATTCTTTCAGGGACTCCATACCGGCAGATGATGTCCCGCTTAATAAATCGAGCGACCACTTGTTTAGTGACATTGGTGTAGGATGCCGCTTCAACCCACTTCGTGAAATAATCAATAGCAACTAGGATGAAGCGGTGCCCATTAGAAGCTGTTGGCTCAATCTTTCCAATCATATCGATGCCCCACATAGCGAACGGCCATGGTGAAGACATGACACTCAACGGATTCGGAGGCACATGGATCTTGTCGGCATAAATTTGACACTTATGGCATTTACGGGAGTATTTACAACAATCAGATTCCATGGTAATCCAATAGTATCCCGATCTCAATAATTTCTTGGCCATGGCATGTCCTCCAACATGGGTACCAAAAGAGCCTTCGTGAACCTCCTGCATTAACAAGTCTGCCTCGTGTCTGTTCACACATCTGAGCAGCACCACGTCAAAGTTCCGTTTATACAACACACCATCCTGATTCAAGAAGAAACCTCCTGCTAGTCTTCTAAGGGTTTTCTTATCCTTGCTAGATGCCCCAGCCGGGTATTCTTGAGCCTTCAGGAATTGTTTGATGTCGTGGTACCAAGGCTTGTTATCTTCACCATCACCAACTGCAAAGACATAATCAGGTCTTTCAATCCGGGAAATCGAAATTCGAGGCACGAAATTCTCTCGACAAACTTTAATCATGGACGACAAAGTTGCGAGAGCATCGGCGAACTGGTTTTCGTCTCTAGGAACATAGCTCAGCTTGACCTTGGTAAAGAAAGTTAACAACCTCCTGACATAATCCCTGTAAGGAATCAAACGAGCTTGATGAACCAGCCATTTGCCATTGACTTGATTTACCACCAAAGCAGAATCTCCGAAGATCTCAAGGTTCTTGACTCGCAAGTCTATTGCCTCTTCGATCCCCATGATACAAGCTTCATATTCCGCCTCATTGTTAGTGCACTCGAAGGTCAACCGAGCGGCTAGAGGTGTGTGGACCCCTTCTGGCGAGATAATAACAGCACCTACTCCACTCCCATTCATGTTTACAGCCCCGTCAAACATCAATTTCCATCTGGATTCGGGGTCGGGCCCCTCCTCCGGAAGTGGTTCTTCGTGGTCTTTCGACTTGAGGAACATGATGTCCTCATCCGGAAACTCAAACCTCATGGGTTGATAATCATCGATCGGTTGCTGGGCCAAATATTCTGACAACACACTCCCCTTGATTGCCTTTTGTGAAGTGTATTGTATGTCATACTCCGTGAGTATCATCTGCCAACGGGCCACTCTTCCTGTCAAAGCCGGCTTCTCAAAGATGTATTTCACAGGATCCATCTTGGAAATTAGGAGAGTAGTGTGAGTCAACATGTACTGTCTTAGTCGGCGAGCAGCCCATGCCAAAGCGCAGCAAGTTTTCTCGAGTAGTGAGTATCGCGTCTCACAATCAGTAAACTTTTTGCTAAGGTAATAAATGGCATGCTCTTTTCGACCAGACTCGTCCTGCTGACCCAGCACACATCCCATCGATCCTTCAAGCACAGTAAGATACATAATCAGAGGTCTCCCTGGCACTGGAGGCATAAGAATTGGTGGTTCTAGCAGGTATTCTTTGATTCGGTCAAAGGCTTGCTGACAGTCTTCGTTCCATTTAATGGCCTGATTCTTCCTTAGAAGCTTAAAGATGGGCTCGCACGTGGCCGTCAGGTGAGAGATAAACCGTGCAATGTAGTTTAGTCTCCCTAAGAAGCCACGCACTTGCTTTTCATTCTTCGGCTCAGGCATTTCTTGGATGGCTTTCACCTTGGCCGGATCAACCTCAATTCCTCGTTCACTAACAATGAAGCCGAGTAACTTGCCAGAACGAACCCCGAAAGTACACTTATTCGGATTTAACCTCAGTCTGAACTTCCGAAGCCTGTCAAACAATTTTGCTAGGTTGACCAAGTGCTCTTCCTCCGTCTGGGATTTCGCTATCATGTCATCAACATAAACCTCAATTTCATGATGGATCATGTCGTGAAACAACGTCACCATTGCCCGTTGATAGGTAGCTCCTGCATTCTTCAAACCAAATGGCATGACCTTGTAACAAAAGGTGCCCCAAGGAGTGATGAAAGTTGTCTTTTCCATGTCCTCGGGAGCCATCTTGATCTGATTGTAGCCTGAGAATCCGTCCATGAAGGAGAACACGGAAAACTGAGCAGTATTATCGACAAGTACATCTATGTGAGGTAGAGGGAAATCATCTTTGGGGCTGGCCCTATTCAAATCCCTGTAATCCACACACATCCTGACTTTGCCATCTTTCTTGGGAACTGGCACAATGTTAGCAACCCACGGCGGATAACTGGTCACGGCCAAGAAGCCAGCATCAAACTGCTTTTGCACTTCTTCTTTTATTTTAATTGCCATGTCTGGACGCGTGCGCCTCAACTTCTGCTTTACCGGAGGACAATCTGCTCTGAGAGGTAGCTTGTGCACCACGATGTCAGTGTCTAAACCCGGCATATCTTGGTAAGACCATGCGAAGACGTCGACATATTCTCGAAGCATAGCAGTCAAGCGGGTCTTGACGGAATCTTCTAAGGCAGCTCTGATCTTGACTTCTTTCTTGTCTTCTTCGGTACCCAGGTTTATTACTTCAACATCTTCCTCGTGCGGCTGAATCATCTTCTCCTCTTGTTTAAGCAGTCTGGCCAATTCTTCGGGTAAATCGCAATCCTCTTCACCTTCCTCATCGGCTTGATAAATTGGATTGTCGAAGTCATACTCAGCCATAACAGGGTCGTCATTGATAAGATCCGGTGACGAGCACCTGCATGAATGATGATTCATGCAAGGCTTTAGCAACAACTTGATAAAATGAGAAACATTGCCATTTTAAAACTTTTCTTTCTTTTTGAAAAACAAAAGTAAAAAACGAAAGACAGAGAATAACATGAATGAATGTGAAACGTCAATTTTATTTATGATTGTGTTAATGAACAAATGAACCCTTACAAAGAGCCACTATGCCCCGGGCAAGACATAGTGCTTTAATACAGGAAAACAGAAACAAAAATATTACTCTTCGAAAGAAGTGACTGAAATGAGCCTTTCTGACGTCCAGTTGCTAAGCTGAGTTCCTGGAACGGCAGGCCTAATCCATTCATCTAAGTCACAGTCACTATCAACAACTTCATCCTGCACTGCGCTGATGTTTCCGTAGTCTACCACTCCCGCACTTGTGAAAGTGACCGGGCTCTGACAACCTTTTGCACTTGGTTCAGACGAGGATCTTCCAGGGTGATAGCCAATCCCGAACATGTCTTTCTTCTCTGGCAATTCGACTGGGCTGCCCCAGCCTTCTCGCACTCCAGATTCTACTAATTCAAGCGCTTGTTTATAAGAAGCTATGGAAACCCCTTTCTTCGGTACTTCAGGAGATGTTGCCACAACGGATGCTTGCTTAGACTTCAAGGGCTCAAAAGCCTGACATGGGGTCTCGACTATTTCGCCATCCATCTCCACATATTTGAATGAGGCTAGATGACTGACGAAGATATCTTCTTCCCCACTGACCGTCACAACTTGACCCTCCCAGACGAACTTTAATTTCTGATGGAGTGTAGATGAAACCGCTCCTGCCGAATGTATCCAGGGTCTTCCAAGTAAACAACTATATGCCGGCTGGATATCCATCACGTAAAACGTGGTATTTTAGATTTGTGGACCTACCTTGATGGGTAATTCCACCTCTCCAAATACCGATCTCCTTGACCCGTCAAATGCTCGAACCACTAGGTCACTGGGCTTTAGCACCACTCCATCATAGTCCAGCTTCATCAATGCTTTCTTAGGCAAGACGTTCAGAGATGATCCAGTATCTACCAGCACGTGGGAGAGTACTGCACCCTTACACTCTAGAGAGATATGCAATGCCCGATTATGAGCACGCCCATCTGAAGTTAAGTCCAAGTCCGTGAAACCCAATCCATGACTGGCGTTGACGCTGGACACCACCGCTTCTAGCTGATTTACAGAAATATCCTGAGGTACGTATGCTTTGTTCAGAATATTTAAGAGGGCCTTCCTGTGAGAGTCCGAACACATGAGTAATGACAAGATGGAGATCTTCGACGGCGTCTGTTGCAGATGGTCTACGATCTTGTAGTCACTCTTCTTGATGATCCTCAGGAATTCTTCAGCTTCTTTATCAAATGTGAGATCTGGATCAGTTGACGGCGTCGGATCATTGACAACTACCGGTTGCTTCCCTCTGGCTCTAGCTTGGGCTTCGGCAGTATCTCTGGGTGGTATCACATTGTTTCTCAGTGTTTCAGGCGCAAACAACCTTCCACTTCGAGTAAAACCCCCTACTCCAACATTTTCTACTTGAGCTGGGGTTATACTAGTCGTGGCCAACTCTTGCCTCTGGCCGTTGCAATACACTTCGCCACCATAATTCCAAGGAACAGCTCTGTCACTTTGGTACATTATGGGTCCAGCAGTTGTAATGGTTATTGGTGCCGCTCTGGCCCTTGAAGGAACTTGAGATGGATCATAAAAGATAGTTACTGTGGAGACTTCACTTTCTTTTACAATCTTGTCAAATTGCAGCACTCCTTCATCAATCATATCTTGAATTCCGGCCTTTAATCGTTTACAACCGTTGGTAGCTTCAGTACATTCTGAACAATCCTCCTCGCATCCGGGGAAAATGCCTTTCTTCAACAAGCAAACCTTGATAGCAACCAATGAAGTCTGCAAGTCATCAACATCATCCACCAAATTCAAGTTCTCCCCTTCATCAATCGCACCAACCGTGCCCCTGTGAGGAGGCATGGGATTTTCCAGCACATTAGGAGAGGGAGCAAAATTGATTGCTTTAGAATCCAACAAGTCCTGAACAACATGCTTCAATGCTTTACAATTCTCAGTACTATGGCCGGGAGCTCCAGAATGAAACTCGCATCTAGCATTTAAGTCATAACCTTCAGGAATTTGGCCTGGCTTCGGAGGTTGCAAGGTTCGGAGCTGAATCATTTGAAGCTGTAGGAGATTCTTCAAAAGTTGGGAGTAAGACATTGGTGGAGCTTCAATATGTCTATCCTTCATCCTCTGAGAGTAGTACAGACGAGGGACCCTTGGCTGATACCCCTGTGAGCGTTGCGGCTGTGGAGGCTGGACCTGCTGTTGAACGGGCGGAGTTGAAATAGTGACAGGGGCCACTTGCTGATAATATCCTTGGTGAATCATTCCCCTCTGTGCGTATACTGCACCTGTTTCTCCTTCCCTTCTTTTCACAAAGGGTTTCTTGATACCAGACACCGAAGCGCTTCCATTCTGAATTTTCCCCTGTTTGAGCCAGCTTTCAATTCTTTCTCCAGTCAGGATAATGTCCGAGAAACCACTTGAGGAACAACCAGCCAATCTTTCCATGAAATGCCCTGGGAGGGTATTCAGGAAAAGGTCGACCATCTCTCTCTCCAATAAAGGTGGTTGCACTCGGGCGGCCACCTCACGCCACCTCTGTGCATAGTCTTTGAAGCTCTCCGAGCTCCTCTGTGTCAAGCTTTGAAGCTGAGTACGGCTAGGTGCCATGTCAATGTTGTATTGATATTGTCTGAGGAAGGCCTCTCCCAAATCCTTCCAGCTTCTAATAGAGCTCCTCTCCAGCTTCATGTACCACTCCAAGGACCCTCCAGAAAGGCTATCCTGGAAATAGTACATCCAGAGTTTCTCGTCTCGCGTGTGGGCCGCAATCTTCCTGTAGAAGGCCTGTAGGTGAGTTTTCGGGTAGGAGCTGCCGTTGTATTTATCGAATGCTGGTGGCCTGAACTTGTGTGGGATGACCACCCCAGGTACCAAACCCATGTCTGACACGTCAATCCCCAAAGTGTCTTTGCACTCTAAGGCCTTGACCTTCTCCGCAAGCACCAAGAAGTCATTAAGATTTCCATCACTGCCGAAACCCATATCATTATTGAAGTACTGGAATTGGTCCTCCTTCCTATCGTGCACAGGAACATACGTAGCCATAGCTGGATCTGGAACATGAGGTCCACCTGAGCCGTTGTTGGTGTTGGGAGGAGCCCCTAGTCCGCCGGAAGTGGTTGCCTGAGCATTAGTATTAGGAGGAGTTAATCCTTGAATTGCATTTCTCAGCTCCTGCTGCCCCTGGGCCATCCCTTGCATCAGGGTCATAAATTCTGCCATCTTGGTACGGACTTCATTGAGTTCTGTCTGCATGGCGTCCATTGCTGTTCTTTGATTACTGCGGGTCGCGTACCGATGAGGTATATCTTGTCGAAGGTACCGGGTCTTGGCGGCCCTCGCAATCTTTGCCTGTTGAACATAGATAAATTAAACATCCCGAAGGAAACCTGCAAAGACAAAAACAAAATGCAAATGATGCGTATGCAATGCAGTGTGTTCCTTTTATTCTCGAGACTTTTCCCGTATCCGGTCCTGGCATTAAGAAGATAAGAATTGGGAAGAAGACCCAAGTAATATTCAAGTATAATGACTGCTGTGGAGAATTGGTGCTCGTTACCCCGTGTCAGTGCAAATAACGAACAAGAAATCCAGAACAAATCAATCATATAAACTGAAGTTTGAAAATACAACGTCCCCGAAGGGTGCCAATCACAATAACAAAAGTACATCACATATAGGGAATCCCACAACAAGCCTGTGGGTAATCCGAGTACAATAACATGAAATTAAACCCTAGGGAACTCTATATCTTTCAATCTCCAGCTAAGGCATTTGACGTTCTGGAACAGCTGAACTACATCTGGATGACCGGGCTCCTGGATGAGCTTCTGAATGAGGAAGTCCCTTGTGTCAGAAGAAGCGTGTAACTCCTCGATCTGCTGTAGGAATGCTGCCTCATTCTCTTTGCTTTGACTCGACTCGGCCTTCGACCTTTTCACATCAGCTTTCAACTTCAAGTCTTCAATTTCCTTTTGAGCTTCCTTCAGTGCCTGCTGGCTTTCTGTTACGCGCTGGAGACGGTCTTTCTCTTGATAATAAGCCTTCCTGAGGAGTTCTTTCTGCCCATCCAAAGAATCCTGAAGGCCTTTGATTTCCTGCTTGTGCTTGGCGTCTAACTCCTTTTGTTTCTTCAAATTTTCGTCCCATTTCTCCTGCCATAAGGTAACAGCTTCATTGGCCTCACTAAGATCTTTCTTCTCTCTTCGACGCTGGGCCGTCTTGTGAGTCTCGGCTAACCCCTTTTTCCGGAAGTAGAGCTCTCTATCTTCAAAGTCCTTCTGCTTGAGACGAACTATTTCCTCGGCTTGTACAGCTCTATCTTCTAACCGACGGTTCTGGATCATCAGGTTTTGGCAGGAATTAAGAGCCTCTTGATTTTCAACCCTAAGCTGCTTAACCAAAGCTTCTAACTTCTGATATTCCTCCAAAGGCACCGTAGCAGGTGGTGGAGTTGGCACAGAAAAAGGGACTAGAGCCGCTTGAACCTCCTTCTTTATCCAGGCTTCAAACTCAGGGAACATTCGATTGTTGCTCTTGCCCAGACATGCTATACCTTTTCTCTTGATCACTTTCCAAGAACCTGCAGCTTTTTGGACCAAAGGAAGATTGTCTTTTACCGGAAAATAGAAGGTTTGGAATAATTCAGACTCATCAGGAACCTCCTTGAGCGCGTACCCTAACTGTCTTCTTAAGAGGATGGGATTGTAGTTGATACCTCCCGATACTCCTAACAAAGGCACATTAGGGTAATTACCATAACTAGTAATGAAATTCTTTCCTTTCAACCTCAAAGTAAACCACCTGATATCTCCAGCAGATAAAGTACTCAGCTTCTGAGCCCAAGTAGAATTAGGATCAGCAAAACTCTCAGTAGTAGGCAAGTGTCTCATAACCCATTTGTAGAATAAAGGAGCACAACATCTAACAAGACCTCCTCGCTTCTTCTCATTCTTATAATGCACAGAATAATACAAATCACCTAAGAGGGTGGGCACCGGATTCTTCAACACAAACAAATGAATAGCATTCATGTCCACAAACTTGTCCATATCGGCAAATAGAACTATCCCATACACAGATAACGCCAAGATGGCACAAACTGAATCCCACTGCTTCTCCACGGCACATTCTTCAGCTCTCTTGACCAGAAACTCTAAAGGAAAACCAAGTACTCCTGCTTTGGTGGAAACCAGATTAGAAGACACCTCTGATGGGCTCAAATAAAGAGCCTTAGCAATGTCATCGTGAGTAGGTATTGTCATCTCCGAGTTAAAAGGAAGCTGATCCTTGATTGAAACTCCCATAATCTCAGCATATTCTTCCAGCAAAGGACCCAACTGAAAGTCATGAAATGTGAAACACCTAAGCCGTGGATCGTAATACTACAACAAAGTGTGAATGGCGCTTCTCTGAGAACTATCCAAGTTGAATACCAGATCCAGAATATCACCATACTTTTCCTTGAAGTAGCCCAAATGACCCGGGGTAATCAGAGACACCAATTGGTTGATCAAGTCCATCTTAGTATCGAAGAATTTGTAGTGCACAGTTCTCTTTTTGACGTCTTCCATTCTGAAGCAATAATATGGCCAGGAACCGGGAATAAATGTAGACCCTGAGAATAAAAGAAACACAAATGATTAATGATGATATGATGCTTATGCAAGACAAGGCATGTGATCAGTGAAGTGTCTGTGATGTGCCAATCATATAATCAGGTGTCGGTGCACGGTCTCAAAATCCAGATATCACAATAATTATCCCTCTGATCCGGGATCCATATCTTAAGAACAGAAATCCAGATCACAAAACTGAACCAAAGGCAAAGTGGGTATGCTGAAGGTATTAGGGTTCCTGCAAACCTGTAAACCCCTCCCAATCTAACGGGTGTGCTACTCGGGTCAACATCACGGACTCTCAAAGCCGAATAGCAATAATACGTTCACCATTTCCGAGAAATGGCTCATGACCAAATCAGGGAATCGGTTTGGCATTATGTACTACTCAGGGAGGTCTCAGTTGAGTCCGGAAAAAACAAGCATCCCTCACAAGTTTCCAACTTCAAGCACTGAATCGAGAAACAATAGTACATTCATCCCGAAGGGTACAATACTATCGTCATACGAACATTTTTGCTTTAACTGAATTCCTGTGAAAGAACCAGGCCATCCTATGCGAGTTCCCAATGGGCCCTCGGATGCGAGTGGGTTTGCCAACAAATGTGGTCTGCCACTGTCATCATTGGAGAGGGTTGTTTCCATTAAGGTTCTTAATGATCGGTCCCCAGCTGCACATAACCATCAAGGTTGTATCCTGAAGTGGGGAAGAACCCCCACACAGAATAGTCCCAAGACAGTCGCAACCTGGGTGTGGAACATATCACCACTCATCATGTAACCATGCGAGCACAACGTGTCCACGCTAATCCTATGGTGCACTCAAGCCGGGTATTTGGCTTATCTCACAGTAACTCCCAACCCACAGAAAAAATGAAAACCAGCACAGCCAGACAGTCCAGTATAATATGATGCATGGAAAATAAAATACTGAAAGCGGTAAATAAATGCGATAAAGTAAAGCTGTAAAGTACTGTAAATAAAAACAGTAAAGCTAAACTAAAGCACACAACAGCAAACAAACACCCAAAGAAGCAAAACCGAACAGGCGCTAGGATTGACTCTACAAGGGAAACCGGAAGAATCAGGTTAAGTCCCCAGCAGAGTCGCCAGCTTTCGCTCCCGGGATTTTCATCCTAGTACAAACGCGAAAGTGGCGCGGAAAGGTTAGAGTCGCCAGCCAGACATTTTTATCCCGAAAGAATGGGAAAGGTAATGTTGCACAAACCTGAGGAAGAAGGAAAGGACAAGGTCCTTGCGAACCAAAGATCTGAGTTCGGGAGTCGGTTACGACCTGGGAAGGTATTAGCACCCCAGATCGTCCGCCGTACCCGACGGGATCCACGCTTGCTTGTTTTGTTTCAAAGGGTGAGAAAATAAGATGCTGAATAAAACCGCTAACTGGAAATTGGAAATGGGAAAAGGAACTAAAATAAGAAAATGAGAATGAAAAGAAAGAATGGGGAAAATGTAGGAAAAATAAAGAATGTGCTCGAACGGGCCCTACCCCCCGCTGCCTACGTACCTCATCGGGATAATGAGGATCAGAGTCGACGTAGTTCGCCTAACCTAGGCGGGAACTATTTGTTTGTGTTTTTTACAGCTGGAACTGCGTATGTCTATGCTCAGGTGTTGCAGGCTCGTCTGGTACGAGTGCGTTTACCGTCTTGCATGCGAGACAAGTCGTCGCGAGTTCGCGTTGTGAGTGAATGAGATGAGAAAAGAAGTTCCCGCAGGATAGTCGCTTGTTATTTGTTTTTGTCTTTTAAAAGAAGTGTTTTGAATTTGTTTGTGAACTGTCTTGTACTAAGACCTATCCATCGCGGGAAGTATTTACACCTCGCCCCGAAACAGGACGCGTATAAACACTCCGCAACAAAGTCTCGTGTCGTACAAGATTGTTCGGTTTTTATTAAGTGTTTTATTGCTTTTCTTTTGAGAAGAGAAAGAAAGACTCAAGTTGAAAAAAGGACAAAATCTAAGGGACTAAGACTCAATCCTAATTTTGTTTATTTACAAGAGATCCTATGGTTAATGGAGTTTTCTATTCCTAATGAGAAACTAGAAACTACTAGAATTCAACTTACTTCTTAATGAAGTTAAGTTGATTCTAGGAACAATGGGGAAGCCTACACAAGTTGTAAAATTAAATGATAAGGCAAAGCATAAAATTGAACATAAGGAATAAAATTCTAAACAACACATTAAAGGCATGAACTAAAAATAGTCTATTTTTTATTTATTCTAGTTCTAATGAAAAGGAAACTTTAAGCCTAAGTTCTAAATCTAAGTCAAACCTAATGTTCTCATTCTAAAACTCAATTTAAACTAATTAAATTCTAGGATTAAATCTAGTCTAAACTATATTTTTGTACTTTATTTTTTAATGGCCTAAACTAATGGGAATTATGTATAACTAGGCCTAAGAACTAATATTCTAAAAAATATTAAAACTTCTGGAAAAAATATGAAAATTAAACTATAGGGACCTAATACTATCTATAATATTGTATTAAAAAGGATTCTAAAAAATCATATTTTTTCTATGCCTAAAAATGATTTGATTTCAGCTAAGAATTAACCACTAATTCCTAAGGATTACACCACTAAAACCTAAGATAAAAGGTCCTAAAAAATCCATAAAAAATACACTAAGTACTACTATGAGTCCTCTAATTACAGTAAAAAGAATGGATCAAAAAAGTTGTTGGAAGTCATAAAAATAAAATGAACAAAAATCAGCACAATTAAATGGAATCCAATAAAAGCTAATTAAGAGAAAATTCAGAATTAAATCGAAAATAATGCCAAATTCAGAAAATAAAAATGTCAAAAATTTCTAATTGGAATTAAAAAGCTAATCAAATTTTTATGGAATTTTTCTAATCTTTTTCCTATTTTTTTGGGAATTATTTTCTAATCTATGTCAACTAAAAAATATAAATCTAAAGGAATAAAACAGGGGTGCATTTAGGGGTTTCCTTAGTTGCTTTTCTAACGGGCTTTAAAACCAGGGGTGCGGATAACAAGCTACTAAAGGCCCAAACGCAGGATTAAAAGGAGGGTGTATTCAGCATTATTTTTATGTTGTTCTTCTGATGGGCTTCAAAAGGGAGGTGTGATTAACAAATAACCAGAGCCCATTTGCGCAGAGGGATGAGGGAGGTGAGAAGAGTAATCTTTTCAAATTCGTTTTACTTATTGGGCTTGAATGGGGGTGTTATTAGCAAACATCACTTAATCCCCCCCTTGAAGACTGAAATTAAAATAGATTAAGAGGAGGTTATGCGAAATTAAATAAATTAATTAAAGAAAACTAATACTAATTAAATAACCTAAACACTAATTGTTCTTTATTAACAAAACAAAAGATTGCATAAGAAGAAACCCTAACAGCACCTAAACTTCTTCTTCTTCCCGTTTCACCGCCGCACCATCTCTTCCGCTCCTTCTTCTCCACCAGCAACACCCTAACCTAACCATACTCCGGCCAATGCTCCTCCAGTCGAAACCCCAAACCTAAACCTTCCTCCTCTTCTAATCAGAAGCTAATTTAACCCGCAAAATGATAACCCTAAACCCTTTCGGCCGCCGTAACCTCCTTCATCACTTCATGACTCCGCCATTATCATGTTCATCACCTTCTTCTCCGAATCCAACATCACAAACATTCACGAATTAACCACAAAACTAAACGCCGACAAACACCGAAATCCTAAACTTTTCCCCTTTTCAAAACCTAGCTTTCATGCTTGCTATAGAACTGCAATCAAAGCCTCAACAACTTCTAAAATTCTATGCCTACACACATCAATCCCACAATTACGCGTAAAATAAAATGACTTGAATTCACACCTTGTTAATCGCGGAAGCACGAAGTCGCACCGGCTGACACAAAGAAGATGAAGAATCGACGATAGACTTGACGTTGCCGACAAACTCGTAAATCGTCGATGAAGCTGCGGCACTCTTGGTAAGTTCTGCTTCAATGACTTTTTGCGTACGATTCTGCTTTGGATATTTTCAACTTCCTGCAAATCTTAAACCTTCGTTATTGATGGCTTGCAAATCCGACAATGGATGCAGGTTGCATACCGCAATCAATGGAGGTTTGATGCAAATTGGAGACTGAGGGATGCTTGAAGTTAGTGAGGCGAGATCGGAATTGGCGACAAAGAACGGTTCAGGGATGAAATCACAGAATGGAGGAGAAGCAATCGCAAGAGAATCTGCGGAATGATTGAAGTGAGGTTGGCCTTGTGAGGGGATTGTGTGGAAGAAGAATGTTGAAGGACTTGAAAAAATGGTGAAGAAGCTGAAAGTTGGTGATGCTTCGGATTTATAGCTGCTTGAGGATGATTCTGGAAAGTTCTCCTGTGAAGCTTCTAGAATTTTCTGTTAGTTGTTAGTTAGTTGGCATTCTGATTTCTGTTATGAGTTTTGGTGGATTCGGTTAGAGTTAGTTATTCTGTTAATTTTCTGTTGTGATTTCAATTCACAGCTTCCAATCCTGTTAAGAGGTTTCCACTGTTTATTCCTTGATGAAATTTTGTTAAGAGCAAGTTATAGGTTAACTGAAATTATATTATAGCTTTTGTGAATAATTTATGAATTGTGATTTCTACTTGAAATTTTGCTTGTCCTGAATTCTCTTCTTCTCACTTTTGGTATCCACAACACCATTGTCCACAGGTTTCGATGTGTTCCCTTCATTCAGATTAAACAGGGAAGTAGCCAACTCAATCTCATCGTGATACTTTGCTATTCTATATTTGCAGAAGAACCACTCAACCATATCAAACCTCTTATCTTTAATTGGAGACATACTACCAACAGCTAAAGAGTGCAGTCCTGAAAGTGAGTCACTGGAAGATGCACCGATGAATTTTGGATTACTAGACATTTTACTACAGCTAATGAATTTTCTGTACCAGTTATTTTGGAACCTGTTGCCACCCACTTTAGTTGATGAATGAGATCCATTTTTAGGATTACTGGTTCTGCTTGAAGCTTTTGCTTTAGGAGTGAGACTCGGAGTCTTAGATTCTTCTGTTTCAGCTGGAAAACTTTTAAGTCTTGGTTCACTATTTGTGTATGGGTAGGATAAATACTTGCTTCTTCAATACTACATCCTTCTTCTAACTTCTGTAAAGCTATTTGAATAGCCTTAATAGAACTTTCAACTTTTCTTTGAGTACTGTTCTTATGAAAAACAGTTCCTGTGGAATTTGAACTTATATTGAAGACTTGATGTTGTTCCCCTTTTTTTTAGGAAAATTTCCATGTTGAATGTAGATGTGGCTTCTTACATTAAAGACAAAATTCGGCCTTTCATATTTTCTTTTCTAATTTCAAGTGAAGTTTTGACTTTTTTAACCTAAGGCTTATTCAAGCTTGTTTCTTCAATTCTACCAACAGATATTTGTTGTTGTAATGTAGCTTCATGCAACCTTGGACTAAGATTTAAAAATAGCGTATTTAATCCACATCATATTAACCTTCATAGTACTCTTGCACTCCATCAATCCTCAACCTCAATCTGAAATTTCTTTATCTTGTAAGCCATGTATGATCGATAAGACCACAATATTCGAATTACCACATGAGCCCACCTAGACCTTTTATATCATGAATACCTCTTACACAACCCCACATTGATCTTCAATGCCCTACATCTCAAATGATGATGAAATCTCTGGAGTAATAGGATTCACTGAGGACAAGCTCCACACTAAGCTCTCTTGAGTGTCACATGCTTAGGGAAATAAACCTTGGCCCTGTGATGAGAAGAATGGCTTGAGATGTAGAATATCACCAAAGTCCTTGCTCCAAAAACTTATGCTAAGCCATGATGAAACCCTAAGCGATTGGCACCCTTAGTGAATCCTTTGGGATCCGAGAAATCTAGTCACAGGAAATGTTTTGATCCCATGCCTCAGAAAACAATGAAATACAGTAATGTGTTGTTAATGACTTTTTGAGAAATGCGGATGAATGCAAAACAATATGCCAATAGAGGGAATAAATAGGAGGGCAAATTTTGAGGTATTACACTAAGTAACTAAGAGCCCATGGATAACCATGGATGTAAAGGGTGTTAACACCTTCCCTTTACATAACCTACCCCCCGAACCCAAAAATCTTTTAAAAGGTCTTTCCTGTTCTTTTATGCCTTTCCTTTGGATAAAATAAAAGTCGGTGGCGACTCTTGCTATCCGCAACATAACTAAAGTCAGTTCTCCCACCGTGTTACAGTTACAACCTGGATCTCAAACGTTGTACTTGTTAATAAAAGTAATGGAAAATGGAGAATGTGCATTGACTACACCGATCTTAATCGGGCATGCCCGAAAGACGCCTATCCACTGCCTAATATTGATAAACTAGTCGATAACTCAGCAGGTTTCAAACGGTTATCTTTCCACGATGCCTATTCCGGGTATAATCAAATACTTATGGCCGTGACCGACAAAAAGTACACCGCGTTCATGACCGAATCCGACAACTATTACTACAACGTAATGCCTTTCAGCTTGAAAAACACGGGCGCTACTTATCAACACATGATGAACAAGGTCTTCCGAACAGAAATCGAAGACATGGTCGAAGTTTACATGGATGACATTATCGTTAAATCCCATGAGGATTGATGATTTGATGGATCAGTTGGTAGGTGCTTGTGTATTCAGCAAGATAGATTTGAGGTCGGGCTACCATCATATCAAAGTAAAAGATGAGGATATTCATAAGTTTGCGTTCAAAACACGATATGGACATTACGAGTATTTGGTGATGCCTTTCGGTGTTACCAACGTGCCGGGAGTATTCATGGAGTACATGAATCGTATTTCCATAGGTATCTGGATCGTTTTGTGGTTGTGTTCATCGATGATATTCTGGTTTACTCTAAGTAAGATGAGGAACATAGAGAGCATTTGAAGACTGTGTTGGAAGTTTTGAGAGAAAAGAAGTTATATGTGAAGTTGTCCAAGTGTAAATTGTGGTTGAAGGAACTAAATTTTCTCGGCCATGTAATTTCAGGTAGTGGTATTTCAGTGGATCCTTCTAAAGTAAAAGCTGTGTTGAAATGGGAAACTCCAAGGTCGGCTACTGAGATTAGGAGCTTTTTGGGGTTAGCTTGTTATTATAGAAGATTCATTGAAGGATTTTCTAAGTTGGCACTTCCGTTGACTAAATTCACTTAGTTTTGCAGAGTTAAAGAAGAGGTTGACGTCGGCTCCGGTTTTGAGATTGCCTAATCCAGATGAACTGTTTGTGGTGTATTGTGATGCTTCGTTGATGGGTATAGGAGGTGTACTTATGCAGAATAATAAAGTTATTGTGTATGCATCAAGGCAGTTGTGAGTGCATGAAAAGAATTATCCTACGCATGATTTGTAACTTGTTGCAGTTGTGTTTATACTTAAGATTTGGAGGCATTATCTTTATGGTTCTCGATTTGAAGTGTTTAGTGATCATAAGAGTATGAAGTATCTGTTTGATCATAAAGAATTGAATATAAGGCAACACGGGTGGTTGGAATTGTTGAAGGATTATGACTTTCGTTTGAATTACCATCCGAGTTAAGCTAATGTTGTAGCTGATGCATTAAGTCGAAAGATTTTGCATATGTCGGCAATGATGATCAAAGAGTTAGAGTTGATAGAGCAATTCTGTGATATGAGTTTGGTTTGCTAAGTGACGTTGCAGAGTGTAAAGTTGGGTATGTTGAAGATTAATAATAATTTTCTGAATAATATCAGAGAGGCTCAGAAGTTAGATGTAAAGCTGGTAGATATTATGGTTGGATGTGGTCAATCAGAGAAGAGTGATTTCAAAATTGATGCAAAAGGTGTTTTGAGATTTCATGATCGAATTTGTATTCCTGATGATGCAGCTATGAAAAAGAGTATTCTTGAAAAGGGTCATATAAGTAATTTGAGTATTCATCCGGGAGCTAAAAAAATGTATCAGGATTTGAAGAAGTTGTTTTGGTTGTTTGGTATAAAGGAAGATATTGCATGTTTTGTGTATGCCTGTTTGACTTGTCAAAAGTCGAATGTTGAGCATCAGAAGCCTGTTGGGTTGATGCAACCGTTAAAGATTCCAGAATGGAAAGGGGATAACATTTCTATGGATTTTGTTACAAGGTTTCCTAATATCATGAGAGGAGACAATTCGATTTGGGTATTTGTTGATAAGTTAACAAATTCGACTCACTTCATTCCTATCAATATCAGTTTTCTGGTGTCTAAGTTTTCAGAGATCTATGTCAGAGTGATTGTGAAGCTGCATTGTGTTCCGTTGAGTATTGTGTTGGATAGAGATCTGAGGTTTGCATCGGAGTTTTGGAAGAGTTTACAAGCGGCATTGAGTACTAAGTTGAGGTTGAGTTCAGCTTATCATCCTCAGATAGATGGACAGACTGAGAGGATTATTCAGTCGTTGGAAGATTTGTTGAGAGCGTGTGTTCTTGAGCAGGGAGGTTTGTGGGATACTTATCTTCTGTTGATAGAATTCATGTATAACAATATTTATCATTCTAGTATTGGGATGGCACCTTTTGAGGCATTGTACGATCACAGATGTAGGACTCCGTTATGTTGGCATGAATCTGGTGAAGGTGTAGTGCTTGAACCTGAGATAGTTCGAGAAACTACATAAAAGATCAAATTGATCAGTGAAAAGATGAAAGCGTCTCAGAGTAGACAGAAAAGTTACCATGATAAGCGAAGAAAATATTTAGAATTCCAAGCTGGTGAGCATGTGTTTTTTAGAGTTACGCCTGTAACCGGTGTTGGAAAAGCGTTAAAGTCTAAGAAGCTTACTTTGTGGTTTATTGGTCCGTATTAGATTTTGGACAGAATTGGAAAAGTTGCTTATCGAGTGGCTTTACCGCCTAATTTGTCGAATTTGCATGATGTGTTTCACGTTTCATAACTCCGGAAGTATGTTCTCGATCCGTCTCATGTTGTTAGTATGGATGATATACAAGTACGGGATAATCTCACTGTGGAGACTATGTCGGTACATATTGAGGATCGATAGGTGAAAACCTTACGAGGCAAGGAGATCGCGTTAGTGAAAGTTGTTTGGCTAGGAGCTTCTAGAGAGAGTATGACGTGGGGATTAGAAATCAAGATGCAGGAGTCTTATCCTGAGTTGTTTGATCGAGGTAAGATTTTCGAGGACGAAAATGTTCTAGTGGGAAGAGTTGTAACACCCCGATTTAATTAATTAATTAAATTAAATTATTTTGAGTAGATTTGTTGTTAATTATGATCTATGATGTTTGATGATAAGATGATTAATCGACTTAAGTTGTTTTAAGTTGAGTTGTGGGTTAGACTTTTTTTGGGGAGGTTTTAGTAGTAATGTTGAGAGGTGTAGATAGAAACTCATTAGTGGATTAATTAAATGAATTTTTAGTAATAATAATATTAATATTATTTTTAAGGCATTTTAATTAAAAATAAGGAAAATAAGATTAGTAAGGGTTTAGAGAGAATTAGTCATAATCAGAATTTTGGGGAGAAGAACGAGTTTTGGGAGATCAAGAGTTAGGGCTAAGGAATTGCAAGAAGATTTTTGTAGGAATTTTCACCCATAGATTCGAGATGCATTCAATCCAAAGGTAAGGGTGAGATTCGTATTTTATAACCGGGGGAAAATAATCTTTAAGTATGGGAGAGGGTTGTTTGATTTCCTTGTTGTTTGTATGATGTTTTCTGTGCGATTTCGTATGAATATGATGAATCGATGATCGTATGACTGATGTGAATCTTCTGTTGATTGTTGTTATGTATATTTTATGTGATGATGTTTTGAGATGTGTGATGAAATTGTGACGAATCTGAATTAGATGATGATGATGATGATAGGATAATAAATTGGTATAGTAATGATAGATGAGTAATAAGACGATGAATTAGGAGTCTAAAAGATGGTAGAAACCCAATTAGGATTGATTTAGAGTGATAGGATGATGAACCCGTAGCAAAAGATGAACTGAGATGGTCTCTGGTGATTTGCATAATGGATATGGTCTTACGTGTATGGGACCAGGTGTTACGCGTAACAACTGGTGGTTACGCCTCCTGTTACGCGTAAGGAGGGTGGATTTTGAGGCACCTCTGGCCATTTGCGTATGGTACGCGTAAGAGCGTACACTGATACGTGTATGGGAGGTTGTTATGTGTTTGGGCAGCAGTGATGCGTTTTTGTGATTTCGTAGCGTTTCGCCTACCGATTCGTGTTCGTTCCTTTTATGATGTTCCATAAGATGACTGAGAACTAGTAATTGATGATATATGTAATTAGAGATTAATAATATGATGACTTAGCGATTGTTGTTGAACGGATTTGGATGATGAAATTAGAGATGATAAAGTAAGATGATTAAGATGATTTTACACTATTGTGATGGTATATTTTGATGTAGGTCTTATGACCAAAGATGTTATGATGATTTAAGATGATGTGATGTGAGATGATTTAAGATGATGTGATTGATAATGTTTACGATGTTTGATTTTGTTGTATGCTATTTTCATACTGCATACATATGCATTATTAAGATGGCCTGGATTGGCAAACAAGATGGCCTGGATTTGCAAACACGATGATTAAGATGAAGACTTATGTCTTGCAGATGACCACCAAACTGACATGATTTTTAAGATGGGAGTTTGCTCCAAATGGTACCACATGCATGCATTGTTGAGTCGCATTTGAATTGCATTATTGAATGAATTAATGAGATGTTATGGATGTTGTGATGATACGATGTTTATGATAAGTATGATGTAAATGGGTGATTGAATGACTTTAACTTGTATATGCTGATTATTGTATATTGTTTATAATTGTCGATATCTCATCCCTTCTGTTTGAATATTAGCCTTGGTTGGTAACGTGCAGGTAATTCTGAGTAGCGAGGAGTTTCTGTTATATGGTTTGAGTCGTTGGTCGCTCTGATACGTAGCACTTCGGAGGGATTAGTTAATGCATGATTTTGATTGAACCTTTGTTTTATTTATGATTGGATAAAGATGTTTCTTTTAAAAGATGATGTTTTTGGATTTTGATGAATTACTTATGAATTTGATTTTAAGATGAGTTGTTATAATTTAAATGATTCCGCTGCGTCGTAAAGACATGACTTATTACTTGATATGTTGTGATGAATTGTTTTAAAGAAGAAAAATGTGATACCCTATTTCGTTGAAGTCTGATTTATTTATAATTGTTTGCGGGTAGAAATAGGGTGTTACACTATTAGATAGTGGCCATGCAGGTCAAAGGAGAATATCAAGTCAAAAGTGACAGCTTATCAGAATACTTAACCTTCGTCAAGGAGAAGATCGTGAAATTCACGTCCATAGAAGTAAGGCATGTCCTCCACGAAAACAACACCTGGACAGATATTCTCTCGAAACTCGCAAGCACGAAGAAGAAAGGAGGAAACAAAATTAGTTATTTAGGAAATACTTCCATGACCTAGCATCCAAGGATCAAAGGCGACGTTAGACATCAACGTCTTCGGTGACACTAACTGCTGGATGACCCCTGTGTACAAATTCCTAAGCAACGAACTGCCAGAAGACCCAAAGGAGGCTAGCATTGTCAAATGACGATCGTGCTCATACATCCTGGTCGAAGGAAAACTTTACTAACGAGGATTCTCCATACCTCTCCTCAGGTGCGTCGAGGAAGAATTAGTATCGCACGTTCTATGTGAGATCCACGAAGGAATCAACACCCAACACTTGGAAGGACAATCCCTCGCAAGAAAATTCCTTCGAGAAGGATACTATTGGCCTACGATGCAAAACCATGCAAAGAGCATGTGAAGAAATGTGACAAATGCCAACGGCATGGGGACATGCACCTCACCCCACCAAACGAGCTAAAAACAATGTCCTCCCCATGGCCATTCGCATGGTGGGTCCTGGACATCCTCGGCCTATTTGTCGTCGGTTCAAGCCAAAACAAATAAGTGATCATCGGTGTCGACCACTTCACGAAGTGGATCGAAGTTGAACCCATGGCCAAAATCATGACCCTTAACATATTGTGTTTCTTCAAATGTAACATCCTCGCTCGTTTCGGGATACCTCAAGCAATTGTTACTGACAACGACACTCAATTCACTGACAAGAATTTCCAAGAGTTCGTCGCCAGCATCGGAACCAAACAATATTTCGCATCTGTGGAACACCCGCAAACCAACGGGAAAGCTGAAGTAGCGAACAGGGTCATCCTTCGAGGCCTCAAGCGAAGGTTGGATGAGATCAAGAGGCGTTGGGTCGAAGAATTACACATTGTCCTATGGGCTTACCGGACCACTCCCCACTCGACAACGGGGGAAACCCCCTTTCGACTTGCATACGAAACGGAAGCCGTTATTCCCGTAGAAATCCACATCCAGTCCAGACGGACAAAAACTCCTATGGACAAGGACACCAACACAGAAATGCTACGCGAGGAGCTCGACTTAGTCGAGGAAGTTAGATCAGGGGCATCCCTACATGTGGCATCCCTCAAACAAAATATTACTTTGAGGCAACACGCTAAGGTCATCAAACGAGCTTTTCCAGTCGGTAGCCTCGTCCTAAGAAGAAATCACAAAGATTCCAAAAAGGGAAAGTTGGTCGCTAAATGGGAAGGACCCTACCGAGTCCGAGCAAAGACGGACAACGGAGTGTATTACTTAGAGAATTTGCAAGGGGAAAAACTTGTTTGTCCTTGGAACACCGAGAAACTCAAACAATACTATAGTTAAGGCATCAATCAGCACCAACACCGGCCTAAAATGCATACCTAGGTACAAGTATTGCATACCATACATTCAATTCGGGGAGACCCTACTCATGAACAAGGATGGTCATCATCACACGATTGGATCCTCAAACGAGTCCATCATCGTCTAAGTACCAAGATCAGGCAGAACACCCAGCTCGGGATGGGACGTTCACGCCATGAAGCACGGATCATCAACATGTTCCGAGCATCGTTCCCCAGCCAACCTTACGGATGACATTCTGCCCAGTACCCCAAACGGACGGATATTGAAACCGAGCATTACCTTCCCGGAATATAAACACTTAGTGAAAATAATAAATAAAAGGGTTAATAGTCATTTACCCCCTACAATATAGGTGTGTTTTAATTTACCCCCCTCTAAAAAAAATTTAATTACCCCCTTATAATTTTAAAATTCTATGTCTTTTGCCCCCCATGTGGAAAAATTACCCCCTGTAAAATATTTTTTTTTATTTACCCCCCTGATTTTTACACGTTTAGAGGGTACCCAAAAATTTCAGGGGGGTAATCCAAAATTATTTTTTTAAAGGGGGGGTAGATCAAAATTGGCATATATTGCAGGGAGGTAAATGACTATTAACCCTAAATAAAATATGTCCTCTGAGGGACGCATCATTACGAACAATAAAGTATAAGAACCGACCACCAAGGTCGTAAACATGAAACATTAAAATGTGGTCACGAGGAACGACTTGTTCCTAGATTACATAAAAGGGGAGCATACTCCCCCGTCAAAAGAGAAAAGGTTATGGCTCACAGGCCAGCCAACAAAAACATACAAAATACCACAAGACTCAAGCTTCGTCATCGGCTCCTGAATAGCCCTCAATAGTGTTTTCAAGGTCTTCGTCCATAAGGTTGACCTGCTCGGGTTCTTTGAGAAAGTCGGGGATATGGATAACGTTGTCTTCATCTTTGTACATGAAATTGGTGCCTTCCTCGTTGAATGTCAAACCAAGGTTAACTATTTTCAATTGTTCAACCGCGTTCTTGAAAGCGACACCAACCATTTCTTCAAGGTTAGTGTATCCCTCCTCGATCTTGGCTACCAACTCTACCTGGGTATTCATGGACTTTATCTCTTCAGATTCATCCTCGGTCGGGGCCAGGTCAGCCTTCAAACGAGATACCTCCTCCTCAGAAGCCTTTTTAGTAGAAGTCGCCGACTCCTCCAGTTCCTTAACCCGTTTAGAGGCCCTATTCAGAGACTTCTCTCGTTCCCCGGATAGCTCCTCAGAAGCAGCTAGCTTATCCTTCAGCCTGTTGATCTCCTCCTCCTGGGTGGCGATCCCTTCGACAAACATCAAAGCCATCTCTAAGACTCGCACGTCCAAACTAGCGTCTCGCGCCAACCAGGAACGCCTATCCGGTCGGCTAGTCTTTTCCAGGTGAAAAGTATCTACTCTTTGGACCTGGGGGGAGTGCTATTCAAAGATGTTCGGTTTGAGGAAGCATGGAGAGGGCTCGAAGGAACTTTTTGGAGAGGCGCCATCCAAGTTGACAATGTTGTCGGGTATGGGTATTTTTCCCACTATGGAAGTCCCCCTAGGAGAACCATGAGAGGCTGATGAAGAGGTGCCCGAACCCACGACCACCTTGTCACTTAAACGTGTCTGCGTCAATTTTTTAGGTGCCCATTTTCTACTGAAATTGGCCATCAACTTGTCTTGAGGATTCACCATTGAGTCTAAAAGGACACAAAACAAAACGGTCAGAGGCAAACAAATAATAAACGAGCATAAGAAATTATAAACATTAAATCTACCAAGGTACTCGCGGACATCCTCGTTTTTCACACAAGCCAGGAGCTTGGACACTTCAATAAACCTAGGGGTCACCTTGGCACCCCCATCTTTGTCCAAAATAGCACGACCGTGTTTGTCCACGTGCACCTTCATCGTTATCTTGGAAACATAGCTCATAAGGACCACATAGATAGCCTGATCGCTATCGTCCAGAGCAGAGCCGATCTCCAAAAATTTGTCAGTTCCACGGGTAAAATGGTTTCGGGACCAAGAAAAAAAAACTTCAGTAGTAGTCGGGGGACCTCCTTTCCATCCTCGTCCAACACAACATTACCCTGGTCGTCAGCATCCACCCCCCAGAACTTGCAAGAGTTCAAGGCCCAATTAAAGATTAGTTCGTCTAGATAATAATGGTCTTTGTAGTCCCGAATCAATTCTGAGAACGCCTTGAAGATATTCCTCTTCTGCTTCAGGGACACCCATCCGAACTTCCCATTCATGACCTGCCGTTGCAGGTGGAAGACATGAAAGAACAAGGGAAGTGTCTCCCCTATCTGTAGGTAACCAAAGGTCTTCTCGAATGCCTGGATGAAGGCAAACGAGTTCGAGTGTATTTGGGAGGGTGCGAGCTCCAGGTGAACGAACACACTATGTTGGAAGTCCATGAAAGGGATTCTAAACTTCATATCTTTAAAAAGAATTTTATACAAGGGAAACATGTTTGGGCCAAAATCAGTGCATATCTGGTCGTCGGAGGTCGAGTACCTCACCATCCAGTCCGCGGGATTCCCAACCACAGGGGGAGGTCCTACCACTTCCTGCGAGATTATATTCAGCGGCTCGATAGTAGCCCATTCGCTGACAGGAATGTCATCCTCCACTTTCTCGTCTTTCTCCTCAGACTCATCCGAGTTGTCTTTGGCTGAGGTAGTCTCTTTAGAATCCACGGAAGATTCTGAGCTCCTCCCCGAGGGAAGACTTTGATCAGTCTCAGATGGGGAAGACGCAGACTCGCTGCACAGCTCCTCGGTCTCCATGTTTATTCGGTCGTCGTTAGACATGGTTGCACCTAAATAACAGTGAAAGAAAATGTGAATTCAATGACAAAATTAAATCCACCATTCCACCGCTTGTCAAATGAAAGGGCGCGCTAGGGGGCGAGGACGCTGTCCTCGGCCAATGCCCTTAATCATAAAGGATAACCACGATTAGGTAACCACTGGGGTAAATAGATACAAGTCACCACGAGGATCTCGTGGGACAAGCACGGTTCTACCCAGAACTCCGGATGAAGTTCAACCGGAGAGGACGAAGAGAGTCGTCGCGAGCGACGCAAACTAATCATGAATGTCGTATCGCTAACTATTCCGCCACCGGCTGCCGCCTGTAACACGGTGGGAGAACTAACTTTAGTTAAATGATGCGGATAGCAAGAGTCGCCACCGACTTTATTTTATCCAAAGGAAAGGCATAAAAGAACAGGAAAGACCTTAAAAGATTTTTGAGTTCGGGGGGTAGGTTATGTAAAGGGAAGGTGTTAACACCCTTTACATCCATGGTTATCCATGAGCTCTTAGTTACTTAGCTCACTTTAAATTGTTTTGAGAAAGTGTAGTGTGTGATTAAAAAATTTCTTAAGTACTTTATAATGATCCTTGTACGGATATATATAAAGACTTTGTTTTGAAAATTGTTTGAAAATGTGAAGTGTTTATGAAATGTTTTTGAATGAGTGAGCAAGTACTTAAGAGGAACCTACCCTAAATTGAATCTTTTCTGTTCTTAAATGTTCTTTCAATGGTAAGATTATCCCTATTATTAAGGAATAGGTAGTCATTACCTTGGATGTTATGAGGGACAAGCGAAGGGACATGTGATTAGGCAACTGTAAGGTGTATTAGCAATTCGAAGAGACTTATCATCTTTTATTTGAAAGGGACAAGATCATTTACGAAGGCAACCATGAAGGGACTTGATCTTATAATCTTTAAAGGGACTTGATGATATTAAATAAGAGAAGGGACTTTGCTTTATACACTTTACTTGACCTTTTATTTAGGCAACATGAGAGGTAACCCTTAAGAAGTGAGATGACGATCAAAGATCGACTTACGTGTGTGCGTGTACAAGTTCATATATTTATCTTAAAATTAGTGATCTAAATTCAATTTTAAACACAAACAATGTTTTCACTCCCTATTTTACTAACCATAGCAATTTTAAATAAATAATAAAAATTCTACAACTATTACATAATTTACACAATTACATCATAATAATAATAAAATAATTTAAATAAATAAGCATATAATAAATAAATAAATAAAAAGGTTAGTAATAATAAATAAAATAAACATAAGATGAAAAGAGGTTAGCATAATAATATAATATAGAAAACAAATTAAAAGTTCAAATTTAAATAAATAATCATTTTTTAAGAATTTTAAGAAAATAAATAAATAATAATAATTATATACTAATAAATATGATTAATAGTTTAATAAATTAATTATATATACATATTAGAAATATTTAATAATTATAATTATACAAGCATAATAAAAATAAGAAATTAAAATCATAAAAAGAAAATTAGGGTTTTGAATTGTTTTAGAAAAATAAATTAGGATGTATATAATTAGGGTTTTAGAATAAATTAGGGTTTATAAAGAAAATAATTAGGTTTTATATAAACATATTAGAATTTTTAATATACAAAATTATTAAATAATATACAACTATATAAAAAAATATAATATAAGTTTTAAAAGAAAAATAATTTACATATATTGTTTTAGAAAATTATTTAAATTAGTTTAGAAAATAATATAAAGAAATAATAAAAGAAAATAAAACAAGAAAAATTAAAACCACAAAAAACAGGACCTGAGATTTGAACCCAGGTCCTTTACCTGGAAAATCAACAGCATTACCACTAGGCTAGCCTGCGCAACTGATCAATATCCTCATTCCATTTTGTTTTGTTGTTACTCTGGAAAAACAAAATAAATTGAGCAAAAAATGCCCTGAGGCTGGTTTTGAACCAAGCTCCTTTGCAAACCAAGCAAGACGTCTTACCACCAAGCCAGCCTGCGCGCTGTAACATATAAACAGAACATATACATTATAAAAACAAACTGAATTTTGAATTCCAAGAATTCGCGCCAATGGACTCGTCTTCTTCCTCAATCGCTACAGAATTACCTGCGAATTCTCTTACCAATTTTCCTGCGAAAAATGTTTTGGCAGATAAACCTAGGTTGTTAGAACATCATGAAAACTGTACCAATAATCAAAACTAATTACACCATTTGATTCCCCATGACCTATACGTTCTAATGGCATCATTCATTAGTCTTTAAACCTCCTAAATAAGAAGATCCCAAATGAGGGTTTGAAACCCTAGACATGGCCGAATACGATTCCTGCACGAAAACTCAGAACCAACCATCCAGAATCGTTCTATGATACATTATAAACAATCTTAAAGCATCAATAACAATTTATATTAAGTATAACCATGGATTCGAAAAATTTCAAAACACACATAAAACCAGATTCGGTTAAGGGCATTCATGCTGTTTTGGATGCATATGACAATTGAAACATGATCAATGATGTTCAGGGAGAAGATTGGTGTCCTTATTTCACCTGAAAAGCCACACAATATTAGAATCCGAATTTTAAAAATTTGATGAATTTTGAAAGTTTGAAAGTGATATTAGAAGCTGCAAATTTGTCCCTATGATTGTGATGTGTTTATGTATATGTAGTGGATGTAATTAGGTCAAAACAACATGGATTTATGGGCCTTGTCTTGGTTACTTGATCATGAAGTTTCATACTTTCAAATATTGAAAAAAATCTCATCTAACCTTTCCAAATCAAGCTAGCACGAAATTGGATCAAATCAATCATCTCTAAATGATATTTAAAACCTTCTAGAATCATAATCTCATCCAAATATATGATTTTCATATTTTATTTTAATTTAATTTGTATTTTAATGAATAAAATTCAAATAAATATAAAATCAAAAATCAAAAATCAAAAAATAGGTGGGTTGGGTCGTGCTTGATAATATTGTAAAGTTTGGATGGCAATTTGGTGGGCTCATTTGGCAAAAATTGGTTTTAAGGCCTTATTTGCTTCATAAACTTCCCAAAAATTTCCCAACTTTGCAAGGGCACAAATCCTTCAATTTTAATGATATAAGGGTGTTCTTGGACATTTTGGAAAGCTTAATAGTCCTCTAACCAACCTCTTTGGTTTCATGTCCATATCTTTTACCATTCTCAAGTTATGCTCTTTTGAAGTTGTTGACTTTTTGTTGACTTTTAAAAGGACCTATAATGTCTTGGCTCATACCTTCCAAATGAAGCATTTTTGGGCTTGGCTTGTGAGACACAAAGTTGTAGAGAATTCAATTTCCTTCAAAATGAGATTTGGATGGAAAATTCTTGATGAAGCATGTGAAAGTTATGGCTGGTCAAAGTTCAGTTGACTTTTCCTATGAAAACCCTAATTTAGAAACTCCTGATTCTTGATGATCTGAAATCTCCTTGATGAATCATGATAAACCCTTGATCAAATGATGAATTTTACTTCATATACTTGATGTTGGCAAAAAATCATGAAGTTTGACTTTGGTTTGACCACAGTTGACCTCAGTTTGACTTTTTTACTGCTTTGATTGATTTTAACCTATCTGATCATCTGATTGAGCAAATCTTCTGGGAAAGTCTTGAAACTTGACATGGGGATTCTTGAACACATATAAGATGTTATGAAGCTCACTTGAAGTCTTGGAAGTCCATTTAGCCTGATGAAAGTCAAAACCCTAGTTTAGGATGCATTGCTTAGGAGGATGCATTGTCTGAGGGAATTGTCAAACTTGTCAACCAATTGTGAACTTTGTGAACCTTGTGAACCTCATGAGATGTCTTGTGAACCTTGTGAGCCTCTTAGTACACAATGACTTGTCTTGTGGAGGGCAAATTTTGGGGTGCAACAGCTGCCCCTGTTCAATTTTCTGAAACCTGAGGGGTTAGATTGGTATATGTGCCATTCGTGACCTGGAAGGTTGAAGGGGATTGAACACAAAAGCCCAAAAATTTGCACTCGACGATGCGTAAAATAACACTGATGATTAGTTGTATATGCTTGAGTGGGCTTGAAGATGCCACTTGGAAGAACTAGAGATGGGCTTAGAGATGCCATCAGGATGAATTGGAGATGGGCTTAGAGATGCCATCTAAAATATCTGGATGTGGTGATGTTCTGTATGTTGATACTGGATATCAGTACTAGGTCTTTGTATAAGCCGTCTTTGAATCATTTATGCAACATGATTTGAGTTGTTGGATGGACCAGCAGAAACAAATCTTGTGATGATTATCTTTTCTGGAAGTATCTTGGATTAGGGAATGTATCTTTGTACAGACCGTTTGCCTACTCTCTAAGGTCAAAAGAACGTCAGGATTTGTTCTTCTGAATAATATCTTGAACCAGGGAATGGATCTTTTTACAGACCGTTTGCCTGCTATTCAAGGGCCAAAAGAACGTCAGGATTTGTTCTTCTGAATAATGTCTTGAACCAGGGAATGGATCTTTTTACAAACTGTTTGCCTGCTATTCAAGGGCCAAAAGAAAGTCAGGATTTGTTCTTCTGAATAATGTCTTGAACCAGGGAATGGATCTTTTTACAGACCGTTTGCCTGCTATTCAAGGGCCAAAAGAACGTCAGGATTTGTTCTTCTGAATAATGTCTTGAACCAGGGAATGGATCTTTTTACAGACCGTTTGCCTGCTATTCAAGGGCCAAAAGAACGTCAGGATTTGTTCTTCTGAATAATGTCTTGAACCAGGGAATGGATCTTTTTACAGACCGTTTGCCTGCTATTCAAGGGCCAAAAGAACGTCAGGATTTGTTCTTCTGAATAATGTCTTGAACCAGGGAATGGATCTTTTTACAGACCGTTTGCCTGCTATTCAAGGGCATCTTGAGTAGTGTATGGATCATTTCTGACCCGTTGCGAATTGTTGATATTGATTTATCTGTATATAACTATCCTGCAAGGAAAAAGTTAGTTTATGCAATATGTATGCATGTATAGTATGATGTACTTAAGTAAATGTATTATGCATTTATGGTATGTATGTTATGGTATGATGTAAATGATGTATGTATGAATCATGCAGCCTGAAGCGTCTGGATATCTTTGTATAATAACTGCTGGCCAGGGAAAATAAATCTCGATTCGTTGCTGAAGAATATGAGGAACTCATTCCCGTCTCGTTTGATAATATAGTATTCATAACCTCCCGTCTTCGTTCGTCGTACCTTCTTTGAAGGAATAAGTTCCCGACTATCCGTCTGAGGATAAAAGAGATGGATATAAATTTAAGGGGAGATGTAACTCGAAGTATTTATGACGATGGATTTGCCCTACTGGGGGATTTGTAGCTGTCTTGTGTGGATGAACCGGCAAAGCTTCGTTGAATTCCTTCCCTTGTTCGTCCTTAGTAAATACTATTACTGTATTTTCATGCATTTCTGGTAAACATCAATCATATTCAAAAGCATACATACATTCAAACACAACCAATGGACGTTTCGCTTATGTAAATAGGGTAAAAGTAAATCTGGATTCAAAGATGGAATTTTATTTATATCACAAAGTGGCCTATACATAGGCAAGTTTGTACAAGGAGACAGAAATCCTAGTAAGAGGAATTCGTCGTAAAAAAAATTTACAAAACAAAGAAAATCAGCTATGTGGGAAATAATCCTATTGAGTTTCAATTCTACTATTGCCATTATCTTCAAGTATCTCATCTTCTGCTGTCGAGACGGAAACGATTGGATTGATCTTTATCTGTTCGAACTTGGGTTAAGTAGCACAACTGGTTGGAGTTACATGGGTGATCCAAACGAAGACATAGTCATACGCTTTAATCCCTAACTTTTTCCTGGATTTCCCTTTCAGGTTTTCAATCCACCGGGATACCCTTTTTTGCCCAAGCCGCCTTTTCAGGTTTTCGACTTGCCGGGTGTACATTTTTTTTTATATATATCCCTAATTTTTGCCCGAACCCTTTTGGTTCGCCGGGATGCCCTTATTTTTGCCTAGGCTAGTCAACCTAGCGGGTCTCTTTTTATGCGTAGTATTTTTTAACTATGTCTGCGTTTACAGGCTGTGGGAAGAGTTCACCATCCATAGTAGTAAGCATCATGGCACCTTCTGAGAATACTGTTTTGACCACAAATGGCCCTTCATATGTAGGAGTCCACTTGCCCCTAGGATCACCCTGTGGTAGTATGATACGCTTGATTACCAAGTCACCAGCCTGGTATACCTTTGGCTTAACCTTCTTATTAAAAGCCTTAATCATCCGTTTCTGGTACATCTGGCCATGACATACAGCTACTAACCTCTAGTCAAGTCGAGTCTGAATCCACTCATCTTCATCCAAGCCTGCATCCTTCATGATTCTTAAGGAGGGTATTTGAACTTCAATGGGCAGAACTGCTTCCATACCATATACTAAGGAGAATGGGGTTGCCCCTGTTGAAGTACGTATTGTAGTACGATAACCATGAAGAGCAAATGGTAACATCTCGTGCCAATCCTTATAAGTCACAGTCATCTTCTGTAGAATCTTCTTGATGTACTTGTTAGCAGCTTCTACTGCCCCATTCATCTTCGGACGATACGGAGAAGAGTTGTGATGCTTAATCTTGAACTACGTGCAGAGATCAGTAATCATAGTGTTGTTCAGATTAGAGCCATTGTCATTAATAATCCTTTCAGGGATGCCATACCTACATATGAGATTATTCTTAATGAATCGAGCCACCACATTCTTAGTAACAGATGCAAATGAAGCTGCCTCCACCCACTTCGTGAAGTAATCAATAGCAACCAGGATGAAACGATGCCCATTACAAGCAGTAGGCTTGATCTCACCAATCATATCAATGCCCCACATGGCAAAAGGCCAAGGAGCAGTCAACACATTCAATGGTGATGGAGGTATATGTACTTTATCAGCATAAATTTGACACTTGTGACATGTTCTGGAATGTTGATAGCAGTCAGCTTCCATAGTAGACCAATAGTAACCTTCTCTCAATATCTTCTTTGCCATAGTGTGACCACTAGAATGAGTGCCAAAGATCCCATCATGCATATCTTCCATAATCTCTGTTGCTTCCTTCTTATCCACACAACGAAGCAAAATGGAATCATGATTGCGCTTGTACAAAATCCCATTACTCAAAAATAACTTAGCAGAAAACCTTCTCAGATACTTCCTATCTTTGATAGATGCCCCTTTAGGGAACTCTTTGGCTTCAAGATATCTTTTCACTTCATAGAACCAAGGTTTCTCCTCTGCTTCTTCAGTGTTAATCTCATTGTAGTATGCAGGCTTCTCAAATCTATCAATAGTAATCTTGGGAGCTTCATCATCCCAGCTAATCTCAAACATGGATGCCATGGTGGCTAAGGCATCTGCCAACCGATTTTCTCTTCGTGGAATATGTCCAAAGGTAATCTCTTTAAAGTATGGGATCAAAGACAACACATGCTCTCTGTAAGGAATGAGATTATCATGCTTGGTATCCCAATCTCCTTTAATCTGACTTACTACCAGGGCTGAATCTATATATACATCTAGGAACTGAATCTTCATATCAATGGCAGCTTTGATACCCAGGATACATGCCTCATACTCAGCCATGTTATTGGTACAATAGAAACAAAGTCTTGCAGTAATCGGGGTATGGAAACCTTCAGGGGAACTAATCACAACACCCACACCATTACCCAGTGCATTAGAAGCTCCATCAAAAACCATAGTCCATCGGGATCCTTGTTCAGGTCCGTCATATTGTCCAGGTTCTTTGGTAATAATCATAATGTCTTCGTCGGGGAACTCAAAACTCATTGACTGATAATCATCCACTGCTTGATGAGCCAAATGATCAGCTACAACACTTCCTTTAATGGCCTTTTGAGTAGTGTACTGTATATCATATTCTGTTAAGATCATTTGCCATCTTGATATTCGTCCAGAGAGAGCAAGTTTCTCGAATATGTACTTAATTGGATCCATCTTTGAAATCAACAAGGTAGTATGAGTCAACATATACTGTCTTAGTCGGCGAGCAGCCCATGCCAAAGCGCAACAAGTTTTCTCGAGCAATGAGTATCTTGTTTCACAGTCGGTAAACTTTTTGCTAAGGTAGTATATTGCCTGCTCTTTTCGACCAGACTCATCATGTTGCCCCAACACACACCCCATTGAATTGTCTAACACTGTTAAGTACATAATCAAGGGTCTTCCATCAACTGGTGGCATCAAAATTGGAGGTTCTAGAAGATATCTCTTGATTTCATCAAATGTTGTCTGGCACTCATCATTCCATTCCATTACCTGATCTTTCTTCAACAGCTTGAAGATTGGCTCACAGGTAGCAGTTAATTGGGAAATAAATCTTGCGATGTAATTCAATCGTCCCAAGAAACCTCTAACTTCCTTCTCAGTACGGGGAGCTGGCATCTCTTGTATAGCTTTCACTTTCGCAGGATCTACTTCAATACCTTTTCCACTGACAATGAAACCCAGGAGCTTACCAGATCTAACCCCAAAAGTACACTTGTTTGGGTTCAATCTCAACTTGTATTTCTTCAACCTCTCAAACAACTTATGCAGATGATCAAGATGTTGTTCTTCATTTTGGGACCTGGCTATCATATCATCCAAATACACCTCTATCTCATGATGAATCATATCATGAAACAAAGCCACCATAGCACGCTGATATGTTGCCCCTGCATTCTTCAAACCAAATGGCATCACTTTATAACAAAAAGTGCCCCACTGTGTAACAAATGTAGTCTTCTCCATATCTTCAGGCGTCATCTTGATTTGATTGTAACCAGAGAAACCATCCATGAAAGAGAATACTTTATGCTGAGCAGTGTTGTCTACAAGAACATCAATATGAGGAAGTGGAAAGTCATCTTTGGGGCTAGCCTTGTTCAAATCCCTGTAATCTACACACATACGTACCTTACCATCTTTCTTTGGTACCGGTACCACATTTGCAACCCATTGAGGATAAGAAGTTACAGCTAAGAACCCTGCATCAAACTGTTTCATTACCTCTGCCTTAATCTTCTCTGACATTTCAGGACGCATGCGATGAACCTTCTGCTTCTTTGGACGACAATCTTCTTTTACCGGTAAACGGTGAACCACAATGTCTGTATCCAACCCTGGCATATCTTCATAGGACCAAGCAAAGATCTCCACATAATCGTGTAACATCTGAATCAATCTGCTCTTGACATCATCCTCTAATTCAGACCCTATCTTGACTTCTTTCCTGTTTTCTTCAGTTTCCAGATTCACAACTTCGATTGGCTCTTCATGTGGCTGTATAGCTTTCTCTTCTTGTTGTAACAACCTAGCAAGCTCTACCGGTACTTCACAATCGTCCTCCTTTCCATCCCCAGCTTGATAGATCGGATTCTCGAAATTATAATTGGCAATAGTAGAACTGTTATCAACAGGATCTAGAGTGGATGAGGATCTGCATTTTAGTGATGTGGGTGTGTGTAAGAACACATAGCTGATAAAACAAAAATAAAAGAAAGACAAGGAACACAATATTTACGAAAACGAAACGTCCACTGATTTTTATTGAATGAAGTATGCAAATGAAATGACATCCCGAAACAAGCATACCATTGTGCCCCGGGTAAGGCACAAGGCTTAAGAGTTTAATTGTTCAAAGATTACAAACTTAAAAGTAACAACACAGTAATAGTATTTACTTATGACTAAAGGAGATAGGAATAACATCTTCAGCTTTCCAGTTATTGAGCCCGTCACCCATAGTAGGAAAAATCCAAGCATCCAAGTTGTAGTCTTCATCATAGTCATCCACAGCACTGATCTGGTCTTTCATGACCCCTTGGTTGGTGATACGAACAGTACGAGCACGACGAACAGCCTTCTGGGACTCTGCAGTGAAACCCAAACCAAACTTGTCAGACTTGTAAGGAATGTCAGGAAGCTGACCCCAAATAGTACAACCACCTTCATCCACCACAGCTCTAGCATCCTTGAGGGAGGCCATTGTTGGAGGTACTCTGGTGACCACAGGAACTTTCTTGACAACAGGAGGAGCTTCAAAATTAGGAACAACCCAAGGAACTATTTCAAACGTCTGGCACGGAGTTTCAACATATTCACCTTCCACTTCAAGATATTTAAATGTGTTCACATGGCTAATCATATATCCTTCCTCTCTGTAAACAGTGACAACTTTTCCCTCTACTGGATATCTCAGCTTTTGATGTAAGGTGGAGGTCACAGCACCTGCCCCATGGATCCAGGGGCGTCCAAATAAACAAGAATACAAAGGACGAATATCCATTACATAAAAGGTAGCATTGAAGACCTGAGAACCTACTTTGATTGGGAGATCTATTTCTCCGTGCACCACTCTTCTTGAACCATCAAAAGCCTTCACCACTATATTACTGGGCCTCAACACAGCATCTTCAGGACTAAGCTTATTCAGAACTTCTTTGGGCAACACATTCAGCGAGGAACCATTGTCTATTAACACATGTGACAGGGTAGTGCCCCTGCATTCAATAGAGATATGTAGAGCCCTGTTATGACCCCTCTTGGCAGGAGTCAAATCAGCATCGGAGAAACCTAACCCATTATCATAGGTCAAGTGTGCAACATAATTTTCAAACTGGTCTACAGAAATCTCATTCGGTACGTGGGCAGTCTTTAAAAATTTAATCAAGGCTTTAGCATGAGCCTCAGAACACAATAATAAAGACAACATGGAAATATTGGAGGGATTATGCCCCAATTGATCAACAATGTCATAATCACTCTTGCGAATTATCTTCAATACTTCTTCCATCTGCTTAGAAAGATCATCAGCAGCTGGTACATCAGTTTGTATAGGTTCAATAACAGGACCTTTTCCCCGGGCATCAGTAGTGGAGGTAGTAGCTAGAGTAGATGTATTCTTGGAGGTAACCGGAGGATAGAAAACTCTTCCACTTCGTGTGATCTTACTAGATCCAGCAATATTATCAACATCAAGGTTTTCATCAACAATAGGTGTATCAGCTAAAGATTCCCGCTTAACACCATGAATATAAACATCAGAACCATAATGCCAAGGCACAACTTTATCAGAAGTATACGGAATAGGACCAGGAGTGGTAATGATCATAGGAGCCACTCTAGCTTCAGCAACAATCTTCACAGGGCCTTCAGCAGTAATCTTAATTGGACCCTTATGAGTGATTTTGACAGGACCCTTGGAAGTGATCCTTACCGGCACTTTATCAACCATGTCTACCTCTTCAACTTTCGCTCCTTGAGTTATATGTTCAACCATACTCTCTACAGAAGGTGTCCTCTCAAACAATATGGTGTAATTGTTCATGAGGTGTTGAATACCGTCCTTCAGCTTCCAGCAACTATCCGGCTTATAAGCACAATAGAAAAAATCTTCATGACAACCTGGAAAGAACCCAGCTTGTACCAACTTCTTCTTAATAACAGACAATGGTGTAGTCACATCTGCAACTGAGGAAATATGTGAAACTTCATCAATGGCATTGACAGTCTTTTCATGATTTGGCATGGGAGCAGTAATCACAATTGGAGTACCCGGAGGGTCAAACTCAATCTCTCCAGCATCAATCATATCCTGAATCTTATTCTTCAATATCCAGCAATTATTGGTATCATGTCCTGGGAAATTAGAATGATATGCACATCGGGCATTAGGATTGTACCTGGGAGAGGTAACATTGGGGTTCTGAGGAGGGTCCTTCAAAGTGATGAGTTCACCCTTCAACAAGTGTTGCAAGGCTTGGGCCATTGACATGTTGAGCTTGGTGAATTGTCTTTTAGGCCTCTGTTGATTGCCCTGTGGTGGTTTTGGTGTTGCAGGAGTAGGGTTGGAGATGTGAACTTCACTCACAGATTGATGCCTCCTATTACGATCAGGTTGACCATAAACAGCATTTGACTCTTTCTTCCCACTGGGAGGCTTCTTTGTAGTACTTGATGAAGAAGCACCCACTTGGATCTTGCCACTCCTTATACCACTTTCTACGCGCTCTCCTGTCATTATCAACTCAGTGAGGCCAGATGATGAGCTTCCAATGAGATGACTGTAAAAAGGACCATTCAACGTATACATGAACATATCCATTAACTCCCTGTCAGTTAGAGGGGGTTGCACCCTACAAGCCAAATCTCTCCACTTCTGGGCATACTCCTTGAAGTTCTCTTTAGCACCCATAGACATGCTCTGTAGTTGCATGCGAGTAGGGGCTAGATCAGCATTGTATTGATATTGCTTATAAAAGGCCTCAGCAAGATCATTCCAATCACGGATGTTGACACTCTCCAACTGATAGTACCATTCCAACTGAGCTCCAGACAAGCTTTCTTGGAAGAAATGGATCCACAATTTTTTATCAGCAGTATGGGGTTGGATCCTCCAGACATAGGACCTCAGATGCAGCTTGGGACAGGAAACACCATCATACACTACAAAAGTAGGGACCTTGAAACCAATGGGTATAACCACCCCAAATATCAAACTCAGGTCTTCAAAATACAGCCCAGAAGACTTTTGCAATTCCATAGCATCCATTCTATCCACCAGCATCTTGAACTTATCTTCATTAGGATCATGATAGTAGTTAGCTTCAGAATCAGAATCCCCCATAGTATTGTGGAGACTGCCTCCCTCTTTCTCAGATTCTTCAGACTCATAATCTTCAACCTGTTCCTTTGTCTTGACAGGACCTCTGAACCTTCTTCCCATGTTGATTAGGCCTCCTGACCTTCTAGTCTTCTTAGTCTTCTTGGCCAGCAGTGTCTTCAATTCATCCTGCCCCTTGGACAAGTTCAGGATCAGCTCTTGGAACTGTGCATTTTGTGCCTGAAGATCTTTGACTGTTTGTTCAAGAGCCATTGCTGAAATAAACAGCGAAAAGATAAGATACCTGTGCACAAGAAACCTGTGATGCAATGATATGGTGTATAAATGCGTATGCAATGTTTTCAAGGACCGCAGGATTTAAATTTGCTTAAACAACCAAGAAAGTAAACTTTTATTAGTAATAAATTTGTTTGCCCCTTGGGCTTACAATGAAAATGAAATAAAATAAATACAAAAGATGGGGTTTTAAGTCTCCCATGGACGTTTCCTCTTTGTGTTGAGGTATGAGTTGAGATTCCACTCCTCGTGAAGTTGCTTTGTTAGCTCTAGGATTCTTTCTTGACTTGATTTGTAATGAGCCTCGAAAGTATCCCTTTGCTCCTTCAACTAGATCCAGGACCTCTGTAAGTCTTCCATGTCAGTGGGCATGTCTGGGTGAAGGATGGTATAAGAAGTATCTCCTTCAGCAATAGGCTCCATAGTAACTGGCAGGATGGCAGGATACGGCATCTTGAGAGTCTGAGCACGAGATCGCACCCACCTGAGGTAAGCTTCCATAGGAATAATATACTTGGGCTCCAGAGTCTTGCAGTCAACCTTGTTCACTTTTCCCCATGCTCGTATGAACCTTTGACGGTAACCTTGCAGATCGTTGTCGTAGTCAAACACAATACCCTGAATCAACATGTCATGAGGACCATCACTCCGAGCGTAACCAAACTGTCGTAAAGCTAAGGAAGGGTTGTAAGTAATTCCTCCTCTTATGCCTAGAAGTGGCACATTAGGAAACTCCCCACAACGGTCAATGATAGTAACATTCTCCATAGATCTGGAGCACCAATGAATATCTGAATGAGAAAGTGACATAATCCTCTTGGACCACCTGAACCCTTGTTTATTCTTCATCGCTGATCGAGGAAGGTGAGAAATAAACCACCTAGATAGCAAAGGTATGCAGCACATCAAAGTTCCCCGTACCCTTGTAGTACGGGTATGAAGAGAATGTAGGATATCTCCAAGCAATGTAGGCACTGGATTGTGACTAAGGAATATGTTGATGGCATGAACGTCTATGAACTGATCAGGATTGGGGAACAACACTAAGCCATAAATCAACAAGGCTAAGATCTCCTCAAAATCATCATAGCTCATAGCCTTCAAGAACACTTGAGCCTTCTCTATCAACACCTTAGCAAGAATACCCTTAACTCCACTTCTCGTTTCTAGAACAATGTCTGACTTCTTCAGATGTAGAGCTGCAGCAATAACCTCGGGTTTAGGCCCTTTTTCCAAGCCTGTGAATGGTTTCTGATCAAGTACAGGTATACCCAGAAGTTTGGAGAACTCTTCCATTGTAGGAACTAGTTGATAGTCGGGGAATGTGAAGCAATGATGCTTAGGATCAAAGAACTGAAACAGGACACTCATCATGTCTTCATTGAACCCTGAGGTGACTAGATCCAATAGGTGACCATGCCTCTTGATGAACTGGGAGTTTTCAGAAACTTGAGAGACCAATTCTTTAAGCTTAGGAGGTATTCCTACAAAGTTGATCTGGATAGTGTTTCTACGAGCAGAAGCCATGACCTGCAACAAAGAACAAAGATAAATCCTTTAGTCCTTGAAATGGTTAGTGAAAATGTTATGCTTATGATGCATGATGATGTTATGATGTTATGTTCAATCACAAACATGTGGCACACACAAACAAGTCACACCATAGCCCTAGGTTTAGAGGCTTGCATGAGGTTTAAAGGTAAGTACTTTCCCCTGAAGTTTAGATGGTTCATCCTGTCCTACAAAGTAACCAGGTTCTAAGGGATCTCAATATCCTTGATCCTTCACAAGGGTGGTTGTTCAGCAGGCAACTTACTTGCCAACCAAAACCCTTCAAGTTTAGGATCTCAATGAGCGTAGTATCGAGTATCAACCAACTTCAGTCTTCACCAAAGCCGGTTATCTCACTACTTTCTAAAGGCCAAGATGGGATAACTAGGGTTCTAAAAGTTAGTTAGTGCATTGACAACATATGGCAGCCTCATATTATCCTCAACTTGACTTAAGGAACATAAGCACCAACCAAGAAGTCACACTAACTATGGCCACCAGATCAACCATAACGGTATACGTCGTACAGTTTCCTTGGTCTATCGCCATTTACCTAAGGTACACTAGATCCGGGTTAGGATCTTTCACACATAAGAGCACCCAACAGATAAGTATAAAGCAAACAAGGTAAACAATTTTAAAGTGATCTAATTCCTAAGGGTACCCCTCTTTTATTAAATCCCCAGCAGAGTCGCCAATTCTATAACACGGTGGGAGAACTGACTTTAGTTAAATGTTGCGGATAGCAAGAGTTGCCACCGACTTTTATTTTATCCAAAGGAAAGGCATAAAAGAACAGGAAAGACCTTAAAAGATTTTTGAGTTCGGGGGGTAGGTTATGTAAAGGGAAGGTGTTAGCACCCTTTACATCCATGGTTATCCATGGGCTCTTAGTTACTTAGCTCACTTTAAATTGTTTTGAGAAAGTGTAGTGTGTGATTAAAAATTTTCTTAAGTACTTTATAATGATCCTTGTACGGATATATATAAAGACTTTATTTTGAAAATTGTTTGAAAATGTGAAGTGTTTATGAAATGTTTTTGAATGAGTGAGCAAGTACTTAAGAGGAACCTACCCTAAATTGAATCTTTTCTGTTCTTAAATGTTCTTTCAATGGTAAGACTATCCCTATTATTAAGGAATAGGTAGTCATTACCTTGGATGTTATGAGGGACAAGCGAAGGGACATCTGTGATTAGGCAACTGTAAGGTGTATTAGCAATTCGAAGGGACTTATCATCTTTTATTTGAAAGGGACAAGATCATTTACGAAGGCAACCATGAAGGGACTTGATCTTATAATCTTTAAAGGGACTTGATGATATTAAATAAGAGAAGGGACTTTGCTTTATACACTTTACTTGACCTTTTATTTAGGCAACATGAGAGGTAACCCTTAAGAAGTGAGATGGCGATCAAAGATCGACTTACGTGTGTGCATGTACAAGTTCATATATTTATCTTAAAATTAGTGATCTAAATTCAATTTTAAACACAAACAATGTTTTCACTCCCTATTTTACTAACCATAGCAATTTTAAATAAATAATAAAAATTCTACAACTATTACATAATTTACACAATTACATCATAATAATAATAAAATGATTTAAATAAATAAATAAAAAGGTTAGTAATAATAAATAAAATAAACATAAGATGAAAAGAGGTTAGCATAATAATATAATATAGAAAACAAATTAAAAGTTCAAATTTAAATAAATAATCATTTTTTAAGAATTTTAAGAAAAGAAATAAATAATAATAATTATATACTAATAAATATGATTAATAGTTTAATAAATTAATTATATATACATATTAGAAATATTTAATAATTATAATTATACAAGCATAATAAAAATAAGAAATTAAAATCATAAAAAGAAAATTAGGGTTTTGAATTGTTTTAGAAAAATAAATTAGGATGTATATAATTAGGGTTTATAAAGAAAATAATTAGGTTTTATATAAACATATTAGAATTTTTAATATACAAAATTATTAAATAATATACAACTATATAATAAAATATAATATAAGTTTTAAAAGAAAAATAATTTACATATATTGTTTTAGAAAATTATTTAAATTAGTTTATAAAATAATATAAAGAAATAATAAAAGAAAATAAAACAAGAAAAATTAAAACCACAAAAAACAGGACCTGGGATTTGAACCCAGGTCCTTTACCTGGAAAATCAACAGCATTACCACTAGGCTAGCCTGCGCAGCTGATCAATATCCTCATTCCATTTTGTTTTGTTGTTACTCTGGAAAAACAAAATAAATTGAGCAAAAAATACCCTGAGGCTGGTTTCGAACCAAGCTCCTTTGCAAACCAAGCAAGACGTCTTACCACCAAGCCAGCCTGCGCGCTGTGACATATAAACAGAACATATATATTATAAAAACAAACTGAATTTTGAATTCCAAGAATTCGCGCCAATGGACTCGTCTTCTTCCTCAGTCGCTACAGAATTACCTGCGAATTCTCTTACCAATTTTCCTGCGAAAAATGTTTTGGCAGATAAACCTAGGTTGTTAGAACATCATGAAAACTGTACCAATAATCAAAATTAATTACACCATTTGATTCCCCATGACCTATACGTTCTAATGGCATCATCCATAAGTCTTTAAACCTCCTAAATAAGAAGATCCCAAATGAGGGTTTGAAACCCTAGCCATGGCCGAATACGATTCCTGCACGAAAACTCAGAACCAACCATCCAGAATCATTCTATGATACATTATAAACAATCTTAAAGCATCAATAACAATTTATATTAAGTATAACCATGGATTCGAAAAATTTCAAAACACACATAAAACCAGATTCGGTTAAGGGCATTCATGCTGTTTTGGATGCATATGACAATTGAAACATGATCAATGATGTTCAGGGAGAAGATTGGTGTCCTTATTTCACCTGAAAAGCCACACAATATTAGAATCCGAATTTTAAAAATTTGATGAATTTTGAAAGTTTGAAAGTGATATTAGAAGCTGCAAATTTGTCCCTATGATTGTGATGTGTTTATGTATATGTAGTGGATGTAATTAGGTCAAAACAACATGGATTTATGGGCCTTGTCTTGGTTACTTGATCATGAAGTTTCATACTTTCAAATATTGAAAAAAATCTCATCTAACCTTTCCAAATCAAGCTAGCACGAAATTGGATCAAATCAATCATCTCTAAATGATATTTAAAACCTTCTAGAATCATAATCTCATCCAAATATATGATTTTCATATTTTATTTTAATTTAATTTGTATTTTAATGAATAAAATTCAAATAAATATAAAATAAAAAATAAAAAATCAGAAAATAGGTGGGTTGGGTCGTGCTTGATGAAATTGTAAAGTTTGGATGGCAATTTGGTGGGCTCATTTAGCAAAAATTGGTTTTAAGGTCTTATTTGCTTCATAAACTTCCCAAAAATTTCCCAACTTTGCAAGGGCACAAATCCTTCAATTTTAATGCTATGAGGGTGTTCTTGGACATTTTGGAAAGATTAAAGAGTCCTCTAACCAAACTCTTTGGTCTCATGTCTATATCTTTTACCATTCTCAAGTTATGCTCTTTTGAAGTTGTTGACTTTTTGTTGACTTTTAAAAGGACCTATAATGTCTTGGCTCATACCTTCCAAATGAAGCATTTTTGGGATTGACTTGAGAGACACAAAGTTGTAGAGAATTCAATTTCCTTAAAAATGAGCTTTGGATGGAAAATTCTTGATGAAGCATGTGAAAGTTATGGCTGGTCAAAGTTCAGTTGACTTTTCCTATGAAAACCCTAATTTAGAAACTTCTGATTCTTGATGATCTGAAATCTCCTTGATGAATCATGATCAACCCTTGATCAAATGATGAATTTTACTTCATATACTTGATGTTGGCAAAAAATCATGAAGTTTGACTTTGGTTTGACCACAGTTGACCTCAGTTTGACTTTTTTACTACTTTGATTGATTTTAACCTATCTGATCATCTGACTGAGCAAATCTTCTGGGAAAGTCTTGAAACTTGACATGGGGATTCTTGAACAAATATAAGATGTTATTAATCTCACTTGAAGTCTTGGAAGTCCATTTATCCTGATGAAGTCAAAACCCTAGTTTAGGATGCATTGCTTAGGAGGATGCATTGTCTGAGGGAATTGTCAAACTTGTCAACCAATTGTGAACTTTGTGAACCTTGTGAACCTCATGAGATGTCTTGTGAACCTTGTGAACCTTGTGAGCCTCTTATTACACAATGACTTGTCTTGTGGAGGGCAAATTTTGGGGTGCAACACCGCCCACAGAGGCGGCAGACACCGTGTTGGAACCCTAGATTCTCGCCCAAATCAGTTTTATCATACTAAAATGCTATCCTAACCGCATGTAACTACCTCATTAGTCAAAAATTGGAAGCTAAATCAAGTTAAAGGGCATCAGAACTTACAAGTTGAACATTTCTTGCGGTGGTCGATGATTATGCTCGGTAATCACGGAGGCAGACGATTGTTGACGACGGAAGCGAGAAGCTTGCTTGAGCGATCAAAAAATTGGGAAGCGAAAAGTGTGAAAATGAGCCCAGACGCTCTATTTATAGACCCTTCCGACACATGCACGAGCATGTGCGGCCTGTAAACCTATAAACGGCGCACTCATTGCCTATGGACGGTCGTAGGCTAGCTATCATTACACATTAAACGCGCACAATTTCCCATACATACGTGTGTCACTCCATTCTCTCCAAACGTTTGGGATTCTCCACTACAACGACCAGGATGCCACGACCGATTCCATCAATGATCGTGGTTATTAAACACACTGAGGATCTTTCCATCACGACGATGGTAAGGCACCCTTAAGTTATCACTTCTCCGGCCAGAAGGAACGACTTAGGGGGCTCCTGTTCTGGACTGGACCAACGACTAAGTATGGCCCAACCCCTTTTCGGCCCAGAAACGACCTAATAACTCATCGTCCAAGGGACCCATAGCCATGGTTCCTGTCCCTTCCTCCTCGTCCATGGCCCCTGCTCAACTATGACAGGGACCGTCTAGGATCGACCAGGACAACCCTTGCTTGGGGGATTCGTGCCCGACAAAAATTTCTCCCGAGCATAATGCTCATCCTCGCTCATTTCCTGGAAGTTATCTATTTTTTTTGGGGATCCGCGATCCAGGCCCAAAAATAGGGATTGTTGGCCACGCGCTAGGGGCTCTCTATATAAACCCTCTCATTTGATAGGGTTAGGTATTGAATATTATCTTCTCAAACACTTTATTTGTACTTGACATCTCTTGTGTTCATTCTTACTCTGGCATTAGAGTACCTTGCAGGTACCCCCCCCCCCTCGTTCTCTCGATCACACGAGCAAACTCGAAGAATCACGTCAGCAGCCATTGAAGTTCTGATCACTAGGTAAGATCAGTTTCATAAAAAATATTTCCTATTTTTTTAGCCTTTTTATTTCATCATTTTCTATTTTTCATGATTTTCTCATTTTTGCATGTGTTTTAAATAGTTTAAATATATTTTTATGCATTTAAAAATTCTCAAAATTTTCATATAACATCCTTTATATGTTTCTTACTTTTATGTGTTTCTTGATCTTTTTTTTCTTTGATTTGATGCATCATTTGCATTTTCTCTTTTATTTTCATTTTAAAAATGAATTTTATTGCATTTTTATTTCCTTTTATGGCATTTTATTGCATTTTTGTGCTTGTGGCCTTTGTTGACTTCTGTTTGACTTGAATCTTAGTTTATTTGATTAAGTTTCATCAAGCTCAATGGATCTTGAGTGTTGATGGAGTGAAACCCCTAATCCACCAAAATGGATGATTAATCTTGATGATAACTTGGTCAATCTTAAGGTTCAACTTGTGTTTGAATCCTGAGTTGATTTGATTAAATTCAAAAATGGCTTGTGTTTGAGTCTCATTTATCTCGCACGTATTAAAACAAATATCATATTTACCAGTCTCGTATAGTATTGACTTCTACATAAGTCTGTCTGCGATTGCTTAACATAATGCTACATTTGTTCCGAATCAGAAACCAAGTCATTATTGTAAGTGAGATTTTCAGCCTCATATTCTCCATGGTATTGTGTGAAATAGATTGCATATTTGTTACCTAAGAGAGCTGGTGGCATACTATTGATTTTATGCAAGTTGGATCCCTTCTCTTGGTAATGTATATGACCGTGTTTTCATGCTTATAGATGTATAGTTGAGTGTTCTCCAAAAAATGACAAATTTCCTTTTAAATTTATCTTCAATTAATACTAATATACTAATTTTATTTTAATGTAATTTAATCCATGCTCTTTATTTCTTGTCATTTAAATTCTTGCAAATTACTTTATGCTTTTATTTTTAGCATCTCATGTCATATTATCCTATATTTCTTGTGCTATTTTCCCTTTGGCCACTTGGACCTTTGTTTATGTTTATGTCTTTTTTCCTTTTGTCCACTTGGATCATACCTTGTTTAAAATACTAATAAAGAAAAACCCTAAAAGAATTAGTTCTCTTAATCTCAGACTGTTATTATCTTGTGTTTAGACTTAGACCTTGAATCTTCTTTGGTATTCTTGGACTTTGGACTTAGATCTAGGTTATTGGACCATTGTTGTTTTTATTAAAGTCTCATCAATATAAATGGACTTTGGGTGTTGATAGGTTAATATCTAATCCACCAGAAGAGGTGATTGATCTTGATGATGTCTTGATCAATTGTGATCCAAGATGGTTATTTCCCTATGCTTGGATGTGATGGACTTGAGACCTTGGTACTTTGGGTTCACTTTTAAATACTTGTCTTATGTTTTATAGTTTGATATCTCTTGGTTAGATCTTTCTTATCCATAGCTTATACTTTATGCTTTAAAATAGTCCCTTCATCTCATCCTTTTTTTTTAATTTTCAAAATCTTCTCCCTTTTTAAAAACTTTCTTGTTTTAAACTTAAACCTCTTTCTAAAATAAAAATCTTAACTTTGTCAAGTGGTTTTAAACTTTTCTTCTTTTCTTAATAAATGCTAAGACATCTTAAGCATATTGACAAAACTTCAAAATACCTAAAAAGGATTAAACTCACTCAACCTCTTTTGTGCCTTTTGTGCACTTTTTCCTTTAAAACTTTTCATAAAGTTTAGACATGAGTCATTTCCATAGTTGAGATGTAATTCTCCTATGACCATAGTATTGATGATAATTCTTTTCCACTTGAGAGGGTTAGTGGCATACTTATTAAGTTTGTCAAAGTTGGAACCCTTCTTTCTTGTGATGTAAAGGTCCATCATACTTGAGGGTGATTAGTTGTAGTATTCTCCATAAAATGGCAAGTTGTCTTTGAATTTAAAATAAACCAAAACCAACAAATTGTGTTCTTTGTACCACTAACTACAAGGTTTTGTTCATATATTTCACTTTGTGGGTACGTAGGCACGAGGCTCAAGAAGTCTTGTCAAACACAAAATCTTATTAAATTAAATCTTTCCTCATCTCCCCATTCTCTTTACAAGCAAACTTTTTCAAACCAAAAAGCATAAATATTTCAAAGAGGTTCCTTTGGAATACCACAAATGTTTTGGGTGCTAACATCTTCCCTCTGCATAACTAACCCCCTTACCATTGTCTTTGTTTGTTATTTATTTAGCTTTTTCTTTTAGACTTCATTAGGTTTTGTTCGCTCTTTTTTCCTTTTTTGAAACAAATAAAAGTGTGGTGGATACTCTTGTTTTATGAGTTAAGTTAATCAATAGCTTAATTTCAAATTTTTTACTGCTACAGAAAAGTGGCGACTCTGTTGAGGAGTAGTCTTAGTGGGTTTAGCCTAATTTGATTTGTTTATGCTTTTTTTGTTTGATTTGTTTGTCATTGCTTGTTCTGTTTGGGTGTTTGGTTCTCTGTGTGGTGAGATAGGTCCTATACCCGGAACTGAGAGCTCTTATGATAGGATGTGTGGTATAATCGAGAAGATATGCGTGGAGTAATCCTTAACATGTCAAGTTGAGATCCACCGCTCAGTGGATGCCCCTTTGGAATTACATATGTCATACCGAGTAATCATGATTGGCATTACTTTTTCCAACCTGGGCGTTTGAGAAGTTGGGTACCTTAGAACACTTTAACCCATCTTGGCCATTTAGGACATAGTGCAGAGATTATCCAGGTGTAGACCTGAGGTGGTTGTCATACGATACTACACTCGGACGAGTTCCTCTTGAGAATATTATTGATTGGCGAGTAGTCGTCCAAATCAGTAATATCTGAAAGATGGTATCATAACTTTGGGAACATTTTAGAACCTTTTACTACATGTGTTTATACTCTTAGTACACCCCATTATGGAGAAAGGTTGGTTCTCACCCTTGGATCCATGCCCGTGACTCTGAACCCTTGACCTGTGTGTTTTGTGTGATCTTGTTTTTGGTTGTTGCATCCATGCATTCATGCATTCATGGGCATTTCATCTCAATTTTCAAGGGACTTAGAGGTTTTTTTTTGGAAGAATTTCAGATATGTTGACAATTGATATTAAAAGAAGGAACACTAAGAAGTACAATTTCAAGAGTCATGATTTATGAGAGTTGAGAAAGCTAGGATCTTTGGTATCTAGTTTTGTGGATTTCAAAAGCCGTTATGGGAGACTCTTATCTATTTTGAAGTCTGATATTAAAGAAGGGATTTTTAATACCTTGTTTTCCAATATCGTAACTAATATAATAATCATACATATCATCTGCGAGTCCATTCAAAATATGATTATTATAAAGATAATTATTATTTTTCCATAAGGAGATTTCTCTCATTGGCTGTAAATCTTTTTCTTTAACCAGTGCAGTAAATTCAGTTTCACTACAATTAATAGTTACATCTGAATCCATAGATTTTTTACCATTAGTTTGCTTGTTTGATCCAGAAGGAACAACACAAATGTTATCGGTCAAAACATTGACAAATCTTTTTAAGGTTAAGAAAAAACCATTTTTTTGTTGGGAATGTTTGAATTGAATTCCCTCAAACTTGAACGATTTGTCAAAAATAATAACCAAAGAAGAATAATTTCTTCGACATCCATAAGAGTTTGAAAACGTCTTAAAGTGTTGATTCACAAATTTTGAAAATTTGTCATTGAAGAAATTAATGGGTCGAATCATAGACTATGTCTCTCTCTTTAAGATATTTCATGACATTGCCCATAATTGTGCAAAGTAGCCAAACAACACAATTCTATGATGTGTTATTACTACTTGCATGATCGATAATCAGTATAGAAATACACCCTATGATGGTATAAAGACCAGTCACATATGGTATAAATATCGTCGTAGTATCTAGTATAAAGACTTCTCCAAGAGAATTCAATAATGGTCGTTTGACCACTCAAAATAATTTCTCAAACAAAGAGAAATTCAAATATTCTCCAAAGAGAATCCAAAAAAATACCTATAATTTCTCAACTCAAACAAGGAGAAATTTGAATAATTCTTTACAGTAAACTCAATAAAATACTAGGAAAATTCAACAAATAGAAAGAAAGAGGAAGAAGTTGGCACTTCGACAATTTGAAAACGACAATATAAATAGAGTGAGGAAGAAAAAACTCAAAAGACATTTTTGAAGTATTTTAGAATGAAATATATGTTTTCCTTATATAATGAAGTAAGTTAATTAGACAGAGAATGTAATATAAGCAATGTGAGCAGGGGCACACCCAAGTGTAGTTGAGGGGGTGCAACTGAACCCCCTGAATTTTAAAAAATTGAACTAAGAACCTTGATTTTTTTGCACCCTTGATTTTTTTCACTTTGCACCGTTTAAATTTAATTTGTTCCGCATGAACCAATAATGCCTGCAATTGTTGCATTGAATTGGAAATGTCTGCAAATCTTTTATTCCTATATTTCTATTTATGTTACAAATGACATGAGATAAAGAGAAATTTTTTGCTTCTAATTAAACTATTCATTCTATCTTACAATGAGTGATCTATTTGCTAAAAATGAATGATCCATTTTAATTTACAATGTAAATTTTTTTTCTAATTCTACAATTTAATCATTATTACTTTATCATTCCCAATACTTGATAATTGATATTTTGGTAAAAACATCATTATTTTCTCATAAAAAACATTATTATTCCTCTTTCATTTTTACATTTTTTTTAAATATATGTTAAATGGTCAATTGAGTCAATCATTGTGAGACGGATGAGTATTTGAACAATGAATGACTTATTTGTTAAAAAAAATCAAAACGAATAATCAATTTTAATTTACAATTCAAATTAATTAGATTTTTCCAATTATAATAATCATTATTACTTTCATCACTTATTGAGTATTGTTGAGTCATGAAGATGAAGAGCTTGCAGCCATGGAAATGGTGCAGCTGAATGAAGAAAAAAACTCAACTTTCAGAACTGTAATTGAATTCAGTTACATTCAGTTTCAATTAATTTTAAAAGAAGTACAATAGTGACCATATATACATTCTAGAAACAAGGGATTAACTTATCTACAAACTCAAGTCTTATACCTAACTGTAATTACTATGTTACCCTTAATACTCCCCCTCAAGTGGGAAGGTATATATCAAGCATTCCCCACTTGGAAGTGAGAAATTCATACAATGGTCTTGATAGAGCTTTGGTGAGAGGATCAGCCAGTTGTTGGGACGACTTTACATGGACAATTTTGAGGAATTGTGTTTGAACGTGTTGGCGGATAAAATGACAATCAATGTCAACATGCTTGGATATTTCATGACTTAAAGGGTTTGAAGCCAATTGAATTGCAGACTGACTATGTAACACGGTGGGAGAACTGACTTTTAGTTAAATGTTGCGGATAGCAAGAGTCACCACCGACTTTTATTTTATCCAAAGGAAAGGGCATAAAAGAACAGGAAAGACCTTAAAAGATTTTTGGGTTCGGGGGGTAGGTTATATAAAGGGAAGGTGTAAGCACCCTTTACATCCATGGTTATCCATGGGCTCTTAGTAACTTAGCTCACTTTAAAATGTTTTTGAAATGTGAAGTGTGTGAATAGAAATTTTCTTAAGTACTTTATAATGACCCATGTACGGATATATATAAAGCCTTTGTTTTGAAAATTGTTTGAAATGTGAAGTGTTTGAAATGTTTTTGAAAAGTGAGCAAGTACATAAGAGGAACCTACCCTAAGTTAAGTCTTTTCTGTTCTTAAATATCCTTTAAATGGTAAGACTATCCCTATTATTAAGGAATAGGTAGTCATTACCTTGGATGTATGAGGGACAACTGAAGGGACATCTATTTATTTTAGGCAACTGTGAGGTGTATAAGAAATTCGAAGGGACTTATCATCTTTATTCGAAAGGGACAAGATCATTACGAAGGCAACCATTAAGGGACTTGATCTTTTTTATCTGTTAAGGGACTAGATGATATGAGATGAGGGACTTTGCTTTATACACCTTACTTGACCTTTTGTTTAGGCAACTTGAGAGGTAACCCTTAAGAAGTGAGATGGCGATCCAGGATCGACTTACGTGTGTGAGTGTACAAGTTCAAGTATTTATCTTATAAATCACTGATCTAAATCCAATTTTACATACAAACATGTTTTACACTCCCTATTTTACTAACCATGACATTTAAAATTAAATAATAAAAATTACTACCACTATTACATAATGGATACAATTACATTAAAATAATTAAAATAAATAAGTAAATAAATAAATAATTAAATGGGTTAGTAACAATAATAATAATAACAATCATATAATGTATAAATAAATAAATGGGGTTAGTAGTAATAAAATAAATAAGAATAAGAATTAGCATAAATAATAAATTAAAGTTCAATTTTAAATGAATAATTATTTTTTAAGTTTTTAATTAATAATAGAAATAAATGATAAATATTATATATTAACAAAATATGACTAATAGTCTAATTATTTTAATTTTATATACATATCAAAAATATCTAATTATTATTAACTAAGCATAAAATAATGAATTATATTCATAAAATAAAATTGAGTTTAGTTATTTAGAAAAATAGATTAAGGTTAATTAATTAATTAAACTATTTACATTATATATATAAAACCATGCATAATAATAATAATATAAACAAATTATAAAAATAAATGGACATAATTAACATTTATATACAAATATTAATATTTATAAAATAATTAGGGTTTAAGAAGTATTATTAGGGTTAATCAAAATAAATTAGGGTTTATGAGTTTAGAAAGTAGAATTAGGGTTTTAACAATATTAAGATTAAGAATTAATTTAAATATTATATAAAATATAAATACATATAAATATAAACATAAATACACTAATTTAGCTTTTTTAAGAAAATAACATGAAATTTTTTAAACAAAATAAAGTTTGGTTAGAAAATGTTTTTATATATTTTTAGAAATTTGTTTTGATTAATTAAAGAATAAAACAAAGCATATCAAAAATAAATGAAAATAAAACCTAAAAAAAACAGGACCTGGGATTTGAACCCAGGTCCTTTACCTGGATGAAGACTCTCCAAAACCAGCTAGGCCACCTGCGCACTTGTGTTAGTAAACAGCATAACTTTGTTTTATTCCATTCCTACAAAACAAAAGAAATTAAAGCAAAAAAATTGGTCCTGACTGGATTCGAACCCTGGACTCTAGCTTCCCACACGCGCGACCTCACTACAAAGCCATCAGTGTTTCTCACAATATATAATACAAACCATAATATATAATACATATTCAAATTCAAACATTTGAATTTCGCGCCAGGGGTCTTCTTCTTCATCAAGACCTGCAAAAATACCTGCGAAATTACATGCGAAATTTCCTGCGAATTTACAAAACCAGAAACCTACGTTTTTTGAACCATCATAATAACAAAAATTAGTAACCCAGATCAATTGTACAAGGTTCATATGTCATAGCCATGGTCTTAGAATTTGTTTTAAGGCCCTAAATGCTTGGTTCCCGTTTTGAAACTCCAAACCCTAACAATGGCAAACTTCAATACAGTCCACAATAACTGAATTAATCCATTCAAAAAGCTTCTAAACATCACAACAAACACAAATATATAATTAGTTTTCAATATCAAGGCATAAATCAATCAAATCGAAAAAACTAAGAGTATGAAAGGGATGCATTCGGTTTGTGCGAATTAGGGCATGAATGGACAATGTTATGATCCGGAATCGATCTATGAATTCCAAGGAACAAGTTACAACCTTTGGTTTGTCTTGAAAGTAGCTCTAGGTATCAAACCGAATTTGTGTTCTTAGGATGAATTTTGAAACTTTGAAACTTACTCTTGAGGCAGCCAATTCGTCACCTTTGTGTTTGGATGAGTTATGTATATATAGTAGAACATAATTAGGTCAAAACATTGTAAGATTATTTGGACTTTTTGATCATTGAAGATTGAAAAAGATCATGTCTTAAATTTCAAATATTCTTGAATACAACCTTGTTATTTTAAGACAATCACCATGATTTTCATATCAATCTGATCCAATTAACTTTCATGACCTTCTAGAATCAAAATATTTTTTAAATCTTCATATTTTATATTTTATTTGAATTTAAAATGATTTTTAATATAAAAAATCATAATAAATAAAATAAAATGAATAAAATTATGAAAATATTAAATAAATTTCGTGCATGATGTCATGGAACACATTGGGTCACAAAAAGTTCAGCCCATTTGAAGAATTATGGTTTTAAGACCCCATTTACTTCATAAACCACTCAAAAATTTCCCAACTTTGCAAGGGCACAAATCCTTCAATTTTAATGCTATGAAGGTGTTCTTGGACATTTTGGAAATCTTAAAGAGTCCTCTAACCAACCCCATTGGTTTCATGTCCATATCTTTTACCATTCTCAATTTATGCCCTTTTGAAGTTGTTGACTTTTTGTTGACTTTTAAAAGGACCTATAATGTCTTAGCTCATACCTTCCAAATGAAGCATTTTTGGGATTGGCTTGTGAGACACAAAGTTGTGGAGAATTCAATTTCCTTCAAAATTAGCTTTGGATGGAAAAAATTTGATGAAGCATGTGAAAGTTATGGCTGGTCAAAGTTCAGTTGACTTTTCCTGAGGAAACCCTAATTTAGAAACTCCTGATTCTTGATGATCTGAAATCTCCTTGATGAATCATGATCAACCCTTGATCAAATGATGAATTTTACTTCATATAATTGATGTTGGCAAAAAATCATGAAGTTTGACTTTGGTTTGACCACAGTTGACCTCAGTTTGACTGTTTAACTACTTTGACTGATTTTGACCTATCTGGTCATCTGACTGAGCAAACCTTTGAGAAAAGTCTTGAAACTTGTCATGGGGATTCTTAAACACATATAAGATGCTATGAAGCTCACTTGAAGTCTTGGAAATTCATTTAGCCTGATTAAAGTCAAAACCCTAGTTTTGGATGCATTGCTTAGGAGGATGCATTGTCTGAGGGAATTGTCAAATCTTCTGACTAATTGTGAACTTTGTGAACCTCATGAAATGTCTTGTGAACCTTGTGAACCTCATAAGATGTCTTGTGAACCTTGTGAACCTCATAAGATGTCTTGTGAACCTTGTGAACCTCATGGGAGGTCTTGTGAACCTTGTGAACCTCATGGGAGGTCTTGTGAACCTTGTGAGCCTCTTAGTACACAAAGTCTTGTTTTGTGAGGGCAAATTTTGGGGTGCAACAAACTATCACAAAACACCATGACAGAATGCAAGTCAACTTCAAATGTCCTGAATAATTGTTTGTTCCATAGCAATTCAAAAGTGAGCGAGGCAAGTGCACGATACTCGGATTCTGCTGATGAGAGAGCCACGATTGGTTGTTTCTTAGAATTCCAAGCTATTAAAGCTTCTCCTAAGAATATGCAAAAACTTGTAGATTTTCTTGATATTTTACAACTACCCCAGTCAGCATCTGCAAATGTCGTAAGCCTGAGTGAAGATTTTGCTAGGAAGAATAAGCCTTTACCAGGGGTTCCTTTGAGGTACTGCAAAACATGTTGGACAACTGCCAAATGAGTGATGTGTGGGTGTTTCATGAACTGACTTAAGTGATTAACTGCATAGGTAATGTAAGACCTTGAAATGGTTAAGTACATAAGTTTACCAATCAACCTTCTATATCCATAAATATCCACTAAAGGCTCTCCATCAATATCATTGAAAGAAATTACAGCATATATTGGAACAGTTGCAGGTTTAGATGCCACATAACTTGTGTCTTGAAGGAGTTGCAGAGTATATTTTCTCTTACATAAATGAATACCCCTTTTGGATTTGGAAATTTCTAATCCTAGAAAATAGTTCAAATCTCCTAGGATCTTTAACTTGAAGTGTTGTTTCAGAATAGTTTCCACCTGTTTCAGTCTTTGCATGTTTGGACCTACAAGGACAATGTCATCTACATAGAGAAGTAGAATGACCAAAGTAGAATCAGTTTCACTAAAGAAAAGTGAATGATACGCTGGAGATTGTTCAAATCCCACTGAGTTGAGAGTGAAACTGAATTTTTGATACCACTGTCTAGAAGCTTGTCTTAGGCCATACAATGATTTGTTGAGCTTGAAAACCAAGTTCTCCCCCTTGATGGGGTAACCCTTAGGCAACTGCATGTACACTTCTTCATCTAAATCTCCATTGAGGAATGCATTATTGATGTCCAACTGAATAAACTTCCATTATTTTTGTGCAACAATTGATAGAAGAATTCAAATAGTGGTGAGCTTTGCTACAGGTGAGAAAGTATCTAGAAAATCAACTACAGCCTGTTGTGTGAAGCCTTGAGCTACTAGGCGTGCCTCGTACCTATCAAGTGATCCATCAGCTCTATACTTAACCTTGTATATCCACCTACATCCAATAGCTTTCTTGCCTTGTGGTAAAGGTTGAACTGGCCAAGTGTTATTTGCTTCTAAGGCAACAATTTCCTCTTCCATAGCTAGCCTCCATTCAGGACTAGAAACAGCCTGGTGGAAGAAAGAGGGTTCGTAAATGGTGGAAATTTGGCTTATATATTGGTTGTAAGATGGTAGAATATTGTTATATGACAAGTGTTTTTGAATGGGATATTTGACATTGCATTGAAACTCCTGTAGATAGGATGGGGGTCTATGATTTCAGTTAGATCTTCTAAGAGTTTGATTTTGTTCAGTATGTATAAGCAAGTTATCAGTATGCATAGGTGATAGATTTTCACAAGGTGATGGAGTGTCATATTGTGATTCATCATGGACTAAAGGTGTATCAGTTGGTGTGTCATTAGGCTCATAAGGAACCAAAGTATTTTGGTAAATAGGATGTATGGGTTCAATGTCTGAGTTAGGCAGCACTGTGTCAGAAAACAAATATGGTACAAAGGTGATATCTTGGATTGTTTGAAAAGGAAATATAGACTCATGGAGAATGACATCTCTAGTGATTAGGATTTTTCTAGTTTCAAGAATTAAAAGTTTGTAACCTTTTGTACCTGGTGGATATCCAAGTAGTACACAGGGTATTGCACAAGGGATAAACTTGTTTCTATGTTCAGGAATGGTGGAGGCAGAGCACAAACAACCAAACACTCTCAAGGAAGTATAATCAGGAAGCTTTCCATGTAACAACTCATATGGAGATTTGTTGTTCAAACCATGAGAGGGTGTCATATTTATCAAGAAGGCACTTGTGTTCACATAGTCACCCCAAAACTGAATTGGAACCTTGGATTGAAACAATAGAGCTCTTGCCACATTGAGAAGATGTTGATGCTTCCTTTCCACTACTGAATTTTGTTATGGTCTATGAGGACAAGAAAACTAATGGATAACTCCTTCTGTCTATAGAAACTCACTCAACTTCAATTCCTTTGCATTAGCACTGTGAATTCCTTTAACAAAAGCATTAAACTGAGTTATTACATATTTAAAAAACAACTTAATCAACATAGTTGCTTCAGACTTATGTTTCATTAAGTGTATCCAAGTGTACCTTGTACTGTCATCAACAATAGTAAAAAATTAGTGTGAGCCATCATATGTAGGTTTGCTAAATGGTCCCCACACATCACAATGAATTAATTCAAAAGGTAAATCACTATGATTGTTATTTGAAGTAAATGGTAAATGATGAAATTTTGCAAGAGGACAAACATTACAAAGTTCATTATATGATGCATCTAAAGGAAACAAATCAGGAACTTTATTGTGAATAACTTTCAATACTTGATTAGATAAATGACCTAATCTAGTATCCCATGTAGAAATAGAAATGTTACCAACATAATTAAAAGTTGGTATATTGAACAAATTCTTATTTAAACACCCATCAAGAGCAACAATAGGAAATTTAGTCTCAGCTTTGAGGAATTAAAGGTCATGAGTATGATCACCCTTGTTAATCACCTTCCCCGTGTGATTGTCCTAAATTATGAATCCAATATCAGAAAAAACAACAGATAATTTGGGGTGTTTGACCAACTTACTAACAGATAAAAGATTGATATTGAACTGTGGAATGTATAACACATTGTGCAAAGTCAAATTTGATCCTAAAACTATTATGCCTACTGCAGATACAAGGGTTTTTGTGTTATTAGGTAAGGAAACAAATTTGTTAGAGAGAAGTTTGTAAGAGCTAAACAATTTCAAGGAGTGCACAATGTGAGATGTGGCTCCTGAATCAACAATCCAAATATGTGTTAAGGGGTAATCATTGTGATGTGGTGAGGAAAAAACCATACCAATTGAATCACCTGAGGTGAAAGTTTCCTCAATATTGGATTGGCGAGCCATCAGTCCTTGAATATAAGAAATGAGTTGTTGATATTGCTTTGTGTTCAGTGATGTTGCATCTTCCATGATATATGTGTTGACGGCATTAGCAACAGGATGTGAAGATGTTGTGCCTTTGTTCTTTCGATAGCCATGTGAATATCTATGGAGTTTGAAGCATTTGTCTTTGATGTGACCAAAACTCTCACAATGAGAGCACATAGGCCTATCTTTCTTCCCATTCTTAGACTTGGCACCATTTGAATCATTGACAGCATATGCTAAAGTTTCAGTATTATCACTTTCAATTGAATTGATCACTCTTTGCTTATCTTCTTGAATTACAAGTGAAAACACACGACTAACTGAGGGTAAAGGATCCATGAGAAGGATCTGGCTACAAATAGAATTAAAATTTTCATTAAAACCTAACAAGAAAGTTATAACATACTCACGATTGATGTGTTCAATCAAGGGACTAACACCACCACATACACACTGATGAATCAGACAAAATTCAGCTAGCTCTTCCCAAAAACCTTTGATCTTGGAGTAGTAGGCACCAACAGAGAGTGTGCCTTGAGTACAAGTGATGAAATCCTTGTGAAGATGAAACAAACACGGATCGTTGTTCTGCAGAAAATGGAGATCGTTCCAAATCGCTGCCGCAGTGGATGCGTAGATGATGCTTGTGGTGAGCTCTTTGGATACTGAGTTCAAAAGCCAGGATGCAACAACAATGTCATTGTGTTGCCATATTTGAAACTGAGGATCGCCATCTAGAGGTTGCGGAATCGATCCAATAACGAATCCAACTTTGTTCTTTGCACGAAGAGCTATAAGCATCGCACACCGCCATGACGGATAATTTTCTTCCGTCAAGAGATGCGATACGAGAACAAGACCAAGATGATTCGAGTGATGAATGAAGAATGAATTATGTTGTTGATCTTCCATGACGATGAACAAAAACAAGGAAATGCGGAAGCAGAAACACAAATCTTGAGCTAAGATTTGATGTAAAATTCTACTGATACCATATTGAGTATTGTTGAATCATGAAGATGAAGAGCTTGCAACTATGGAAATGGTGGAGCTGAACGAAGAAGAAAACTCAACTTTCAGAACTTAACTGAATTCAGTTACATTCATTTTCAATTAATTTTTAAAGAAGTACAATAGTGACCATATATACATTCTAGAAACAAGGGATTAGTTTATCTACAAACTCAACTATTATCCCTAACTGTAATTATTACCCTTAATATCCCTCTCAATTAAAATATTTAATGATACTAACAAAATTTTCATTCTCACTTTTATTATTATATTTTTTAATTTATTTGAAGTAGATAACTAAACCATTTATCGTAGAGGAAGTAATGTTACTATTATACTATTTTATAATGGAAACCAAACCCAACATTATCTATACTATGCTTGTATTAAATGAATTGGTTACTCTAGTATATAAAAATTAATAATTGGTTACTAATTAATTTCTGTATGTTTCTCTTTAACAATAGCACTTTTAAATAATAATTGGTTGATAAAAAATAAATTTTATGTGAATTAAAATGTCAAAATATTTTCTTTTATAAAATAGTACTTTAATATAACAAAATAATAAGTTAGAAAAGTTGATCTTAGATTCAAAATCCCCGATATCCTTAGTTCAGGTTCCTGACTCCGTCACTGAATGTGAGACAAATGGTATTTTCATTTTTTTTTTTCAATTAAAACACAAAGACATTTATCTTTTTAAGAATATAGAAATTTGAAAAGAAAAAAACAAATTCGTCTATAGAATATCAACATTTTCCAACCGATATTAATACAAAGAAAATAAAATCAAATAAATATCTTCTTTCGTTCTATTTATTTAAAAAACTTACTATATTCATATATCAAATTTATATATTATCCAATTACATTAATCGTTTAATATATTTTAAAAAAAATTGACAAACCAACGCAATCGTGAAAGATGCTCAATTATTGTTAACTGTGGTTGCAATCTTGGTCTGTCCAACTTATTTTGGTTTTATTTGATCATTTTGTGAGATTCCATATACATCTTTTTCACTCTTGAGTCAGATTTGTTTGGCTTCATTCCATTAAGATGCAAAATTATTATATTACTTTCTCAATGTTTTACGTGCTTAATATCATTTCTAGTTAATAGTAGTTTTTAAAATGTAATTTAATAGTAATTATTATTTTATTAAAAAATAAATCACTATTTATAGTAAAAGTAAGATAATAAATAAATATATTTTGTCAAAAATAAATAAATAAATAAATAAATATATAGAATAGCTTTATAAATATATATATATATATATATATATATATATATATATATATATATATATATATATATATATATATATATATATATATATATATATATATATATATATATATATATATATATATATTGATTTTTTTAATAGAGTCAATATAATTTTATTCTATCAACTTCATTATGTATTCTAAATCATACAAATATTTTTAAGTTTTGTTTTTTTCAATAGAAAATATGATTTCATTAATTGAAAAGACATAAAGCAATACAAACAACAAGAGACCTATGACATAGAACATATCCCATCTATAGTCTAGAAGCATCTCTACTAGTAAAAAGTTCATATACATAAAAGATATTATTACACTTAAATTGATCACAATCTAAACAAACACAACTAAACATCATCATATCATTCATTCATCAACTCACTATTAATGATAATATAGAAACGAGACTTTATAGTCTTTTCTTAAATCCAATTAAGGATGATTTCTTTGACTTATATCTACGACTGCCTTTGATCTCAAGATTCTTCATTTTTATGAAATGTTCAAAACTTAATTGATGACTAGAGATAATATTGCTCCAAGACACAAAATTCCTTTGAGACTTTTTATCAAACACCAAGAATGTATATTTAAACCCCAAAAGACAAAATGATAAAATAAACAACACAAAAACAAAAATGGATAGATATGAAAGAGTGATAGATTGTAACCTGTGGTAAATCCACGACGACTTTGGGGGCGGGCGAAGCGTAGCCAACATCAAGGATGTGAGAGCAGAAACATGGAAGAGAGATACACATATCATTATTAAATTTGAGATACTAGGAACAATCTTAACAAGTTTTCCATCTTCTTGTGGCGGTGGTTCCGTCGGCGGTCGGATCAGCAGAAAGAGAATCGGTTTAATAGTGTTTCGTGGTGGAGAAAGAGAGAAACTGGTGACAGATCTAATTTCAATGGAAGCATGAGAGTGATGTTGGATGAAATAAATATTTTCCTTCATAGAGGGGAAGGTAACCACCATAAGAGTGGTAGATGAAAACCACCATAAAGGTTGGAGGAGACCACCATCAAATCCTAAAGATTTTGGAGATTTTTAAATTCACGTACATTACAAATATTTTGAAGTTAGCAATATGACATTGGTGGTAATTAAAAAAAATTATTTGAAAATTATTTTATATTGTTAATGCATAATTATTACATTTTTTTTAATATTTATAAATAATAGGAAATTAATATTTACTTTTTATATTTATACATAAATATAAAAATATTATTGTTTGTGTTCTGGACTGGACCCCTAGAGACTGTATTGGGTTGTGGCCCAATACGTCGAGCAGATGTTCATCCGCTCGGGCAAGCATACTTGATGGTCGAGCGTACACCACTTAACGGTCGGGTAAACATTTTATGGGTCGGGCATACATTTTACGAGACGGGCAGATAACGAGTCCTCTATTCCACTTGCCACATCACCCAACTATCCCCCATTATCTCCTGAAAGATAGGGGTAGTTGGACCAAGGACTAGAGCACTTGCTAGGTCTACACGCTCCTTACGCGTACCTTGGCAGTTCTTCCTAGGGTGTCGCTGATCCAGTTCAAGGAAGGACCTTGGCCCAGTGCTGGGGGCTCACTATAAATATCATTTTTCACTAAAGGGTCAGGTATTCTGATACAACTCTTCTTACTTACCATTCTATACCTCTATTGACTCTGGCATCGGAGTTCCTTGCAGGTACACCCACTCCATTCCATCCATCTTGCTATTCACATTCATTTACTGAAAGGCCCCCATGATCAGGTAAGATCAGTGGCGCCGTCTGCGGGAAACTAGATGTCCCTTTCTTCCGCAGCAGAAGATCAAAGATCAAAACTACCCTATCCTTCCAGTATTGCCGGAGAACACACCAGCGACCATCATCGTCCCCTCGTCGACTACACGACGGAGGAGAAGCTGACCCCAGAGACGGGCAACCTTCCCCCCGTCTCCTGAACCTGAAGATAATGGGATCCAACAGCCTCATCCTCAAAACTCGCTGGTTGCTCCATTCCATCCCATCCCAGTGCTCGTCGAGGGAGACGTCACCATGATTGCTATGGTGAACGCCCTTAACCAGGCCATCTCCATGCTCTACCAGCAACACGAGAGAATCACGGCCCTAGAGGCTGACCGACGGGAAGATCGACCCCAACAAGAACGAAGGACGCAACAACGTCCAGAAGTTGCGAAGAAGTGGGGACGCTCCCCTCCGCGTCGATGATGACGCTCCCCGAGCCCAAAAAGAGAAGATCCAGGATGCGCCATGAGACTAACCGATCAAGGGCTACACCTAGACGCGACCAAAGTCCTAGCAACAATGAGCTCTCCCCGTTGAGGAGTGACCAAGAGGACCCTCATTGCTCCTTCTCACAGGAAATTATGGAGGCACCACTCCCCAAAGGCATGTATAAGCCCCCGCATCTGGCCATTTACGATGGGACCACTGACCCCGACGATCACGTCGACAACATCAACGATATGCACGATTACCGCAATGACATCACCGGGCATCTCAAATGCAGACTGTTTTCAATAACTCTCAGGAAAGGAGCCATGGCCTGGTACAAAAGCCTGACCCTAGAGTCCATCACATCCTGGAGGGTCATGAAATCCATGTTTACGAGGCATTTCACAGCCTCCCGGCGTCATCCCAAAACTGAGGCAACCCTTGAAGCTATAGTGCAGAGGAAGAATGAAACGTTGCGTTCGTACATCGAGCGATTCAATCAAGAAGCTGTCGAGGTAGACACGACGTAACACATGAAGAAATACCTCCTCGAGAGAGGACTCTTTCCCGGAAGAGAACTCAACAGAGCGGTCGGGATAGAACCTCCCCGCACCCTGGACGAGCTCCTGCACAAGGCCCAAGCTTATATTAGATATGAAGAAAAACATATTGTCCGCAATGCTTGGAGTAGTCGCAACACCGGGGAGACCGACCATCCCAAACGCGAGGACCCCAACGCTCCCCGCCGCAACGGAGACATGCAGATGGAGGAAAAGCCCCGTGAGCCTCGGGAAGGAAGGGGACCCGCGAGCCGTTATAGCGAATATACATTGCTGACAGCTCCCCGCAAGCATATCCTTTTCGAGTGCATCAACTCCGACTTCAAACAAGGTTGGGTAAGGTTCCTCAAACCTTCTGCATCCAAGCCCCACACAGACAAATCCAAATACTGTCGGTTTCACATAAGTCACGGACACGTGACTGAAGACTGCATCCACCTGAAAGATGCAATTGAGATCTTGATTCAGGAAGGTCATCTCAAACAGTACACTAAGAGGAATGAAACTCCCAGGCACGAGGAGCAAGAAAAGAAAATGCCTCGCAAGGACACGCTGCCTGACGACTCTTCTTATCAAGTGGCCATGTGCATATCACGCCCAGAGGACTTCCATCTCCTCGACTCGGGACCAGAAGGGCGACTCACGGATCTCAGTCCCTGGGAAGACTTTCCGACAGCTCTTGTTATATCAAGAGGGGGGATGAACAGCGAAAACGCTCCCCTCTCAGTGAAACGCAAGTTTGACGAACTCCTACTAACCGCGCCTGAGCAGTTGGCCACACTGACAAAGTAACGACGAAAGTCCAACCCAATATCTTTCTTCCTAGAGGAGTTGTCGGGCGGTTCCCCCAATTCTGGCATCCCTTTACTAATAAGAGCCAAGATGGCGTGCTTCGACGTCCGACGCATCCTGGTCGACCAAGGCAGTTCAGTAGACATCATGTACGTCCACCTATTCAAGACCCTCAAGCTGGACAAGACCAATTTATCCCCGTACGTCGGATCCGACCTCCAAGAATTCAATGGGGCCATAAAAACTCCATGGGGTTATGTCAAGCTCCTCGTCACCTTCGGAGAGCAAGAAATAGCTAGAGAAGTCAAGATCCAATTCCTGGTGATAGAGTACCCCTCCCTTTACAACTGCATCCTCGGCCGCTCAACTCTGGCCGAATTAACTGCAGTCCCCTCCACCGTCCACCTGAAGATGAAGTACTACACCAAGCTAGATCGTGTAGTCACAGTCTACGGCGACATCGAGGTCGCTCGAAGATGCTATGATGTTGCTGTAAAAGGACAGGCCATAATTAACACCAAGAATAGCAAGAAACCCAAGATCGAAGAACAACCTCCCCCTAGGGAATCAACGGCATCGACCTCGACAGCCGCATCGGCGAGGACGATGCTGAAGAGCAGGGACCCATCAACGGGCAAGCTCTAACACATCCATTCCTCCCGGTCCCTGACGGAGAGTTCGAGCTCGTTCCGCTGAGCGATAACCCCGACAAAGATGTGAAGATAGGCATGAGGTTGCCCGTTGAAACGATAGAGCAGCTCGCAATCTGCCTCAAGGAGAACGCATACCTCTTCGCATGGAACGCCGCGGAAATGCCCGGGCGCGACCTTGAGGTCGCCTGTCATCAGTTAGCTTTAGACCGAGCAGTTAAGCCCATAGCACAACATAGGCGCAATCAGTCTCCTGAGAAAGCGGAGGCTGATGAGCGAGCTGTAAAAGACCTCTTAGAGGCAAATTTTATTTCTGAAGCCCAATACACAACCTGGCTCTCTAATATACATGGACGAATGATGAACAAAGTCTTCCAAGGAGAGATCGGGGACATGCTCGAAGTATACATGGACGACATGATCGTAAAATCACACGAGGAGGTCGACCACGCCCGACACCTCCGTAAGGTTTTCGAGCAGGCGAGACAGTGCAAAATGAGGTTTAACCCTGAAAAATGCACATTCGGTGTCTGAACAGGGAAGTTCCTCGGCTTTTATCTCACCGAGCGCGGGATTGAGGCCAACCCCGACAAATGTTGGGCGTTCTCGGAGTTCCCAACCCCAAAATCGAAAAAATCAATTCAGTCCCTCAACGGTGTGCTCGCCTCCCTGTCCCGCTTCGTCGCCAAGTCCGCCCAGCATGCCTTACCTTTCTTCAAACTCCTACGAAAGGAGGCCACCTTCGAGTGGACCAAAGAGTGTGAGCAGACCTAAAGAAAGCACTCTCCGAGCCCCCGGTCATGTCCCGACCACTAGAAAAGGAGACCATGTATCTATACCTGTCCGTAGAAACCGAGGCCGTTAGCACCGTTCTCATCCGAGAAACCATCGAGGCCGTTAGCATCGTTCTCATCATGAGCAAAGCTCTCAAAGGCCCCGAGCTCAGATACCAACAGATCGAGAAGATCACCTTAGCCCTTATCAATTCCGCGAGGAGACTACGACACTACTTCCTTGCCCATACAATTAAAGTGAGAACTGACCAACCAATAAAAAAGCTCATCGGCCGAACAGACATGGTCGGTCGAATGCTGAAGTGGTCGCTGGAACTCTCTGAATTCGACATCCAATACAAAAGCAGGAAAGCTCTGAAAGCTCAGATACTGGCCGACTTCGTCGCAGAAATGACACATAGCCTGATCCCAGCTAACGGCGCCCAAAGGTGGACGATCTTCGTCGACGGTGCCTCTGGCCCGGCGGGAAGCGGCGCAGGAATCCTCCTCGAAAACGAGGACGGTATTCTGATTGAGGTCTTATTGGAATTAGCCTTTCCGACTTCCAACAACCAAGTCGAGTATGAAGCTTTCCTTGCAAGTCTAAGATTAGCCGATGACTTATGGGCAAAGGAAGTAAAGATATCAATAGACTCTCAACTTGTGGCATCACAAGTACGAGGAGAATACCAAGCTAAGAACGACAACCTCATCGAATACTTAGCCTTAGTGAGAGAAAAACTAAAAAAATTAGAGAAATGGGAGGTCCAACACGTTTCACGCGAACACAACACAAGGGCAGACGTCCTATCCAAACTCGCGAGCACGAGAAAGAAGGGCGAAAACAAGTCGGTGATTCAAGAAATCCTCCATCGACCAAGTACCGAACGACCACCTCCCCCGCTCGAGGTAAACGTGATCGATGACGTTCACTGCTGGATGACACCCATCTACAACTACCTCACGAAGGACGAACTCCCCACAGACCCCAAATAGGCAGCCACGACCAAGAGGAGGGCATGCTCGTACGTCCTCCTCGAGGGAAAACTCTACCGAAGGGGATTCTCCATTCCGTTACTCAAATGCATCGAGGAGGAAAAGGTCCCCGACATACTGGGAGAAATACATCGGGGAATCAATGCCCAACACCCTGGCGGAAGATCATTGGCGCGCAAGGCCCTACGAGCAGGCTATTATTGGCCGACGATGTAGCACGACTCTAAAGAGCACGTATAAAAATGCGACAAATGCCAAAGGCACGCCGACATGCATCTCGCACCCCCCAACAAACTAAAAACGCTATCCTCCCTGTGGCCCTTCGCCTGGTGGGGGATGGACATCCTCGGCCCCTTCGTGACCGGTTCTTATCAAAACAAAAACCTCATTGTAGGGATGGACTACTTCACTAAATGGATTGAAGTAGAAGCCTTGGCCAAAATAACGGCACAGAAAAGTCTTCGATTCTTCAAAAGGAACATCCTCGCACGCATTGGCATACCCCAAGTCCTCATCACCGACAACAGAACGTGGTTCACGGACGGAGGATTCCAAGACTTCGTCGCCAGCTTAGGCACAAAACAACACTTCACGTCTTTCGAGCACCCCTAAACTAACGGGCAAGCCGAGGCAGCCAACAAGGTGATTCTATGCGGACTAAAACGCCGACTTGGCGAGGCGAAAAGGGCGTGGGTCGAGGAACTGCACAACGTCCTCTGGGCATATCGTACAACGCCACATTCCACGACCGGGGAGACCCCGTTCAGGTTAACATACGACACCGAGGCGGTCATACAGTAGAGATCCGAGAACCAACGAGGCGCACTGAAGCACCCCTTTCTGAGGAGCTGAACGACGAAGCACTTCGAGTCGAGCTGGACCTCGTCGACGAAATCTGCTCCGAGGCAGCCCTTAGGGAAACCTCCCATAAACAGAAAATAGCTTTACGCCACGACGCAAAAGTCATAAAAAGAGAGTTCCAGGTGGGCAGCCGGTCCTCAGACGAAACCAGAAAAACCCACGAGAAGGCAAACTGGCTGCCAACTGGGAAGGCCTGTACCGTGTCCGAGATAAGACAGGCAACTGGGCCTATTATCTGGAAAACCTACAAGGTGAAGAACTTGCTCGACCATGGAACGCAGAAAAACTTAGGTAATACTATAGCTAAAAGACAATCCGGGGAGGCATGGAAGGTACGACCACGACCTTCACCGCTAAACAAAAAGGAGGATAACACCCGTATGAGGCGAACACAACCCTCCTCGACGTCAGACATCTCAAACGAGCCCTAACGTCGCAGTACCACATCGACAGGGCGCCCAGCTCGCGATGGGAAGGCCCAAGCCCCGAGATCAGGGTATCCAATCGCAACCCTAATTCCGACTCAAGGCGCACATAAAACTCGCCACCTCGCCGGTTCCCTAAACTGACGAGTCCAACTAGGTCAAGCGCAAATTGTTCAAAATAAATAAACAATTATGAATAATCAAACACAACGAAATAACAAACAAGTATTCAAAACCGGCCAAAGTCGGCCACCAAAAGTACAAGAAAGAAGGCACACAGGCAAATATTCAAACAAAGGGCACGAAGGCCGTTACAACAAAAGGTATAAGGCACACAGGCCAATACAAAGGCACGCTGACCCAAAAAATTCAAAAAAGGGTCTCCTCCCGGAGCTACTCCTCTCCTTCGTTGTTGTCCTCGACCAATTCCTCCTCAACAGCGAAGGGGCAAATAATCTCACAGTCGGCCACGCAGTAGTTGTGAGCCGTTCCTTCAGTCACAAGCCCCGAGTTCAAAACCTTGAGCTGCTCGGTGGCATTGTCGAACTCATCCTTAAACATTACAAGCAGGTCCTTGTTGAGATCGCGGATCCTACCGACCAATTCGCCCCGAGTGCGGAGGGCCAACTCCTTTTCAGTCTCATCGTCCAGAGGACGGATTGTACCCTCCAACAGTGCCACTCGGGCACGAAGGTTCAAATTTTCTTCGGCCTCCTTCTTGAGCTCGACAGCCTGATCCTCCAAACTTTGTTTTTCAGCTTTTAAGGTGTCCCGCTCGAGCTTGACCTTTTCCAATTCCGAGCCCAACCCCTCTTGGAGCTTATGCTCCTCCTTGTAGTCGAACAAGTCCTTGGACAACTTGTCTTTCTCAATCCTAGCGGCCTCAGGAGCCTCCTGCAGCGCAGCCGACGAGACAACAGTCTCGGACAGAACCATAGCAGTCTCCATCACCCAGATGACAACAACTAAATCCCCGACCATATCTGCTCGTCTAGCGGCCGCATCCTGATTGAGAAGAGCCTTTTCCACGGGTGCCGCCACCACGACGAAACCTTCAGACTTGAATAAATCCCGCTCCAAGTAGCAGGGAGGCAACAAGTATCTCCTAGGTGCGCCAGAATCCATGTCACCCACAGCAGATGACCGAGCAAGAGACACGTCCAACCGCTTGCGCTTCAGAAGAGGGGAGGTGGAGGGCGGAGGGTTTGTCCCATATGTGTATCGGGGAATTTTCTGGATGACGGCTTGGGGAGAGTTGGTGGTCGAGCTAGGGGTACCAGAACTACCAACCCCGTGCTCGGTAGCTACCTCCTGAACACGGTTGCCCAGAGGACGGATTGTACCCTCCAACAGCGCCACTCGGGCACAAAGGTTCACATATTCTTCGGCCTCCTTCTTGAGCTCGACAGCCTGATCCTCCAAACTTTGTTTTTCAGCTTTTAAGGTGTCCCGCTCGAGCTTGACCTTTTCCAATTCCAAGCCCAACCCCTCTTGGAGCTTATGCTCATCCTTGTAGTCGGACAAGTCTTTGGTCTTTCTCAGTCCTGGCGGCCTCAAGAGCCTCCTTCAGCGCAGCCGACGAGACAAAAGTCTCGGACAGAACCATAGCAGTCTCCATATCTGCCCGTCTAGCGGCCGCATCCTGATTGAGAAGAGCCTTTGCCTCGGCCGCCGCCACCACGACGGAACCTTCAGACTTGAAGAAATCCCACTCCAAGTAGCAGGGAGGCAACAAGTAGCTCCCGGGTGCGCCAGAATCCCTGCCAACCACGGCAGATGACCGGGCAAGAGACCCGTCCAACCTCTTGCGCTTCATAAGAGGAGAGATGGAGGGCAGATGGCTGTCTCGTATGTGTATCGGGGAAGTTTGTTGGACGAAGGCTTGGAAAGAGTTGGTGGTCGAGTTGGGGGTACCAGAACTACCAACCCCGTGCTCGGTAGCTACCTCCTAAACGTGGTTGCCAACTTTCTTTTTCTTCTTAGAGACCCTGTTCGGGGGCCCAGCCTGGTTGGTCAACTTCAAGACTCGTTCTCGGTGAGCGGGCATAAGTGCTACAAAATAAAAACAACCAAGCATCAGCTGACGGATATAAAACATCAGAGGGGAGGGAAAGGATGAAAAACCTACGCAACAACGCCACGGCCTCTTCATCCGTGTCACACGCGAGCAGAGCCTTTGTATTTATGAGGCGCGTTTCGTGGATGGGCATCCCGGCGTCGTCGACATAGGGTCTATCGTGCCGATCCACCCAGACCGCCAAGTTAAAGCTCTAAACATAATCCACCAGCTTCTGGTAGGCCAGTCGATCCTCGACCCCAAGCTCGAATGTCTGACTCGGTAGTGGTTGGTCGACAGATTAAAATGGTTCGGCTGCCATCTTAAGGGGATCCTCGACATCAGAATTTCCTCGTCGTTGGTGTCACACTTATAGTAGTAAAGGTTGTTGAGGACATACCGGGTGAGCGGTTTCACCACGTACCACCTCCCCTTGAAATGGCGGGCAGAATCGGAAAACGTCTTGAACAATCTCACGGGTTGTTTGAGAGACACCAAGCTATGACGCCCCCTTGCTCCTGACCATTGTGGGTGGAAGATACGAAAGAAAAGGGGCAATGTGCACCCGACCCTGAGAAACCGGCAGACCAATTCGAATGCCCGACTGAAAGCATTGGCATTCGGATGCAATTGCGAGGGCACCAACCTGAGCCACCTGAAGACCCCCATCTAGAAATCATTAAAAGGGAGTCTCATCCTCGCTTCTCGGAAGGCAAACTCGTACATGGCGAACTGTTTCCCTGGAAAACGATGACATATCCGATCTACTTCCGAGGAGCAAGACATTTTCAGTTCGTTGTGTCCTCGGGACTAATGTCCTCGACCACGGCGTACGCGGTAGTACCCTCGTCCACGAAATATGACTCTTTTTCTAAAGGCTCATCGGCGACCCACGACAGGTCATTACATCCAGACGAAGAGACGTGCTCGTTCCCCTCCTCGGGGTTTTTTTCCTTGGTTCGTCGTTGCTTGGCCGTACCTGAAAAGCAGAAAGGAAAAGTGAATTTGACATCACATAAAATTCACCCTTCCACCGCAGTTCAAGTGAAAGGGCGAAGAGATGAACGCCCTGAAGTCCCACTAAACCATCCTAAATCAACAAAGGGACGACCCTCAGACTCCCTCGAGCGTATACAAAACCCTTAAAAACCCCTGAGAAAGGCAAGGGATTTTTCCCGGCGAACGCATAGAACGCCCGCGACCTTCATCAATCGTATGATGATCCTGGCCGGCTTATTCATACAGATATGCATTTTTCGCTCGTTTCATGCAAATTGTGCCCGGGACATTCATGTCTAAAACCTAAAAACTAACTTAAAACAGTGATCTACCTACCCAAAACGAAAAAAGTTATGAATTTTGCTACATATCAAGCGAAAAATTGCATAAAAAGAGAAGGTATAAAGGATTATCTGACATAGTGGCGACGGGGAGATTACGGTGACGCGCGGGGAGTAAGCGTTGGAGTCGTCGGCGGTTTTGGGTGGAAAGAAGTTTCTTCTCAGAGCTTCCGGTTAAACGAAGGAGCGAAAGTTGAAATGAAGTGGTCCCTCAACCTTATATACTAAGAGAGCGCGTAGGCAAACGCGCTAGGCAATCATTACCTAGGTCTCTAGGACGACACTAGCACAGGAAACGAAGCGAGGCACCATTAATGCCTAAGACACGTCAGTTTAGAGAATTTTGAACAACGTCGGAGAACCGCAGGTCTCCTCGACTATAAAAAGACATTCTCGACCCCTGAGAACACCATGCGCCCGACGATTTGAACGACGTCCGGAGCAGCTTGAATATATCACACTTTGACATGGGCAGATGCTCGACACCCAATATGACTTCTCCCTCGACACAAATATGTGCTCGACTCTTTTCAAACTCATCGCTCCGACTCGGAGACTCGACTTGGGGGGCTCTTGTTCTGGACTGGGTCCCCAGAGACTGTATTGGACCGTGACCCAATACGTCGAGCAGATGCCCATCCGCTCGGGCAAGCATACTTGATGGTCGAGCGTACACCACTTAACGGTCGGGCAGACATTTTATGGGTCGGGCATACATTTTACGAAACGGACAAATAACGAGTCATCTATTCCACTTGCCACATCACTCAACTATCCCCCATTATCTCCTGAAAGATAGGGGCAGTTGGACCAAGGACTAGACCACTTGCTAGGTCTACACGCTCCTTACGCGTACCTTGGCGGTTCTTCCTTGGGCCTCGCTGATCCAGCCCAAGGAAGGACCTTGGCCCAGCGCTGAGGACTCACTATAAATACCATTTTTTCACTAAAGTGTCAGGTGTTCTGATACAACTCTTCTTACTTACCATTTTGTACCTCTATTGATTTTGGAATCGGAGTGCCTTGCAAGTATACCCCCTCCATTTCATCCATCTTGCTGTTCACGTTCAATTACTAGAAGGTCCTCCTGATCAGGTAAGATCAGTTTGAAATTACTTATGGAACCATTAGTTTACACCATTAAACTACCACACACACACCCAAAATTATGTGTTTTAGTTTAATCATGCGTTTTAATTTAATTATGTGTTTTAATTGATTATTAATTAGTGTATTTAATTTATTATACAGTTCAAATAAATTAATTAATCAATAAATTTAAAAGGTAAATTTTCTTTTATAAATAAGATTTTATATAATAATTATTTAAAAACATGTCAAATGTCAAAACATATCTTAGTTTAATATAAAAATATTATTTAAAAACTGATGCATTTAATTTTTAACGAATCCGTGTATGACTAGAATTAAACTTTCCATAAATATAAGTCAGAGTCATACCTATAAACTTGTCACAAACTAATATGGACAATGTTTTGTTAGAGTAATGTGAAGAGCATGTGGTTCAAAACTGTTACGAATCCGTTTTGCTGCTGGAACAAATATGGCTTCCTTTTCCAACTCCATTGGTAACTTTCATTCTTTTTCACTCACGAGTTCATTTATACACAATAATGATTTCTTGTTTACAAAGTTAACTCTTCATCTTCATTCTTTTTCATCTTCTTGAGTCTCTATGCCTATTTTTCAATTTATATTATGTATTTTCTTTTAAGTCACAGTTTGTTGTTGTTATACCATTTTTCATCCTTGGATTATATGTTTGCAGGTGAAGTTTTTTATTTCACTTCTCTATGCTTTCAAAGGACCTTAACAGATACATTCAACATACTCTTTCTCTGTGTCTACTTTACTTCACTGCTTATCACTTTAATCAGAAAAAGTTCATCAAATGAAAGCCATAGAAAATGCTGGATTTTCCTTATTACCTCAACCTGTTGTGGTATTGTTAGCATTTCCTTTTTCACTCTTGGATTGTGGAATATCATATCTGAATCTGACCAAAAACTGAAATGGTTAACTTGTATTATCAGAGGAATCATTTGGATTTCTTTTTCTGTTTCTTTGATTATTCAGAGAGTCAAATGGATAAGAATATTCAACTCTATATGGTGGCTATCTTCTTGTGTGTTTGTTTCATCTCTAAACATTGAAATTCTATTCCAAAATCATGCAATTCAAACTTTTGATATTCTACAATGGCTTCTACATTTCCTTCTTCTATACTGTGCCTTTAAAAATCTTAGTTATTTGGGAACTCATAGTGTCCAAGAAAGTTTATCTGAGCCACTGTTAGATGAAAAATTTGAAACTAAACAAACAGGACTTGGTCAAGCTTCTTTTCTCAGCAAGTTGGTTTTCTATTGGATGAATTCTTTGCTCATTTTAGGTTACTCAAAGCCATTACATCTTGATGAAATCCCTTCCCTTGTTTCTGAAGATGAAGCAAACATGGCCTATCAAAAATTTGTCCATGCCTGGGAATCACTTGTTAGAGAGAGAGCAAAGAATAATACAAAGAGTTTGGTTCTTTGGTCTATTGTTAGAACTTACTTTGGAGAAAACATATTAATAGCTTTTTATGGATTAATCAGAACTGTTTCTGTTGCTGTTTCACCTCTAATACTCTATGCTTTTGTTAACTACTCCAATAGAGCTGAGCCAGATCTTAGACTAGGTCTTTCTATAGTTGGTTTTTTGATTGTCACCAAACTTTTTGAGTCTTTGTCTCAAAGACATTGGTTTTTTAACTCAAGGAGATCAGGGTTGAAAATGAGATCAGCTCTTATGGTAGCAGTTTATCAAAAGCAGCTAAAGCTTTCTAGCTCAGCAAGATCACGACATACGGCTGGAGAAATTGTGAACTACATTGCTGTTGATGCATATAGAATGGGAGAATTTCCATGGTGGTTTCATGTAACATGGACTTCTGCATTGCAACTTGTTCTTTCCATTGGAATCCTTTTCGGTGTTGTTGGTATTGGTGCTCTTCCTGGTTTGGTTCCCCTCCTTATATGTGGATTTCTTAATGTACCATTTGCAAGGATCATACAAAATTGTCAGTCACAGTTTATGATTGCACAGGACGAGCGTCTTCGATCAACTTCAGAGATTCTAAATAGTATGAAGATCATTAAGTTACAATCATGGGAAGAAAAATTCAAGAACGTAGTCCAGTCACTACGCGATAAAGAGTTCGTATGGTTGTCTAAGGCGCAGAATTTGAAGGCTTTTGGTGGATTTCTCTATTGGATGTCTCCTACTGTTATTTCTGCTGTTGTTTTTCTTGGATGTGCGGTTTTCAAGAGTGCACCATTGAATGCTGAAACTATTTTCACAGTTCTTGCAACTCTGAGGAACTTGGGAGAGCCTGTTAGAATGGTCCCAGAGGCTCTATCCATTATGATTCAAGTTAAGGTTTCCTTCGATCGTCTTAATAGCTTTTTGCTCGATGAAGAACTAAACAATGATGACAGTGAAAGAAAAATCCAGGAATGTTCTGTTAATGCTGTGGAAATTCAAGATGGCAACTTCATTTGGGATCATGAGTCTGTGTCTCCAACTTTAGCAGATGTGAATTTAGAAATCAAATGGAGGCATAAAATTGCAGTTTGTGGACCAGTTGGAGCTGGGAAATCATCACTTTTGTATGCAATACTTGGAGAGATTCCTAAGATATCAGGAAAGGTAAGTTTCTAATATAAGCCATTTAGATTTGACTTGGATATTTTCACATTTAAATTTTACAATGCCAAATTCATACGAATAAGCATAATATTAGTATCTTACACTTTTCCCCCTTATGATATTTCACTATAATGGAAAACAGGTTAATGTAGGTGGCACTTTTGCCTATGTTTCCCAATCTTCATGGATTCAAAGTGGAACAGTTCAAGATAATATACTCTTTGGCAAGCCAATGGACAAAACAAGATACGAGAAAGCAATCAAAGCATGTGCCTTAGATAAGGATATCAATGATTTTAGCCATGGTGATCTTACAGAAATTGGTCAGAGAGGGATAAACATGAGTGGAGGACAAAAACAAAGGATTCAACTAGCCAGAGCAGTCTACAATGATGCTGATATCTATCTCCTTGATGATCCCTTCAGTGCAGTTGATGCACATACAGCCGCAACACTATTCAACGTAAGAATCCCTTTTATCATGTTAAATTGTTATCTATACTTATTATCCTCATTTTGGTGTATCAAATTAACTGCGTCTACAACGTTACAGGAATGTGTCATGACTGCTTTAAGAGATAAAACTGTCATTCTAGTTACTCATCAAGTGGAGTTTCTCTCAGAAGTTGACACTATCTTGGTAAAGTATTTCGTTTAGATGCCTACTAGATTACAATTGAACATATTTAACATGATGTATTCAAATTCTAGGTAATGGAGGGAGGAAAAGTTATTCAATCAGGTAGTTATGAGAGTCTCCTAATAGCAGGAACAGCCTTTGAACTACTTGTGAGTGCTCATAAAGACACAATTACTGAGTTGAATCAAGATATTGAAAATAAAAGAGGTTCTGAAATCGAAGTTTTTTCTGATCCTCAAAATTCCCATGGTTTTTATCTCACTAAAAATCAAAGTGAGGGAGAGATTTCTAGTATCAAGGGTCCAATTGGTGCACAACTTACACAAGAGGAAGAAAAAGGGATTGGTAATGTTGGATGGAAGCCATTCTGGGATTATATAAATTATTCCAAAGGGACATTCATGTTGTGTTTCATCATGTTAGCACAATTTGCTTTCATGGCTCTTCAAACGGCATCAACCTTTTGGCTTGCTATAGCCATTGAAATTCCAAAAGTTACTAATGCCACCTTGATTGAAATTTATGCATTAATTTCTTTTGCTAGTGCTGCTTTTGTATATGTAAGGGCTTACTTGACTACACTTCTTGGATTAAAAGCTTCTACTGCTTTCTTCTCAAGCTTCACTACAGCTATCTTCAATGCTCCAATGCTTTTCTTTGATTCAACTCCTGTTGGAAGGATTTTAACTAGAGTAAGATTTTTCCATTCATTATGATATCTTTACCCCTCATATTTAGGCCAACATTTTCTTCTCTCTCGTGCAGGCTTCATCAGATTTGAGTATATTGGACTTTGATATACCGTATTCCATCGCCTTTGTTTTATGTGTAGCACTCGAAATTTTGGTGGTAATTGGTATAATGGTTTCAGTCACATGGCAAGTTCTCATTGTTGCTGTTCCTGCAATGGTTGCATCAATATACATTCAGGTCTATCCACTTTCCAGTTTGTCTTGATTCCTTATTCTCTGTCCTAGGTTAGATCATTAACCTAGTAACTTCTAAATCTTTTTTTCTCATTCCTTTTAAGCTATATTATCAAGCCACTGCAAGGGAACTAATACGGATCAATGGAACAACCAAAGCTCCAGTCATGAATTTTGCAGCTGAGACATCACTTGGAGTGGTTACAATAAGAGCATTCAACATGGTAGACAGATTTTTCAAAAACTACTTGACACTTGTAGACACAGATGCTTCATTGTTTTTTCATTCCAATGCGTCAATTGAATGGGCGGTGTTAAGGATTGAAGCACTTCAAAATTTGACAGTCATCACTGCATCTTTGTTGGTTATTCTACTTCCTCATGGATATGTATCTCCAGGTAGTAATATTACATATGCTTAAGTATATTTAAGCATATATGGTTAATCAACAATTATTGAGATAAAGTTTTGTTCAAGCAAATAACGGTTAGCAACTCTCCTGTTTTGCACAGGCCTTGTGGGATTGTCTCTTTCTTATGCTTTTAGCTTGACAGGAGCCCAAATATTTTGGAGTAGATGGTTTTCCAACTTATCAAACTATATTATATCTGTTGAAAGAATCAAACAATTCATTCATATACCAGTTGAGCCTCCTGCTATTGTGGATAATAACCGACCACCATCTTCGTGGCCTTCCAAGGGAAGGATTGATCTTCAAGACTTGGAGGTAAAGTTAGATAAATGTGTTAGACTTTTTTTACGCTCTGATGCCTATTTTTACATTGGTTTCAGATAAAATATCGTCGTAATGCTCCATTAGTTCTTAAGGGAATTACTTGTACATTTAAAGAAGGGAGTAGGGTAGGAGTTGTTGGAAGGACTGGAAGTGGAAAAAGTACACTGATTAGTGCTTTGTTTCGCTTAGTTGAGCCATCAAGAGGTGATATTCTCATAGATGGGATGAACATTTGCTCAATAGGGTTGAAGGATTTAAGAATGAAGCTAAGCATAATCCCTCAAGAACCAACTCTCTTCAAGGGAAGCATTAGGACAAACCTGGACCCTTTAGGCTTGTACTCAGATGATGATATCTGGAAGGTGAATAAACTAATCTTAATATTTATCATTAAGTCCATTCAATAAATTTATATTTGATTTGTATATTTAGGCTGTAGAGAAATGTCAGCTTAAGGAAACAATCACCAAGCTACCAAGTCTCTTGGACTCTTCCGGTGCGTCTTTATATTTGTTTTTGGGAATATATAAGTTACGGAATCCTAATTTTGAAAAGTTTTGCAGTGAGTGATGAAGGTGGAAATTGGAGTTTAGGACAACGCCAATTGTTTTGTCTTGGAAGAGTTCTACTTAAGAGAAACAAAATTCTTGTTCTGGATGAAGCTACTGCCTCCATTGACTCTGCTACAGATGCCATTTTACAAAGAGTAATCAGACAGGAATTTGAAGAATGCACAGTCATAACTGTGGCACACCGAGTTCCAACTGTAATAGACAGTGACATGGTTATGGTTTTATCTTATGGTATGTTATTAACACTATTACCTTATTATACATGCTAATGTTTCTGTTTTTTAGTACTATCTTTTGCCTCATAATTTTTTTCTGGTTATTATTAAAGGGAAACTGATGGAATATGATGAGCCTTCAAAGCTAATGGATACAAACTCTTCATTCTCTAAGCTGGTGGCAGAATATTGGTCCAGTTGCAGGAAGAACTCACTCCCAAATATTACTAGACAGCAAGAATGAGTGATGACAATGGATAATAAGTATTACTATAAATAAATGGAAGAAAAAGGGTTGACATCCTAGTAGTTATAAATTTAGTAAACTCTAAGCTGGTATTGTGGAGATGTCTCTTAGCATATTCAATCAGGATTATTTTTATGCATAACAGCATAAGGTTGATAATTGTCCACAACTTTCATTTTGTGTAAAGGCAAAATAAGATTCTTTAATAAAAGGTTGCATTGATGGTTTACAATTTCTTTGATAGATTTTAGAAATTTATATGGTTATTATCCTACACCCAAGCATTTATAGGTGACTCATGATTATCGGATCTTTGAACATTCGTGGAGGGGGCGATTTTTCAAAAAGAAAGAGAATAGGCCCGTATCATTTGTTCAGGTAAAGCTGATATCTTTTTATTCATGAGTCTAAGTTGAGGATGGTTGGTGATAACATTGTGCAGAAGCTTTGGAGAATCAAAGAGGTAGGGTGGTCTAGTAATAATGTCTTAGGTCAATCCAGAGAAATAATTACTTTGTGGAACGCGGATTCGATTATCCCTATTTTCTCGGGGGAGGAGTTTCTAGGTTTGAAATTGATTTGGAAGAAGTAAATATATTTTGTTGTTAATGTTTATTCGGGGTGTAGCATTGGTGCGAAGAGAAAATTATGGAGTGATCTTCTGATTTTAAAAAGTAAGATGACAGATGGGCCTTGGATCATAGGAGGAGACTTCAATGCTATTTTTGATATTGTAGAAAGAAAGGGGATTTCTTTGTTGGTTAGAATTTTTGAGCTTCAAAAATTCAATGCTTTTTATCAAAGATTTGGATTCGGTGGATCTTTCTTGTACTAGAAACCGAGTTAGTTGGTACAATGGGGATGGTAAATCGATAAGTAAGATTGATAGATTTTTGGTGGAAGATTCTATTATTGAAAGGTGGGTTGTGGTTGGTCAATTCATTGGAAAGAGGGACATATCAGATCATTGTCCGGTATAGTTGAAGATTTGTTATGTAAACTGGGGGCCTAAACCTTTTAAAACCAATGACGGTTGGGTTGCTGATAAAGGGTTTTTGAAGTTTGTGGAAATGGAATTGAATCAGTTTAAAGTTGAGGGCAGAAGCAGATTTATCATTAAAGAAAAACTGAAGATGTTGAAGGGGTGTCTTAGAAATTGGAATAGAGACATCTTTGGTTGGATATACCTTAAAGTAGAAGAGGGGGTGGATTTGATCAATGCGGAGGATAATCTCACTACTATGGAAAACACCTATCACAATGGTTGGAAATGGGAAACCACCACGTTGATTCAATCGTTGTGAGGTAAAGTGTGATTGTATGTATGATGCTTTCCACCACGGACGTGCGACCGTGATTGTATGTACGTAGCGCACTACCTACTACAACAGTTACTTTAAACAACCGTTGTGATATCATTCAATGCAACATATTTAACCACAGTTGTGTTAAACAACTGTAGTGATATATAGACCTGAGTTTAATATAAATTATGTGGAATGCTTATTTCGCCAATGCTCACTCAACATATAACCTTTCAATCTGCACTAGAACATTATAATATAACAAATTAAGTTATATTAGAAGTAAAAGTTCACGTTCAATTCTAGACAAGAGTTCTTCAACATCTTATTCATATTTTGTTCTTTGATAGTAAGAACTTGGTTTAATGATCATAGCTCTTCAACCGCCTCTGCCTTCACCTCTAGTTCTTTTTGCAAAATATTATCTACTTCGCAAACAATATTAGAGGTGGAGAGAGAGAGATAAATGAAGACCTACAATCATTAAACCAAGTTCTAGCTGTCAAAGAACAACATGCAGTTAACGGTGTGAAGAATTCTTGTTTAGAATTGAACGTGTATTTGTTTTCTAATATAACTTTATCTATCATATCATAATTTGCTAATGCAGTTTCGAAAATTATATAGTAGGTAAGGGATTGGAAAAACACTCAAACCACATAATATATTATAAACTTATATGTTAAACAAACATTAACAACAAGATTCATCAATAACAAACCATAAACAACAAATACAACATATCAAATCAAGAATGCATCAGAAACGTATCACACATGTCCCATAATGTCGTCTCCACTATGAAATAAGGATAAAACTAAAGTTAGAGAGAAAACTTAACATCATTACCTACAAGTTTGCAACGCTAACTTTATCTTTATCCTCTTTATTGAAACAAGCATCCATACCTACAAGTCAAAACAAGAAGAAAGTTCATACATTATGAAACAAGCTAATGAATCATATTATGAAAAGAAAAAAACTATGGAGAAAACGAACTTGTAAATATACATTGGCTAAGATTTGATGTTATGGTTTCTTTTTGGGGTTTCCATATGAGAGTGGAGAATGATAGAGTTGTTAGGGTTTTGTTTGGAGAGAGACGAGTGAAAGAGTTGTTAGGATTTTTGTTTTGAGAGAGACGGTTATTATGTACTGAAGCGAGAGATAATTTCTCTTATATATAAATAAGTATCAGCTTTCATCATGGTTGGTGATAAAAAATGTGGTGATATATATGGTCAATTATATTTTTATCATGATAAATGGCAAATTGTTGGTGTTGGGATTCGAACCATTTCACTTCGTCTACCTTTCACTATGGTTCTTTCATTTGACTGTTGTAACATGTCCTTTGGTAAATACTAACAAAAAATACATAGAAATAATTATTATCACGGTTAACAGTATGCCCATTGTATAGTTGGTGTTATGAAAGGTCTATTTGTAGTAGTGTCTTTTGTTTACTGAAGGATGCAGTTTAGTATAAGAGCTGGTAGAGAGGAGATCTAATGCTTGCAAAACTAGTATGAGATAGGAAGTATGAGTAGAATTAGTAATTAAATGATGTATGATGATTTAAATTGATTCCTTTGAGTTATGAGGTATGATTACATGATGTAGAAGTATGATTACATGAGTGAGTAAGAGAATTATGATTAATGATGATTGTGGATGCAATGTTATGATGTTTTGAGGATGATGATGTATATTGCGTCTTGCATTCATGGCATTGAATTATAAGGGGACTTCGGTCCATTGGTAGCTTCAATCCCATTGTGCGGATTGAAGTGATATGATGTTATGATGTGCTCCCTTAGGGGAGGGTTGATGACCTATTGTCCATCCATGAGGATGTTTCGGTACCACGTGCATTATTAAGAGGTTGCATATCATTCTAAATGACATAGCATGATTTGTATTGATTTTGTGTAATCATGAGATGTACTTTATATTGTGTATAAATGAGTTATGATGAATGTTATTGTGATGTGATGATAATGATGTTATGTATAATTGAGCCAGTGAGTATAGATTGATATTGTTGTTATGTTTTTAAATTCTCATTTTCTATATTATTTTATTGAATGTGAATTTACTCACCCTGTCTGCCTTCTGGTGATGGTCTATTATGTCATCCTACAGATAATTAAGGTTAGCGGTGTGTGCTTAACTCCGAGGTAGTGAGTTGTCGAGTTAGTTAAAAATGGAGTCTTGCTCTTTGTCCAATAACATCGGGATTGGGTTCTCGCTTGAGTTGATTTTGCTTTATTTGGATTAAGATGTTAATTTTGTTTAAGTACTTTGATAAAATGATACTTGGGATAATTTATGAGGTTTATTTTATAAAGAGGAATTTATGACATATTGTTTTCTGCTGCATATTTATTGAGAAAAGATTTAAAGTGTTTTCATGATTTTATTAACCCGTGTTACGGGACAGGACTTAATGTGATATTCTACGATGTATGTTTTAATTGACGTATGTGACATCTTTTCTTGAGTTTTACTCGGATAAATGATCAAAATGTATGTTATTTGTGATGGAGTAGAAATGGTGTTACATTTTCACTACGATCCAACAGATACTCCAGGTCTTCATCACTAATATCTTTCTGTATCATTTGGTCCTCAACTGTTTCATTATCTTGAAGCAAGAACTACCTATATTTTCTTTACTTTTGCTTTACCTGTTATTACCTTTGGTGAGCAGTTGAGTACATACACATGTCCTTCTTGCATGTTTATTTATCACTTAATTTAGATTATAAAGTTACAAATGAATTACTTAATTTAGATTAATGAAATATATTATACATTAGGACTTAGATTAAAAAGTTACAAATGAAATGAACTAACATAAGGAAATTTGAGATGGAACTAAGTGGTATATATAAGTCATTAAGATACAAAAGTGTTAACGATGAATGACAGTATGACGGGGTCCTATGTAGATAACAAGACAAACATTACTCTATATGGTCATATATCTTATGTACCCTTCAAAAGGTTAATTGTGTTGACTTACAATGTATAGAAAGTACCATTAGGTGGAAAAGGGAAGTGATATGACATGTACTGGTTTCCAAGAAAAAACATGATTTATTGAGGTAAAGTAGTATAAGCATCCATTATTCAAGCAAACATTTTTAAAAGAGAACTGAAGTACAAGCAGATAAAGTTGAAATCGCTTGTCCCATCTAATAGAAAAAAATACAGAGCATACCTAGTGTAACAAGTGTCTCTGATGGATCTATCTCAACAATCAAACACATTGCCCACTGTAGGGCTGGACAAAATAAAAAAACCCGGTCCAATCCGTCCGGCCCAAAGTAACCGAAAGCTACCGGTTGGTCAAATTCGGATTACCAGGTCAATCGGGTTGGATGTCCGGTTTAAAATGGATAGCAATGGATCGGTTCGGTTGACTAAATCCAACCCAGAAAAAACCATAACCGACCGATATATAGTACTAGTTTGGCCCAATATTAAAACCAACCCAAACAAAACAAACTTTATTGCTCAGGTTCACAAAGTGAAACCCTAATTCACTTCACTCTCCTTTCCTCTCTCCTCTCTTTCTTGCGCCGTTTAACAAAATGAAACTCTCATCTCACTCTCCTCTTGTTCTTCATAGCAACAACCATCATAATCATGGATCTTTCATCTCTTTATAACAACAACCATTATCGTTCTGTCATCGTTCCACCACCATCCCATTTCCTTCACCGTTCCTTCTTCCTACCAAAATCATCATGTTGTTCTTCTTCTTTTTCTTCTCCATCCATATTCTAAGAAGTCTATTAAATCTATTATCATTTTAATTTATATTTTGTAATTTTCTTCCTTTAAGTTATCTTCCTCTCTCCTTTATGTAAACTTTTTTTTGTTAGATCTATAATTTCTAGCTTCCTCTCTTTTATTTCCTGGATGTTCTAACTTCCTCTCTTTTTTGTGTTGTATTTGATTGAAGCTTGATGTTGGTATTTTTTGAAAAGGTGGATAGTCGAACCATGAGGTTTGAATAATCAAGAATCTTCTGTTGTAATTTTATGGTTTACAATTTTTTTTTCTTTCAATTTTGATATATGTATTTTGTAAGTTTGATTATTCAATAATAATACACAATATTAAATTTTTTAATCAGGCATAAGAGACAGTTAGAAACAATATCTAATTAACAAAATTAGAAAATAACTCAGTAATATTTTGATGAAAGATTTAATATTTGTATTGGAAAAAGATTGGACTGAATGAAGAAAAATAATGGTCCGTGCCCAGATTTTGAAGGCTGAAAAAAAAGCACATGTTGAACAAAAATTAAAAAGGACCATTTATAATAAAACCGTTCAAACCAAACCGCCAAACCGTGAACCCGTGAACCGACAAAACCGAAACTTGAACCGGACGAAAATGGGTCTGTATTATTCAACCGAGGGTTAGACCGGTTTGGGGTTTTGGGCCCGAAAACCGAACCGGACCGACCGTTGTCCAGCCCTAGCCCACTGGATGGCTCTTAGAAAACAAATAAAAGCACCTTGCAATGAGAGTTTTAAAAAACTAGAATATAATTATCTAACAAAACAGCTGGTATAATGATATGTTAAAGTAAATAAGTAGTGGTTTTATGTTTACCAATTTTTTTAACATGACACTATCATCATGACTTAACAACTTATCTATTTGGGACTTCTAGTTAAATAAGTCATAGTTTCTTCTATTACTATTTCTATCTATGTATTCATGATATGTTCAGACTTGCTATCTTATTATAATTTAATTATTATTATCTAAGAGAAAAGCAATAAACCATTTCTTAAATAATAGCCAATCAAGCATAATATATAATTTCGATGGCCTTCCTGAAATCATATAGAATTTGTAATAGTAAAAACAACATACCATAATGTCACAGAGTAATTAATGGAAATCATATATGATGATACTATTCAAGAACACATGATAAGTGATATACTTCTTTTGAGAATTTAATAAAATAACACATAAAGGAAAGTAAGGTATCAATGATTGAAATAACAAAGTAAGGCACACATCAACCATATAAAAATTGTCAAGAATATAACTCCCCGACTGAGTTGGATATGTAAGAAACAACAATTGTTATGTCATCAAAATTATTTCCATAAAATTAGTATCCATCCATGAGAGCGGCTATTGAAAATGACGAGTGCGATTTCTTGTCAAGTGTTTGCTCTTGAGCCAATGCTGATAAAAATTATTTCCATAAAATTAGTATCCATCCATCAAAATTATTGCCTCATTAGGTTCATTTTTATTCTCTCATTAGAGCTCTCGAGCTCATCTTTTCCATTCAATGATATAATTTTTCGTTACCTTGGTTCTATGGGTTCTATCAAAATCAGTTGACTTTCATCCATATTCTTGGACATAAACTATAGTACAATAAAATTTATCACAGTTTGTACATTTAGTCAGGTTACTAAAAAGTCCAATCATTCACTTATACAACTATTCAAGACTTGCAAATACATATCTCCAATTACCATATACTGAAAAATGAGATCACAATCTCAAACTTTTTTTATTATTCTTGTTAGACCATTTACAATGGTTTACAAACTCAACACCCATTTTTTCAACTCCCAACACTCCACATCATTTTCTCTTTCTTCCACCTAATAACTCAACACCCATTCAACTTTTATCCTCTCCAATGGTTTTTCACTCAACACCCTACCCCACCACTTTTTATTTTCATATTTTTATTTAAATTTTATTTTTATTTTTATGATTACATAAAATTACAATTATCGATTAAAATTAAATTAAAATAATAAATACTTAATAATTTATTTTTTAATTTTTTGTAATAAAAACAAAATTTATTTAAATAATTGGATACGATACAAATCATCTTAAATTAATTTAAAATACAACACACAATTAACGTAATTAGTACGTTACAAATAATTTAAAATGCAATACAACACACAAGTAACGTAATTAGTACGATACAAATAATTTAAAATGCAATACAACACACAAATAATTCAATCACGGAACATTCCAAACTTTGTCCATATGTGCTTCACTAGATCGGCTTGCAATTCTTGATGAACATTTGGATCACGGAACTCTGATCTAGCACGCACATGATTTGCAAAAGCGGGTAACACCTCGGTCGAGTATGGTTGTGGTGCACTAGATCCACTTTCCCCAGATTGCTCAAAATCGGTCCAACGTTGAGAATATGAATCTCGTTCATCCTCAACAATCATATTATGTAATATGATGCATGACCTCATGATGATACCCAAATCAGCTATGTCCCACAAGCGAGCTGGTTCACGGATGATTTTAAATCGAGCTTGGAGCACTCCAAATGCACGTTCGATGTCCTTCCGACACCCCTCCTGAAATTTTGCAAATAATTTATCGGGTTCACTTTGAGGAAGTCTAATCGATTTGACGAAAGTTGGATAAGAAGGGTAGATACCATCAGCTAGATAAGAAGGGTAGATACCATCAGCTAGATATCGGGTTCACTTTGAGGAAGTCTAATCGATTTCCACTCCCAGTGCATGCAGTCAATACTCCCAATCATCCCTGGGAACCCCCGCATTTCACTAACATGCAGTATTCTTTGCAGGTCATCTTGGGTTGGTGCTCTCAGATACACTTGCTCGTACAAGCGTATGATTCCTTTACAGAATCTACGTAAGCACTCCAATGCTGTAGTACCTCCTATTTTGATGTACTCGTCGACCGCATCTGCTGCCACACCATATGCTAACATTCGCATTGCTGTGGTACATTTTGCTAAGGGTGATATACCTTCTTTATTGGCTGCATCAACTCGCTGGGTGAAGTAGTTATCACTACTTGAAAGGTCCCCAACGATTCGAAGGAAAACATTTTTTTTCATCCGGTACCGACGACGAAACATTGCATCGTCATATGTAGGCTCATTGGCAAAGTAGTCGTCAATTAGTCTTTGGTTTGCCGCTGCATGATCTCTATTGAGATATTTTCTACTACGAGGTGCATTATCTTCCGATATTTTGTTTCTACGCTCTCTAAATCGATTGACTATATAATTTTCTTCAATTTCACGATTTTGATTGTAGGCTGCGATATCAAAATGATATTGTGATGGATCCATTTTTTTGTGATATTGGAGGTAGATTGGATGGGATTTGGGATATTGGTACATAAATGGATGTATGAGTCCCTATATATAAATGGATGTGGGTGGTGGACCACTGACGGATTCGAAATAATTTATTGTATAGAGTTAATTATCAGATAAGGAATAGATTCGAATTGGGTGGTGGACCACTGACGGATTCGAAATAATTTATTGTATAGAGTTAATTATCAGATAAGGAATAATTAAAGCAAACACTACACTGGCATATTGAAACAACAATAATTAAAGCAAACACTACACTGGCATATTGAAACAACAATAATTAAAGCAAACACTACACTGGCATATTGAAACAACAATAATTAAAGCAAACACAACACTGGCATATTGAAACAACAATAATTAAAGCAAACACAACACTGACAAATACTTCATTGAAATTAATTATCAAACAGTTCTGCCTCCAACTTTTTCAACAGCTGGTTCTTCCGGTCATCTAGATGCTCTTCGGAAGTTAGCTTTAGATACATCTTCATTTTCTTGGTTTTAGTCTTTTCCAAGGCTATATTGTTAGCCTGCTGTTGCATCAAGGCTATGTTGTCCAATCGTTCAAGCTCTTTCGTCTTGAATTCTTTGTATTCAGCCCATTCTTTGTCCACCACCTCCGAGGCATATTCCTTGCTTTTCTTTTTACCTTTTTTTTTAGCTGCCTCCCTTCCTATAGGACGAGCACTGGATTCTACAGTGTTTGAGCCACATGCATCACTCTCGCGAGATCTCTTAGATCCACTACTTCCTGAGCCAATATTTCCTCCTACTTGACTACCATAACGTGGTTGATCACGGAGAGCGTGCCATTCTTCCATTAAAGTGAATCTAACATTCTTCCCACATGCATATAATTCCTGCGCTTTTGCCAAAACATCATTCTCCGACCAACCACTTCCTTGCATACGCTTAGCGCCATCATAAGCGCCAATCCATTTACCCAACACTTTGTTCATATAATTAAAACGGTTTCGGCATGCAGGTCCATCACGCGGAGGATCGAATGAGCAATGCTCATTACAATACTCAGCAATTTTACCCCAATATGTTTCACCTTTCTGGTTTCTCCCGACAACACTGCTTGTTCCAAATTTAATCCACCCACTAATTAGCACCAAATTTTGTTCAGTGTTCCATGCTGGTTGCTGAGTTTTCCTGCTCTTAGGAGTTGAATCCTCTGAATTCGGACCGACTTCATTAGAAACTATCATGCCACCAATAGTTAGTTGTGTTGAAAACTCGGAAAATTCAGGTACACCACCACTTGGAAAATTTGCATTCGCCATTGTCACATAACCATTAAACGGGGGTGTTTGAGATGGATTTCTCGGCATAGATCCATAATATGTTTGAGAGTTTGGAACAGAGGATGTCTGGTTGAAATTTGGTGGAAAACCAAAATTAGGTATGTTTTGAGGATGTTGGTTGGAAAATTGATTTGGATTTTGATAATAGTTGGGATTTTGATAATTGTTGGGATTTGGAAAATTGTTGGGATTTTGGTTAAATGGAAAATTAGCAGAATTTTGAGTGTTAAAATGATTATTGGGATCCATTTCACTAAAAAAAGACACTTAACTTCAAAATAAACACTAATAATAAAATTAAGATAGTGAAAAACTTAGTTTTTTTTTCTGTGTCCAAATCAAATGAACCAAGTCTCTATTTATAGAGAAAAAAAAATCATGAATTTTGGTAAAAAAAAAATAAAAAAAAAATTAATTTGCAACGAAATAATTGAGTTCAAAGTATTAAATGGATAAAAATCTGGTCAGCCAATCAAACACAGCCACGTGGCAGATTAAATGGTGTTGAGTTTTCTCAACATCTCTCTCCTCCAACACACACTCAACACTACATTACACACCCATTGCACATGATTTTGTGGTGTTGACTTTAAATAAATCTACCATTGCACATGGTCTTATAGTGGTAACATATTTCACCAGATATAAATTTATTTTGTTTTTAACTTTCAAATTATTTCACAATTTTCATGAGCAATAACCAAGAATTTCCATGTGGACATATCCAAGAGAAGTTATACCACACACAATAGGTGCTTGCACCTGAAATATTAAACAACTGCATGTGAATGGTCCAATTTAAGTTTGTAAAAAATATCAGCATATAAGCAATCTTACGATATGATAGTCTATTACTAAAGGCCAACATATTTATGCTGAAATGTCAATTATGAATACCACATTTGTTGCATTGAATTTTCCGCCTAACCCAACCTCAATTATGCAAATATCCACCTGCATATAATTTGATGTAAAATAAAAAGAAAAGTATTAGTATGAAAACAAGTTTGCATTGGAATTTAAAGCATATGGATCAAACCTGCTGCACCAACAACTACATTCACTCCCTCGTGAACCCCATGAACTTCTTTCAGTACTCCCTTGTGCTCCCTAATTGTCTCAAACCCATCAACACTCAGTCTACAATCGTAAAATTGTCGCAAACATCAAACAACACATAAATAACCATGTCAATATGAAAACACAGTCCACCAAATGCATTTGCAAAATTTATAAAACACTACATATATGGTTTTAATAAAAATTAGCAGAACATAAATTCGGGTAATTCTGATTTTACCTGATGCTTGAAATGATAGTGTTGCAAGAAGACAACATGGATGATTGATCAGTGTATTTTGATGCACATTCTTCTACTATTGTACTTAGACATTTCTTTAGTTTATTTTATTATTTATACTATTTTAATGTGTTTTTCGCATTTTAGTTTATTTTTGCATTTAAATTAAATTCGTATTTTATTTTCAACATTAATAGTTATTTGATACATGTTCACTGTGCAAACCATAACTCAAGTTACGTGATTTTGTTTTGCGTGTTCTACAAGGCATTGGAAAGCTAAGACAAAGAGCAACAAGTTTCATGCTGAGGCCGAAAGCTGATTCAGAGTGAAACAATGTCGAATAATTCGTTGAAGTTTCAAACTTTAGAATTATTGAGTTTTGGGTCTGGTTTTTATGTTTTTCGATCCAGTTGGATTATAACCCTAATGACGTCTATGTTTCATATACCTATTAGCCGCACTTTACTGTCCATTCTACCTTTCATTCACTACTCACGATTTTGCTTTGCTTTTTACTAATTCCATGAATAACTAAGCCCTTTGAATTGATCTGCTGTATCTGTATCTCCGTTAACTTTGAGGTTACTATAATTCCAAGTAATTTAAATTCCCTTTTCAATTCTATTTATAATTCTATTTGCTTAATTCAATTGTCGTTGTTTGCTTAATTCAATTGCATATTTTATAGAATATGATTGATTAATTCGATTGACGTATGTTCTGTTAACTGTAACTGCGTTTACTTAGTTCGTGTTTACGTTATATGTTTGCTTACTTCAGATTTAGGAACATAAATCATATTTTAGTTTCAATCACGCTTGTTAATTGTCACTATAATCGAAAGGAAATCGAAACCGCTTAGGGCTTGGTAATTATATGATCGATGACAAGTAGGAGAAATAACATTAGATTAACTTATCTTATAATCAATTATTTTTAATCACTTTTTCTCATCGCTTTTTGGAACCCGAAACCGAAATTGAACCCCCATAAATCGTTTATTTTTAGTTGGTTAATTATGACTAGAGTCCTTGCGATACGACTTCCAAATGTCGTTTCCCGTTATTATTTTTTCTCAAACTCATTTTGACCCGTGTGCGACAGCGGATCAATGGCCACTCCCCGCTCTCCCTTAACTTTCCTTCCAGCGAACAAATGTCATGGCATTCTTGTTCTGAAATGAAGCTGCGGATTCTTTTCCCCCGACGATGAAGACCTGTCACAAATAAAACGTAATTTATAAAATCAATGATGGATCTTGAAATTTCTAGAATACTAATCTGACTAAGGTAACATACATATCATCCAGTTTATCATGGTCCAATTTCGCCAAAGCACGTTCCACTTTCTCACTGACTTGTTGATCACTGAATTAGAAAAACACATTGTAGATAATGAAATCATTGCTTAATTTAACTCACAATTTTTCTGAATAGAGTTTCCAAAGATGAACACAGTCTTTGCAAACTATCCACCTTCAAAGCTTCCACAATCACACTGTACATTTCAAATGTTCATGTCACCAATTAATGTTACACAATTAAAAGAAACATAACAGTATAATCTAACTAACATCATAAGGAAGCAACATCAGAAGACCATAAATGATAAAAAAAAACTCAATTTCTTGAAGAAATTATCATATGATCTAGTAAACCAAAGCAACAGTTTCATAATGAACACGAAAATAACCTAAAATCTCACATGAACATGGATGTATTTACCATCAATAAAGAACGAGGTAATGGATTTAGGTTGGAAGTTTAAGAAACAAATGTGAGAGAAGCAACCGTTGCAACAAAAATCAGTGTTTTTGAAATGAGAGATGGAAATACGTATTGAAACGAGGGAGAAAACTTATACCGAGAGTATGTGTTTTATCCATCAGTTCAAGGTCTATTCAAAATAGAAATAGCGAAAAACAACTGCTTATACTAATGGGTTGTTTTGATTGGTATGAATTATTTATTTAGCAAATTATTAAAAGGGACAAAATGCAGTTCAAAATTATTTTAAAAGAAAGGATAAATTAGGGAGAGACTAAACCTGTTGAAATCTTAGTTAGAAAATTAATTTGTTGATTACTATTTTATGCAAATATAGTGTTATTATGACAAATTTGTAATAACATGCAAAAAGATTTTGAAGGTTGATATAGTAGAGTAGATAGTAGATAGTACTAATGTTATTTATGAAACAGCGTTGGTATAGTTCAGTTGACCCACCGCTAACAGATCCGCAAGGTTAGACATAGTTCCCCGCGCGTAAGAACCACGCAGCGATGACACGCGCATGGAAATCAATGTCACGATTCGTGAGCCGGTGACTACCCTACAGACTCCACAGTGATAACCGGTAACCGGTAACCTGATTTTCTCGTAATCGAGGTCTTCCCTGCAACCGAAACCGAAATAGTCCATCGTTTCGTCATCGTGAACCCTCTCAACACAATGACCAGCTGACGAGGCAATGAATCCTTCTATCAGTTCCTCAATCTCATCGCCTTCGTCCTCCTCTTCTCCCGCCACCTCCTGGTTTTCCGGAATCGTTCGAGTCCGCCGTACGCCGTCCAATTTGAATATGTCAGGTAAGTCTGCCGTTGCCGTCTCCGCTTCTGCAGATGTTACCGGTCCCGTCGTCCACAAAAATCAACTCCGAGGCGCTCTTTTCAAATACGGTCCTAATCCTATTCAGGTCCGTTACTTATTTTTGTTATTTTTTTTTCTTTCATTTTTAGCTTCTGATCTGATTTTCTGGATGTTGTTTAAATTGATTGCAATTTCAACACCTGATCAAGTATAACAAGATTAATATAAACCACTTGCTGCATGAAATGCAACAAATCTAGGTGTTTAAATCTGAAAGTTTTAGAATTTTTGAAATTATTCTAAAATTATGGAGATTGTATTTCAACTTCAAGGTTTGGGGTTGTAATAGTATTCTGTTCTTTTGTTAATAACTCTAGGTGCCACTGCCATTGGTTCTATGAAGCTCTAACACATACACTAGGCATCACAATGATAATTTAAGAAAATGGAATTGATTGTATGCAATCTCATATGTCAACATCATGTTGTTGTCAGATGGCTACACATGTCATACATTGAACACTCCTTCAATCGGACATGTGAGCGCTACATAACAAATATTAACATTTTTCTTTATTGCTTCTGCACTCTTAAAATCCTCTTTTCCTCCATTCGGTATTTCGTAAACTGCTTTGTGATAAATTCTTTTATTTGCAGGTTGCCTTCAAAAGTGGCGAATTCAAACGACAAGTTATTTTTATTGGTGGATTAACAGATGGATTTCTTGCTACCGCGTAAGTTCAATATTTCATAATTTTTTGACATTGAATATAATCCAAAACTTTTTTTGGTTGACTGTATGTCATAGATGAACAGTGAATTTTTCAAGCATGTGAATTCTTAGTATAAACCTTCAATATTTTTATCAAACCTGTGAACATGTAATTATAAAACAAAAACAAGTCTGTGTTATAGAATATCCGCCATAGCGGCGCTATGGCATATATATGTGGCGGTTTTTGGACTTGCCGCAATGGTAAGTAACCGTTGCTATTGCAGGTTTTTCCGCCATAACGTGCTATGACAGTGCCACCGAGCTGTTGGTACGCGGGATTTTGGCTCTCCGCCATGGACAGCAATCTCCCATAGACCATGGTTGTCAAAATCGGGATCTCGATAAAGATCGTTATGGTATGGAAAGAGCGTAAATCGTAGGATCGTAACTCGGATCGTAAGATCCCAACAAATAGACAAAATTACATAAATAACTAGGAAAAATAATCTTAACATAAAATTTTCATTAACTTAATCATAATAGCAAATATTCAATTAAAAAAACATAACTTCCTCAATCTTAATTCATAACAGTGACTCAACATAATTGTTTCAAACACATTTCAAACTACATCAGCTTAACTCAAACAGGATTTAAAATATATCATTTTAAAATCCTTCAAGGCATTATGATCATCAAGGCAAGAATCCTCTTCTCCATCTAACTCATCATCAAGGTTATGAATCTCCAATTCATTTTCAACAGTGGCAGCTTCAATTCCATTCCCTCTAGCAGTGGCAGCTTCAATTCCATTATCTCCTTCAGTAGTGGCAGCTTCAAAATCATCATTTTCTATAGTAAAATCTAAAATTTCATTTTCAAAATCTTCATCATTGTTGACAATCCATTCATTATCAGACTCAATGTCATCAATGTTATACTCTTTTGTTTTTCTGTTTTTCTGCTTCTTGGCCAATTTTGAATTGGTCATAACAAAAACTACATCATTCATCGTCTTTTGCTTAAGACGATTTCTCCACTTTGTGTGAACCTAATAGATTCAAACTTAATTAATATACATAAGTGTTAGAGTATTTTAAAAACTGAAATTTTAATATAAAGTTTATCATTTCGAAAGCACTTCAATTTCTCTCACATCCGGATGAACTACAAGTTAAGTTTAGCACACGAATTGCAAAAGCTTGAAGCTCCAGATGCTCGTCCCCATATGACTCCCACCATTGGGCTGGAGTTTTGGTTTTGAGTGCAGCCATTGCAATCGGACTACCAAAGAATTTTGCTTTTTTCTTAAAATCCTCAAGTTGTGCATCAATTTTGCTAATTTCACCAACATCTTCCACCATTCTTTGCAAGCAATCATACAATCCACGCTTAACTTCATAGTCGGCTTTAAAATCAACACCGTAGTGTAGTTGAGGATTGAGGTAGTATCCTGCAGCATGTAGAGGTCTATGGAGTTGTTTATCCCACCTCTCATCAATAATATCCCATAAAGGCTTGAAACTAAATTATAGAGAAAAACCATGAGTTAGAAGGGGAAGTAAAGGACAGCACAATAGAAAATATGTATCGGACAGTAAGATATATTTACCTTTTTTGGATACCATTGAAGTTGGTTTGAATTTTTTCTTTGGCTTCATCCATTGCTTCGTAAATAAGTCCCATAGATGGCTTTTCATCCGAATCAACTAGTCGAAGGACCTTGATTAATGGAGAAGCACCTTTCAAACAAATTACAATATTTTTCCAAAACTCTTTATCTATTACAACTTCTTCAATTTGCTTTCCTTCGGTTGATTTTGCGAACTTACTTAATGTCCACTCATTAGAGGTGAACATTCTTATCAATGCTCCTTTATTCTCCATGAGACAACCCAAAGTTAAATATGAAGTTGCAAATCGAGTTAGAGCTGGCCTAACCAAATCTTTTCCTTTGGTGAAGTGTTGCAACAAAGAAATGAGAGAAGACTTAGAATAGATATATTGGGTTACTTTCTTACCACTTGCAATTGTATCATGATGAACTGTGGTTTTTTTCTCAAAGTCTTCTAACATGAGGTCAATGCAATGCGCTGCACACGGTGTCCAGTATAATTTCTTTCTTTTCTCCATTAGCATAGCTCCAGCAGCTTTGTAGTTTGCCGCGTTGTCGGTCACGATCTGAACTACATTTTCTTCCCCTACTTCTTCCACGATCTGATCAATCATCTCGAATATCTTATCGGCTGTTTTTGATATATGAGAAGCATCAATCGACTTCAAAAAAACAGTACCTTTAGTGATGTTTACTAAGAAGTTCAGAATTGTTCTCCTTCTTTTATCGGTCCATCCATCGCTCATAATTGTGCACCCTGTTTTTTCCAAATGAGTTTGTGTTCTTCAATGTCTTTTGTTACCTCCTCCATTTTTTTGTTTCAAATACTTGGTTCTGA